>JAWNOF010000021.1:11435000-12685000 GCA_035046165.1 Drosophila rubida | reverse complement strand
TTGTGTGCATATTTGTGCAGCGCAAGAGGGGCGGGGAAGGGAGCGTGATAGTCCCCGGAAAGAAGTCAAATAAATAAATGCATTGGAATGAAATTCGGCGAATAGCGAAAAGTAAACGTGCCAACGCGCTCGGCAACAAGCCAACAGCAGCTGGAGACGGGGAGACGGGGAGCGGGGGGTTTGAAGTTGAGTGCTTGCCTGCGCGTGGTCGATGGTCAAATATTTGCAACAAACTTTTTGGCCTGGCCAAGTCATTGAACGCGGGCTGGCAAAACTCAAACAGCGACGCGCAAAACACAAAAATTGCACAATTTGCTTGGAGTGCAAAGCAAATGAACTGCGCGCTACCCTGTACAACACGATTGTTCAGCAAATAAACTGCACAATGAGTTTGTGTTGTGGCAGCTGCCAACCAATTTCGACTGATATTTGCAATCATAATCGACAGCTGAATGATATTGCCCGAAATATATATAACTGGCAGATGCTTGGGGCAAGACGAGTCGAGTGTTGGCGCCAGGACGATAACTCAGCGTGTGCGTCGTCGCTGACGTGGCATGGCCCGTGTATCCGGTGTGGCAAGTGAAGCAAGCGAAGCATTGCCACGTAGGTAATTGAGTATGAATGTGGAATGTGTCGAAAGCGCTTTTTGTTTTTCTTTCTGGTCGCCTTTTCCTCGCCTCTGCCCGCCATCTCTCCTGCTGTGGTATTTGCCAAACAAAACGTTGACTGTGGGAATTTGAGCGAAATGCCCAGACAAGTTTGCCCAGTCGAGTCTTGAACTCTGGCCCCAGGTACGAGAGATGGTACTGGGTGCTGGGTGCTGGCAAGCAAAACAAGTGGAAAATGAATTCGATACATTATCATGACGTCAAGTCGTGCGTGGTGACTGCCGGACGGCCGATTGCTCGGCTGGGTCGAAGTGGCTGCCAAAAAGTATAAATTACGTGTAATGCGGCGCAGCTATCGATGGCAGCCATTTCTTATGCCAAACACCTGCAGCAGACCCACAGCCAATGGCCGTGATGACGCGCCAGGTTGGAGGGGTGGGCGGGTTGGAGGGGACGACGCCAGCACTGACAGACATTTGCCGTAGCAAATGTGCGCATAAATGAATTACCAATGAACCGCATGCGATGCTTGCTTCACTCCACCTGCTTGCCTGCTTGCCACATGCCACGTTTCATTTTCAAT
The DNA here is from genome assembly GCA_035046165.1 of Drosophila rubida. Lineage (NCBI taxonomy): Eukaryota > Metazoa > Arthropoda > Insecta > Diptera > Drosophilidae > Drosophila > Drosophila rubida. The sequence goes on along the minus strand of JAWNOF010000021.1, from coordinate 12,683,806 downwards.
TTGGAATCGTCTGCTCAACTGGGGCGCTAATTTGTGGGCGTGCCGACTTCTAGATGGTCCAACACTCGCACACAGCGCGGCGAGAGGCGAGTGTTTAACCATTTGACAGATGCGCTCCACACGAGTACTTAATAGTGCCCGCAGTGAGGGCGGGACGGGGCGGGGCGGGGCAGCAGGTGGCGTGTGGCAGGGCGCAATTCGACAGCCTACATAAAAGCGCAATTTGTGCCATTATGCGTCAAGTTCCATTTGATTACGACACGATGACAGCGAACAACGCACACACACAAACACAAACACACTCACACACACACACACACACACGCATAGACACACACGCATTCTTCGCTCGTTGGCTGTCAGCAGTTGGGGGCGTGACGGCAGGTCGGGTAAAAGCAATTTCACTAAATCTGCAATTGTTATGTCGCCTGCTAAACAACTCACTTTCCCGCCAACTCTCTCTCGCTCTCTCTCTGTCTGTCTCGCTCTGCACTGCTCACGCGTAGGCAAGCCAAGGCGAGTTGCCTCATCCATTTGGCCAGCCATAAAAGCCAAAGCGTTCTCACACGTCAAATATTTATATTGCATTGCTCTGTTGCTCGTCATTGTTGTCCCTCTGCCTTGCCGCTTGTCGCCCTGCAATATGATTTGGGTATTGATTAAGCGCCATTGGGGAGCTACGCTGGCGACTGACTCCACATACGTACGAGTACAGCTCTCCTCGGCGTGTCCTGCCTCAATTACTGCAACGCTTTATGTCTCCATGCGGGACCATGTTGCTCGGTCTCTTTCGTTTTACTACATTTTTATGCTACATGCTAAAAAAAACGCGGCAAGAAACATCGAAAGGGGCGCTGCAGCCATAAATCATGAAAACGATTTGATGGCGTCTATTAGACACACTTTATGGGCCTAGTTAAAATGTTTATAGAGCAAAACTTTACGGCGAGCGGCAATTAAACATAATGCCTCCTGTTGATCAGAGCTTTGGCCCAAAGGAGCTGTCGACGAGCCAAGACGAGCATTAAACGCTGCCTCCTTAGAAGAGGCCCAGTCACAAAGTGAAAATTTGTGATGCAATTTGTAGGTGCGCAAAATACTAAAATTCATTTTGCGAATTATGCATACAATTAGCCAAATTTACGCCCAAGCATATTAATATGAAAATTTATAATTAGCTCGGCTGATGTGCGTCGTAAAACAGCGTTAATTGAAAGATTAGCTTGCGACCTTTGTTGTGAGTGATTTTTCATTTTGCTGATCAGTTGTGTGCTTCTTTAGTTAGTTTGTTTCACTTGGTATTATATTTCCTTGTTGTCGTGGATTTCTTATTATGTTCGACTGCTCTTTGTTGGCATAATATGCAATTACGTATGCTGTTGATTAATTGAGCTGCCGCTCATTAACTATTCGTTGAATTTCATTGGTGATTGTCTGACCAGCTGTGAAATACATTTCTCATATTTGCCTCACTCGCTTTGCTACTCAAGTTGCGCATTTGCCACTTTTGCTGGGTTTTTTGTTGCAGTGTGCGCTCGCCACGAATTGATGAGCAGTGATTACACATTTTTTGCGTTTATTGGTGCGGCGTTTAATGCCGGGCTACGTGAGCCAAATACACCTCTAGACCCAGGCAAACACACGTACAAATTTGGTTAGGGATTTGCTGTCTACAGTTTGCCTGTTTGCTGTTGCTGTTGCCGTTGCTGTTGCTACCGGTGCTTGGCTGGCGGCGTATTCCCACGAGTGCACTTTACGCGCTGCCTCATGAGTCGCACTTGTGCTGCTTTGCTGCCTTCGATTCCAACACAAACACAACACACACAAACACACACACTCACAATACCTATATAGAACAAGAACGAAAGCAAAAGCTGTTGAGAGGCACATTCATTGAACTTTTAGCAACGTGAATTTGAGCGATTGCCGATTGTGAATGGTGGTATCAAGTGAAAAGAGTCTCCTACTTCTGCTCCCGCTGCCATCCGTCAACTGGCCTGCTGCGCGCTGTCTGATACAACATAAAACATACAGCATACAGTAGTACTACCACCGTATTACAGTAGTCGTATTAAACAAGGCATTTCCGCTGCAATGTTTACTTTATACAAACAATTTCCGCAGCTAAATCTACCCAAAGAGCGGCGGCGGCAGCTGCGTCTACTCGGCGATGGATTGCTCTCGGTCTGGGGCCTGAGTTGGGGCTATTTATGGCATCGACTTCGCATTGATCCTGCGGAAATTTATTGATGAATTTCATTCATTTCATTTCATTTCGCAGGGCAACGCAACGCATCGCATCGCATCGTTTGACTGCGTCGCGCTACCTCTCGAAATTGCTTTATTTTGAGGTTCTTTTACGCAATTGCTGTGAAACAAAAACACTCACGTTGTGTTGTGTTCTGTTTGTTTTCCATTCATCAGTGGTCCAGACTCAGTTGGGGCACAGTGCAGTCAGTGCCTTGGTTGTGGAGCGGCGTTCCAGACATTTATATTGGCCCACGTCGCCATTCGCACGAGGGGCGGGGCGCAAAAGAAAAACGTTGCTGGCATCTAAAGTGGTTGCGATTAGTTTGCTAATGTTGTAATTTCATCATTGGGGCACCACCACGCAGCCAAAGCCCGGCTAAACATCATCAGGTACTTGACAGCCTGGCTACCGCAATTTGCTATTGCCATTGCTATTGCTATTGCTATTGGTGCTGGCCGAAGCACATTTCGCTGACCAACGCATCGCATCGACTCGTCGAGCTCATCGAGTTGCCAGCTCTTCATGCTCAACTTTTGTTGTGCTCAGTTGCGAAACGTTCTCCAACTTTTGTCGATTCATTGATGTGAGTGGCTTTTTATTTGCGAGAAAATGGCGCATATTTCTACGTTTCTTATATACACACTTTTTCCTACACTTTCTTCTTTGCAGCTGCTTGTTTTGTTGCTCTCCTGGCGTATTGAAAAAGGAAATGAACTCATAAAAAGTAATTTGGCCGTAATGCTTTTGGCCGAGTTAGTTACTTGATTTGCAGTTGCGAATAAAGTTTCGCTTTATTAATTTTGATGTTCTATATACACTTGTTGTTGTGTCTCGAGCTGCTGCCGTTGTTCTTCGTCTTGTTGTCGTTGTTGTTGTTGTCGCTGTGCTGGCCACTTAAAAACTTGCCTGACTTCCAGTTGGCAATAAAGCGGCAAAACTTGAGCAAAAATACAAAATGAAATAGCATTTATACATTGCGGTTTGTTTTATTGCCATTTCGTGCTACCCTCGCTCCAAGCCCTAATGGGGTATGTTTAACTAATCCATTTTTCATAATTCCCCCGAGCAAATGCCTTTTAATTTACTTTTCGGTTGGCCTCCAAACTCAATTTAAATTGATTTTTTATTGGAGTGGAATTTTTGTGCGGCTTTGATCTGAGTTTGCTTTGCGTTTTCATAAATGCGTTTTCTCGTTGACACGTGCTAGATCTGGCTATAAGCCGCAGTTCATTTAGCCGTAAGCGCAATAAGCAGACACGCACACACACCCACACACACACAGAGACACTTTGATTGCCTGTGGCGCCTCCAATTGAGTTTCTCAATTTTTGTGTTTTTTTGCTCAAAATTCAATTAGCTGGCAGCGTTTGCACATGCGACTTTTAAGAGAGATACGATCACATTTCATTTCATTTTATTGGTAGTTTCTCATTTCAGCCCCTCAAAAACACGCCCACACACACACACAGACACACACACACACACAGAGAGAAATAACGCTCAAAGGCTGTGAGAATTGACGAGGCAAAACTTGGAGAAAAGTTGATTGTTTTTCTTTGCTGACTTTTGCTTTGGCTCCACGCTGCGGCTCGTCAGTAAATTGTAAAAATAATTAAATTTATTTACGTTTGCCTTATTTAATTGCCGCAGCAGCTGCGACAGCTCCAGCCCCCCAAGTCTGTGTGGCACAACCTGAGGCGTCGCTTTCAAAATGGCTGCCAATTCGCCATAAAAAGCACAGACTCCTGCCCTTCCACTCCGGGCAATGAGTGCGCAAAGTGAAAGCAAATAAATGAATAACAAATACTACAACAAATAAATAAATAAACAAATGCTGAGCTGAAATAGAGTTTTTGCCTCCCAGAAACGAGAAGCATTCCTCCAGCTTTTAAACGTAAACTCAAAACTGCCATCTGTTAGCTGCCAGCTGCTCTCTGCTCTCTGTTCTCTGCTCGCTGCTCGGCAACTGGACCTTTTGGTGTCCTTGATGTTGTTTTCGTTGCCGGTTTGTTAGTGACACTTATTCATATTGAAACGGATCGCAAAAGCATTGACTGCACTTTGCCTTATGATTCTTCGTCTCGCCAGTTGAAGCACGACAAAGTGCAGCTGAATAGAACAGCAAAGAGTTGAAATCGATGCAGCAATTGCAGCTCTGCAGGCTCATTGCCTGCCATTAAGTGTTTCAGATTCAAGCACAATTGGCCTGGAGCTATGCAAATATTGTTTAAGCTTGCACTTATTTCAAATTTCCCGTTTTGAAATTAAATTTGGCAATCATATTTATTCATTCAGCGCACGACAAATTCCTCTTTTCACTATCCACTTTATGCTCTGCGCTCGACTGACGTTTTTATTGTTGTTTATTGCACTGGTTTGTTTGTTGTTGCGGTAAAGTTGTGCTTCTGTGTTCACCTTCTGGATTTGTGCTGTTGCAACATGCGCCAAGTGACGGTGAAATTATTTCTGTTTATGCAACGTCAGCGCATTTCCTGTTCGTGTTGTTCATCTTCATGTTATTTTATTATTATTGTAGCTGTTGTTTTTGCTGCTGTTGTCGCTTCAGCTTTTGCCAGTTTTCTGATTTCGGGTTTCATCTGATTCTTCGCCCAAGTTAAGAAATTCCCCAAAAAATGTCACTGCCACTTGGCGTTTCGTTGTTGCGCAAAACAAAATTCAATTCTTTTGTTTTTGCCATTTGGAAAAGTCCTGCTCCCCGCCGTCTGTCGAGCATGTCTGACTGTTTTTCATGCGCATTCAATGAACCATAAATTTGAAAGTGCCGTGCTGCCAGACACGACGGCGTCGCCAACTACAACAACAAGTTCGATAACAGCAAGCCATCGGAATATTTAAAGTTATGTAAAACGCTGGCGTTGCCGTTGGCCTGCTTCGTTTCATGGCCAGAACTGTTCGCTCACCTCTCGACCAATCGGGCTGTGGATTGGCCTGCAAAATATTGCTCTAATTGTGCCACTGTTGCAGCCACAGTTAACCATGCCGCAAACACACACATGACACACGATACTCGACGAATGTGCATGTAGTAAGCCGGCTCATAGGCAACACTTTACAGTTGCAATAAAAAGAAATGCCACACACACAGAAAAGAAAAAAACACACAAAACAAAACAAACTATCAAGGAATATTCATTGTTTTTCCAACTAGTGAACGAGTTGGGTAGTTGGGTAGCTGCGGAGAGAGCAGAAGACGGGGGGCGAGTGGGGGGACGGGATGGGACAGGCAGGAAAAGCATTTTAGTCGATGATATGTCTCTCTCTTATCTAGCAAACAATTTTATGCTTCCGCCTGAGCGACAAACAATGGAGCGTAAATATCCGAAAAGCGACGCAACAGCAACAATACAAAAAACAACTTATAAAATGTTGGCCTAGACGACCACAATACACACTTCACACAATGTCAGTGATTGTTGTAGAGCGTATATGTTTTTGGCACGCTTTAGTTTCAATTTCCCTAACTCTAAAATGTTCTACATCTTCTTCTAATCTATAGTTCTAGAAGTGTCCTGTTAAATACGTTTTTGTGATACTTTAAATTAAATTTCCTAACTCTAAATTGCTGTAAATTTACCTACAGTTCTGGGAGTGTCCTACTAAATACGTTTTTGGGATACTATCGATTAAATATCCCTAGCTCTAAATTGTGATAAATCTACTTCTGTATATAGTTCTAGAAGTATCACTTAAAATATATTTTAGATCCAATTTCCCTCACTCTAAATTGATATAATTCTTCTACCCATAGTTCTAGGGTATCCTATTAAATATATTTTTATGATAATTTTGATTTAAATTGCTGTAAATCTTCCCCTAGTTCTATAGTACTAAAAGTATCCTTTAAATGCGCTTTTGTTACAATTTAGATTTAATTTCCCTAACTTTAATTTATTGTAAATCTTCTTCTACCTGTAGTTCTAGCAGTGTCCTTTTAAGTAATTTTTGAGGCACTCTGGGTTAAATATAAATATAACTCTAAATTGTTATCAATCTTCTTCTAGTCTATAGTTCTAAAAGTGTTCTTTCAGATTCAAGTAGTCTCTTAAAGAAAACGACTTTAACAACTTTAACTTTAACAAGTTTTCAGCCAAAAGACAGTTGAGTATTTGCTTGTCGCATCTTGGTCGATTAAATTGGTTGCTGCTCTTCGTGGCAGTGTATAGTAGAAGTACTATATACGATGCGGCGCACATAAATGTGCAAATGAATGCATGAGCAAATGAGTGAATGACTGAATCACAGAGTGACTGAGTGAGTGGACGAGTGTGCGAGTGAGTGAATGAGTGAATAACTGAGCCCTGATGCATGTCCGGTGCAAACAAGCAGGCAAAGAGCCTACAGCTGAGGGCATTGTTGCCAAGCAGAGACGAGGCAGAGAGGCGAAATTATAAAGGAACCAGCAACAAAACGGATAATGCCAACAGCAAGAAGAGAGAGAGAGAGAGCGAGTAAACGAGTAGTTGATAAGATTTGTCTACAACATTTATTGTCCTTTGGTTTTCCACTTTGCTTGGCTCGTTTTCTGTTTGGTAAAATGCTTTTTGCGCAATTGTCATCATGACCCTTCCACAAACACACACACACAAACACCCACGCACGCAGCACACCCTAATGTATGTGTGTGTGTGTGTGTGAAGGTGTTAGTCAGATCCGTTTTGCATACTTTGCGGCGCTGTGGCATTGGCCAAATATTTGGCCTTTTTTCCTGTTGCTGGCCAAAGCAACGAAATAAGCGATAAATAAATACAAATTTGCTCTTTCTCTCGTTTTATTTTTTTGTTTTGCTGTATTTGCATTCGAGATTAAGCAGATAGAACACGCAACCGCAGTATCCCCCTCTGAAATGCTCGGCCCCGGCTCGCCCCGCATGCCTTGTGAGAAAATCCGTTTGGAAACTAGTGAAAAATTATGCGAACAAAACGTTTCTTTGGTCGACGTCGAATTTTAAAGCCGCATAAATTCGAATTCTAGTTTCGAGGCGGGTGAGAGGGGGAAGGGTGGGGAAGGGAGCCAGGAGGGAGAGCTGCGTTCTTAAGCGCTCTCTAATTTGCTTTGACGGCAGACATGTGTTCAGGGCTTTGTCTTTGTGCGTGCCAACTGGAAAACAAAATCCAGCTAAGCGCGACGAGAACGCAGCCCGCAAAGTACGAAGACACGGCATGGGATGAGTAGAAGGGGGGAGGGGGGAGCATGGGGACACGTTGGTGCTGAGTGCAGGCCAGAAGCAGGCAGACTTTTAATTAATTTCAATGCTGCAATTGCTTTGTGCCTGACAAGTCGTTCCCCAGCCTCCTCTCCCCTTAACGCTGTCTGCCTTCTTCTTGCCTCTCGCCCACTTGCTGTCGTCTCTGCCTCGCGTCGCATATGGGCTGTCACTCAATGCGCAACTTGGAGAGCAACTGTTGCCGGCTCTTTTTGATTTTTTGTGGCACATAATTTGATTTGCCATGTGCAGCTGCGATCAACAACAATGCAGCCGCTGGCATTGCAACCGCCTACCTCCCACACACACACTCGCACACACACACACACACTTGGATAGGTGCAACGCTCTGGCAGGAAGAGCAAACAAGACACAATGTTGCAGTTGCCGTGTACTTTTAGTAGGTTTACTAAACACGAGCCATGTCGAGCATATTGTTAACTTTTTGCCATCATCTCATCTGGCTGCCCGACCCTCAGCCCTCAGCCCCCCCGCCGTCGCTTCATGCTGCATCATTTACTACCGGCAACTTTGCTGCTTATTTACATATTTATAACTTGCAGCAGCCTTTGCTGCGGTGTGCGGTGTGTGTGTGCGGCATTTACCTTTTGTTTATGCCAGTTTTGGCTGCCATAATATTCAACCGATTTCCAGGCTATCCCCTTCTCGGCTGGTTCGCTCTGCAAAACTTGCTGCTCCTGTTGCTGGCGGAGATCGAGTTGTGAGCAAGTGTAATGTAAATCGTATGCAGTGTGCAAATTTTGTGTGTTGCTACAGCTTGAACTTTGCCCTCTCTCGTTCTGTCCGTCCGTCCGTCCGTCTGTCTGGTCGTTGCTCAACAGTGTTTGACTTGTGAGCGCTGGCATATTGTCTTACCTGTCGTATACTTATTGCACAAGATTTTATTTCATTTTATTACTTGCATTAAGTTGTGTTTGTATTTTTGCTCGGCGCGACTCAACTCTGCTTGGCTTTTTGCTTGCCTTCCAGTTCAACTATTCGCAGCGCAGAACTTTGCCTCGTGAATCAATTGCCGCAGGAGTGAAAGAGGGAGAGGGAGGCGGGTCATCATTTTAAATGCCAGCGAGGGCTCATGTGGCGTATGCGCAATATGTTGCAATGCCTTTCGCCTTGATGGCGGCAATTCATTTTCACTTTACCTACTACTGTGTGGCGGGCGGCACCAACAATAGCCAAGGGCCTGCCGTGCAGCTCCCAAACTAACCCCCCCCCCCCACACACACTCACAATTCATGCATATAGAAAGGCTGCATTAAAGACGAGCGTGGCCGAAAGGAACAACGAATGTTGCGCGTGGGTGGCGGGCGGTGGGGGCGGTGGCGGAGGGGGCGTGGCGCGTTGACAATGCCAATACAGGTGCGCACAATGCAAACGAGTGACATGCAAATGCTTTCAACAACAATTGCAATTCATGCAAGCAACACACAAGCGCACGCGGCAACAAACATATGGATTCTGGCATGCACAGACACGCACAGACATGCACATACACGCGCTCATCATGACATCAGGCAGACAGCGCTCGCCTCGCATTTCGTTTCATTTTTGAACGTCGATTTTCGAGCGCTCCTTTCTTCCAATTGCGTTCTCGTCGTGCCCTGTTCTCATCTCTCCTGCTCTCGTCTGCTCCATTTTTTATTTCCCCCACAGCGATGCGTTGCGGTTTGCCTTCCTTGTGTAGATATGTGTGCGCATTTAGCATACTCACCTGCACACACACACGCACACACACTTGCGCAGCAGAAATAAACTCACGTGTGAGTGACCAAAGATGCCTTTAAATGTGACGACAGCTTCTGCAGCAGCTCTATTTTTGGTAATCTGCGTATACCCTGCTTTAATTAGACACAGGGTACATTAATGCTTTTGAAATGCTTTAAACTTTAACTGCTTTTCAAGCCGTCTAATATGCTGTGCGCGTCTATAAACATCAATTTTACTTATATAATGTATGGCTTTAAAGTCTGTTAGCTCTTTCTTTAATTGGTACTCGTATAGCTGCAGCATGCCGCTTTAGCCTTTTGCAGTGCGTGGTATTCTTTTGCTAAACAGATCTGCTTTGCGCTGGATGCTTGCTGGTTGGCAGCTTGTTTTTGTTTACGCCAGCTTCGGCCACAGCAATGGCAGCTCATGTTGATGCTGATGCAGCATTTTGCTGATGTTGCCGCTGCTGCTGCAACTGTTGTTGCACTTGATGCGTTCGCTTCGCTCTGCTCAGTACTCACTTATGCATTCACACTCAAATATGCAATGCGCCACAAAATTGCAATTTCCACTAAGATTGATGAAAAACGCCAACGTCGACTACAACGCTTCGTCACCCACACACGAACACACACAAACTAACACACTCGCATGTTGGGAAAATAAAGGCAAGAGCAGTTACCACAGGCGGCATCAGTTGCCTGCAAATCATGCCATCAATTGAATTTCAAGCGATTATTTTTGCACGTTTCACAAATCGCAGCTCAAATATGTGAGCTCTGTGTACACGTTTGTGTATTCTTCTGCACGTGCATGTGTGTGTGTGTGTGGGGTGTGTGTTGCTGTGCATATCAAACGGCAACACGACATGACGACGCTCACAATACGTTTCGATTACGCATCGAAATCAAATTGATGACGCGTCTGTTGTTGCCGCAGCTCCAAGCTCCAGTAAAAATATATAGATATCTCTGCATTCCCGCGACTCGCCAACCCGCCCCGCCCCGCCCCGTCGACGTGACTTCTGCTCGTCAGGCCGCTGCAATTCCGCTGAGTGCATTCATGCAAAATCCATAGCAGCAGCAGCAGCAGGTAATGCTCAGAAATCAACACACACTCAGTCGACGGCGATGGGCTAAGGGGCAACAAATTGTTGCCTGCCGCCACCCACGAGGCAGCTGCATATTTCATAACTTAATTTAATGCAGGGCGACGGGCGACTGGCGGGAGGGGGTTGGATTGAAGCAAAAGTCAGGCTCTGTGGCAATGGCATGCCTTATGCATATTTTTGGCCAGCCTCCTGCTGCTTGCAGGCGAAATGCCGGAATACGAAATACGAGCACAGTCCGTAGTTGCGGCAACTCTACTCTATGTACTGTATACTCTGCTATAGTATACATTGTATATAGTGTTTTTGGGCACAAGTATTTATAAGCCGCTTGCTTGCAATTTGCTGATATTAATCTGTGAAATAAATTTGCTGGGCGCACTCAAACGTGAAATGTTTGCCCATCCGCAGTGCAAATATTTAATGAATATTAGTTGGCCCTCTCCGCCGACCGATTGCCAGTTGCAGGCTATAGACTGCTGCATATAATATTTATAAGAAAGCCAAAGCACGGCCTCTTCAAATGCACTTGTAGTATTTGAGGTTCGCTCGAGTGCCGTGAAATGAGCATAGTTTAATGCAAAATGCTGAAATGTTTTGGCAATTAAATTGCCTTTAGCGGCGCACGGCAAACCGTGCTGCAAACGGCAGCCGTAGTTGCAGCCTTTGCTTGCCCCCTTCGCCGCTTTGCCATTGAACATTTTTGCAGCGCATTGTTTGCGTGCCTTGGGGTTTATGTTTCAGTGTTGTTGCTGCTGCCAATTTAGCTTGGCTTAAATGCAATTCAAGTAATTGGAAATTGTATTCGTATTCGCTTTCGCATTCGTACCAATGGCCCGCAGCTAGGCTATAAATTCCTACAGCATCAAGGCATGCTGCCGGGCTGCGAGGCATTATGTTACCATTTCGGCCAAACATAATTACCGTATTCAATTACAACTTCATAATTCACTCGCAACGCCTTTGTGCGCAAGCCACAATTGACCCAACATTCAAACACCGTATACATTGTGTTTAACTATGCATTTGTGGGCGCGTGTCCATGCTTCTGTTTGTGTGTGTGTGTATTTGTGTAATCCTTGCAATTATCTGGGCGTCGATGATGCAATCAGCGCACCATCGACGGCGCAGCGTCCCCAAGTGGCTGTTGTCTGGTGTCCGGTTCATGTGTCTTGATTAAACGATCATTATGTAAAGCAGCGCCTCGAAACACGTGTATTCATGCCAAGAACACATTGTTCGATTGTCGACTCAGCTGGCCAGCTAATTAAAGACTCCCCGAATTCCCTGATTTCATTGTTAATTTGAAATTTGAAATGCAACAACTTAATAGCAGTGCTAATGACCATATTCCCATTTAGCAAAGTATTGTACATTTAATGTTATTAATTATGTTATACGGTGTATCCCACTGGCAACAATTTAATCCCAAAATATAATTTTGGTTCAAATGAGCTCGCTTACAAATGCTTTGTTGAAAGTTGAGCAGATTTGTTGAGTTTGCGAGACATCTTTAGTGTGAAAATTATGCTAATGCTTAGGCAAATCGTTGAAACAACTTTGGAGTAAAGTTAATTGCTTTTTAAAGCAATATTTATGCCAAGCTAATAGCTTAATCGTTTTCAACTGGCATCGAAAAGTTTTTTGATCGATTTTTGAAAAATAACAATTAGTTGAATTGGAATTGAACTACTTGAAAGCAACTTAATATTCGGAGCATTTAGATTAAGTAAAAACTTGTATTTTCAGAAACTTGTTGAAGTATTCGTGTTCAATAAAAACGCATTTGCGAGTAGTTGCAACAACTTGTGAAAAGAATACAGAGCAGCTCACAAAGAAGTCTAGAGCTGAGCTCAGTCAGGCAGCTAGCTAAAATAAATAATTTATTTATTCGCTTTGCGTATTTTAAAACAATTTGGAAAATAGAACTCGACAGCTGCCATGGGCAAAACCGAAATTTATTTACGCTGTAAGCTATAAATTGTGTTTGATTTTATTGACAAAATACGGATTAAATGGGAATTGACGAATATACATTTTATTTGAATTGCCATCGACAGCTTAAACAAATGTTTGGCAGTTTCGAGCCGCAAATGCGTTCCACCAATCAAGCGGCAAAGCATATTGGAAAAGCTGCTCAGGCAGGTTTATTTCTAGCATTTGTTTGCAAGGCAAACAGACACTCAACTGCAGCACTAGTTTATGTTATTAACTCGGCTTTTGCTCTTAGCGTGGCTAATGCCACGACCATACCATTTCCATAAAGTATGCAACTAATTACGTGCAAGTTGCTTAAGCTGTCTGGCAAATGCCACACGCAACTTGACAGCCCAACAACCCAGCAACAACAACGACGAGAGCAGGAGCACCAACGACAGAGCCATAATACAATATAATTACTGTAAAAATCACAACTGACAAGCGCAAAATGCCATAAGGGTGCTCAGTCTCTCCGCGAGACAAATAGAGCGAGGCGCGGGCAGGGGGGTTGGAAGCGAACCCGGCAATAGTGCGTAAATCTTGACGCCTTTAAGCAGGCCCCAAGCCCAATTGACAATGACATTTTGTCGTCATTATTGCGTCCCTCATGGCAATGGGGGACAAAGCGGTAAACAGCTGGCAAGCGGCCATGCACGACTATTGAGATATCCTAATCGAAATATTAAAACAAGCAGATTAGAGTTCAAATGTAGTTCAAAATCAATATCAAATTGTATGTATACAGCATACATTTTTTAGTGATATAAAAAATATATATATTATGGAATAATGAATAAGTTGAAGTTTGTTTTGTGTTATTTGGTTAAATATTTTTGAAAAGCAAATCATAATATGTTTTTAGTCAAGCTCAAATTACACTTATATTTAAAAAAAAGTAAAGCTTTTAGTAATATCAATTATTTGTTAAAATTTTCATAAATGCCAATTCAAACATATAAAAAATTCTTCCTAATTTGTGTACAAACATTTCATTTATATTTGTATTTTTTTATTTGATACCATTTCCTTTTCATTCTTTACACTAAGTTTTTTAAAGCACTTGTTCACTTCTAATGAAAATGTAAACATAAAGAAAGCTCAGTTTAAATATAGGTATATTTTGAATAATTCTAAAATGATGCTTATATTTTGCAAGCTTTTTTTAGTGATATAAATATTATATATTTTATGCAGATTAACAAATAAATTTAAGTTGTTTGTGTGTACCTTGATACAATATTTTTGAATAGCAATTCAGAATATAATTTTAGTCAATCTCAAATTATACTTATTTTTTATAAACAAATTATTTTAAGCAAATACCAATTTCTACTTAAAATGTGTACTGTTACAGTACAAACATTTAATATATATTTGTATGTATTTATTTGATACCATTCCACTTTTATTTGCTTATATTGTGTGCACTTTATTTAGTTGTAATGCAGCCTAAGTTATTCATAGCACTCGTTTGTTGAGTCTGCAATCTAGCATTCAGAATGGCTGCAGCTCAACATGCTCCATTAGCCGATTTAATTTGCTGGGTATAATGTGGAATTGGGGAGCAGGAGAAGCAAGAAGCAGCACGACGACATTGGCAAGAACAAGGAGCTTGATGCGCACCGTGCAGGCAATTACAGAAATTAGCTTTCGTTTTTAATTTATTAGCGCCATTGTGCGTGCTTCTAATGGCGACAAGCGAACGGCGAAAGGCGACAACCGACACACGACACACGACAGTTCACAGTCGACGGTCGACAGTCGACGGGGCGAGCAAATGGTAAAATGGCGAATTGCGAGTGAGTTTAGAATCGCATTTGCCAGTTGTTGCCATTGCTGAGACAAATGCCTTGGCTGCTGTCGCCCCAAATTAATGTGCATATAACTTACGCTTTAAGCGACGCTCTATCCCACTCTTTCTGCTGGGATCACTCGCCCTCTGCCCCTCACTCTCTGTCTCTCTATCGCTTGTGAGACCGGCCATTAAGATTGCAGCGCGTTTCCCTGAGGAGGCTCCATGCATTTTATAGTTTTATTGCCTCGGCCAAACCCCATATGGCAATGTGTGTGCAATGAAGTGTGCACATGGTAAAACATTCATGATGATTTAACAGCACACACACACACACACACACACTCAAACACACACACATGCTGAGTGCATATGCATAAAAGAGTGAACACAACCTTTTTGGACAAGCTGGCAGAGCCAATGGCAAAGAAATATTTACTCCGCATGCAAATGGCAACTTAATTGAAGCAAAAATATTCCTATGTGTGTGTGTGTGTGTGTGTGCAGTGTGGCCAAAGCAAAGCGGAGTGAGTCGAATGGGGGCATGCTTCGTGGCAAAGTGTTGCCTTCAAGGTGTTGTTCTGTTATTTGTTAATCGGTCGCCGTGGTGGCTGCAAAAACAATTAATAAAGTGGGCTTAGAGTGGGGCGGATGGCAAATGTCGCTCAAAGCTGCTTTTTGGGGCATGCCACAGTTGATGATGTTGCCGCTACTACTGCTGCTAGTGCTGGTGGTGCTGTGGCAACCATTTATAAAAGACGATTTTGCAAGGTGTTGTTTTTTTGGCAGCTGCTGTGGCTGTTGCATTTGCAGCTAACCATAAACTGCGCATTAGTGTGATTGCATAACATTTGCGCACACAACTCACACACACGGACACACACGCATATAGACAAACAGCTCGTAAGGCAAGCGAAAAACCCCGTAAACCAGAAGCGCACCAAAAACCGAAATCCTTATGTATGTGCAACTGCTGCGGCTACGTGCTATATCCTGCATCCTGCCTTCTGCCTGCTTTCGGCATCCTGCACAGCTATTCCCTAAAAGTTTGCACAACAGCAGCCGCAGAAAGGAGCAGCAGCACCCACAAATTTTCAGCTGCTGGCTCAAGCGGGCGGCGAGCGAGTTGTTGATAATTTAAGTCGGAAATTTCAAGGAAGCAGCACACGTAATACTTAGAACAAGACGTATTTACACACACACACACAGACTCACGCACACGCATAAATTGCAATTACAACAAGTGCAACGACAGCAGCAAGAGCAAGAACAACAGCAGGCACATCAAGAAAAACGGCAACTGTAATCAAAGCCAAAGAGCACTACGCAAAAATGTCGAACACAACTATGAGAATGCAATTATGGCAAAGACAATGCCACCAGCTGCCAGCGAGCGAGCGAAAGAGAACGCAGGGCAGAGAGTGAGAGGGAGAGAGCGAGCGTAAGGCAAATAAAAATACAGCATTGCATGGCGCACAGTCAGTCGTAGAAGTTTACAGACTGCAAACTTTTGGCTGGGCTGTCAAACAAACCGAAAATGAAATCATTGTCAATTCATAAAACTGATGCAAAAATTTTACAAATTGCATTTACATATGCTGCAACAACAGCCCAAGGCGCACATCCAACACCCGACACACAAACACAAGCACACACACACACACACACACACACACACACACATAAAAGTAGACATTTGGAGGCAGACAGTTAGTAATAGCTGCAGTGGGCCATTACCTCGGCCATTATGTTTCATTTGTAGCGGCGCCGCTTGACATACATTGCCAGAGAGAGAGAGAGAACGACAGCGTGAGGGAGGGGCGCAGAGCGGGGGGGTCAACTTAAGGGAAGCCCAGACAGTGGCAAATGGGGCCGGCGGCTAAGCCACCCCAAAGCAGCCATGTCGTTTATTTAAGATGACAGTAGCAGGACATGGACAGCCAGGCAGGCAGGCAGGCCAACTGAGAGCTGTGCAGAATCCTGTTGCGGTCAAGTGTGCAAACATATTGCAGGCACTGTGCGTCGCATGCGAATGCATTTGTCGCCAGCTGACCTTGTTTTTACGCCAGCAAACGTAATTGACATTTATTAATTGGAAAACAATAATTTCCAGCCATCTCTCTCTGTCGCTATTCGCTATCGACGCCCACTGCCGGCCTCTCCCTCTCCCACTCGTTGTCTGGCTGCTGCCAGTTTTGGCCAGAGCGTTACCAGTTTTTGGCTGATTGCCAAGTGGCATGCCTTGTTTGCTATGATGATTTATGAGTCGAGGCTTGAGTGGCGATCAAGTGGGTGCTGCAATGGCTGCTTTCTTATGCAGACAACGATTAAAAACCGCCATCACACACACACACACACACACACACAGACACAGACACACACGCGATAAGTAGAGGGAGTGGTGAAAAGTTGCGCCAGCTGCGCTTTTGCTGCCCATTAAAAGCTGTCAAATTTTAATGTTTTACATGGCAGGCTCAAAGTGCCAGCGACCGAACTGCCTTGAACAACAACAACAACAACATCGGCGCCGAGAACGACTAGCAGCAGGAATGCGGCAACAATGTTGTAACAACATAATCAGCTTGGGCCGCCTGTTCATGGCACCTGTCAGTGGCTGGGACAGACAGCACTCTATCTCTAGCCGCGGCCCATAAACATTAAAAGCACATAGTTTGCATGATGGCTAGGGAGGGGGTGGAGGGGTCGAGGTAGGTTTTAAAATAGTAGTGGCCGCGTGTCCTTTGCCGAAGAGTGAGCCCAAGTCAGTGGCAGCGCCGGATACGGGGCGTATGTGTAACGGAATCCCAACACGCGATAAATTCATTAAAGAGCTGCTCGCATAGCAACTGAAATCTGGCTGACGTGTCTCGCGGGCAACGTAAAATACCAGAGTGCTCGCACGCACACACAACGAGAGCGAGAAAGCAAGACAGGGCAGAGAGAGAGAGAGAGAGAGAGAGAGAGAGAGAGAGAGCGGGAGCTGACAGCGAAAAAGCATTGCATACTTTCGGGCACGTTTATAGATTAACACATTTTTACTGCTGAATGTACTAATAAGGCAAGCATTTCCACTTTGAGTTACCCCCAGGAGATAAACCCGGAGTGTGTCAGCACCAGCAGCAGCCAGTCGCTATCTCGTTGGCTGTGTGTGTGTGTGTGTGTGTGTGTGTGTATTTTCAAAATTTATAACGCCAGCAACAATAAAGACGAAGGCGCAACTGTGAGCATGCCAGGTGTAGGAAAAATGTTAACAAGAGCAAACAATGCGAAAATATTTCATACACTGCGCTGCCAGTGCCGACGTTGTCGTTGCCGTTGTTGTTGCTGTTGCTGTTGCTGGTGCACGAGAGACTCTTACCTCGTTCCGTGAGGCAGGCAGCCAGCCAACCAGCCAGCCAGTTAAATGGCAAACCTTGAGGGAATTCTGGCACTCGTGTCTGCTTCCAGCTGTTCTGGCTGCTTTACTGTTGCGCTGCTGTGCTGCTGCTGCTGCTGATTTCGAGTCTGGCAATCGAGCACAGGGAATGTGCACACACACAACACACACACACAGACACACAGAGACAGGTACGTGCCTGGCACACGTGGCGAGATCGCGCCAGCTGCTGCTCGAGCTGCAGCTGTTGCCCTTCATCGTTGTCGTGTTGTCCAGCACTTGGCGGCGTCGCCGTATCAGATTCGACAGGCAGCGGCCCAGCGGCAGCCTGCAGTGCAAATAGCAAATAGCAAATACTATGTATGCACTTATATCGCGTCGACTTGTAATTGTAATTACCACTGCAGTGTGGACTTTTGTTTTGTATGCTTTACCTTTAGCTTCGACTTCGACTTTGTTCGCTTCTCCTTCGCTTCACTTCGCTTGATTAAATTACTGTTTAAATATTATCTGAGCTTGTTTGCTTTAACTTGCACCACCCTCTCTTTTTACTCGATTTTACCGAGTTCGCCGGACAGAGACTGCAACAGCGAGCGAGCGAGCGAGAGAGAAGGCGAAGAGAGTTATCGCAGGCGAAAGTTTTGCAGCATGTGCATGCGGCAAATACTTTTGGTGCAACCAGACACGTATTCAACCCCAGCTCTGACTCTAAAGCTGGCTTTGCTTTGCGGCCACATTCAAAAACTTCAATGAACTACAAATGCATGGAGCGAGAATTTATCGCAGCCTGAAATTAACGTGCAAAGTTACCCAAATAACGTGTGGCGAAACACTGTTATATTTCATATCAAGTATACGCCGTGCGGGCTGCGCTGTGTTTACAAAACACAATGTCGAATAATAACGAACACAACTTTTCGTTAGATGTAACTCATTACTTATTTGACATGGCTTATTTTGTACTCAAATCAAATGCAATTGTTTAGTCAAATATTTATCAACATTTTCTTTTGCTGTCGAATTGAATTCATTCTTATTGCGCTTATTTGTTTGGTTGTGTGCAATCAACAAACATTAAAATCAACTTCATGTGCTGTAAAACAATTACGAAAAAACAATTGAGTTCGAATATTGGCTAAATTATTGTATAAATATCTAATAAATTATTGGTTTCAATTTCATGAAGGGCACAAATCATTGGTGCCCAAAAGCAGGCTATGAAATGTTGATGGCCTGCAATTCGAAAACAATACACGCAACAAAAGAGGCAAATAAATAAATGAAAATAAAAAGGCGGGTGGGAGGTAGAAAACAAAAACTATAAATTGAAATTTCAGGCAATAAAACATTACGGTTGAGTTTGTAGCTAGGCTATGCGTTCATTAATGCGATCAGGCACGCATAAAAATCTCAATTTAATTCAATCGATTTGTATTCGTGGTGCCTGGTTATTTGGTGTTGTGCTCGAATACAAATGGCAAATTGCAGTACGAGAGTGTGCGCTGCTCGAGAGTGTCCTGTGCATTCCAGTGGTGTGCGAGTGTGAGTGCTTTCGCCTGATGAATTTGTTCAATGTTCGAACGTGACTGACGCAATGATTGTACACGTCTCAGCAGCTAAGCTCGCTACTTGAAGCAGCCATAACTAAGTGGCACTATGTAAGTGAAATAAGAGGCAGCTGATGGAGATAGAAAAGGCACACAGTCACCTCTCACACTCTCTCTCTTTTCAGTTGGTTGGCCTGAACAAACAGTCGAGCTGAGCACGAGAGCAGTTGGCACTTTTAAGTCATTTGCTCCATTCGAACTCAATTCAAAATGTGGCCATCAAGTCGAATGGGCACTCAATCAATGCGGAACCAGAACCAGCACCAGAAAGCAGCTGACGCTGCCGTCCCGCCCCCTCACTGCCAGGTCGTAGTCAAAAGAGTGCCATCAAGCAGGGGTCAACTTTTGGCAGGCAACACGCGTACGGCAAACACTGCTGTCTGTGTAGTCAGAGACAGTCTTCAAAAAACAGAAGAAAAAAAACGAAGAGAAGTAGCCACCGCGACAACATGCATATGGAAACGCAGCAGAAAGAGAGAGAGAGTACAGGACTCTGGGCGTGCTATTAAAGTGCAAGCCAGCGGCACATCAGTGCTGCATGCACGTTTCAAGGATTCGGGCGGCGAATGCGTGACAACCAAAGTGAGGCTTTGGCTAAGCCATTACACGCCTCGAAACAAACAAAAAAAAGACAACATTTTTTGTTGGCTTTTCTCTCTTTTTTTTTTGTGTGTGTTTCTGCAAAGTGTTTGGCGCTCCATTTGGAGCAGCCGTCAAATTGTTGACGCGTAAAGCGCGACATGTGCGAAACGTTGTTGTGCGCTGCGCGAACGAGAACTGAACTTTGGCATTGGCTGCACATCGATTTTTATGTATTTTTTGTGGCACTTCCTTTCTTTTTTCTTTTTTTGCTTAGGCGGCGGCTTAGTGAGGGACGGCAAGCGGCAGGAAACGGGCCATTTGCCATATTGTAAATTATTTAAAAATGATTTATTGTAAGTTTGTTTACACTTTGCCATGCGGTTGCATTGCCAGCAGCTGCTGTGCTGTGCGCTGTTGTAAATATTTCATGGCTTTCGCTCACTCACTCGCACAGTGTGTCAGAGAGCAAAAAACCAGAGCACAAATCTATTGTGTTTTCATTTGAATTTAATATTTTATATTGCCGACTCGGCCGCAGCAGCTGCAGCAGCACCAAAGCGATCTGCTTGAATGTGTAAGAAGTGAATGATATCCTGTAAACTTAGCTGTCATTTCTTGAGCAACATTCTTCATGTAAAGCTAGATTATAGTTTTTGCAATACGGGCATTTTTGTGTATATGCCTTTTATTGAGCAGTTTGCAGGGTATGCGCTGCACAATTGAAAAGGGCTATTGCAGATATTGCAATCGCAATCGCAATTGAGTTTGCCTTTTGCGGTTTGGCAGCAACTGCAAAAGTGTTTGTGTTGCCAGATGTGTCGTCGTGTGTGTGTTTTGCTGCGAGTGCTGTGACATGTCAGTTGCATGGGCGGCAATTAAAAGTTTAACTATAAATGCGCACGTTGCGGTTTTCCACTGTTTGCCAAACATTCAATTGAGCTGCAGTCAAGATGCTTGTTAGTGCACTGATTGATTAGCCTCATCGAATATTGTCCCTGACCACAAGACACCTGGCAATTGAGCAAATGGCGAGTGGCGACCCGCTTTGCAAAATTCATAGAAGACACTTCGTTACTGGCCAGCGAACGATAATCATCAATTGTTGGGCCGAAAACGTGAATTTATGTTCGCACGCGCTGTAAATTGTAGGCTTGTGGCAGCAGCTATAAATCGTGGCATGGAACCCAAATATTAACACACGCAATTAAAATTCGACAGCATTTTGTGCGCCGTCGACAAAAATCCAGTAGTGGCCGAAAAAGCCAAAGAGCCGGAGTGTTTCGACCCTTTTCCAAGCCATTGAATAGAAATTCTGGCAGCCGAAAATGGGCGCAAACGAAAGAGAATGCAGAGAAGTGGCGAAATGGTGAAATGGTGAAATGCTGAAATGGAAAACGGCAACAGGCAAATGCTCGGCTGTCTGATTGGGGCAATGGATTAGTACAGTTTGTGATTGGAAAATCTATGATGATCATTAATAAAAACAAGACGACATTGTCGAAGCTGCCAAACAATAACAAACGACAGTCCTCTAATCAGGCACTCGACAGTGACCAAGAAACGAGTCGCAAAACGTT
The DNA here is from genome assembly GCA_035046165.1 of Drosophila rubida. Lineage (NCBI taxonomy): Eukaryota > Metazoa > Arthropoda > Insecta > Diptera > Drosophilidae > Drosophila > Drosophila rubida. The sequence goes on along the minus strand of JAWNOF010000021.1, from coordinate 12,662,584 downwards.
GCCAGGGTTCAAATGCAGATGCCGCTTATTATCCTGTTGCTGCTCCAGCTCCACTCTCTCTCTCTCTCTGCTGCTGATTCTAAATTTGATGCTGCACGAGTATATGGTCTTTGGTTTTGCTTTATTGCCCGGCATCTCATGCATTATGCGCACCACTTTAGTCCTTGTAAATATTATTTTAATATCTTGTCGAGCAGTCGGCAGCCAGCTCAGTTGGCCTCCTCTCGACAAGGTGACATACACACATTCTCAGAGCTTTCTGCGTCTTGGTTGTGGATGTTGTTGGTGGCTCGTGGCTGTGTTCTTACTGTTTTCATTCCAGGCTAAACTTTGTGCAACAAACAATGCTTCATTATAAGCTTCAGCGCAGAGGCCAGAGGTGATAAGCCCGGCTGCCAGAGTCAGGCAGCCAAGCTGTGAGGCAGTGAGGCAACCAGGCAACGAGCCAACCAGTCAGAATCAGGCAGCCTTCTTCCAACTTCTTGTATAAACTTCACTTTATGCTTTTGGCTGACGAACACACAGACACACACACACACACACACACGTAGGGGCATTTGCTTGTACTTTGTATGAAATTTTACGAATATTTCATAATATGAGTTATGTAAGAGTGTGTGGGTTGCCAGGCCGCGTCCTTCCCTTGCAGCTGGCTTTCTGGCTGGCTGTCGTGTCGCTTCGTATCGCATGTTTTGTCAGACGAAGTGGCTATGCAAAGACAAACAAACAGCAGCAGAACAACAACGAGGAGAACGACAACAACGGCACTAACATTGCACAAAAATGTTGTCAATCAACGTTCAAGAAGATAACAAGTTACACAAAGACTAAGACAAAGCAAGGCCTCGAACACCGAATGCCATTGCGTCTTAACTTCGCCCGCCACTCTCAGATGCCAAAGCAGCAATTTAAATGCTTATGCTTAATTTACCAAACAAATTTCTTAAATCGCAAAATACACTCACTACAATAATGCTGGCTTTGAACTCATTTTAAACAATGAACGCAGTGCTTCTGCATTTTCGTGTTGGTAATGAAATCAACTAATTAATTATATGAATTGCCAGCAATGACTGTGCAGCTTTAAATTGAAGATTTCACTCAGCAACTAATTTGATAGTTTGCCATGTGCGTCGCGAGTTAATCAGACAAGCAATTAAAGCACTTTCCGATTGCAGCAAATTAATGAACAGCATTAAAAATAATCAGCTCGGAAGCGAGAAGAAAACAAATATGACAGCGAGCCACAAAAGCAGAGGATGCGAGTGAAAAGGAGAGGGCTGGGCTGTCGTACAGTAGCCACATTTCAATTTTCAGCATGTGCCATGTAATTTGCCTGGATAATTTATATGCATGCTGTGCGTATAGAAGATGCTCCCACAACACGCTGCTGGAACAGCAACAGCTTTCGCTCTCTTGCGCCACGGGTTCGGTTTCAGTTTCAGTTTTGCGAGGCTCGAGTGCGAAATGAAATAAATTTTGCAGCATCATTTAAGCTTAATTAAGACGGCAGCCGCAAGCGGCGACGGCGTCGACAACGCCGCAGCAACAGCAGCAGCAGCGGCATCGAGACCACAATAAGGACGACACGACACAAAAGCCTCGGCGCAATGCACTGCGCAGCACATAAATAAATGAGTAACTGAGTGGTTGAGTGGTTAAGTGGTTGCCAGCAGTTGGAGCAGCGGCATTAAGGTACCGCATGCATATTCGAGTGCCTGCCTGTCAACATAAGCGTCCAGTTTAGGAATGAAATCTCACAGAGAGAGAGAGAGAGAGGGAGAGACGAAGAGCAGCTCTGACAGCTCATCGAGCCATCGAGCAACTCACTCGGCCCTGGGGTTCATTTGATTTCCAGCGAAGTCACGGCGCCACGCATAAAACAGCTTAGACAATGTCAAAAGGCATCATTATTCATGCTGGCGTGCACAGGATGACTACGGCAGTAGTCGATGCTCCAGCGCCGCATCCCGAGCACATGTCCAATCCCAGCGCCACCAGCTCCACGTGCAATCACAATTGTGCTCGTCATGTTGCATTAGCAGGAAATTAATGGCAATGGGGCAATGAAGTTACAGCACATCCACTAAAATAGCTGAAGCTTCAGGCAGCTCAATTTCTGGCGCCGCATGTTGATTTTTAATTACGCCCCCCAAACACACACCCTCACACACCCACACACTGACGCACTCGGGGCGTCAAAAGGGCAATGAAGTGTGCGGGAATTTACTACAAATACAAATTCAATGCCATAAAACACAATTAAATGCGTCTCGAACTCGAGCCTGCCTCCCACATTGCCCCATAAGCAGGCAATTAGCAGCAAGGCATGAAAATTCATTGAGCTACGGGTTCAAAATGTTGCACATTACGCATCATTTCAGGCACAGCATCAAATTCCTGCCTCACACAAAAAAAAATAGAAGAGATTAACCAATTTCCGAAAGACTTTGATGGCTGATTGGCCGCCAGATACCCATTAAGAATCCAATAACTTAAATTTAGTTGACCTTTCTTGTCTGATCTTTAAGATGATATTTATTCAATTCTTCATTTTGTGCAGTTTAATTTTGTATTTGTGCTGAATTTTCTTAACTTTTTTATGTGTGTTTATTTGTTTGTTATTGGCTTCTTTCTGTTTCCTGCCTTCGCTTACAGGGTATATGCGAAATATGCCAAAACAAAAGCGTGAAAATTGCAAAAGTTTTCTTAATTGCTGCGCCGACTCTGCCTCCATCTCGCAGCCTGTCTCTGCGTCTATCGCTGTCGCTGTCGCTGTCTCTGTCTCTGCTGCTGTTGCTGTCCCCTACCCAGTGCGTGTCCCGCCCTCAGAAGCGTCGTCATCAGAAATTAAACGCAAGTATGCAAAGTCATTGTGTGAGCCAGTCTGTAAATGGGCGTGCCCAGCCTATGTAATGATTAAGCAAACACTCAATCACCCATACCCACACAAACACACACATACACACACAGAGAGAGAGTCGCAGACATGTGCCGACTAAAATGAAGCGTATTCAGCTGTGGCAATTGAATTTTTTGCCTGTGAGCCTTTAATGCCCCATTCAGATTTGGCTTGACTTTAAGAATGGTTTCAGATTGCAGGCACAGAAGAGAAATGCGAGCATTTGGCAAATCCGTAGCATACTTTTGTGGGCAGCTGGTGTATTAAAAGTGCATGCGATATTTACTCGCACAGGCATTAAGCATATTAAGCTTAAGCATCTATCATTTGTATAGCACAAACACCACCCCCACCCCCTCCCGGCTCCTAGCCTTCCCATTGCTGCTTCAATGCCGTCGTAGCCTCAATTCATGCATGCAAATGCGCGTCATATGCTGGCAACCTTTTGTTTAATGAAGCCGAAGTTGTAGAGCGCTTTCTCTTCTCCTCTATATCCATCTCTGTCTCTGGCTCTATCTCTATATCGTGCTTTGCATTAGTATGTGAGTGTGTGTGTCTGTGTGGGAGTAAAGGCGTGCATGTGGAAAAACAGTTTTCAAATGAATGCAAGTTTTAATCCTTGAAATATGATTTGAGTGCAAATATTTTGCATAACCATGAGCTCAACTCTTCCACAAGCTAGAGAAGAGGTGCAGCCGCTTGCGGTTGCCCTTTGTGGGTGTGTAAAAGAGAGCGAGCGAGAGAGAGCACATGTGTGTGTAGCTTGTGATGTAAGCAGTGACACAATTTCGTTCTTTCTTGTGCGTGTGCGAGTCCATGTGTGTGTGTGTGTGTGTGTGTGCACTTGTACTTGCCAACCGCAAACACTTCACTCGCTTGAAGGCTGCTCACCGTGCCAGCCGCTAGGCAGCTAGGACAGACCAGGCGAACGGTTCAACCCATTCCCTATCACATTCCCTATGCGTTCATTTTGCAGCTGTCTGCGGTTTTCAAATGCTCTTGCCCTCAGAGCTCAGCGCTCAGCGCTGCAAACCTTTGACATTTGATGGTCTCACTTGCTGCGCTCACACTTTTCAGTGGTTCATTTCTAAATTGAAGCTAAAGAGTTGCCCGTGGCTACCAGTGGCTCAGCGCCAGCCACTTTGGTGCCGTTTTGACCAAACCTCAGGTTGGAGCATTTAATGAACAAAGTTTTTTGTACTATGACAAATTTCTAGCAACATATTTCCTTTTCAATGTTAACTATTTTTGATTTTCCATTTTCTGACAGCTTCTGCCTCGCTGTCATATTTCGTTTTGGGCGCCGCTCGCGATCAAAAATTTTTTGCGCGCTGCAATAAACTTTTTGGTAGCGCGCTCCACTTTAGGCAAAAAGTTTTTAATATTTTTTCGCTGGCAGGCGAAGCGCATAGATAAAACTAGACTTAACAGTGAGTGCGCAAAAGGGATTCGCACACATATGGACTGACTGACGTATGTCGAATTGTGAGTGCTTTGTCGCACTCTGCATTTAGACGAAAATGGCAGCAAACTCGCAGCCAAAGTTTACGAGCGCATTAAAGCAAAGTTCGAAATGTTTCTTTAAGCCATTAAGTAAATTTCAATTAAGTGCAAAGGCATTCGAATTAATTAAAGTGCTTGCCAACTAAAAATGAGATTTAATAATAAATGCGGAAATTAAGCGCAATTACAAGTTTGTTTTAACAAGTTTTCGGTTTTTGTCAACTCGTTGCAGATATGACAAATGGCGGCATGCATGGACCCATCGAGGGCTACAACTCGTTAGACGAGCTGACAACAACGCCGGCTGCGTCGCCCACAATACCCACCGCTGCGTACACGCATCCCAAATGGATGGAGCCGTATTTTGATCCCTCAACGCCGCGCAATGTGACCGCCCTCATGGGCAAATCCGCGTATCTCAGTTGCCGTGTGCGCAATTTGGCCAACAAAACGGTGAGTGGATACGGCAGGTGGCTAACAAACTTTTCGCCTCGTTCGTGACGATCCGCTTAGTCTTTAAAGTTTTTGACATTACTCCACCCCCCCCCCCCCACTTTTTTCTTTTTAACTGTTAGCTTGTGCTCCCATGCGCTCAGCTTGCTTGTCGCCGTTGAGTTCGTTGATTTGCCAACCTGGTCGACAGAGTCGCGTTGCCAAAATGTAATTCCCTTAGCATGACTGCAAAATTTTTAATTAGTTACACGCCCACCCAACCAAATGAAGGGCGCACCGTTTTTTTTTTTGCTTTTTCCTTGCTTTCGCTCTTGTCTGCAGGCAGCCTCTCTGCTCTGTGCTAGGGGAGAGCCTAGACACAAAAACCTTTTCTTGCTGCCAACTTTTGGACGAAATGGCGACCTCCGACCTGCGCCCTGTGAACTGGGGCTGGGTCCTAAGTCCTAAGTCGGCATTAAGTTGTTTTCTTTTCTCAAATTTAGCAATTTTTGTATTCAGCTCTGTAAGCGCGACTGTTATTGCAATTGTTTTCCTTTGTTTATCTGCTTTAATTGCGCCCCTCCCTGTGGTGTCATCTAGGCAGCAGACAGCGCGGAAAACCGGTTGACTCTGCTATCGACTTGAACCTCGCGCATACCCTGTAAAAGTCGTCTATTGCCCGCAAGCTCAAAAGTCAATCAATGTGCTGCATTTTCTTTTAATTTGCTACAGGGTACAAGCAGCTCGACTCGCTGCTTTGCACAGCATTTACATGTGTCTATACGCGTGCCGAAAACACTTGGCAACATTTTTAATTTGACATATTTTTAGACATTTAATTAGCACAGAACGGCAACTGCCGTTCGTTTGGCGTCGCTCTTGCAGTGGGTATTGCGCCTACTTGATGAAATATGTGGCGCATTTGTTAGGACAGAATAGAAAAACAAATTTGCGCGTTACTTTGGGCCACCTTTTATATATAATTTTTATTATCGTTGTACTGCTTCCAGTACCACTATTTTGCGCAATAAATCAAAATTATTTGCCAGGTAGTTTCGTGCTTTCATTGCCGCCATTATATTGTTTACATTACATTGTTCCGATATGATATCTTTGATCTGGCGTTAAAACTGCTGGGCCAGTAAAAAATGCATTACAAACCCAGAGAGTGGCGATAAGCAACAATTTAATTATGCTAACTGCCAGAGAGTATTTAATCTTTAGGCCTGCGTGCCAATTGTTTCCCATTTCTTTTGCCAACAATTTAAATGAAATGTTGAACTGTCAAGCGAGCGCTGGGGCCGTCTGGGCGTGACAATTTTTATCGGCGTGTGGCAACAATTTTAATATGCGTGACAGACAAGTTTATGAATAATTAGGCAATGCGAAAGTGTTGCACAGCACGATTAATCACAGTGGCGCCACGCAAAGACTAAACAGCACGTGCTGCATGGGGCGCTGCCCCGCAGTGCAAAGCATTTGTGTCTGTGTGTATGTGGCAGGGGCGCGGAGGGCGCAGTGCAGTGGCAAATGAGCACTTTGGTGGAAAAGATTCGAACGCTCATTAACAAACAATGCGAAGCATGCGGCGCAAAAGGCACAGGCGAACAAAACAAACAAACAGGACTCCAAATGCCAAAAACCAACAAACTTTCAGCACGCGCCGAGCCACCAAAGCACTTGACACAAATGCGCGAACAGCGCAGCAGGAACAGCAGTTGGCGAACGGGGGGAGCAGGACGTGGCGTGGAGTTGAAGGATTTGCAGCTTGCAGTTGCAGCAACTTTTAATTTCTTGCCAACACACAAAAGCAACGACGACGACGAGTGGCAAACTGGCAACGCTGCTGCTGCTGCTGCTGCTCTGCCACACGTCACCGAGCGATGCAGTCAAGTGGGCGGAGCCCTTTCACAGCCACGCCACAGCGAGGGGTGGAGGTGGCGCACTTTCAATTGCATTTAAGCGCGAAATTATTTAAACAATTTCTGGAAAATTGCACTTGCCGCACGCGTCAACAGCACTTGGGGCAGTCCGAGCCGAGGAAACCAAACAGCAAACCGAAGCGAACTCTGCAGGACACGCTGTGCTCGACTCTGCAAGTGCGAGTGCAAGTGTGAGTGTAATGAGAAGCACAGTGGCAAAGAGGCGGCTGCTAATATGCCAGGGGCTAGCAGGCGAGGAAGATCCCAACAGGGATACCGCTGAACGATAGTACTTCGTTGTTGTTGCTGTTGTTGGTGGTGGTGCTGCACAGCGTGCACTTGTTAATTACATTTTAATTTGTTGCGTAAAATGTTTGTTTAATGGCAGCCCCTGTCGACATGTTTTTCACACTTTTATACACTCATTGCGGTCCACATGCGGTGCACAAAACTGCCAAACTAAGGCTTGTTCCCTCCGCCTGGCTGTGAAAGAGATGAGAGCATAACTGTGGGGGCATGCATGTGTTTGGCTGATGGTGAGGCCATTGTTTAGTATGGCAACAACATTTCGTATAATTAAACGCACGCACCGAAATGTGCCACGCCCAGCCATGGAAGTTTGCTAGTTTTGCTGCGCTTGTTGTGACTGCCAAGTGCGATAATTTTGCATTTACATTTGACTTAATAACTTGTGCATATCAAGTGCCCGACAGTGACAGCCAACAGCGGGAGACAAGTCTCGCTGTGTGTGTGTGTGTGTGTGTGGAGCTTACAAAGTTCCATTGCTGTGCGGCAACTACTTAAAAAGTTTGTTCTAATTAAGCAAAAACTAAACTCTGCTGAAAGTGCACCACTGATCCGGCAGTGAGTGAGTGCATCGCACTCCCCGTTTCCTTGAGTCTCGACTTTAGACTTGTCAAAACAGAGAGAAAAAAGGTCGCAAGCAGCTCATGCGTTGCTCATACGTCACGTACGCCAGGCAAAACTAGAGAGAGAGAGAGACGCGTCGCCATTAACAATGCGACGAGTAGAAGCTGTGCAATAGCACACGATGGGTCGCAGCCTGATTAATCGCTGTAAGCCAGCAGAAAGGCAACCAACATGGGGCAGGCAGCAGCTCATTCGATTTTGATGGCACTGCGACGGCAATTCGTTTTTCAATTGCTGCATTTTTAATGCGAATCTCTTTGCCCACGGCAATAAACATCGCTGCGAGCGAGATTTGGGTTGGCTATACCCTGCGCCGGCACGAATGGGGTAGCATATGGGCGTGGGGAGCTACGCAATAATTGATTAGGATAGCAATAAGAGTAGCGCATAGTAAAGTATACTACAACTGTATAGTTTTTTGTTTACGATTCGTTGATTTGTAAGTCACAATATGCTTAGTTGATTTTGCAGGGTATTTAAGTCGTGTAGCAAATAGTCAGTCGCGTCTTTCGGTTTTTGAAACAATTTGATTGACAGTTTGTGCATTTTGTTTGTTTCGTTTGTTGCAGGTATCCTGGATACGGCATCGTGACATCCACATACTCACCGTCGGCGCATACACATACACATCCGATCAGCGGTTTCAGGCCACACATCATCAGGACACCGACGACTGGACGCTGCAGATAAAGTGGGCCCAGAAGCGAGATGCGGGCATGTATGAATGCCAGATATCCACGCAGCCCGTTCGCAGTTATTTCGTTCGTCTCAATGTTGTCGGTGAGTGCACAACTACAAGCGTTCGAGTGTATCTCAGTTTGAGCTACAGCCATATAGCAGACATTCCCATCGACGTCGACATCGACATCGATGTCGTCTTCTGGCTTCAGCTGCAGCTTCATAAAGAAATCAACCATTTGTCGCAAATAACAAAGGCAAAGGACGCAAGCAAAAAAGTTGTTGAGCAAATAAATTACATACATACTGCAAACGAGTGAGCAACACGCACCGAGCATGCGACAGAGACAGATACACAAAGAGTGAGAGGGAGAGAGAGAGAGAGAGAGAGAGAGAGAGCGCGCGCGAGCGAACTTGGTTTTTATACGACAATAATTTCATTTTATCTCGTAGTTTATTATTCTACAGTGTCAGCCAGAAGGAGGAGGCTGGAGACTCTCCAGCAGCCAACAGCCTCCTTCCTACCTAGGCACATTTAGCTTTTCAGTGTCGTTTCAACAACGTTTTTCACATTCCTCCCTTCCACATCTACTACTCCCTTTGCTTTGCTCTATCTTTTTTCGGTGGCTCGTCTGCGCGTCTGTTCGTCTGGTTTTCGTTCTCGTTTTTTGCTGGATGTGCTGGATGGCGTTCCCTGTTGACAGTGCCAACGGCGACCATACTTGGCGGACCTGACCTTCACGTTGATAAAGGCAGCACCATAAATCTCACTTGCACTGTAAAGTTCAGCCCCGAACCGCCGGCCTACATCTTCTGGTATCATCACGAGGAGGTAATTAAACTTTATTGTTACATTTCTGCGGCATTTCTATTTTTCCAGCATTTTCTTCATTTGTGTTGTGACTATTTTGACAGTCTAACTAGTTTAACCAACATTTAAAGCAAGTTTGCGACTTAAGCTTAAGGTGATGGTAAGCCAGTAAAAATCATAAGTTCAATTTGACTCTGAGTTATTCATATGATTTTAACAGCTTACTGCTAAGTAGACCAATGCTCTCAAAATAATGTCTACCTACGAATTTCTTTGAATTGTTTATGCAGCATTGGAAATTTTGTTCTTAATATTTATTTTGCTGACATTCGATAAAAATTTCAAGTCTATGTTATTTTAACAAATAATATATATATATATTCAACAACTTGCTCTTTCAAAATACAATGAGGAGAGCAGTTCACAATACAGCTTGCTAATTTTAAATTCCGGCAAACTCTTAGCGCCATATCGCATACTTTAAGGGCACAATCTCTTCCTGATAGTGCGCACTCGACGCATAAGGCAACAAGGCATATCGTTAATACTCATCGATAGTCGTAAATTTCTCAATTTACGGCCAAATGACTGCTGACGACAATGGCTTTCGTCGTCAACTTCAACTTCTGCGATTGCAATCACATCCGCTGCTTAATTCGAGCTGACGTCGTTTGGCGTCTCCGCCTCTTTCAGTTCAACTTCTTCTTGGCGACGAGCTGCGTGTGGAGCCGTATACGTTATTTAAACTGTCAGCTGTTGGTATTCCAATGAGTAAATCAACACCGGGTCGCATGACACAGCGTACCTGAGGTGAACTGGGTCAGAGGTGCTTTTGGGGGCACGCAATGTGAGTTGAGCTGGCAAACAAGGCGAGAGCACGAAAACCAGTTGAGCAAATGGAACTGGCATTTGGTCATCCTTGAGTTAGACCGACTCATTATCGCTTAGCTTCTGCACATGTTTCGTCGTCAATTAGTTGTGTGCGCGCTGTTGCTGGCGCTTTAAGCCGGGCTAATTGCGAGGCGCTTAAAAGCGCTTAAATCACACAGCCAGACACTTGGAGCGAGCGAGATAGCCGCTGGGGTATTACAGTTACAGGCTAATTGTAATGCAAATGCCAAACAAAACACAAAAAGGAAAAAATCTAACAGAGTTGCCCCACGTCGGCAAAAAGAAGGTAAACTTGCTGGCAACGTGTTAAAAGCGCACAAATCCTGCTGCCAACTGCTGTGGCAGTCAACTCCTCGTGCAACTGCTGCTGCTGCTGCTGCTCACTTCTTTGGCTGGCACTTGTATTCCTGAAATTTTCTAATTAAAATCCTTGCTGCAACGACGCCACGCGCCACACAATTGTGTGCCTTTGGGCAGGCGGCATCCACGTGAATGTTGCTATGTGAGTTGCAGTGTGTGTATGTGTGTATGTATGTGTGTGTGGCCGCAACCTTAGCACAAGGTGCGCAGGTCCTTGCACAGGTCCGTGCTGCACACGGATTATTTACGATCCATGCAAATTTGCTGTTAATTAGTTTAATGGATGGATAAACTTAGTTGATGCACTGCCTCGCACTGCCAAGCGCTAAAATGTATGCTACACTTTTTTTTAACTCGCGCACTTCCGCTCGCTAATTGTAATTAACGTGTTACATATTTCCTCTTATGCGCTCACTCGACTTACCTCTCCACTGCCACTCCGCTGCTCGTTCGCTGACTTTTGCGGGCATTTCCGCTTTTCGCTGCCAGCATATGCTGCCTACATTTGGCGAGAGTTGCTACTGAACTTGCAATATTAAATTAAAATATTAATTTTATACAAGAGAACATTTATTGCAACAAGCGAGCTCTTCAGGTTTTTGTTATATGCGTTTTATCTTAAGCTTTCATAGTGATGAAATAGCTACCAAGAGAATATTAAATACTGCTAAGTACAAATACGTTTAGTGTAAACTATGCAACGCAAAGTAATCATTAGGTGCATTAGAAGTGTATGCCATTTGTGCTACCCTCGCAGAAAGTTTTGTGAGTTGTGTTGAGTGGACTTAGTGAGCTATTAGCTGGCTGTCAAAGCTGGCTTAAGCCCAAAGTCCACGCTCCAATGGCAACTGGCTGGCGTACGTGTTGCTTTGTGCACTGAGTGATAGACGACGACGACTTTTATGTACATTTTATGAATCGTTTTAAAGCACACATTCGATTGTTGAGTTTCCACATAAATCGAGCCAACGGCCATTGGTTGTGCTTTGGTCTTTCATGTTCCTTTTCTGGCCATTGCCAGGCAATAAAAGAGCTGCAATTGTTCAATGCAGATAGTGAGAGCGAAAGAGAAGAGGAAGTTGTTCATTTTGAATGCAGCGCTGTCGGAAAATGCTTTTCCAATTCCAACGTAAGCGGCAAGTGCAGATTCACAGGATAACAGTTTGGCATTTGCCAGTTGCCGCTTGCCAGTTGTCAGTTGTCATTCGGCATGTCATAGTAAGCCATCGCTTTCATTAACCAATTTGCCAGCAACGAAACAACAACATGCCCGACGACAGCAACAACTACAAAATTATAATACAAATACGAAATTTATGCTGATAGCGACTCCAGAATGGGCTATAATGGCAACCAGACTTTCGTTAGTTCGCTGCCCTCTGCCCCCGCCCGGCACACTGCAGTTGATAGGCAAACTTTTTACTTGGCGTGGCCAAAGTTGTTGTGCCAAAGTTTGGGCATTGTCATTGTTTTTTATACTCGTATCCACATTTCCATACCTCTGAGCGCCGCTTCCCACCCGCTGTCTATGCTGTGCCCCTCGCCGCGCCACACACATTTCGCTATCGTCATCATTATCAGAGACGCCAACTTTTCTTTCATTTTTCATATTATTGCAAATGCCGTCGATTAGTCGAGATTAGACAGCAAATTATGCGCCAACCCCTCCGACTAGTCGTACAAAAAGCGCGGGGCAGTGGGTTGACAAGAGGGCAGCTGAACTCTTGTTCTTGCTGCTCATTTCCGCTTTAGCTATTTGCCTGTTGTTTCTTCATTTCTGTCCTCGCTGTCAGCGGCATGATGTGTTAATGTCAGCAACTTGCCCTTTGCCCTTTGCCCTTTGCTTTCGCTGCCACTCGGGCACTCTGAACTTTCTCCGACTGTGTGTATTGGGTATTGGCAAATTATTCTGATATTTGTTTTTGTCAGCGCTTTGGGCATCTGCTCTCCATTTTGTGTGCGACTCAATATGCATTTGGATTTAGCCAAGCGCTGTTAGCAGCAGCCATCGTTTCGCTCTAGCCCTTGGCCCTGTCCTGTCTGCTGATTACCCCCTTACAGTAATCGATAATGGAGCTAGCATCCATGCGGCGGGTTCGGGGGAAGCTCGCACTGCTGCTGCTGCCATCATCGTAATGAGTAGAGCACAAGCTTTAGCTTTAGCTTCAGCACAGGCTCATTTGATTAACATAATTTTTGTCACAAACTAACTATCTATCCATCTATCGGTAGCTCAATCTGCCCCACTTTGTAGCTCCTCTTGCTATTCTACATACATATAGAGTAAAAGCTTTGATGTCAGCAATGTTAAGTCAACTTTAATCAAGCGCCCAGCCATCAAATTCCAATTAAAATCACAATTTGAAACGCATTTTTGGCTATGGCTCCTACCACGTTGCACGGGAGCGAGGGACGAGCACGAGGGCGGGCTATAAAGTAAACAAGACGCGCTGACATGTCGCTGATTTGTAATGTCAGTCAAGCGCAGCTGTTGCTGCTTGCCGCTTGCTCCCCCCTGTCCCCGTCGCTGTCACACGCATTTGAAAATTACGAAAAAATAATGGCGAAAATACGAGACAACAAATACCAAATACAAAATGTGAGTGTGGCAGGCAAAGTGAACGAACGAACGTTCGTTTATTATTATTATTTGCCAGCAGCGGAGGCAGTGCCATCAAGCATCAAAAAGCGCAAAAGAAACGTTCGGGGCTACCCTCATTGTTCTTACATTACGGGCGGGCAGGACGAGAGGTGGATGTGGATGATTTTGCCGCCAGTTACTTATACCAGTATTTTGTGTAATGCTCTTCCATTTGCAGGTCATTAATTATGATTCATCAAGAGGCGGCGTGTCGGTAATTACCGAAAAGGGCGATGTGACAACCTCATTTCTGCTCATACAGAATGCAGATCTGGCCGATTCCGGCAAATACTCGTGCGCCCCCTCCAATGCAGATGTTGCCAGCGTGCGTGTGCATGTCCTAAATGGTAAGTACCCAGTGGCACAACTACATGCACCTACCCACTCGCCAGCACACGGACGTACGCGCGTGAACATATGCAGAGTGTACACTCGAACACCGACCAGAAACACACACACACACACACATACAGACACGCAGAGCTCACAGTTGCAGACACTAATGGAGGTGCGGCGACTGTGCAAAAAGTGTTGCCTGCTTCTAGGCGCCGCTTCGCTTGCACTGCGCACTATGTTCGAAATCAGTGCACACAAGCTGCAAAGCTACGCTGTCAGCTGTGGCAGACCACAAAATGCTCTTTAAATACTTTTCCGCATATTTCAGTACGTTTCAATTATTTATTTTGTACTCAAGAAACAAGTAGTTTCGTAGAAATTATTCAGTTTGCTCGTCCATTTTACTATCTATTCCAGTTAACATATATAACATTTCAAGTGCACTAAATTTAAAGTTTAAGACTTTTATGACTCTGGAGAAAAACTTCAGAGCAAATGTTCTTTATTATTTTATTTTGGGTTAAGTTTAACGCACATAATTGACAACCACAGAAAATCGCAAAGTTGACGATGTTTCTTTTCTTTTTGCGAAAAGCTTAACCCACATTATGTTAATTTAATACACACCTTGTGCTTAATTTATATTCCAGCATTCATCCGTTGCCAACGTCTTCTGCACTCAGTTGGCAGGGTATGAATGTGGGATAAAATGACAATTGTGAAAGCGTTACATTAACTGGCAAAGTGGCAGCGGGGGCAGCTGGTGCAGGGCAAACAGTTCGCTAGTCGTACTCATGTTGCGTGCCTCTGTTGCTGATGTTTTTGGCATTCTAGCAAATTTGTGTGCGTTTTCTCGTGGGGGCCGCTGCATGGGGTGACCCCAAGGCGATAGGCGCCATGTATGCGGCTCCTGCAGCGCATTTGCAATTTTGAAAACATCCGTAACAGCAACAAACACACAGTGCAGAGTGAAGGGAACGAGACAGAGAGTGTTTGGACCCTCGGGCCAGTTTATGAAGTCAAATACGTGTAGGGCGACGGTGTTGCATGTTCTTGTCATGTGATTTACGCCGGTGCCGCTCTCAACTGACAACTGACAACTGGCCACTCGACAGTAGACAGTGGACAGTCGATTGGCAAAGACAAAGGCAAAGGTGACAAATCAGCTTAAGGCCAACGACACGGAATACCTGCTGACTCCAATTGATATTGGGCTGTGTTGTTCACTTTGCCATAAAACAGCGTATCCGCATCCGCCTTCAATTTGCCACAGTTCCGGCGCACTGCGAGCTGGCAGTTAAGGACATTGCCTGCTTTGGGTATGAATAAATTGCACAGGATGCTTGTTCAATTCGCTTGATTTCCTCACGGACTTGCTGGACTGACTGGCGGTGCCACAAAGAAGAACTGCAGCACGTAAGCGGGGGTAATACAATGGTGCAGCAGCAGCAAGAGCGAAGCGCAAACAATGCCAACTGATACGTTAGGTTGTCAAGGCTTTGCCCCAAATGTTCGCAATGCCGCTCTTGATGGTGCCCCAGACGGCAGTTGTTGCGCTCGTGTTTTGCCGCAAATGAAACACATAATCGCATCAATTATGAGCAAATTAATTAGCACAGTGCGGTTAATTGCAGCCAAACGAGCGCCAGCCAAGCGAAGAGATGACAGTGAGTAAGAACATAGAGTGAGAGAGAGTGGGAGAGAGGGGAAATAAAGACATACGGATGTATACGGATGCTGGCGACGTTAACAAATTGCAATCGAGAGAGCTGAGTTGGGAGCTGGCAAAAGGAATTGTTGCAATTTGCCAGCATAATCGCTGTCGATCGGCGTGGATTTGACACAGTTAAAATAAATTACGTAATTGTGAAAGGGAAACACGAACAGCAGCAGCAGCAGCAGCAGCAACAACAACGAGAGCCAACCGCACAACAATACAATGGCAAGTGACAGCACACAGAATGGAGAATGGCATGCAATTTAAGCCCCCGGTCCACACAGTTGGCAATGGATTGGGCCTGAGGTTAGAGCTTGGTTGGCACGTTTTTCAATCATGCTAACGGCACCATGATGACCGGCCCAACCCAGCCTTACTTCCTCTGTCATCCGACCTTAAACCACCCTCTGCTGCCCCTTTCGGCTTGGCTTGCCTTTCCGCAAATGGACCGCAAATGGCAGCGCACGGAAATCCATTGCTGTTGCTATTGTAAACGTTTGCCTGCCCATTATGCATGAATGCATAGAAAATACATGCTAGTGTCGCACACACACACTCGCATGCACTCGAATGCAGGTGCAGATGGCCGACAACAACAAAATAATGAAGTGGCCCGCAATGCAAACGAGCTTCAGGCCACGCGTTTACAATCCAAACAGCACATAAAAACACAATTGGCCCACCTTGATTCAATATATCGAAACCATTATGCTCTGTCGAGTGCCAGCCACCAACTACAGATTGTTTCACTGTTTCAGTTTCAGTTTCTCTTTCTGTTATTTGCACGTGCAATTTCCATTTGCTCTTCAGAAAATTACAAATATTAAGTATACGCAATTGGAAAGCAACTGCAAGCAAATTGAATGCAATTTACCAAGGCGAACAATAAACTGCGAAAGCAATATATTTATACTCACAACTTCAAAAAATTCATAGATTTTCTACAGATCATTTTGTATTCATATTTCACGTTTGATTTAAACTATATAAAGCTAATATTTTGTAGTCGATTTTAAGTATTTCTAAATGCATTCATTTTAGTGCACGAAATCAATGCAAATTTAAAATGATATTAAATTTAAAATATGCATTTATGCCAAGTTATTTGCTACCATTTAAATGATCCAGCTGTGTAAACAAAATAATTTTGTAAAATAGTTGTCAGCTGTGTAAATGTTGCACATATGACTTTGTATGTGCAACATGTAAAACAGTGTGTGGACATATTTGTTGTTACTTTGATTGACACTAGCTCGGCGAATGACATTCCATGGATAATTCGATGACTAACAACAGCGAAATCAGGCTAACCCTCAACGCTGCGCTGCGGGTGAGCCCCTCCCCCTCTCCGTCTCTCTCTCTCTCGCTCTTTGTAGGCATTGGGGCAACGATGTGGCTGCGATTGCTGACAGCCACTAGAATTCACGCGCTAATGGCATCAACGACAACAGCTGCGGGATGGGCGACGAGGCTGCCCACAAGTTGTGATAGGCAAACAAAGCACAGCCTTTCGTTTTGACTAACATGGACATAGAGGAGAGCGAGAGACAGAGACAGAGAGAGTGAGAGCTAACTTGTTGGCATGACTGACATACACAATGCCGGTCGTGACACAACACAAAGTTGGCATCACAAAGTGCAACAATCGAGCAGCCAGCAGAAGGACAGCGGTCAGTTTCTAGGCCTACGTTTTTTGCTTAGGGATCGAGCTAACGCTTATTGACGCAAATGTTATGTGAAAAGCTCGCACTCGCATCGAGTAGCCTCTCTACCTACCACGAAAGGCAACAACAATTGTCTGCAAGAGGCAAGCAGACTAACTGATAGACAGACAGACAGCCTTCCTACCATTGCCTCTGCCAGTCTGCTTCTCTTTCATTTGCAGTCAATTCTCGGAAGCATGACGAAGTGGCACCCAAATCAAATAGTGTTGAATGCAAACTCGCATGTTGTACACTGTAACACATAACATGAAATCAAGCTTTTGATCATTAGTGCAGAAATACTAAACTCACTTGCAAGATTGTATATTTCGAAATTTAAATTCAACTTGCATTTATATAAATGCAATTGTTCTGTACAAAAATATTTGCATTCGATTTCTTCCCTAATTAATGCAAGTGCTCTGGTTTAATAGTTGTACGCTCTGCAAACTTATTGTCAGGATAAAGACAGGAATGCATGCGCATGAGACTGACAATTAGGAACAAGTTAACGAGAGAATTTTTACATGTCTTTGACTTACATCGAATGCTGCTTTTGTCTGCTGTGTTGCAAAATTTCTAAATAGCAATTTAATTGCACACGAGGATATATGTTTTTGCAACCACTGTGCAGCGCTGTAAATCGAGTCTGCACTTGCCACCTGCTTGAAGCTCGTGAATTCGATGGCTCCTCAATTTGGCTTAAAATTGAGCATAATGAAAATTTACAGGCAATGTCTGTCCTTTCGTTCCCTCTGCGTCTCAGTGTCTGGCTCCTGCTTGCGCTTGCTATGCGTGCTCCATTCAATTAATGTCGTCGCTATTTTAGTAGTTCGGCGCATGTGGCAGCTGCTGCGGTTATTTGCGACCTTTCAATCAGCAATAAGCAGGAGCAGCGAGTGAATGGAATCGAGCAGGAACTGGGTAGAGCAGAGGAGGAGCTGGCGTTGCTTTCATATTGATATTTGTGTGACAGGGCACAAAGCCGTCGTCGGGGCGTAGTTTACACTTGAGAAATCAAACGAAAGCCCCCTGACCGAATACATATCACATGCGCTGGCAATCAGAGTCCTGGATAAATGTCCTGGCAGCTACATCTGCTACAGCTTCAACTTTTACTGTTGCTGCTGTTTCAGCTGCTGTTCTAGCAACAAAGTTCAACTTTCGATTTATTTTCGCCAGTTTGAAATTCCTTGGCGCTTTTGTTGTCGCCGTCTACCTCGCTCCCTCTCCCCCTGTGTGCGTCCTGTGTCATGTTCTGGCTTTAGATGCTGTTGCCGTTGCCGTTGCCGCTGCTGAGGCTGCTGCAGCCACCTGCAATAATGCCAAAGGCTCGCTACGCTTTCCGGACGCTCATCAAATGCCAAATGCCAAGGAGCACTCGGCGACGCAGACGAAGAGACGGGCAAACGGTAAGCAGGCAAAGCCTTGACCTAAAGCCCGTCCGAATCTCAACCAAGCGAGTCCCAACTTGAAGCGGCCTACTGAGAAACAGAACACCTCTCCTGCTCCTCGCTGGAGGCCAGAGTCAGTTGTCCACTTCGCACGGTTCGCTGCACGTATCGAAGTCAAGCTCGCCATCTTAACCCCGCACAGACACACAAATCCTTTGGCCAACTTTGACTCGCACTGCAGTGGTCTGCTCTCCCTCTTCCCTTCCCTCTCTCTCTCTCTTTCCCGCTTGCTCCCTCGTTCTTGCTCTAGCTAGGAGTGTGTAGGGATTAGCTTTGTATTTTGTCACAGGAAATTACATTTCGCCTTAAGGATGCCAGAGCGCAAAAATTTCGTTTCATTGTTTGCACGTGTATTCGAGAGTGTTGTGTGTGTGCGAGTGTGTGTGTTTGTATGTTGGTGTGCAACGACTGTAATGGCATCATTCTGGTTCTGGCCAAAATGAGGTGCATGTCCTGTGCGACGCTTAAGGATTGCGACTACAACTATGTTGTTGGCCCCCTATCTAATCGTGTGTACGTGTACAAATGTCGTCGTGTGAGCTCAGCTTCCCTTTCATCTTGTCCTTGCGCATTGCGCCGTCTTCAGCTCCAGCTTCAGCTTCAGCTGCTGCTTAGCAGCTGGGCGAAATTTCTATCGTTTCACCTGCAGCAACGTAACTTTGGCTCCATTAGTATTTACACTACAACTTGGTCTACACACACACAGCTCGCACCTCGCACTTCACACCTCGCTTCCCCCACCCAACAGGCGACACCTTCGCTTTGCTCTGTGTGTTCTCGTGGTTACATCTCCTGGGCTAAATAATGCCTTGTTTCCTTCTGCTGCTGCGGCTGTGGCAGCCGAAATTCGCTCAGCGCCAGAGCAAGGTTTCCGGTGTGCGTGTGTGTATGCGTGTATTTAAATGACAATGATATCTATGTGATGATAGGCAGCCAACTAATACACTGCTCGAAAATAAGATTACAGACTCCAACTTGCGCTCTTATTCGACAACAATCGATAGCCTTAAGGATTGAGCGAATGAATCGCAACTGGTCCAATCCATTTTAATTATTATGCCTTACTGGAGTTTGCAATTCCGAATATCTGAGTTGAGAAAGTGACATTTGAAATTCCTGAGGGATGTGCATTAATTAATTACACCCAACGAGTGTAGTTTCCAATTCGAAGAGGAAAACTCACAAGGGGAACGCAAGACTTTAAATTAAAGTAGAACAAACTGCATATATATAGGACTAAATTAAATATTAACAAACAGCAGTCTGTGCGTATTCGTAATGTCAGTTCAGCAAAATTTCATATTTATTTAAAAGTTGATTAGTTGGCGTCTTTGAATTGAAGTTTGAGGGCAGGAATTTAAATTGCATTTATTACAGTGTTTAACTACAGTATTTAATAATAGCAGTCTGCAATGAGCTTCTAGACATTTGACATCTATATATTTAAAATATTTTTCCTGACTGTCAATTTTATTGAATTGAAGTTCGAGAGCAGGAATTTAAATTGCATTCATTACAGCGTTTAACTACAGTATTTAATAATAGCAGTCTGGAATGAGCTTTGCCGTCTGAACTCTTCTAGACATTTGACATCTATATATTTAAAATATTTTTCCTGACTGTCAATTTTATTCCCATTTTAATTTAGTTTCATTTCAATTAAGGCGAGCCCGAGTCACTTTGCTTTCTTATGCAATTTGGTATTTGATTTCCCAGCAGACTGCAGGCCGTACATTGTGTAGCTTGAAAATCAACTTCGTTTTGCTTAGTGTATTAGCCGCAAACCGGGGGAGGTGGTTAAAAACTTTAGCCATAACTTATGATAACATTTCCGTGCGCGTCTAGGCCTCAGTATCGCCGTTCCCCACTCGCCAGTGTTGCAGCCCTTTCCCCCTCGCCGTCGTTCACGCAGAGTCAATCCTCAGAGATTGCCGTCTAACATAATTTGTGCCATGTTCAACGAGAGCCGTCTGAAAGCCCCAGGAAGTCTAACCAACTCATTCACAGTACACACACACACACAGCTAAACAACCGCACTAATACATACACTCCCACGCAGACGTACACACGGATACACTCACAAATCCGCAGCTAATAATATACGGCTTTTGTTTATTAGATTCATACATTTTCTAGGCAACTTGCGACACGCGTGTGCCTGTTTGGAACGTGAGTGTATTGGTGTGCTACTCATTATGTTTGCTTTTATGGTCGCACTGTGCTCCGCTCCGCTCCAAGAAGCAATTCCCCTTGCCCCTTCCCGGTTCAGGCTTGATGCAGGCCCAATGTGGCTGCCCTCGTGTTTGGCTGTTGTAGCTTCTGCCTGAAGTGATTTTAATAAAATTGGCAAAGCGTGTAGGTAAAAACAACTTGGCTTATAGAGTGAGGCTGTGGCTGAAGCCGGCATGGGGCGGGGTTGTCATGTAAATCCTGACCAGAAATCGCTGCCGTTGGCACATTTTTTGCTGCTACTGCTGCTGCTGTCGTTGTTGTTGTTGTTGTTGTTGTGTCGGTCTATGACGAAATCGAGCACAAATTGCATGATTTACGTAATGGAATAAATAAAATAAATTGCTTAATTTACTGATAAATTACTTGTGCACACAAAGGAAAAACTTGCACACAGCATTGACACATCTGTCGTGCGTGTGTCGAGTGCGTCGGAGAGGGACAACGACACAGAGAGCGAGAGAGAGAGAGAGAGGTGGGCTTAAGGCTGCTGACGACTGTGGGCTGTGGGTGAACTACAGCCTACTTATTAAACACATACCCATGCACTGTGACTATGTGTTTGTGTTGTGGTTGCTTCTTTTACTTTGGCACTTTTTGTGAGATTAATTTCGTATACGTAGCGTGGGCCAGGGAAGGCTTTCCGGACAATGGTCATTGCAGCTGGGCAACAGCTTCTCCGCAGCCAGCCGCCACAACCGCAGGCGGGGCATACACACACACAAACACAAGCCGACGATGTAACAGCATACGTGCTTGTAGAAATGTGTAAACTATGGCTACTTAAACTGGAAATACACACAGTTATGCTACGTGGCAACATAGCAGGGACATGGGCGCACCTGGCCGAAACGAAACGAAACGAAACGACTCGCAACCTCACCTCGACTCTTATTTGTAGCTGTGGCCAAGCTCGACCTGCCCCAATGGCTGGTTGTGCGCCCCAACCTCCTTGCAATGCGCTGCCTGCTGCTAACTTGCATATTTACGAAAGATTTATGCCAAAAGCTAATTTCATGGAAAAACGTATTGTTCTTGCCTCAGTGACTGAGTGTGTGTGTGTGTAAATGTGTATTTGTGTGTGTGTGTGTTTTGAGGTCAAGCAAAAGCTGCTTGCCTATTAAACTGAAAATGGTAGGTTTTGCTGCCGCTGGATTTGCTGGCAGCCTAATTATTTATGTTAATCGCTCTCTAAAGACGCTCGATATATCAAATTTGCACAGATTTATTATGTGCAATCCACTGTACACATTTGCCCATTTAAGCATTTATGTTATGTATGCTAGCAACTAGCTTTTCTATATTGCATAGTTTATTTATACATTTACACTCGATTGCCTAATTATTGTAATCCCTGCGAATATTGCAAGTTGATGGAAATGCTTTATTATGCATTATGGCTGCTCCTTAATGTAGCACGCAGATATTTCACTGGCGTCGCTGTGTTGCCAGCAAATTTCTGCACACTCTTTTGATTGGACACGTTTTGCAGCTGACTTGGCCAAGCATGAACGGCAAACAAACTAATCGAAAGTCATGCGACTGCTGCACAGGTCACTACACACAACCCACGACAAAGCAACAAAGCAAAGCACTTGCAATTTGCCCCAGCTAATCTCAAAGGATGCCCCCTCTCTGCTGGCAGCTGTCCCGCTTGCTTTCCATCAATGTCACCGCTCTGCGTGCTGCCAGTTTGAATAGAAATTTCCCAATTGAAATTTACTTTTAATATGCCCCCAACTGTCTGTTGCAAACTGAATGTGTGGTGTGTGTGTGTGTGCATGATTGAAGCTGATAACTGAGCACAACACGATGCCGTCTGAGCACTGCGCTGGGCAGGCAAAGCGCAAGCGGATATCAAAATTTAATTAAAATTTCATTTTGCAATTTTAGCATACTCTGCTGCCACGCTGCCCGCCACTTGCCAATTGCATATGAGAATTGGCAGCATTAAGCACAATGCTGTCCTGCATAGCCCTTGCCAATGTTATGCACTCGTTCTCTCTTGGTCTCTCGCTCGAAATACCAATTGGCAACGGTACAAACCAAACTCAATTATGAACAACTCAAAGCATCCACCACCAGCAGCAGCAGCAGCAGCGTACACTGAAAAATGGCGCAAAAAATTCGATTATCTTGGTTCGGTTTGTTGGCCAATGCGATGGACACACTTACCGTCCCGCCGATCCTCTGGTCGCGCATTTTTCAACAAGCATTTTGTCATTTCCAAATTTGTCACTTGACATGCGGCAGCAACAGCCAACCAGTCAACGAAAAAAATGTGGCAAGTTGACTGCCATGGGGAATGCGGCGAGTGTATTCGAAATGGGATTGTGATTGGCAATAGTTGTTGTTGCTGCTGCTCTTGGTGTGGGTTACACGGCACATTCAGTGGCATAATGTTGGCTTTAGCATTAATGTCAGTCAATGCCACGGCACATGCCACACAGCAGTCGCAGTCGCAGTCGCAGTCGGAGACGCAGTCGAGTCGTTGTCCTCATCCTCGTGGGGATTTTCACGAATGTGATTTGAAAATCAAGTTTTTTTTACCACTCTTCTTGCCATTCGTTTCGAATAAAGCGCATCAATCATTCAGTCGAGCATCAAGTGAGCTGAAGTGTATAGTAAATGTCACTGGCATGGCCAGCAGCAGGGTCAACATGCCACATGCCGCGCCAGCGCCTCGTCGAGACTGGGTGGCAGAGCGTCGTCGTCAGTTCAATTCCTTGTCTGACTCTTTGACTTCCGCTTTGCCCAGGCATTTCCGACAGCTTCGCCTCTTGGCTGGCAGCAGCCAGCGAACCTGTTTATGCGTTTGCCCTTTTTGCGAATTACAAATTTAAGGGCATTACGTAAACGGCATAAATAGATTCACTCGGCATGCCGGCGTGAGTCCTGTTGCCCTGAAAGGCCCATTGAAATTCTTCACAACTTCATGAAAATGCAGCGCATAAACACACATCACCATAAAGATAAACATAAATATATATTTATTTATATATGTACATACAGTCTGTGTGCTTGCTTAATATTTCTATGTCTCAATTTGCCGGCAAAGGCTGCTCTCGTTTTTGACGTTGCTGTTGCCGTTGCTGTTGTTATTATCGTTGCAATTACCGTTGGCCCAAGGGTAATACTGACAGCAGCACAGTAGCCAGCTGTGGTCCTGGGCTGTCGTCCTTTCGCTCGTTTCATGCCTGTTGCAGACCTGTGTGTGTGTGTTTGTGTGTGTCTTTTGTGCACCTGACTTACCCCAGGTGACATATTCATTTGTTTTCGGGGGCATTTTGATTATTTCAAACGAAGCGAAAATCCGTTTGGTAACTTTGGCATTTTGACAGCTCGAACTCGACCTCGCCCACCGTCGATCTTTTCCACGTTTGTGCTGGAGTGTGTATCTGCTAAATGGTAATTTACTTGCCAGACATCGTTCCGCTCTGTCTGTGTGTGTGTGTGTGTTGTGTCGTTGCCAAAAATTTCATTTCGTTTTATTAATTAAACACCAATTTGACTCGCAATTCAATTAGGCAGGCAGCCACCCGTCGCTCGTGCCAACGCTAATTCGCTGCAATTTGTGGCGCATTTATTAAAAACAAATATACCGCATAAATGCTTGATTTAATATTCCTGCCACATGAACTGTGCTCGCACTGCCATAAACTTCGTTGAGTGCCCGGCACTGGAATTTGTCAAAATTATTTGGATATCACTCAAATATTTTAAATACGCGGTGGCCTATTAAATTATTAGAAATGTGTCGCATAATTGTATTTTAATTTGCTTTTAATATATCCAAAAATGTAGCACGCAATTTGTACTGCTTATAGACAAATGAGTCTTTGTTTGTCTATGCGAAAGAAATGCTAATGGCATTCCAAATAATCAGAGATTTATTTCAAGCATTTATAATTTTAATTCACAGTCAGCTCTGTCTGTTTATTTCTCTCTTAGCAAAACTGAAAGGAAACAAACAAAAAGTGAATATTTTATTTGTTGTCTTTAAGAACAAAATATTTTATTAAATTTAAAAAGGTTTGCTGATGTATCACGGTTTAAACTATTTCGTTGATATTTGTTTAAGTTTTTTGCTCAGCATAACTCCTCCCAAATATTGTGTGAAGCAATTAAATTGTCATTGTTGTGACATTCTACTACCTTTCCTTTCCTTTAATTGCATTGTTATCTATAGATTTCTGATTGAATAAATTGCACACCGTATATTATAATCATGGCAGGCCGCATAAAAAACGGCTCAGCTCGTAAATAATTTATATACAAATCATGTTTACATTTCACGCATAAATTTTGTTCTTCTTTTTATTTAAACACGTTGTTGTTGTTGTATTTTGTGTGTGTGTATTTACTGTTGACTTTACGCTCTTGTTTCGCTTTAATCAATTTTGACGCCAATTTGTTGGTTTATTTACAAAACAAAACAGGGAAAAAGTGAAGTGGAAAAGCTCATCCATTTGGCTGGAAACCTTAGTTGCTCGTTGTTTCTTTCACATTGTCTATTATGTGCCCCAGGGGCCAAGCCTCACTTTCCTCCTGCCCCTTTCGTACTTCATCCAAAACAGTTTTCAGCAATTTTCTCTAACGCTGTGCAGTCACATTTCCCCCTTCGCCGCTTCGCCGTTCGCAAAAGGGAAAAAAAAGCCAGAAAAATAGATAAAAACGTGCAGCATATTCAAAATTGAAACATGGAAAATCGTGCAACGTTTTTTCAACAGTTTCGCACAGTTTTTTTTTTGTTGTTCCTATTTTTGTTGATATTTCCCGTTTCATTTAGTTTTTTTTTTTTTTGCATATTTCTTTCTGCCATTGAGGTGGATGATGGAGCGAGCAGAGGGACGTTTGTAGGTGGGTCATAGTTCATTGTTTTACGTGACGTATTGTTGCAAAAACAAATGTTTATGTTTTCGCTTACTAAGCTGAGTATTTGTTGACGCCAGCGGGAAAGGCTGTGGGGCATCCAAACACGTTTGCCAGCAGCGAGCTGCAATCTTGTTTTGATTGGCGCGAGATGAAAAAATTTATTGGAGCGTTCGCCGTTGCTGAGAGTTGCCAAAAAGTTGAAATACATAGAACAAAATTCGCATATTGCAACAGCGAAAGAGGGGCGGTGAACGGACGCGCAAGCTGTCCAGCGAAAAGTGAAAGCAACTTTTGGCGGTCAGTTGGCTAATTGAAGGCTGCCCCACAAAACCGTAGATAAAAGTGTGTTGCATGCCATCGCACGAAGCTGGCTCTTATGAACAATTTAAAGCAGATCCTGCCCCCGGCTGCTGCCCTTGCCGTTGCATGCCACACGAAAAATTTACTTAAACTTAAAAGCATTTGCTTTTAATTAAAAATTTCCACTTGCCGCACTTTGGCGTCGCCCTGGGAATTACTTGCAAAAACTAACAGTCCAAGCAGACTCACACACACACACACGCAGAGACACACACATAATCAATTTTGCTATGCAATTTTAATTACAAATTGTGGGCGTGGCGGTCAGCAGAGGCGGAGACACACACACACACACGTATTCCATTGGGGCAGGCCGAGGCGTGTGTAAATAGCTGCATAATGAAAATGCTGTTGAGTCCCAAGGCGTTGCCACGCCTCGTTTGCCGCACTTCAGGAGCAGATGGGCGAGAGAGAGCGAGACAGTGGCTGCATAAAGTTAATACACATGACGTGCAACAAATTATATTTATCGCGCATCGGCAAGCATCAAATTATCAGGACGCACCGCCAAACCGCAGCAAGGACCTCGCCGCGCCGCGTGTCGCCTTTCCGTGTCGCGACTGCCGTTGCTGCAAATTGATGCTTAAGGACAATTTTCACTTCATTACACGCCGCTGCCGCTGCTGCTGTTCCTGTTGCTGTTGCGACTGCTGCCACCTATTTTCCTTCCTTCCTTTCTTTTTTCGACCCTTCGCTTCAACTATTTTTCATGCAATCTCTAACTTTTTTTTCGTTGGCTGCCTTCGTTGGACGGCGATTAATTTTCAAGTGTTGCTTAAGCAGCAAAACATGCGACAACAACGCAAACAACTACAACAGCAGACGGACAGAAAAAGGGGGAGCTGCACTTTGCAGGCTGGCAGCGTGAAATTACAAATTGCGCCCCCTGGCCATAGATGGCGCCAGTGGCGCGTCGCACACCTTTGGCATGCCTAATTTAATAAGAAAAAGTGCCAGGCTGTAGATCATTTAAAACCGACACCAATGCATACACACATATAGACATACATAAACACACACACACACATACACACACGCGTGCATAATTAATTGTGATTGATAGAAGAAATTACTTGGCAGCCGCTTGGCGGGTTTGCTCGACTTCATGCTAAAACAGATGGCAATAGCAGCAGCATCAAGCCAAAAGGCAGCATGAAAAATCATTTCACAAACTGTCCCAAAAGCCAGGCACACCCACACACCCAAACACACACACACACACACACCTTGCTGGCAAGAGCAAATGGGACATCATAAAGAAACTCAATTTGTTGCCGCTTGGGCGATTTGTTTGCCACGCAAATGAACAAAACGGAGAAACAAGCAAAATGGCCAACTTGTAGGTGTAACTGTGTCTACGACTGTGTGTGTGTGTGTGTGTGTGTGTGTGTGTGTGTGTGGGTACGACTGCATATGCAGCAAAAAAGCGTTGGCCATTTTAATTTATGTCGCTTGGCAGCGCTTTGCTAAGCTGCTTACGTTGAGCGCCAAAACGCCCGAAAGGGACACAAGCAGCTGCCAGCGCCACCCGCCGCCTTCCCCCGCCTCAGCCCAGCCGCGCTTCATCGCCACCTACTCTACTCCGACTCCAAAGTAACCTTAAAATATAGCCAAAGACTAAAAACAATGGCTTAGGGCCATGCACTGGCTAAAGCTATGCTCTTTTTACACACGACAGCGAGTGCTTGTGTGTGTTAGTAATTGTATGTGTGTGTGTGTATGTGTGTGCATGTGTGTGTGTATAATTCTCGAGCAAATTGAAAATAAACGCCAAGCGCTGGCGGAGAGAAAAAAACGCAGCTACTTTTTCCACTACTTTTCGCTTGGTTTTGTCTAAATGTGTATGTTTGTTTGTGTGGATGTTGCTATGATTACGACGATTTGTGTGGGCATGTGTGTGGGTGTGTGTGTGTGAGCTTGGATATAGTTGTTGCCTGGCGCTACGACAGAGCTGTGCTATTGGCATTTGCAATGTTCCAGCATGCCATTTCGCGCTAATTTTACAAATACCGCAGAGAAAACTTAAATACTCTCGAGAAATACTTCAGCTCAAGACATCACGATTTGCTGACAATTTCCAGTGGTTTCATTAAACTAGTTCTCATTTAATTTGTAGAATTTTCAAATACAAATATGTAACTTATTTAAAGAGGCTTTATTTGTATTGCTAATTTTATTTAATGTTTATTTATGTGATTCATTTCAATATGTAATTTATGCTTAATTATTATTCAGCGTCCACTTTACATTGTTCTAATCAATTTAAAGTCCAACTTTACTGCGAATTCATTAGCGAACTTTCTAAGCTAATATTAACTATTGTAATATTTCTCTAATCAAATGAACATCGTGCAACATTGTGTACAAATCGTTGTAGATTAGCTACTAAACAGTTCTGGCTATCATTAAAAGTAAACAAATTTAGCTTTGATTGGATTGATTGAAATTTGTGTCACTTTGCTATCAGAAAGCGGTCGTAATTTAAGATAAGAGTTTACACTTTAAACTATCTGTAGTCATTCAATGGTACTATTTGGCATGCCGTTATGTCATGCAGCAGCACACAAAAGCGGCATCATTCAAAGGCCAAGTTTGTTGTGTTCCCAATGCCCTTTGGCCTGTCCAAACACAGTTTGCTGACTCACCGGAATATTGCAGTCATGAAATGGCTGTGCTTTGACTATTCATCGTAATCCAGCGACCTTTAAAAAGAAATATTTTCATTCTAAACAGAGCATAAAAGTTCGCACTGACCTTTGCTCGATCCAAGTTCAACTTGTGCTCTGCAATTCTCTGTGAAAAATCGCTCTCAATTTGCCATTGCATTACCAGCAAAATTCGGATTGTATTAGTGGAGCTAGCTTCGTAAATATTGCTTTTTATGCTTGGCCCAAATCCAAGTTTACAATCGCTCTCTCGAACGTCTGTTAGCTGCTTGTTGTTTGCTTACTTATTCTCTTTTCCATGCTTTTTATTCGATTGTCGTCCGGTTTATCGATATACCTGTTGGCAAGCAGCGTTGTTGTTGTTGTTGTTGTCGTTGCTGTTGCAGTTGTGTCCCCTTGAATTGTTTGTCGTTTCACATGGAATAAATTGCGAAGCAAGTTGGAAAACTTTGATAATTAAACGCTTAGCCCTCTTGGATAAGACACATTCTAACACAAACACAAACACAAGCACGAAATTACAAATACTCGTAATGATACGAAACGAGTGCGTGCTTTTTGTGCTTTGCGCTCAGCTCACAGTTCTTGTTGCAGTTCATGGAATTTCTAATTTAAACTTGTAAAAAAATCGCACGAACGGGCAAAACTTGAGTAAAC
The DNA here is from genome assembly GCA_035046165.1 of Drosophila rubida. Classification (NCBI taxonomy): domain Eukaryota; kingdom Metazoa; phylum Arthropoda; class Insecta; order Diptera; family Drosophilidae; genus Drosophila; species Drosophila rubida. Next base: position 12,633,516 of record JAWNOF010000021.1, on the reverse strand, counting down.
AAACAAATGCGCAAACACGGCCACGCCCCGCACAGCCCGCCTCTGCCCTGAGGTGGCGAGAGCGAACTGAAGCTACACAGCAGCTGCCATTGAGCCAAGCCAAGCGCTTAGTTTACGCTCATTACACTCTACCAATAACTACACACAAAACACGCATACTTAGCCTCTCTCACACACGTATAGAGACTTTCACACATACTAACGCGCTGTCGGTTACACAGACACAGATGCAGGGGGTGCAGCACTTAATTACAAAATGGTTTTTTGGGCTGCAGAAACAGCTGCAGCTGCGTCTGCAGATGGAGCTTGAGCTTCGGCTTCGGGGCAACTGTTTTATATGTCTAGGTGGTGTGCGTGTGTATATAGATTGTGTCTTGTGTAAGATCTTGTCTTGCTGCATGGCTGCCTGGCTGCTTCGGCTTATAGCCGTCGCTGCAGCTGCGTCTTGCCGCTGTCAATTGCAACATGCGACGCTGCCTTTTTTATGTGCCGATGCTGATGGTTCCCCTCCCCCCACTACCGCTTTCTTTGTAACTGTCACAAGCAGCTTAATAGGTTTTTGTTCGGTCGCAGACATTTATGCAACCCGCGCGCGCACAATAAGTCAGCCGTCTGCCTCCTGCCGCAGACTTTGTTGGCGACGTCTCCCCCTGAAAATTATTACATCTTATTTACAATGTGCAAGCAAAGTTGTGTGCCTGGTCTTCTTTGCAAGCTGGCTGGCAGGCTTATTTTGGGGCGTGGCGGCGACATGTTGTTGCACCCCCCTTCCCCCCTCCCACCACTTGTAACAAAAGAAATGTTGCAAATTAAGCGCTCGACTGCGCTGCATGCGTTGCACAACTTTCAAGTGCGCGCTCTGCAACCAGAACAAAGCAGCAGCAACAACTTCACTTAAATTAAATAAAAATTCTCATGTTTCTTTATGCACCACGCAATACGCAAACACACGCATACACACGCACACACGTGCCCATTGTTGGCTTGTTCGTAATTGTATTTCAGCAATTTGTGCACTGCATGCGGCGTATACGTAATATTTATTATGTTGCTGCATTTTTAATGCCGCAACAAGCACTGTGCAAAAATATGTCATCGTTTTGCTAGCAGTTTAACCACCGAGCAACCCTACGCAGACCAACCCCTAGCTGCCACGCTTCACAAGTGCGGCAAACTCATTTTCAAGTCGCTTACTTGAAATTGGATTAAAGTTGCTGCAGCTGCAACTGGCTCAGATTTTTATTTGCTGTGCGGCAAACTTTTTTAACAACATTTCTCTTCGAGTTGGCTTTAATACATGTCCAGTTAACAAGCAGCAGGGGGCAGGGCCAAGAGCGCCAGAGAGCGAAAGAGAGAGCAGTGTCGAGTCTCATTTAAGCCACACGACAATAGCAGTAAAAATGCTGGTAATAATATTTGAGGTGCTCCGCAATGGCGCCTGCTTATAGCATATGTGCAGCTCGACTGTCAGAAAGTCGCCTGCACCCCCGCCTGCGCCTCCGCCATTCGTTCGTCTGCCACTTACACGCTGCCTTGCAACGGCCACGCTCCCCAGCGACCGAGCGGCAGAAGCTGACCCAAAATGCAACTTGTGCTGGTTTGTTGGCCAAGTTTTCGTATGTGTCTGAGTGTGTGTGTGTGTAAGCTGAGCCGGAGCTGCAATGTTTTACTAACCACAAAATGCTGTAACTAAACGCGCACTCACACATACACAAATGCAGTTAGATGGTGGGATAGAGCACTACTTATGGAGCACTTGAGGCTGCACGCCAAGTCAGAGTGAGAGAGACAGGTGAGCGGAGGCTATAGGAAACCAAGCGGACCTACCACGCTCGTTTAGTTGCCAACTTTGGAGGACACACAGCACACAGCATCCGCCCACACAACACGACACAGCAGAACACAACATATTGTTATGGCCACGACAAAGTTCTTGGCCCCGAAAAAAGAACCAAATATTATCACCAGCTCTGCTTGCAATGTTTAGCTCATTGACAGCTTTACTAAACTTTAACTACAATTTAAAATGGGAACTAGACACTAAGAGCAAAAGGGCTTACATACATATTAAATTGTTACAAATGTCCTGATGCCTTGGCTCAACTTGTCGTCGAGTGCTCTGCAAAATATTGCAGTTGCTTAGTTCGTTAACGAATGAGATGGTAAATGAAATAAATAAATAATACAATTAGTTGTGTTGCGTTTGCCAAAAAGTAGTGATGTTTGAGCAAAACTATGAATGCCAAATTCCTCGAGCAAGAAATTTCTTCTGTTTTTTTTTCTTGCTCCTTACAAACGTTATTAGATTTCCCTTTGAGGAGCAACAGCAGCAACAGTCTTAACGTAATTTATTTGAATTTAAATTGAAATTGCTCACTTGTTGCATTTAGGTCAACGAAACATTTGCCATAATCAACAGGAATTTAATATACTTTCATATTCACGTTTCGCTTTAAAACCGTACAAAACTGAAATGGAAATCAAAATCAGATGCCAACCAATCATTAAATAATTTATGAACTTGCTTAGTGTGCGCTTCAAATAAGTTTGACTGCATAACGACTAATAACTAATCGGGATTGTTGTCATAAGGCGAGAGGGCTTAAGTACTCGACAAGTTTTCGTCTCGTTGCGACTTTTTGAGAGCTGCTTATAAGAAGTAGGCAATCGTCGGCCAATGAAGTAGATGCAAAGTGCACTTTTGCCTAATTTGGCAATCATTTAAGCACTCTGGCTGTCGGTCAGTCAGTCAGTGAGTCAATCAATCAGCTTGTCGGCGGCCAGAAAGAGAATTCTAATGCAATTGACTGGACTGGCCACGTAATGGGCTGAGCCACACAGAATAACTCGATTGCCGAATGCCGAGTTACGTCTGGAGACTGTTGTTGGCAATAACCAACTGCTAACAGCCAGCAGCCAGCTGGTAATGTAATGTTTCTTGTCAAAGACTCAACGGCTGCTGCTCAATCAGGCGTCAAACATCAAAAAAATAAGTCAAAATGCTATTGGCAGCGCACACACAGTGCGTATGAGTGTTGTGCGACGTGTAAAGCAAAAGGATTTGCTGCCTCTGTGGCTACGGCTGCCACGGCTGCTGCTAAAGTAGAGAGCGATTCAACGATTTGGAAATGAGTGAGTCCGTGTCTGCAGAGCGTTGATAAAACCCGATAGATAAATCAGACTAGCAAAGGCTGTGAGCGGGAAGTGTGCACGAAACCTTTTGAACTGAATGAACACTTTCCTGTCAGCACAACTAATTGAAATCTGGGCGAAACTCATTTATTTGCTAGCCAAATTGAAAATCTCGGACATGGCCAGCAGCAGCCAAAGCAGCTGTCGGCCTAGTTGATTTAAATAATATAATATATATTTGGGATGTAAATCGATAGATATGAATTATGCGCAAACACTTTCACTGTGCTCACATTTTTAATTGGAATCTATAACTCAGTGGTGCACTGTGAAGCCAGCGAGGCCTTGATGAAAGCTTCTTTTTATGCTATTGTTGCCTACATATATGTTATGTTTGAATACTTTACTCGCACTCGCAGCCCCATGATTCGATAACAATATAAATTGCTTTCAACGAATGCTTAGTGCTTTGATTAATGGCAAGGAATACTACACACAGCCAACGAACACAAGCAACTGGTTCGCCCTGCTGCCCAGCGTCCAGGCTCCTTATTCCTTGCTGATGAGCGCACATTTACTTCAATGTGTGTGTGCGTCTGTGTCGACTGTGTGTCTGTGTGCTTGCATGTGTGTGTTGACCTATCAGTTTACGTGCCATTTAGCACTCAATTAAATTCGTAGAGCACACACAAACACACACAAGCTCGGGAGATAGACAAACTTTAGCTGGCGAAGGCGTTGCCAAGGACATGCGCTTACGAGGCAAAAGAAGCATGTGCATCACAGTTTCACGTACGTCAGCAGTAGCAGCGACCATTGTACAGCTCGCTCTCCTGGCTAATTGTGTGGGCGTCAATTAGCTCCCAGTGCGGCCACAGTGGAAACTTTACGTTGCAAAAATATGCAACTACTTTTTGTTCTCGGTTTGCGCTTCAAGTATCAATGTAATCCTTTCGCAGCGGCAACAAAGAAACTTGCTGCTAGAGTGCGCCACATTAGCAGCACAATTTGTTGGGTAATCCCCATTTGGAGTCAAGTCCACGCCGTCATTTTGCTTTTGTGCTTCGCCGAGCACCAAGGACCTTTGGGCCTGCTAATCCCCAGTGCGTATACGTATTTTGGCGCTGGGGAGGCAAGATGTCAGTCAACACGTGCAAATAAAGTATTAAAATAGCCAAGCACACACACGCACACACTGTCACCCACTCGCACAGTAGGCAGCAGCAGGCAGCAGGCGACAGGCAGAAGAACGTCAAAGGCGCCTTGACCGCAATGACTCAAATGACGAGCGTTTCAAGTCAGCGTCGTCGCTGCTGGGGAGCAGCTCACTCTGAATCTCAGTCTGGCTTTGACTTACATAAACACAGTAAACCACACACACTTGCCACAAACACATACACACGTGTTAGACACCCACACAGTCGCCGCACGTCTCAAGTTTATCAAAGGACGACAAACAACAAAAAAAATACACGACAACAAAATGAAACGCGTAAAGACGAAAGAAGGCGAAGCACATTGGGAAAGAGATAGCAAATATAACTGGCCAGCGAACACAGCCATAATATCAGCACACGCTCACACACAAGACTGCAACAACAACAATAACGAAAGCACACAAACCACACTTAATTCATTCGTGATTTATATGAGTCGCTTTCAGAGACTTTAAATGCGGTCGTTGCTTGTATCTGCCGCTTTTCGGAGGTTTGAGGCAAACGAACGAAACTATTTTTGCGGTCTGTCCGTCTGTCTGTTCGTCCATCCCTCTGTCTGTCTGTCTGTTTGTGAGCCAAGAGGGCAGAAGCCCAAAGCCAGCAAAGCTCTGCAAAGTGCTAAGATTTGCAGTGTGCATTAGTTTTGGCCATGGCTCTCAATTAAAAATTCCTCTTGAACTGCTCAAAATTCAATTCAAATTTTCGGCCCAGATTCTTGTAAGCCAGCAAAGTCGAAAGCCAGCAAAACCGCTGATAAAATGTGGTAACGCACACACACACACACACACACACATACTGAATACACAAAGAGACTCGCATACATGAAAAGAGATGTACTATTCGAGTGTGTCGTAATGCGATAGAAACTTGGCTAAGCCAGCAAGAAAGCAAGTTTCTAGTTTTTGGCTCGAAACGCCATTTTGTCACTTTGACAAAATTGTTGTTACTTTTTGCATGGCCCGCCTGCGGAGCGCATTGGAGGAGAGCTGGAGTCAAAGGGGTGTTCGGGTGTCGTTCAAGTGACATTCAATTATTATTTCAGCCCAGTGCAAAAAGTTTTCGCAACGAAACGAGAAATGTACCAACGACAATATTGTTGGAACGTTTTACAGGAGATACCAGAGAGACACGGATACACGAACGGACAGCCAGACAGCTAGACAAACAAACAGACAGCCAACAGTATCTATCTATCTGATAGATAGTTGGCTAACAAGAGACAAACAAACAGCCAACGAGAAAGAGTGAGAGCGAGACCGAGAGCGACAGCGACAGCGACTCGTTGTGGAGCGAGAAAAACATAATGCGTATTTGCGCATTTAATGTAAAACTTTGCAAATAGTTTCTGGGCCAAAAATAAAATCAAAACAAAATCCAACAGAAATGAGAATAAAAATGAAAATAAAAATTAAATGAAAATCAAAACTTTTCAATTGGATTTTAAGGAAGAGCGACAGCCATAGAATTGTCAGTTAAGTCGAGAGGCTAAAAGCCGTCTGTAACTTGAGCTGACTTCCTAACAACCAAAGACAAGTTAAAGACCTCAAAGTTGAACCCAATAATTACTACAACGAAAGCCATAATTCTATGGTAACAATAGGCGATAAAATCAAATTGATTAGTCTAGTCAAACAAATCGTATTATGCTTATAACTAATTTAATTGTCATTACGTAGCGAAAATATTACGAGTAACTTTAATTTTGTTTTATGGTAAGCTAGTGACTTATTTATTTAAGTTCATGCATTTATTTTATTTAAGTTGCTTTACTTAATTACAATTGATTAGAAAACCCAACACATTTAGTGCATCCAAAAGTGATGAAAAGACAGAAGGTTTTCGTCTGATGTCCAGTTAATGACGCAAGAACATCATCAATTTTATAAGCAACGGCCACAGCAGCTCCAAGCAGTGCCACAGCAGTGCCTTAGCAACAGGATCAACGCATAGGACGGCTTCAAAAACGGTTTTTGAAGTGGCAACTGCCTAATTTCCAGTCTTTTGACTAACAATAAAATCTTATTTGGAGAAAGCTGTCAACGCCGACATTCTTTCTCTGTTGGATATTAGATTAAACCAAGAGAAAACACTCAAAAGCTTCGTCTATCAGTTGTCAATAAGCTTTGACACAAAAAACTTAAAAAAATAAAGTGAAAAAGAAAATTATTTGGCATTACCATTACCCACAACTAAAACGTAATTGCAATCGAACATTGAGCGTTTGCCAATGGCAAAGTTTAATGAATTGTTCATTCATTGTTCTATTTCATATTTTGCACTCATGCTACTTTAACTAAAATTAAGAATGAAATGCATTGTGAGCGGTTTTTTGCACTTTTTATCAAAAGTATTTTTTGCAAGTGATGCTTAAATAATAATAATACAATAACAGTTGAACCTTTCTGTAGATCTGTTATTGATTAAAAACCGGCATAAATATAAAGTAACGTCGGTAAGGCGCTTACAAAAAGCATCCGCTTAATATGAATTCGAAATAAATTCAGGCCGAGAGCTTTTTCGCAATTGATGGACCCCGATGAGGTTCTCGAATGGTTGCGCTGCATGCAAGTTTGCCCCTGGCAAGTGGCGTAGTGCAAGTGGCGAGTAGCGCGTGGCAAGTGGCAAGGTGCAAGCATGAGTACGCGCTGTTTGGCCACAGCCAGAGGCATACAGCTTAAAATTAATGACAGCGAAGTAAATGTCAGCGCCGAATGAAAAACAAGCCCGAAATGCCAGGCACAACTTTTACCAACCGCGACGTGTGGCAAAAACAATAACAGGACGACAAGCAGGACGACAACAAGTCGACGGCCAAAGGGGAGAGCAAGTGAACACGGACGACGACGGTGACGGTGACGGCGACGGTGACTACGATACATGGCTTCCGGTTTTTGTTCGCGCGCTGGTATTTTTGCCCCAAACTGCCCGGCTCGCCCCGCCACCCGCCACACGCTCCGCGCTCGCCCCGGTCACGGCAGGCATTGCGTGTGCGAGTGTCGCATATGCACATTTTATTTATAAACTCGCAGAAAAGTAGAAAATAAAAAGCGGCCAGGAAGAGAAGGAGCTGCGCTGCTGTTGCTGGTTTGCTATTGCATGTATAGCGATAAAAGTGGGGAAAATGCTTATCAAGCTCAAACCGGATGTGCACAGTGTCAAACAGCGGGATCAGAGGCAACAGTCGTCGGAGTGGGGATGCAGCAGCTGCAAATAGTTTTTACAGTGCAGTGTAATATAAGCGATAGTTTAATGAATAATTGAAAAGCACGCAAAGTTAAACAATAGTGCACGGCATCAGTCAGGCAGAGCAGCGTTGGAATGGTCAGCTAAGACCCAGCGCTTAACCCATGTGTGGCCAAACATTTTCAGCGAATTGTGGTGTATAAATTGCAAGAACTTTTGCAATTTTCTACTGTATTTGTTGCGACAATAAATTGACTTGAAAAATGTCTCTTATCAAATGGGTATACAACGTAGCATACTTTGCTGCTGAAGCTTAAAAGATTGTTAATTTATGTGGCAGCTTATGGAATGTGGAATTTCGAATGCCTGTTCAGGCTTGAATGGGGTCTTTTAATCAATTGGGTGCTGATTAGTGTTAAACAGAGCAAATGCCAGGGCCTCACTTGACTGACCACTTGCCTTCTATTTGACTTTGTTTACGTGCTCAGCTCACAACACGGCGATGAAGCATGTCAGGGAATATGTATTTCTGTCAAATCACAATCACAATTTAATGGCAATCAACATTTTTGCTGCGAGAATTTCGCACTTGCCTGCACTTGATAATGGTAATTATGTAACAATAAATGTGCGATGGAGCACGAAACAAGCGCCTTTAATGAACTGTGTAATGTTTTCCTTTCGATTTCTGTTTTGTTTTCAATTATAAATAACGAAAGAGAAATGTCGAAATCACGCCAGCAAAACAGAACGAAGTAAGCAAACAGCAAACGGTTGGCGAGTGTGGTGGAGTGTGGCTTTAAATCGAAATGTAAATGCAAAATGTGTGAGTAAATGCTAATTGAATGGCCGCTTAGCCAAATCGGGCCACTTGAGAGAGATGCACTTAAGGAGCGTTCTCTCAAACATGAGTCCTCCTCCATCCAAGCTGCCAACACAGTCAACTCATCCGGCGACTGCACAAACAAAACGCGCTGTAAAATGTAAAAATACTGCCAAAGTATGCAAAGCTGCTCATAAAAACACTCGAAAAACTAACGTGCACTGCAGCTTGCCTGTCTGTCTGTCGGTCTGTCTTTCGGCCTGGCAGCAACTGTTGCCGGCGCTCCGCAGCTCGCATCCCACATCCCGAGTCCTGCGTGCTATGTCCTGCCGCCTTCTGCATGCCTTTGTGTGTGTCTCGAGTCTAGAACTTGCTACTTGCTTAGCTGCTTCCTGCCGCCTCTGCATGCCCAGCTTCCTTCCTGAAAATCCATCAGCGCTAATTTTGCATATTTTACTTGAATGTTATTTTATTTTTTCTCCATTCTCTTTTTGCTTTCTGTTATTCTCTACAGTTTTTGTGCGCTTTTATTTGGCTTAGCCGGCTTGTGACTTGTGTTTTCACAGGCGTAGCCCAAAGACATTTAAGCTATGCACAGCCGAAGGCATCTCTCGGATTTGGTTGGCCTTGTGTCAGCTCTCTGCGCTGCTCTGCCCAGCTCAGCTCAGCTCGGCTCAGCTCGGCTCTTCTCCGCTCTGCTCTGCTCTGCTCTGATGATGAATTATGTGCGCCACGTACGTTATTAATAATTCCTGTCCTGTCAACAAATACATTGTGTGCCACAGCGTTCCCGGCGCTACATTTGCCACTGCCCACACCTATATCTGTGTTGGTGTTTGTATTTGTGCGGGAGTAAGTTATCCCCACTTTTGCGCTAGCTCACATTGCGTATGCGTAATATGTTTATTTTCAACACTGCGGTCTCAAATTTATTAAGCAGCTGCTGCGCCCAGCTTCCGCCTCACACACACACACACACATACACGAGGCGACCGGCAAAACCGCAACAGAAAAAAGCCCATGTTCATATTGAAGCTGGTCTGTGTTGGTGTCTGCGCCTGTTTCGCTTTTTGTAGGCGGCAAAATGTAAATGGAGTGGTGACGGAAACAGGACGCTGAGATGTGCACGCACATGACGCAAATCACGTTAGAGCACGCACATAACAGACACCATTTTGAGACTTCCGATGTTCTTTAATGATGTTTTTTAAACGTTTTTCCAATCGTTTAAAGCGAATACACAATGCGTATTAAAAATGTAAAACATGTCAATTGCATGCTTTAAATAATTATCTAGCAAATTACACGCCATCTATGCACATTTTTACATCGCATGCCGCTGCCGCTGCTGCTGCTATCAAGATCGCTGCGACATCGCGCATACGCCGTGTGCTGCGGCTGCCTTGCTCAACTGCTCGGCTAAGGGCGAGCTCTTTTGTTTTTGTTTGCACATTGTATTGAGTTTCAAGTGCACAAGTTAATTGCTTGAAAAATTGAACTCAATCAATTATCACGGACGCATACACAGCGCCGAGTCGCAGTCGCGGTAACAGACACACAAGCTTCTACACCTCGCGTGCACACGCATCGAGTGGCCATCAAGCTGTGCTCTCGTGTGCGAGTATGTGTATTTTTCTGTGCGTGTGCACTCCAGTTAACACCGTAAACCTGCAGAGAATGTGTAGCATGGCAACGCAGTCCACTTAATATCAGCAATTAAACTTATTGTGCTGCATACTTTCAGGCGCGCTTGAAAATGCAATTTCAAGATTATATTTCGACTTTAAATGCAATTATATGGAATTATATGCAAAAATGCTCATGTCGAACAAATGCAATTGAATTAAAATTTTAACAGACGGGTTGATTTCAATAATATTGCATAGATTTTATGCATTGTTAAATTAACTAATTATTTGGTGTGCTGCAATTTACATTCAAATTTTGTAGTTCATGCACAAAACAACTGACAGCAGCAACAGCAACAGCAACGGCAATGGCAGCAAATCAAATGTCGGCACTCTTAGGGCATCTGGGGCAGCTGGGTAAACAGAAGCTGCACATTAATTAAATATTTATGTGTTATGCACACAAAACACGCACACGCAGACAGCAACAGCAACAGCAGCAGCAGCAGCAGTAACAACAACAACAAGTTCAGCAGGCAAACAAACACTTATATGTGCAAAAGCCAAACAGAGCGCAACAAATAAAGACATAACAAGAACAACTTGACTTGGAAGCAAACTTCCCACACACTCACACACACACACACACACACACAGACACACGCATAGACGCACTCACTGTGCATTTATTTAGTGCTTATTGTTCAAGTACAAATTTAACATCTAAGCTCAAGACAATGCAATAAAGTTGAAATTAGTTCGGGCCATAATTTCAGGTGAACATCCGGAGGCAATGCAAACTGGCTCATCCGGTTGCCAGTACAATTGGCTGACAATTGTTATGCTCGTGGGCCTGGTGCTCAGCTTCAGCCAGCGGCAGCAGCAGCACTGCGCCACACTCGCCGCATGGGGCACGTGCAACAACAGCAGGGCCACCACACTTGTGGCCAGTGAAAGTGACACGAAAACAGCAGCGGCAACAGCAGCAGCAGCAGGAGCAGCGTTGGCGGCTGGGGCAATAACAACAGCTGCAGCGAAAGCTGAAGCTGGCAACGCTAAACTGTCGCCTGCGGTTAGCGGCAGCTGCCACCAGGAATGCCACGCCCATGACCACGGCAAACACTTTTGCCACAGATGATCGCATCGCGGCAGCAGCAGCAGCGTAATCTAAGCAGACACATCAAATGTGCGCGAATGTATCTACAGTGTGTGTACGAATGAATGTATCTATATCTAACCAAGTAACCATACTCCATTTATCTTGATATTTATGTATATTTATGTGTATGTGTATGTGTATAAGTAAGTGGCTAACGACATCCCCAGATATCCCTAGATATTAAGTGCAGTTGCCGGTTCTAAACCAGCGATTCGTCTAAACCAATGGCGCACTCCTAGCTGCAGGTTTTCGAGTACATCCAATGGGATACGCTCTCACACGCTGCCACATAAGTAAATGGCAACCTTGGATTTACATTTAATGTGTATTATGTATAGTTCTATTAAGCTCCATGTAAATAGCAACGCCTCTACTGATGCGTATTAACGTAATTACCACATCAAATGTATCACATAGCAAACAACAAAAAAATTATAATCATAAAAAAAATCAAGAGAGATTTCACATTGGATCTTTGAATAAACACTTAAATAATCAAATAATGTGCATTGTACAGTACGCAACGAGTGCGAGGTGTATTTAATAATTAGATAACAGAAAAAAAGCGTAGCAACAACAACTCGTACATTAAGTGGCCATAAAATATTTAAATTAATTGCCATATCATGCAAATATTTGCGCTGCGCATTTTCTCCACACCAATTGCCAAGTTATACTTTATTTGGTTTGCATTACTTTTTTCCACTAATTAAATCAATAAACAGCAATTATTGTGAGATAAAGTTAAACAGCATGACAAGTAATTGCAATTCATATTTTAGCATTTAATGCGATAAAATAGCAAGCAGCGAATTCGAAACAAGCTGCAGAATACAAGAAATATCGCAGCCAGCAGTGAGAAAGAAAATAAAAAAATTGTAGAGCCATTCGACTCGCAAATTGTGCCCATCCAAATCAATAAAAATAAATAATGAATGGCTATAACTCGGTTTCTGATCCCTAAATTACTAATTACATTTTTTAATTATATTGGCGCAGATATTTTCATATGCAATCAATAGGCATTTCCAATTTGAATTGCTTATGCGCCTGGAAATTAAATAAATTAATTTAATTTAACACCACGGGACAATGTCTATTCGGATTGCGGCAAAAGCGGGAATGCCATGCGAACGACTAACTCAATAAAATTCATGTTGACATGCCACATAAATGCCGCATAAATTTTTATCAATTGCCCCAGTAAAAATAACATTTTTCGTAGTGTTTTTTATTTCAATTCCATTCGATTTTTTGCATTCGCTGTTTGTATTTTAATTTTATTGGCGCAACACAAACACAAGCAGTGAAACGGTAATGCGAACGCCGTCGGCAGTGACAGCGGCAGCGGCAGAGGCAGCGGCAACGACAAATTGTATTTGAAAATAGCTCAATTATTGGCAACAAAAGTTATTTAAATTGGTAATGTAATTAAAATTTGCGGCCGAGGCTTCTCGTTGTGATTCAAATATGACTACAATTAAATTATAATTAAATTTAAGCTAAGGCCGAATTATTGTTTGTAATCAATGTTATTGCTGCACTGCAGTTTATTATCATAAAAATTATTATAATGCTCACTTGTTTCACACCATACTGAAATAAATTGTAAAATGTAATATTAACCATAACCAACGCTGATAGAAGTACGCATGTACGATTATGAAATTATCACCAAAGTTTATAACAATCGTTGCAATTGAAGAATTTATCACACCTTATTGACTTGTATTGTTCCCAGTTCCATAGTAAATGATGCTCCTAGACAAGCTCTTTCGCTTTATTCAAAGCGACAATTCACGTCCATAAGTACCCCTCACAGTTGAAGTACAAATAAGCCAAATGCATTACATTAATGAATTAAATCAGTCAGTGCTAGTTGACTCTGTGTTTATTTTTAACAAACTTGTCCCTAGTCCTTCAATCAGAAGTTAATAGTTAAATTGAATTTACTATTCGGTTGTTTCTAACGTCTTCAAATACTGTGGTTTACCGCGTCTTCCCTTTGTCATCCCGTAACAAATCAATATAAAACATACAACATGTGTATAGGTATAGGTATAAAGTGTCTCTAAGGTAAGCTAATTTTATAGATATGACGATAAGAGGAGCATGCAATACAATATGCCAGCCAATTTGTATCTGTACTGTACTGTTCTTGTATCTCAATATTACATTAAACATGCATTAAAGCGAACTAGTATATTAATTCCCGATTTACGGTAGGTCAACAGACAGCAACAATTCCTGTTCATGCAAGTTAATTAGTCCAACTTTAGACAAGAATGCATGTAAGAGTGTGTGTGCTAGAGAGAGTGTGAGATGGCATTGAATGTGTAATTAGTCGATAGTTATTATTTAAGCCACATACTGCATAAATACTCACTGTATAGCTAATAGTTAATATGTTAGTTTAAACAAAGCAATTGAACTGTATAAAGGATCGCATTGCGAGTACTTTTAGCTGTTGAATTGAAAGAGATAAAACAAAGCGTACATTTAAACCAAACTATAAATTAGTCAAAATATATATATTTAAATACATATACATATACTTACTATAATGCATACTACGTATATTTATAACTGGGTGGTCAAAATCAACAAACATAAAGATAAACACAAATAGAACCCCAAACTGATTCCAAAACACATGCCATAATATAGAAATAATAGCAAAGCATAACAACAACAAGAGAATAAAACGGGGGAAATGCCAGTGTAGCACACAAAAGCCATGTGCAAATGTTGCTAAATAAATAAAAAAAACAAAACAAAAAAAGAATTGAGGAAAACCACGTACTACAACAAACAAGTAAAACAAGAGTAAAAAGAACTATGTACATTAAAATGAAGAACGATTAAACTTTTTTATTTAAAAAAAATCGAATTGCATTTTGTCTTTTTTGATACATTTCGATTTTATAGCTGGAAATTGAAGGCTCAACTCGTGCGATTTGGGGAGCTTCACTTCTTTGATACAAGCTGCTCAATTATTTATGCAAACTACAATGCAACAACACAGCTGGAACGACACACACCCGCCCTTCTCGTTGGCTGCCGTTGCCGTGCTCAGAACTCTATGAAATACGCAACGACAGTCGAAGAAATGAAAAATAAGCTGCAACGTATGCGTGTGTCACATGTAATCTCTGGATTATAGACAGCAGCAAGCAGCAAGCGGGTACCATTCCAAGCCCAGAAGCATCAGCACCCAAACTCCAACCCAGTCGCAGTCCCGCGCCTAGGCACCCTGAGCTGCCTGGCAGATGGGCCCATTGAAAACTGGGTCAGCAAATAAATCGAAGGGGCTTATACAGGAAACTGAAGACACAACTTTGGCAAACCGAAATGCTGCATGCCCTTTGCAAACGTATCAATCGATTAAGGACTATTATTGAAGTCATAAATAACATTATTATTTTTTCTATGCTTGCACACATATAGTTTATATCGAGAATAAATAGTCAGTTTATTAAAGCGAATATTTCTTATTGGATGGGTTCAAAGGCTTCGGGGCCAGCATGGATCAGTATGTATGCACATCCATATATTGAAAATTGATTCAATTTGTATTAGCTGGGGCAAGTTTGGCCGACAGCTGGTCAACGGATATAAGTTGAAATGTGTATACTTTAAAAAGGAAAAAGCTCGCATGCATTAATATGTGCACTATTAATTCAAAATTTAATTTTCCGTATTGGCTCAAGTGTCATTTAAACATTGAAACCACAAATAAGCATAGTGCATTCCATTTTAAGATTAAGGCATTAATCCCAGAACTGAAATTGTGATGCATTCTTATTTAATTCAAAAGCAAATTTATAAATTTAATGGCAAGTTGAAGTTATGTATAATAAAATTCAACAGAACACAGTTTCAAGTTTCGCTTCACGATTTAAGCACGATTTAAATGTGTTTTATCTTCAGTTTTGTTCAGAGTGTCAATTTCAAGTTAAGCCCACAAAAATGCAGGCTGCATTCCACTGGAAGAAAATAAAGCATTCCGCTCAGTGCAAAACAAAATGGTAAAGCATTCTCATCTCATTAATGCAGTTGTTAAAATGTAATTGCTGAAAGAATGCCTTTACTCATTAATGTATGCAGTGCTTTAGTTACCTGGATACATGGTCAAGTTGTTATTGCCAATGGCAGAGTATTTAAAATAAAATAACCGCTTCATGTAATTCCATCAGCAGCTGCGAACTTTGACAGAGCAACAAAACCGAATGCCAAATACACGCCTCATTAATTAACACACACAATGTACACTCGCAAATACACACACACACACACCCATAAGTGGAGGCTAAAGGATGAGAAACGGGATGGAGGATTAGCATTGGTCGATTGCAGCTGAAAATGCAACTGTAATTCTATTAAAATTCACCACAAAGCAGCGCTAATCCTCATGCATGTCCGCATCCACAATAATAATGGAGGCCGCAAAATGGCCACAAGCTAGCCCAGCTGCCAACTGGCGACTGGCAAACTGGCTCCAGCTGCATGCCCAAAATGGCCAAGCAAGAGCAGCAAGTAGGAGGAGCAAACGTGGGGTGTGGGGGGAGTGAAACATTGAAATTTTGCGATTGCGTTGGCATAAAAATATTTATACGCTCGCTTGAGTTCAAATTGATGCGCGCTGCTTATGCAAATTTTTGTGGTTGCCTAAGCAACCGCAACAGCGCCATGCTGTCCCTGTTGTCCTTGCCGTGCCACTCTGCCGTGTTGGACATCGACATGGTCATGTCATTTGGCCCGATAGATTTTATTTAATGACATCGCATTAGGCACATTTGTTGCCCAGCAGCACCAGCAGGAGCAGCAGCAGCAGCAGCAACAACAACATCAGCTGTAACAGCATATTTTGATATTGATTTGACAGCATCGTGACAACAACAGATCGAGGCGCAACAATTTTGTCAGGTTTAACCTTTAAAGTGGGCAGCAGGAGTCCGCAAGCCGAGATTAGATAACTAGAATTGATAGACGACTGCACAATTTGCCAATCTTAATGCAATGAGCATCAAGAGCCTTTTAAATTGCCAATTTGAAACAGAGCTCAACTCACTGTGCGATGAGTCAAAACGATGGGGCAATAACATTTATTTTGGCAGGCATTTCCTGAAATATGACAAAAATGATACCCATTAAAAATAAATGAAAAGAAAAAGCACCAGCGACATAATTTTTTATATAAAATAACAAATATTTATTCGTATATTTGTTGTCTTATTTCATTAAACCACATTTTCAGCATAACCATACCAATTATTTAATTCGTATTTTGTTCTTTTTTTCTGAAACTATCCAAAAGAAACTATCACAAGAATGATTGATAGATTCAAATCATATTCTACCTACAGACCAATCAATTATCAGCATAGATTTATAAATTAACTGATGATATTTACGAACCTGTCTGTGAGCCCAGCTCAAACAGAGGCCTCTGCTTGCCACATTGCGTTGCACCATTGCGAATGATTAGAATGTTGCCTGCGATAATACACGAATTTGTGGCTAATAGTTTCTATGCGTTTTTACAACATATTTATGGCTGCCATGTGCGCGAGTGTTTGTGTGCGTGTGTGTCTACTGTCAAGGCCTGTGGGGGGCGTGGTCGTGGCAAACTAAAGTGCGGCAGCTGCAGTGCTGCATGAAATGCCAGTTGAATTATAGACCATTTGAATGAAATTATTTTAATTGCGTAAATCACTTTGCAGCCAACCAAAATTCAACAATGCTGCGGCATTTAGGGCGACTCAATGGGTGTGTGTGTGAGAGAATGTGTCTATGGCTGGTGCGTGAGTGTGTGTGCTTGTGTGTGGTTCACTTATTGGCCCAATCTAATTTTATGCGCACCACTTTGGGAGCTTAAATTTGCCAAAATGGGGCACACACAGGCAACGCGCCGCGGCATAAAAAAGAGGCAGCACAGAAGGCGTCGTGGGCAAGCAGCAAGCGGAGTTGGGCATGTGCTGCAGTCTGAATTGAAAACTAACGAAGAAGCGCACTCGAAAATTTAAACAAATATTTCCGCTGGCATATTTGCACTCCATTCCAGAGTAATTGTTTTCCCTAGGTCGACAATACAAATAAATTCTGGCAACAATTGCAAAGGGGGGCCACAGCAGAAAAATAAAGCGAATGCCAATGTCAAAGCGCAACTGCAAATTACCCTAAACTGTGCCCCGAAGAACTGCACAATATTTGAGCAGAACAAACCCCCGGTTTGAACAGTTTGCAGGGTATTTGGAATGCTGGAACTCTACTGGGAACGTATTCAGTTGGATTATTGCAATTGCAACCATAATTTGTCCAAATTATCGGTATTATTATAAATTAATTTCGTTTTGGAATTCGAAACGACACACGTTTGCCGTTGTTGCTCAGAGCTGACATTTAAATGTGCACGGTGCGTATGCGTGATATCGCTTGTGGAACACAAAGAAATGATAAATGCAATGCCATAATTTATTAACAAAATGCATTAATAAAACATCTAAAAACAACATGCAAACAAGACCGTACAAAGCACCACTCTAAATACATTTGTGTTCGACAAACTTTTTGGGCAAAAAACTTTAAATTTCATTTGCACAGCACATTACTTTTTCTCTAGCTCTCTAACTCGAACTCCAACTTTGACTCTCTAATCCTGCTCTGCCCATGATTTGCTGCTGAGTTGCTTAGCCCTTTCAGGCGTGACCCTGGACAAAACTTTGCTTTGAATGCAAAAAAAGATTTATAGAAATCTGGAAAAGGAAACATACAAAATATGCGCACAAACGCAACTCAAGTTGGCTCTCACACCATCCCGTCGCTGGCATCATTCGATTGTTCTGCTCGGTATTTGACTTGGTCTTTGGCTCGGCTCACTCTCAAGTGGTTATTGTTGTCACTGAAGCATAATACATGGTCGAGCGATATAAAGATATGAGATGCGATACGATGGCGGCGATGATAAATGATATGGCTTAGCCGCGCTTCGTGCGCCTCTAAATAAAGCTCAAGGCATATGAACTACTTTCCTTGTAGTATGTGAATTCTGAACTAGGTACTTAGAGCGTATTTGCTCGCAGACAGCAGCAATCAACTGCACTTAGCGTGAAGTGTGCTTACAATGAAAATGATTTCAATCTAGCGCAACTTGCCTTCTTGTGCGAGACATCTTTTTATAGAATATAAATTCTATTTATGCCAAATACTGATTTGCTCCTATTGCATTGATTGAAAGCCTACAGCAGTTATTATTGCTATTTATAAGTAGTTTACGGCTTGGGAAATTATTTTGTATTCCGCAATACAACTTATACTTTATACTTTCTATTTCCTTCTGCCTTTTCGACCTAATATTCACAGTTTGCTTACTTGCCAGGACATTCTGTCATATTCATTTAGTTTAGCTTGTACAAGAACGAATGTGGTTTGAAACTCGGCTATGTTAACAGTGGCACTCAACGAAACTAAAATGCTTGGTGCGTGTTGCGCGGGTTTAACGAATTTAGTTCACGTGGATAAAGTGAAATTGACGAAGCTATTTTTCATTGAGCTACTAATACCATAGCATAGTTTTAGGCTTTGTGTTATACATAGTATACATTAAATAAACAAGACGGTTACTTTTCAAACTGAACTGTTATACAAAAATTACCCAAACACAGATTGAAATGTATGTTGTTGAGAACAAAACTTCAATTCTCTATTAAATTTTCAAGAAATGTAGTTCTCAAAGGATATAAGAGCATAACGAATCTCACGTCTACGCAAGCCCCTCATTTGTCTTCCCTTTAATTGATTTTTTCAAACTGCTCTCAAATGTCTTTTACGCAGCAAACCTGAACTGATGGCTACACCCACTGACAGCGGCAGAGATGAAAGCCAACAGGCACACAATAGTTAAAAGTGTCCTCGTAGATCACCGTGCTGTTGTCTGCCGTCTAACGCACTCGCTCCACAAGCGATCTCTTATCGAAAAAGACACGCTTCACTTTGGTTTAATTGCTTTAAAATAAGCCACACCCAATGCCGAAAAATTCATCTTGCACGCACATTACGATGACAACGCTGTCGGATGATCGCGCGGGCGGTGCGGTACGTCGGCTTTGATCTGCAGGATCAGAGCGACCGTCAAAAGGGGGCGCGCTGTCAATTGCGGTTGGCTTGGAAAGCGGTTTAGTTACGCTGTTGACGTACCCCTCGCTGCCTTCTATTTGTTCTCTTCTCGTCTCTGCTCTTCGCTGCCCTTCGCTTGAGAATTGACCCTTACTTATCCTAGACGAATGAAGTGTGTAATTTGAAATTAGCCGGTCTCAGCGGCAGCTTTGTGTGCACCTGTACCTGCTGACACCGTGTACGGGTCTTTGGCTACTCAGTTACGCACCAGCAACAGTTATTCGGCTACAAAGGACCCGCAAATGTATCTGTCAGATAGATACAATATGGAACTTTAGTTATTGATTTGTTAAACTGGGATTTCGATTTCGTTGCGATTTCATTCAGTTTTCAACATGTGAATTTGCATCTTTCGAATTAATTTGTTATCGACCAAAGACAAAAAATACGTAAAAATCAAAAGCAGAATTTATGACCGCACATATGTGTATGTACATTTATAATCTGACTAATTTGTGTGTGGCGACGACGATTTTAGGACCCATTCCGAGTAGAAAAAAAAAAATACTAATAACAACCAAATCAACCGCAAGAAAGAAAGACATACACACAACAACAAAAAAAGTAAAAATAAAACAAAAATACTGAACCAAGTCCGCCTGCATAGATTGTGATTGCTGCTAATCAGGTTTTCTTTGGCCAAATTGATTTCATTTTCATATTTCAATTTCGAAAGACGGCAGGCAGCCAGTCGAGCAACCCAAACAGTCGGACAAAATGCAAAATCAGTAAGACCAGTAGTCGCGACATGATATAAATTAACTGTTTTGACTTTGTGAAATGAAATGCGGCCTCTTTGAAATTCCAATTCAAATCGATCTCTTACAGCAGCCGCACAACCAGTGGGTGACCCAACGCAGACACAGACACAAACAAAACTGACAAGAATGCCGACACGAACTCAGAGTTGCTTGACTGACAAATACCCTGGGTTTGCAACAAAGTAGTCAACTACTCACTCATGTTTCTTCCAACTTCATTTAAGATACATTAATTAAAACAGATGAATACATAATTCTTAATTCAATCTTAAGGATCAGAGGTAATTATTTAGTGCTCATTATTAATTTATAATTAATTTTATCGATAATGATTCCATATTATGATACGATTTTATTCAATTAATGATTAATTGCAATTTTTAGTAGGCACATCCAAGCATAGTTACTAGCTCCTCATTAGTTGAGATAAAGAACCCAATTTGCTCAGTTGCTGCCCTAGTTTAGTGAAGAACGCGAATACCCTACTCGAGTGATGTACGCAGGGTATGTAGGCGCATACGCCGATATACAAAATATCATTGAAAGCAGCATTTTGGCTTTTTGGGTGCTGGCCATATCTTTGTATCTTTAGAGTTGCCAGCGCACCGATTTCTTTTCGGCTTAAATGGTTTATGTGCGTTTGCAACCAGTTTAGGCCGAAGCTGTTATTGTTGCTATTGTTGTTGCTCTTTTCGTATTCAATTTATACTTTTAGGTGGGCCGTGGCCGGCGCCTTTGAAGCGTGCATCTCGTTTACCACGTGCCGTGCCACACAGCCTCCGACTCCGCTTCCGACGCCGACTCTGGCTTTGACTTGGGCTTTTGCGTCAGCAAACCAGACAGTCATCTCGGCCCGCTGCACGGAAGGTGACACGAAGGGGGCCTAGAGCCAATGTGGGGGCAGGGAGGAATGCCGTTACAAAATATGCCGATGGCGGTGCCGATGCCGACATCGATGCCGATGCCGATGGCTTAGTGGCCGTCGATGCCGAGATGCCGCCAATGCTGATCCAATGATCCAATCAAATCAGCGACAAAGCGCCATTTGAATTAATAAACCAAAATGTTTATAAATATGTACAAAAGCACACAACAATAATGCTGTTGTTGCTGCTGTCGGTCTTTTATTATTATTAAATATGCATTTTGAATATTAAGACAGAAAAACGAATTCACGTCGTGTGTTTGTTGTTGGCGCTCTCAAGTCGAGTAGCAATTTCAACGATTTTAATGATGTGCTCAACGTTTTATGATTTAATTATGCCTTCATTTAGTAGCTACTGCTAAATGCTGCTACTGTTGTTTTTGTTTCTTTTTTTTTTTTTTTTTTGGTTTAGTATATGCCCCATATCAAAGTTGTTGACGCTGTTGCCAGAGCTATTTGTTGTGCCTTAATTATGTGTGTATATTTTAAATTCTTAATGAAGCCAGCCCCCCTCCGTTTTTGGTGATCGGCGCGGGGGTGTCGACTCCACGATGCGACTTGCGACGATGATTTAAATGATAACGAACCCATCTGCATAATGTAGGAGGCCACTATTTTTGGCATTACTCCAGCCCCAGACATAAAAGCCTCAGCTTTACGTGCCTTTAATAAGCGCCCATTCATGGATCAATTAGGCAGCTTATAATGCAAATATTCCATCTCGTAAAGCGAACCACTGAAATCTGCATACAAATGTGACATGTGTAGGCCTGTTTTTTATAATTTGGGGGGAGAAATCTGTAGGAAATTGACAGAGTTATCGATTAGCAAATGTTAATTAAATAATCTATAATATTCCATAAATTCAGCATGCTAAAATATGCCATACCATTAATTACACTTTCAGCATTCCCGTTGCCATTTCAGCTGCCTACGCTGCGCTGTTTCAAAAGGGTATTAGAACAGAATTCGTTCTACTCCTCTCCGAGCTATCAACACTATCCATTAAGCTGCCATTCACAATCAATGCGTCGTGTGTCTGCAGATTCAGTTTCCAGTTACTCGATTCGCATTTCCGTTAATCCTTCAGCTGGTTTCATATTTATTTCCGCATGCGCACAGCAATTGGTAAGAAAAACCGAAACGTTGGCCTAGCTGCAGCAGGCATGGCAATGTGGCATGGACATGGTTGAGAGGCACGCCTGGAGGGTTCTTTCTGGATTGAGGCTGAGGTGAGACTGGCGACATATGTAGGTTGCGTTTTGTAGCTTAGAATCAAAGTCGGATCAGCGCAAATCTCTGTGATCTCTGGCGACTGTGGCTCTGCCACTGCCACTTCCAATGCTGCCACTGCTGCTGCTGCTGTCGGTTGAACACTTTGATGTCCTAATTGGTTTATTACTTTGTCGGCATCTCGAGTCTTCTTTGTGTTTCTGTGTTTTTTTTTTCTTTTTATTCTTTTTTATGCTGTTGCCTGTTTTATTTATTTCTTTATTTCTTTGGGTTTTCATGCGGCCGCTGCGCTGCATTGTGTAAAAAAAAGTAAAATACAAGAACCAAACGAAACGAAACGAAACCCGCGCCCGTTGCGGCTCTCGAATCCCGCTCGCAAGTCGAGCTCCAGCCTCGAGCCTCAAGCCTCAAACGAGTGAGCACGCGCACAGAACAAGAATGGGAACGGGCATCGGTATGGTGTGGCAAGGTATGGTATGGTATGGCATGGTATGGTATGGGTAACAGGCAAGGAAGGGTATGTGGAATGGGTACGTGTACCCGGCCATGGTTATGGGCATGAGAATGCTCCCCAAAAGCGCAACCATCTCCCTGTTGCCTGTGCTTGGGCTTACAATGTTTCCGCGTGTGCGTTCAATCAACATGTTGCGATATCAGCGCAATTTGTCATCCCATAAACAACAATGCAACCTGGCTAAATGGGCACCCTATATCATATGGCTGCCATCGAAATAATCGTTTGCAGAAAGACTATACTTACCCCGATGCTGATGTTGATGCTGATGCTGATGCCCAGCATTTAACGTTCAGCAGCCGAAGTCCTACCTCAACCAAGAACCAGACAAGTGCGAGACGACAACGAGAGCAGACTTCAAAACCTATTGAACTTTTAACTGTAGAGAAAATATCATTTATTCTTTTTTGATACAAGCAAGTTATTTAATATTAAAATAAATAATATACAAATTTGAATAGCAATTTATGCAGCTGTTCTCGATCTCGCTTGTTGTCTTCTACGCAGGCGCCGCCTTAGATATTTTATCAGTCTTTTCTGTTTTCGATTTTGGACTCTCAAGGCACGAATTATTTGTTGCAATCTAGCCGTCGAGCTGCCACTGCTGCTTCCCGTATCTGTGCCTGTTCCTGATCCTGTTCCTGTACCAGTATCTGTTGCAGGTGCTGATGTGGTTGTTATTATAGTATTTCCTCCATAGTCGTAATCAGGATCAGGATCCGGATAATTATAATCCTGACTTTCAACCTGCTGCACTAGCAACATACAGCTGAGTAGCCCAAAAATTATTAATGATCGCATTGCAGTAAGTACTGAGTGTCTAAGACCGCTAACTCCGCTTATATAATATTACAACGTGTTTGTCTTCAGCAACTTGATACAGCTGCTGTAAGCTTTGTTTACTGTACTCAGCTGTTTGAAGCGGATATGGGAAGTTCGAGTAACTCCCGGCTTAATACTATCAATGAAAAGTGGTGTACGTGATGTTTACATCAAAATGGGTTAACGAGCTCTTGAACCATGTATTTTAATAATACTTGTAAACAATTGACTAAAAAAGGAATGAACAGAATGAAGTACTCGGGAATGTGCTTTCCCAAATATTGGCTTACTCTTGAAATAGTTTTTAAAATATATTAATATAAAGAGCCAACTAAAAATGTAAATTCTATTTATTTCAGTGAAACGCGAAGAATTTTAAATTACATCTACGTATAACAATTCTTATTAGTAATGGTAGCTCATAGATAAAGATTATGAAATCTTTCGGCCAACCCTTTTGCTGTTGCTCTTTTCGCATTTACAACTCGTTTTCTGTGCTCAGCCTCTGTTCCGGCGTCTGCGCTGCTGCTGGCGACGTCGCTGCTGCTGCTGTTGCTGCCTCTGGCGTTTCTGCTGCTGTTGGCGCCTACGCCTACGTTGTTGCTGTTGTTTCTTTTGGCGCCGCGCCTGCACATCGCTCAACAGATCAAGTAGCTTGGAAATCGTAGCGGATGTTGTTGCTTCCGTTGTTGTTGTTGTCGAAGTTGTTGTCGTCGTTGTTGTGGTATCATCCGTGTCCTGCGCCTCAACTGACAAGCAACAAAGCAAGCCGACAATTGCAAGCAAAATTAGAATGTGTCGCATGTTGAAGCTGTTGGTTGATAATGTCCAAATTCTTTTTGCTTTTATAACAAAATTTTCCAGCTGACGACCTTGACAGCAGCATGCGGAAAATTGAATAATGCTTCTGGCTGACTTGTTGTATCAGTTGTATTCTCATTACTAAGAGAAGCGGAAGTTGTCTAGGAACAATAAAATAGTATAAAACAAATAGCATGTGTGCTTATGTTTCATTGATTCCACAATTTCTTTAGTAAGTAGACTTCAAGTGAGTCAAAGTTTGTTAGAAACAAATTACCATTAACAGAATACGTTAAAATAGCTAAAAGAAAATACATGAATTTAAACAAAAAAGTACCTTTTTCTGTGTTTACTTAAAATATACACTTCAACAGTAAAAATGTTGTGTGATCATTAAGTAATAAAGGTAAAGAGAAAGGGTTATTACGAAAGAAATAAGTGTTTGATCAGCATAAACAAATCCAACAATATTATTATGTCTTCATCGGAATACAAACTTATTAAGGTAAGGCATTTATTTGCATTGAGTATTATTTATTTTACACACTTATTTGATTTCAAATTATAGCATTGTTGATAAAAAAGTATATTCTTACAAACTGCTAAACAATGTATAGATTAAATAAAAAGTATCATATATTGGACTGAAATTAATACTGCTTCAATGCACTGCCGTTTTCTGAGTCGTTTAATTCTAGATTAATTCTTAATCGTCGTTGGGCTGCAAGATTGTAAAGCTACCATGGAGACTGCGACTGTCGCTGTGACTGCCGCATGTTGCAGCACTCAATCAAGATGTTGCAATATCAGAGAACAATTTGTCATCCCATAAGGAAGAACGCGTGTCGCCGGTGTGCTGGGATAGCGACATCAACGGTCGCTGGCAGACAATGTTACCCGAAATGTGGCATCCATGGTGGCGATATCTTCGATCACAGATCTCTGTTGCAAGCACTCTCGTGCTGTGCTGTGCTGTGCGGAGTGCAGTGTGCTGTGGTGTGGTCCTGTCTGAAGTTTGCCGTATTCAAAGCACAAGAAAACTCAATCAAGGGGCTCGTAAATCTTGGCACAATTTGATGAGCGCTCAGTGGGAGACTGCGTCCCGCTCTCAGAGTCGCAGTCACTGTCTCGCCCTCCGACTTCGACTTCGACTTCGACTTTGACTCAGTCTCTGGCTTAGTTGCGCGTTCTTTTTGGGCTCGTGTAAGAGGTCTTACATTTCTCGGCTTATTGATTATCAATGCTGTTGTGTTGCCGCGCCGGGAACCATTTCCGATTCGTCATCATGCGACGAGTGAAGTTTCAATCTGCTCCGAAAAATATATAAAACACGCAAAGAAAAAACAATGCTAAAGTAAAATAAAATATAAAAACACTGATGCTCACCGTGTGTGGCACATTCTGAGTGTTTTGACAGCATGGCACACTAACACACACACACACGCACACATAGATGCAGGCACACACGCGCAGTTCCACCTAAATTTGATGCAGCACAAGCCCAAAGCGACGACTTACAGTCAACTTCAAAAGTATGCGGCCGAGCGTTATTGATCGTCTATGTCCCGCTGTTGTGATCCGCTCCCAGCGTGAGACATTACAAAGGGCCCACACTGATGATAACAATGCCGCTCGTTGTCGCTGTTGCTGCCGCCGTAGCCGACGTAGCCGTCGTAGCCGCCGCCCCTGCTGCAGTTGTCCATAATCTACGCACACCAGCTCACACACAGTCGGTCCTTTTGAAGGTCCTTTTGGCCAAAGTTACAATGGATGGATGCGCTGCATATGCAAAACACAATGAAGTTCTTTGAAGCGCGACGCGTCAGGTAAGCGACAATTATTTATCTTACAAATTTACCTGAAATTAAATACTTGCGCTGCAGCCGCAAACTGGCCAATGTGCTCTGCTGTAGTCAGTGATCAACGCATGAATACCCTGTAATATAATATATTTAAAAGTCAATTTTAGTATTTAATTTTTGATTATATGCTTATAATATGTTATGACTGTAATGAACGAAATGCTAAGAAATGCAGGTTGAGCAAAAACAGTTATAAAATATCCTTATAAACCAATATAAAGCAATTCGCTAGATAGAAAATGTTCATGTATAAACTATTATTTTTCACTAGTCAGATTATTTTTTGTCGATTTTAACATTAATGTTGAATATTTAGTTGTGCTTTATTTGGTCCACTGCAGTTTTCAACATTTACTAATGGTCCCTTATTGTATACCATTTCTTATTTTTCCTATTACATTTAATTTGAATTTGAAAGTTATCCAATTTACTAACTGCTTTGTGTTGCAGTAACCTATCTGCAGCTGTTCATTGCAGGGTATGCAAAGGGCGACAAATTCCCCCTTTTTAATCAGCGGCACGCACTTTGATCACCTGACACTCACACTCAGACCAACACACACAAACACATGCATACTTGCAAGGCCACAGTTTGTTGCGGCTGCTGCTGCCGCTGCTGGCAGTTGCAGTTGCAGTTGGCGTTGTGTGAACTTACCTGGCCACAAGGTGTGACAAGTCAGCGGATTTTGCGTGTTTTCCAGCGAAATATTTAAATGCAAGATTATCGCCCTGAGCCGCAACAGTGTTGAAGCTGGCGAAGCGGCAGAGAAGGCTCTCTGCTTGCTACTTTAATCCTGCGGCCTGCCCTTTTGATCTGTTTCTGCCGCTGTTGTTGCCTGCTGTTCTCAGTTGCCAGTGGTCAGTTGCTTGTGCTGCGCTTGGCTTGCTGTAGTTGGCCAGAGCGCGTTAACTAATTAGCAGCTGGCCTGGCATTTGCCTCATTTCCGCCACAAAACAATTTCGATTAAGGCGAAACTTAAAGCAAAAAGCTACCGACAATCCGACTAATCCAATCATAATCGCGCAATCATAATTACAACAATCTTCCAAATGAAACGCAGACCGAACGATCGAGCGAACGAGCGATCGAAAGGGGAGCCAAGAGACAAAGACCGATGATGATCGAAACGTTTGCGAAGCTAACGGGCTCGAGACGAAACAAAACGAAACGAAACCTACAAAAGCAGCAACATCGACTTCTATTGCTGCCAGCGGCAACTGCATGCAGCAGCAGCAACTGGCAGCAGCAGCAACAGCAAACAACTGGCAACCTGTTGCCTGAAGTGCTTCGTGGCCGGCCAGACAAACGTTAAGATTGTAATAACCATGTTAAAAGCAATTTACGTTTAAAGTGCTACTGTGATACGCCGCCGATGCGTTTCTTGATTAAGAACCAAGGCGACGCAAGGCGCAAGGAGGCAGACGCAACAACAACAACAAAAGCAACAGAGACTCGCACACACAGACTGGATGCTGGATAGTTGACTGTGGACAGTCGTTGCTGGCTGCTGCTTGCTGGAAGGAGTTGCAGGAGCTGCCTTGTCTGCATTTATTTGGCGGCAAAAGTTGTTTTTTTTTCTTTTTCACTTCTTACTTCGAACTTTCCTTTCATATTCACAGTCCACTTAACACGCGCGACGCACAATGCGCCTCAAAACACAAATGAGCAGCAGCAGCCGCAGCAGCGGCAACAACAACAGAGCTGCTGCCGCTGCCCCAACGGTGGCGGCAGCCTCAGAAATCTGTGCCTCTGTCGGCGCACTTTGATGTTGGGAATGGCGTGTGCCCAATGCAGAGATTCCGCTTTGTTGTTTTGCCGACGCCAGCGACGTCGCCGTCGCCGTCGCCGTCGTCGATGGCCATGCAACAGCAATTTGCCGCCAAGTGAGCCGCAGCAAGCGTGGAGCGTGGAGAGCAGACGCAAAACTCAGCAACAGCCGAAGAGAAACAGTGAGAGCGAGAGAGCGACACCGCGTGAGAGCGAGAGAGTCAACGCAATCAAGCTAACTCCCAAATGCCCCAAAACACAAGAGCGTGCCCCTGCCCGCCGCCTGCTTTGCTGCAGACTCTACAAGTTGTTGCCGTTGCTAATTTTGCGTTCAGCCAATGCACAGAGCTGCCGACTTGCTCGGCCTTTAGCCGTATTTACAGACAAATCCTCTAGGCAAACCGCTTGGAATCCAATTTATAAATAGTGAACATGATAAATTGCAATAAGCCAACATGTTTTGCTCTCACATTTTTATACTATCTTAATTCATTTCATGTTATCTTTAAACAAATCAGCCTACAAATAAATAATTTTCAAAGCATTTTCGATAACAGAAATTTACAGAATGTTTAAATAAAATAAACTAAGAAGCATCTAATTTTTCAAACACCGATTATAATAATACAACTATTTTTAAAAATTATATATTCAAAAGTATTGCCATTTATCGAGCAAAAATTAATGTAACTATTTATAACTTTTTTTAAATGATTGAGAGTTAGTCAGTTATTTATTTAATTTGTATGCTTATGCAATTTGCATCTTTAGAGTCATTTTTATAGATTTTATATGCTCAAACAACAAAGCAACTACAGCCAAAAGAAACAAATTATAAATTGCCATTAAAATTAAAATCATTTTAAAGAAATCAACACATTTCTATAAAAAAAATATAATTGCCAAACAAAGTTGCAAATAAGCTGTTGAAAACAGGATTAGAAATAATAATTGTGCATAAATAATATTCTTAGCGAAATTGCAATAAATTTCGTATTTTATTGCTGGTGAATTGGCAGCAATGGCAACACTGCCAGCGACTGCGTCCGAGAGCAATGCAATTATGATGATAATCTGCTGAAATTAGAGCTGCACAACTGTTGAAAGAGAACGAGATGGCGACAGAGACAGAGACAGGGACAGACAG
The DNA here is from genome assembly GCA_035046165.1 of Drosophila rubida. Lineage (NCBI taxonomy): Eukaryota > Metazoa > Arthropoda > Insecta > Diptera > Drosophilidae > Drosophila > Drosophila rubida. Next base: position 12,604,366 of record JAWNOF010000021.1, on the reverse strand, counting down.
AGACAGGGCAAGCGAGAGGGATAGAGATGTGAAGCTGGAGGGTCGCTTGACAGAATGTTGATCTGTAGCACCTGTTGCTTTTCCCACCAGACATTGTAGCCTCAGCATGTTGCAAAACGAGCAACAACTGGCAGCTGCAGCACCGCAACATTTTATGCTGCGCGATGGCCGCATAAGGATCAAAGGCCGTTACCGTAACTCTGGCTCTGGTGACCCGTTAATAAAGTTGTACAGCATTGGCAGGAAATTTTAATTGCTTATCGAGCGCGACCTGTGCACATCTGTTGCGAGATTAGAGAGCGAGACAGAGACAAGGAGAGAATGAGAGCGATGCTGCTGAGACTGTGGCACGATTGATGTCAAGCGCGCCGACTGCGGCAGCGACGACGACAGCGACGACGACAGCGACGGCGACGACGACGCCGCGGCAACTGCTGCTTTGAAGATTATGCTGAAAGTTATGATGCCGGCAGCAACAGCAGCAGCAACAACTAAGCGATGGCTCCAGGTGTTCTGGCCTAGCATGCGAAATTATATGGCTCAGTGGCAGCGGCGAGCAACTACGCAGTGGCCACCGCTTCTTCATCACCATCATGGGCAACATCAGCATCATCATCGTCATCATCATCGCCAACATCAGTTGCTGCTGCTGCTGCTGCTGTTACTGCTGCTGCCGCGCTGCTGGCGTCGCTGGGCAATGCGGCAAAAGATGAAAGGTGGCGGCAACACTTTGATGCGGCCAAGATCAAAGCTGCCGATTGTTTACATAATAGTGGCCTTTGAAACGGAACAATAGAATGCCAGGATCAAAGACACCGACCGGTTAGTGCGCTTAAGCGAAATGAATGTCCATGTCCCCGCAGCGGCAGCAGCGGCATCAGCAGCAGCAGCACTTACGAGGGGCAACCTCAACCTCAACGCAACAACGGCGATCATCTGTTTCTCTCTCTTGTTGCTGTTGTTGTTGCTGCTCGGCAAAAGTAGCACTCGCTGTTCATCATGATGATGACGATGACGACGACGGCAATGATGATGATGATGATGATGGTCGTAGCCGAAGACATCATTATGCTCAATGCTCGATTCTCGACTTTCAAATTGTGTGCAAGTCGTGTGCGAGTCTTGTAATTGTTGCAAGCAAGAGTTACAGCCCTAGTCCCCTCTCGGCCCTCTCTCGCTCCCCTCGTGGAGTTTGGAGTATGCTGTGCTCATGCTCCCTGCTGATTGCGCGTTAAATGTTTATGGGCATTCATCGCGTGCTGTCCAGCGGCGTTTTAATTGCCCCCAATGCAGCGAGCAGCACACGTTGCGTATGAGCAATGCCGATGCCGATGCGAATGCGAATGCGAGCATCCAATAATCTCCAGAGATGTCGCCGCATAATAATTGCGTACTCACAACGAGTGCGCAACTCGTACTTAATGCAAAATTATTGCAGCGCCTTTCCAATTCTCACTTTCAAGTTGCCGCCAACAACTTGTTGTTGTTGCTCGCCTCTTTTACTCTTGTTACTTTTTTTTCTGTCTTTTTGTCTGTAGGCCTACAAATTTCTCTATCAACTGGGGACAGCGCGCTGAAATCCATTTAGTCGCCTTTGCGAAATACATTTTTATGGGCCGGCCTATTCTCTCTGGGCAGTTAAAATCAAGTATGCGGCGTTGAAAGATCGTAAAAGATTGAAATAATTCGATTTCGGCAACGTCAGCAGCGGCGGCAGCAGCAGCAAACGGCAACGGCGAAATATCAAAGCCAAAAGCGATGCTCGTATGTGCTGTTGTTGCTTTTATTTTTTTAATGATCGGTCATTAATTGAATTTCGTATAGAAATGGAAATGAAAATGCCTACCACCAAAAAGGGCCCCATGAAGAAGTCCCTGCTGCTGCCATCGATAAATCGAATGAAAATAAAAAATTAAAATTAAAATTAAATGAACGGACAAACAAAAAAAAACCCCCCATAAGCCGCGATGATTTCTCTTGGCAATTTCGTATGGGAATTAAAAGTATTTTCGTATTTTATTCATTTTTCGGTTTTATTTTTTTTTTTGTTTTTAGATTTACAATTAGATAAAGTCGCGACTGACTACTTTATTGAGATTTTATGTGTTTAAGCCGCCGTCCCACATATGCCACTTCCACGATTGTGTGTATTGTATGCGTATATTCCAGGGCCACTGCGAAGTCGAGGCTCATTCCAAGAAATGCCGCGCGATCATAAAACACAAAAATGCGGCGCATTAAAAGAAATAAAAATATGTGATGAGCGAATTACGCGCGCTGAGGACGCGAGCTGCGAGCTCAACTGGGAACTGGGAACACCGGCGAACGGGAAGCGAAAAACGAAGCATAACTGCAGTCGAAAAATTGCAATTACATTAAATTAGCATTAAATGTGAGTTAAAGTGCGAGCACAAAACAAAAGACTTAGGCAACGAACGCGAATGTAAAAGCGATTTGATCACATATCAAAAACAAAAAACAAAAAACAAAAAGAAAAAAATGGCGAAGCGACAAAACCGAAACGAAAAGCCGAAAATGTCAGCGAGGAGATGAAGAAGCAGGCGAAGTCGAAGCGAAATAAATACAATAACAACAACAAGAGCGAAACGAAAACCAGAAGCCATTTCGGCTTTCGATTAAGCAGATCAAAGACGCTGATAAAAGCGGCCATAATCGTAAGACGATTATTAACAAATAGCCAACGTCGCGTCGTCGCAGTCAGCGTCAGCAGCGCGCGGGAGCGAGAGAGGGCAACTGTGACGGTGACGGTGACGGTGACGGTGACGGTGACGATGGCGGTGACTGAGAGAGCGCGACGCGCATAATTCTTTCAAATTGCATTGCCTTGCAGTTTATTATTAGTTTTGTTATTATTTTGCGTATTCTAAACAAAAACGAAGACCAAGCCGAGCGCGCCAAGCGACAACTCAGCGAACGCGGAGAGCGAGAGAGGGCGACAGTGACAGCGAGAGCGAGAGCGACTGAGCGCGTGCACGTGAGCAAAACGCCGTTGGCAGCGAAGCCAGCGTCTCATGCTGCCGGCAGCGACGCCGGCGACGACGGCGACGACAGCGACGACGCTGGCAAAGAGCGACACGAAGGCAAGGTAAAAATTTCATTCCGTTTCGAGCATTCGACGTGTGCGGACGTGTCTTCTTCTCAATCACAGTCTTGATATCGTCGTGTGTAACGGGCCAAGTGAAGCAAACAAAAATATCAAATACATGTTCAAGAAGAAATATATTGTGAAAGAGCAATACGTATACGAAATATCTATCTATATGTGTGTTTCAAAGAGTGTTGACAATGTGCAGAATTAAACATGCAGTGCTGCAACATGTGCATTGATACCAAACAGTGCTGAACAACAACTACAGAGCCGCAGAGCCCAGCTAAATTAGCAAACAAAATAGCAATTCTAATATTCTAAGAGCAAACAAAAGCGAAGAGCAGCCATGGCAGCAGCCGCAAATAAATGGATTAAAAACAACAGACAGGTGAGTTCAAACACTGAATTTATTGGGCAGGCCAGAAAGGGACTGCAGTAGCAACATATTAAAGAGCGCCGCAGAAATATCAAAAGTTGCCGCAACAATAACAGCTCAGCTGGGGGACGCAAAAAACAGTAGCACGTCAATTAAAATTAATAGCTTCCGACTTAAGCCCGCAGTCGACAAGCAAACGAAGAGGGGGGAAAAACAAAAACAAACCGAAGAGACGGAGACAAAAAGAAACCCTACAGCTTTATTTACGACATTAGCATATCGCAGAAATCGAAATCAATTTGAAAATCCTTTGCAAGGGCATTAAAAAATGAGATTAAATTTGCCTGCGTGCGCAAAAAGCCACAAGATCAGCAGCAACAACAACAACAACAACAGCAGCAGCAGCAACAAAAAAAAGAGTTCCGAAAATACACGAAGGCAAAAAAAAAGTAACGAAAACAAAACAAAGCCAAAAGGCCGACACAGAACGAGACTCATTTTAAGTATAGCTAACCAAAAACCCTCATCAGCAACAACAACAACAACAGCAACGGCAACAGCAACAACAACAAAGTGCAGGCCGCTTTCGTGTGCGCTCCACTTCGCTTTGAAGCATCATCGCAGTCGAAGTCGCCGTCGCAGTTGAAATCCCAATCCCCGGCAGCCTGAAGAGTCGTAGCTGGAACTTTGGCTCGTAGTAGTTGGCTACTGTTTTCAAAGTTAAGATCAATGAGTGCGACGAGTGCCTGTGGCTTTTAATACTTATACTACTCGTCGTACTACACATACCACAATACTCGTACTATGCCATGCCATACTATACGATGCTGGCCAAGCTGGAACTGGTTGCGCGCCTGGGTTGGTTGCCTGCCTCGCGATCTGCTTTGCAACATGCCGCAAAGGCAACGGTCCAAAACCCGGGGCGGCAAAGTACAAAGCCCAAAACGGCACGGGTTTAGCGCGCTCAGAGTAAAAAGCGATCAGCGTCGTCGGCACACAGCAAGCCAGACGTGCGCACATCCCACAGATACAAAGATACACGCACACACACACACACACACGGGCGTACAGAGCCGCAGATACAGATACAGATACAGATACACACAAGTCCGGGGTCCGGTCTAATAACGCTGCCTGCCGCTGCTGGCACTTGGCTACATGTTTTGGGCCGCGGCATTGGCTTTTGTTGTTGCCCCCTTGCTCTGTTGCTGCGTTGCCAGTTGCCAGTTTGCTTGCGGCTTCATTTGAGGCTGCTTCCGAATTACCTGCGCGGCATTGCAGTAGCCAGGGCAACAACAACAACAACAACAGCGGCAGCATCGCGTTATTTCCCTGCCATACAAAGTATTAAATTGCTGCAAACAGGTGTATTTTATGCATGCCTCGCAGGCAGCACAACAGCAGCAGACAGCCAAGGATGCGCGGACATTAGGACGGCAGGACTGCACTGTATATGCTGGCATAACATAGGGTAGAGTTAGCTTAGGCTCTGTGCATATCGATGCTGCAATTCTAAGACCCAAGTTCAAGGTTTGAAGTGCTTCTAGTTTAGATTTAATTCAAGTCTTTGTTATGATCTCGGCTTATTAAATGTAACTTCGACTTCTTGTTGCTTGAAACGTTGAAATCGTTGACGGCAGCGCATGCAAATAAAAACAACAAAAAAACTGCCAACAATAACACAACAAACATTAACAACAAAAGAAAAAAACACACAACGGCAACGGAAGTTTATTTATGCCTGGCCCGATATTTATTTAAACGTATGCGATAAGCCGCCTCAGAGCGGCAGAGGGAAAGTGAAAGACAAAGTGAGAGACTGAGAGAGCGAAGTAATTATTGCAGTGTGAGGAAAAAGCGAAGCAGCAGCAGCAATTCAAAGCACGCGGCGCCACGCCCCCATCAACACACCCACACAATGCTGGGCTTCTTTGGTTTGACAAGGTCGTTATTGATTATGTTGTTATGCATGTGGGAAAACGGCAAACTTAAATCAAATGCGTCGATTGTTTTAATCAGTGCACAAAAATCGCAAAATCAAAGCATTTGATTGTTAAACATATTTTTAATAGGCCTCCTTCCCGTTTATCGATAAGTAAATCAATAGGCTCATAAATTAGCTGTCACACTTAAATTAATTTAATTTATTTGCCATTTTTTAAATGGCAGGCATAAATTTGCAGGCAAATTTATGGTGACAGAATATTTATGAATTTTTAATCGATTGCAGCTAGAATAAAATGTGAAATGCATATGTCGAATGGCATTATAATTAACACACACACGCACACACACACATGCTCGCATACAGCAGCAATCAAATCAAATCAATTCAAGTCACCACGGGGCGTATGCTTAATTTTAATAAAAAAAAAAACAACAAAAACAAAATGAATGGGAAAATGAGAGGGAAAAAACGTGGTAAACGCTTAGCGCCACATCCATAGCCACAGTCACAACGACAACGACAACGACACTTGACTATTTGCAGCAATTAATAAAAACTGACAATTTAATCGTCGCGACAAGTAGTTGGCTGCCAGCCAGCCCCCAGACACAGCAGACGCCTAAACTCAGCTAGGGGGAGAGATAGAGAGAGACCAGCTGGAGAGACAGATAGCGAGAGCGAAAGGGATAGAGCGGCGTGGAGATTGGTAAGGCGCCTTTGTCGGCGTTGCTTGGCCGCAAGAAATCGGAAAATACAGCAATAGCAACAGCAACAACGACAACGAAAAAGAGTCGCGCTACAAGCCAAAAGCAAAATATTAATAAGCAGTGCCCGCAATTAATAGCGCAACTTAAGACGCTATATAGGGTAATTAAGCGGCGCTTGTGAACATTTTTTCCTTTGGCGGAGCCGACGACAACAACAACAGCGACAACAGCAACAGCAAAGACAGCAACAGAGCAGCTGCTGTAGTTGTTGCTGTTCTTGTTGTTGCTGATGTTGTCGGCGCTGCCGTTTTTTCTCTTAACAGGTAAACAACAAGTGCAACGTACGCTCGAATCTAAGTATCTTTATCTCTGTATCTGTAGCTGTGTCTCTGCTAGTTCAGTTCATTCAGTCTATTCGAGAGTACGTGAAACTGTGTGTGTGTGTTGTAGTTGGTGTGCAAGTGTGTGTGTGTGTGTACGCTGTGTCAATGTGGGCACGCGTTTTGTTTACTCAAGCGTAAATCCGCGCACACACGTAATTTTGTTTTTGGTGGGTCGTGGTTAACATTAGAAGATCGTAGGCGCAGCCCAAAATAAATCGTCAAGCATGTCAATAAACGAGGGCCGCTTCACAACTATTCACAACAATTAGCAAACAAGTTATTCACTTCATAAATAAATGCAAGGAATTCGAACTAAATAATTAAATGTAAATTGTTCTGATTATTTATCATTAAACAAATTTTTAATACATGGATTCAAATTAATTATTAAAAATAGATATTCTAGCCATATATCGAAACAAAATTCATAAGTGTACAAATAATTTCTTTTTAATATTTACAATTTAATATGGATAACAACAAATATACAAACACTTTGTTAATATTATGAATTCCAAAGCAAATGGAACACATTGAATACTTATTACTTATTATTATTATTTAATTTCCTAATTACTTCACCTATAACATCTGCACAATCCTAATAAGAATATGAAAGAATTAAGTAATATTTTATATAGTCTTAATTCACCATTGCTTACTGCTGTTGTTTTGCTTAGCAAACTGCTGAAGCTGCCCTCGTAGACTTCAATTCTAGTGCTAGAACTCTTGTCAATTAGTAAAGCGGCAACATCAGAGAGTTGTGTTTTCTTATTGTTGTTGTGTTTTCGGTTTTGGTTGCCTGAGTTTCGTTTGGCAGTCTTTGGCTAGAGGGAAAGACCCCGCGAACCCGCAACACACACTCTCCACTCCCCGCCTCCGCCAGCGCTGACAGGCAGCAATCAAAAAGAAAAAAAAAACGGCAGCGATAGCAAAACTCAAATTGAAGATTGCTCGCAACGCAACTGCGACGAGAACAACAACAACAATAACAGCAGTAACATTGAGAGCAGCAACAGCTGGCGGCTGCAAACTTAACTTGAAGCTAAGCTCGAAAGCTTAAAGCTCGTTGCACTACCGTTACTTTGGCCGCTGGTCAAGTTCAAGCCAGCACACAACTGGGCAACTGACCATAATTGTTCTCTGTTCGCTGCTCGCTGTTTGCAGGCCTCGCCGCTCAAATTGTTCGTGTCATTTGCATTTTGTCTGCAAATTGTCGTTGCCAGCGGCAGCGGCAGCGGCAGCGACGGCGACGGCGACCGCGACGTGGACTGCGGCAGCGACAGCGACAGCGGCTGAGGCAGCGGCACAACTTCAAAGCCAAAATAAACATTGATTGAAGATTTCTTTACGATTTCTGAATGGTTATTTATGCAGAGACGGTGACGGCGACAGAGACAGAGTCAGAGGCAGAGAGGGGATAGAGACAGCGGCGCAGACAGGCGGACACAATTGACAGACTGACACACTGAGACACTAAAATCGTTGCCTTTGACTTGACTCGACTCGACAGCGAGTTGTTGTTCTCGTTGCGGCGGCACGCGTTTTATTCTTGTTGTTGCCGTTGTTGTCGTTGGCTTGTATCATTTACAAATTGCTGGAAAATAGCGTAAAATCGAAGCAAGCCAGCAGCAACAACGAATCGCTGCTGCTCACTTTGATTGATGTGCACAGCCGACCTTAAGTTCAAAGCCAAGCACAACAACAACAAAGCAAGACAAGTATGACAACAGCAACAACAACAACAACAGGGACAACAAATCGTTTGCCGAGAGTTGTCGCTGATTACCACGCGTCTACGGCCATGACAGTGTGAAATTCTTTTTTATTTTGGTTGCGACCACGCGGCGTATGATTAATATCAAATTTGTGTGTAATAGCACACAGAGTCTGAATGCGAGTATTGTCTTTATCCCGTGTGTGCTCTCTCACTCTCTCTCTCTCTCTCTCTCGCTCTCTCTCAACCTCAGCAACAACAGAAACGTAACGAAATGCGCGGCAAAAATTTCTTTGATCTTATCGCAAAGCTTCTTGCTCGCATTTTGATCAAAGCAAGTTTTTCCGCCAAAATACAAAGGCAACAACAACGGCAGCAACAATAACAGAAAACCACAAGAGCAGCAGACAAACAGACAGCGCGAACGAGAGAGAGACAGAGAGCGCGAGGCACGTTGTTATTGCGTTGACAACAACACAAAGTTGTGAATGAGTTAAGAAAGCCAGCAAAGTTGCCGAGGATGGTGGGGCGAAGAAGTTGGCGCAGAAACAACAGCTGCAGAGTGAGCACTCTCAGTGCTCAAGCCAACAATTGCCGGCACTCTCTCTCTCTCTGTCTCTATCTCTCTGGCTCTGTACTGCTCTCTTTAGCCATCGTTCAATCCACAGTTGCTGTTATTATTGTTATTGTTATCTCTTATCAATACCTTGCTCTGTTTCTCTCTTCTTGCTTCTCCTCTTGCTCACTCAGTATGCAGCTTATATAACACAACGAGTTCTTGATGGGTTCTCTCCCTTTTCTCACTCTATTTTCTCTACCAGTTCTGCCCTTTTTCTCGCTCTCCCGCTCTACTTTAACTTCTCTGCCTCTCACAGTTCACAGCACATAGCTTTTACTTAATTGTTTGTCTCTGCACATTTGCTAACTCGGTGTGTCTACTTGCTCTTCTTGCAGACAACAACACTGCTGCAGTTGCAACAGTTGCTGGCGCGCACAGCCATGTTGCTGCTGCTTGTGCTCAGCGTGCTGCCGCTGCACGCCAACAGCAACAGCATCAACAGCAGCAGCAGTAACAGCAGCAACAACAGAAGCATCAGCGACAACCTGGAGGCGCTGGGCGTGGCAAACACGCAGCTGGAGCTGGAACTGGAGCAACAGCAAGCGAACACGCTGCCCGCCGACAGCAACAGCAATAACTTGATACAGCGCAAGTACTTGGTGATGCACGCCGCGCTCAATGGCGCCGCCAGCAGCAGCAGCAGCAGCACCAACAGCAACAACAACAACAACAACAACGATCACAGTCGCTCGCTGAAACGCGTCTCGCTGACCAACTCGAGCATCACCTGCAACGACGGCACCCACGCCGGCTTCTATCTGCGCAAGCAGCCCAACTCGAAGAAGTGGATCGTGTTCCTCGAGGGCGGCTGGCACTGCTTCGACAATCGCTCGTGCCGCGCCCGCTGGCTGCGCCTGCGCCACCTCATGACCAGCTCCCAGTGGCCGGAGACCCGAGACGGTAAGGCAACCCGCCAATATCTGAGCCACTTCAGCACCGCTAAAACACACTTTCTTTCATTGCAGTTGGTGGCATTTTGTCGCCGCACGCCGAGGAGAATCCTTACTGGCACAACGCCAACCACGTGCTGGTGCCCTACTGCAGCAGCGACTCCTGGTCGGGCACACGCACCGAGCCCGACTCGCGCGACCACGAGAACAACTGGCGCTTCATGGGCGCTCTGATCTTGCGCCAGGTGATCGCCGATCTGATTCCCCTCGGCTTGGGCCGCGTTGCCGGCGGCGAACTGCTGCTGGTGGGCTCCTCAGCCGGCGGCCTGGGCGTCATGCTCAATCTGGACCGTGTGCGCGAGTTCCTGGTCAACGAGCGCAAGCTGCAGGTCACAGTGCGTGGCGTGAGTGACTCGGGCTGGTTCCTGGACCGTGAGCCCTACACGCCCGCCGCGGTCGCCTCCAGCGAGGCTGTGCGCCTCGGCTGGAAGCTGTGGCAGGGCCTGCTGCCCGAGGACTGCACCAAGGCGCATCCCACCGAGCACTGGCGCTGCTACTTCGGCTATCGGCTGTACCCCACGCTCAAGAGTGAGTATCTTTCATTGATCACATTGATGTTTAACTGTCTGTCTGCGTATCTGACTATCTGTGTGTTGGTCTATTTGCCTGTCTGACTATTCGCATTAAGATCTAGAGCTCAGAGAATAACTTGAGAGATTGATCAAAGCAAACGCTGTTGTATAATATCATGAAGGTCTTGATGCCAACTTAAATGAGTCAAAATATAAGTGAGATCAATAAAATTGAGACTTATTTCCAATTGATTTGAATCATTTTGAAAATAATTAGATGGCTGACAATAATGTAATATACTATATTACTCAAATTAGCATACATATTTTACACTTGCTCAACTGGTTAGAGAAATTTTTCCACAAACTAAAATATTGCTACATTTGGCAACTATTAATTTGGCAATCAACGGAAAGTAAGCAGCAAATTCTAACTGATTTGCATCGCATATGCAATCCCCTTGCTTCAATTCCCAAAAACTCACTTGTAGTTGCTTCAATTGACTTGCGTGTCTCTCAAAGTCGAGCACACTCCACTGCAGCTTTACTTGACCAAAGTTAAGCCTTTAACACAATTTCTTTGTAAGCTTAAATGCGACAAAATACAAGTCAGATCTATCTGCAATTGATGTTAATAATTTAAAAATTGATTAACTTGTTGACCCATACTTTTGCATTATCGAACATTTTCGACTTTTAACCCCTCCAAATTAATTGCTTAAAGAGTAATAAGTTCTCACTCTTGGTCAGTTGTCATAAGCACAGGAAACTACGATGACCTGCAAATATTGCTGCATTAAGCTACAGATTCTAACTGAGTTGCATCGGATTATTTGGTTTAAAACGCACTTATACTTACTTTAAATGAATTGCATGTTTCTCACAGTCGATCACACTCGACTGCAGCCTGACTTTCGCTTTACTAATCGTGTTTTTTGCATTATTGCAGCTCCGCTCTTCGTGTTCCAGTGGCTGTTCGACGAGGCGCAGATGCGTGCCGACAACGTGGGCGCCCCAGTGACGCCGCAGCAGTGGAACTACATTCACGACATGGGCGGCGCACTGCGCTCCTCGCTGGACAACGTGAGCGCCGTGTTCGCGCCCAGCTGCATTGGACACGCGGTGCTGTCGAAGCGCGACTGGGTCAACATCAAGATCGATGACATTTCGCTGCCGGCGGCGCTGCGCTGCTGGGAGCATTCGACGCGGCCGCGACGCAAGCGACACGACAAACTCAAGCGCTCCACGGAGGCGACAACGACAGCGCTGCAGCAGCAGCAGCAGCAGCAGCAGCATCCCAACCAAAGACACCAGCAGCGACACCGTCAGCATCGCCTGCAGAAGCTCAACAACGTGGCGGAGGCGGGCAGTCAGCCGGCGCAGCGCAAGCGCAATCACCTGAGCAAGGAGCAGCGCGAGGAGCGCAAGCGACGGCGGCAGCAGCGTCAGGAGCGGCAGCGACGCAAGCAGCGACGTCGCCAGCAACAGCAGCAGCGCAAGCGCGAGAACGAAGCCAACAACAACAAGCAACAGCAGCAGCGACATCGCCAGCCACTGACAGCGGAACAGCAGCTGGAGCGCAAGCAGCAGCGTCAGCAGCAGCGACGTCGCAGCAAGCTGCAACAGCAACAGCAGCTGCAGTTGCAGCAGAAGCAGCTGCTGCAGCAGGAGCAGCCGAGCAGCGAGCCGCAGAAGCGTCGCGCCTCCAACAGCGCCACGAAGCCCACGAAGCTGAAGCCGCGTCAGCATTTGCCGCGTGTGCCCGAGAAGTGCGGTCTGCGGCTGCTGGAGCGCTGCAGCTGGCCGCAGTGCAACCACTCGTGCCCCACGCTCACCAACCCGCTCACCGGCGAGGAGATGCGCTTCCTCGAGCTGCTCACCTCCTTCGGCCTCGACATCGAAGCCGTTGCGGCTGCGTTGGGCGTCGATATGCACACGCTCAACAACATGGAGCGCACCGAGCTGGTGAATCTGCTGACGCAGCAGGTCAGCTGAGGCAACAGCCAACAACCCACTCACACACACACACTCACACACCTGTAAATAGTTGGCCTGTATATAGATATAGCCATAGACTGTGTATAGCCATGACCACGCCCCGCGCTCTGTAAATAGTTGAAGGGATTCTCTATGCCGATTCCTAAGCAAAAAGACATGCGCCAAGTAGCCCAGTAATTAAGCGCACTTAATTTATAAACACACACACTCACACACACACACAGACACAGACACATTTAGATGTAGCGGCCACTCGTACGTATTCGTAATTTATTCGCATTCGCATCCCATTTTTTTGTTCTGCGTTCACGAGAAACTAACACAAATGCAACCACAAGACTGTTTTTTATGTTTTTATTTAATTTTTTTTTGAGTTTTTTGCAAACAATGAAGACAACTTAGCTTAGCATAACTAATTCGTACTCGTAATTAATTTAATTTATTTATAATTAATCGTAGCCAAGACAGGAGCTGTATTTGTTTATATTTTTGTGTGTTTCCAGACTGTTTTTCAAATTGACAAACCAATTCAACGACATAGAAGAAATTGCGAATGACCTACCTCAAGAAAATTAATAATTAAACAGCTGCCTAGAACACCAATTGCGTACCTGTGCAAATTAAATCAAATAACCATTACAATAACAAGCTAAACAACTAAATCTATTTATTTATTTTTGTTTAATCGTTAATGATGATGATGATGGTGATGATGGTGATGATGATGATGATGATGGTAATGATGATGCCCGCATTCCGTTCAAAATAATCGTACATATCTATTAATTAATTGTAATACTTATTAGCATAACTTGTAACTATAATTATGTCAACTGGCGAACGAACAACTCGAATACTTATTACACCTACTGTACTTATACATAGCTCTAATTATGTTACGTGTTTAGCAAACTAAGTCTAAGTCTAATCACAACAATTAATCAAGCAAAAACAAACACTATTACATTTAATCAATTAACGCACTTGTAATTAGCGTGTACAGAAATCGGTTCAAGATTAGCTTAAGTATTGTTGTGCTTAAATTATTCCTAAGCTAGAAAACAACAGCAACAAAAGAGGACGAGATGATCAACTGTAATTGTTAACTTTCAATTGAAAACAAGTGAGAAAATACCAAGAAAAAGAAGAGCCCATCTGCAACCAGACAGCAAATAAAACACAAAATATTTCCATTCAAAAATCGTGCATTTCTTTCTTTTTTTTAAAGGTCTTTTCAGTGTCAACGAAAATCAGCACTTAGTTGAACATTACGTTTGACTTAGGGGCGAAGATTAAAAAAAAAACAACCAACCTTGTTTACGATTCTAGAATCTAAAGTTAAGGCATACCTAAAGGTATTCTATAAGGCATTTAGCATTTACTTAAGTAGCCATATCAAAGTATGGTTTGTACTCAATTCTACAGCTACAACAACTTAAATTTTTGATTTCTCGTATCTTTCCTTGAATAAGTCGAATTCATATTTCTTGTTAATAATTGATATTGCCTGAGATTCAATGGCTTTATTCGTTTAATTGCCATAATCAAAGTTGTAGCCAAAAATAAATGAACTATTTAACAAACTAGTAAGTAAGCTGTATTTCCGAATCGTATGACTTCGCTTCGCAGTGCTCACTAAGTCTGACCGTTATTGTACTATGATCATCTCTAAGGCAAGAGAGTGTTTTCGGTGTTCTCTGTGTCTGCAGTTAATTTGCCCACTCTCACGGCGCACATTCATTGGACTTAATTGAATGAGGCAACTGTCGTCTACTAAGCTCAGCGAGATTGAGATTCCGCTCAATTTCGCTCGCTCTACGATTGCTTAGCGAGGGGGGCAGGCGGGAGCTGCAACAGAGCAGAATGAGCCACAAAGGTTACGAATATCTCGCTCACTTTTTATTTTAATTCAGCGTCAGAAGTCAAGCAATCAACACGCGAAAAGTGCACTTGAAAAGAACGTGAACAAAATGAGAAAAGTGCTGTTGTTGCTGCTGTTGCAGCTGCAGCTGCTGGTGGCGCCACTCTCAGGTGAGTGTGTCACAACTCCAAAGCGAAGCAAACGTATTTAACTAGCTGCTCAGCCAGCTGCCCCATCTACTTAACCATCTCGCTGACGGGCAAAACACTGCGCGATGCCTGCCTCGAGATCAACTGGGGACCCGACTGCTTTGCGCCTCCCGAATGGATTGGCATCTATCGCGAGGATCCCTCGGTGTCCAATCTGGCGCCCGAAGTGCACATTGCTGGCATACAGAATCGCACGGGCAAGCGACTGACGCCCTTCAAGCTGGGCAAACTGCATTTTCCAGGCGGCTGGCAGCGCGAGGAGGCCGAGCACGCAGGGTCCGCAACCAGCTATGCCAAGGGCAAGTGTCTGCCGTACTACGTGGCCAGCTACAATGGCACCGAGCTGCTCACCATCGATTGCCTCAAGATCCAGCCGAATTGGATGGCCCATCTCAAGGACGCTGCTCGCATGCCGCTCAAGCAGCTCTTTCTGCCGGGCACTCATGCGTCTGGCAGTTACTTCGACGGCTACAGCAAGACGAAGCCATCGGATGTCCAGAGTTATGTGATGACCCAGCACTTCGATGTCTGGTCTCAGCTGGTCTTTGGCATACGCTACCTGGACCTCAGCGTCGGAGCCTTGCGTGCCGTAATGTATGTAAAAGAGTTTAAGCGATTCCGTCCGTCCGTGCATTTAAACACCTCGATCACAGCGAATATAAGTGCAACAGCTTCGAAAATTGGGTGATATGCTCCAAAAGTACAAACATCTTCACTCAAATTCTAAAAAAACAACGCAAGAATATAGAAATTTTCAATTTAAATCATCTGAAAGGAATAGTTTCTTAAGGTTAACGTCCATAATCTTTATCCTATGCTATGTTTTTACCTAAACAGATTTTATATTTAAGAGTGAAACAAACTCCAAGCGAGTTATAGTCTAGTCGACTTTAGTTTGCTACTGCTGTCTTCCTGCCATTAATATCTCTATTTAGAAACAGGAACAAGAACACCGACAAGGGAAAGAGCGATGCGGATCAGTTCTGGGTGGTGAACGAGCATCAGTTTGTTAACCCGTTGATTGGCGTGCTACGCGATGTGCGTCGCTTTGTCGAACTCTCCCACGAAGTGGTCGTGCTGGACTTTAGCTCCTTTCCACTGGGATTCTACAAGCATCCCGATGTCTACAGCAACCTCTTTAAGCTGATAACCCAGGAACTGGGCAGCGTTGCCTACGCACGCAATGTGTCCAGCAACGAGCACTGCGCCGATCGCACGTTCGAGGATCTGCAACAAAGTGGACGCCAGGTGCTGCTGCTGTTTCCCACGCAGGAGCTGCCGCATCCCGAAAATGGTAAGATCGACGAGGTAACATTCATCTGCACATTGCCCTCAAAGAAGTTAAAGTAGAGCGAACAGCCTGCAGCGAGCTATTCTAGTAGAAAGTCTTGTAATTAATGAAAACATTATCTCTATTTATTCCCTCAGAATCTGAACTCTTGTGCACTCCCTGGCAACGCTTTAGCACCAGCTACCTGAACATCTCGCAGACCCTCGACTATATGCGTATGCTCTTCCGCAAGAAGAAGGACTCGGTCGTGCAGGACGATGGTTGGATCTTCCTCGCTAGAACGAGCTTCGAGCATGGCTACAACATGCGCCGCAAGTTCCAGCCGACCAAGGAACGTGCTGCGCTGGTTAATCCAAAGGTTAATCTCTGGTTAAGTGGACCTTGGGGATTCAATGCCAACGTGGTGGCCATGGATTTCTTCAGCAATACGAATCTGATTGATTTGGCCATCAATGTGAACACACACAAGGCCTATTTGGCGTCCACGGAAAAGTTTACTAATCTCGAAATTCCCATTCGCTAGTCGAAGAAAGGAAGAAAAAGAGAATGGGAAATGTTATTAAATTTTTGTACTAAGTAAAATTCGGACTGACGTTTACGATTGGCGGGCACTGTAAGCTCACACAATAGTTATCTCTTGTTACAATTAACGCCCATGTAATATGCTTGTTATTAATATATTATAAACTGTGCACAAGTCGTATATTAATTTAGGCATTTCTATTATAGAAACTCAAGCCAATCATTTTTTACTCAAACTGCTTGAAAATAATTCTTTGGCAGCACTTATCCACAGAGAGGGGTTAGCACCACTTACTAAAGAATACACAAATGTGTAATATTGGGAGAAAATGATTTTAATGTAAGCCAATTTATCACCACCCCAAGCGATGACAAGAACCGCAGAGTGTTTGGCAGATTTCGAATTTCGAACCAGCCAAGACAAAAACCACATCGGCAACGCAAGCAGTTCAATAAGCGAGTCGCTGGGTAAGCAGTGTACTCAAGCGCGGTAGTTTTATTTTATTGCATATGGCAGCCTTGCCAGCTGTTAGCAAGTGTTCAAACCTTATTCAAACTCTTGGCGCAATAAATGTTAATTTTAAAACAGTACTTTCCATTCGCTTCAAGAGTTGATGTATCATTGTATATCAATACTGTCACTGTTTACATATGTGGTTTTGTGTGAAAATACACGCTTACGCAATTTCACCGTTTAGATAATGTCGCGATGACGCAACGCAGAACGAAACAAGGCAACCTTTTGTTGAACACAGTTATTTAACATCGACTACAGTGCGGCACCTTTAATTAAAATTAACTAATAAATCCAGCGACAGCAATTCATTTTGAATGACAACCAAAATTGGGCTAGTATTATGAATGGGATAATCTATGCACATGCATATTGTCTATATATAAGCCCATGAGATCATACACAGCTGTAGAATTTAAATAATCAATTCGTCATAGTCTGCTTATTTGGCTGTCGTTGCGCAAGCAATTAAAAAGAGTCGCTAAATATAGTCAACCCATTATTCGATACTTCGTATTGGAATTGAAATGTTTTTTTTTTGTTTTACTTTTAAAAGCGACCTTGGGGAGGTGCTAGTTTTGCATTTGTCCAAGACACATGTCTAATAGTTAATTAAAAGCCGCACGCAACGTAAGGTCAGCATTGAGCTGGAAATTACTAGACAAACTGGAGCATTGATTTACATAGAATCAAGGTATCGAATGTCTGAGAATTTCTGAGAATTCTGACCACCAGTATTTCACCTATTCTCTCACAATTGCTCAACTTATTGCGCAATAATAAATGCACTACCAACCAACTGAGAATCAAGCGCCTTTCATTCAAAAAACTGTCGAAGTGCGAAGTCGACTTGGGCACAAACTGCTTGCCACTAGAAACTGCAGCCACCTTGACTAAGATATGCAACCGGATCTAACAGAAGCTGCACTGTAAATTCGCTTGCTGGCAACTGCTGGGATTAAGTACAGTGACAGAGTGCAAAGAATTGATGTTGATGTGTTTGTTGATGATGCATTGCAGTTCAATGCACTTTATATTTTTTAAAACCCCTCTGCTATATAAATATAAATGAATAAACTTGATAAGAGCGCCATGGATAAGAGCCAACAAAGAGCACAGCACTTGCTAATTGAGATATGTGTTCATTACCTTTGTTTCACGATTGCTTCTCAAATGCAATCCGTTGCAAATATAAAACAAAGCAATTTTATGTGCAATGGCGATAAGTCGACCATAAGCAAATCAATTACTCATTTCGAGTGCTACCCCTTTATCCAGTTAAGATTTGTGAAACTTGTGGCAGCCACAAACTACTTGAAGCTTAACCACTTGAGTTTTTTATAGTTGTAGCATTGCCGAAGGGATTACGAATACTTCCGCACTTCCGAATATTCTTAGAAGTGCATAAGTCATTACACATACTTCCGGACTGCTAGTCATAGCACCCTAAACAATTGATTTGGTGAAACTTCTGCTCGTCGGTCTTGGACATGTTTACGCAGCGCACAGTGAGTGACGTAAGTCCGTTGTCAAGATAATTGTGAGTGAAAGATTTTTAAATTTAAAAGAGCAAGAAGTCGCTTGTGTTTGTGTTTTCGAATATATTTATTTTGTCTGCATCGTGCAGCTTGAAAAGAAAGTTCAATATTAAACACTAATCCAATGTGTATGCACATTGCGTATATAACTAACGATCGCTATAACTATACATATAAGTGTAACTATAGTTTGTATCCAACCACTTGGTGAGTCGCGGCCAGCTGCAGCCTCGGATTAGCGCAGACTGCAGCTGGCCGCTGCTATCGAGGACGCGACCAGGGGGCGCTTGTCGTCGATGCGGGTGGCAGAGTCATTGTGTTGCCGGCGGCAGCAATGCGGATTGAACTTAAGAAAAATATACACGCATCACGTCTGTGAATGGTTTTCGGCACAGCGGACACTTCGTCACCGACGAGGCGCACTTGGCGCAGGCCACCACATGGCCGCAGGGCAAAAACGCCGTGTTGTACTCGGCGCCGTAGCAGATCTTGCACAGCTTGTCCTCCGGTATGGCGGCAGCAGCCGCCCCCGTCGACGACGCAGCTTTCGGCAGACTGTCGCAGCCCTGGGCGACGATCTTGTTGTAGATGCGACTGGCCGCACCGCTTGCTGGTGCCACATCGCCAGCCACCTCCTCCTGCTGCAAGCTCATGCCATGTGTTGCAGCGACAACTGCCGATGCGGCTGTGACTGCTTCTGCTGCTGCTGCTGCCGTCGACGTGGCTGGGTTTGAACTGTTGCTGCTGTCGATGCTGGGCTGTGATTTCGGTTTCGCCTCGACTGCAGTTGCGGCGGCAGCTGCGGCCTCCTCGTTGACCAGGTCGATGTAGAGCTGGCCCTTGATCAGCTTGACGAAGCGACAGTCGCGCAGCCAGAGGGCGTGCTGCTCCCAGGGCTCGTCGTTGTCGTCCCAGTCCTTGAGGCCGCCGCCGCAGCTGAAGCAGCGCACGCGATCGCCGACGCCCGTGTAGAAGAAACCCGCCTCGGCGAGCTGCTGCGGCTTCTGCTTCATGTTGCGCGGCCAGTCCTCGAAGCTGCGCAGGCGCGCCGTCTCGATGGCGTACTCCGGATACTCCGGGTAGTAGGGCAGCGCGGGCGTCGCGACGGGCGCCCCAAACTGCTGGGCCGGCGTGAAGGGCGGCGCACTCATCTGCCTGCCCTCGGAGTAGGCGTGCTCGCGCACCTCCAGCGCCGTGGTCGTGGTGCTGTCGTTGGAGCCGCATATGTCATAGCTGATCGGGGGCAGGATACGCTCGAGGGCGTCGGCATTGATGGGCACGTTGTTGGTGGTGCGGCGACGCAACAACGGGCAGTTGGGGGACCAGCGCTGATGCTCCAGCACCGGATGATCGTCGCGCTCCCAGCGACCGATCTCCACCTCACAGAAATAGCATTTGACCTTGTCCTCCTGGTTCGTGTAGAACATGCCCGTCAGCGCCAGGTCCTTCTTGTCGAGAAAGAGCACCGGCCAGTTGTCGAAGGTCCTCAAGCGTTCGTCCTCGCGATGGTATTTATCATTCATTCTGTTCACTAGACACGCCGCCTTGAAGATCAGCGTGGAACTGGAGTTGTTGTCGACCTGATCCACCACCAGGGGCGCCAATTGGTCCAATGTTGTTGTCGTTGTTGCTGCTGTCGCTGTTGGCGGCCTACAATGTGGCAAAAACCTCGACTGGGTTGCTACATTTGCCATTCTGAAGATGCTCAAGTTGTTTTGCTGCTGTTACTGTTGTTGATCTTCTACCTTGTCGCTTATCAAACTGCAAATAGAAAAGCAAAGGATTACAATTAGTTATCAGTCTCGAGATTAAGCGATCTGAGCTTGCAAGTACATTGAAATCCCCTGCGGGAACACGCACTCCAAAAACAACTCTTGCTCCGAGACAAGCGTATTCCAACATTGCTGCAGCGCGACTGGAACGAAAGTTGAGTTCAGCAGCTATTTTAACAACATCATCACCCACTGAATGAGTGCAACGATAATAAAACACCGCATACGTGTTGAGCTATTGAGAGATTATTACGAAATGAGTCGAGAGCACTATTTAGAGAACGATTTCTAATCGAAGCGCGTGGCACGCTCTAGAAGCATGTAAACTCAATAATTTTCTTTAAATGTTCAAGTACTAGTAATCAACTTAATTGATTGTTGTTCAGTTTTACTGTAAATCTCATTTTCTGAAAGCTCTCGTCCATCGAAAACTTCAGCAACTGCAGCGAAATTGTATATAATATTGATGTGTAATCTAGGAATTCATAGATAAGAAATGCTAATTAAAAAGAAACTCACAACTCATGTTACTTGTTATTTCATGTGTTGACGCAAAACAGGTGAATGTTGCAAACAAATTGTAGATAAGTACGTACTATCAACTAAAATATTAAATTGGTTGCTCGTCTCGAAACGAGTGAGAGAGTGGAAAAAAGCAAACTGAAACGCAGTTCAAGCAACTTCAAGAACTTTCAGCATCCCCTCCTGGCACATCAGCATCGGAAAATCTGAGATCTGGTAGTGTCATCTCGCTTGCACATGCAAGCATCAAGCGCAACCAGTTGACAGGGGTAGTTTCTTGTTGCACACATATACAATACGGGGTTGAAAGCGAGCCCGTTTGTTGCAAGCGTAACGTTTAGCGTAGAGTACGCAACCTTACGTACAACCGCGAGTGGCAAGCACTGCGCCGATGCGAGCCACAAATAAAATACGGCATCAATGTCTGTCTCTACAACCAAACACACACAGCTGTTTGCAGAAACTTGGAAAAGCTGTGGCAAATACATACGGCATGCTACAATACACCAACTCATGACTAACTAGAACGGCGCCAGGCACGAGGCACGAGACACGAGACACGAGGCGCCAGGCACGATAACAAATTATCGCCAACAAACGTTGACTCATTGTTGTTTCCAAGAATTCGCTTGAAAGCACAAATATTGAAACAAGTTTTCTGAAAAGCGGAAATGAGTATGTACTTAGAATACCACAAGAATGCAGTTACTAGAAACAAACAGGGCGGCATTTGAATCTTTCCATTGAAAATACAGTGAATAGTTTATAGTGTAACAATAAAAAGCAAGTAATGTCACTAAGCAAAGAATACAGTCAAAAAATTGCGAATTACTCGCATCGGCAGCAGGGCAGAGTTGCACAACACGAATTCAAATCAGTCTGTCACTGGCCGCTTGCCGCGCAGTTGTCAAGTTAGACATCAACACACATAATTCTATGTGGATCATGTACATGCACATACGCATACATAGAAACGAAAGCACAGCGCAACGAAATACACCCATGCTCATCGTTCTGCAGTCGGCATACGACTGAATTGAATTCGTGTTGTGCAACTCTATACATAGAAACGAAAGCGAAGCGCAACGAAATACACCCACGCTTGTCGTTTTGCAGTCGGAATTAGCCAACACTTAACGGTTGTTGTATTCGCTTGGGGTTGTGATAATTCAATTTTCAGTGAACTCACTTTTTTGGCTGTTTGACACATCTATGTATTCTTTGCTTAGTGCTGCAATTTAATTGATAATTAATATTGCAATGCAGAGAAACTTTTGCAGCGTGCTTTAAACTGTTTTGGTGGCCTTTTTTTATTGTTTGATGTTTCATGTGCAGCTAAAGAGAATGTAAGCAGTTTTTCGACATTTACTGCTTGCCTGGCGGCGGGAGGCAGGCGGAGTGAGCCGAGCAGCACAAAACGAACGAACTGCATCGGGACGCTGTTCAAAGTCCAAATTTGAAGCCAAGCCAAGCCAAAGCCAGGCCACAAACCAGCCAAACTCGCCAAACAATTGCAGCGGCGACAGCAGCAGCAGCTCACGACGGGGCAACGACTGGCTGCAGGGGCCAAGAGAACGAGGAGGATAGAGAGGTAGTGGGGTGGCCAGTGCTGGGGCCTGGCAGTGCCATGCACAACTCTCGTGCTGTGGCAGCAATTCTGTGAGAAAGTTTTAATGGAATGCAGTCAAACTACTTGGCAGCCGCAAGCAGCCCCACAGCATAAAAAAAGCAGTGCAGCATAAAAGCAGTGACGACCGAGCGCGTTGTCGGCAAACGCGTGCAAGCGGGACAGCACTATGCACCGAAAACCATCAATGGAAAAACAACTATGCACGTACACACATACAGACGCAGACAGCAGGCTCCACACACACACACACACACAGTCGCACATACAAATGCAGTGCTTGGGTGCAAAGAAAGAGTGCAAAAAAGGCGCAAAAAGAAAATGAAGCAAAAACAAAAGCAATTGTAAATTGTAATGCCCGACAACACTGCTGGGGCTGCTGCTGCCCCCGCAGCCCACCCTGCCCACTCATCAGTCGGCGGAGATTGTGCATTGTTTTTGAAGTGGAGCAGCAGCAACAAGAACCAACAGCGCAGACAAAGATGCTAGCATCGAGATGCTGCTGGACGCCTGCAGAAGTTGCATGCACCGTTTCCAGAAGTGTAGAATCAGAAGCTTGCTTGCAATTACGACTGCTGCTGCTGCTGCCATTGGAATGCATGCCCATTAACAATTGAAATGCAAACGCTTTGGCATTTCATTTGCAATGCAATGGATGGCGTATAGCAGGAAATTCCAGCAAAAGTTCAATAGAGTCAATGTGACAAGCGAGACCAGATGTCAAAATTAGCATAGATCACTCAACCATGTACAATTGTCAACATTTGCAAAAAACACTCACCAGCCAACAGTATTTAATAATGTTTGATTAAAAACGCGCTGTATGCGATTTATCACAGCAACAAATGTAAACTGACAAGGTAGAAGCAAATGTCTATTCGAAAAGGGCTTGCTTGGGCCTCCCGGGCGCATGAATGACACGAGAGAACCCAGAACACCAAAGTGGAAAGACATAAGCGCTCAGCAGAGTGCAAAGCAAAGAAAAATCATAATCAAAGGCCAGACAGCAAGACAGCCCAGGAGGCAAGGCAAGGCAAGGCAACAAACAGAGAATATGCGCCCCATGCAGCAGCAATACAACAACAACAACAGCAACTGCAACGAACCTAACCTAGCGCGCATTGGAATGCAGTCAAACAACTTTTCTACAAAACTCTGCGCCACGCAAAATCCAACTGGAGTTCGCTCGCTGCTAAACTACAAAGCTGGGAGCTTGGAGTTTCAATGCTGTGTGTTGTGTAAGTGAAGGTAACCACAGCTAGCAAAGGTCTCGCTACTGCTTATCTGTGTTTCCCTGCAGGTGTGTGTGTGTGTGTGCTGCGAGACTGTGGGAAACTACTATAAACACTTTACCATTCTTTTTTCGTTCTGTTGTTGCTGCTGTCTTCTAAACTGAGATTGGAATGCGGTGATACCAGATACGGAGTGGAACAACATAAAGCAGCCAGAGGGATAGTGTGTGTGCGAGTGGGATAGAGCGAGCCAGCACAAGCATGAGTCGTCGACCACGCAGAACTTGCAAGGAATGGGAGAAGGACGTGGGGTGAAGGAAGACGACGACACTGCCGACATACAAGAAGCAGCGCAAAAGCAAAACAAACATACACACACACACACAAAGAATGTTCTTCTTCTTTACTCAAGAGTGCGAGTGTGTGCATGCGTGTGTTGTGTCCTTCCAAGAAATGCAGCCACAGCCTACAACAACGACAACAACAACACGAACACGAACGAACGAACGAAACGACCGCCGACGACGTCGTCGCCATCGATAATAATAAAATACCCGATGAGGCAGCCGAGAAGTTGCTTTGGATGCTGTGTTCGTTTTATATGCGTGCATATGCATTTGTACGTCTCTGTGTGTGTGTGTGTGTTAAGAAAGGGCAATATAATCGTAAGAGCGGCTCCAACGGCAACAAAAACAACAGCAGCTGTCTGTCTCTCTCGCACCGCCTGCATTTACTGTTGAGCATTGATCGATTGCCCAAAAATCTAACGGCGGCTCAGTTCAAAGGGCGCCGAACGTTTCCAATGAAAGAAAATTGTTCGTTCTCAAACCCAAAGTCAAGTCGTGCTCTGTTGTCTTCTCTCGTATCTCGCTGGCAGCATCTCTATGAGACTTGGAATGTGGGTACGCTCTCATGAAAAACTCACAGACACACACACACACAGAGACAGTCTCCGCATTAAATGCGCCTCGTTAGTGTGTGGAATGGATGAAAGGTCGTTTTTCACGCGGCCAAGTCTCAAAGGTCGTCGCGCATTCGAGATGATTCAGCCCAGAGAATTCCGGGAATTCCAAAGTAATTTTCCTCCTCTAAACATCTTCTGTTCTTATTCTTTTGTACACATCTTGTTGTTGTTCGTTCCTCTTTTAAGCGATGCCGCCGCCGACGCTTTGGTCCAGAGGTCCAACAAAATCCATTCATGCTGATTGCTGTCTCGTCTGCTGGCGATAGGCTAAGCAAACGAACAAAACACAAAGACAATATGAAATCTTTACTGTTGCTCTACGTGAGAACTGTTTATTAAGCGAGTTATCTATCGTCTTTTATTGGTGAAAAGCGAGGAAAATCTAGCCAACGTTCCCCTCGCATTCAACAACATAGGGGAAATAATAATCGTAGGCGTAAGAAGGACCACCAGCGTTGGCTCTGATCTCTCTCTTTCAGTGTCTTTGTGTAGGCGTCAGTGTTGGAGTTGAGTCGCGAGTCTGGGTGCGGACTTTATTGTTGCAGCAATAACAATAAGTCGTTGCCCAAGCTTTGTGACAACTCAAGCTCAAAAGCTTCCAGTTGAGACTTTCTCTTTGTTGTTGTTGTCGTCTTTTTCTTTTTGCCTTCCGCGAAATGAGCGCAAAAGTTCAAAGCAATGAAGCATAAAAAGCAAAGCTATGGTAGAGTAAGGTCGACTTTAAGACACTCGCTATCCATTTGCGAGGTGTAATCAAGTTTGTGTGTAAATTACTCGAAGGAATTATGAATTGAAAACCAGCGGAATATACGGCATCAAAGTAAAGTCAAAATAAAATTGTAGGGCTTACTAGACAAACTACAAGTAGAATTATATACCCTCTTCCACACTTTAGGTAGCGGATTGCAACGCTTGGTGACTTGGTAGGTTCCACTGTTAACTTCATCTTTGGCCATGGTTTATGAGTGTTTTTGTTAGCTGTTGCAGAGTGAAACTCAGCGTACGCATGAGTGCACCACTTCCTCTCCAAACGGAAATGAGAATCAAAGAAAACAGCCCAACATGAATGTAAGTTTCTCTACATATGTACACATGTACGGAAACAAGAGAGCATGATGAGTGGTTAGGGCTGGGCTTCGGATTATGTGTGTGCGTAAAGGAAGTAGAACATACAAATATAAATACACACATCTCCACATCGGATGTAGTAAATAAGACGAGTCATCAGCTAACGAACGCAATGTTTATTATTATTCTTTCGATGAATGACGATCTCAAATGACGGAGAGCATCAGAACCAAAGACGAAAGAACAACACAAAAATTAATTCAATTAGAACGAAGCATAGACGTGTGGCATCGTCGTGTGACCTTCGCTAGCTTGCCGAAAAATTCGGGCAACATTGTTTTGCGTGATACAGTCATCAGTTAAATATATAGGAGAATAATAAACAACATCCACCGAAAATGGCGTAGTTCAAAAATTCCACTGAAAACAAGCTGTGTTGCCCACCATGTTCCCCAACAACCGTCCCCAACCGACCACAAAATGAGACTGTTGTTTTTACGCGAGAGCAGCAACGTTGCTGATAGCATTCAGTGTACATAAGCAGGGTTGCCATATGTTGCAAATATTTTATTGAAATGCTCTCAAAAAAAAGTCAAAAGTCATATACAGCTAAAATGAATAGGTAAACAAAAGTGGAAACAAGCACAGCGGAATGCAGAAATTAATCATTTTGTAAACAATTTAATAGTAAACACAAAATTCAAGTATTTATCAACTCTGCGGCCGCCATCTTTATGAAAACGACCTCTCTCGCAATCGTCTGCCGTAAAGCGAATGAGCAAGCGAAACAAAACGGGAACGTTGGCAGTGCCAACTTGGCACACCCGGCAAGATTGTCAAAATCATTTTTGCTATTTACTTTACATACTTTACAATCTATGAATTAAATAAAATGCTACATCTTAAAAACAAAATGTATATTTCGGGGTATGAAATTAGTTTATATATTTTTTAAACATATGCTCGGAAAAATCAATTTGTTAGATTTGTCAGTATAGAAAATACTCGATGGCGTTCGTGTGGTAGCGAATGTTCGCGTGTGTGGTTTCTCGTATGTATGCGTGTTTTCAAATTTTTAATGCATGTACATTGTACGAACAAACGAAGAGAGGAAAGAGAAACAACAAAAAAAGCTTTGTGATGTCACGTTTTCGTTGTTTTTGGGGTTATAACCAAAGTCAGTGAATTTTAATGCATTTTAAACTCGAAACTTTAGCTCACCTTGACAATTTTTCTCTTTTTGTTGAAAAACTCAAGTTCCCCACCAGTTCCGTAAATTTTATGAAGTATTGTTGAGATTCAAGACGATAGTCTATTTTATATATATTTGTTGCTTTCTCGCTGCACGATTATCGATTTTTCGTTGACGTTGACGTAAAACACAAGACACAGAGAGACGTCGAGAGAGCACAGTTAGAAAGAGCGTTCCGTTTTAATTTGTATTGTAATTTGTACGTTTTCGCGCTAAAATCGATATCACAAATTTAGAAAAAACTTAATCAAAACACTATTTTTATACTTCTTTTTTTTTAATTTCTGATAATACAAGTGCTCAAAATAGCGCTGCGCACGTATCCATTCTGAACTATTCAAGTTGCGGGACTGCACTGAACTCAGCCGAACAGCCAAAGAGCCGAACAGCCATAAAGCCGAACAGCCAAAGAGCCGAAAGCAGCACTGGTGCTGCGAGTCGCAGCACGTACAAAGAAAGAGAGAGAGAGAGCAATGTAACAAAACAGATGTGTTCCCGTGTGTGTGTGTGTTTATGTTCGTGCATGCAATACATATGTATGTAGTAAAAATGGGTATGCTGTGTGCTATAGATGTACATATGTATGTATAGTGCACATACAGTTTTTAAAGTTTTTGAGGAAAACATGTAAGTGGGCTGATTGTTAAGGCTTAATTAATTTAAGGCTTCAAACAAGAAAAATTGCATACATTAAAATACTGCATATTGACATTTTTTCCATCGATAAAAAACAATTTTTAACCCGCATCGACAAATTCTCCAAATTTGCGACAGCTGTGAAACGATCACATCGTTACTCAAAAATCAGTATGGAATATTGCAAAAGCACAAAAGTATAATCTTGACAGATGTAACCCATCAAGACAAAATAGAATATTTGAAGTAAGAGATGAGGTCTACTTTAAGAACAACAAAAGGCTAGGCAATAAGCTAACAGTTGTCCTCATTTGAGGGAGGGTGGTCCATAAGGACAATCTTAAATAACCATTTTCTCTACCGCGTTAAAGTGATAGCGGGCACTCCTGATGCAGCTGGTCTCGAAATGCTAAAAATGTCCGAGTCCCGATTAATTGAATCAAACAGTAGACAGGTAGTCATTAACACAGAAACACAACGGCAGATCAACAAATTAACCGACGCTGTCAACGAAATCATTAAGGCAAAAAAGAAGGATCTGGTTGACACCCCACATTTATACGAAGTTCTTTTGGCCAGAAATATACTGCCAATTACAAAGATACAGAATCTGATGCTCACGGTCAGTCACGCTTGCAAAATCAATTATCATAAACCTGGCCATTTTTAACCATGAAGATTTGAAATCCGTTTTAGTTGTTCACCCCACAGAGGTCCCAGTCCCCCTAATAGAGGCATCTAATATCAAACTCCTTCAGTCCGATATTATTCACGTGCTCATTGCATACCCTTAGATAAAATTTACATGTAAGAAAGTTGCCGTCTTTCCCGTTTCTCACCAACACACCATTCTCCTACGGGACAACTTGATAGCTGAGTGCATTCTGCAAACTGGCAACCCAGGACACGTGCACCCGAGGTCTACACGCAGGGGTCACGGCGCATTGTGAAGCGCAGACCAGCCACCTAAGCCCCATAAAGCTGGTAGACGATGGTATAATGATGATCAATGAGTGTCCGGCAATAGTCGGCACGGATGACGGCCCCAATATAGAAACAAATGGCACGCATCTAATAAGCAGCGTGAAAGCATAGGGAAGACTGCGGGCGTTGCGGCCTCGTCCCTGTCAAACATTCACGGACATAGCCACGTGTCAAGTATGCCAATGCTTCAGAGGACGAACAACCAAAACCTGGAAACAAGCCAAGCTCTCAAGAATGAAGTAAAGTCAGTCGACGGATCAACGGACACCTGGATCTGGGAGTAAGCTATTTAGTCAGCAGTTTCATCCTGATCCATCTCGTGTGGAGGAGAAACATTCAAGGCGAGCGACATTAGGGAAGGGTAACAAACAGTCGGTAGAAATCTTGGATGATGGTAATGTATGTAAGTATGCGCTGTGTGTACGTGTGAAAAAGCCACCCGCTCATTTGTTTCGGCCTCTTCACAATGACGCCCCGAGGACGTGGCTGCCGTACAACTTCTACTACGGATGGCAAGCATTCGTACGCAAGATGGCGTACCGTACAACCGTCTACGGATGTGATTACACTGCTGTTATCCTTTTCCCACATTATGAATGTCTGCATGGCGGTGCCATTTGCATTCGCCAACTGCAGCAGTCTAAAATCATTGATTTTTGCAACGTGGCCACCAGGCGCATGCGCGCTCTGTCCACTTTTGACTTCTGGCGCGTGTCAATGCACCGCGACACGACACGTCGACCGACCGACCGCTCGCCTCTTCGCCTGCAGCCCATAATTAACGCGAACCTTCCCGACGCAGACGTCGACGGCGACAGCGACGGCGAAGTCAGCAGAGCGAGTAGTGCGTCGACAGCAGCTGCTTTTTCTACAAACATAGCGCGATGTATGTTTGAATGCAGACGTCTGTGTGTGCGTGCGTTGCGTTTACCTGCCTGCAGCTAAACACGGCTCAAAATTCTGTTTCTGTTTCTGTGTCTGTGTCTGTTTTGGACATGGCAGCTGCTGCAATTTGATGGAAACTATGCAGACATTCCTGAGCACGAATCAACCGGGTTGAAAGCGTGCCATTGTCCGATAGACTGCAGCTCAGTAAATGCAGTTGGAACCGCAGCTCAAAGATCAATCATGATTATCAACGAGTCTATAGTGCATGCCAAGCGATTCTAGTTGCATGATGTGAAGTTGCGCATTCATAACTAATGTACACTTGAGAAATCAATTGATTACTGGCAGGTGCCATGATAATAGAACACAAATCAATATTGCCAATCGCGTGGCTTACATGCGCTCCTCAACAATATAACCCCTTCGGATTTCAAATGTTTTATTATATATAGATACATTAAGTTCGTTCGAATGTAACAGGTTAAAGGAGACGTCACAGACCATATGTTGTTACAACCAAAATGTTCAGAATCGAAAATAGAATCGATTTGACCGTGTCCGTCTGATAACAAACCGCGAAAGAAAGAACGAGCAGAAGAAGTCTATCGACCACATTTATATACTTTCCAGTGTTACTTTACAATTGCGGTAATTCTGTACTATACAACTGATTAAAAATACTTGAAACAAAGGAACTGATAGTATTGCGAAAGACTACTATAAATATACTATAACGGAAAAAAGCTTTATTAATTCGCGGATAGCTTTGAAAGCGACAGGTGCGAGTATATACAAATTTCAACTGTTGCAGTAATAATAAAAGGTATATATATTTCATGAGTAAAAGGAAATGCCAGCACGTTCATTTATGTATATATGGAATCAGCTCACAAAACAATAAATAGCTGAATAATATTACTGATAAACCCAGCACAGCGCGCGGCATTCGGTTAGTAACCGCATTGAGTTGCAACATTTGATTAGCTTGCTGTTTGAACTTTTATAAATACTTGCAGCTAAAATTATCGGGCGAGACGTCGCGACGCATTTTCAAAAAAACTCGACGTCTAGACGCATTTGACAAGCTGCGGATGCGTTCAAACACTTTCCGTTTGGTCTCTGAAGAATGATATTCTATTTTTAATGCCGTGCAGGCGGTTCGCAACGATTTCCATAATTTGCAGAGATTGCTCAAGGCGCAAAAATGTATATATATACCATACGATATATCTGCAGCAATCTGCCAGCTAGAGCTTGAGATAAATGTTAGTCTCAAAACGGCCTTGCAAGGCCTTTTAAAGTTGTTGCACTCGCTTTAAATGCGGTTGTTGTTCTTGCCTTTGTCGTTGTTGTTGCTGTTAGTCACCCAATATATGTTGTATTAACGCAACTCGCATGCGCAGCTCCACTCAGGTGTGTTTAGCAATTTTGTACACTTTTTGCTGCGCTTTCAAAATGCATAATCACTTTGTTGAGCAGCTTGCGACGACATCGCAATTTACTCAATTTTAAATGTGATTTCAAATTTATACTGCTTGTGTGGTGCAGAACTGAGCTTTTGCACTGCTTGTAAGCGGTATGCAACTTGGCCCTTCAAATAAAAACTCAAAAGATAAAATGGAAATATTACTAAAGGCTTTTCTTTTCATTAATACGAGTATACTAATGGCCAACATCTATTATAGATGATTGATAAACTAAAATGTTAGTGTATTACTAAAGCGACTTTTCCTGGACATTTGCTGTTTCTTGTTATACGCTTTAATTGACAGCCAAATGCAGGCAAACCAGTTTTGTTTATTTTGTTGTATTTTCTGCATTTACGTATTTATACACATGTGTATTTATTGTAATGCTGTTTTTGCATTCGCTACTTGCGAAAGGTGTCATAACAACAACAACAATAACAACTGAATAAGCACTGCTTGGCACTTGGCAAAACTTGATTAGATTGCCTATTACGACATCTGCTGTCGTCCCTTTTCACTGCAGCTGCAATTACCTGCCTCAATCTGGATCAAGGGGCAACAACGGCATTGTGTAGAAGACGTGTGCCAGCAGCTGCCCGCAAAAGGATCAAAGCAGCAGCTGTTCAACACACACACGCATTTTTATATCCTTATTGTCGGCGCACAGGACGCAGCCAGCTGTGGCACTGTCTGAGTAAGCGGACTCGAGATCGGGATCCTTTTGTGTGATGTCGCTTCAAATGCTGACATCAAGAACTGGCGGCAGGCCAACAACGAGGGGCGCTTCAATAATTATTGGTAGTTGCTATGGGCATAAACTGCACTCTTAAAGTAGAGACCTGGATTGAAATAAATACGATCTCCGTTTGCAAGCAGTGCACTGCATTACACTGCTTGCTGGCAGTTATTTTAAAAACCAGCTGTACAAAATGTTAAAAGAATATTGTTTGCACTCAATAATTTGTTATTTCAACAATTTGAATACAAATTAAAAATAATTATTTTTAGGTGTGTGTTATTCGCAAAGGTATTTTGAAAGTATTAATATGCCATATATCATTTGTTAACTGGCATAAGTATGCGATCCATCATATTGCAATATAAGATAACAAGATAAAGTTCAAAGTAAAAATAAATGCTGCAATGTACTCATTTACTGCGCATTCAGATAAGATTGGATTCAATAGTAGAATTCGCACAAAATTCTATGGCGAAATGTTTTCTCAGTGTAGACAAGTTTTGTAACACAGAGAACAACAAGCTTCCACCTGATTATCTGCGGTACAGATAAATAGTCGGTCTACAATTGAATTGACATTGGGCGGCAATTAAAAGTGGGAAATTCTAGACAACTAGAAAAGCAAACCTAGCTCGAGTGGGCTGCAAAAAAGGGCGGGGATGACGAGACATGTATGAATGAAATGAGCTCAGCATCAACTCTCCTAGAGTAAAGCGAATGACATCAAATATTTCGCAATGCAATGCTATATAGAAGGTGCGCCAGAGCGTGATGGCAGCCATGAGACACAGAGAGAGAGAGAGAGATAGAAATAGAGAGAACGAGAGTGTTGCATGGAATTGGGAAATGAGCTGCAGCGTGGAAAGTCCTAGAGCGTGTGTGGCCCTTTGGATGCATGAATGAAGGAGCAGCGAACAACCCTTCGAGCCAGCAAAAATCTTTTTAATAGCTGCTCTCCAACATTATCGTAAAGTAGTATTTTCCTAAATAAAACGTACGTTTTTTTGCAGAACTTACCTTATGCATGATTATGTCCTATCTTATCACTCCATTGAATTTGGGAACTTTTTATTTGTTATCGAAGCTCCAGTGATAATTTATGGGCGTCAAATATTGTGTTGCTATACGTTTTTTTCTTTCTTGTTGTTTATTTTACTGGGTAAACAATTAAACAGCTATCGCTCTGAGAACCGCTTGGTTTGAGTGCCACGCTGCGACTACAAATGAAAATTGTGCGGCTCGCCTAGTCTATTTTGCCGTTTGCCATAGGCAAACTTAGATACGATACGTTGCCATAAGGTTTGTTATGCTTTTCACAGACGCAACGATTTGGAACGTGGAATACTTTTACGGCCCAAGTGCTGCGCAATAATTTGGGTGGTGGGTTTTTAAGGGGAGCGTGTGTGCTGAGCACAAGGGGTAGAAAATGTCTAATGAACACCGGCAACAATTTGCGCCACATCAGGAGCACAGCACACAACACTCGCAGGGCACTCAATTCCAAATAAAACGCTTCAATCTTTTTCGCGCCTTACAATTCAAATTGCTCTGCGACAACCCTGGATTAACAATGTTGCCCATTTTAATGTGTACAGGGTCCGGCACTCGAAGTGTAACCAATTCAATAGTCACCCATTCGTTACTTTTACTTAATTGAAAGTACAAAATG
The DNA here is from genome assembly GCA_035046165.1 of Drosophila rubida. Taxonomy (NCBI): domain Eukaryota; kingdom Metazoa; phylum Arthropoda; class Insecta; order Diptera; family Drosophilidae; genus Drosophila; species Drosophila rubida. Next base: position 12,571,290 of record JAWNOF010000021.1, on the reverse strand, counting down.
TGAAAAATAAGAAAACAAAATTCAGAAACAATTCCCTTTTAAACAAAAATATCACCTTTTGCCTTAACTATGGTCTTGACACGGTGCAAAAAGCAATTGCAAGCTCTCCGATTGTGACTTCAGGCATTTTTGTCCATTCTTGGGTCACTCGAAAATCTTATCAATCGGTGCCGTGCCTTATTAAGTCCTCTATGGCCTGCCATTCAAGTGTTTATTTGTCCAAGGCAATCTTCAGAATACTTTCCTATAATATTGCGCATTTACATTGACGTCAAGCTCGATGGTTTAAACTGCAAGCTAAATACTTCCATGCGCTTGTAAACAATACTCTAAACAGTCATTTAGATAACTTAAAGACAGCTGATCCACATGCACACGCATCAGCTGTGCGTACGGTTTGAAGTTGGTAATACTTTGAGTGGCGCGAACCTATACACACTTTTTCATTTCTTTTATATTTTCATTTCTTTTATTTCTGTGTTTTTTGGTATTTAAATCATTACTTCATTTCATTCATTTAAAAATATGCCGTTACCCGTTTTAGAAAGTTCTGTTCAGTGGTGGGAGAACACTCGAAGCGCACGTAAATCGCGATTAAGTTACTTTGTCAGAAATTATATTAAACAGATACATTAATGTAACAAGCTGCATATAAAACGCGCCTTTTAACGTGCATTTTGCCACTTTTCTTGGTCTTCTTCTTTAGGTGTAACCAGGTGACAATGTTCGGGATTTTATAATTTTGGTATATACCAAAAGCGTTGATTCGAATAATTTAACAATGCTGCTTGTTGATACATCCACCCATTAAAACACATTTTTGTTAAAGAAGCCAATAATTTAATTTCTTTGGTTTTTGAATAATGCATGAATTATATTTGCCATAAAATAATTCAAAAACATCGATGCATCGATAGTGTCATCGATGATTCTCCAACTCTTAGTTGTAGGCATCACAAGGCGCAGAACAGGGTTGCCTCACTTCTTTTGGTTTTCCTCCATCTCTCTCTTTCATCAGTTCCATTTTAACATTTGTCGTGGCCGCACACGGAATAACACGGGAATTTATTTGTGAACGGAATTTACAATTTCTTAAATATTATCCGAAATATGCACAATAAGTTTGCATTATTGTGCATTGCACTATTTAACCGCTTGACCCTGTGAACCCCGCATATGAAATAAGAAGTGTATTTACCGAAAAAGCAAAGTAAGTTTTCGGTTTCTTCGCTGTGAAGAAAAGTTTTCTACTGCAATTTGTACATTTTTCTCAACGTATGCGTGTGTATATGTGAATGTGCGTGTGTGTGTGAATGTGGATGGTGCTCTGTAAAATGCCTTTACATAAGTAACATAATAATTGGCCTACAAAAAATGCATTATATAAAGAGCAAAAATCTGAAAATGATGGCGTGAAAAAAAATGAAATATAGGTTTCCATCTTGTAGTTTCGTATTCTTCGTTCTATTTACTCTCGGCGTACCGACGTCAGCGTCGCGGCTGTTGAATTTATGTCAAATTGGTAACACACACACACTTGCACACAACAGTGTTGCATGTTGCGTGTGATTGTGTGCGTTTATGTGTGGAGAGAAAAAGAGAACAAGCGCGCGAACATACGTGCAATGATAAACAAAGTGTAAAGAGCAACAACAAATGTTCTGCAGTATTTTATTAAATACATTTCATACAATTTTTCTGTGTGTTCAAAGCAATTTTGCAACAATTCATAAAAAATATTTCAAAAACTGATCGATAGACAACCCTGTGCTTTAACCGTATATGAAAAGTATAAATGCGTGTGTCAGAAGCGACGTCGGCGTAGCAGTTGCAGTCGCAGTCGACGCAGTGTTGTGTTTAATGTCCATCCACAATAACTAATTTACGCGCAATTCTTTCTTTGCAGGAGCGCAGCAGCAATAAGAGCAACAATAGCAGCAGCAGCTACGCGCAAATGGATAAAATGTTTGTTTTTAATGTTAAGCGAAAACTGCGAATCAAAAAAGTGTGATAATAAAAGCAAGAAAATAAAAAGAAGAAATAAAAACGGCGGAGAGAACGCGCCAGCAGCCTGCATGCGCGCCTAAGTGTGTGTGTGTGTACGTGCGTGTGTGTGTACGTCAGTGTGTGTGTAGTTCGCTGTACGTGCGTGTGTGTGTGAGCGGGAGCGCGAGCTTAGGCGAGTGAGTGTGCAGTGAAGTGCAAAAGAGAAATGCGATAAAACAAAAAATACAAAATAATAAAACACGCCATGCAGTTGCGCCCGTTTTAGCTGATAAAGCGTACAAAAAAAAGTTAAAAATCAAATAAAATAAAAATACACACACATAAAGCAGTAGGCACGAAATCGAGTGAAAATAGAAAATTAATAATTGGCAAGAAGAAGCAAAAGCTCACAACACAACACATCAAAGCAAATAGCAAATAGCAAATTGTAAGTGATCAGTGCTAAACACAGCAACACAAACAACACGAATTGAATGAAATTTTCACCACCCTCTCTCTCTCTCATGCTCTCTATAAATAGTGCAAATCAAAATTCTCGGTGCACAGCGGCCTGTTTCAACAACTGATCGCGATTTAAAAAACCGTTAAAAAAAAGAATTAACTAAACTGCAGCAATATAATTACATTAAAATAACCCAAAAAGCAGTGCTACAAAACGCCGCAAAATGTCGACGCTGGACATATCCAACAATTCGGCAATGATGAAGCGCGCCGAGCAGCTGCGTCGCTGGGAGGAGTCGGACACAAACCGCGCCCAGCCCACTCCCCGCCACAATCGGAACGGACGTCACATCAAGTTCAGTTCAGGCTGTGTTTTTCTGGCCGCCTGCTTATCGGGCGATAAGGACGATGTGCTGCAGCTGATCAATGATGGCGCCGATATCAACACTGCTAATGTGGATGGCCTCACAGCGTTGCATCAGGTGTGTAGTCTCTCCCTCTCTCTCCCACTCTTTCTCTGTCTTACGCTCTCGCAACCTGTCGTTTATCTATCGATAAATGGTCTGCGATATAAATGGAGCACATTACGTCAGTGATTGCGAACACGCGACCCCAGCACCTCTTTCCCCCCACCCAGCCAGGGATGGGCAAACGCTGTGTAGTGTTGTGCAGGGCAATTTCGAAACTGTTGCGCCCAACTGAGCAGCGATGTCAGCGCCGCAGTCGGCGTACATATTTTCTGGCTGTTCGTTCGTTCATTCATTGCTGCTGTAGTTGTTGCTGCGGCGTATTTCGTGCTCTCGCTGTGGTTTCCAAAGCACCGCAAAAACCACTAAAACATTAACAAATACATTTCTAATGCAAGCCGACGATTTACAACAAGTCGAAATGCCGAAACTACAACAATAACAACAGCAACAATAGAGCAGCAATAGCAACAAACAGCAAACGGCGGCGCAAGCATTAAATAAGAAAAATACAAAAAATTTTCTATTTTTAAATGCCAAGAAAATATACAATCCACACACACACACACACGCACACTTGCATACACGTTTTGTGTATATAGCAAGAGAAAAAGATTTTCGCAAAATCATTTTCATTTTTCTTTCAATTTCGATTGTTCTTCTTGTTGTTGAGCCTTCCCATGAAAATAGTGAAAAGCTAGAAAAAATAATTCAAAATCTTTGAAATGTATCTCATGTGGCGCCTTTCAATGCGAATGACTCTGCACAACCCTCGATTTCATGCCATATGCATATACTTGAGAAGATTTAGCTTCAAAGGATCGTAATTTGTTATGAATACTTAAACAAATTATATTCGGAAATTCAATGCTGTATAACTAAACTTGGAACAAAAAGAGATATTCAAATATCTTTCATTAGATTGTTATAAACGTTAGAATCAGAAAGTCTTATTGGAAATTATTTTAAATCGACGAATCTCTTATATCAGCATCAATTAATGAATTTTGAATTAAGGTTTCAAAGTTTTTTGTTTCCATGTTCGACATACACTGTCAAATTTTACAAGCTTTCGTTGACACGCATCTGTTGCATGTGTGCGCACAGTTTTAGCAGCAACTGTCGCTTTAATTCAGCTAATTGATTTTAATTATGCTGCGCCCGCTAAGAGCGGCAGATTTTCACCGTTTAGCCGCGGCGCACTTGTTAACCAGATGCTAATATGTACATAATCACAAGATGTGGAGGGGAGTGTTGAAGGGGCGGGCGCTGGCAGGGGGACAATTACAGCCATAATAATAATAATAACAATGGGAACTGCGCAGAGTCTTGAATTACTTGCGGTTGTTGTTGTCGTTGTTGTTGCAGTTGTCGTTGTTAAACCGCAAGCTGAATTTCCATTGCATTTATTACGATATGTTGTAAGTTTTAAGCATTGTAATTAATTAATTCAATTGCTGTATTTGACGATGATACAAGACGTGTCTTCTGCTTTCTTTTTGCAAACAAAAACGCCTCAAACATACCAGTGAAAACTGTTTGTTTCGGCTTTCATTCATAAGCAACAGCAACAGAAACAGAAACAACGACAACGACAGCTAAGACTAACAAGCAAAACACCTGCATGCCATTTTCAATGGCCACCAAAACGGCTGCCACCTTCGGCAATGAATGATCATGATGATGATGATGATGTTGTTGATGATGACGAACCAACTGGACTTTGGGGGCGTCCCTGGCGGTGCGTTGACATTCAAATCACTGGGGGACGGCCGTCAGCTGATGAAAGAAATTGCAATAAATTACAACTGTTTGTTCACATCTCGAGAAACATGCCGCAGATATAGGAATCTATAGAAAAATATGTATTTTCAGCCAGTAGATGTTGCATATTGTTCAATGTTCTAGCGTAGTTCAGGGATATTCCAATTCGCTTTGCTTATTTTTAATAATATATGCGCCTGTATATAGCGTATTCCTATATACTTGGCCAAAAGCTGAATACAGCCTCGTATATATATTTTATGGAATGTGCTAAGTTTAAACATTTCTTTCAAATGTGCCAATAAATATTTTGTATATTCGCATACGAAATTGAAGCATCAATATATAAATTACAATTTCACAGGCGTCGCATCGTTGCTCTGCGATTCACTGTACCCCGAGTGAGGGTATTTTAGTGCTTATCTGAGTTCTGCAAAGCAAAGCAACTGTTATAATAGGTTAGTCGGGCTTATCAATGGTAGAGCCGCCGCTAAGCCTACAGAAATATGTATCTTAAAGATGCTTTCTATAAATACTCGAGTCGTGAATGGATTTGCGGTTTTGTAGTTTATTTGTTGAATCACATCCTCAGCGTATAATCTTATTAAATCCATTTGAAAACTTCCGCTGAAAAGTTTTTATTTTGGGATTTAAAGAAACACGCGTAACACACGGAATAACACTTTGAACAAATTTGGTTGCATTATAATTAAGAGATCGCCAAGATGTGTGTCTGCCTTTTATAGGAGCCTTGAAAGATTTCAGATACAATTAGTTTCAAAAGTGTTTGCTAGCAACTAAACGCTGAGTTGGCCGCAATCTTGGCTTGACAATCGGCTCAATTGTTGTTGCATAAATTAGCTAATTATTTTGTCAAGTTTGCGCTCCGATTGAGCGATATCTCGCAAATAGAAAAATGCATAAAATACATAATAATAACTACAAATCATGAACGTGATCGCTAGATGTGACCCCAAATCTCTATTTGTTGTTGATCTCTAGATGAATGGCTGTGGCGTCTGTCGGCGTCGTCGTCGTCGTCGTCGTCGTTGTTGTTGTTGTAGTCCTGTCTCGGAAATCTGGCAGATCAGTTGCGTTTGCTGCGTTGCGTGAGTTTTCCAAAAACAAAATGTGTGTGTGTGTGTGTTGCATGTTTTGAGGTTCTAACGCGTTTTATTGACGTGTTTTGTAACCTTGGCCCGGTTCTATCTCTGCTCTCCACGCTCTCAACGGGGCGGACAGACGAGCTATGGGACAGGCGGACCGTCGGACAGGCGGACAGACGGACGTGCGGACGGATGAACGCACAGACGAGAGCGATATGCGATATACGGCAACAGATACAGATACAAATCAAACATCCTCAAGAATTCACAGCGCGTGTTTCATATAGCTGTATCTGTTTATGTGTCTGTGTGTCTGTATATAAATGGCTGCGGCTACATTTGATTTGATTTATTTCTCGTTTGGTGTTTTACACCCAAAATAACAAACGATGCTGAAAATCTTGCGAATTGTGCAAACTGAAAAATCATTCTATGTCTGCAACGAGTGTGTGTGTGTGTGTACGTATGTGTGTGTGTGTGAAGAGTAGTGCATTGCATAATACCATTTCAAGCAAAATTCGAAATAACAACAATTGCTAAATGTACATATGCCATTAAATTTGTACATTTTACAACCGCCTGCTGCTGACGTTGGATTTGGGCCCCTCTCCTCCCTCCTCTCTCCTCTCCCCACTCCCCACTAGTCTCAATCTCCGACTCGCATCCCAGTTTGCTCCCACTGTGTGATTGTATACCATTATGCGAGCTCATTTTTATTGCTGCAAACACACACACACACACATACACTTAGACAGCGATAGGGTAAAGTTTATGGAAAACCAAAAGAAACAAAAATTTGAAAATTGTATTTTGCTTTTAAGGCGAGCCGCCGACAAGCAGCATCATGAACATTTTCGAAAACTAGAGAACTTTTTTGCAAAAACCATGACGAAATATGCATAAAAATAAATAGTTCAGCAGCTACCGAGCAAGCGTGTCCAGTTTGTGGGTGGACGGAGATAATATCTGTCCTATTTATAAACAAGCTTTTGATCGAGAAAACATTCAATTTAAGCGTAAATACAAACTTGTTATAATCAAGACATGTGCTCGTGCTTATAACGTTAAACGTTCTTATATTTGCGATCTACAGAAATTCAAATTGCTGTCCGTATCAACTGACTTTTAACACCTTTGCCGACTGTGGACACTTTAGAAGCATTTCACACCCTTTTGCATTACTTTGGCGTTGTTTTTGGCCTTGGCCAGAATGGCTCGTAACTGAAATATCACTCAGCTGACTAAATGTCAGCCGCAGACGACGCCTCACAGTTGGCGCTATTTTTTATTTCAACCGCTTTTTATTCATATTTTTTTGGCAGCTAGACGAGGGCGAGGCTTTCAAGTGGTGGCATCAAAAAACACGAGAACTTTTACTAATAAAAAACAACAACAACCAACAAAAATACTACTAAAATTATTTGAAATTATTGTGAAGGCTTGCCATGCGCCAGCAGCAGATCATTGTGCCATGTGCCGCCGCACTATTGTTGTATTTGTTATAAGTAGAAACGGAATGCGAATAGTTTATGTATGATATAGATATATCACTTGTATATATCGCAAATGCTGTCAGTCGAACATTTTAAAAACGGCTTCAACTCAAGTGATTTGTTTGCTTTGGCTGCGATTGCCACAATTACTCAAAATCAATTAGCTAACACTACAATTTTATGGCTGTATACAGATAGTGTGCTTATCTAAGCCAAAGGCTTGTCGTAAATCTGAAAATATTGTCAGATATATTTCTAATTCATTTTCTTCATATCAGAATCTTTTTAATTTGCGCCCGAAACGTGCGAACGTTTACGAAGAGTGAGCAAAGCAGAGACGCAAAAGGCAATGCGCTCTCAAGAGAGACAACGTATACGCAATATGCAGACAAGTCTAGCTAAATACCAAATGAGAGGCTCTTCGAGCTACTTTGGCAGGATTGATGTTGTGGCAGCTTTGTTGAGGGGGCGGCGGCAGTTTGTGTTTAAGCGGCTTGCCAAGCTTGTCAAGCCGTTTCAACAAGTTGCCGCAATGCGCGGCGTATACGTAATGCGGCGGGGTGAATAACATTTTGGGCATGAAGTGGCAAGCAGAGCTACACAAAAAAAAGGGGGCAGAGTGGCAAATAGGCGAAATGCCGCTCAATGGCGTGCCAAAAACAAAAGGCTAAACTTAGCATGCAATTCGCAGACCGCTCTCTCGCTCTCTCCCTTTGTCTGCCCTCCTCTCTGTCTCTGTGTGCCCAAGAAAAATTCGCTTTCGTTGCATTGAAAATAGCACAGAATTCGTGGTTGTGGCGGCCGCTGTTGTCGGTACTTGGGCTGACATTAACACCAGACCAGAAATCAAAAGTCACCAATTGCCGGCCAGATAGCTCTTGTCAAACTCTGCATACCAACCAAGTCCGTCAACGGGATGGTCGCGCGTGGGCGTTCGATCTTTATTATGTATTTGTTTTTTTTTTGTTTTCTTTTTCGCTGTATTCCCGTTTGTCGGTTGACGCTGTCGTCAGTTAGTCAGTTTATCAAAATTGCTCATAATTAATTAATTGGCTGCGTTCCAGATTTACAAATTGCTCAGTCAAACGCCCTCCCCCCTCTGCACACTCTGCACTCTCTGCTCGATCACCGCCCTCGTTGTTGCGTGTTTTGTTTTATGCCTCGCCTCGTGTGCTCCTATGCCCCCGACTTGCTTTTTCATTTTTTTTATGCGTTTTACTGCGAAATGGAAATTACTTTTGCATTTTCAAAGCAATAGCCCTCTCAAGAGAACAACAACGACACGAACAAGAACTAAATTAACATATGGCGACTACAAAAAGAAATCAAAAAGCAACAGGCAAAATACTTTAGAACATTTCGAATTCCCCAAACATGCGTGTGTGTGTGTGTGTGTGTGTGTGAGTGTGAGTGTGCGTGCTTATCAAAGCCAAACAATTGGGGTATTGAGGTTTGGCGCTTTTTCCTTGCTCTTCTTGTGCCTCGGCTTTCGGTTTTGTTTTCTGCTATTGTTGCTGCTTCTTCTTGTTCTTCTGCGACTTGGTGTTGGCGAAGAATTCTTATCGAACATTTCACTGACTGCCATAAGCGTCTGGTCGCATTGTTATTGGGTGGGTTCTTAGTTAGATAGCAACGCATAGAAGCCGCCGCCTCGAATCGACTCGGAGTCGCTTCACGATGATATCATCAACGCCATCGTTGTCGCTGTCGCCGTCGTTGTCGCTGTCGGTTGTCGTCTTCGTAGCGCACACGCTACGTCGACTGGCGATGGCAGCGATGTCTTCGCTTCAACGGAAATCCGCATAAACAACGCTGTCCATGTGCCACAGTCAGAGTTCCAGACCTCACTCTCTCTCAGTCTCTCTCCCCTTTTCTTTCTATCTTTGTGCAGCGCTCTCTTTTCGTATGTTTACTTTAGCGTTTTTAGCAAGATAAACAGAGCACTACCATTAAAACATGGCAAAATTACTCGAACGAAAAAAAACATTAAACGGCGTAATACTGATTCATGCAATTTACAAAAAAAATGAGTAAAACACCTTTCGATATATTGAAGATTCAATTTGGTTCATCTGCATACTGAGGAAATTTACAAGCGCAAAATGTAAATTTTTTGATATCTCCACGACAGACTCATCAAATTCTTCACTTTGCATTTATTCATTCTAGTCTATTATGGCTCTTTGATCGTTCCATTAAAATACTTGAATTGAAAAGTTCAATACTAAAATCATTCGCATTGATTAACATACGAAATACCAACAGTCAGCTTCTTAAATTCGTCTTCCTCTACATTTTTAATGGCAATTATTGTAGCATAGTTTTTGGATCTCAAAAAAAGAATTCACAACTACAAATTTGCTAAAATTGATAAATTTGAAATTTGGTATTTAACTAAAAATGTCTAATAGCTAGTAGTATAGTATATATAATAACTGTTAAGATCTGTAAAGTTTACTTGAGTCGCTTATTTTGTTGACTAAATGATTTATTAGTTTTGATTTCTAATTTGACATTAAATGTTAATTTGGAGCTACTTCATGAAAATTGACAATAGTCGTCTATGACAATAGTATTTATTGATATCAGCCAATTGAGCAATCTGACAAACCACTTGAGTACTATTAAAGCCGTGTTTTTTACTAATATAAAACCTAGTCCAGTTTATCGCCGTCTCTCATTTAGACGGTATACTAAATACTAATTAAATTTAACGACCAGTTGCAAATCTTTGCTGCAGTACGTTGATGATTAATCTGGTTTCAATCTGCTTGCAGGCCTGCATCGATGACAAGCTCGACATGGTTGAGTTCTTAGTGACGCATGGCGCAGATATTAATCGACAGGACAACGAGGGATGGACGCCGCTACACGCGACTGCCTCCTGCGGGTGAGTAACTGCAAAGGCCGCATTACATTTGACTCTTATAATCTATCGCGCTATTCATTGACAGCTTTGTGAGCATAGCACAGTATCTGGTGGAGCACAACGCGGACGTGGCGGCCGTGAACAGTGATGGAGATTTGGCGCTGGACTTGGCCAACGATGTGCAGCACTTGCCCATGATTGACTACATGGTGAAGGTGGTGCAGGAGCGCAACATTGATGTGGACCAGGCGCGTCGCGCGGAGGAGAAGGCCATGCTGAACGATGCCAACAAATGGCTGCTGGGCGATGGCTCCGACGTGAATCGAGCGAACCCCAAAACAGGTGCAACAGCGCTGCACGTGGCAGCGGCCAAGGGCTATACGAATGTGCTGAAATTGTTGCTCGCCGGCCGTGCGAATGTCGATAAGCAGGACAACGACGGCTGGACGGCGCTGCACGCCGCTGCGCACTGGAGCCAAAAGGAGACGGCCAAAATGCTGGTGGATGCGTGGGCCAACATGGATATACGCAACTATTCGGGGCAGACCTGCATCGATGTCGCCGATCGCAAAATGGTCGAATTCCTGGAAGAACTGCGCGCCAACATGCGCATCAAACGGCGTCCATCTAGTCAAATCAGGTGAAGTCAATTTGGAATTGAAATTGCAATTGAATTGAAAACTTGACGTAACTTTCGTTGTTGCAGCAGAATCTCAGATGCGATTGAAAACCATGTGGACAAAACACCAACGAAACTAGTACGCGTTGAAGTGAGAACTGATGCCGCTAAGGATGGTGCGTAGACTGAATTCCCCCCTCTAAATTCCTGCCCAGAAAAGATCTACCTCGCTCAGCTGCTTCTTTGCATAATTATATAAAAATGAAAGCTTCTCATCTTATACTTCTATGCCAACTATTTTGTGTGTGTGCCTGTTTGTTTTTGTGTGTATGCAACAATGTTTGCTGTGCCTCGCAATCAGGTTCTCATGCGCGTTAGAGTTTAGTTGCATTGTTGCATTTATTACAAACACCGCCACAGCCACAGACATTGCCTCGTGTCCTCCGTGTCATCTCTCATCATCATCATCATCATTGCCACTATGTTTTGCGTCTCATTATCAACAGGCATCATTATAATCATTGTCTAGTCAAACGTTTTGTGTAACTCTCTCAGCTTGCAACCTTTCTCTCTCTCTCTCTCTCTCTTCCCCATTATCGCTCTTGCTCGCTGCGTCTCGCGTCTTTGCTCTATTTGTTGTCTTGTCTTTGTCCACACCGCACACTGCAGCTGCCACAAGTTCGCTGAGCGTCAGCGCTGTCGCTGAACCCGATGCTGATGTTGCCGCTGCCGCTGCCGCTGTTGCACAGGCTGCAAAGGATGCGAGTGGTGATGATGTTAATTTTGGTGATGATGATGAAGTGGCATCGACAGACACCGACTCAGATCTCAGCGATTCAACAGAGAGCTCGCACAGCACAAGTCTCTCCGAGAGCGAAGGTAGTCGGCCCTCGCCTCGCTCCCCTTTCCCTCTCTACCTCTGCTTGCATTAAGCCACGTTCAATCAACTAATTCGCAACTCTGTTCGCATCCAATTCAAGTATTCTAATAATGCTTTCACTCTCGTTTTGCAGCTGAAAACGTGAAACCCTACAAGCAGTTGCACACCGCCGAGCACGCCGTCGAGGACGAGGCGCCCTGGCGACGCAAGACGCTTCGCACGCCCAACGACAGCCCCACTAAGAATCGTAAGTACTTCTGCATATCATGCCTGAATCAAATACTAATTGTAAACTGTTTCGTGTTGCAGAAGTTCCTGACAAAGAGCTGAGTGGCAAGAGTGCCAATGAGAGCGCCAACGATGTCATCTTGCGACGCACGCACAGCTTTGAGAATGATCAAAAGTGAGTTTCAGTTGCACACCAGTTGTTGCGCACACACACAACACACATCTAGAAACAACAATTGACAGAAATGCGTGCCACACACACACACACACAAACACACACATTGCCAATTAACCCGCATTTATTAATTATGTAAAATAACAAATTGTATATTTAATGTGTCACAATTTGCACAACATTATCGGTTAGTTTTTTGCCGTTTGTGTTTCACCTTTTGCTGATTGCGCGCCGCTTATCACACACTCATACATCTACATTGCTCACTCTCTCGCTCTCTCTCTCTCTATTAAACACCACACACCTCACTCACACACACACATCTGTACAGACCCTCAGACAAAGCCTTGAATTGGTCACTTTCGAAGCATTCTATGCAGTAACTCTTTAAATTTAGCCACACTATTATCAACTGTCGCCGATTTTGTTCTGAATCACGCACAGAAGACGAGAGTTTTTGTTTTTTGTGTTGTAATTAATTGCAATTTGTGGAGTAGAGCAGCAGCTGCAGCTGCCACATGTGGCGGTGCTGGGTGGCAAGAACGCAAGGTGTGAAGCACAAACAATAACAAATCCGAAGAACGATTGAGATAACTTAAGAAAGAGAACAGAAGTCTGTGTTCGTGTTATTATTTGAAATTTGATTTCTTTTGTTATTTTTTGTGTGTTCTTTTTTCTTATGTGCAACCACAAACAACAACTACAACTACTACAACTACAACTACAACTACTACTCACCAAATCGCACCAAATCATCAAACGCTTATCGATACCAAAACCAAAAAAATCCACTTCTAACCCGCTCGCCCGCCCGCCCGCCTGCCTGTCTGCCTGCCTGCCAAATTGAACCCATCCGACCGCCCGCCCGCCCGCCTGCCGCTGCCTCAATCGATTGAACCTCGTCGAACCGTGTGCAGATTCTATCAAAAGTACAATGAGCTGCGGGCACGCATTAAGGCGAACTCATGTCCCATACTGGTAGCGACGACGGCGAATGCGCTGCCCGGCGGCAATGCTGTCAATAACAACAATAACCAAAGTAGCAATAACAACAATAATAATAACAACAACAATAACAACAACAACAAGAGCCAGAGTCTGCTGCTGTTGGGGAAAACGGCAAACACGACTGCGACAGGCATCAGCAGCAGCAGCAGCAACAACTACAACAACACGCCCAGCACCATGAACACAACATCAACTCCTACAACAACTACATTCAACACACACGCCACCAACAACACAACAACAACAGCAGCCACATTAACAACAGCAGCAACTGCATCAGCTACAGCAACTACAGCAAATCCAAGTCAATTTTATAGCGTACAAAGATCGGCCTCCCTCAAAGATAACTCTGTGTATTTCAGGTTTGTTTTGTGTGCCCCTCAAAAAAAAAGAAGAAATAACTACAAAGGGGGTTAACTGTTATCATAATTTATTCAACTATTGTAACTGTAACTAACTAGCGAACTATGTAATCTGTAATCTATAACCTGTAAACTATATATATACTCATTGCTTTTGCTTAGCTTCTCTTTAGATATATATATACTCTACTACTACTCCCAATACTCCCGCTACAAATTCTCATTGCACCAAAAACAACAAATATCTATACTTAACATTTATTTAGGCAATACGCACAATGTCGTCTATTTCTCCTAGATATGCTATGACAACACCTTGAATGTGACTCAATTTAATGTTCTCAATTTTGTACTCTCTTTTCTCTATCGTCCTTGCTTGCCGCAGGAAACCGGTTGCGCCAGCTGCAGCGACGACAGCGACGCCAACAACCACAGCACTCAGCTCACCTTCAACGACTGTGCAGACCCCACCAATTCGCAGGTGAGTAGCGACTTGAGCTTAAGGCACAGGTCTAGGGTCAGTTTTCTGAAAGTCAACTTAGAGGAAAAAGAAATAGAATGAGATTGAGATTAGTTTTATTTCTATTTCTGAATGAGTTTGCTTGTACAATTGAAAACTGACCCTGCCAATTCGTATAAGTACGCACTTCGTTTATGGTACGGGTTTTTGTAATACACACCGTATAAAGAAACAATTTCGTTGGCAGTCCCGCCGCACAGAGCGGCAGCAACAGCAACAACAGTGGCAGCACCACGGCAAGCGCCACTGCCAGCGATGCGGAGACTCCCAAGCCCAAGCAATCCGCGGGCAGCATATTCAAAAACTTTTTCAAGTAATGAGTCGCAAGTCGTAAATGTTAATTGGTTAACTCTTGATTAACGCCCAAACTGTGAAATGCTCGCGAACTGCTAATCCCTCTAATCGCTCCCAAAACGTTGCCTCTCTGCTATGATTTCATTACGTTGTTTTGGCATGCTCTACGCTACTTGTTGTTGACACTCTCATTGGGTTGTATCATTATGCTAATGCTTTTGTGGTTTCCTGTTCGGCAGATCCTTTGTGCCACCGGTGCGTGACGAGGAGAGCGAAACGCAACGCAAGGCGCACGCGAAGCGAGTGCGTGAGACGCGTCGCTCGACGCAGGGTGTGACCCTGGATGAGATCAAGAGTGCCGAGGAGCTGGTCAAGAAGAAGAACCTGGGCATGAACAAGAACAACAACAACAATAACAACAACAACAGCAGCAGCGTAAGTACTTTGTGTGCCCAACCCAAGGCAAGAGAACAAACAAAACGCGTATTTCTTGAATTGAAGAAAACATTGAAAAACAAAATCACCCCACAATTCGACACAGTTTGAAAAATCAGCCAAAGATCGTTTAGCGAATCGTTTTGTAGAACAGTTCACATTAGTCAGATTCATATACATGTATAGCAACATTATCACTTAGACATACCACACATTGCGTATACGCGATGTGGCTCATTATCTGTAGCAAAGAGTTCACAATTCACATACAAACACACACATACATCCACACACACACACACACCCGCACACCTACACACTCATTCGATCGAGTGTGCACATGCAGTTCTTAATTCGTACACCAGCAACAACTGCTTATGGTTATGGTGTCTATATTCCCCTCCCCCTCCCCCACCCTTCACATTAATGTACTCGTTGTTTGCCCCAACCAACCACCAGCTCATCCCATCATACTACACTCGTCTGTTCTCTCTCTCTTTGTTTCTTTCACTCGGAATCTGCATCAAAGCATAGACCACAAAGTCGAGAATGTTTATAATTTGGTGTTTGTCGTTCTCATTTACATTTGTTCCCCTCTCTATCTCACTCTCTCTGTCTCTCTCCCACTCGACGTAAGTCTGTCTGTGCGTGTGTGTGTATTATTTCTATATATGTGTGTGTGCGTGTGAGCACGTTTATTAAGCCTAGTTGTTAACTAATAGCATTATGGTAGCGCTTAGTTTATTTACATCGAAATATTCCAGACACTATGCAACAGAACGAAAAATGTAATTCATTCACTAAAAACTATGCCCAAACTGAATTAAATCAATAATTCAAACAATATTATCAATTAGAGCGACATTATTGTAGAAGTAATTCTCAAAACGGAACAAGCAAATGTGCTGAACTCTTCAATTTCAAAGATAAACAAATCTTACCAAATTTGTATTAAACTCAAATGTTTTCAATTATTTTCTTTACGTGAGTTCCAAGAGTTTTCCTTGTCTTGTTACCCCAAATAACTTCGTCTTTGCATAGTGTCAACCCCCTTTGAGTGAACGAGAATCTCGCCCCAAAACGTAGTTAGTTGATCATATTTTCAATCAGCGTCTCATCAATCAATCAGCTGCTCGAATCGATCAATCAATCAGCCCTCATTTAGAGCTGCAACAATTTTAACAAACATCGAATCAAAATGCGAGCCAATCAAATTGCGCATTGAGTATTTAAACTGCGATTTTTCGCCTGCATCCGAGTTTGAATGATTGCGCTGAACAAATGAACTTGAAATGCCCGCACCACCGCAAACGCAACCGCAACCGCAACGCTGCACCACCGCAATCACCCCGCCAAACGCCGCTGACCGTTGATCGCTGATCGTCTCTTCGATTCACAACGCACCGAAAGTCATAACGTTCATTCATCAAGTGCGGTTTTTAAGAGTAGCTTTATTTATTTGTGATTTCACACGAATCGCAGTAATTGTATGTATTTTAAGTTAGTTTATTTACGTTTCTCTAGAGCTCTATATGTACGACTATACGCTATCATTATGGTTCTTATTATTATGTATCTCTGCATGTTCGCCTTTATTTTGCATGCGTAACGAGTTCCCACTGAAAAGTATATGCAAGTGCTCTGGGGGAGTACTCTACGTATGTGTATCGTATGTCATCTTATCGTATATCGTAACCTACTCTATATGCGTTAGTTATCGTTACTCGTATGATACGATGGCCCCCAATCCTTGTTGCCCTTTCATCCAGCAACGTCATTTGATTTTTGTGAGAGACGCGCAGAGGTCGAAATAGTTTTTTATGATTTGTTCCACAACTAATATTATTAACAGAATGAAACAAGCTCCACATCAAGCACCACCACATCAACAACAACAACTACAACAACAACAACATCATCGACAACAACAGCCACAACATCAACAACAGCGCCCAGCACAACAACAACAACAACAACCACAACTGACACCACTGCAGCTGGCACAACAACAACCAGCAGCAACAGCGACAACAACAGCAGCGACAGTCCACAAGAGCCACAACCACCGCCACCGCCCACAACTCCGCCGCCCAGCATAATACCGAGCACAACGACCACAGCGGATGATTCGGAAATCATTGAGGCAGTGGTTGCCTCGCTGGCGCCAGCAGCAGACGACGATGTCAATGCCGACACCACTGCCAGCTTCACGCTCACTGCGCCCACCACGCGCAAGTCAGACGATGGCAACGAAGCGGAGGTTGCTGAGAGCAACGCTGAGGATGAGGATGAAGAGCAAAGCGCCAGCTACACGATAGTCTCGCGACGAGAGAAACCCGCCGAGGAGCTGGTGCCGCAACCACGACTTAAGACTGATCCCGTTGCCAAACAGACGAGCGTGGAGGAGATCAACTCAGGCAGCGACTCCGCCGAGTCAGCAGCAGTGCAGCCCGTCAGACCCACAGAGCTGGCGATAGCCACAACAGCGCCAGCTGAGAGCAAACCACACGCTCAGACGCCCGCTGCCACAACGCCCGCTGCTGTGCTGGAGAGTCCAGTGCGGTTGCGGGACAAGCGCAGTCTGAGCAGCGCCACGTCGACGACGACGGCGATGGCGACAGCTGGCCAGGAAGCGGATGGCAAGTCGGAGACGGCGTCGCCAGTGTCGACTCACGCCGATTTCAATGCACGCGACTCGCTGTTGAGTTTGTACGCGCGTCGCACTGCGGAGAGTGGTGCTGGTGGTGGGGCAAGTGGTGCTGTGGCTGCAACTGTTGTGCCGTCCACGTCGTCGACTTCAACGATTGCAACTGCAACTGCAACGGCAGCCGAGCGGCGGCCTTCGTGGCGCCTCAAGTTCGATGCGGGCTCAAAGGTAATGCACACACAACAACAACAACAACTACGGTCAAAACGACCAACAGCCAACAGAATGAACAACTACCCAACTGACCTCCGACCTCTGACCCAAACTTAACAAAACGAATCTTTACAATCTGTCGTCTCGCTTTGAAACATGGCGCGTTTAAGTGTAGCATGATGAGAAAGTATTTAAAAACTCAACTCAAACTGGGAGCTGAAAAGTATTGCATATATTCGGTGCACCGAATTGTCAAATACGCTGACAAAACAGTTGAAAAGTTGTGAAAGTTGTAAATACTTGGAACTGTTTGGCAGCGTATTACGTAGTTTATGCAATTTATATTTATCATAGATGTACAATTATAATTTCTTTAAGTATATTTTTGCTCATTTCTTCAATTTATTTGTCAAACTTTTGGTCTTGAGTTTGTTCATTTTGTACGCCTGTTTCGATTGCAACGCATCTGCATATAAATGTTAATATAACTACGACTCAAACTCTTATGTATTGTATGTATTTATGTATGTTTTCTTTACCTGTAGTAATCTCTAATTTACATATAAATACTCTCTATATATATATACGATAAATGTACTTATCAGCATCTGTCGATCAAACATGATCTCACACACATTATTGTATATACATTGAAATGCGACTTCCATACGGAATTTGGTGTTTACCTAACGCTTTATTAATTACTGCTGTGTTTGGCTTGCTCAAATTATTTATTGCATTATATTTTAAAATATTTATAATTTTTAACTGCATGATATATTTAAAACTACAAAAAAAAATAAATTACTCTGAGGAATTGGTGTTATTAGGTTAAGCAACTGGATTGTAGCGGGTCCCTTGAACATCCTTTAAAAATGCAAGCGGTGTCTGGCGTATTGATTACTAAACGTCCACTTAACACTAATACAGGCAGCTAATTAATTCTATTTGATTTGGTTCGAGACAACTTGCAAGAATGCAACTAGTATAACATGAATAAAACAACAACAACAACCAACAACATTTGCCAGCATAGCTTTCTCTAAAACAACAACCAAACACATTCACACAAACAACAAAAACAACTATTGAATTTGAAAATGCGAAACAACTATATTCTTAATTGAAATTTATGCATTTTGTGAGTTGATGCTAATAAGTCTTGTTTCCCTGCGCAGTTCAAGCTGGAGGACATCACCAGCGGTGGCAGCTACCCGCCCAACCAGAGCACCATCATACCAAGTGCGCCGGCCGTCATGGCAGCTGTCAATCTGGCCAGCACAGCTGGGGCACAGCGGCGCATCAGCAGTGGCTCCAATGCGCGTAAGTATTACATTTGATTGGCACTCGACGATCCAAACCAACTCCTGCCCAGATCAATCTTAAATCGAACTAATAACTAGACTGCATAATTCCTAAAAATTTCATAACGATTGCATAATATTTACATTTCCAATTTATAATACATCAGTTATATTGAAATAGATTATAATGTACATATTTAAGTTGCAGCCTACAGTCAATAATCTTAACTGAAATTTCCAATTAATTAATTTACACTTTAGCAGTCATATAGAAATAGATTATAATAGATAATAATAATTGTTTAAGTTACAGCCTACAGTCAATAATCATAACTTGAATATTTCCTTCAAATTTTATAACGATTGCTAATAGACTTGCAAATTATAATCGTATCGAAATGGATGGTAGATGAAATATATTAATCTGCAGGCTGTCAAAGCAGTTAATAATTGTATCTTAAATAATTTCTACAAATTTTCTAACGATCGAATAAATTTACTTAATATTTATGCAGCAGTTGTGTCGAATTAGATCATAATATACATACTTAAATTGCATTTCTTGTTTCTTTCTGCTTTAAATGTAGCTAATAATTAAAACTTGAATTATATCCTGACATTTCCAGACTATCAGATAATAAACTTGCAAATTTTTAATGCAACTATTGTGGCAAAATAGATTAAAATATATTACATATTTCAATTGCATTTCTCATTTCTGCCTGTAGTCAATTCAGTTCATAAATATAACTTAAATACTTCCTTAAAATGTCCTAAAGATTGTATAACAAATTTTCAATTTATTAATTTATCATTTTATCAGTTATATCAAGTTAGATTATAACATACAGACTTTAATTGTATTTGTTATATCGCCTGCAGTCTATTATCATAACTTGAATAATTATAAAAAATTCCAAACAATTGCTTAATAAACTCGCAAATTATAGTCGTATCGAAATAGTTTATAATATATTACATCTACAGGCAGTCAATGCAGTTCATAATTGTATCTTTTAATAATTCCCACAAATTTCCTAGATATATTACATATTTCAATTACATTTCTAATTTCTGACTACAGTAAATGCTTCCAATCAATCGCTCAACTCGATCGGTCGTCCAGTGTCGGCGCCCAGTGAGACGATCAATGCCTATGTGACGCCTCCGGCGCGTCAGCGATACGAAACATCGTCTGGTGGGGCCACAACAACGGCAACAGCCACAACAACTGCCACGTCAACCGCCAACAACTCCGCGTCTGCAGCCAGTGCCAATCATGCAACGGCAACCGCATCCAGTGCTACAACCAGCCATGAAGATAAAGGTAAATACACGCAATACACTTTAGTGGAGTGCAAGTCTAATTTGATCATTTGATTGCCTTGCAGATAACGACAAGGAGAACGATAACCGCACACAGACTGTTATACAGCGTCGACGCAAGCCCAAGCGTCGCTCCACGGGCGTGGTGCATCTCGATTTGGACGTAAGTGAAGCACTCTACTCTATCTTTGCGTGCCGCCTGCTAATTAGCCTGGCCGTTTGTCAAACCAAATGAGCCGTGTGTGGGCAGCACGTCCCGGCTACTGCTATTTATAGTCGTAGTTTGCTAATGAGTCGCGACTAATCTATTTCGCTTTGTTTTGCAGGAGCTTGATCCGGATCGTCAGCACGATGCGACCAACAATGACAACGAGGAGAAGGACAAGGAGAAGGAGGTGAGTTGGCCAACGACAACAAAATTCGAATTAGGCATAATTAACTTGCAAAGTTCAAACGGAATTCGAAAGAAAATGTGCACAATTGAAATTGAATTTCGCTATTTTCAACGTGTCTTTGCAATTTATTTTTAATTATTTTTACCTACAACAACAACAATAGAAACATTTCTGTGAACTAGAACTAGCACAGCAATAATGCTGCGCGTCTCTAAATATTTTCACACCTTGCAAATAATTGGGTTCCGTTGTCTTCTTTGTCGCGTTTCCAACAGCTGCTTTTCCTTCTAATTGCGTATTCGATTGTGCACCTGACACTCACACACACACGTACTTCGTTCCTTTTCTATATGTTGCCCGCTCTTGGTATTCATTCCGTCACACCTTGTCACAATTTTAGACAGTCCCGTGCGTCCTTCAAAGTAGCTGCTGCTCTTTGGTCTGGCTGCCTCCGCTGGCTGTCTGTTCCAATTAGCAGTCGACCCATTTGTGCGAAAATACGCAGCAAAAAATGATTAAGCAGAAGAAGCAGCAGCAGCAAGTAAAGAGCGAGCGTGTGCACGTGGCATTGTGAATGCCATTGCTCCAATTGTGTGGCATATTCAAAATGCATGCATTGCTGCAAGGCGAGTGAAATTGCATTTACGAAATCCTTTCATGGCCGAGGTCAAAACTATTAGTGCACATCCAATTTGTGATAATATTCAAAACATTTGACACTCTCACGCAAACCTGTTAACAATTTATTTATTTCGTCTATTTAAGCAAGGCGTCGCGTTGCTGCCCATTCATTTAAACTGTCAAATTTTCGAAATGCATTTCTGTCATTATATTTGCCCCAACATCGTTCCTGCTCGACCAAATTCACACATTCTGCAGACAGTTTGTCTGCACAGCTGTCTGGGAAGAAATTTACATATGTCTTCTGGTCGTATACTTGATTTTTGATTCATTTTTATAGATCGTTAATTGATAGCTCTATTTTTTAATGCGGTCATTAAGTGTGCTCTTAATGATTAAAAAGATGACAGCATTGGAATGAGCTTGTTCACTTTTAAAAATGTATGTTTATTAAAACATGTCTACGATTGAACAGTAGCAACTCGAGCTTTCACTCGTTTTGATTACCGTAAAAATTCAATTTTATTTCCGCTACGCTTTAGGCCAGCCGTTTCGCGTCCATATTTTCTTTAAACGCTCGACTAACAAAATTTAGTAAATTTTGTGAAAATTTCAAAGGAATTGCCGATTGGATTTAAAAGTTATGTCTGTAGCCATTTGGTCGTTTGAAGTCTTCTAAATCCGTGTGCCTGTTCGTGTCGAGCAGTGACGCTGATTGACGATGTCAAGTGTTTTGGCCATAACAATACATATTTCTAGCCCGAGCTATTAAACACTTTCCCCCCCCCAATGCATTTCTCACACAACAAATTGAGCACTTAGAAAAGCACGCCCCACTACAACAACAGCGACAACAACTCAGAACACATCCATTCGCGCACACGTACATTGAACTTTGTTTGAGAATTGAATCGAATGCAAAAGTAAAAATGAAGAAATTATAAATACAATTTTGGTACAACATTTGCGCCGCATTTGTTGTCGCTAAATTTAAACACATTTTCGAAAAAGATTTTGCAATTGCAGTTGCCGTTTTAAGCATTCGTTTCCTCATTCCCTGCCGGCTGCACTTTCTAACGTTTCAAGGCGTTGACAGCAGGGAGCCATAGACGCGAGGAGCTGTGCAGAGGGGGGGCTGCGTCATGGGCTATTTTTAGACGGCGACCATAGAAAACTTTTGGCCTAGTTATGAGATGTACTTCTAGGGGAGCAAAGGCAGCGCACAACTTCCAAATGTAAATTTAGTTGCCACTTTTCCGCTCTCTTCAAACCTCACTCTCTCTCCATACTCCATCGCTCTTTTTGTCTCTTGACATGTGTCACGTGTCGTTGACTGTTTCGCCTTTTGGCCCAGTTGCTGCGACTGGGCTGCATCAGCTGACCCCAGCATAGTTTATACTTTTGCGTCTCGGACATTGGGCCAAATACGTGTGCGATTTACTAAATTTAGATGGCAACACACAGGTGAAATACAAACACACATCCACACACACGCCGTGTGCGCGCAATTCAAGTGAAAAGTCCAATTTGCTGCCAAGGCAAGGCAAGACAAGGCTCCCCCGAAGCATTAACAGCGGTTCTTCCAACTCTTTGTTTTCCCTCGAATTATAATAATAATTTATATTCAACATCTTTTTTCCGGCTTTTCATTGCGTGTATCGTGCGCGATCGCTCTCGTCTTGTCTCCTACTCTTCACTGCACCGCTGGCCGCTCTTAAATTTAGTTGTTCGCTCTCTTTGACGTGTTATTTCTGATCGTGCGCCAAGTTTTCGGGTTTCGAATAAAACATTTCAATACTCTGTGGGGTCGCCACAGTTGAGTTTCAAACGGCTAACGCAACGGATCAGCCGCAGCATCGCATCTACGACGAACTACATCAAGAAAACTCTGCTGCTTGCAACAACAACAAAGTCGACGACAGCATCGGGCATAAACATCTCAAATTAAATACAGTTTCTAAGTAATTTACAATTAATTACACCCGAGTGCATTGACAAAACCACAATAGGGGCTGTCAAACGTGTCAAAAATAAATGTGAATTGCAATATTCGCTATCAGTTTACCAGAGACGACTCGAGCTCGAGCTCGAGCCCGAGCTAGAGATTCGACACTCGAGACTCTCTAGAGACTCTTCCCCTCAAAAGCGGTGGCAACATTGTTGTGTTGCCAATTGTCAGTTGCCATTTGGCAGTTAAAACGCGTTGTTGCCTTATTTAGATGAACGGCGCACAATTTATTTTGGATACTTCAAGTTGTGTTCGTCTTTGACTCGCTTCTCAATATGGTCAAATATTTTGATCACTTTTTAATTTGATTTCGTGCACAACCCGCAAAGCATATTCGCTTAAAGGCTGAAGTTCAAGTTGAATTCATGTTGCAATCGATCAAGTTGAAGTGGAACATTTGCAATTTTCTAGTTTTTTGAGAAAACTGGTTGATATTGAAATATTATTTTAAAACTAGAAAACACTTGAGTTCTTTGCATTCTTTACGAATTGCAATTAATAACTAAAACATAATCTATCTGAAAACTTTCTAACAAACAGTAAATTACTTAAATTAATTACAATATTTTCGAAAAATAGAAATCTGCTTCTAAAAATAAGATTTTGATTCTATCTTCCAAAATGTACATTTTGTGCTAGTTGCAGTTTCTTGTATACTAAATGTTTTAAATGTATTTTAAATACTATCGCTTCTGGGACTATTATTTATGTTCCGTTTCATAATCTTTTAATGCCTGCTCCTTGCTCTTGGCATCAATTTATCTTGCCATGACACAACACAAATTGCGTGTATTTTAAGAAAAGTTTTATGTCTTATTAGCCAAGTTAAATTACAGAATTACCCAGAATCAGATGGATCGTAAAAAGAATTTTTCATTTTCCGTTTTCCATTCCATGGTGCAAAGGCGGTCCCTGAAGTGAACAATAAAAGTTTTCAGTGTTTTTGGAAAAACGAACAAACATTTCTGCGTTTCATTCATTGAAGCGTTCTTTGTAGATTCATGGCTCGACTCTTCGTATATGAGGAAACGGATTGTTCATAAATCAAATGCACTCGACGTTTTGATAGAAACGAAACGTTTTGCTACCCTTTGCAATGAATTGGCATTTAGGGGATATTGAGAAAGCCATTCAAAATCGTATCATTTAGGCAATCAGTTGTTTTCGCATCTCGATCTCTTTGCAACTACTTCGGAACACATGCTATAAATCTATTTTAAACGCTGCTAGTCTGACTGACAGTAAATACAGAGTATTTCGCAGTTGATCACAGCACGGTTGTTTGCTGTGGGACTCGCGTGGGTGATGAAGCATCAACTTAAAATATTAACACTGAGCGCTAAATAAATAGAACACGCCATGGAGTCCGACCCATAGATTAGTGCCTTGTCTTGTCTTGTATGTGTTTTCAATATTATTATTACTCAAAGAGTAGCAACAACAGAACAGACCCCCACAGGCATAGCACCAATAGACGATGGGGCAGCGAGGGGGATTGTGGTGTGGCGAGGTTCCTGTACCGCATTGCGGCAAAATTAAAACAAAATGTCAAAATTTATGTCTTGACGTCACTAGGGAGTGGGGCAAGGCACCATGGGAGTGGGGGGGGGTTCAATGGGGATGGCAACGGTGCGGCACGATAAATGCGAGAGAGAACCACATGTCAATATTGCGTTTTCCTTTTGTACGATCGCTTCAGTTGTTTGTTTTTCCACTTTTGTTTATGCCAAAATTAAAAGAAAAATTCACAAACATTTTCCGCCATGAAAATGGAAAAGCAGCCCCCTGTTGCCACGTCTGCCGCGTCTCTGGTGCAAAACTGTTTCAAGCGTAATTGCAATTTATTGGCGTCGATTGATATACGACTCGCGTTTGGCCAATTCAACTAAACTAAAGGGGTTTCTCTTTATAGCCGAGTGTAGAACAATCTGTGTGTGACTGAGTGTGTGTGGCTGTGTGTCCTAGCATGTCCTTTCGCTCAAGATCGCGCACACAGGCGCCGCTCGCCAGTCGACGGCGCTCACTCTCCTCCAGCTCGCGCATGGGCTCCACGGGCAGCGCTGGCGCGGGGGGCTACAATTACAACGGCAGCAGCTACAACTCAAGGCCGCTGAGCACGGGCTACTTTCCGAGCAGCAGCGGCAATGGCAACAGCAGCTATCAGAGCCCCTACACAAGCATGTACAGCTCCCGGGAGAGTCTGTACGGCGGCGGTGGGAGTGGCAGTCGAGGCTCTGCTGGCCTTGGCTACGGCGGCTACTCGAACGGTAATGCGAGCAATCGCTACGATTACGCCAAGTATCATCCATCGACGGCTGGGGGTTATGCCGGCTCATCATCATCCGCATCCGCTTCCACATGTTCATCGGGTGGCAGCAATCATAGAAACGGCAGCAGCAGCAGCATCAACTACTATCAGCTGCATCAGTTGCAGCAGCTTCCGCAGGCTCATCCGCATCACTACCATGTTGTCATTAGCAAGCATAGCAGCAGCAATTGTTATGGCAACCACACTAAAACATCTGCTCTTTCCACCAACTCTGCCACATCTTCGATGTCGACCGCGTCCTCGAACACAGCGAGCTCTGGCTACGACACTGCATCGCGCTACGGTTATCCCAGCAGCTCGTCCTCATCCGCGTATGGCGGCAGCAGCTACGTCAGTCCCTACTCGAGCAGCTATGACAATGGTGTGACGACAGCCTCGCTCAGCTTCAAATCGCCCAGTTTGAGTGCTTCCAACTCGTTCAAGGGCACCTCGGCCAGCTCGCGTCTGCTCAAGACCAAGTCGCTGTCGAACTCCAACACCAGCCTCAATGCCAGCTATGCCAACGGCGGCAGCGGCAGCAGCAGCAGCACGCCAAGCACAGCTGGCGCCACGGTGGCAGCCATAGCGGCAACTCGCAGCAATTCGCTGCGGGAACAGGAGCGCAAGTCGCGCAATCGCACGCGCTCTCGCAGCGCAGCCCAGCGCTCGATCAGCGCATCCTCGGAGAAGAGCGAGGGCTACGAAGTAAGCTAAACTGAGTGGGAAATTGTGGCATATTGTTGTTGTTGTAGGCAGTCGTATCTACCATATAAGTATATCGATATTTCTTTAATTTGCATCTTATGCAATTTCCTTCGCAGAGCGGCAGCGAACGCACCTCACGCTCTCGCACTGCGAGCACAGCCACCACAAGCGTCGCCAGCGAATCGAAGAGCTCGCACAACAGCGACAAGGCGGAGAACGGAGATGGCATTGACTACAAAGCGCTCTGGGAAGCGGCCAAGTAAGTACTCAACTTCTAATTGGCAAATAGTCTAACTATTACATTCAATAAACCTGTTTCAAAATAAAGTAATAGTACGTTAGAAAATGTTATACAAATATAATAAGACTCAGA
The DNA here is from genome assembly GCA_035046165.1 of Drosophila rubida. NCBI lineage: Eukaryota > Metazoa > Arthropoda > Insecta > Diptera > Drosophilidae > Drosophila > Drosophila rubida. The sequence continues at coordinate 12,544,722 of JAWNOF010000021.1, read as the reverse complement.
AGTCGAAAGAATACTTTCTCTCAAAAGTATAAATCACTGATAATGATACAGTGCAGAACTTTATCCCTCAAAGACTCATAATTCGAAAGAATACTTTCCCTCAAAAGTAAAAATCAAAAATAATGATGCAGTGTAGAACTTTATCCCTCCAAGTTTTTATTTTTTATCATTTACATATTTTATTTGTGTTCTAAGTTCTATTGAAGTATCCGTGGAGGAATAGAAACTGTATCGTACTGATAATGATGCAGTGCAGAACTTTACCCCTCAAAGCTTTTATTTTTGATAATGTACATATTTTATTTGTGTTCTAAGTCCTATTGAAGTATCCGTGGAAGAATAGAAACTGTAGCGTACTTTAATGCACTTGCATATCACATTTTCGCCATCTTGTTGTCTCGTTTGCAGAGTGGAGAACGATAAGCTCAAGCAAATGCTCAAGCAGAAGGACGACGAAGTTGTACAGACGCGTGCGACGCTCGAGCGTTTTGCCAATGCCGTAAGTAACAAATACGCATAACACGCCCCGCCACGCCCACTACTACTAATACCACTCGAAAGAATGATGATTAACACTCGATTAACTCCCAAGCAGATTACCAGAACTCTCAGCAGTAACCAACAAAACAACACACAAAACAAAAGTCGTTACACAGCTAGCTCTATATAGTCACCGTCTGTTTGTGGCCTCTCTACTCTTGCCTTTACGTCTCTTTCTCTCTGTCTGACCCCCCCTCTCTCTGCTATATATTATAACACCCACACTTACAGACACTCTCTGCCTGCTATGAACTGATAATTTACGAAATATCGGTTACTCTGTTAAACTCCTCCTTAAATGTTTGGATTCAGCTCATCCAAAATTGTAGCCTGCTTGCCGCTCGCGCTCTGTTTCTTACGCTCTCGCTCTCTCTGTTTCCATTGCAAAACCGGTAAACACACAATTTAAGAATTAAAAACAAAGACAACACTACAACTGAACAACAAATAACATCCAAGCAACCAACCAAACTATAAAATTTGAACTTGGAATGCAAATGCAAAACAAACCGAAATTTGTTTCATTTTCATTTCACATTCGCAGACAACTAAAAATTCACTCTCTGAGATTGAGAAGCGTGAAAGAAGAGCTATGGAACGCAAGCTTTCCGAATTGGAAGAAGAGCTCAAGGTAATTACAATTAGTGTTTCCTCCCCAATCCTAACAAATCCCCCAAAACGAAAAAAAAAAAAACAATGAAAACATCGTTTACGTCTTGTGCCTGTATGCTGTTTGTGTTTTTTAAAGAGTCCCGTACCCAGGTATCGCAAATCTTTTTTCGTTAGATGCCGTCACGAGATCTCTGCCAACAATGAATATTCAATTGTATTTCGATTTCTGCTTTTGTTTTATAATTTGGCCGAAATTTTCTGTTTTTCCCCCATTGTTTGATTTTTGTTTTGTTCGTTTCACCTGCCGCATGTTGTACCAGTTACCAGTTCCAAAAAAAGAAATTATATAAGAATCAACTTTACTATTAATACCCACTTTGCAATAACCATAACCAGCTGATGCACTCCGAATCGTGTTCTCCCCCTAAGTCAACAGTTGAAAGCACTGTACAGATATAGTATCTGAACTATTCCTTTTATCGACTTGCTTTATATTTTATTTTTTGGCCAACTTTACAGTTCTTCTATGGATGTGTTTTACCGGCACAAAAGATAAAAAAAAAAACTGAATTCTTATAATCATTAGTTCAATTGTTTCGATTACTATTGATGGCTGCACATAAGCTGCTGCTTTGATTCGTTTCTTTATTTGAACCCACCCAAAATTCCAATCAATGTCATCTGTATACATACAAAGATTCATGTGTAAAAAATATTCATACAGATTCATCGTGTGTTTGGTTTTTGTTAGTCACTGATGAAAAACAAAACGCGGAAACATCAATTCATCACTTTATTCATTTGTCCATTTTGTTGCACTTTTCGCTCATCGTCTGTCATTGTCATTGTGTTGTCGCCATTTCCATTCATCCATTCATCGTTCACTCACTCTCGCTGTTTCGTCAATCATTTTGTTATGATTTGGTCACACTTCCCTCATGCGTTACACGTTTACGTTATACGTTTCACGTTTTCCGTTAAACATTTGGCGTGCTCTTTGCTGCTCAATTCGACAAAAAAAAAACAACCAAATATAACGCTCACTCAAATTATGTTTTTCTTTTCTCTCTCTTCTTTCTTCCCACGCGCGCCTCATTCATCGAATCAAAATACGAAATATCGAAAAACCAAAACATTCAACAAAACAACAAAAATATATATAAACCAAAACATGCGTTTTGTTTTGTATTTTGTTTTTTTTTCTTCTTTCTCGCTGTTGTTGTGTCGTTTTAGCTCTTGCAGAAGCTAAAGACTGAGAACGACCGTCTGCGTGCCGAGAATCGTGCCCTCACGCGAGTTGTCTCTAAGTTGACCACCTCGGCGCAGAGTCAACTAGCCAAAAGCAAATAGATCGGCTGGCTGCTCCAAATAAGTTTGTTTAGCACCACCACAAGCGGCGCATAACGCTCGAATATCGTAATCGTAATCGTACTCGTACTCGTACTCGTTATCGTAAACGCAATCGTTATCGTTTCTATATACTTCTACCATATACATACATATACACAGATATATTACTTCGTACAGCAAGCATACATACTCGAACATAGTTGCAATTACAATATCGTAAATATATTATATCGTACACTGGGACACCAATTGATCAAATCTTATTAGACTACTGAACAATATACTTATTACAACATAATTACTATATTTAAACATTTGCATTGTTATTGAGCGCAACGTGAAACAATAATTAAATGTATCTTCTAGCTAAATTAAGTTCACAATTTTTGGTGCACACGATTTTCATATTCGATATTTTTGGCAGGCGATTTCTACATACTTGCACCACTGTACTAGTAGCTTAAAGGAAATTTACAGAGCAAATTTACTTTTATAGCTAAATTTTTGCAAGTTTATATTGTATCTAGCAAAATGAATTGATACATCTAAAATTAATCGCATTATTAGCAAAAAAAAATAAAGTATATACATTTATATCGGTACAAGAATATAACACAACATATGACAACAAACTATATCCACAAATATCGCAAAAACTATATATTCGTATAATCAAAGACTACACACAAAAAATAAAGAAAAGAAAAAGTATGACTAAAACTCATCGAAACTGAAGGAACTTGAATCAACTCAACAACAACACAGCGTTTGTGGCATCAGCTAGAGCAGCACCAAGCACAGCACAGCACAGCACCATGAGAGCACAGTTCTTCGGTTCTTATATGCAGTGAGCTTAACGGTAAATGTCCAACCACTGAACACCTGACACCACACTTGAAATGTGCCACATAAGAACCTGCGTCATATATGAGCTGGCTGTTGTTTTGTTGTTGCATAATCAAAAATAAACCAACCACAAATATTTAAGCAATCTTAGTTATAAATTCTACCATTTGAGAGTGTTTCCAAATGATCCTTACAAAATTCGATCATCGAAAATAGATTCGAAAAAAACTAGAACAATTGTAATCTCGGAAATGAAATTTCTTTTGAAGCACTCGACTGTAAATATTTATGTATAATTTATATTAAACTTTAACTATAGCTATACAAAAAATTGTTCCCATGTTGTTAATATTGTTAAAAAGTTTTGCTGAAATTTATTCTCAATGTGCGTGTATTTTGATCGATTTGGATCCAGAAATATACCAATAAACGTTTTGCCCAATCTTGTCGTTCCTTTGAAATCTGTTTGTTTGTTGTCTATTTCGATTTATCGATATTGCCAATAGCCCCATGGCCGTGGCTCGGGGCTCAGCATTCTACATTCAGTATCAGCATTTCAAATCCTTACATATCCGTACATGTGTCATAATAAAGCATATCTCCAGTCTTTGTGTGGGAGGGGATTGGGGGAGTTTCAATGTGTGAACTAGATATAAATATTCCACTCGTATGTTTATTGTGTATTTTTGCATGTTTCTAGGGCGTTCTATTGTTCCCTTACTTACTATCTGGAGGTTCTAGAGATACTTTTAACTAATTTTGTTTGTTGTTGTTCTTGTTGTTGCTGATGCTGAGATGCTTTCAGTTAGCGCAACCCCCAATTAAACCGCATGAATTTATTAATTTAATATCCGCCCGCCCCTCTTACGATCTATAACTACGTAAATGTGCTAGTTGCATAATTGACATTTATTAATTTGTGATACTAATTTATTTTTGATTTTCTTTTAATTTTCCCTGCACAATCCGAACATAACTTCACGCAAAATTTACAAAAATTTCCCAACAAACAGCAACTTGATGTCTACAAGACGGATAATCATCGCCTGAAGGAGGAGAACGCTGCGTTGATTAGAGTAATTAGTAAATTAAGTAAATGAAATTATGTTTTAACTTAAATTTACTCGCGCCTTTATCAACCGACTCAACAAAATATCAGCGAACTGCAAGCAACAATTTCATTTGAGCGACAAATTATATAAAGAAAGATTGATAATATTGATTGAATGAAAGATTGAAGGAAAGGAATGATTTGTTTATACAATAATATTACTATTACAATTACGATGATTATTATTATTATTTTGTGTCTTTAGGCATTTAAGCGCTAGATGAAACCATGTTTCGAAAATCGTTGAAAATTGTTTGTTTTTTTCTTTTTATTTTCTTCTCCTTCTCTCTGTCTCTCTTCCATAATAAATATAAAAACAAAGAATGAAAATTTATTTAATGTATTTGGTCAAATTATATACAAATAGACAAAAATGATAAACAACAAAACCTAATTATAGTTATAAATGTTGTAAAACGAATGATGATTTAAAAAACGCAAAAAGAAGAAAATATAAACAAAACCCTTAAATACAAACAACAAAAAATTAACTGAGAACATATTCATCAAATGAGCCCTAGTTACGATTAGTTTAACTATATAAAATGCATAAACATATATATTTTTCATACATACACTCACTCACACACACAAACACATAAATTATATACATACACAGACACACGCATAAGCATATAAACATACATATTTGAGAAAGTTTGAAACCAGCCCACGCAACAACAACAACACTTACTAATTGTAATGCTGTAATTGTTTAAAAACATAAAACAATGTAAAACTCATTTAGTTATAATCATTCACTGGATGAACCATATAGATATGCATATGTGACATTGAAAACAAATCGAGCGAATCGTGGAAATGGCATCTAAGATATAGAAACCGCATCTCGGATTTAGAACTGGCGCTAATGTTGCATATGCATGTGTAACGGAAAGATTCAATTGATTATTATGTTAAATTTAGTTGTTCACTTTAAAACGTATTATATATATCGTACTATACTTATTTGACTTTCGCTTATACATATAATAATTGTAATGAATACACATGATCATACGCATATTTCTGTTATTTATTAAATTCGTTTAAGAGATTTTGTGTTATTCGTGCAAGCAAAACGATAAACAACAAACAACAAAACAAACTGAAAAACAAAAAAAAAGTGAAATGTGTAATATGTAAAATTGTGAAAGGATATTTAAGAAAATTTGATTCAAATACGAAACTTAATAAATGTGATCGCAAAGTAAAATTACCATTGTGTTTTCATTTCTTTTTTTTAACAGCATTGCTATTTAGATTAGGCTTAAAAAGGGATAAAATTAAAAGCTTGACATTAACTGATTATTTTCAGTTTATTTCTATTATTACAAATATTTCGAAGAACAGTATTAAAATTGTTCTGCATATTAACATTCGAGATGACGTCTATATAAATGAATTAGATTCTCTGTTAGGTTAATAGGTCATTGTCATTGCACTTGTACACCCTAAACTACATCTGTGATTCACTTTATTTGACACGTTTTTAAGCCAATAAATTCAACGCTATAAAAAGGCCTGGCCTTCGTAGACTCAAATAATACGCAGAATTCTAAATATTTGGCTATGTTATCTTAAGTAAATAACATACTTATACCCGGCATCCATTGGGCACAAAAGCATAACCAATTAGTGGCGGAAAAAATATAAATAATTTGCTAACTTCAAATACATTTATAGGGTACGATTTAAAAAAAGCACATTCAAAACTAAAATTAATAATTATAAATTAACAGTACAATAATATTATATAAAATGATTCTTGGAGTGAAAAAAAAAACAAAAGCAGCAGTACTGAAACCCATAAAATGGAATCATCGTCATTAAACCATAAATATTCATATTTAAAGAGACTCAGATAATAACATTTGAGCAATGACTTCAAATTGCATTTTGACAATTTTATTTTTAGACTTTTATTGTAGGTCTTAGCAGTATTTTGGGCTATATAAGCCAATATTGTTCGAAAATTCAGATCAGTCAGTGAAATACGTTTGAAACCTAAAGTCGAGATGGTAATGATCGCAGTTCTTGTGTTATTTGCGATTATTGGCGTGGGGAAAGGCGAAACGACGGCGAGCAGTCAGTGTAAAATTTGCCAAACTGCGAATGATGTGTTCTGTGAATCAGAGAGCACCTATTACATATGCGCAGGTAAGCGAGGCGTCTATTTCCATGGGTGCATTTCTGTATTGAATTTGTTGAGTAGGTGATAAAAAATACGGACCCAACTACTGTGAAGAAGACGAGGCCTGCACGAATTCAAATGATATTTGCGTGAAAAAAACACAACTTACGAGCGACGTTGTAAATGTCTGTGCTAATAATGATGGCGGCTGCCAGAGTTGCCCCGCCGGCAGGAAATTCACCTGTGTGAGCACCACCCAAGCTGCACCTTGCATCAACGAAAAACCTTCCACAATGATAACTATTGACTGTGATGAGGATGAGGTTTGTGTCTCGACTACAAATTCCTTCCTTTGTCTGCCCAAGTGCGTTGCAGACTATGTGAGTAGAAATGCACTTATATCGATCCAAGTAGGTAACTGATGCGATTTCGATGCGTGTTTCGTAGGAAGAACGTAGTATTCCCTGCAGCAACGCCGCCTACACGACCCCCACTCAGGCGCCACCAACAACACCCAGTTCTGATGTTCTGAAAACAATTTGCATAAATGCAGCCGCCAAGCAAAAGTCAAAGTTCTTCTATGCCTATGGCGACGCAAAGTGCAAACTCTACGTTTACTGCGAAAGGACCAGTGTGACCGGCACTGATTTCGGAACCATCTTGAGCGGCAGTTGTCCTTCCTCAAAACCTTACTTCAACACGGCCACAGGCAAATGCCAAGAAACTGTTCCGGACAATTGCAAAACCGATGCGCCCTCCTCGTAAGAAGAACAAACGTATATATATATATATATATATATAATTGAATGAGGATAATTACTTACATATATATTATCACTGTAACAGATGTTATTTCAATACAAAATCAAATTAATAAATGTGACGAATATTTAAAATATCACAACGATCAACATCATTTGAATTTCTATTTGTAAACTTATATAGTGGATTTTAATCTAATTTTATAGTTATTAACGCACGCATTTAAGCTCACATATTTTCTTCCTTGGACCAAACCTCCTTGGCTTATATTATACAGCTATATTAGATGAAATGCAGACACAGCATATAATTACTTTTACTAAATAAATTTTTTAATTTAGGTAAAAAAATGTAAGACAAACGATGATGTAAATGTAATTCGCATTAACTATTTGCTGTCGTCGACCATCAATCATTTCAACGACTAAGTAATACACGTGCCTGCCGTCTTTATTGTTTATAATCGTATATTAACAATATAATATATACTGCTATTGCAGCAAATAGCATTATAGCATAATATATTCATTATCTTTTCTTGCAGAGATAACAATTCTGAGGAAAAGGAATTCGCTAAGCCTTTAACTCTGAAGAGCTTTATTTTTAAGCTTGAAAGTCGACATTACTCTGAACTGTGTGACATGAACAAATTTTATGAATGCTTTCAATAACAAGTCAACTAATATAATATTAATATGATTATATTATAATAATATTCAATTATTATCTCATTACTAATATATTTCCCTTTAACATTTTAATTTGACTAGTACCGTCATCTGGCGGTCATTGGATGTACTGCCATCACGAACAGCTTGCCATGCTTAGACGTATACTTAATACATTGTTCATACGCTTATTAATTTTTTAATAATTGCATGCCATTGGGATTAATATAACAAAATATTATATTTGAGATTTAAAGAAAAACAATATTTCCTGTGTATTTTATTTGAGAGCACATACATGATTAACCGTTTGCGTAGAGTTAAAGAAAAATAAATGAATTATCCGAAAAGACCTTCTTCTTTCATGACTTTACATTTGGACAGTAAAGATAAACGTAGATCAAGCTGAAGATAAGCAGAAAAAATAATTCTTGGGAACAATGTGCGACACTTGAGCCAAGATACCCCTAGCAATATAATGTATATAGTTGGAGCGTTGTTATGCTTAGACCCAAAAAAAAATGATTCGATATTGCTTTATGGTAAGTCAACATCTAGACTTCCATTATCATACACACAAGGACTCATAAATGTTGTGCTTTGAAGGTTATAATTTTGCCTATATAAGATAATGTGGATGGAGACAGCAGATCAGTTAGTGATATACATTCAAATTAAAAAGTTAAGATGCAGAAGATCGGAGCTCTTATGTTGCTTGCGTCAATCGGCTTGGCTATGGGCCAAATTGATTTAGCCAGCAGCCAGTGTAAAACGTGCCAAAGCGCGAATGATGCATACTGTGAATCGGAGAGCACATACTACATCTGCCTGGGTAAGCAGTAACCTAAGGATCTGCATTTCCCCCAAGGATGTAATTGCATAATTGAATTCTCGCGCAGGTGAAAGGCGAGTTGGTCCCTTTAACTGTAATGCTGATGAGGTGTGCACCAATTCCTTGGATATTTGCGTGAATAAGGACGAAGTTACGGGCAGCATTAAGAATGTTTGCGCTGACAGCGGTTGTGAGGTCTGTGCGGCTAATAAGAAATTCACTTGTGTGAGCCGCACTCAAGCTGCACGTTGTATCAATGGGAACGTGTCTCCGAGTTTGCTCATTAATTGCGAAGCTGATGAAGTTTGCATCTCTGAAGCTGAAACTCTCTTTGGCACCGTTTGCGTGGCCAACTGTGCTGCCAACTTTGTAAGTACAATTTTTCTTCTATCCCTTTTTGAACTTAAGTGATGTAAATTTTCCCTGCAGGCAAATTTGAATGCCACTTGCAGCAATACTGTCTACACGCCACCGACAGAAACGCCACCAACCACGCCTAGTCCAATTGTGGAGCAGAGCATTTGTCAATCTGCGGCTGCCACCAAGACGGGCAGATACTTCTTTGCCTACGCCGATTCCTCATGCCGCACCTATGTCTACTGCGAGAGAAGCAGTGTGACGAGCACTACCTTCACCACAACCTTCAGCGGTAGCTGTGCTTCGCCTAACATCTACTTCAATACGGCCAATGGCAGATGCGAGTCATCCATTCCAGACAGTTGTCGCAACGAAGCTCGCACTACAACAACTACTGAGGCATCAGTTCCGACCACAACAACTACTCAGGCATCAGTTCCGACCACAACAACTACTCAGGCAACAGTTCCGACCACAACAACTACTGAGGCATCAGTTCCGACCACAACAACTACTCAGGCAACAGTTCCGACCTCAACAACTACTCAGGATCCAAACGCGAGCTCGCCAGAATAAGGAACAATAAGCTTCCTAAATCAAAAATACGAACCCGTTTCAATAGTTATCTAAATATTCATAAAGTAAAAGAAATGTATTAAAACAGTTATGTAACAAAACAAGGCTATTCAATTGATGTTAAATACACTTTATATCATAATTATAATAATACTTAGCTACAGTTAAATAGTCGCCCAAATAGCATAAATACTGAAACACAATTCAAAAGTCGCTTATAAATATAACAATCAATTTTGTTGCAACAATCTGTACAAACTAATTGGGGACTGTTAAACAATATGAATGGTGTGCTTAAAAATTGATGTGTCGCGAAACCGAATGGGTTAAGAACTGTACACCAACAATCGAAAAAAAAAAAATAAATAAAATACAATTCTATATACACAGACGAGACGAGTATTTGAATGTGTGCGCAGCACTTGCATACGTCATTGTGTCTAAATCTGTTATTGAATATGATATTACACGTTTTCGCATGCTCTTGGCTGATTTATAACGCTGGCAGATGCGTTGCGCCTCTGCTTAGTTCAACAAGGGGAAATTGTATGCTTGCAAACACACGACATGGCTATAAACTATATAAGTATATGTATATGTGTAGGTGTATATTAATAATTATGTTAGTGTGCTGCATGGCCACACATTGAAGACAGAAAACAAAGATACATAGTTACATATACCATAAGTACTGTACAATAAAAAGTTTTCATTTAATGATTCTTAATATTTGATCGAGACAAAAGCGAAATGCTGCTGTCGTTTCGCTGATGTTGCTGTTGCTCTGGTTGCTGCTGCTGTTGCTGTCGGTTGGTTTGGTTGGCTGGGCGATTGTCGCGGCAATTAAACATTAAATCAAATGAATTGCAGAAAACTGCAAAGCTGACACTGAATGACGAGAGAAACAGGAGGCTGTCTCGCTGACTGTCTGCGAAGACTGTCCCAATGTCTGCGGCGGCAGGGCGGAGACTCTGGCTAGTTTTCATTTTCTTTTGGGCTGGCCAAAAACTAAATGCGCAAATGGAAATTATGGCCATTGACGACGCACGATCTGCCCGGCACACTGTATGTGGGCAGCGGCGAGTGTACGAACTGCAAATAAAAATCAAATTAGCATATGTATATTTTGAATGATGGATCGTGGCTGCAAACCTTTGGCGCTTTCTGCGTTGTCGCCATGTAGCCGACACAAAACGATTGTGTCGTATGGCTCCACATCACCTCGCCGCAGCTCTGCTTCGGATAGTAGAGCAGTGTCAAGGCGCCGGCATAGAGATCTTGTTGTTGTGGCAACAGCGGAGAATCGAGGAACTTTTGCTTGAACGTCTTATGCAGACTCGTGACAGCACAATCACTGCCAAACGCACCATTGCATATTTCACGAGCAAGCAGCGTTTTCATCAGATACTCACCATTGCCCGTCGTACACGTGGCAATGGCCAGCTCATCCGTATCCGTGGCCCAGCAGCCAGCACCGTAAGTGGCCGCCTGCCCCACACGTCCAGGCATTTTGAGCAGAATGCCGCCGGAGCTGCAACCAGCTGCAGTGTTACCAGCACCGTCCACGCACACAGCACCTACAGTGTCCAGGGCAGCTGCTGTTAGTTCCACCTCGTTGCCTGGCTCTGGCACCACATCCACTTCCACCTCGACAACGGCCTTGCTACTGTTGCTGTTGTTGCCCACAACCAAATCGTATTTGCTTTTGTAGTGATTGTAATGGAATTTTGCTTTCGATGAGATCAGCACATGGGGTTCGACCATGGCACAACCCTGCTGCTCAGCATACTGCTCAGCTCCAGTGGCCGCCAGCACCATGGGCGGTATGCGTTCTAGAGGTTGTTGCTCCGATTGCCCGTCGCAAATGCGTCGCGCCAGCTGTATGGGATTCTTGACGCGACTCACATTGGTGCAGGCGCCAAAGTTCAGTGTGGTGCCGTCCATAATCGCTGCGTCGCACTGCACCGTGCCATCCAGGCAGAGATTCGAGCCGAAGCCGGCATTTGTGTTGCCACAGTTTTCTAGACGCATTATTGCCGCCTCGCAGGCATCGACGGCGCTGCCGCCGTTTCGCAGAATCTCTGTGGCGCGCATGCATGCCTCTTTAATGACGCGCTGGTATTTCGACTCGTCAATGCAGTTGCCAGCTCCTAAACGACACATTCAGAAAGACATGAATATATAAACACGCCTCATCAATCACCATCAATCAAAACAACAGCAAACCTGTGTGCACTGCTATGAAACCAGCCATGTTTTTGTAGTTTTATTCTGCTCGCTGCTACACGCCGACTGCACTTGCGTTTTGCTGCAGCCTTTGTTTACGTCCGACGAATGCTATTTTAGTATTTGTTTGTTTAAACAATTTTGGAAACTGAACTACGAGACTGCAGCAACGACCGTTTGCTGAATGCGCCAAAATACTAATTCAAAACAAGCGAGCGAAAAATACTATAGCATCAACTGTATTTTTATCATTCTCAAAATAGCATTAGGGGGATTCTTCTGGCAGTTAACTCAAATGTTCCTATTATTCAAAAAAAAAATTGTAATTGCATTATTGGTAATATATTAATAAATATATGATATGATTCATATGAATATCTGATAAACATTACTTGTTGTCATTTGGAAAGTATATTTTTTTTAATTAATAATTTAAGCATTAAATTGAATGCCAATTTTTAGGTGTGCCCAACCTCAAGACAGTAACACTAGATTGGTATATTTGTAATAGTTAGATATGTAAATGGGGTATATCAGATGATAGCTGCGTCTGGCCACACGCATATGTGACCGTGATTTTTGCAATAAAGCTGAACAAGTTGCAATAAAAAAAGAGTAAGAATGATTTATTTAATCATATAATTTGCGTATATGATGCCAAAATGTTGCAAGTGACATATGTATAGATTGTGCACCTACTTGTAAACAAGTCAAAAGATTCACAGGAAGTGCAAGTGAAATGTGAAGAAAGTGTTTGTTTGTCCAGGTTCAACAACTGTTTGTGTGTGTTTGTGTTGCGTTAGTGTGTGTACGTGTGTGCGTGTGTGTGACGTCTGACTAAACTGCACTTGTTATACACTAATACCAATTAAAGTATGTAAAAAAAGAAAGAACAACAACAATGAACTGAAAACCCTTGGAATATTGCAACGCAGAAAGCCAGCAGCAGATCATTCCAACTAAAATACGCCGCAAGAAACGCAAACAAAAGTAAATACGCTTAAAAAATAATGGATAAATTCCCATTAAAGGGTAGCAGAGAGGCTGCAGCGGAAGGCAACAGCTACATAACCGCATATCAGACAGTCATGAAAAAGGTATGTACATAAATATAATGCTCGTATTGCTAGCAGCTGCTTCACAAATTATTTAACTGCTTACGAAATGCGAGACCAATATAAATAATTTTCCATATTTGAGGGGCGGCAATGACACTGTACAAAAGTGTCTACGTGGGTGTATGACGCTCTATTTGGTCTAACTGAACAGCTGAGCAGTCGTCTGACCTATGAAGCAACATTTACACTTCGTCGGCCCTTCTCGCTGTCCTTCTATTGTATGAAAACTACCCAAAAAGTTGTCACTTAATCTTATCAGTGATCCGTGCGTAAACAAAGAACTTTTTTTGTCAGCACAATGCGCGCACATTTAAATAAATTAACGCTGGGCAAAAGATCAATTGAAAATCACAGTCTAGTAATTTTGCTGTTCTTTTTGAATTGCAGTCAAACGGTCACACTATTGGAGCAGGCGACGGCGATCATCCGCTGGCGCCGCATTCAAAGCTCTCATCCTATGCGGCAGCAACCACTTCACTTACCGCTGCAACAGCTACAGACGACGAGGATATGATAGATATAACGCCACGCTCGAGTCCGGGTGAATTAATTGGCGGCGGTCCCGGCGGTTATCACCGTGAAACAGCAACTGAATCGGACACGGAACGTGATTATGCTCCAAATCAGCGAACAATGCATCATCATCACCAGCATCAGCATGTGCCAACACACAGCGCTTTCGGCGATCCCATGGATGGTGAGTGCAGAAGTTCAAAGCTAAATGTGCTTGCCCGCTGTGATTTACTTAATCTTCAGTTGTGATCTCGTGGCCAGTTGCGACGTCACGACACTTTATGACTGCGTGGCGCAAGCCTGTATTCGCATTTATTACTATTGTTATTATATACCCACATGTGCAGATGCGGGTGAGAGGGCGAGTTTGTGGAGCTCGCTACCCGCTACTTGTATTCGTTTAATATACATATGATTAAAATATATACAGACGGACAGACAGCTATGCAGAATTCCATTTGCGCGCTCTTTGTATGTATTGTTTAATAAAAATAACAACGCATTGTAAAACGAATGATGTGTAAAGAACGCGGTTCACTTCGGTTGCCGGCAAGCAGATTTGTGAAGCTTCGACTATATTGATTATATCTCATTGGCAATGCTATTTACAATGTATCACAAGCTATTAGAAGATAAATAATTTATTACGTGTACAAACATTTGTAAAAGACAAGCTTCAATTTGATTAAAAACAAGTTGAAAGAATGGAAATGTATAATTCATTATTATTTACAAACGGCTAAATGACTATGGAAGTCAAATAATTTGTCATGTGCACAATAATTTTAAAGAAACAATCTAAATTTTATCAATCTCAAAATTAACGTCATAGTAATTATACGAGTATAATTATTAATTATTTTAAAGATACATAGTAGATATCTATACACAAATTTTGTAGACATATCAGCGGCATAAGATTAATAATAGTATATTTGATCATTATTTACAGCATCAAGATCATGTATAAGAATTCCATTCATTCAAAAGGCCACAAACTTGTCAAAATCGAAATGTTTTCAAGCAACATTAATAAATCCTAATCAAAGTACTCTTTTATTTTGCTCGCTCATGTACTTCGCCTTAGGAGCACTTGCGTTCTATGGCTCGTCGGACGTGCAGGACGATATACCGGGCATTGGACAGTATGAAGATTTCCACACCATCGACTGGCAGCGCGACATTGCCCGCGATCGCATGCGACATCGTTACATCGTCAAAAAGCGGCAGGATTCTGTCTGGGACCTGATCAAGGTAATCTCAAGAGTTCTTTATACGTGAAATCAGATAATTAGCTGTTATATTCTTATAGGGTTCAATTGATGCGGGCTCCGGCTGGCTCTGCGTACTGCTCGTCGGGATTGCAGCTGGTTGCGTGGCGGGCATGGTCGACATTGGTGCCAGTTGGATGTCGGACCTGAAGCATGGCATTTGTCCGTCCGCCTTTTGGTTTAATCGCGAACAATGCTGCTATCCGGCCAAGCAATCGGTCTTCGAGGAGGGTAACTGCTCCACGGTAAGTTTGTATCAACAGTGACTAAATACAAAAACTATTTCATTAATGCCAACTTTCGATTTAGTGGAAAACATGGCCTGAGATCTTTGGACTCAGTCGCTTGGGCACAGGACCTTACATCATCTCATACATTTGGTACATCTTATGGGCACTGCTCTTCGCCTCGTTGAGTGCATTATTGGTTCGCATGTTTGCGCCCTACGCCTGTGGTTCAGGTATACCTGAAATCAAGACCATTCTATCGGGATTTATTATTCGCGGTTATCTGGGCAAATGGACTTTGCTAATCAAATCGGTGGGCTTGATGCTCTCCGTGTCGGCCGGCCTGACTCTGGGCAAAGAAGGACCCATGGTGCATATTGCTAGCTGCATTGGCAACATCTTCTCGCATCTATTTCCCAAATACGGACGTAACGAAGCTAAAAAACGAGAAATTCTTTCGGCGGCCTCCGCTGCTGGCGTCTCAGTAGCTTTTGGAGCACCTATAGGTGGTGTGTTATTCTCGCTGGAAGAGGTGTCCTATTACTTCCCCCTAAAGACCCTGTGGCGCTCATTCTTTTGTGCATTGATTGCCGCTTTCGTGCTGCGCTCGCTGACACCGTTTGGCAACGAACATTCTGTGCTGTTCTTTGTGGAATACAATAAGCCCTGGATCTTCTTCGAGCTTATTCCGTTCGTATTTCTAGGCATTATGGGCGTAAGTTACAATGTGCAGTATTAACATTCTGTTGTAATTTATAAACGTTTATTTCGTTACAGGGCGTTATTGGCACGTTCTTTATAAAAGCAAATTTGTGGTGGTGCCGCTATAGAAAGTTCAGCAAGCTGGGTCAGTATCCAGTTAGTGAAGTGCTTTTTGTCACTTTAGTCACCGGCATAATCTGCTATCCGAATCCGTTTACGCGCATGAACATGAATGAACTCATCTTTCTGCTGGTTAGCAAGTGTTCACCTGGAGACATGAGCAATCCCTTGTGGTGCGTATTTTTGTGTGTTTTTGAAAATCAAATTGTAATCAACTACTTTCCAACTACAACAGTGACTACAAACGGATGAACATAAGCACAGGCACTGGTTTTGTTGAGGTGACCGAACCAGGACCCGGGGTCTACAGCTCCATTTGGCTGCTCGTGCTAACCTTTATACTGAAGCTGGCACTGACCATATTTACATTTGGCATTAAGGTGCCCTCGGGTCTGTTTATCCCCTCGCTGCTGTTGGGTGCAATCATGGGACGCATTGTTGGCATTGGTGTGGAACAGTTTGCTTATAGTTATCCTAACTTCTGGTTTTTCACCGGAGAGTGTGCGGACAGCAATCTAATAACACCTGGCCTGTATGCTGTTGTTGGCGCTGCGGCTGTCTTAGGCGGTGTGACACGCATGACAGTCTCCCTGGTGGTCATCATGTTTGAGCTGACTGGCGGCGTGCGTTACATCGTGCCACTGATGGCGGCTGCCATGGCCTCAAAGTGGGTGGGCGATGCATTGGGTCGCCAAGGCATATATGATGCGCATATTGCGCTAAACGGTTATCCGTTCCTGGACAGCAAAGAGGAATTTGCGCACACGACGCTGGCAGCTGATGTAATGCAACCGAAGCGCAATGAAACACTGAATGTAATTACACAAGATTCGATGACAGTGGACGATGTGGAGAATCTGCTAAAAGAGACCGAGCACAATGGTTATCCTGTTGTTGTGTCTCGAGAAAATCAATACTTGGTTGGCTTTGTACTCCGCAGGGATCTGAACTTGGCAATTGGTGAGTATGCCGCATTTTGAATAAATCTGTGATTTACAATTATGTTTTTTATCGCCAGGAAACGCCAAGCGTCTTATCGAGGGCATTAATAGCAATTCCATAGTACTATTTACATCTACTCAACCCACACAAAATTTGGGCCCTCAGCCACTTAAACTTAAGAAGATTCTCGACATGGCGCCCATCACGGTGACAGATCAAACGCCCATGGAAACTGTCGTCGATATGTTCCGCAAGCTGGGTCTGCGTCAGACTCTTGTTACACATAATGGGTAAGTGCTGAATATATATTTATATAAATACGTATTCGAATATATTTTTTATTTGCAGTCGTTTGCTGGGTGTAATTACGAAAAAAGACGTGTTGCGTCATGTGAAGCAGATGGACAATGAAGATCCCAATACAGTGCTCTTCAATTAAGTTGAATTTATTAGCCAATCAGCGGAATAGGCACACGCCTAGCAATTATTATTACCTGTACTATCACAAAAACAAAACCACATTTTATGAAATTAAGTCAAAAGTTGAGCAGATGAGGAGTAGAAATTAGTGAATTAACGATCGGAAATTCGAGCGTGAGAAAGATTTAGAAAAATTGTGTGCAGTTCTACTTTATGTTATATATATACATATATCTCTATATATATTTGATATTTTGAAAATATATATATTTGTGTATATGTATGTATGTATCTCGTTAATGTTAATTGTGTAATTTATTTAAGACTATTGCAATCGATCATTTATTTTGCTACTTTGTAATTATGTCATTGTAAGCGTACGCAATTTAATACTTTATATTTTCTATATATACACACCTCGTACAACATACTTTAAATGTAATACATGCAACACTATGCTATTTTTTATACACCTCCCTTGTACATCACGCGAATGTGAGCTTTTGTTTACCGCGGCAGGATAAGCGAGTTGCGCTTTCATTTGTGCGAGTAATACTATTTTATGCCGGCTGCACAGTCATATGCCTATTTATGAATAGAAGAATGTTTTTACTTCAAAACAATGTGAAAGATGGGACTTTAAGTTTTGCATTTCGTTCAAAATTCTTAAAGAAATTCTTATTTACATATTAATATATATTTACATATATTGCATAAATACATATATCGAAAGTATTGTGTTTTGTTAGAGATCTGTGAAATTTTAATCTAAACTCGTGTAAATAGCAACATTAAACGATGATTAAACCATAAATAAACTTAAGCGCAGCTATATACAATTTGAAGTTATATTAAATCTAAGCAGATGCTATTTATTCGACCCTGAAAATTGTGTTAAATGTGATTGGATTGGAACCTATGTAGGCTTTGATTTAGTAGGAAAGTGTTTAATTCATTAAAATTTAAATTTTGGTTCCAAATTAAAAGTATGATATTGGCATACGCAAGATTGGCGACGGGTGAGAAGAGTATACTTTTTATTTTAGTGGTTATCAATTAACTTGGATCATATTAAGCTTGTCCAAGGGTTGGACACAAACTGGACCAAAAAAAGTTGCTTCCACCACAACGGCAGAACATAAAACCGAAGCTTCCCTTGCAGCACGCGACCAAACGACACTTTTTGCTGACAACTGTTAGGATTTGTAAGGATTGTAAATGTAAAGATTGTAAGAACGAAATACCTGATAAGAAAGATTGTAAGGATAACAAGGAATCGGCTAATAAGAAATGTAAGGATAGAAAATCTAACGACTGTAAGAAAGAGGCCAGTGAGGATTGTAACTGTAGCAACGAAAACTCTGATAACGAAGATTGTAAGGAGGATGACGAACCTGATAACGATTGTAAAGCAGACAATAAAGATTGTGAGGACAACAAATCTGACAGTGACAAAGAGTGCTGTGGAGCCCCCAAAATGCCCTGTTGCATGGGTACAGTGTGTGTGTGCCCTGATCCCTGCGATGACGAGGAAATGGAAAAAATTCTTGCACACGTCGGTGGTAAGTGCGCAAAGAGTCCTTGTGCCAAAGTCAGGGAACCTTGTGAGAATTATGTCAAAAAGCACATAGGCAAGCCAAAGCCATCTAAAACCAAAAAATAACCAACAAGCGAGAGCAAGCCAATAAAATAAAAGGAACCTATTTATATTTTTCAAAATGTAATTAAGTTTATTCGAAATTTCAGAATTATATTTAGTTAAATAAGTATTAGCCTGTTCACTTATTTTTTATTATAATTTTATGTATGCCAGTTTTATTAATACTATTTCAAAATTATTTTTTATATGCTTGAATAGTTTTAGTAAACCTCAATTCAAATTATTCTCTCAAATTATTTTCGATATAGAATATCTGAAATTCAGAGCCATAGAGTCCAGTGATTAACCAGCAACTGAAAAAATGATCATTATTGCATAATTCTTCGTGTACTTCCTTTAACTATAGCTTTACCCATTGCCACTGATCATAATTAAGTTGCCACGACCTCGAAGAGCGCCTTTAACATGGGCATGGGCTCCATCGCTGACTCTGTAGTACTCCAAGGCGCCGTCGTTGCTGGGACAATAGATGATCTTGGCATCGCGACTGCAGGCAATGCTATTCTTAAACGGCAGTGGAATTTGCACAATCAACTGAGCGGTGTCCTGACAATAAATTAAAGCATATTAGCACGAGAAACATTGTTACCATAAAGCTTAGCTACTTCATCTTCGTGTCGCATGTCGTGATAATACGCTTGACCACTCAGATCGCAGCTAATTACAATGGGATGACCATCCATTTCAGAGCGCAGTAACGTGGATACCATGAAGCGATGTCGTCGCAATGCCAGCATCTGCAGTGGCTTGCTGGACGATCTATCCGTTGTGCTCCAGCAGCGATAGACGCCCCCATCGTTGGTGCCCAGCACAAAATCATTTAGCCCCAGCGAGACCATAGTAGAGAGCTCCCCGCCCACTGTGGCTGCATATCTAATAAGTAGTTTAAGTAGACGTAGTCAGACTTGATTTGTTGAACTTACTCCCAGTCGAGCGTCATCTGCTTGGAGACCAGCCACTGCAACACCGTGCCGTTGGGATAACAGGCGAGCAGTCGCTGCTCCGTCACCCAATCCAATGCCACTGCAGCTCCTTGTGTGGATAAAACGCTGTGCAGCTGCTTGATATCCACATTGGTGTCGCTGGCACCACGCGATTGCTCGTACAGCCATACAAAAAGTTCGCCATCCATGGTGGCACCCGCAAACATGTTCTTATTGAAACTATTTGTGCTCAGGCTGCGCAAACAGGACTTCAATGGCAGCGTCTTCATCTCCTTGTAGACCACAAAGTCGCCATGGGCAACACGCTGTGGCACAAAGAGCTTGAGCTGCTGATCCACATGCTCACACCAATCGTCATGAGACGCCACCGTTGTGGTGACCAGCACTGGAGCATTGTTCGTGTGCACACACAGCCAAATGGCCAATCCCTGTGAGTTGTCCATGCAGCCCATTGGCAGATTCTGATAGATCTGTACCAGCAGCTGCTCCTGCAGTGCAACTTGGCTCGTCAGTTGCTGCTGATCCTCATCCATTAGTGGTGTTGGCTGGCTCAGTTCCCGTTCTACCAGCGGATAGATCTGACGCAGCCATTTGGCCAAGGCTCGCTCATCGTACTCGACACTGCCATCCGTCCTGGCTGAGAGCTGTTCGGTTTGTGTGGCCATCTCTTTCTTCAGCTGCGTGGCGGTGGCCACATCTTTGCTGGGAGGCGGCGGATCTGTTCCCGTGCAGTTGTCAACCAGGGCATTTTGTTTCTCCAACGGCTGCGTGGCCGGAAACTCAATTACTGGGGAGCTGTAATGGGAAAGCACGTCCATCTGGCAGCTGCTCTGCAAAGCGACTAATTTGGCCACAACAATCGTCCCGACGGGTTGCCATAGCAACTGCCCAAGCTACCCTTACACTTTCTACTTAATGTTTCCATAAGTACCTTATATACCATATATCTATTATTATTAATATGTGCGTAATTAGACTCACAATTCTTGAAAAGTATTTAAAATTTAAAGCGAGCAATAAGTTGCAATTATTTAAGAGATTTACCCAACATTTTTATTAGATTAGATTCTCAAAAATTTATATTAAATTAGATTTACATTTAATATTTACATTTTGTATACCCTTTTTTTATTAATAAATATGCAATATTAAATTAGATTTACATTTAATATTTACATTTTGTATACCCTTTGTTTATAAATTAATATGCATAATGATTACAAATTATTTAAAATTGTACAAGCCACAAGTTTGAAAATTAATTGTATCTTTTTAATTTCGTTTAGAATAACATATTTCAATTTATATTTATGTATATAGTAATCAATCACATACATAAGTAGATAATGAACAACATAGCTAAATAACTTGCTATGTCCCACAATTCTTTTAATAATTATGATGATGATTAATTTTATTGAATTCCATTTACTAGCATAGGGTTACCAGGCATGCAGTTTTCTACATCACTTGTTAGATATGGAACTTTGAGAAATAACAGTTACGCTTGATTCAATTATCGATAACCAATAAAAAAATCCGTTTTCAGGCATCGAAGTAAGCTTTGATATATGATGAGTCTAATGTCATTAATGCCACTGTCATTAGCAAAGTGATTTTCATTTGCGAACTGTCTTCAGTGGAGAACAAATTTAATAAAGGAAATTTTATAAAGAGTTGCAAACTGCAAATAAATTTAATTGAGCTCTGAAAATTTTTCAACCACCAACTGTGAAATATTCTTGCTGTTTTAATAATTAATAAAAATACGATCTACCATAATGTTGCAGGCCTGGAAGAGATTAAGTACAGGTAAGCCACGTTAAGCAAATACGCTTAAAAATTACCTAATAATTTTGGTTATCCTCTCGAAGCTTCTGCAAACCGAGGCTGGAAAATCGGCCAACGGGGCAGGGTAGTTGAGTATTACCCCTTGCAGTCGCGATCCCTGCGCACTTCACTGCAGCTGTACAAGGATGAGAAATGCGAGGAAGAGCCACCGAAAGAAGTTGACCCTTGTGAGGAGGCTAAAAAGCCACCGAAAGAAGTTGACCCTTGTGAGGAGGCTAAAAAGCAATTGGGCGCCGGCAGCACCGGCGGCAAAGATCTTACCGAGCTAATGGGCAAGCGGCGCGAAGGCATCATTCACTCCGTTATCGGACCAGTGGTGGACGTCTACTTTGAAGAGGAAATGCCCGAAGTGCTCAACGCTATGGAGGTTCAGGATGCACCCATTGGTCGCCTGACTCTGGAGGTGATACCAATAAAGCAAATCACTATAAGTCGATTACTCACAGTTTCCTCTAGGTATTCAGTCATATGGGCAACAATGTGGTGCGCAGCGTGGCCATGGACTCAACAGAAGGTCTGCGGCGTGGCCAGAAAGTGCTCGACACGGGCTTTCCCATTCGTGTGCCTGTGGGCAAAACCGTCTTGGGGCGCATCCTCAACGTGGTGGGAGATCCCATCGATGAGCGTGGTGAGGTCAAAAGCGACTTCTATTCCTTTATTCATAACGATGCGCCAGAGCTGGCGGAATTGAGTGTTAAGCCAGAGATTCTGGTCACAGGAATCAAGGTAATTGATTTGCTCGCTCCCTATGTGAAGGGCGGCAAGATTGGACTCTTTGGCGGCGCCGGCGTGGGCAAAACCGTGCTCATCATGGAGCTGATCAACAACATTGCCAAGTCCCACGGCGGCTACTCGGTGTTTGTGGGCGCCGGAGAACGCACGCGCGAGGGCAACGATCTGTATCACGAGATGATTGAGAGCAAAGTGATTTCGCTGGAGGATGAAAACTCCAAGGTGGCTCTGGTCTACGGCCAGATGAACGAGCCGCCCGGTGCACGCAATCGTGTAGTGCTCACCGGGCTGACAATTGCCGAGTATTTCCGGGACATCGATGGCCAGGATGTGCTGCTCTTTATCGACAATATTTTCCGGTTCACTCAAGCCGGATCAGAGGTGTCAGCGTTGCTGGGCAGAATTCCCTCGGCTGTGGGCTATCAGCCCACATTGGGCACTGACATGGGCACCATGCAGGAACGCATTACGAGCACTCGCAATGGCTCCATCACATCCGTCCAGGCGGTCTATGTGCCAGCTGATGATCTAACGGATCCTGCTCCCGCTGCCACCTTCTCCCACTTGGATGCCACGACCGTATTGTCACGTCCCATCTCTGAGCTGGGCATCTATCCAGCTGTCGATCCTTTAGATTCGTCGTCGCGTATTCTTGATCCCGACATTGTGGGCGAGGAACATTACAACGTTGCACGTGCCGTGCAGAAGACGTTGCAGAGCTACAAGTCGCTGCAGGATATCATTGCAATTCTGGGCATGGATGAGCTCTCCGAAGACGACAAACTGACGGTGGCACGTGCCCGAAAGATGCAGCGTTTCCTCTCGCAGCCCTTCCAGGTGGCTGAGGTCTTTACTGGTAGTCCGGGCAAGCTGGTGCCTGTGGAGAAGTCTGTGGAAGGTTTCAAGCGACTGCTGAACGGTGAATATGATGATATTCCAGAGATTGCATTCTATATGGTGGGAGATGCGGAAGAGGCATTGGCCAAGGCGAATCAATTGGCAGCCTCCATGAGTGCGGACGATGACAAGTCCGCAAAGGGGGCCGCGAAAAAAGATGAGAAAAAGGATGAGAAAAAAGATGAGAAAAAAGACGGGGGTGGTGATAAGAAGGAAGTGAAAGCAGAAGAAGCTAAGGATAAAAAGGAAGTAAAGGCAGAGGAAACTAAAGATAAGAAGGATGAAAAGAGCGCGAAGCCTGCAGATAAAGAAAAAGGTCCACCCAAAGCAGAGGCTAAAGACTCGAAGGATGATCCTTCCAAAGAGAAGAAATAAGCTAACCCCGGAAATACACATTTTTACTAGTAATTAATTAACAATTAACTTTGTTGATTAGCAATCTTTTAGAAAAAATATTTGTATTTTTGATAAATAGATATTTTGAAATATAGTATGCTTGCATAAACAAATGATTATATTGTATAAGTGAAAATTTATTTGTGTATTAGTAGGATGCAACTTGCATATTCACAACGAAATTCAATGTACATAGTTAATCTAATTGTTAAATTGTCGTTTTAAGTTGCCTAGTCAGTTTCGCATGCGTTTTCAAATCGCAAACATGCGCGCCATGTTGAATTTATGTCGAATATTGAGTCAGCTGTTCCAACAGCTGATTGTCATTTGGGCCGGCTGTAGTTTGTTTTCGTTACGTGCAAAATGTTGCGTGTTCTGCGTGCCCGCCTCGTTACTCGCTATTATTCAGTGAAAATTGCTAAGAAAGATGCACAAAAATACACAGACACAATCAATTTACCACGCACCAAGTTTCCCAATCGGTTGACCGCCGCCAAGCGCGAGGAACAGGAACGGCAAATACTCGATGTTAGTTTTGTCTCCAAATAGATTACCATGAGACTAAATTTGGTCGATTGCAGCTCAAGATCGCCACATCTTATCAGCACCAGGAGCAGCACAAGCGCAAGCCCACCTTTGTGGTACACGATGGACCGCCCTATGCCAATGGTCAGTTGCACATGGGCCACGCTGTCAACAAGATCCTCAAGGACATCACACTGCGTCAGCGTGTGGCACGTGGACAGCAGGTGAACTACATACCTGGCTGGGACTGCCACGGTCTGCCCATTGAGTTGAAGGCCACGAATGTCGCGGCAGCGGGAGAACAGAATCCTCTAGAGATTCGCCAGAAATGTGAGTTTACCTATTGAATTACTTTCATTATTTTATTTGCTTTGCGGTTGCAGCACGTGCTTTTGCGCTGCAAGCTATTGAGTCGCAGCAGCAGGATTTTCGCAGCTGGGGCATCTTGGCCAGTTGGCAGCCGGATAATATCTACCTAACGTTCAAGCCAGCTTTCATTGCCAACGAACTGCAAATGTTCTACAACCTTTATGAGCGTGGTTTGGTTTATCGAGATCTCAAGCCCGTTTATTGGTCTCCCTCCTCCAGGTGAGCTGTGCTATTACATATCTAATTACTTAATTTAATCGTTATCTTCTGTAGGATTTACGCTTTATGTTATGTGTACTACAATCAATTTATTGTTATGCAATAATTTAATTTGAACTCCTCTTTCGGGAGGCAAATTCGACTTTTTCCTTTTGCAAAATATGAAATTATATATCTTCATTTAATATATTTCAATTCATAGAACTGCCTTGGCCGAAGCAGAGCTGGAGTATGATGCTAATTTTATCAGCCCCTCGGTTTACTTGAGGTTTGCCTTAACAGGCTTGTCGTTGACTAACAAGCAAGTCTTCGCCTTGGTCTGGACAACCACCCCTTGGACACTGCCCAGCAATCAGGCCATCTGTTATAACAGTTCCTTGGAGTACGTGCTTGTCAAGCTATCGAATCGCAGTCCTGATGAACTGTATCTCATGGCCTCGGCACTCGTGGCGGACTTTGAGGCAACCACGCAACTGCAATGCGAAATTGTGGAACGATTGGCAGGCAGCGACTTGAGCAACTGCAGCTATCAGCATCCCTTAGACAAATCACAGACAGCACTACCCTTCTTTGATGCCACGCATGTGCAGGATAGCAAAGGCACGGGGCTTGTGCACACAGCACCAGCTCATGGTCCG
Organism: Drosophila rubida; assembly: GCA_035046165.1. NCBI lineage: Eukaryota > Metazoa > Arthropoda > Insecta > Diptera > Drosophilidae > Drosophila > Drosophila rubida. Next base: position 12,519,164 of record JAWNOF010000021.1, on the reverse strand, counting down.
GATGACTTTCTGATCAGCTTGGCCAACAAATTGTCGGTCAAGTGCTATGTGAACGAAGCGGGCACTTATACGCAGGAGGCGCCTGAGTTTCTGCGCGGTCAGTCAGTGCTGGGCACAGGTAATTCGCTGGTGCTGCAACATCTTGCAGCGGATGTGGTGCATGCCGCGCAGTTGCAGCATTCCTATCCCATCGATTGGCGCACCAAGCAACCTGTTATTATACGTGCCAGCGAACAGTGGTTCATCAATACGGATAAGTTGAAGGCACCTGCGGCTGCAGCGTTGGACCAGGTCGAGATCTATCCACGCGTCAATGCGGAGGCCAGCAAGAAGGCGATGCTGACGCAGCTGAACAAACGCCCCTATTGGTGCATATCCAGACAGCGTGCCTGGGGCGTGCCCATACCTGTGCTCTACAAGCGGCACAGCAAGGAAGTAGTGCTCAATGAAGCACTGATTCAACATTTCTGTGCTCTGCTGCACAGCGAGGGCTCTATGGACTTTTGGTGGTCGAAGCCGCTGGAGGATCTGCTGCCTGAGCAGCTGTTAAACCAACTTGGTTGCAAAGCAGATGAGCTGGTTCGAGGCAGCGATATTTTTGATATATGGTTCGATTCGGGTAGCACTTGGTCATCAGTGTTGAAGGAGGACAAAGTGGCTGATCTCTATCTCGAGGGCTATGATCAATTCACCGGCTGGTTTCAGTCGTCTCTGCTTACCAGCATTGCGGCTAGGAATCGTGCGCCATACAAGTGAGTGACATTTGAAGAAACTTTCTATCCATACACTGACAATAATCTTTTTGAACAGAGCGCTTTTTGTGCACGGCTTCACGGTGGATGAGAAGGGTCACAAGATGTCCAAGTCACTGGGCAATGTCATTTCGCCCAAGCAAATCACCAAAAAGTATGGCACAGATGTTCTACGCTGGTGGGTGGCTTCACATGGCACCCAGCACATGGCAATCACTGTCAGCGACAAGTTGCTGCAACAATCCGCAGAGAGCTTGAGCAAAGTGCGTGGCACATTGCGCTATCTGAATGGCGTCTTGAATCAGCAGAAAGAGCAACAGTTGCCACTGCAGGATAGTAGCTACTTGAACAAGTATCTGCTGCATCAACTACTAAACTTCGAAGAGGAGGTAGGAGTTTCTCGATAGCCACAATTCAGTGCTCTACATATTTGTTTTTTAGATAGAGAAACTCTACAATGTCTATGAATACAACCGTGTTGTGGCCTGCATACAGAACTTCCTGGCGAATCAAGTCTCTGGCATTTATGTACATCTGATCAAGGATCGTCTATACTGCGGCGATGAGCAGCAATTGCAGGTGATCCGCCACACGCTCATTCAATGCTACAAGCAGCTCTGCAAGGCACTGTGGCCTATTGCGCCCTTTATGATTGAGGAAAGCTGGAGCTATTTCGATGCAGCTGGCGGCGCTTTTCACGAGCAAACTGTGCAAGGTCAAAAGGAATGGAGCAACCCAGAAGCCAATCAAATTGTAAACACAGCCTTGGAAATCAAGCGTCTAATCAATCAACAGGCTGGCGATGTCAATAGCTGGCATCTCGCAGTGAGCATCACTTGCAACTCGGAGCAACAATTGAACCAGTTATGTGCATTAAATGGTAAATTGAGTGAACCTGTGGTCAACTCAGAACTGAGCGAGATACTTCAAGTGGGCAGCGTTATGCTGCAGGCGGAAGTGGACTCCGGAGCGTTTGCAGCGCTAGTTAAACTGAGCAGCTCGGAAGCAGCACTCTGTCCGCGTTGTCGTCGCTTTAGCATTGTGGAGGAGGAGATTTGCAAGCGCTGTGTGAACATACTAGCTGCCAAGCAGTAGTTTAATGTTTAATTGTTGGTTATTAGGTATTAAAATAATATAAAACTAACCAGTTGTTCCCATTTGCGCTCAGACTCTAGGAGCTAAGAGTATCAAAATTTTAGCTCCGATGATAGGAAAAAGCGTTGTGTATAGATAAAATGTATATTTGTAGATTCTTAGAAACTCTGCAAACACTTTAGCAAAGTGTCGCGAAGCTTGAGGCGCGTCGTCGGCTTGCCACCACAAATGATGTGCGTTTCATTGTCCTCGAACTTGATGGTCGTATCCTCGTTGACCAGCTGCAGAGTCAAATTGCCACCATTGCGCTCCATTTTTATGTTGGAGAAGCCATCCTGCGTCAATCGTTTCATTAGCGCGTCCACATCGATGGTGCCATATTCATATTTAACGTTCTTGAGTACATCTTCCTTGGAGGGTACACTGCTTTGACAGCCGCTGCTGGAGCTGGGCTCCTCTTTGATGGTTTCCGCACACGGCTGTATGCAATGCACCTTGTCCTTGACCTGCAGCACGCCAGTGAGCGTGGACAGTGACACGCCGGTTGCCACTTCACGTGCCAATATCTTTTGAGCCAGCTCCGAGGCAATATAGATGCGATCCAGCTTGCGCTTCAGCGGCAACCTAATAATCTCGCCACATTTGAAGGTTATGATCTTTTTGTCCGGTTGCTCAATGAACAGATTGGGGGCCGAGGGATGTGGCTTCGTGTATGCCTCGGGTATGACCAGCACATTGGGTTTGAGCTCCTTGATCAGCTTATTCGCCTGCTGATAGTTGAGCGAGGTGTCGATGGGACAGTAGAAGGCTTTCATAGCCAGTGGCTGGAAGGGCGCCAATACTTGCAGGTAGGGAAAATCAGGTTCCGTGAATATAATGGAATTGTTGGGATTGTTGCCCCACATCTCGATGAAATGTACAGCGTCACCAAAACGCAGGCTGGGATGACCACAGAACACGACACAGGGCTGCCAAGAGAAAGTTCAAGTTGTAGAAGTGTTTATAGGGATTCAAGAATCGACTCACCTGTCGGAAGTCCTTGCTGAAGCCCTCGGAAAAGACGTGATTGTAGTGCTTCAGCTTGGAGTTGCGGAGGTAGAAGGCATGCGGAAACGGATCATCCGGCACATACACCTTGTTCTGCTTGGCCGAGCTCAGCCACTCAGCCAAGATGTTCGAGTAGGCCAACGAACTGTCTGCCACCGGCGAAATAAAGAACATGGGCACGTTATTTAGACCGGCATTCTCTAGATTTTGCGTGAGGCACTCGAACAAATCGTAGACAACACCAGAAGGATAGCAGGGTATCAGCGCAGAGCCATTGTTGCGTATGGTGAGCGCCACATTCATGCACAATTCGCCCAGCTTGGTGTCTGGATTAACAGTGGGCGCCTGCGTTAAGCCGGTCATGATGAGGACATCCGCATGCTTGAGCGCCGACTGATTGATGGGCCGCGGATGCGTTGTCAGCGTGGAGGAGCCGCTCACGTAGCAGATCTTCTCATGGGCCGTGCTCAGAACCCAGTTGCTGGAGCCAAGACAGTAGCCCGAACTAACAGGCGTGGCAATGAATGCTCCCAATATGTCCAGTTTTTCGTCGTAGCCCATGATGGTCACCTTCGATAGACTGCCCTGCACATCCTTCAGGCTGAAGATGGTGCGCCACTTCTTAGCACGAAAGGCTTCACTTAGTGGACTGGGCAGCAGGTGCAGCTTCTCTTTCCAGAGGCGCGCCGTGCATGCTTTAGGGGAGACCTCAATGTAATCGACAAGTTCCTCGAGAAAGAAACGTCCAATTTGCAGCGTTGGTTCTGTTGCGTAGACTTTGCCCTTAAAACCAGTATTTTCTGTGATATATGGTAGAGCGAGCATGTTTAGATAGTTGGAGATAAGTATAACATCGAGCTCGCTGAAATCTAGCATTTTGTCCATTGGCAAATTGAACTCGGGAACGGAGTCCACAAACACTCGACCACAGCACTCCTTGAGCTCGCCATCCATTTGAGGATCATGATCGCTGCTAGGCACAAAATTTGGCAAATTAGAGAGCTTCAAACTCTGCACGAAGGGAAGAGGTAGGAAGTTGAGGACCGTTTGCTCTGTGAGGCCGCAATCGAGCATTATGCGAAGTCCCTTGAACGTGATGATGTAGCATGGTTTAGCCAAGTCACCGCTAAGGCAATACTATACAATTTATAAGCCAGATAAATATATTATTGTCATTTCCTTTGATGATAATGTTTTCTGTTTGTCACCTACCAATCGCATCTTGCTTGGAAATGAATTGGTGCCCGCGTCGTTCGTTCTATGACCAGCGTCGTTGTGGCGTCAACCAACTAATGAAGAACAGCTGACCGCGAAAAACAAACGGCAACAAATTGCTAAAATTTGACAACGCTCAAAGGCTGGTATATTTTGAGTTTTAAATGCGGTCACACGGTAATTTTCTTGTTTTCTTTTTAAAATTCGAGTAACTTTGCATAGTGATGTCTCAGCAAATCCGTGTTTTACAGTGTGTAGAGTGCAGTTTATATCAGGTACGTTTAATGAATTCTTAACAATAGTGCTGGTTAATGTTAATAATTGTCACTGTTTAGGTGGACATTGTGAAGAAGTCGAATAAGTGGGACTGCAAAGTTTGCCGCCATAAACAGGTCGTACACCGGGAATTCTTTCGCGGAACTGGAGCAGATTGTCGTTTGAAAGTGCAGGAATTAAACCTGGACCGTGGACTAAAACGTCAAGCTCAGGATGAGCGTAAGATATCAGAAGTGCAACAAGGGCTAGATTCTGAAGTGTCAGCTCAGCCTCCGAGTAAATGGGCTGCTTTTGTGGATAAGTCAATGCGCCGAGAATCGGAGAATATGTTCAGTTCACGAATAGGTAATCAGCCGGAGGAAGACAGCTTTTTAAATGGTCCATCATCATCTCAACCAAGTAAATGGGATGCTTTTCTGGGCGAGCATATAAAAGAAAGCCAGCAGTCGGACACTTTCAAGACAAATTTTCAGTCACCACAACTAGCTAAAAGACCAAGTAAATGGGCTGCTTTCCTGGATGATCAGGACTCAGAGAAGCGGCGCAATCTGCAAAGTACCATTCAACAATATGACTCTGATGAACTGCCGAGCAATATTATTAAACGCAAGCCAAGTGGTTTCAACAAGCGCAAATCCGACAACTCCATGGGCAATAACAAGGCTTTATCGAAATGGCAGAAGTTTCTTTAAAATTTTAAATATTTTTCACAGTAAATGGCAGAAGTTTCTTTAAAATTTTAAATATTTTTCACAGTAATCATTAAAGTATGTTGTATAGGTATTTTTATTAAAATTTGTTTTTTTTTTCATAATATTTGAAACGCGTAATGGAAGCCGTTGAGTACATATTTGATGTGTATAGAGAGTCAACGCTTCCATTGGACTAATCGAATACAATTTGCATTAAGAGTTCTGCATAATCTAGAAAAATGCAATTAATTGAATTAATCATTATTAATATAATATTGTTAGTTTAGGGCTTTGCTATTTACGTTTTGTTTTGTTGCTGCTTCATATTACGAGGGCAACATGTTTGACATGATAAACATATAAAATATTCAATCCATCCTCAATTAGCTTGAATGGAGATAGTAGTTGTTTATTTTGTAATCGGTTGGCGTAATACGTTTGTGTTTACGCATTTAGGTTGAGAAGAAAAATGTTGATTCATAATTATTGACGACAGACTACATATATATTCCTAATTGCTGAGTACTGCGGCGGAGGCGGCGGCTGTTTAGGCCGTGGTAGGCACAGCCGGAGTTATGTCCTTCTTGGCAACCTTCTCATCCGATCCGGTTTCCTCGATGTCAGCGGGATCTGCTTCCGAAACTCCCGCCTTGCCCGACGAGCGACGTCGCTTGCGATTAATACGCCATGGGCGTATGGGAAATTTCATGGCTGGCAGTTGATCCATGCCGAGCACTTTGAACATCTGGCGGAAAGCTATGTAACGCAGAAAGAGCTGCGACGACACGGTGAGATCTTCACGCTCCTGCTTCGACAGTTGCTGCAGAGCATCGGTTGGATCCTTCTCGCAGGGATCCAAGAGACCGGGTCCATTGATCAGAAAACCCGATGACAAAGCCTCCATAATGCGACGCAAGCAGTCGCCAGGTGAGATGGGAAAACCAGCCGACGAAATCACTTTCTCCACCAGCAGTTCGAGCGACCACTGCGGCAGGGATTGCCACGACGAGACGCGCTGGCAAAGATCACGCAATATACGAATAACCATGACGCACGATTGCAAGCCAGTTGCACGTGCCTGGAACCATTTGGCATGACGTAAATCAGCAAGTGCCTGTCACAAAAACATTATGTTAATAAGCGTCTTTCTAACATGGGTATGCAGTACTCACCCGCAAACAAGGCTCGCGTGGTAAATACTCTGAATCAGCGGCTTCCTCCGGCTTTGAAGATTCATCTGTCTTGGCAGCGGTTGCCGAATCACAAGCCTCGCGCAGCAGTGGCGATGTCAGCGTAATCTTAACTGCCACCACTTCATCCAGAACAATAACCGATGCTTCCTCAGCATTAACCTCGACGCGATAGTTGACCTGTGTGTCACCTGGAAGTGGAAATTAAAGAGTCATCTATAAGTTTTTTCGGTAGCAATAAGAAAAAATAAACATTTACAGGTTTATCTACGCTTAGAAAAGAGACAAACATTGTAGGTAGTATATGAAGTATATAAAATACGAAGTGGGCCCACAATATACATATATAAATATGTATATACAATATTCATATGTATATTCACATATATATGATACGATAATGCACATCTGACAATCAAAAGCAAAATGTAAATGTTTGTTTCTTCCTACGTTCCACAGATAACAAAATTCCGCTCTGTTCCCAGCAAACATCATCCATAAATCATCACGAAATAGTTGTATGTAGTATGGTATCGTAAGTATTTCAAGTATTTTATCATCGTACTGTAGTTTGTATGACTTGCGTGCTGGGATCGGACCGGTTAGCCAGTGGGATTGGTGGCGGCCATCAGCTTCAGCTTCGCCTCCAGCTCCATCACCGGCTCGGCCTCGTAAACGGAATTGCAAACAAATTGTGCAATTCCCCTTAGAGTGTACTTAGGTTAGTTAGTTTTCTTCACGCACAAAAAAAAGACTAAAAATATTGACCGAAATTTTTCGACGGAGAAATCTTCAGCACCTGCAAATTTCGGTCGCAATTTTTTCAGTTTTTCACTGTATTGTTTTTTATACAATCAAGTTTGATACACACATAACGGCTGCTTGGATCAATTCGCTATAGAGGTTGAAAAAACTGCCCCATTGTTTAAAATTTCGTGGGAGCTCAACAATTTTGGTTGGATAACAAAATGTATAAAGTACTTGGACATGACACATATTATCTATATATGCACATATATAACAATTCCATGTGTACCATCATCTAAGCGCCTTTTGCGTCTGTCTTGTGTGGATCAATCGCATTGCTTCTGGTCGTTATAGCTGTTTTCTTTGTATTTTTTTTTAAGCTGCTTACGCGCTTTAAACATAGTACTATATACGATAGTGTTGTCAAAGGACTTTATTTACACAAAGTTTCTTCGCATTTGGAAGTGGAAAATGGGGGGAATAAAAATAGAGAGAGAAAGAGAGAGTGACAAGTGGCATGTGGCTAAGTGACAAGTAAAAGTAGAACAACATACAAGAGCACAGCGCTAGCGCCCAAAACTTTGTATAAATATATTCCTTTGGCTCTGAAATTCGCAAAATTTCATTTCATTTGAATTGAGTCGAGATTGAATGGAATTCGATTCGTTTGGTTAAAAGAATTGATTTGATTTGCATCGATTCGATTCGATTCGGTTTCATTGTTCCACATATACAATCGAACTCGCACTCTATTTGCATCCGTTTTCAGTTTCCGTTCGCGGGCACACATTTTTCAGAGTACTGAGGTACGGATTACGGAGTACGGATTACTGCTTGTGTTACCATTACGATCACGATTATCCGTTGAGATTATCTCCACCACCAGCAGCAGTAGAAGTAGAAGAAGTAGCAGTAGTAGTGACAGTGGCAGTGGCAGCAGCAGCGACTCTCTTGGAAATCTATAGACGGCTATAACCCTGACACCTGAGTGTGAGGAGTACTGTGAGTGATATCATCTCAAGGCTAAGAGGAGGGCTCAAATCTTATCCTGCAGAGAGAGAAGCTGAAAACGGCAAATACGTTTTTATTGTTTACTTTTAACTTTTTTTTTTTGTTTTGGTTTGTTTCTTTTGTTTTGTAGTTGTTTGTTGTAGATCTTGGCAATTTTGTTGTTGTTGCTTATTTGGCTGCTGTTGTTTCGATGTTGTTTTGTTCGCTGTTCGTTGTTGTTTCGGGTCGTCCGTCATTCAAAAGCAATTTCAAATTCCACACCACGGCAACAACAACACAACAGTCTCAACAGTAGTCGTTTATGTAACACACAATTTTTTTTGTTAATGTCAAATTTTCAAAACAATAATTTGCACTTTTTCCACACAAATTGCGCATCGCAAACGACTAAATTTGATTCGACATATTGATAGATATACATAGTTTATAAATATGTCCATTTATCGCATTATGTGCATTGGAATTGTATAATCGCATTTTTCATTTCATTTTTTTCTGCTTTTCAAGCATTATTTAGCGCTCCGAAATGTTTTTCTCTCTCTTGGCGAACTTCACATTGTGAAGTTGGCCAGACGATTTCAATAAATATATAGATATTTTCTTTTGGATTTGCTGCTTTTAATTTTGCAATTTGTCGCGTTTCTCTATTCGACATGGATATGTCTTGGAATCACATTAAAAAGTTAAGAGCAATAGAGTTCAATTCTATTGGATATAACTGGTGAAACTTCGCAATGTTTTTACGAGTTAAGGCTCAAATACCACATCATCAAACATTCAAATATTATTATTATTATAAATGGGTGAATTTAGTTTCGTGTATGGAATAAAAATAAATAATTCGAGTAATATCGGTATAATAAAATATAGTTATGTTCCCAGAAATAGGAATTTTATGCTGGGAATGAAACTACACCATGGTTGCAAGTAAGTTGACAATGTAGCTTAAAAGGATGAGTGCTGCTGTGTGTATTTGTGTATGTGTGGAAAGCCTAAGACATATCCATGCTACACTTAAATTCCCCCCACTTAATTAGGGGAAGTAAGCTTGCAGTTTCGCATGTTATTATTTTTAATCAGCCATATTTCTGGAAAAAGTTATTGCAGGCAGTGCACACAATGAACACCAGAATATCGCAAGTCTAAATACTCTAGTGGTTTGCTGCTCTTGCTAACTTACCTGCCACCTCCTTCAGTTTGTCGGGCAACAAATTGGCCACACGTTGCAGCAGACTCGTTGTTGGCTTCTCCGCACAGAGGACGACCAGCTCGACAGCGGTGTCGCCATGGAGCAGCAGTCCTTTGGCCAAAAAGCCAACGCGCATGACGCCTTTTAAGATTCGCACCACATTACCGCCATTGTCGGCATCCTTGTGGAATGAGAATATCTGATTATCACGACCATCCTTCTCCGATGGCTTATCAGTTTTCTCTTTCTTCACAGCCGCCGCATCGCTTTCGTCAGCTGCTGGCGTGTTGGGCAACTCAACCAAAGCGTCTGACACGAGTTTGAGGGCGCGTTCAGTGTGTGAAACGATGCGTTGAATTGTCTGCAGCTCCTCCTCCTTGGGATAGATCTCGGCATGGCGCGCAATAGCATGACGATCGTCGGTGCTCTCCGGACGACGCACATTGCCAACGCCCGGCATCATACCAAAGTGCGGTGGCGGACCACCGCCAACGCGGCCAAAGCGTTGAGCGCCTATGCCAGAAGAAGTTTGGGTTAATTAAGTATTGAATGATTCGTGTATGAAATGCAATATGCCAACTTACCACCAAAGCTGCGTGACATCCAATTATTGTAGTCATACTCCTCGGTGTATTGACGATTGCGCTGCTCATCCCAGTAGCTGCTGCCCTCGTGATCATCGCCGCGATGGGAAGACATCAGCGCGCGCTGGGCACGCGCCTCGGCCAGGCGACGCTGGCGCGGAGTTGGCTTAAAATCAACGACCAGATCGGGCTGCACTTTGCGCTTGTATTGCAAGCGATGACGACGTCCCTTCATGTGCATCTCTTTGGCATTGGGATCGTTAAACTTGCAGTCGCACAGCTTGCAATTGAAGCTGAGTATTTTTCCCTCATCGTCCTTCACCTCCTCAATGTATTCGCCGCCCACCGGCTTTATGTTGTCCGTGTTCTCGCCCAGCGAATCGTCCAGATCATCCATGTTCTCTGACGAGGCCGCACCCGCAGCCGCAGCAGCTGCTCCAGTTGTGCTTGCGTCAGCTTCGGCTTGTTCAGACTTTACGGTTGTGCCGGCGGCGGCGGCAGCAGCAGCACCAGCTGGCGCATTTGGCCCGGCAGCTGGTACAAAGTTAATCTTGCCCATTTTCTTGGGCTCCTCGGATGGTATGGGCTTGCCCAGCTTCTGATGCAGCTTCACCACCTTCTGATGCTTGGCGCCGCGCACATGAGCCGCATACGCATCTGTGCCAGTGCAGGTGACGTCGCAGAGCTCGCAGTGATAGTTGTTGCCACGATTCTGTGTGCTGTTGGTGGCCGTTGCCTGCATTTTAAGCGATGCCTCGCGCTTCTTGTGCTTCTGGCCCTCCAAGTGCTCGCGGTACGTTTGCGGTCCGGCGCACGAAATCTTGCAGACCTCGCAGTAGTGCAACTGTTGTGGACGTGGCGGTGCCTTGGGACGCAGGCCACGCAGTGCAGCTGCGCCCGGAATAGGGGGTCCCATCTTACGCTGATACCAACTGTTGCCACCATTGTTGGGTTTCTGGCCGCCCGGGCCGGGATGCTGTTGTGCAACGTACATGCTGGCGGCATTGTAGAGTGCGGTGTCATAGCCACTATAACTATTGCCAGGTGCCACGTTTGGCGGTGGCTTGGGTGCACCATTCGATTTGTCCATTTTACCCATGCCGCCTTTGGCTGCTGAATTGGGGTTCTTCACAGGCGGTGCCGAGTAGTGCGTCTTGCTTACTGCTGCAGCTGCGGCTGCTGCGGCTGAGGCCGTGTTGTAGCTGGCCGGCGCTTGCTGATAGAATGTTTTCGTAGCGTCGTACGATTGCATGGCGCTGCGATAGTCACCGTAGCCGCCATAGCCCGGTGCCCCAGCACCAGCGCCGGCCGCTGCATACCCACCGCCCCCACCTCCGCCTCCACCTTGGCCGCCTCCTTGGCCAGCAGCGACAGCGGCATTTTGATAGGCAGCGGCATTTGCATATGTTGCATTCGTTACCGCCGGGTAGGTGACTTGCCCCGTGTTGTACTGGGTGCCGCCGTAGTTAAACCCGGCATAGTTATTGTTCGCCATTGCCACGCAAAATCGCTGTTGGGAAATGTAGAAACATACAAATTACCAATCAATGCAAATCACTCGTTTTACTCATTATTATTGCCTCCTTCCCCGCCGACGAAGTCCGTCGACAATACACGATGACAAATGACAAAATCAGTTTGTTCTACTTACATTTAGTTGTTATTACTTTCTTATTGCTATTACCTACAACAAAAATATTTATTGGCTCTGACGGTATTATTTATTTGTGCTTGCCGGAATAATAGACTGTTTATCTGTTTTAATAGAATGCGTCGAAAAAGTGCTTTTAGTCACGTCATGTCACCTCTCGCTCGCTCTTTTGTCACTGCCAAATAACGTAAAATGAAATCCCTCACACCATACTCATTTGTGACTATCGATTTTTTTGTCAGACGAACGCCACTTTAGTTGCACTTTTCATGTATGCAAACAACACGCACGCACGCCAATCAATGTTGAACATGTCACATAACAACTAGCACATAAAACAAAACCTTTAAAACTCGATTTGCGCAATTAAATTACCTTTAATGTGGGCTTTGCTAAAAAATTTTCTGTCTGTATGAACCGGCGACAGTAGCGATATGAAAAATGACCGTATGTGAAATGTCAAAATATGTTATTTCAGCTCTCAAAAAATACCAAAAATACTACTTATTAAACTTTAGAGTTATGCTGTAATTTGCGAAAACAAAACGTATAAAAAGAGAACATATTAGTATTTTTTAATTAGAGTAGTTCAACAACTTCAATTCTTTTTATCTCACTCGAAATTGTTTAAAAGAAAGTATATTCTAAATGGCAACACTGTTTTCGATATCGTGCTGCCAGAATGTTATTTCGCGCTTATCGGAATTTTGGTATTTCGATATCACAACCTACAGGGAAAACACAATGTGGCAACGTCAGCATTAATTCGCGCCGAAAACAAAACTTGTGCAAAGAAATGTGGTGAATTGTGAAATATTTGTTTATTTTTTGTTTTGTTTACGTTCTGATGGATGAAAAGCGTTACATTAAGCGTAAGGAAAAGGCGCGCAGTGATGGCAATAGCGAGCAACTGGCGCTCAGCTGTAATCAATTGGGTGACTATTATAATCAGCTTGGCAAATACAATGAGGCGGTCAACGAATATAAACAAGAGGCTTCGATATATGCGAGCTTGGGTAGGGAGCTGGAGACGGCGAAGGCCAAACGAATGCTAGGTGAAATGTACACGCTGCTCTGTGAGTACGACATGGCAAAGGACTACATAAACGATTATCTGAGTAAGTAGTTGTTGTATGTTAAACTCCCTCGCAGCTAAATTGTTACTCTATCAAACAGAAATTGCTAAGAGGATTCAGAACCAAGTGGAACAGCAGCGTGCCTATGCTACGTTGGGTCGCGTGCACCTGTTGCATGGGCAGAGCTTAAGTGACACAACAGCCTCGGGTGCCATGGAACAGCTGAAGCTGGCTGAAAAGAGTTTTCTGCGTAGTCTGCTGCTTATCAAAGAGTAAACAAAAAGAGCAAACTGATTGTTGTAAGTACAACAAATTTATATCTATTGTATTTTGTAGGCTTTCTGGTCAGATATCGAAACTGGAGCAACTGGATATGCAAGCCCGCTGTTACCTCAACATTGGCGTGGTCAAAGAGCATATGGAGGAGTTTGAGGAGTCCATAGAGTATATAGAGAAGGCAATTAAAATCAGCAAGGTACACGATCTATTCGAACTGACGCATCTGTGCTACATCTCGATGAGTCTGCTCTACAATTGCAAGAAGAACGACGCTGCGTCGGCGCTGCGCTATTGCAATATCGCACTTCAAGTGGCCAAACGGTTGCCTAACAAGGTGAAAAAGATCTGCGAAACGCTAATAACCAAGTCGGACATACTTATTAATGCAGGAGACTTTGCCAGCGTCAAGCAAATCCTCACCAAGGCCTACAAGAAACACACGCCCGATGAAAACGATCGGGCGGCCATTGAGCGTTCGCTACGTATTGTGGTCAAGATTTGTCAAACCCTCGATGATCTGGTGCTCACCAGTTCCGTGGACTATGCCAAGCTGAAGGACTTGTATGAGAAATTGGGCGATGGATGCTGTCATCTGTTGAACTACGAAAAGGCGCTTGTTTATTACCAAAAGATGCTGGAGTCCGCTGAGCTGAATCAGGAGCACGGCAAGAGCCTGGTGCCCATCTATGTCAGCCTCTACCAGACGTACAAGGACAATAAGCAGTACGACAAAGCACTGGAGTACTTGTGGAAGGAGTTCGAACTCAATCAAGATGTGCCCTCCGAAGCATTTACTACACTCTGCAGCATCGCTGAGATCTGTGAACAGCAGTCGCAACCCTTTTGGACGGTGCACGATGTGTACCAGAAAGCACTGCGTCAAGCAGCTAAGGCGGATGCGGAAGAGAGCGCAAGGCTGGAAAAAATTGCCATGGTGCGGCTGTATAAATTACAAGTGAAGTACAAAATGCAGATGCTAGTGGAAAACCTCGAGGCGGAGGCGATAGCCAAGGGCATTAATTTAGCGCACGAAGCAGCCAAGCAGGAGGAGGACGAAGATGGCGATACACCACAGCAGCAGCTGCAACAAAACACGCCCGACTGGGGCGATGATGTGGACCTGGATGCGTTGACTGACTCCGATGCCAGTGATCTGGATGAGACGGAGAAACCGCGGCCACAGCGCATGACACGCGGCAACCGCACGCTGACCATCAAGCGCAACAACAAGGGCGAAACACAGCTGCACCAGGCGTGCATCGCCGGTAACCTGGAGCTGGCGCGTCGTCTCATCGAGCAGGGACACACGATCAATGTGCGCGATCACGCTGGCTGGCTGCCGCTGCACGAGGCCAGCAATCACGGCTTTCGCGACATTGTGCAGCTGCTGCTGGATAAGGGAGCCACGGTGGCCATCAATGACAAGGGCGGCACAAGCTGTGATGGCATCACTCCGCTGTATGATGCCTGCGCCAATGGCTATTTGGATGTCGCAGAGCTGCTGCTGGACCGCGGCGCCGATGCCACGGTGCGCACCGACTACAATGATACGTGCATTGAGGCGCTAGACAAGTGGCGACAGTCCAAGCAGCTCATTGATGGCGAGCAGGCGCAGTATGCGCAGCTGCGTGAGCGGCTGCTGCGCACGCTGTCCAAGGTGGGCATCTGCAGTCAACGGCATGCGCGTCCGCTGACCAATGCCAATGCTCGACAGGAATCGAGTGGCTCGTCTGACGAGGAGGAAGAGCAGTTGACACCACGGCAAAGACGCTCGCTGCCAAGACTGAACACTTCTTCAGCGAGCACTGGCAGCGCTAGCAAGGAGTATCGCCATGTAATGGCGCAGCTAAAACGCCCCAATCGTGCAGCACCCGCCAACTACGATGAGCCCACAAGCAGTAGCAGCAGCAGCATCAGCAGTAACGCTGGTTTTAAGCAGAAGCGTGCTGCGCTGCTATCTACTGATGAGGTGGATGCTGACAACTGGCTGATTGATGATGTGGGACCGGAGCGAAAGCGCAAACGCTACAACTCGGGCAGCCTCGGCACTCGCACAGCGAATGCCAAGGAGAATCTGCAGGATTCGGCATTGGCCTGGGAAACTGATTTGCAGGATACGCCTCCGGAACTGGATGCACACCAAGTGCTCCTCGAGGCAGCAAATGCCAAGCAGCGACAGAAGCAGAAACAGATGAACAAGCTCACATTGTCCCGCTCCTCCAGCATGAACAGCAATCACAGTGGTAAGTCCAAGCAGCAGGCTTCTCTGCTTGATAGCGGCTTCTGTCGGTTTCGCAGCGAAAGTCCTTTGGGCAGCGGCGAGGATTCCCTGGACAGTGCTTCAGTGATACGCATTGAACCGGATTCGACGACGAGCGGTGCACAGAATGCTGCTGGAATACAGTTGCTCATCTCGCCGGCAAAGCATGATTCGCCCATCAAAGTGCAGGCAACTCCTGTGCTGGCCACGACGGTCTCGTTCAAGGTAAAGGTGCAGGACGAATTGCTGCTGGTGCCCGTAGAGCGCAAGAAGCTGCAGGACATCAATATGCGCTGGCTGGCCGAAGAGGCGGGAAGGCGCTACAACAAGTGAGTAGAGTATGATATACTCGATACGTGTTCGAAGGAAGGGCAAAATAAATGCTCTACTTTCCTAGACAAAATATATATTTTTATTGGAATTTGTCTATTTTATGGCTAACTCATCTTCATCTAAACTAACTTACAGATTAACTGGTCTAACGCCCTTGTTGCGCCTGAAGACTTCCGATGGCTTTGCGTATGAGGAGACGGATGCAGTGAGCGTGGCACTCGAACAGAACATGCTCTTGTCGACTATATTGGATTGGAAGATATCGCCGCTCTCGCAGCGTTACGAAGAAATGTGCCATCAACTGCAAAAGCGTAAGTTAATCCCAGCAATATAAACAAATTATGAATGTAAACTTTTTTGTTTAGCTGTCGACGACAAGATCAAGCTGTTGCTAGAGCGTTCGCAGAACACGCAGACACTGGAGCTGGCGGGTCTCTGGTTGTGCGAGAGGAAAACGGAACCCTTGTTCAAGGCATTGCTGCATCAAGCACGTCTGACAATCCTCGATTTGTCGTGCAACTTTATTGGCAACGAGGGCTGCCATCAATTGGCTAAAGCACTGCCTACTTTGCTGCAACTGAAGGCGCTGCGATTGAAGTGCAATGCTATCAACAATCAGGGATTGGAGCCACTGCTTTGCGGCGATGCTCTGGAGAAGCTGGAGCACTTGGAAGAGCTGCAGCTGAGTCAAAACCCTTTGGGTAACGGCAGTCTGCGAACGTTACATAAGTTTTGTAGCCGTGCCGCGGGGCGAGCGCTGACCAAGTTGCAGCTATCACAATGCGAGCTGACGGAACTGCAGGACTTTGACTTGGCCTACACGCAATTGAGCAGCTTCGATATTAGCTTCAACCAGCTGACACAGCAAAGTGTGCGTCGATTAACAGAACAGCTGAACAGTTGTCGCTTGGAGCAGCTGAATCTAAGCTACATGCGTTGGCCCCTGGATGAGCAAAGCGGCTTTGCGCTGGGTGAATGTTTGGTCACGCTGCTCGAGAGCGGCACCAGCGAAAGATTTGTGCGCTTGGAACTCGCTGGCTGCGGCTTAAGCGATGCTCACATCTACAAGATTACGCAGCACTTATCGAAGGCCAAGCAACTAGAGTGGCTGGACATCAGTGACAACGATTGTTTGACTGGACTAGCTTTTGGCTATGTGCTTGATGAGCTGCCGCAGCTGCAGACGTTGTTGGCCACGAATTGCAGTCGTCTGCTGGACGATCTGCGTCTGCAGAAACTGGAACAGCAGAAGCAGCTGCCTAAGCGCATGGAACTCAGTATTGATGAGCAGACTTTCAGCTTGCCAGGTGCCTTGGCCACCTTGGCGACCATTTGGCAGCTAAAGTGGGGCGACAACGCCAAGCTGCTCAAGCCTAAGCGGCAAAAGGGGTTGCTGAAGCTGTACATTGACGAAAGCGATCTACAATGGTGCAGTTAGTGAAGGAGGAGATGTGAAACAATTGTAAAATATACTTATGAAAAGTCGCAATTAATCTTAACAACGCAAATGTATCTAGAACTCGGAGGGGGCAATCACTTGAGTCCATTCTATAATCTAATCAGTGAGTATATTTCGTTTGTCCCATTTTTTTTCAAAAAAAGACTGCGATAAGTCAGCGATTTAATGTCTTCTCGACTATGTCGACAAGAGTGTACTTGCTTATCTGAAATTCATTGCTCTATTACTTTGAACTTTGTTTCGTACACTGAATTATTTAAAAATGCGAGCGATGCTTTTATACACACTTCTCTTTGATTTTAAATGTTAATACCTTTAAATCATTTGTCTTTCCGTCCACAGTCCGTTTGTCCCACAGACCCCGATTATGTCGAGCAAACTCTTGCAGTAATTTATGTTTTTTATGTAACTTATCGTATTTTATTGTTTTGTGAATGAGGAGCGGGTTTTAAGTTGCATGACTAGCTTATTTGCTGTCTTTGGCCATTTCGTACATGTTTCTCGAGATGATGAGACGCTGAATCTGTGAGGTGCCCTCGTAGATCTGGTAGATCTTGGCATCACGCATCAGCTTCTCCACGGGATATTCGCTGTTGAAGCCATTGCCGCCAAAGATCTGCACTGCATCGGAGGCAATCTTGTTGGCCACATCGGCTGCGTGGCACTTGGCAATGGAGGCATAGTAGCTGTTGCGACGACCCTGATCAATCTCCCAAGCGGACAGACGCCATGCCAGACGCGACGTCTCCACACCGATGGCCATGTCAGCCAGCATGAACTGCACCGCCTGATGGTGGGCAATTGGGACACCGAAAGTTTTGCGTTCCAGCGCATACTTCAGTGCCTCGTCCATGCAGCGCTGGGCGAGACCGACGGCGCCGGCGGCGACTGGAGGGCGGGTCTTGTCGAAGGTGCCCATGGCAATCTTGAAGCCAGCACCCTCGCCAATCAGCACATTCTCCTTGGGCACACGCACATCCTCGAAGGTGATGCCACGAGTGTCGGAAGCACGTTGTCCCATGTTCAGCTCCTTGCGGCCAGGCGTCAGACCGGGTGTATCGCGATCCACAATGAACCCGGTGAAGGCCTTGCTGGCGGGACATTTGGGATCAGGATTGGTGCGTGCCAGCACAAAGTACCAGTTGGCCACGCCACCATTGGTGATCCACATCTTCTGGCCGTTGATCACATACTCGTCGCCCTTCTTCTCGGCACGCGTCTTGATGCCTGAGACATCGGAGCCGGCGCCCGGCTCTGTGACACCGTAGGCAGCGACCAACGGCTCCTCGAGCAGACGACCCAGGTACTTCTTCTTTTGTTCCTTGTTGCCGGACAGAATTACGGGTGTTTGCTGTGTGAGGAATTCAACGGATTAACATTTATGATTATGTGAGGATCAGTCAGCTTTGAACTTACGCCCAGACCACTGGCTTCCAATGCAGTCATGATGCCAGTGCAGCCATAGGCCAGCTCCTCGGCAGTCAGGCAGGTGGTGAAGACATCCAGATCCAAGCCACCCAAGTCGGCGGGGATGTGATTGTTCATGAGGCCCAGTTCCCAGGCCTTCTTGATGATGGGCCACGGATACTCGCCGGATTTGTCGTATTGTGCGGCAACGGGAATGATTTCCTCGCGGGTGAATTTGCGCGCCAGTTCCTGCAGCTGTTGCTGCTCCTCGGTGAGGGTGAACGAGGGTCCAGTGGCGGAGACATGGGAAACAGATGCATAGGCGCGGCTGGCTACCAGCTGACGCAGTGCGGGCGAAGCAAGCTGTTGAATAAACAACAAACATGATTGCAAATGATAGTGGAATTCCGTTGTGACCTTCCGAATAATGAATTTGTTTCACAGTCCACAAAGTCCACTCAGGGGACAAAGTCCACAAACGCCGCAAGATAACAAGTATAATCAGTGCGAGAGGGAGCGAGAGGGAACGACGAGATGACTGCTCTCAAAATGTCGGCCAGATGCTGATCAACAGCTGCCGACGTCACTTTGCAGAACTTTCACTCTCTTTCTCTCTGGCTATCCTCATTTCCCCTTGCAGTTATGCATAGAATGTAAACTGCTATTCGCTTACCTTGTTCAGAAATGCCATGACGTAGACACTATTGCAAAATTATTTTTATTTTTTTGCAGATTATTTGGGTCGCGCTGCTTGTCGACTTGTCGACGTCTCGTTGCGATTTAATCAAACGGGTTTCGTTGTCGCACATAAAAACGACGCGACTGCTGCCGTTGTGAACCCAAGACTTGCTCTCTGTCGCCACTCTCAACAAGTATAAATTGAAACACTCTCACTCGCGCTCTCTTGAAGCTCGCGTTGATGAAATCAAATGAACTTTCGTTCAGCTTTAACTGCAATTGACTACGGGGGCTTTTAGTCAAATGAGCATGTCTAATATCATTCGCCTTGGCACACAACTAGTCGAGACACACCCCCAAGATCCAAGGCCCCCGCAAAACGACACAAAAAGCTTAGCAAACGCAAAAAAGCTTTATAAGCAGCGCGTTCAAAGTCAACGTATGTTTGTAATTGGCGCATTTCAACAGCGTTGCATACTTTTCGGCGCTGTTCAAAATTAGATGAAAGGTTGTTTACGTTAAAAATAACCAAATTATATGGGCGAGACAATGACAAACGCCCTCCAGTGTCGCGACGCAGTGACATACTTGAAAAATACAAAAATAAATGAAATGTATAATGAGTTCAGTTGGCAGCATCTGCTCTTATCAGCTACGGCAACAGCAGCAGCAGCAGCAGCGGCAACAACACATAAATACTTGGTCCGGTTAAAGCTTCTGTTAACCCCCAATTACACCCCACAAACAACACACACGTATACAAGTATAAAAAGCGCACACGACTCACAGCCGAAGCCGAAGCTGCCTAGCTGCGAGCCTGGGACGAGGACGAGGTGAAAGTCCCGTCGCATCTAAGGCAAAACTGGGATAGCTGCTGCCTGCGCTAGGCCAGTCATTTGACATTGCTCCTGCGTAAAGGTTGTCCACGCGCACAGCAGCGAACCTATTCCGTCGTCCTCGTCGTCCAAGTCGTTCAAATCGCCTTCAGCGCGTCCAACTGCACACTTGTGTGTACGTGTGCGGGTGTGTGTGTGCGTGTTTTGGGTGTGTGTGCGTGGATGTGTGGCTTGTGTATTTGCTACACACTCCCCACACTTGCCAGAATTGGTATACATATATATACACCACAAGTGTGATTTGCAAGTCTCAAAAAAAAAAGTAAAAAGTGGAAAAGTCGCATCAAGTGCTTAGTTATCTAAGCCGCCCCAAAAATCAAACAAGTGTAAACCGCGATGGCTCAATTTGTGACTCACATACAGCCAACGCTGTTGGAGGCATCGCAAGGTCATGTGCCGCATCATCATGGCCACCAGGTGGGGGTGCAGCATTCATCACACTTGCCGCACAGCGGCCACAACATGCCGTCGCCCCCCACGGCCCACAACCATCATCACCACGGAGGACACGGCAACTCGTCCTCGCATCATCACCAGCAGCAATCGCACAAGCAACCGCAATCGCATGCGGATTCCCATCATGCCGAGCAGCCGCACAGCAAAAAGTCGCATCATGCGACGGGTCACGGCAATGCAAAGTCGCATCCGCATCAGAGTCCGCCATCGGCGGTATCATCGCCTCCGGGGGAGCATGTCGGCCACTACGATTACTTTCAGCATCAGCATGAGATGGCATTTCAGCATCATGGCGATGGAGCCACGCCCGTCCATGGCGGCAGCAACAATAAGCATCACGATAAGCATGAGCATTGCCCCACAGGACACCAGAGTGCGGTGAGTCAAAGGCTGACATCACATTGTGCTCCGCCATGATGTGATCGCTTCTCTCTCCCAAGAACTACATTCATGTAGCATGCGCATCTTCTTGGAGATGTGTACATCATGTGTGTATGTGTATCCACACAATGACGCAATCGTAATCCTTGAGCTGGCACAAGTGAATGCCAAATGAGTCATGAGCTGCCATCGACCATCTTTCGTTCCGTTGTCCTTGTCCTCGTCCTCGTCCTCGTCGTCGTCGACGTTGGCGTCCATTAACAAACTTCATGACGACTCTCTTTCGCTCTGCTGGCTGGCGTCATTGCGACGCAACGTCTCCGAGGCATCGTTTACGGTTTATTAAAAAAGCTTTAAATTAGACACCGCAGCCCTGAGCACAACCCAGCCCTAACACCACTCTCTCAATGGGAGGCCTTTGCCCCAGCCCTCTGTTGGTCTGTCTCCCCATTAATATCGGCCTCTTTATCATCCTGCACTCTCGAAAGCTTTCTGCGTTCAAATGTTGTGTGTGTTTTTTTCGCATTGTTTAAAAATAAACCAAAGTGGCAAATTTCTCTTTTCGCTGCTCTTCACAATGGGTCTCTGGTCTCTGGGCCACTGCGGGCCTCTGCTCACTGGGTCTGGGGGCTTCCGCGTAGCGCTCACCATTGAAATTAATTTAGAAAACGACTCAAATCGCTCGCTGTCTGTTGTTTCTGTGGCCGTCGCGTCTCGTCGTATATATTTAATATATACATATAGATAGATACGTTGCATACCTATTTACAATTTATTGACAACGTCCACAAACGAATGTGCTTGCTGGCTGCATGGAGACTCTGAAGAAACGCTTCCCATCGCTGCAGAGTTTGGGCGTAAGTTGTCAACAAACAGGCTTCAACTCGTTTTATGTAATATTTCAACAGATTTGCAACATTCGACATTCGAATCTGTGCAGTTGACCCAAAAATATCACGTCTTGTCACGCCAGACAGACACAGCGACGGAATTGTGCGAAAATTATTGAAATTTATTTTGTGTGTTTGTGTGCTGTGCGTGGGCAGCTTGTGTCTGGCGCACGGTGCACTGAACTATCCACGCCATCGCTCCTTCGTCCCCCCCCAGAAGAGGAGTGTTGCTACACCGAGTGCTTGTGTTTTATGGTTGCGTTCTTTGAGGTCATCAAAGTTATGGACAATTAGCTTAGGCCAAAGCGTCTGGCAGACCATTTACTTGGGGCGCCTTTTATATTTGTTGCTGCAGCGGCTCTTGTTCGTAATTTTATATGCCACGCCAAGTCAGGCGAGCAGGCGATAGCCTCACTATAATTAATAACTACACAAAGAATTACTTAGGCCGCTTCGACGACGCGCAAACACCCTGAATTAATCAGATTTTCGCATTTTCGCATTTTTGCAATTAATAAGCATTTCACTTAAGCAGCAATGGTGTCTAGCTACACTCAAGCAGAAATGTTAACTAACTGTTATGCGTTCGCTTAATTTCGCTTGGACAATAATGGCGTCTCCTTACACTCAAGCCAAAACGTCAATTAACTGTTAAGCAACTGCTGTAGCGCTGTTAATTATGCTAATGGCCTGTCGTCTGTCTGTTAGCAGTAAAGTTCTTTTAAACTCACAGTTAATCACTCAATATAGCTCGAATATCCGTAGGAAGCCCCATGCAAACAACGTGATAATGCTGTAAAACCTTCATTTATATTGCATAGAGTATATTTACTCGGAAATGTTGAAGTACCAGCTGGCATGCAAACATGCAATTTGGTCAAGTTTTGGGCATGTCGTGGGCCACCCCTTGCAATGGTTGCGTGGGGCGAGCATGGGGCAGGGGTTTAAAGTGTAACCCAAAACCCTTTTGTTGGCCAAAACAAACAAGGCAATGTTTGGCCAAGCGATAAAAGCCAACTGCAGCTTAAAGACACCCCACAAGCAACGCCCCGAGGCGCATTAATTAAATTCCAAATAGTGCGTCGCACCTTGCTGCCTGCCACATGCCACATGCCGCGCGTATGTAGCCCAAGTATACTGTGTGTGCTGCCTACTTGCCATGCCACGTGATAAAGTAAAGCAAGCACTTTACAATTTGCCCTGGTCACGATGCAATTTCAAATGCAATTTTATGCAATCGCCGCCGGGGTGAGTTTTTATCGCATTCACAGGGTGGATTTCCTTAGAACGCCTAATTTGCGACAACAACAGCGAGAACAACAACAACAACAATAACAATTCGAGGAGGAAATTGATGGCACTAGCAGAAATTGTGTCGTTGCTTGGCATTAAACGTGACTGTGACTCTGACTCTGCGCTGCACACGCATCTGATTGGATTTATTTTGGGGTGTTGGGACATTTCTCTTTAGGGGTTGAGTTCTTGTGAGACTTTCGAGCTCGACTTCGAGTTCCAGTTCGAAACTGGAAGTAAACAAAAGTCCAGTTGTGAATTGCGTCTGCGCAAATATATGGAAGAAACAAAACCCAAGTGGAAACCAGCCATCAACCAACTGTGGATTGCCCGTATTCTTCTTGTTGGCCTTGTTTACACTCAGTCAACAAAATTGAGACCACTACTAAACTAAGGGTAGCAGCAGTGCACATGTGTAGGGCTCAGTAATGCTTTTATTTGCTCGACTAATTACTGTAATGTTTTGTTTGCAATGTAGTTTATTGCTCGAATTACTATTGGGTGCGCCAGGAAATGACTAAGGCAATAATTAGCTGGATACCCGATCCGACAGAATACGATAATGATACGATAACCACATGACAAAGCAATTTTCCCTAATATCAAAAATCTTCAAACTACCTAAGTTTTAGAGAGTGAAGCAAGTTCTAAGTACATATTTCCAATTTTGTTTTCGATTTCTATTGGTTTCAAGATAAATCATGTATTTCCTGTGTTTTTGGGGGAGTAGTTTCGGTATTAATTTAGTTTTGTTCGCTCTATTGTTTTCGCATTCGCTTCACAGCGTTCGCTCCGCTCCAGCTCCACTTTTGTTCTACTCCAGTTGCAGCGCAGAATGTCAACAAAACAAAACGCACGTGCCAAGCGTGCGGCACTCGCTTCCGCTTCCAGTTGTGCCACCCCTTTTGATGTTGGTGGCGCAGACGCAGAGTTCGTGTGGCATGGCATGGGACGCCGTGTCTCGGGGGGTTGGCTGGCACCGTGTCGCTCGGTTTCCAATTGGAATACGGCAGTGAGCAAGTGCGCAGGTCCTTCGAAAATCCTGGCGATGCCGACAAAATTTCAACCACGAGTCGTGAGGACTTTTGGACTTTTCGCTGGGCCAGCAGCGAACACGCATCCAGTCTGGAGTTGAACATTGAAGAAAACGGCAGCAAAATTAAAACTGCTCCTCAGCGTGTTAACTGAAGCGACTCAGTGTGTTGAACAGAGCAAGGAATCCAATCAGACACACACACACACACACACATTCATACATATATTCACACCCATACATATACACACACACCCTCGCACACATTTAAACACTGACACACACACACACTCGCACACATGCACTCGTGTACCGTGAAGCTTACATAAAATCTAAGAAAAATCGATAAGAGTGCATTTAAAATTCAAGAAACAAAAAGATAGAAAATTCTCAAGTAGTTTCGCGTATCGTTTAATCGTTGAATCGAAACGAATCCCAATTAATTAGCCCAGTGAAAACGAGAAAACTATGACTAAGCAGTGACGACATTCGCGAGCTGCGCTTACACAATTTCTCTATACTCGATATAGTAGATATAGTCTGACGGACTTTGCTTCAAATTGACGCCTGGCGTTTGCAAATTGCCACAATGGTAACTGAAAACGGAGCTCAGGTAATGCAATTTTCACACACTATTTTTTCAAATACTTTTGCAGCAGAGTGTGTGTATTAACTTTTCGACTGCACTGTGCTGGCGTCGGCCATGTTGGCGTCCATTTTGCACGGTATCGATTTTTCATTGTCTGGCTTAAAAATTGCGTAAAAAGGCAGCAAAGCGCATTTTAAATAAATCCAGCAATTATTGCCAATCAATGTTTAATGAGCATTAGTCGCTTTTTAGTCTTGGGTCGCACCCATTTTTTTTTGTGACGACAGCAGAGTTTTATCGATTTTTCCCAGCGAGCGTGAACTTCTCGTATTGAATTCGAATTCAAATCGAATGGTGGGCACTGCGTGCACTTATGTCTGATTGTTAATGAGCTACAAATAATGCTCAAACGAGGGTCTGATAGAACACCTTTTGTGCGGCGTTAGCGTCATCGCCATCGACCTCAGTCTTGTTTGCAGGCATAACTGGGTGTGGTACGGCACCGTGTTGTGCGTGTATCCGTGTCCTTTGTGCCGTGTCCGTGTAAGGTAATGGAGATTTAGGTTAAATTTAATGATGACATGCGACATTTGCGCCACACCAAGATAGAGAAATAATCCATAATATGACTCATGTATGATTGAGCTCATTCCGAGTGTCAGAGAAATCAATCTTCGGGATTTATTGCGTACTGCGGGCTCTCGAGATGCGGCACTTGAGAGTCTTGAGTAGCATAAGCAAACATGTTGCCACTTGGGCGACATCATTTTGTTGCACAAGTTCAAAGCATAGGCACTTCAAGGCCCAACTTTAAGTTGCTGTTGCTGTTGCTGCTGCTGCTCAAACACTCAATTTGCACAACTCGAGCTTGTTATACAATCCTGGCAAGGACCTTTGAACTTTTGTCCCCCTCATTCGAGCTCCTCATTGAGTTGGGCAAACAAGGAAGCCAGCAGCGTCGAACAGCGACATGCTTTACAATTTCTCAGGCATACGAAATGAGTTTTGTGTTGGCCCAGCCATGAAAAGGAGCAGCTAACTTCCGTATTTGCCGAGCGAGGAGGGACTGCCCAAGGGGGGCTCGGGAAAGGGCGAGCCTTCGCTTCTGCATTGCAACTGCTTGGGGCTGGGGCTGCGAAGACAGCTACTTCAGGTTGAGGAAGCGGCGTCGGTGGCTTCGGCACTGTGGCTCTCTGTCTGCGGTCATTTTATCGGTGTCGTCGTCGGCTCAAGTGCGAAACTTTGCGCTTCCAGTGCGAAAAAAAGTTGATGCCCAAACGCCGCCTTTATTTCCCATTGCACTTTCCAGCGCTCAGCAATGACGTCACTTTCGACTTCGACAGCCACTTCGAAATTCCAAATGCAATTCCAATTCCACCCGCTGCTGCTCGGTGGTGCGTGAACAGCAACAGGAAAACATAAACAAAATGTGGGTGGCGTTGTGGTGGTGGATACAAAATACAGAAAAAAATATACACAAAGCCCAAACGGGGGCAGCTGTTGGCCATGCCACATTGCAAAGCCGACTTACACCTGCGCACCATTTAATTGCTTGCCACTGACGTTGACCCCTCGCCTTGACCGTTGCCAAGTTGAACTTGAGCCATCATTCACCAGCTAGCAGGCAACTAACTACCAACTACCAACTACCTTCTACCTTCTTGCGCAACGACTGTAACGCTTTACGATCAATAACACCCCCGAGTAAAGCTCATTTGATAAATACGCAGCTATCACGCAACTTTCACCTGTCCCTCGCTTGGGGGATTTGCCAAGTTCACTCTTCGTGTTGTGTTTGCATCATGCGATATTTATTTGCAACCCAAAGTGATATGTGACATTGCGTAGTTTAAGCTATACATATATCTTAATTATAGAGTGAGCTCGACATTTTTATTTTGCAAGGGCGAAGTTCGCAATTAAATGTCTTTTCCCTTTTAATATAACATTAAAGTGTGTGAATCTATATAATTATGTAGCAATTATTTATGACTAATTGATGCTTTGACAATATGATGTTTTCCCACATTCATATTTAATACGAATCAGTTTTTGATTTAAATGTTTGTCTCGTAAAGTAATAAGATTGTCAAGTCTTTTCGATATTTATCTATAACTTCGTATAGCCACTTTTCGAATTATATAATATTAAAGCATTTTCCTCTTCCGCTCTCGTAATAAGCTCTAAGGGGTTGGAGAATGATATTAACAGACATTATTTTTAGTATATATTTTGCGCTTACTCGAGTGAATTTAGTCACCCTTAACTTGTAATTACTATTGTGGCATCTCTTGTTTAATCCACCGTCTATCTTGTACAAATATATTGACTTGTGATTAACGTTCTGTTGAATTATTTGTTGCAGGGCGATGGCAACACTTCTTTCTTGCGCGCCGCACGCGCCGGCAACCTGGAGCGCGTGCTGGAGCATCTGAAGAACAACATTGACATCAACACCAGTAATGCGGTAAGTTGCACCCAGATCTCTGGAAGTCAGCTCGCTAAACCTTGTCTGTAACGCTTGCAGAACGGTTTGAATGCTTTGCATCTAGCCTCTAAGGATGGACACATACACGTTGTCTCGGAGCTGCTGCGTCGCGGGGCAATCGTGGACAGCGCCACCAAGAAGGGCAACACGGCGCTGCACATTGCCTCGCTCGCCGGCCAGGAGGAGGTGGTGAAGCTGCTGCTCGAGCACAATGCCTCTGTCAATGTGCAGTCGCAGAACGGCTTCACACCGCTCTACATGGCCGCGCAGGAGAACCACGATGCTGTGGTGCGTCTGCTGCTGTCCAATGGCGCCAACCAGAGCCTGGCCACCGAGGATGGCTTCACACCACTCGCTGTCGCCATGCAGCAGGGCCACGACAAGGTGGTTGCCGTGCTGCTCGAGAGCGACACGCGTGGCAAGGTGCGTCTTCCAGCGCTGCACATTGCTGCCAAAAAGGATGACGTCAAGGCCGCCACGCTGCTACTCGATGTAAGTATAGAATTGCGCTACCCGAGAGTTAGAATATGCCTCTGTCCTTCAACATTTAGCACTCATATTATTTGCACTCGACAATTGTTTACCTATTTGTGCAACAACTTGCTAATGAATCTTCTTTTTGTATGCGCAGAATGACCACAATCCGGACGTGACTTCGAAGTCGGGCTTTACGCCGTTGCACATTGCCTCGCACTACGGCAACCAGAACATTGCCAATCTGCTGATCCAAAAGGGCGCCGACGTCAACTACTCGGCCAAGCACAACATCAGTCCGCTGCACGTCGCCGCCAAGTGGGGCAAGACGAACATGGTGTCGCTGTTGCTGGAGAAGGGCGGCAACATCGAGGCCAAGACTCGTGACGGCCTCACGCCACTTCACTGCGCCGCACGCTCCGGCCACGAGCAGGTGGTGGACATGCTGCTGGAGCGCGGTGCGCCGATCAGCGCCAAGACCAAGAACGGCCTCGCCCCGCTGCATATGGCCGCCCAGGGCGAGCACGTGGATGCCGCCCGCATTCTGCTCTACCATCGTGCGCCCGTTGACGAGGTCACCGTGGACTATCTGACCGCGCTGCATGTGGCCGCCCACTGTGGTCACGTGCGTGTGGCGAAGCTGCTGCTCGATCGCAACGCGGACGCCAATGCGCGTGCTCTCAACGGGTTCACGCCGCTGCACATTGCCTGCAAGAAGAACCGCTTGAAGGTCGTCGAGCTGCTGCTGCGCCATGGCGCCAGCATCAGTGCCACAACAGAGAGCGGACTGACGCCGCTGCATGTGGCAGCCTTCATGGGTTGCATGAACATTGTCATCTACTTGCTGCAGCACGACGCCAGCCCTGATGTGCCCACTGTGCGTGGCGAGACGCCGCTGCACTTGGCTGCACGCGCCAATCAGGTGAGTTCATCTCGCTCATCAAGTATACGCACAGTTGCTAACTCCCTGTCCATTGCAGACGGACATCATTCGCATACTGCTGCGCAACGGCGCCCAGGTGGATGCCCGCGCTCGAGAGCAGCAGACACCACTGCACATTGCGTCGCGACTGGGCAACGTGGACATTGTGATGCTGCTGCTGCAGCATGGCGCCCAGGTGGATGCCACCACGAAGGACATGTACACGGCCCTGCACATTGCCGCCAAGGAGGGGCAGGATGAGGTAAAAGATTTGATTGCCAAAAAGATCACCGACCACATCGACACCGTCTACCTGATGCAATTGTTCTGGATTCGCCATCAGGAGTTTTTCATTTGAGATTGTCTTTTATAAGTTTCGATTATTTTTGTATCTTTTTGTTACTTGCATCGAGTATTACACGAGTACGATTATTATGTTGTTTTGTTTTTCACGTTGGCCATAAATAAATGTAGCCATTATTTTGTATGTAGTATTTATTATTCATTTATTATTTCCATGTGTTTCTTTTGTGCACTTGCGAATCGCACTAACCCCTCTTAACACTCTTCTCTCCACTTCACTAATCCCCCAGGTGGCTGCTGTGCTGATCGAGAACGGCGCCGCCTTGGATGCGGCCACCAAGAAGGGCTTCACGCCGCTGCATCTGACCGCCAAGTACGGGCACATCAAGGTCGCCCAGCTGCTGCTGCAGAAGGAGGCGGATGTGGATGCGCAGGGCAAGAACGGCGTGACCCCGTTGCACGTGGCGTGCCACTACAACAACCAGCAGGTCGCGCTGCTGCTGCTCGAGAAGGGCGCCAGTCCACATGCCACGGCCAAGAACGGACACACTCCGCTGCACATTGCGGCGCGCAAGAATCAGATGGACATTGCAACCACATTGCTGGAGTACGGCGCTCAGGCGAATGCCGAGAGCAAGGCCGGATTCACGCCGTTGCATTTGAGCAGCCAGGAGGGGCATGCCGAGATCTCGAATCTGCTGATCGAGCACAAGGCTGCCGTCAATCATCCGGCCAAGAACGGGCTGACACCCATGCACCTGTGTGCCCAGGAGGACAACGTGAACGTGGCCGAGATACTGCAGCGCAACGGCGCCAACATCGACATGGCCACCAAGGCGGGCTACACGCCGCTGCACGTGGCCTCGCACTTCGGGCAGGCGAACATGGTGCGCTTCCTGCTGCAGAACGGCGCCAACATCGATATGGCCACCAAGGCGGGCTACACGCCACTGCATCAGACCGCCCAGCAGGGACACTGTCACATTGTGAACCTGCTGTTGGAGCACAAGGCCAATGCCAATGCTCAGACCGTGAATGGCCAGACGCCACTTCACATTGCCCGCAAGCTGGGCTACATCAGCGTCTTGGACTCGCTGAAGTCCATCACCAAGGAGGACGAGGCAGCCGCTGCTCCGGCGCAGGCTGAGGAGAAGTATCGTGTTGTTGCGCCCGAGGCCATGCATGAATCCTTCATGTCTGACTCGGAGGAAGAAGGCGGTATGTATAGTTATATTGTTGTGACTGCTCCTTTCTTGCGTTACTCCCCTGAAACACACAGCATAAACTAGTCAGTGCCGCACTCAGATTATACTATCCAGAACAAAATACCCGAAATACCCCAAAAGCTATGCCTAGTCTTATAGTTAAGTTAAGCAAAATATCCCCGCTTTTATGTGTCTGCCGTCAGGTGACACAAATTGGGAATTGGACGCATGCTACGAGTTTGGCATTGGCGCTGGCCACAAGCCAAATCCACTCAGTACTCACATCTATCAGCCGTATTACCAGGGCGACTTTCTTTACGTGTCCAGTAAGTGTGTCAAGTGTGCCCATGGAACGCTCTCTCTCTCTACTCTACTCTACTCTACTCCTAATCGTAATCGTACTTGTATTCGTACTCGTATAAACATATTCGTATTTGTATTCGTACTCGTACTTCTAAGTTCAAGAGCTGGCTGTTATGAAGTGCAACCATTGGCTGAGATTGGCAACTGAAATCGAGCTGAAATTAATCTAAATGTCCACAAAATTCTCTATCTATACGAGCGCACTTTATATGGCTACTCGCTTCAATGTATAAACTAATTCTTGTCGTTGTGATAAACACTCGCGTGATACTTGGAACCAACTTTGCGCCTTTGTAGAGTGAATTATCGAAAAATAACCTTATTAGCGTAAGTCCTTGTGCGTCTGACTGTCTGTACCCAGCTTTGTTACTAACTGGTCGATTAGATCTATATCAACAAGTTTCCGCAGAAATTATTGCTTTGATTTTAGAAATATTTGAGATTCCTCTGCAAGGGCACTAAATCTACGGTCATCCCGAGATAAATTCGTTTTTGTTTTCCTAATTTATTTGGCTTTGTTGAGTGAATCCCCCAAACTGTCCGGAAATGCAATCGAAATACGGATTGCAGCCGCGTGTAAGGGCTTCATTTTCAGCTACACTCAGATGAATGTAAATATAGTTGAAGTTCTGGGTGGCTTGAAGAGGCCCACAAAGATTTCCAGCATTTTGAGTTATTGAAATCCAAATCGATGTGCTCTGATTTATTTGTACCACGGCATGAAAAACTCATACTACTCATAATATTTAAGCCATAATATGCTCCTACTTATTACTCATGCTAGCTTTACATATATCACCTAAATATATACCAATATATTAACTATATATCTATGTATATCTAAACGAAGCGTTGCATGTTGAACTAACGAAATTTGTCAACTAAAACAAAAACTCATTTGCATTCTTCTATTTTCAATGCACTGCGCTCTCATCAACTGCAATAACAACAACC
Source organism: Drosophila rubida (assembly GCA_035046165.1). NCBI lineage: Eukaryota > Metazoa > Arthropoda > Insecta > Diptera > Drosophilidae > Drosophila > Drosophila rubida. The sequence continues at coordinate 12,487,975 of JAWNOF010000021.1, read as the reverse complement.
GAAACAACAATACTCTGACACAACAACAATAACAACTACGCTATATGGCCAATTGGACTGTCTTGTTGCTTAATTGAAATGCCCTGGAATGCAACCGAAATCGAAATCGAAAACGAAATCGCAACCGCAATCGCATCCTAATATAGGCGAAGATAATATGCTATCAGATCAACCTTATCGCTATTTGACCGTTGATGAAATGAAATCCCTAGGCGACGACTCGCTGCCCATCGATGTGACCCGCGATGAGCGCATGGACTCCAATCGCATGACCCAAAGTGCTGAGTACGCCAGCGGTGTGCCGCCCACCATTGGCGAGGAGATGATCAGTCCACACAAGGCTCAGGTCTACGGCTCCTCGCCCAAGGCCACCGTCGATGGTGTCTACATTGCCAACGGCAATGATGACGACCCGCCACATGTGGGGTGAGTAGTGGGAGATTTTCTATCCATCCCCTATTGATGCTTTTTACTAACCACAATGTCGCCCATCTGCAGACGTAAGCTGAGCTGGAAGAGTTTCCTGGTTTCATTCCTGGTGGACGCCCGGGGCGGCGCCATGCGTGGCTGTCGCCACAGCGGTGTGCGTATGATCATTCCGTCGCGCTCCACCTGCCAGCCGACGCGGGTGACCTGTCGCTATGTGAAGCCACAGCGCACCATGCATCCGCCGCAGTTGATGGAGGGCGAGGCTTTGGCCAGCCGCGTGCTCGAGCTGGGCCCCTGCTCGACCAAATTCATTGGCCCCGTTGTCATGGAGGTGCCGCACTTCGCCTCGCTGCGCGGCAAGGAGCGCGAGATTATCATACTGCGCTCCGACAACGGCGAAACTTGGCGCGAGCACACCATTGACAACTCGGAGGAGATCATACACGACGTAATGCAGCAATGCTTTGAGCCAGAAGGTAAGTACTCGACGCTATCATCTGGCAAATCTCGTGACTGTATTCGTTTCGTTCGCAGAAATCGCCCAGCTAGAGGAGCAGGCCGGCAATCATGTGTGCCGCTTCGTCACCTACGATTTCCCGCAGTACTTTGCTGTGGTATCGCGTATACGACAGGAGGTGCACGCCATTGGGCCAGAGGGCGGCATGGTGTCCAGCACCGTGGTGCCGCAGGTGCAGGCCGTCTTTCCGCAGGGCGCGCTCACCAAGAAAATCAAAGTTGGCTTACAGGTAAACCTCTTTAAACCACGCAAAGGCGTTGCGCCCGAGAAACTACGCAAGATTAGCGTCAATCATGTGCCCAAAAAGAAGCGCTTCTCGCTCATTTGGTAAACACACAACAAAACCCGAAATCCAAAAAAAAAAAAAGAAACACACATACGCACTGACAACTACAACTTAAATCCCAAAACTATATATCAAATGATTAGCAAGTTATCGTGCATTTAAAAATATACTCGACATGTACTCCTACAACTTCCCAAAAAGTCCAACAAGATTGACAAGTTTTCCAACAAAAGTTATATGTTAATACTCGTACTTAATGCGCATTTAATCGAATATCTAAACCGCCTATCCCATGAAGAAACTCTGTAATCGGTGAAGCCAAACTAAGTAGATGATATCTATGCACTTATATACAATCTATTTACATGGAAGTACATACTATATATGGATAACTAGCTCCGCCTCAAGGCGTATTTCGTATTTTGCGATTCAAATCAAAATAATATATACATACCATATTGATCAATAACTTAGAGCTCGTATTTGGATTTGTTTAGAAGTCATTTTTTTTATGGGGGATCCCAAATGTTATTTATGAAATATGTGCACCTTGTTTAAATACAGTTCTTAAATCACGGCAAAGAAAATGACTTAATGGCACAAAGCTATCACTATGCTTTGAATAAAAGATATATGGGCTATACTCGTATACTAGTGACTTGCAATAATACTTTACTTATACTTATACGGAACTTATTGATGATGATTGATCATGGATCATGGCAGATCGCAGATGCATATTTTCGTAAAGCTAAATAATGAAAATTGTCCAATTGAATAAGAGACGCATACAATACTCGTAAAATAACTATACTTATCCAAATATATGCTTATTATTATTATTATAAACTATTCATAAACTTGATAAATTACAATACTTAATTATGCATAAGATTATAACAGTTTTCTGAAATGAAGTACTACCCAATAAATTTAGTTCAACAAAAACTTTATGACAATGAAAATCTTTTCATTAATTTTACTTTTGATTCATTAATTTTTTCATTAAATTGCTTTTTCAAAAACAGTTGAAAACAATGTATATATTGTATATTTGTAAAAAAAAAACAAACAAATTAAATGAAAGAAGTTTAGACCGTTGCAATTGGGTTCGGATTGAAGTGCCTAATGAAGTTGTAACACTTTTTAGACATGCCGTAAGCAAGAGAAACGATTTTATAATGGCCCCACTCATGAGTTGAAATCTTAGCACATATTATTTGCATTTCTTACTATATACTTACAATGTATATGCATTATATTTTATGAGTTCTGTATAGTTTTGTTATTGGTTTTCTAGTCGTTAAGTTGTAGTTGAAGTTTTTTTGAAGACTAAATTTATTGGGACATAAATGGGCTTGAACATTGTTATTGTTTGTAGTTAATCTACTTATGCTGTATTTTAAATGATATCGAACATGCGATTGTGATGCTCGATAGAGCCATAGACATGAATAACATTAAATACGAATCAAAACCAATTAAGTCAAATAAGCATTGTACAAAAAACGCAAAAAAAAACAAAACGAAAGAAAAACAAAATGTTCACCATTTAGCCCAAAACTCATTTCATTTTTCATTTTTGATTTTCACCATTCCAAGTGAAACACATACGTCGCCTCTGAGCCATGTTTGTGTGAGTGTGTGTTAAGCAGATGGCGCATATTTCATATTGTACACTGTGTATATTGTTTTCCATTTGTTTTATCGATTTTTTTGTTTTAATATCTCATATACTCGATGTAAGAGTGGCCGCAAAATCGATTTTTTTGCCTACAGTACAGTGAAAATTCGTTACATTTTCTAGGCCCAACCGGTTGATCCCGATCTCACTGCTAAGCTGCTGGGTCGCGGGGTCGCCGTCTCACCGATTGTAACGGTCGAGCCGCGACGCCGCAAATTCCACAAGGCCATCACATTGAGCATGCCCGCTCCGAAGGCGCACAGCCAGGGTATGATCAATCAGTACTCGGGCAATACGCCAACACTTCGCCTGCTGTGTTCGATCACAGGTAAGTTACAATTGTTACCATTGCTATCGACGATCGTTCGTCGCCATCCTTCTTTTTGTGTTGTTGTGAAATGTGCTCCAAGCAGTTATATAACAATTATGAGTATCTACTTACTATTACGTTTTGTTAGTTGATGTTTATAAGTAACTTCCTGAATCCCCTTCTCAAACTCTCAGGCTATTCATTTAATTCATTCCGACTTAAGTGCTTCTAAGTATAATTCTTTTTTAGTTGGTTACTTGTATTTCTACTTATATTTGCCTATGGTTTCCAATATACTTACTTACTACGATTAACTCAAGTATTTATTTCAATTTCGTTGTTTCGCCTTCGGTTTTTCTTATACAAATTTACTATAATGTACTTACTACATACAAAGTATCATGTACTATATATATACATGCCATATACTTATCTATATACTTACTACCTACCTACATAATGTTGTACAGTGAATTAAAAATTAATACCGAAAATCAAAAAAAAAAAAAAAAATTAAAAACCATTGATATGATTCCAAAATGATTTGCAAATACATAATCGTACTGGTATCCAGGTCCTATTCGATAGAATCAATGTGCTTGTGTCTGTGTAGTTGATGCGTACAAGTTGTTTCGGGTTATTCTATTGTGTTCCTGCAGCATTTAATCCAATTCTAAAGTTGATTAATTTTAACTAGCCTCGTTTTACTACTATCGTATACTTATACTATCTACATTAATTAAGCAAGCGAGTTCAAGTAACAAAGTAACAATCATAGTAATAGTAATCGTAATAGTTAAAACAACAGCAAATAGAATAGTTCAAGTCATTCACCCCGCATATCAAAACACACAGATACGCTCATGTTCAAGCTACACCCACACAAACACAGTTACATATACAGCTACAGTTACAGATACAGATACAATAAACAAACTATACAGATACCGTTACAGCTACAAAACCCTCAACACATACTTCCCTATTTCCTCTCTCTCTCTCTCGATATTTCTCGTACTCCTCCAAACTCGTACTCAACTTAATGTCATGCTCAGTGTCATCATTGTGCCAACAGTGTTTGCTCCAGTAAATATTTGTTATTAATTATTATAAGTATTTATATTAATATATTATTTTCTCTATGGTTTCCCTTTAATATTTCTTATCTATGACTATGATTTATGAACAAATCAAAACTAAATAACAATAAATAAAACATGTACTTCAATTCAATTCTTAATTGAAACCGTATTTAATTGTTCTATAATTTCGTACTAATGCGTCATTGCATATGTGCACGCATTCCATTCTGTTTTCTCAATCCATTGAAGGTGTGTTTCGGAAAAGGTCTCTAAAAGGTAACTAAAAAAAATAAACAAACAAAAAATAATCAAAATAAATACAAGAAAAGAATATGAAAATGTCAATAATAAAACAAAATCAATTCAGAAATTCACAAACATGTATGAAGATTCAAATTGAAACTGTTTACCAACTAAACAAAAAATGTTATTTGTTCATATTTAGTTGTTTCGTTCTATGCCAAAAATAATTAATAATAATAACAACATAGTTATATTGAAAATGAAGCAAACTATCAACAAAATACAAAATGAAAATTTTTGTCGAAAAAAAAACAACAAATATTTGAAAATTCTGCATATTTCATTTGAAACAAATTTCTTAATCAAGAAAAATTTATTGCAAATATTTCTCAAAATATATATATTTTATTATCTTCTTTGCTTTAAGAAATATTAATTTAATTTCAATTAAATTATATTTTGCGTTAATTATTTTATCTTGATTTCAACCTCTTTTATTTGGAACCTTATTGCTCAAATTCGGGTTGCGCTGCGTCTTTGGGTTTTCTGTACAAAACAAAAACAAAAACAAAAAAATAGAAAATATACAACATGAATAACAACAACAGTTTAACAGAAGCTCAGGTACATTTTCTGTTGGGCGTTTTTGACCCTCCTCCAAAGCATAGTCCCTTATGCCAAGGCCAAGTTAATGTTGTGCTTAATGTCCAGCTCAAAAGCCAAATAGCTTATTTATTTCCAAAGTAAGCTACATTTCCAATTCACTTTTATGAACCTTAAGCTTGTCCTACAAACATTTTTGCTGCGTTCTCTCTCTCTCTAACTCTCGCTCTCTCTCTCTCTCTCTAATCTACTTAACATTATCCAACTAAAGAATTTCTGACTGCACGCGGTTTTACTATACATATTAATAACAATTGCACAATTTCATTCCAAAACGTTTGTAGGTCTTTAATAAGAATTTAATTCTCGTACTCGTTATAAAAAATGCTAAAGTTGCTCTTTGGGCCATTAAAACTGTATTACTACCAAGGCTAACTAATTCTGCCAGACTTCAGTTTGAGTTAATTATATTTTCATTTCTATTGTAAAATATTTAATTATGATTTACTTGGAATTGTTATTCTTAGTTGGAATGTACATGCACTTAAGCTAATTCGTAGTTTTGTTAGTTCTGTTGGACCGTTAAGATTATAGAATTATAATTCAGTTGATTGCTTATTATTTGTTAGAAAGTACAGCATATAAAGCAGAATATATATATTTATGCATAAAATGTTTTCCCAAAACAAAATCGATTTGGAATTTCTACTGTTTGTGGCACCAAAGAGAACTTTTCTGAAACCGAAAACCAAAACCAAATCAAGTAAAACAAAAAGCAAAAAATAAAGAAAATGAAAATTTAATATCAAGTGTTACTGCTATGGCAAGCTCTTATAATAACATATATTAAAAGAAACAAGATATTTTGTTTATTGTATATAAACAAGTTGACGGTTTTCTTCAGTTGTTTCCATTATTTCGTTGAGTATTTGTGTTTTTTCTTCGATTGAGTTCTGTTTACGATATTATTGTGTTGTTAATGTTTTCTACACATTTACAAGAAACACGTGACACGCTCACTTAATTATCATTCAATGAAAACATACTGATTTTATATTTTGAAAGTAACTCGTATTAAGCATGTTGTTTCAACTGGCTTCAATGTAAGCGTAACAAGTACCTTTGTACCTGTAACTCTGTAAATGCTACAGCCCTAACGAATCTACTAACTAATAAACTACATTAATTACTTTTGCTTGTAACCAAAGCCATACGCATATTACACATCCATATACACACACACTCACGACTACTACTCATTTATACATACATATGAAACTATAAGGCTTAGACCTAACCCCAGTCATTGCATCACATGAACTCATTTGCCACACAAACACACACAGACCACAACAGTGAAACAATGTTTACTAATATTTAAATACTATTTCTAACGCCTAAATACTACATACTCTCGTATTCAATACTTTTAATATCAATTAAATAACAACTTTTCAAATACTTTTCAATTACTACTACTCTTATCATACAACTGCTTTGTAATTAAAATAAAAATACACACACACAAATCGTACTCTATTTACAATCTATTGTATTTCAAAGATATTTTCTGTTGACTTTTGCGTTTTCGAATTAGTTGAACAATTTTGGAATTACATAATAATTATTATCTGCTAATGAGACAAAAGTAGAGTTTTCAAAAGAGTTTTAAAATATCGTACTATATATGTAGTCTATGCGTACCCTCTCTACCCCATTCACTCGTTGCCCGCAAAATTGAACATTTTGTCTACCCCAATCCAACCACTAGGAGGACCATCCCGTGCCCAATGGGAAGATGTTACCGGCTCCACACCGTTGACATTCGTCAACGATTGTGTCTCATTCACAACCACAGTGTCAGCCCGCTTCTGGTTAATGGACTGCCGCAATATTTCGGACGCCACTAAAATGGCAACAGAGTTGTACAAGTAAGATAGACTCAGTAAACCGTTAAAGCGATTACTCTACTCACCACTTGCCACTTTTACAGGGAAGTCATTCACGTGCCCTTCATAGCCAGATTTGTGGTGTTTGCCAAGAAGATCGAACCCTTCGAGGCGCGCCTACGTGTCTTCTGCATGACTGACGATCGCGAGGATAAGACCCTGGAGAAGCACGAACTCTACACAGAAGTGGCCAAGAGTCGTGATGTGGAGGTGCTCGAGGGCAAGCCACAGTACATTGAAATGGCTGGCAACCTGGTGCCTGTCACCAAGTCTGGCGATCAATTGCAGCTGCAGTTCAAGGCCTTCCGCGAGAATCGTCTGCCCTTCACAGTTCGTGTAAAGGATCAGCATGCAGACATTGTGGGGCGTACGCTCTTCATGAAGGAGCCCAAGGTGGCCAAGGGTGAACCACCGCAGCAACCCATTTGCATTCTCAATATCGTACTGCCCGAAGCTGTTATACCCGATTCGACCACAGCGTTCTCGGAGCGTGTCACCTCTGCGTATCGTACCTCTATGTTCAGCTTGAGCAAACATCAAAATGATCATTATATCGGGGACATTCGCATTGTGGATCTGTCCAATTTGCTGGGCAAAGACTGGATACAATTGGCGCCAGAGATTGGCATCACGGCGGATGAGATCGACGAGATCATCAACCACAATACCGACAGTATTGCGCGACAAGCGCAGAGCATGATTCGCCTCTACAAAGATAAACCTAACTATGACATTTTGGCGTTGGAAACGGCGCTCAAGAATATTGGACGCGATGACATTATGAAGAAGTGCAAGAGTGGACGACTTTCGCATTCACGGGAGTTCGACGAGGCTGATCTCATGAAAAACTCGGAATCTGTCGAGGAGTTGGTGCGCAGAGAAAGTATGTAGTAATTCTACTATATTCGTTGTTTTCAAAAGAACTAATAATCTATTTCGATTTCAGGTAAGCGCATACAGCAGATTAATGAACGCGAGGAAGTCAAGTACTCTGCTGAGGAGAAAGAAATCGAAGAGTCCGAGTCCGATGAGGAACAAGCCAAACGTACAGTCGCCGAACGCCGGGAGAAGATCGTCAAGCGTCTGTCGATGGAACGCTCCATTCCTGCCTCCACACAGAAAAAAGAAATCACACGTGAAATTACCGAGATCAAGCGCAAGAGTTTGATTGAGGACAAGAAAGCACATCACGAGTCCGAGATCCTAATGCAGCTACCCGCCGACAATGTCATTATCAAGACTGCGGCAGTTCCCGACCAGGTCATCAAGATGAAGATGGGCAAAATGGATTCCACGGAAATTAGCAAAACCGACTTCGACAAGGAGTTGACGCACAAACTCAAAACTTCCGGCCGCAGCTCAGAGGAAGAAGAGCAGGCCTCCCCAGAGAAGATTGATAAGATTGTCCAGGACATTAGCACTGCTGAAAAGACATCCAAAGACACGGCCACCACGAGCCGAATGGCTTCCATAACGCGCCAGGAAGCACGCGACATGACCGAGGACTTTCTGGAGTTCGAGAAACGTAGTCAACTGCCAGCTTCAACGACAACCACAACCACGTCGACAACTGTTCACGAGAAGTTCGTCGAGGAATTCAAGGAGAAGACTAGTCCCGTGGCAGCGATGCCACAGGAAGCTATCAAGGAAGTCGAACAGGTTATCAGCGAGGTGACTGAGACTGCCAGCAAAAAAGTGGAAAACATCATCAGCTCCTTCGAGACTGGTAAACAGGAAGTCAAGGAGGAGATCAGGGAGCAGGCCACTGAAGTTGTCTCTGAAACGAAGAAGGTCAGCGAGACAATTAAGCATCTGCAGGATGCGCAGGTAATGTCCACGGAACAGGTCGCAAAGACTGTGGAAATTGTTGAGAGCACAAAGATTGATGAGAAAATTGCTGATTTCGAGGCCAAAAAGGTGAAGTATGATTTCCATGGTGGTGAGCCCAAGACACAAATTCCCAAGCTGATGAAGAAACCCAGCGAAGAGCCATTGAAGCCCACAGCAGCACCTCGAGCCACGGCTGAGACTGAGTTCGAGAAACCAGCTGAGGCCAAGGTGGAAAAACCACTTTCCAAAATACCAGTTAAGACTGCAGAAGCCGCCAAGATTACTGAAATGGATGCCCGTAAGTTGACACAAGATTTTCTGCAATCGGAACAAGAGGCCCAGTTGGCAGCTCAACCAGCAGCCGAACCTAAGGCAGCTCCGGCTGCAAGTAAGATACCCAAGGTAGAGCCTAGGAAATCTGTCGAGAAACTAGTGGAGAAGGATATCAAAGTATTTGATGATATTGTAACATCAACTGCCACCATTATGACATCTGGCATGGCCTCCGAACTGCCCAAGGACCAGACTGAAATTGCAGCCAAGGCTGAGACTGTGACCGAGAAGGTAACCGAATTAATAGACACCTTCCACAAGATCGAAGAAAAGGTGACGAAAACAGAAAAGCCCGCTGAAATAGCCAGCAAATTGGAGGAGACTTTACTCCCCGTTCAGAAAGAGCAGCCTAAGGAAGATAAGGTAGCTGAAAAGGTGGCCGAGGTAGTGGAGACATTCCACAAGATCGAAGAGCAAATCGTACTCGATAGTCACAAGCTGACTCATGATTTCCTCAGCATGGAACAGCAAAGCCAGCTGCCAAGCATGCCAAAAACAGCTGAAAAGATTATCATGTCCAGTCAGACATCAACCACCTCTGAGCCCGAGTCCGTAATCTCAGTGAAGCCAGCAGCTCCTGCTAGCAAAATCCCCCAGCCAACAACAACTGCCGAAACCGATTCAGTTGTGGCAGTTAAGTCATCGCCTCCAGCTAGTAAAATTCCAGTAGTTGAGCCCAGAAAATCGCTGGTTGATGAAGCCATCAAGCCAGTAGCTCCAAAAGTGCAACCTCTAAATGAGCGTCAACTTACAGAGGACTTCCTTAACATGGAACAACAAACCCAGCTGCCAGCTCAGCCTATGAAGAGCACTGTTAGTGAATTAATTATGAATACCGCCAACATTGAAACGACAATCCTGCCAGAAGTTACCAAGCCCAAAGAGGCTGCAGTTATCGAAAAGGTTGAATCCATAACCAAAGTTGAACCACAGCCAGCTGCTGAGCCGGAGCTTATTTCCGGCGACGGCATCGAGTCGGCGGCACCAATTGGTGAAGTGTCGCCATTTGCCACACGTAAATTGACCGCCGATTTCCTGGCCATGGAACAGCAGACACAGCTTCCCTATGAATATGACAGTGACACCTTTAGCAAGCGTGCTACTGTGGCGCTAAGCGAGACCATCACAAAGGAGGAGGGACTCGTGGCTCCACTGTCGATCGAGCCACGCAAGTCCCTCACCGATGCCGAGTTCTGCAAATATGTGGGCGACACCATAACCAAGAAGATGAGCGAGGGTTTAATCGAGATGACTGATGAGCTCAAACAAATCGGTGAGTTATCTAGCTGTAGGGAACTAAAACTAAAATAAAATAATTGAATAAACATTTTATCTATTTCTATTTTTGCAGCGAGTGACATTCCACATTCCCAAACTCCACCACCAACACCGAGTGACGCCAAAACTGAGAAGCAGAATGAGCAGCCCGATCTTGGCAGCTTAGAGCATGGTAAGCTCAAACTTTTCCTTTTTTTAAGTTAAAAACTTTAAGGATTGCTTTGCAGATTATCTAGCCGACACTGTGACCACATTGCACTCGACCACAGAGTCGACCTTTGAGCGTGTCGCTGCCATTTCAACAATTGGTAAGTGCGAATTGAGTTTCGAGTTGTTGCCTTCTCTATGCAATCTACGTATATGTTATGTAAATTGACTTAACTATAATTTTACGTTTGCCTCTTTGATAAGAAGATAAAGAATATCAAGTTGTAACGATGATTTCTGTACACCCCAATCCTGATTTGTTTCACAATATCGTATGATTTTTGAGCCACATTATGTAGTGTGTTTTTGGAAAAAGAACTACTTTTGTTTTTGGCCCACTTTTGAGTAAGTGTTTTGATTTTCTATTATGCTTAAGTTGAGCTCATTTTGTTTTTGATTTCAATCCAAAGGCTTTTTGTATGCAAACTACCATTCATTAAAAAACGATTCAATGGAAACGACAAAATAGTTAAACAATTAACAATTAACTCCATGTAATAATCAACTACATCGAACTACTGCTAGTGTGTGTATCTTAATCAAAAAAGTCTGGAAGTGAAGAAACCCAACCAACTAACTAACGGCGTGAAAAACTAAATAATGGAAAATACAGCAGATATAAATTTTGCTTCAAATTGAAGCTTATTGAAATGAATGGCCAGCAGGTGGTGACATACCAAAGAAATTGCCGTGATACCGTTCGAACGCTCTACCAATATTATGGTTAGCTAATCCAATTATCCACCTGGGTTCTTTGCAGCTAAAGGTCGCGGAAATGAGGAAAGCAACAATAGAAAAGTGCTCTGCTGTGTCTGGCGCCATTGTTATTGTCAATTGACTACATAACATTCAAAACTGCCAATGTCAACACTACTGTCCGAATCGATAATGGGATAACATTCTTTGGGTCAAGTTTAGAACTTGCAATGCACCATCGAAAAGCTTTGAAGTCTAATACAGTCGTTGATGAAATTCATTTTTTATAATTGTCTAATAAAAGTACTAGTTGATATAGAATTTGTAATAGAACATTATTATTTTAGCACAACCAGAATTGCACTAACAACTGTTTGCTGGTGCCTAATGTTGAACATTGCGCACTTACGTGTATGTCATTGCGCAGGCCGCAAAGCAGCCGACCAGAATGTGCGCGGTGGCGTGTACTTAATTTAATTTAATTTGTTTCGTTTCGTGCATTCTTGTAGTACAGCTGCAGACAGTCATTTGGTGCAGATTTAGTTAGATATTTGTATTTCCCAAGTACACGCGACGTAACGGTAACACAAGGCGAATTTTCGTATAGACACGCTGTCTTCTGGCCAACTACTATATAGACCGACCATATATAATCTACGCAAACTCGTATGATTTATGCCTAATTTGTTTGTGTTTCTTGTGCGTTTGTTGAATTGAATACGAGTATTGAGTACCATTATAGTAACCGACTATTGTAGCGTTGAGTTGTTGTTTGTGGTTAATTCAGTGCATAAATAATACAATAAATACAAAACTATTTCTAAAACTTATTACAAATAAACTACACTAACCGTTAAATCTAAACAATAAAGTAACTTTAAGTATTGTATTTTATGGTAAGTTCTTAAAGCAAATTTTGTGCGAATAATTTGAAAAGTTGCCTCGTAAATGATTCGAAAACAAATTCTTAAGCATTTATGATGGGTATCGCTAATAGGTCTCTCAATACTATATACACACATATATCTAAAACCGTATAAATAATTGTTTATATCTATCGTGAAACGACAATTACGTTTGCAATTTTTAACAATTATTTAAGCAATTCAGTTTATGTTTTTATCGACTACTGCAAGCTACAAATAATTGATTCAATTTGTAAAACTTGACAAAAGAAAACTAATGTAATTTTATTAATAAAACAATATACGAAATTCAAGTACAAGATAAGCCAATAATTATCCATAATGTACATAGAAAATGTATTTAAATCAATTGTAAGATTTTTTTCATTAAGATAAACACTTTTGGCATACGATTTTCGAAATTCATAATCAAAACACTACAAATTCGATTTGTATATTTATCGTGAACGATAACGTCAAGTGTCAAGTGTATTGTGATCTTAAATGAGTTGAGAATGACACCATTGAAGTGTCATTTCCATTGTGATCTCATGCATTTTGATCCCAATATGCCGCATTATAGCATATAGCACTCCAATTCCAGTAAACCACCATGGCTTTCAGTTTCCAATATATTATTGTTTCATTTGGTTTGTGCAAATAATTATATATTCTGTTGCTTTTCGTAATTTTTGTGAGTCCTTAACGAAAAAGCATACTCCTATATCTATAAATAACGAATATCGTAACTAAATGTTTAGTGCAAAAACATAAAACAAACTTAAAATATAACAAAAACATCAAAATTCACCGTAGCATCTGCGTATCGTAACATACATAATTATTAAATAGTTTATAGATTATATTTGCATTTGCGGCTTCTACTCGTAATAAGATCAATAATAACAACAACAAAAACAGCATATAATAACTACACCATAATACGAGTTTAATTTGTATGCACTCCCTAACGCGCTTTCTTATACATATGATTGGCTAAATATTGTAAATGTAATAGATTAGATGCCATACGATACGATAATTTGCACCTGGAGTACATTGCATATCGTACATCGTATATCGTATTTTGGTTTTTTTTGTAAGCATATCGCATTACCGTATGTGGCATATGATGTCGTGGTTTAATTATTCTTGCAGTACTTGCTAATTTTGTCTTCTTTTGAGTTGAACAAACAAACAACAAGAACCTAAAAAAATGCTTAAATATTTTCGTTAAAATATGCAAACGTAATGAACAAATTTTTCAATGAAATATACAGATTTGAATTGATATAATGGTTAAACAGCAGGAATGGGCAAAGAATCCACGACCTCATATATAGCATATGACATTTCTCAGGCAACTGTGTCTGTTCCGAACTTTTTGTTTTTGCTTTTAACCAAATAACTAACGAATAACAAAACTTCTTAAGCGCATTTACTTGTATCGTGCATGTTTGTGCCTGCTGCTGAGGTTTGTTTTTGGCGTACTCGTTCAGCTTACATAAAGATGCGGCGATCAAACTCTTGTGCACTGTGTATATAAAAACTAACCCACCCATATAAGCCTGGTTTTGTTCGTATAGGTGTTTAACTGTCTAAATATTGCCTTGTTTCTACTTCCTAATAATTGCGACAAAACTTGGAACGCCTGAAAAACAGAGCACTTCAGTGTTCATAATGTAAAAACCGAAACATTTACAAGTACTGATGAAACTGATAAGCTGCTTCATAGAATGGTAGCTTCCCACGAAATATACAAACCATACTCACGAGACACTACCTCATTTACAGAAATGAGTGCAAGTAGTCAAACTCCGAAGGCAACAACAGCAACTCCAACAACAATAACAACTACAACGACCATGACAAAGCAAATAGATCGCACGAAAGTAGACTTAACAGTAGAAAAGGAAAAACAAGGAAAGAAAGAGTCGCCGGATATGGATGAGGTCCAGCAAGACGCTGGTGATAGGGAGTATTTAGAGCAAATTATGGGCTGCGGTGATGTGAGACGCAAAATAATGCGCTTGGAGAGCAGTGGAAGCACAGAGTCTCTCGAGTCGCAACACACCGCACCAAAGTTCATTGGAGATAATGTACCCACGGTTAGGGCGGTGGTGCAGAGTATCGAAGATAAGATCTGCAGTACAGAAATAATGGCCATACCATTTGCAGTACAAAAACGGGATCGCCTAACTGATCGCAAGGAACCGGACATTGTTGACGTTGAGAAGCAAATTTTAAGCGAAGAAGATATTGCATTGGAGAAGTTAATAGATTACGAGCCACCAACTCAGGTGATTAAACTATCACCAGTTGAGGCCATGGAGCGTACAGCAGTTGACATGGCACATATTGAGGAAGAGGTTTGCGAGAAAGTTTGTGTGAAACGTAAAGCCTTTGAGGTTGCAGAAGACTTAAGTGAAACCGAAAAGACTTTAGCAGAACAGGTAATAGGTTTAGATAAGCAAGAAAAACAGGTACCTGTCAACATTTTAACTACAACTATTGATGAGCACAAAGAATTAGTAAGTAAGCAATCCGATTTAGGGACATTGCCAAATGTGAAGGAAGTGGTACAAGACATTGAGCGAAGATATTCCTCAGCAATCGTTGAAGTTGTGCCCTTTAGTCCACGTAAACGAGAAACCGTTGAGCGCAAGGCTGATATGCCGTCAATAGAACAACAGATTTTAACCGAAACAGACTTAATTTTGGATAATTTAGGCAGTGTATGTTTTGTAAAGGAGAAAGATGTTTCACCCGTTTTAGAAATGGGTAAAACAAGCACAAGTACTGAAAATCTTGAAGGTATCTGCGAAAAGAAATGCTCAAAGCGAAAAGTATCCGATATGGCCAAAGTTTTTGATAAGCCAACGGATATTGATAGTAAGTTAGCACAGAATGACATTAGAAGCATTACAACTAAATTCCTTTTAGATGAAAGAACTGAATATGATAATTCCGCAACTATTAAGAAATTTGAACCTCAGGCAAAAAAAAGTGATTTTGAATTATTAGAAGAATGTGATAAACTTGAATTTCCAATAGATATAACAAAGGACTCCAATACAGTCATATTTCCAAAAATCACTCATACTGTTGAGCGATTGCATACAATATCAAAAGCTGATATTGAAGAAACAAAAGAATTTATTCACATTGCAACAGAATATGAAAGAAAACTCAGTAATCTTGCTATTGATGACATTAAAAAGATTTCCCAGAAAGAAGACTCTAATATTAACCACCATGTAGTTGTAAAGTTTCCATCGCACGAAAAACAAGGCTTAAATGCAAAATTAGACGAGCTTCAATCCCACCAAGCAACTGTCTTAAAGTCTTCAGAAATATCTATAAATAATGAACCGAAAATCTTCCCATCTGAAAAGAGGTACAAATCAAGTGAAAGTGAAAGTGATGAAGAAATTGATCACAAAGAGAAAGTTTTAAGAATTACACAACTTTCAAAAGATAAAGACAATATGCATATATCTCTGATTGACAAAAATATTGAGTTGGAAACAACAGAAATCAGTTCAATAATAAAAACAGACACAATAAAGTTTCCTGCACAATCGATAAAAGAACATGAGAAATTTATGCCTTCAGCTATATTAAAGAAGGATAATTCACTAATAAAATACGAATCGACTAGTAGTATACACTCATCTTCAAAAGACAAAACCGCAATATTATCAACTGAAGTCTTTAAAACAATTAAAGAAAAAAGAATATCGAGTTCTATGGGGACCACTGAATCAGTTGCAGTATCATACGACACAGACACAGTTGAGAAACAAATTCAGTACAGAGATACCATTCCACAAACTAAAAAAGCTTGGGATCAACAAACGGAGAGGGACAAAGATACAGTAAAATGTATCGAAAAACCCAAGACTCCAATTAAAGAAACTCAGACGTTTCCATTTAGTACACCCTTAATACCATCAACTTTGAAGAAAGCTGATGAAATTCCAAAGCCAACAACTCACGATGATTTCCCTGCTAAATTAGACGACAAACCTAAGTCTCCAACTGATGCAACCAAGCCAGCTCCTAAGGAGTATTCAGATAGTGATAGTGAGGACGATTCTGAATTGAACAAGCCTCCAACTAATCCCCTTCTCTCAAGTACCCCATTAATGGCCTCAACGACAACCACTAGCACTATTATTTCAGTAAGTGAATCTCGTCAAACAGTTGAAGAACAGGTTAGGAAACCAACAGATACGGTTAAGTCTTCCGACAAACCCGTGTCTTCACCTGAAGAGGCTCAGACTGTTCCATCTATTACACCATTAATACCCCCAACGTTGAAGAAAGCTGATGACATTCTAAAACCAACAACTCACGATGATTCCCCTGCTAAATTAGACGACAAACCTAAGTCTCCAACTGATGCAACCAAGCCAGCTCCTAAGGAGTATTCAGATAGTGATAGTGAGGACGATTCTGAATTGAACAAGCCTCCAACTAATCCCCTTCTCTCAAGTGCCCCATTAATGGCCTCAACGACAACCACTAGCACTATTATTTCAGTAAGTGAATCTCGTGAAACAGTTGAAGAACAGGTTAGGAAACCAACAGATACGGTTAAGTCTTCCGACAAACCCGTGTCTTCACCTGAAGAGGCTCAGACTGTTCCATCTATTACACCATTAATACCCTCAACGTTGAAGAAAGCTGATGACATTCTAAAACCAACAACTCACGATGATTCCCCTGCTAAATTAGACGACAAACCTAAGTCTCCAACTGATGCAACCAAGCCAGCTCCTAAGGAGTATTCAGATAGTGATAGTGAGGACGATTCTGAATTGAACAAGCCTCCAACTAAAACCATTCTCTCAAGTACCCCATTAATGGCCTCAACGACAACCACTAGCACTATTATTTCAGTAAGTGAATCTCGTGAATCAGTTGAAGAACAGGTTAGGAAACCAACACATACGGTTAAGTCTTCCGACAAACCCATGACTTCACCTGAAGAAGATCAGACTGTTCCATGTATTACACCATTAATACCCTCAACGTTGATGAAAGCTGATGACATTCTAAAACCAACAACCCACGATGACTCCCCTGCTAAATTAGACGACAAACCTATGTCTCCAACTGATGCAACCAAGCCAGCTCCTAAGGAGTATTCAGATAGTGATAGTGAGGACGATTCTGAATTGAACAAGCCTCCAACTAATCCCCTTCTCTCAAGTACCCCATTAATGGCCTCAACGACAACCACTAGCACTATTATTTCAGTAAGTGAATCTCGTGAATCAGTTGAAGAACAGGTTAGGAAACCAACAGATACGGTTAAGCCTTCCGACACACCCATGTCTTCACCTGAAAAAGATCAGACTGTTCCATGTATTACACCATTAATACCCTCAACGTTGATGAAAGCTGATGACATTCTAAAACCAACAACCCACGATGACTCCCCTGCTAAATTAGACGACAAACCTATGTCTCCAACTGATGCAACCAAGCCAGCTCCTAAGGAGTATTCAGATAGTGATAGTGAGGACGATTCTGAATTGAACAAGCCTCCAACTAAAACCATTCTCTCAAGTACCCCATTAATGGCCTCAACGACAACCACTAGCACTATTATTTCAGTAAGTGAATATCGTGAAACAGTAGAAGAACAGGTTAGGAAACCAACAGATACGGTTAAGTCTTTCGACAGACCCATGTCTTTACATGAAGAAGCTCAGACTGTTCCATCTATTACACCATTAATACCCACAACGTTGAAGAAAGCTGATGACATTCTAAAACCAACAACCCACACTGACTCCCCTGCTAAATTAGACGACAAACCTAAGTCTCCAACTGATGCAACCAAGCCAGCTCCTAAGGAGTATACAGATAGTGATAGTGAGGACGATTCTGAATTGAACAAGCCTCCAACTAATCCCCTTCTCTCAAGTACCCCATTAATGGCCTCAACGACAACCACTAGCACTATTATTTCAGTAAGTGAATCTCGTGAAACAGTTGAAGAACAGGTTAGGAAACCAACAGATACGGTTAAGTCTTCCGACAAGTCCGTGTCTTCAGCTGAAGAAGCTCAGACTGTTCCATCTATTGCACCATTAATACCCTCAACGTTGGATAAAGCTGCTGACATTCTAAAGCCAACAACTCACGATGATTCCCCTGCTAAATTAGACGACAAACCTAAGTCTCCAACTGATGCAACCAAGCCAGCTCCTAAGGAGTATTCAGATAGTGATAGTGAGGACGTTTATGAATTGAACAAGCCTCCAACTAATCCCCTTCTCTCAAGTACCCCATTAATGGCCTCAACGACAACCACTAGCACTATTATTTCAGTAAGTGAATCTCGTGAAACAGTTGAAGAACAGGTTAGGAAACCAACAGATACGGTTAAGTCTTTCGACAAACCCGTGTCTTCACCTGAAGAAGATCGGACTGTTCCATCTATTACACCATTAATACCCTCAACGTTGGATAAAGCTGCTGACATTCTAAAGCCAACAACTCACGATGATTCCCCTGCTAAATTAGACGACAAACCTAAGTCTCCAACTGATGCAACCAAGCCAGCTCCTAAGGAGTATTCAGATAGTGATAGTGATAACGATTATGAGTTGAACAAGCCTCCAACTAATCCCCTTCTCTCAAGTACCCCATTAATGCCCTCAACGACAACCACTAGCACTATTATTTCAGTAAGTGAATCTCGTGAAACAGTTGAAGAACAGGTTAGGAAACCAACAGATACGGTTAAGTCTTCCGACAAACCCGTGTTTTCACCTGAAGAAGCTCAGACTGTTCCATCTATTACACCATTAATACCCTCAACGTTGAAGAAAGCTGATGACATTCTAAAACCAACATCCCACGATGACTCCCCTGATAAATTAGACGACAAACCTAAGTCTCCAACTGATGCAACCAAGCCAGCTCCTAAGGAGTATTCAGATAGTGATAGTGAGGACGATTATGAATTGAACAAGCCTCCAACTAATCCCCTTCTCTCACGTACCCCATTAATGGCCTCAACGACAACCACTAGCACTATTATTTCAGTAAGTGAATCTCGTGAAACAGTTGAAGAACAGGTTAGGAAACCAACAGATATGGTTAAGTCTTCCGACAAACCCGTGTCTTCACCTGAAGAAGCTCAGACTGTTCCATCTATTACACCATTAATACCCTCAACGTTGGATAAAGCTGCTGACATTCTAAAGCCAACAACCCACGATGACTCCCCTGCTAAATTAGACGACAAACCTAAGTCTCCAACTGATGCAACCAAGCCAGCTCCTAAGGAGTATTCAGATAGTGATAGTGAGGACGATTATGAATTGAACAAGCCTCCAACTAATCCCCTTCTCTCAAGTACCCCATTAATGGCCTCAACGACAACCACAAGCACTATTATTTCAGTAAGTGAATCTCGAGAAACAGTTGAAGAACAGGTTAGGAAACCAACAGATATGGTTAAGTCTTCCGACAAACCCGTGTCTTCACCTGAAGAAGCTCAGACTGTTCCATCTATTACACCATTAATACCCTCAACGTTGAAGAAAGCTGATGACATTCTAAAACCAACATCTCACGATGATTCCCCAGCTAAATTAGACGACAAACCTAAGTCTCCAACTGATGCAACCAAGCCAGCTCCTAAGGAGTATTCAGATAGTGATAGTGAGGACGATTATGAGTTGAACAAGCCTCCAACTAATCCCCTTCTCTCAAGTACCCCATTAATGCCCTCAACGACAACCACTAGCACTATTATTTCAGTAAGTGAATCTCGTGAAACAGTTGAAGAACAGGTTAGGAAACCAACAGATACGGTTAAGTCTTCCGACAAACCCGTGTCTTCACCTGAAGAAGCTCAGACTGTTCCCGTGTCTTCACCTGAAGAAGCTCAGACTGTTCCATCTATTACACCATTAATACCCTCAACGTTGAAGAAAGCTGATGACATTCTAAAACCAACATCTCACGATGATTCCCCAGCTAAATTAGACGACAAACCTAAGTCTCCAACTGATGCAACCAAGCCAGCTCCTAAGGAGTATTCAGATAGTGATAGTGAGGACGATTATGAGTTGTTCAAGCCTCCAACTAATCCCCTTCTCTCAAGTACCCCATTAATGCCCTCAACGACAACCACTAGCACTATTATTTCAGTAAGTGAATCTCGTGAAACAGTTGAAGAACAGGTTAGGAAACCAACAGATACGGTTAAGTCTTCCGACAAACCCGTGTCTTCACCTGAAGAAGCTCAGACTGTTCCACCTATTACACCATTAATACCCTCAACGTTGAAGAAAGCTGATGACATTCTAAAACCAACAACCCACGATGACTCCCCTGCTAAATTAGACGACAAACCTAAGTCTCCAACTGATGCAACCAAGCCAGCTCCTAAGGAGTATTCAGATAGTGATAGTAAGGACGATTATGAATTGAACAACCCTCCAACTAATCCCCTTCTCTCAAGTACCCCATTAATGGCCTCATCGACAACCACTAGCACTATTATTTCAGTAAGTGAATCTCGTGAAACAGTTGAAGAACAGGTTAAGAAACCAATAGATACGGTTAAGTCTTCCGACAAACCCGTGTCTTCACCTGAAGAAGCTCAGACTGTTCCATCTATTACACCATTAATACCCTCAACGTTGGATAAAGCTGATGACATTCTAAAACCAACTTCTCACGATGATTCCCCAGCTAAATTAGACGACAAACCTAAGTCTCCAACTGATGCAACCAAGCCAGCTTCTAAGGAGTATTCAGATAGTGATAGTAAGGACGATTATGAATTGAACAACCCTCCAACTAATCCCCTTCTCTCAAGTACCCCATTAATGGCCTCATCGACAACCACTAGCAATATTATTTCAGTAAGTGAATCTCGTGAAACAGTTGAAGAACAGGTTAGGAAACCAACAGATACGGTTAAGTCTTCCGACAAACTCGTGTCTTCACCTGAAGAAGCTCAGACTGTTCCATCTATTACACCATTAATACCCTCAACGTTGGATAAAGCTGCTGACATTCTAAAGCCAACAACTCACGATGATTCCCCTGCTAAATTAGACGACAAACCTAAGTCTCCAACCGTTGCAACCAAGCCAGCTCCTAAGGAGTATTCAGATAGTGATAGTGAGGACGATTCTGAATTGAACAAGCCTCCAACTAATCCCCTTCTCTCAAGTACCCCATTAATGGCCTCAACGACAACCACTAGCACTATTATTTCAGTAAGTGAATCTCGTCAAACAGTTGAAGAACAGGTTAGGAAACCAACAGATACGGTTAAGTCTTCCAACAAACCCGTGTCTTCACCTGAAGAAGCTCAGACTGTTCCATCTATTACACCATTAATACCATCAACGTTAGAGAAAGCTGCTGACATTCTAAAGCCAACAACCCACGATGACTCCCCTGCTAAATTAGACGACAAACCTAAGTCTCCAACTGATGCAACCAAGGCAGCTCCTAAGGAGTATTCAGATAGTGATAGTGAGGACGATTCTGAATTGAACAAGCCTCCAACTAATCCCCTTCTCTCAAGTACCCCATTAATGGCCTCAACGACAACCACTAGCACTATTATTTCAGTAAGTGAATCTCGTGAAACAGTAGAAGAACAGGTTAAGAAACCAATAGATACGGTTAAGTCTTCCGACAAACCCGTGTCTTCACCTGAAGAAGCTCAGACTGTTCCATCTATTACACCATTAATACCCTCAACGTTGGATAAAGCTGCTGACATTCTAAAGCCAACAACTCACGATGATTCCCCTGCTAAATTAGACGACAAACCTAAGTCTCCAACTGATGCAACCAAGGCAGCTCCTAAGGAGTATTCAGATAGTGATAGTGAGGACGATTCTGAATTGAACAAGCCTCCAACTAATCCCCTTCTCTCAAGTACCCCATTAATGGCCTCATCGACAACCACTAGCACTATTATTTCAGTAAGTGAATCTCGTGAAACAGTTGAAGAACAGGTTAGGAAACCAACAGATACGGTTAAGTCTTCCGACAAACCCGTGTCTTCACCTGAAGAAGCTCAGACTGTTCCATCTATTACACCATTAATACCCTCAACGTTGGATAAAGCTGATGACATTCTAAAGCCACCAGCTCACGATGATTCCCCTGCTAAATTAGACGACAAACCTAAGTCTCCAACCTTTGCAACCAAGCCAGCTCCTAAGGAGTATTCAGATAGTGATAGTGAGGACGATTCTGAATTGAACAAGCCTCCAACTAATCCCCTTCTCTCAAGTACCCCATTAATGGCCTCAACGACAACCACTAGCACTATTATTTCAGTAAGTGAATCTCGTGAAACAGTAGAAGAACAGGTTAAGAAACCAATAGATACGGTTAAGTCTTCCGACAAACCCGTGTCTTCACCTGAAGAAGCTCAGACTGTTCCATCTATTACACCATTAATTCCCTCAACATTGGATAAAGCTGCTGACATTCTAAAGCCAACAACTCACGATGATTCCCCTGCTAAATTAGACGACAAACCTAAGTCTCCAACTGATGCAACCAATCCAGCTCCTAAGGAGTATTCAGATAGTGATAGTGAGCACGATTCTGAATTGAATAAGCCTCCAACTAATCCCCTTCTCTCAAGTACCCCATTAATGGCCTCAACGACAATCACTAGCACTATTATTTCAGTAAGTGAATCTCGTCAAACAGTTGAAGAACAGGTTAGGAAACCAACAGATACGGTTAAGTCTTTCGACAGACCCGTGTCTTTACGTGAAGAAGGTCAGACTGCTTCATCTATTACACCATTAATACCCTCAACGTTGAAGAAAGCTGATGACATTCTAAAACCAACAACCCACGATGATTCCCCTGCTAAATTAGACGACAAACCTAAGTCTCCAACCTTTGCAACCAAGCCAGCTCCTAAGGAGTATTCAGATAGTGATAGTGAGGACGATTCTGAATTGAACAAGCCTCCAACTAATCCCCTTCTCTCAAGTACCCCATTAATGGCCTCATCGACAACCACTAGCACTATTATTTCAGTAAGTGAATCTCGTGAAACAGTTGAAGAACAGGTTAGGAAACCAACAGATACGGTTAAGTCTTCCGACAAACCCGTGTCTTCACCTGAAGAAGCTCAGACTGTTCCATCTATTACACCATTAATACCATCAACGTTAGAGAAAGCTGCTGACATTCTAAAGCCAACAACCCACGATGACTCCCCTGCTAAATTAGACGACAAACCTAAGTCTCCAACTGTTGCAACCAAGCCAGCTCCTAAGGAGTATTCAGATAGTGATAGTGAGGACGATTCTGAATTGAACAAGCCTCCAACTAATCCCCTTCTCTCAAGTACCCCATTAATGGCCTCATCGACAACCACTAGCACTATTATTTCAGTAAGTGAATCTCGTGAAACAGTTGAAGAACAGGTTAGGAAACCAACAGATACGGTTAAGTCTTCCGACAAACCCGAGTCTTCACCTGAAGAAGCTCAGACTGTTCCATCTATTACACCATTAATACCCTCAACGTTGGATAAAGCTGCTGACATTCTAAAGCCAACAACTCACGATGATTCCTCTGCTAAATTAGACGACAAACCTAAGTCTCCAACTGATGCAACCAAGCCAGCTCCTAAGGAGTATTCAGATAGTGATAGTGAGGACGATTCTGAATTGAACAAGCCTCCAACTAATCCCCTTCTCTCAAGTACCCCATTAATGGCCTCAACGACAACCACTAGCACTATTATTTCAGTAAGTGAATCTCGTCAAACAGTAGAAGAACAGGTTAGGAAACCAACAGATACGGTTAAGTCTTCCGACAAACCCGTGTCTTCACCTGAAGAAGCTCAGACTGTTCCATCTATTACACCATTAATTCCCTCAACATTGGATAAAGCTGCTGACATTCTAAAGCCAACAACTCACGATGATTCCCCTGCTAAATTAGACGACAAACCTAAGTCTCCAACTGATGCAACCAAGGCAGCTCCTAAGGAGTATTCAGATAGTGATAGTGAGGACGATTCTGAATTGAATAAGCCTCATACTAATCCCCTTCTCTCAAGTACCCCATTAATGGCCTCAACGACAACCACTAGCACTATTATTTTAGTAAGTGAATCTCGTCAAACAGTTGAAGAACAGGTTAGGAAACCAACAGATACGGTTAAGTCTTTCGACAGACCCGTGTATTTACGTGAAGAAGGTCAGACTGCTTCATCTATTACACCATTAATACCCTCAACGTTGAAGAAAGCTGATGACATTCTAAAGCCGACAACTCACGATGATTCCCCTGCTAAATTAGACGACAAACCTAAGTCTCCAACCTTTGCAACCAAGCCAGCTCCTAAGGAGTATTCAGATAGTGATAGTGAGGACGATTATGAATTGAACAAGCCTCCAACTAATCCCCTTCTCTCAAGTACCCCATTAATGGCCTCAACGACAACCACTAGCACTATTATTTCAGTAAGTGAATCTCGTCAAACAGTTGAAGAACAGGTTAGGAAACCAACAGATACGGTTAAGTCTTCCGACAAACCCGTGTCTTCACCTGAAGAAGCTCAGACTGTTCCATCTATTACACCATTAATACCATCAACGTTAGAGAAAGCTGATGACATTCTAAAGCCAACAACCCACGATGATTCCCCTGCTAAAATAGACGACAAACCTAAGTCTCCAACTGATGCAACCAAGCCAGCTCCTATGGAGTATTCAGATAGTGATAGTGTGGACGATTCTGAATTGAACAAGCCTCCAACTAATCCCCTTCTCTCAAGTACCCCATTAATGCCCTTAACGACAACCACTAGCACTATTATTTCAGTAAGTGAATCTCGTGAAACAGTTGAAGAACAGGTTAGGAAACCAACAGATACGGTTAAGTCTTCCGACAAACCCGTGTCTTCACCTGAAGAAGCTCAGACTGTTCCATCTATTACACCATTAATACCATCAACGTTAGAGAAAGCTGCTGACATTCTAAAGCCAACAACTCACGATGATTCCCCTGCTAAATTAGACGACAAACCTAAGTCTCCAACTGATGCAACCAAGCCAGCTCCTAAGGAGTATTCAGATAGTGATAGTGAGAACGATTCTGAATTGAACAAGCCTCCAACTAATCCCCTTCTCTCAAGTACCCCATTAATGGCCTCAACGACAACCACTAGCACTATTATTTCAGTAAGTGAATCTCGTGAAACAGTTGAAGAACAGGTTAGGAAACCAAAAGATACGGTTAAGTCTTCCGACAAACCCGTGTCTTCACCTGAAGAAGCTCAGACTGTTCCATCTATTACACCATTAATACCCTCAACGTTGAATAAAGCTGATGACAATCTGAATTCTACAACCCACGATGACTTCCCTGCTAAATTAGATGACAAACCTAAGTCTCCAACTGATGCAACCAAGCCAGCTCCTAAGGAGTATTCAGATAGTGATAGTGAGGACGATTATGAATTGAACAAGCCTCCAACTAATACCATTCTCTCAAGTACCCCATTAATGGCCTCAACGACAACCACTAGCACTATTATTTCAGTAAGTGAATCTCGTCAAACAGTTGAAGAACAGGTTAGGAAACCAACAGATACGGTTAAGTCTTCCGACAAACCCGTGTCTTCCCCTGAAGAAGCTCAGACTGTTCTATCAATTACACCATTAAAACCCTCAACGTTGAAGAAAGCTGATGACATTCTAACACCAACAACTCACGATGATTCCCCTGCTAAATTAGACGACAAACCTAAGTCTCCAACCTTTGCCACCAAGCCAGCTCCTAAGGAGTATTCAGATAGTGATAGTGAGGACGATTCTGAATTGAACAAGCCTCCAACTAATCCCCTTCTCTCAAGTACCCCATTAATGGCCTCAACGACAACCACTAGCACTATTATTTCAGTAAGTGAATCTCGTGAAACAGTTGAAGAACAGGTTAGGAAACCAACAGATACGGTTAAGTCTTCCGACAAACCCGTGTCTTCACCTGAAGAGGCTCAGACTGTTCCATCTATTACACCATTAATACCCTCAACGTTGAAGAAAGCTGATGACATTCTAAAGCCAATAACTCACGATGATTCCCCTGCTAAATTAGACGATAAACCTAAGTCTCCAACCTTTGCCACCAAGCCAGCTCCTAAGGAGTATTCAGATAGTGATAGTGAGGACGATTCTGAATTGAACAAGCCTCCAACTAATCCCCTTCTCTCAAGTACCCCATTAATGGCCTCAACGACAACCACTAGCACTATTATTTCAGTAAGTGAATCTCGTCAAACAGTTGAAGAACAGGTTAGGAAACCAACAGATACGGTTAAGTCTTCCGACAAACCCGTGTCTTCACCTGAAGAGGCTCAGACTGTTCCATCTATTACACCATTAATACCCTCAACGTTGAAGAAAGCTGATGACATTCTAAAGCCAACAACTCACGATGATTCCCCTGCTAAATTAGACGACAAACCTAAGTCTCCAACTGATGCAACTAAGCCAGCTCCTAAGGAGTATTCAGATAGTGATAGTGAGGACGATTCTGAATTGAACAAGCCTCTAACTAATCCCCTTCACTCAAGTACCCCATTAATGGCCTCAACGACAACTACTAGCACTATTATTTCAATAAGTGAATCTCGTGAAACAGTTGAAGAACAGGTTAGGAAACCAACAGATACGGTTAAGTCTTCCGACAAACCCGTGTCTTCACCTGAAGAAGCTCAGACTGTTCCATCTATTACACCATTAATACCCTCAACGTTGAAGAAAGCTGATGACATTCTAAATCCAACAACTTACGATGATTCCCCTGATAAATTAGACGACAAACCTAAGTCTCCAACCTTTGCCACCAAGCCAGCTCCTAAGGAGTATTCAGATAGTGATAGTGAGGACGATTCTGAATTGAACAAGCCTCCAACTAATCCCCTTCTCTCAAGTACCCCATTAATGGCCTCAACGACAACCACTAGCACTATTATTTCAGTAAGTGAATCTCGTGAAACAGTTGAAGAACAGGTTAGGAAACCAACAGATACGGTTAAGTCTTCCGACAAACCCGTGTCTTCACCTGAAGAAGCTCAGACTGTTCCATCTGTTACACCATTAATACCATCAACATTAGAGAAAGCTGATGACATTCTAAAGCCAACAACTCACGATGATTTCCCTACTAAATTAGACGACAAACCTAAGACTCCAACTGATGCAACCAAGCCAGCTCCTAAGGAGTATTCAGATAGTGATAGTGAGAACGATTATGAATTGAACAAGCCTCCAACTAATCCCCTTCTCTCAAGTACCCCATTAATGGCCTCAACGACAACCACTAGCACAATTATTTCAGTAAGTGAATCTCGTGAAACAGTTGAAGAACAGGTTAGGAAACCAACAGATACTGTTAAGTCTTTCGACAGACCCGTGTCTTCACCTGAAGAAGGTCAGACTGATCCATCTATTACACCATTAATACCCTCAACGTTGAAGAAAGCTGATGACATTCTAAAACCAACAACCCACGATGACTCCCCTGCTAAATTAGACGACAAAGCTAAGTCTCCAACTGATGCAACCAAGCCAGCTCCTAAGGAGTATTTAGATAGTGATAGTGAGGACGATTCTGAATTGAAGAAGCCTCCAACTAATCCCCTTCTCTCAAGTACCCCATTAATGGCCTCAACGACAACCACTAGCACTATTATTTCAGTAAGTGAATCTCGTGAAACAGTTGAAGAACAGGTTAGGAAACCGACAGATACGGTTAAGTCTTTCGACAGACCCGTGTCTTTAACTGAAGAAGGTCAGACTGTCCCATCTATTACACCATTAATACCCTCAACGTTGAAGAAAGCTGATGACATTCTAAAACCAACAACCCACGATGACTCCCCTGCTAAATTAGACGACAAAACTAAGTCTCCAACCGTTGCAACCAAGCCAGCTCCTAAGGAGTATTCAGATAGTGATAGTGAGGACGATTCTGAATTGAACAAGCCTCCAACTAATCCCCTTCTCTCAAGTACCCCATTAATGGCCTCAACGACAACCACTAGCACTATTATTTCAGTAAGTGAATCTCGTGAAACAGTTGAAGAACAGGTTAGGAAACCAATAGATACGGTTAAGTCTTCCGACAAACCCGTGTCTTCACCTGAAGAAGCTCAGGCTGTTTCATCAATTGCACCATTAATACCATCAACGTTGAAGTTAGGTGATGACATTCTAAAGCCAACAACTCACGATGACTCCCCTGCTAAATTAGACGACAAACCTAAGTCTCCAACCTTTGCAACCAAGCCAGCTCCTAAGGAGTATTCAGATAGTGATAGTGAGGACGATTATGAATTGAACAAGCCTCCAACTAATCCCCTTCTCTCAAGTACCCCATTAATGGCCTCAACGACAACCACTAGCACTATTATTTCAGTAAGTGAATCTCGTGAAACAGTTGAAGAACAGGTTAGGAAACCAACAGATACGGTTAAGTCTTCCGACAAACCCGTGTCTTCACCTGAAGAAGCTCAGACTGTTCCATCTATTACACCATTAATACCCTCAACGTTGGATAAAGCTGATGACATTCTAAAGCCAACAACTCACGATGATTCCCCTGCTAAATTAGACGACAAACCTAAGTCTCCAACTGATGCCACCAAGCCAGCTCCTAAGGAGTATTCAGATATTGATAGTGAGGACGATTCTGAATTGAATAAGCCTCCAACTAATCCCCTTCTCTCAAGTACCCCATTAATGGCCTCAACGACAACCACTAACACTATTATTTCAGTAAGTGAATCTCGTCAAACAGTTGAAGAACAGGTTAGGAAACCAACAGATACGGTTAAGTCTTCCGACAAACCCGTGTCTTCACCTGAAGAAGCTCAGACTGTTCCATCTATTACACCATTAATACCATCAACGTTAGAGAAAGCTGATGACATTTCAAAGCCAACAACTCACGATGATTCCCCTGCTAAATTAGACGACAAACCTAAGTCTCCAACCGTTGCAACCAAGCCAGCTCCTAAGGAGTATTCAGATAGTGATAGTGAGGACGATTCTGAATTGAACAAGCCTCCAACTAATCCCCTTCTCTCAAGTACCCCATTAATGGCCTCAACGACAACCACTAACACTATTATTTCAGTAAGTGAATCTCGTCAAACAGTTGAAGAACAGGTTAGGAAACCAACAGATACGGTTAAGTCTTCCGACAAACCCGTGTCTTCACCTGAAGAAGCTCAGACTGTTCCACCTATTACACCATTAATACCATCAACGTTAGAGAAAGCTGATGACATTCTAAAGCCAACAACTCACGATGATTCCCCTGCTAAATTAGACGACAAACCTAAGTCTCCAACTGATGCAACCAAGCCAGCTCCTAAGGAGTATTCAGATAGTGATAGTGAGGACGATTATGAATTGAACAAGCCTCCAACTAATCCCCTTCTCTCAAGTACCCCATTAATGGCCTCAACGACAACCACTAGCACTATTATTTCAGTAAGTGAATCTCGTGAAACAGTTGAAGAACAGGTTAGGAAACCAACAGATACGGTTAAGTCTTCCGACAAACCCGTGTCTTCACCTGAAGAGGCTCAGACTGTTCCATCTATTACACCATTAATACCATCAACGTTAGAGAAAGCTGATGACATTTCAAAGCCAACAACTCACGATGATTCCCCTGCTAAATTAGACGACAAACCTAAGTCTCCAACCGTTGCAACCAAGCCAGCTCCTAAGGAGTATTTAGATAGTGATAGTGAGGACGATTCTGAATTGAACAAGCCTCCAACTAATCCCCTTCTCTCAAGTACCCCATTAATGGCCTCAACGACAACCACTAGCACTATTATTTCAGTAAGTGAATCTCGCGAAACAGTTGAAGAACAGGTTAGGAAACCAAGAGATACGGTTAAGTCTTCCGACAAACCCGTGTCTTCACCTGAAGAAGCTCAGACTGTTCCATCTATTACACCATTAATACCCTCAACGTTGAAGAAAGCTGATGACATTCTAAAGCCACCAACTCACGATGATTCCCCTGCTAAATTAGATGACAAAACTAAGTCTCCAACTGATGCAACCAAGGCAGCTCCTAAGGAGTATTTAGATAGTGATAGTGAGGACGATTCTGAATTGAAGAAGCCTCCAACTAATCTCATTCACTCAAGTACCCCATTAATGGCCTCAACGACAACCACTAGCACTATTATTTCAGTAAGTGAATCTCGTGAAACAGTTGAAGAACAGGTTAAGAAACCAACAGAAACGGTTAAGTCTTCCGACAAACCCGTGTTTTCACCTGAAGAAGCTCAGACTGTTTCATCTATGACACCATTAATACCATCAACGTTAGAGAAAGCTGATGACATTCTAAAGCCAACAACTCACGATGACTCCCCTGCTAAATTAGACGAGAAACCTAAGTCTCCAACCTTTGCAACCAAGCCAGCTCCTAAGGAGTATTCAGATAGTGATAGTGAGGACGATCCTGAATTGAACAAGCCTCCAACTAATCCCCTTCTCTCAAATACCCCATTAATGGCCTCAACGACAACCACTAGCACTATTATTTCAGTAAGTGAATCTCGTCAAACAGTTGAAGAACAGGTTAGGAAACCAACAGATACGGTTAAGTCTTCCGACAAACCCGTGTCTTCACCTGAAGAAGCTCAGACTGTTCCATCTATTACACCATTAATACCCTCAACGTTGGATAAAGCTGATGACATTCTAAAGCCACCAACTCACGATGATTCCCCTGCTAAATTAGACGACAAACCTAAGTCTCCAACTGATGCAACCAAGCCAGCTCCTAAGGAGTATTCAGATAGTGATAGTGAGGACGATTATGAATTGAACAAGCCTCCAACTAATCCCCTTCTCTCAAGTACCCCATTAATGGCCTCAACGACAACCACTAGCACTATTATTTCAGTAAGTGAATCTCGTCAAACAGTTGAAGAACAGGTTAGGAAACCAACAGATACGGTTAAGTCTTCCGACAAACCCGTGTCTTCACCTGAAGAAGCTCAGACTGTTCCATCTATTACACCATTAATACCCTCAACGTTGGATAAAGCTGCTGACATTCTAAAGCCACCAACTCACGATGATTCCCCTGCTAAATTAGACGACAAACCTAAGTCTCCAACCGTTGCAAC
The DNA here is from genome assembly GCA_035046165.1 of Drosophila rubida. Classification (NCBI taxonomy): domain Eukaryota; kingdom Metazoa; phylum Arthropoda; class Insecta; order Diptera; family Drosophilidae; genus Drosophila; species Drosophila rubida. Next base: position 12,456,419 of record JAWNOF010000021.1, on the reverse strand, counting down.
CAAGCCAGCTCCTAAGGAGTATTCAGATAGTGATAGTGAGGACGATTCTGAATTGAAGAAGCCTCCAACTAATCCCCTTCTCTCAAGTACCCCATTAATGGCCTCAACGAAAACCACTAGCACTATTATTTCAGTAAGTGAATCTCGTGAAACAGTTGAAGAACAGGTTAGGAAACCAACAGATACGGTTAAGTCTACCGACAAACCCGTGTCTTCACCTGAAGAAGCTCAGACTGTTCCATCTATTACACCATTAATACCCTCAACGTTGGATAAAGCTGCTAACATTCTAAAGCCACCAACTCACGATGATTCCCCTGCTAAATTAGATGACAAACCTAAGTCTCCAACTGATGCAACCAAGGCAGCTCCTAAGGAGTATTCAGATAGTGATAGTGAGGACGATTCTGAATTGAAAAAGCCTCCAACTAATCCCCTTCTCTCAAGTACCCCATTAATGGCCTCAACGACAACCACTAGCACTATTATTTCAGTAAGTGAATCTCGTGAAACAGTTGAAGAACAGGTTAGGAAACCAACAGATACGGTTAAGTCTTCCGACAAACCCGTGTCTTCACCTGAAGAAGCTCAGGCTGTTCCATCTATGACACCATTAATACCATCAACGTTAGAGAAAGCTGATGACATTCTAAAGCCAACAACTCACGATGACTCCCCTGCTAAATTAGACGACAAACCTAAGTCTCCAACCTTTGCAACCAAGCCAGCTCCTAAGGAGTATTCAGATAGTGATAGTGAGGACGATTATGAATTGAACAAGCCTCCAACTAATCCCCTTCTCTCAATTACCCCATTAATGGCCTCAACGACAACCACTAGCACTATTATTTCAGTAAGTGAATCTCGTCAAACAGTTGAAGAACAGGTTAGGAAACCAACAGATACGGTTAAGTCTTCCGACAAACCCGTGTCTTCACCTGAAGAAGCTCAGACTGTTCCATCTATTACACCATTAATACCCTCAACGTTGGATAAAGCTGCTGACATTCTAAAGCCACCAACTCACGATGATTCCCCTGCTAAATTAGACGACAAACCTAAGTCTCCAACTGATGCAACCAAGCCAGCTCCTAAGGAGTATTCAGATAGTGATAGTGAGGACGATTCTGAATTGAACAAGCCTCCAACTAATCCCCTTCTCTCAAGTACCCCGTTAATGGCCTCAACGACAACCACTAGCACTATTATTTCAGTAAGTGAATCTCGTGAAACAGTTGAAGAACAGGTTAGGAAACCAACAGATACGGTTAAGTCTACCGATAAACCCGTGTCTTCACCTGAAGAAGCTCAGACTGTTCCATCTATTACACCATTAATACCCTCAACGTTGGATAAAGCTGCTGACATTCTAAAGCCACCAACTCACGATGATTCCCCTGCTAAATTAGACGACAAACCTAAGTCTCCAACTGATGCAACCAAGCCAGCTCCTAAGGAGTATTCAGATAGTGATAGTGAGGACGATTCTGAATTGAACAAGCCTCCAACTAATCCCCTTCTCTCAATTACCCCATTAATGGCCTCAACGACAACCACTAGCACTATTATTTCAGTAAGTGAATCTCGTCAAACAGTTGAAGAACAGGTTAGGAAACCAACAGATACGGTTAAGTCTTCCGACAAACCCGTGTCTTCACCTGAAGAAGCTCAGACTGTTCCATCTATTACACCATTAATACCCTCAACGTTGGATAAAGCTGCTGACATTCTAAAGCCACCAACTCACGATGATTCCCCTGCTAAATTAGACGACAAACCTAAGTCTCCAACTGATGCAACCAAGCCAGCTCCTAAGGAGTATTCAGATAGTGATAGTGAGGACGATTCTGAATTGAACAAGCCTCCAACTAATCCCCTTCTCTCAAGTACCCCGTTAATGGCCTCAACGACAACCACTAGCACTATTATTTCAGTAAGTGAATCTCGTGAAACAGTTGAAGAACAGGTTAGGAAACCAACAGATACGGTTAAGTCTACCGACAAACCCGTGTCTTCACCTGAAGAAGCTCAGACTGTTCCATCTATTACACCATTAATACCCTCAACGTTGGATAAAGCTGCTGACATTCTAAAGCCACCAACTCACGATGATTCCCCTGCTAAATTAGACGACAAACCTAAGTCTCCAACTGATGCAACCAAGCCAGCTCCTAAGGAGTATTCAGATAGTGATAGTGAGGACGATTCTGAATTGAACAAGCCTCCAACTAATCCCCTTCTCTCAAGTACCCCATTAATGGCCTCAACGACAACCACTAGCACTATTATTTCAGTAAGTGAATCTCGTGAAACAGTTGAAGAACAGGTTAGGAAACCAACAGATACGGTTAAGTCTACCGACAAACCCGTGTCTTCACCTGAAGAAGCTCAGACTGTTCCATCTATTACACCATTAATACCCTCAACGTTGGATAAAGCTGCTAACATTCTAAAGCCACCAACTCACGATGATTCCCCTGCTAAATTAGATGACCAACCTAAGTCTCCAACTGATGCAACCAAGGCAGCTCCTAAGGAGTATTCAGATAGTGATAGTGAGGACGATTCTGAATTGAACAAGCCTCCAACTAATCCGCTTCTCTCAAGTACCCCAGTAATGGCCTCAACGACAACCACTAGGACTATTATTTCAGTAAGTGAATCTCGTGAAACAGTTGAAGAACAGGTTAGGAAACCAACAGATACGGTTAAGTCTTCCGACAAACCCGTGTCTTCACCTGAAGAAGCTCAGGCTGTTCCATCTATGACACCATTAATACCATCAACGTTAGAGAAAGCTGATGACATTCTAAAGCCAACAACTCACGATGACTCCCCTGCTAAATTAGACGACAAACCTAAGTCTCCAACCTTTGCAACCAAGCCAGCTCCTAAGGAGTATTCAGATAGTGATAGTGAGGACGATTCTGAATTGAACAAGCCTCCAACTAATCCCCTTCTCTCAAGTACCCCATTAATGGTCTCAACGACAACCACTAGCACTATTATTTCAGTAAGTGAATCTCGTCAAACAGTTGAAGAACAGGTTAGGAAACCAACAGATACGGTTAAGTCTTCCGACAAACCCGTGTCTTCACCTGAAGAAGCTCAGACTGTTCCCTCTATTACACCATTAATACCATCAACGTTAGAGAAAGCTGATGACATTTCAAAGCCAACAACTCACGATGATTCCCCTGCTAAATTAGACGACAAACCTAAGTCTCCAACCGTTGCAACCAAGCCAGCTCCTAAGGAGTATTCAGATAGTGATAGTGAGGACGATTCTGAATTGAACAAGCCTCCAACTAATCCCCTTCTCTCAAGAACCCCATTAATGGCCTCAACGACAACCACTAGCACTATTATTTCAGTAAGTGAATCTCGTGAAACAGTTGAAGAACAGGTTAGGAAACCAACAGATACGGTTAAGTCTTCCGACAAACCCGTGTCTTCACCTGAAGAAGCTCAGACTGTTCCATCTATTACACCATTAATACCCTCAACGTTGAAGAAAGCTGATGACATTCTAAAGCCAACAACTCACGATGATTCCCCTGCTAAATTAGACGACAAAACTAAGTCTCCAACCGTTGCAACCAAGCCAGCTCCTAAGGAGTATTCAGATAGTGATAGTGAGGACGATTCTGAATTGAACAAGCCTCCAACTAATCCCCTTCTCTCAAGTACCCCATTAATGGCCTCAACGACAACCACTAGCACTATTATTTCAGTAAGTGAATCTCGTGAAACAGTTGAAGAACAGGTTAGGAAACCAACAGATACGGTTAAGTCTACCGACAAACCCGTGTCTTCACCTGAAGAAGCTCAGACTGTTCCATCTATTACACCATTAATACCATCAACGTTAGAGAAAGCTGATGACATTTCAAAGCCAACAACTCACGATGATTCCCCTGCTAAATTAGACGACAAACCTAAGTCTCCAACTGATGCAACCAAGCCAGCTCCTAAGGAGTATTTAGATAGTGATAGTGAGGACGATTCTGAATTGAACAAGCCTCCAACTAATCCCCTTCTCTCAAGTACCCCATTAATGGCCTCAACGACAACCACTAGCACTATTATTTCAGTAAGTGAATCTCGTGAAACAGTTGAAGAACAGGTTCAGAAACCAACAGATACGGTTAAGTCTTCCGACAAACCCGTGTCTTCACCTGAAGAAACTCAGACTGTTCCATCTATTACACCATTAATACCCTCAACGTTGAAGAAAGCTGATGACATTCTAAAGCCAACAACTCACGATGATTCCCCTGCTAAATTAGACGACAAACCTAAGTCTCCAACTGATGCAACCAAGCCAGCTCCTAAGGAGTATTCAGATAGTGATAGTGAGGACGATTCTGAATTGAACAAGCCTCCAACTAATCCCCTTCTCTCAAGAACCCCATTAATGGCCTCAACGACAACCACTAGCACTATTATTTCAGTAAGTGAATCTCGTGAAACAGTTGAAGAACAGGTTAGGAAACCAACAGATACGATTAAGTCTTCCGACAAACCCGTGTCTTCACCTGAAGAAGCTCAGACTGTTCCATCTATTACACCATTAATACCATCAACGTTAGAGAAAGCTGATGACATTTCAAAGCCAACAACTCACGATGATTCCCCTGCTAAATTAGACGACAAACCTAAGTCTCCAACCGTTGCAACCAAGCCAGCTCCTAAGGAGTATTCAGATAGTGATAGTGAGGACGATTCTGAATTGAACAAGCCTCCAACTAATCCCCTTCTCTCAAGAACCCCATTAATGGCCTCAACGACAACCACTAGCACTATTATTTCAGTAAGTGAATCTCGTGAAACAGTTGAAGAACAGGTTAGGAAACCAACAGATACGGTTAAGTCTTCCGACAAACCCGTGTCTTCACCTGAAGAAGCTCAGACTGTTCCATCTATTACACCATTAATACCCTCAACGTTGAAGAAAGCTGATGACATTCTAAAGCCAACAACTCACGATGATTCCCCTGCTAAATTAGACGACAAAACTAAGTCTCCAACCGTTGCAACCAAGCCAGCTCCTAAGGAGTATTCAGATAGTGATAGTGAGGACGATTCTGAATTGAACAAGCCTCCAACTAATCCCCTTCTCTCAAGTACCCCATTAATGGCCTCAACGACAACCACTAGCACTATTATTTCAGTAAGTGAATCTCGTGAAACAGTTGAAGAACAGGTTAGGAAACCAACAGATACGGTTAAGTCTTCCGACAAACCCGTGTCTTCACCTGAAGAAGCTCAGACTGTTCCATCTATTACACCATTAATACCATCAACGTTAGAGAAAGCTGATGACATTTCAAAGCCAACAACTCACGATGATTCCCCTGCTAAATTAGACGACAAACCTAAGTCTCCAACTGATGCAACCAAGCCAGCTCCTAAGGAGTATTTAGATAGTGATAGTGAGGACGATTCTGAATTGAACAAGCCTCCAACTAATCCGCTTCTCTCAAGTACCCCATTAATGGCCTCAACGACAACCACTAGCACTATTATTTCAGTAAGTGGATCTCGTCAAACATTTGAAGAACAGGTTAGGAAACCAACAGATACGGTTAAGTCTTCCGACAAACCCGTGTCTTCACCTGAAGAAGCTCAGACTGTTCCATCTATTACACCATTAATACCCTCAACGTTGAAGAAAGCTGATGACATTCTAAAGCCAACAACTCACGATGATTCCCCTGCTAAATTAGACGACAAACCTAAGTCTCCGACTGATGCAACCAAGCCAGCTCCTAAGGAGTATTTAGATAGTGATAGGGAGGACGATTCTGAATTGAACAAGCCTCCAACTAATCCCCTTCTCTCAAGTACCCCATTAATGGCCTCAACGACAACCACTAGCACTATTATTTCAGTAAGTGAATCTCGTGAAACAGTTGAAGAACAGGTTCAGAAACCAACAGATACGGTTAAGTCTTCCGACAAACCCGTGTCTTCACCTGAAGAAGCTCAGACTGTTCCATCTATTACACCATTAATACCATCAACGTTAGGGAAAGCTGATGACATTTCAAAGCCAAAAACTCACGATGATCCCCCTGCTAAATTAGTCGACAAACCTAAGTCTCCAACTGATGCAACCAAGCCAGCTCCTAAGGAGTATTCTGATAGTGATAGTGAGGACGATTCTGAATTGAACAAGCCTCCAACTAATCCCCTTCTCTCAAGTACCCCATTAATGGCCTCAACGACAACCACTAGCACTATTATTTCAGTAAGTGAATCTCGTGAAACAGTTGAAGAACAGGTTAGGAAACCAACAGATACGGTTAAGTCTTCCGACAAACCCGTGTCTTCACCTGAAGAAGCTCAGACTGTTCCATCTATTACACCATTAATACCCTCAACGTTGAAGAAAGCTGATGACATTCTAAAGCCAACAACTCACGTTGATTCCCCTGCTAAATTAGACGACAAACCTATGTCTCCAACTGATGCAACCAAGCCAGCTCCTAAGGAGTATTCAGATAGTGATAGTGAGGACGATTCTGAATTGAAGAAGCCTCCAACTAATCCCCTTCACTCAAGTACCCCATTAATGGCCTCAACGACAACCACTAGCACTATTATTTCAGTAAGTGGATCTCGTCAAACAGTTGAAGAACAGGTTAGGAAACCAACAGATACGGTTAAGTCTTCCGACAAACCCGTGTCTTCACCTGAAGAAGCTCAGACTGTTCCATCTATTACACCATTAATACCCTCAACGTTGGATAAAGCTGCTGACATTCTAAAGCCAACAACTCACGATGATTCCCCTGCTAAATTAGACGACAAACCTAAGTCTCCAACTGATGCAACCAAGGCAGCTCCTAAGGAGTATTCAGATAGTGATAGTGAGGACGATTCTGAATTGAAGAAGCCTCCAACTAATCCCCTTCACTCAAGTACCCCATTAATGGCCTCAACGACAACCACTAGCACTATTATTTCAGTAAGTGAATCTCGTGAAACAGTTGAAGAACAGGTTAGGAAACCAAAAGATACGGTTAAGTCTTCCGACAAACCCGTGTCTTCACCTGAAGAGGCTCAGACTGTTCCATCTATTACACCATTAATACCCTCAACGTTGAAGAAAGCTGATGACATTCTAAAACCAACAATCCACGATGACTCCCCTGCTAAATTAGACGACAAACCTATGTCTCCAACTGATGCTACCAAGCCAGCTCCTAAGGAGTATTCAGATAGTGATAGTGAGGACGATTCTGAATTGAACAAGCCTCCAACTAATCCCCTTCTCTCAAGTACCCCATTAATGGCCTCAACGACAACCACTAGCACTATTATTTCAGTAAGTGAATCTCGTCAAACAGTTGAAGAACAGGTTAGGAAACCAACAGATACGGTTAAGTCTTCCGACAAACCCGTGTCTTCACCTGAAGAAGCTCAGACTGCTCCATCTATTACACCATTAATACCCTCAACGTTGGATAAAGCTGCTGACATTCTAAAGCCAACAACTCACGATGATTCCCCTGCTAAATTAGACGACAAACCTAAGTCTCCAACTGATGCAACCAAGGCAGCTCCTAAGGAGTATTCAGATAGTGATAGTGAGGACGATTCTGAATTGAACAAGCCTCCAACTAATCCCCTTCTCTCAAGTACCCCATTAATGGCCTCAACGACAACCACTAGCACTATTATTTCAGTAAGTGAATCTCGTGAAACAGTTGAAGAACAGGTTAGGAAACCAACAGATACGGTTAAGTCTTCCGACAAACCCGTGTCTTCACCTGAAGAAGCTCAGACTGTTCCATCTATTACACCATTAATACCATCAACGTTGAAGAAAGCTGATGACATTCTAAAGCCAACAACTCACGATGATTCCCCTGCTAAATTAGACGACAAAACTAAGTCTCCAACTGATGCAACCAAGCCAGCTCCTAAGGAGTATTCAGATAGTGATAGTGAGGACGATTCTGAATTGAACAAGCCTCCAACTAATCCCCTTCTCTCAAGTACCCCATTAATGGCCTCAACGACAACCACTAGCACTATTATTTCAGTAAGTGAATCCCGTCAAACAGTTGAAGAACAGGTTAGGAAACCAACAGATACGGTTAAGTCTTCCGACAAACCCGTGTCTTCACCTGAAGAAGCTCAGACTGTTCCATCTATTACACCATTAATACCATCAACGTTAGAGAAAGCTGATGACATTTCAAAGCCAACAACTCACGATGATTCCCCTGCTAAATTAGACGACAAACCTAAGTCTCCAACCGTTGCAACCAAGCCAGCTCCTAAGGAGTATTCAGATAGTGATAGTGAGGACGATTCTGAATTGAACAAGCCTCCAACTAATCACCTTCTCTCAAGTACCCCATTAATGGCCTCAACGACAACCACTAGCACTATTATTTCAGTAAGTGAATCTCGTCAAACAGTTGAAGAACAGGTTAGGAAACCAACAGATACGGTTAAGTCTTCCGACAAACCCGTGTCTTCACCTGAAGAAGCTCAGACTGTTCCATCTATGACACCATTAATACCATCAACGTTAGAGAAAGCTGATGACATTCTAAAGCCAACAACTCACGATGATTCCCCTGCTAAATTAGACGACAAACCTAAGTCTCCAACTGATGCAACCAAGCCAGCTCCTAAGGAGTATTCAGATAGTGATAGTGAGAACGATTCTGAATTGAACAAGCCTCCAACTAATCCCCTTCTCTCAAGTACCCCATTAATGGCCTCAACGACAACCACTAGCACTATTATTTCAGTAAGTGAATCTCGTGAAACAGTTGAAGAACAGGTTAGGAAACCAACAGATACGGTTAAGACTTCCGACAAACCCGTGTCTTCACCTGAAGAAGCTCAGACTGTTCCATCTATTACACCATTAATACCATCAACGTTGAAGAAAGCTGATGACATTCTAAAGCCAACAATCCACGATGACTCCCCTGCTAAATTAGACGAGAAACCTAAGTCTCCAACTGATGCAACCAAGCCAGCTCCTAAGGAGTATTCAGATAGTGATAGTGAGGACGATTCTGAATTGAACAAGCCTCCAACTAATCCCCTTCTCTCAAGTACCCCATTAATGGCCTCAACGACAACCACTAGCACTATTATTTCAGTAAGTGAATCCCGTCAAACAGTTGAAGAACAGGTTAGGAAACCAACAGATACGGTTAAGTCTTCCGACAAACCCGTGTCTTCACCTGAAGAAGCTCAGACTGTTCCATCTATTACACCATTAATACCATCAACTTTAGAGAAAGCTGATGACATTTCAAAGCCAACAACTCACGATGATTCCCCTGCTAAATTAGACGACAAACCTAAGTCTCCAACCGTTGCAACCAAGCCAGCTCCTAAGGAGTATTCAGATAGTGATAGTGAGGACGATTCTGAATTGAACAAGCCTCCAACTAATCCCCTTCTCTCAAGTACCCCATTAATGGCCTCAACGACAACCACTAGCACTATTATTTCAGTAAGTGAATCTCGTCAAACAGTTGAAGAACAGGTTAGGAAACCAACAGATACGGTTAAGACTTCCGACAAACCCGTGTCTTCACCTGAAGAAGCTCAGACTGTTCCATCTATGACACCATTAATACCATCAACGTTAGAGAAAGCTGATGACATTCTAAAGCCAACAACTCACGATGATTCCCTTGCTAAATTAGACGACAAACCTAAGTCTCCAACTGATGCAACCAAGCCAGCTCCTAAGGAGTATTCAGATAGTGATAGTGAGGACGATTCTGAATTGAACAAGCCTCCAACTAATCCCCTTCTCTCAAGTACCCCATTAATGGCCTCAACGACAACCACTAGCACTATTATTTCAGTAAGTGAATCTCGTGAAACAGTTGAAGAACAGGTTAGGAAACCAACAGATACGGTTAAGTCTTCCGACAAACCCGTGTCTTCACCTGAAGAAGCTCAGACTGTTCCATCTATTACACCATTAATACCATCAACGTTGAAGAAAGCTGATGACATTCTAAAGCCAACAATCCACGATGACTCCCCTGCTAAATTAGACGAGAAACCTAAGTCTCCAACTGATGCAACCAAGCCAGCTCCTAAGGAGTATTCAGATAGTGATAGTGAGGACGATTCTGAATTGAACAAGCCTCCAACTAATCCCCTTCTCTCAAGTACCCCATTAATGGCCTCAACGACAACCACTAGCACTATTATTTCAGTAAGTGAATCCCGTCAAACAGTTGAAGAACAGGTTAGGAAACCAACAGATACGGTTAAGTCTTCCGACAAACCCGTGTCTTCACCTGAAGAAGCTCAGACTGTTCCATCTATTACACCATTAATACCATCAACTTTGAAGAAAGCTGATGAAATTCCAAAGCCAACAACTCACGATGATTTCCCTGCTAAATTAGACGACAAACCTAAGTCTCCGACTGATGCAACCAAGCCAGCTCCTAAGGAGTATTCAGATAGTGATAGTGAGGACGATTCTGAATTGAAGAAGCCTCCAACTAATCCCCTTCACTCAAGTACCCCATTAATGGCCTCAACGACAACCACTGGCACTATTATTTCAGTAAGTGAATCCCGTCAAACAGTTGAAGAACAGGTTAGGAAACCAACAGATACGGTTAAGTCTTCCGACAAACCCGTGTCTTCACCTGAAGAAGCTCAGACTGTTCCATCTATTACACCATTAATACCATCAACGTTAGAGAAAGCTGATGACATTTCAAAGCCAACAACTCACGATGATTCCCCTGCTAAATTAGACGACAAACCTAAGTCTCCAACCGTTGCAACCAAGCCAGCTCCAAAGGAGTATTCAGATAGTGATAGTGAGGACGATTCTGAATTGAACAAGCCTCCAACTAATCCCCTTCTCTCAAGTACCCCATTAATGGCGTCAACGACAACCACTAGCACTATTATTTCAGTAAGTGAATCTCGTCAAACAGTTGAAGAACAGGTTAGGAAACCAACAGATACGGTTAAGTCTTCCGACAAACCCGTGTCTTCACCTGAAGAAGCTCAGACTGTTCCATCTATTACACCATTAATACCCTCAACGTTGAAGAAAGCTGATGACATTCTAAAACCAATAATCCACGATGACTCCCCTGCTAAATTAGACGACAAACCTATGTCTCCAACTGATGCAACCAAGCCAGCTCCTAAGGAGTATTCAGATAGTGATAGTGAGGACGATTCTGAATTGAACAAGCCTCCAACTAATCCCCTTCTCTCAGGTACCCCATTAATGGCCTCAACGACAACCACTAGCACTATTATTTCAGTAAGTGAATCTCGTGAAACAGTTGAAGAACAGGTTAGGAAACCAACAGATACGGTTAAGTCTTCCGACAAACCCGTGTCTTCACCTGAAGAGGCTCAGACTGTTCCATCTATTACACCATTAATACCCTCAACGTTGAAGAAAGCTGATGACATTCTAAAACCAACAATCCACGATGACTCCCCTGCTAAATTAGACGACAAACCTATGTCTCCAACTGATGCTACCAAGCCAGCTCCTAAGGAGTATTCAGATAGTGATAGTGAGGACGATTCTGAATTGAACAAGCTTCCAACTAATCCCCTTCTCTCAAGTACCCCATTAATGGCCTCAACGACAACCACTAGCACTATTACGTCAGTAAGTGAATCTCGTGAAACAGTTGAAGAACAGGTTAGGAAGCCAAAAGATACAGTTAAGTCTTCCGACAAACCCATGTCTTCACCTGAAGAAACTCGGACTGTTCCATCTATTACACCATTAATACCCTCAACGTTGAAGAAAGCTGATGACATTCTAAAGCCAACAACTCACGATGACTCCCCTGCTAAATTAGACGACAAACCTAAGTCTCCAACCGTTGCAACCAAGCCAGCTCCTAAGGACTATTCAGATAGTGATAGTGAGGACGATTCTGAATTGAACAAGCCTCCAACTAACCCCCTCCTCTCAAGTACCCCATTAATGGCCTCAACGACAACCACTAGCACTATTATTTCAGTAAGTGAATCTCGTCAAACAGTTGAAGAACAGTTTAGGAAACCAATAGAAACGGTTAAGTCTTCCGACAAACCCGTGTCTTCATCTGAAGAAGCGCAGACTGTTCCAGCTATTACATCAATAATACCTTCAACGTTGAAGACAACTGATGATATTCTAAAACCAGCAACTCAGAATGAAAGTAGTTTTAGTACCGGAAACGTTACAGCTGAGAAGGTTAAATTATGTGATCAGTACGACGATGCAAGATCTATTAAACAGATTGTGGAAGAAACTTTAAAAGCAAGTGATGAAGAAGCTTTAAAAATTGTAAACGAGACACTTAGAAGTGTCCAACCGGATAAGGAAATTATAGATGAGAGACATATGTGCATTGGTTTAGATGAGAAAGAACGAACAATAGCTGAAATTGTTGAGGAAACATTAAAAAGCGCCAATATTGAAGTAAAGCATTCAACAAAAACTGTAAATGATGATCTTTTGAATGAAAAGACTGATATTATTGATATGAAGGAAGTTCGTCCTATAGCATACTTTGTCAAGTTAGATGAAGAAGAGAAATTTATAATGCCTTCCCAAAAGAAAACAACAAAATCAGTAGCTAGTAAACCGAATATTGCTATCAAAAAGAGTGCAAAGATTTCAAGTACAGTAGAAACAAAACTACAGGTTAAACAGCAATTAGAATCTAAACCGAATACAAAGACCTTGCAAAAAATCACTCAACCAACTGCAACAAAGGTGGCTTCCAAAAAGACAATTCACAGCAAACCTCTTTCGGCAATTGAAACTCAAAAGTTGACCAAAAAAACCGAATCGCGGAGATCTGTGGCTAGCTCTGCTTCGACAACAACCAGCTCAACTTCGGCAACGAGTCGTGTGATTAGTGAAATTCACTTTGAGAGATCTGCAAGTCCAGCATCAAGTTCAATATTTTATGAGAGCCATCCTCAAGGGGACAACAGTCGATCCACTACACCGAGGCCCAGGGTAAAGACAGATGTGACAATCATACCTTACAACACATCAGTACGTTTATTTAGCCCAACTGCAACTGCCCCAAAAACCACAAAGGCCACAAAGAAAGCAAATGTTAAGCAGGGTGCAAATAAGCAGACAAAACCCGTTATTGTCAAGAAAAATAAATCAGTCATATTGAAGAGCAGTTCCAGTCATACCGAACAACAAATTGTCCCATCGAGTCGAACGAAGACTCCAACTCCAATTGCCACTCACAGATATATGCAGCCGACTTTAGCTCATAGCATGCGTTATGGCCTAAATGCCGAAAGTGAAAGCCGCAGTGCAACGCCGGCTCCACCCAAATCTCCTGCACCACCCAAATCACCAGCTCCACCGCATACAAACACGATTCGCAAAAGTACACAAGTACACTCCATTACAAAGCAAACGACAAGTGCCTTGACAAAAAACCCATCAACTGATCAGAAACAAAAAAAAAAGCTTGGCAGTGAAAAACCCTTAGATCTTCAGACAAAACGAGGTTCCCACAGCGAAAGTAAGGAGTATTTGAAGAGGAGCACCGACCGCCTTTACAAACGACGGACATCCAAGGAAAATAAAGAAATAAACGTGATAGGCTCCAAGAGCCAACAACTAACTAAAAGCTTGAAGACACAATCAGCTAATGCCACTAAAGCCATTGCCTACAGAACTTCCATAGACACTGACAGCAACAAGATGAAAACAGCATCAATGCAACGCACTAAAGTTCCAATTAGCTTGTCTTCCGCAACTAGAACTTCAAGTACAAGCGCAACTACTACTACAACTGCAAATAAGCTAACCAATAGCAATAGCAACAATAATAAAAGTGATGAAACCGTTTCGAAACCTCAGCTAGACAATAAGAGAATCGTTAGAAGAACCACAAGTAGGACGAATGAGGGAAGCAGCAGGATAGCAACAACGAGCGCCAAGCAGATTCGTAGTTCGATAGAACCAAAGCTGCAGAAGCAGATGAAGGACTCGATGAATGAATCCAGCACCACGGCCAGTGGCAGTACGAGTGCCAGTGGATCATCGAACAGCACACGCCGCAGTGTGCGCTCTGTAATTGTTAATCGTAAAACGGAGAAAGAGAAGACCAATATGAAACTATCGGAGAAGAAGACCATAGGCACGGTCAAGGCCAAGGTCAAGACCGCAACAGGGAGTTCGATGCATCCAACAACAACGTCCACGGTACGTGTACACAGGGAGCCAATGGCCACAACCGGCGCGGTTAGCACCGTGCTCGTTGATGACGACTCCGAGGTGATAACCATACGTTCCATTAAATCAAGTGATAGTACAAAAAGCTCTACCTCATCATCCTCTGGTAGCGGCAGCAACAGTCGCAAGGTGCTAACCAGCGAGGTATTCACTAAAACCTTCGGTCCCGACAAGCCTCTCGAAGTGATCTATCGCCAGCCCGATTTCGATGTCGAACACCACACCATGGCAGCCGGCTCTGGGCTGGGAGGAGGCATGCGACCGCAATCCCGGAACGAACAACAACGATATGTAAATGAGTTTGATGTCAGCTTCATTGATACCACCGATTCCAGTCTATCTGACTCTGTGGCACTGCCCATGTTTAGCACTAGCGATCCTGAGCGTCTTCTCGCCGCTAGTCCCGGCTCCCCCAAACCAACTCGTAGCCCTTTAGCCCTCATTGAGGAGACCCTGCGCCGCCACCATCAGCATCAACACCATCAGCCATCGGGCAGTGCCACAGCAGACTCAGTGATACAGCAGTTGCATTTCGAGGCGACGGTCACTGAGAGTCGCCAGGTGAAACAGGTGGAGACTAGCAGCATTGGCAGCACACCCAAAGGTAATTGAGTTAATCATTTTTAGACTTAGAGCACAATTCACACACATAACTTTTACTAGCTTAGAGCGATACCCATCATGCTTAGGGATACCATGCAACTTTTCTAATTGATCTAAATTTGCAAACTGCTTTTATTCAATTCAATTTCAACTTATTTTTCACAACTAGCAAATAATTAAAATCGATACCTTAAAGCCAAAATAAACCAGTAAAGAATAACAAATCAAACAAACAACACAAGCAACATCACCAATATGTCCAAAAAACTCCCAATAATATCCGTAACTGCTGAGAAGCATTCCGCATCCGAATCCGAATCGTCCTCATCCTCCCACGACACCGACAGCAATGACATGGACTATAGTCGTAATGGCGCTGGCGCTGTAACAGATGTCGAGGACTTTGATAGCCAAATCGAAGTGCTCAAGCCCAGCTCGCGTTGTGGCTCCAGTAGTCTGCTGCCGAACAAGGAAAAGTCGAGGCCCTTTGAGAACGATGTCACTGATGTTGAGGACTACGACACAGAGTCCGGCGATGACGATGAATCCAAAAGCACAGCTTATCCCGAACTAAAGCTGTCACTACGTGAATTCTTGCAGCAAGGTTTGGAAAATCAAGAGGTACTCGACAATGATGCCAAGGAAAGCTGTGAGATCAAAGCCGGTAACTTTCTGCAAGCACAAAATCTGAATGGCCTGGCCGATTACCTAACCGATTGCGAGGACTACGACACCGACTCCGAGGTGGGCTACGGTTGCGAGAAGTCAGTATGCGTTGACCTGGACAACGCTGTCGGCGATCAGGGACGTGTGAGCATTGCTGATGGTGAGAAGCACGAGGATGACTCCGATCACTACGAGGATGTATCTGTGATCAGCGATATCAGCGATTTGGCCTCGGCCATGTCCGATTGCATTGGAATTGGTAAATCCGCCCGTGGCATGTCCGAGGACGAAGTGCTACAAGTATCCGGCAGCAACAGCGAGGAAGTCTGTCAAATTGCCTGCTCCAGCACCGAATCAGAGTCTGGAGCTGCGGCAGCTGGCAAGAGTGCCAGCATAAGTGAGACCAGCTTGCCGCCCATCGATGTCGCTTTTGTCAGCGCCAGCGGGGAGCCCCGAAGGAACTCCAAGTCAATGTTACTTCATGCCGAACGAAGACATTTCCTGCAAATAGCGCCCAAGCAAGAAGAGGTGCTCACTGATGTGGAAGGCATCGATGACTCTGCTGCAGAGGATAGCTTTGACAACGAGGAGGAAGATGAAGAACCCATACCACGCGCCATTATACTGGCTCCAGGCGATGATGGAACCTGTTTAACCGACGTCGAGGATATGTGCTGTGACGATCTTTCCCTGGCCAGCGCCATACCCGAAGTTGTTGCCGTGGCCGCCGAAGCTTTACCGCTGCCGCATCGGGAATTTGTCGAGCTGAAGGAGGATAAATATGGGGATACTATAACGAATGTGATGCCCATGAATAAGAACTATGAATTTGGAATTTACAATCACTTGAAAGACGTGATTCAAACCGACTCGGAAGACTACTCGTGTGCCGAAGACTGGAGTGCCAATCTCTCCCTCGCCGAGGAGCTGGCTGTCGGGGCTGCAGGTCTGATAGAGAACGAAGTCATTGTGTCTAACGAACTGCTCAAGCAACAGCAGAGCAAGCGTCTAGAGGTGTTGTCCAATGCGGAATCGGTTACCGATGTAGAGGAAATCTTTGTGGCTGGTACCAATCGCCGTAAGAAGCTAAAGACTCGCAGCCTGAGCAAGGGCAAGAACAAGCTGCTGGAAGCTGTGAAGGGCAAGGAAGACGGTATCACCGATGTGGAAGACATGGAATTGAGTGAATGTGATCTGCCAGCTGGCGTTGGCGTTAAGCGGGTCGAGCAGCTAAAACTACAAGCCAAGGGACACAATGCCGCCAAATTGAGCGATACCGAAGACATATCCACGGATGATGTTTCGGATGCATCGGACGCTTCACTACCACCAACAGCTGAAGTGCCAAAACAGAAGTGCAACAGCTCCAAGCTGCAACCACATTACTTGCGTCTACTCAAGGACGAGGCGATTAGTCAGCAGAACACGGATGTTGAGGACGTGCAATTGCCCTCCGACGCCGAGGATGTGCTTGAACTTCCGCCCATCGAGGTAGACAACAGCAACAGCAAAGAGCTCAATGATATGCTCAACGAGAGCTACACTGTCGTACATGAGCGAACTGGTCGCAGCTTCAATGCCGAGGCTGAAAAGCTGCACTTAAAGGGTGTGATACGAGATGCTCATACTGATGTTGAATACCTTGAGTCCGATGAGTCAGCCGCTAGAGAAGACAACTAGTGTACTCGTAGTCCTTCAATCAGCAGAACGCTTTACCAATAGTTTCATTAATCATAATTACAGACAATTTGTGTGAAATTTATTTCAAAATAATTAAAAAAAAAAAAACAATACAAAAATAAAACAATTACTGATACACACACTCAAGCATATATTGTAAGTAAACCCAACAATTTAACAAACAATTCAATTTTCGTTACAAGCAAACAAAAAGCCTGATTCTAATCAAATTGCTAATCTCTAATATGCCCCCTACTAACAAAACTTTCTACCTATAATAATAACATAAGCGTCGTACAACTAACATAAACTAACAATACAATATAATAAATATTCTTAGTGTAGTGCTAACAAAAAGAAGATCTTTGGCATCTGTTTATGTTTCGTCCTTTTTTTGAGTCCGTCTACTGGTTCGTTTTTCTTTTTTTTTTTATTTGTAGCGTATTACTAAAGTATTTGCTTCTAGGTTAATTTTATGTTCTACTCCAACACACTGATTTCCGTACTAATTCATCACTAATTCGATTACAGAGGGCCTTACAAAAACTACAATTGGACCATCCTCAATTCAACAAACGGTTCAAATTTCTCAGCAAATTGGTAAGTTACTTGTCCACATATTATTTTAATGGCTTCTCATAATTTTTGCGCTACTTTTTAATCATGCGCTTCATAAGTGTAAATATTTATAGTACTCGTATAATTATTTCGATTATTATTTAAAAAATGCAATTAAAGCTCATTGAGACCAACAAGTTAACAAAACAACTTTTGCGATTAACAATTTGATAAACTGAACTGAATCGTACTCGCTGGTAAAAATGAAATAAATATGTTAAAAGACATCGCTTCACATCACCAAAGATCACCACTCACCGCATTTCAAATCATCATTCACACTCAACAAAACAAAAATATTGCACATTGTAATTTCAATAATATTTCGATATCTCGCTTTTCATGCCGATTTCATGATTTCCAAAAGCTTGCAAAAATAAGTATACTAAGTTTCAATCAACATGTTGAACAAAATGTGCAATTGTTTTACAGGTGATGATGTTAAAGTTGGTGATGATGATGGTGATGATGATCGTGATGCAGTCGATGATCGTGTGGCACGCATTCGCGAGGAAGCCAAAATTCTTGTCGATCATGTGCTCGAAGAGAGCGTTGATTTCATTGAGAGCCATGGGGAGCAGATCAATGGTCTGCACGATTCCATAAAGCACGAATATAATTCTGAGAGTGATAACTATGCCATAACATGCGATGATATTGGCGGCGTTGATGTCATCAAATCGCCCACCATTGAGTCCATGTCCGGCAAATCATTCGATGACAATATGAGTTTCACCGATGAGCACATACATTTACCCTTGCATGCCCAAAACATAACAGCTACAACAACAGCAGCAACAACAGTTACCACACAGATCCAACAACAACAACAACAACTAAGCCAACAACATCAACAGCAGCAGCCGCAATCCTTGATCAATGTTGCAGCCCCGTCAACAGGCACAGCAAAAGGTAAAATATAATGCCAAATGCAGAGTGTTAGTCAGTCGTACGATACGAACCTAGCCTACTTAGAAAATAGGACCCTCTATATAAATCACATGCTATATACGATAGTCAATTATTATGCATTGCGTAGTGTCTTTAGTCCGCTAGATAATAGTCTCTATAACCATTCTCCTATAATCTCTTTGTTTGCCCACCACAATATCATGTACCCGTATGCCTATCGTATACTATATACTATATATCATGTAGTGCATAGTGAAGCAGACGCAGATAAATCGGAGGTGCGTACTAGACGCATCGATTACAAAATCGATAAGTTATCGGCGGAGCCACTAGACGATGTAAGTGCCCGCTTCGATGAGGCATTTGAGACGGCGGTGCAGGAGGATGAGATAAGCGGTCTGCAGGGCGAATACTCGAAGCTCAGTTGGGATGACAGTGTATCGCCCACGACAAACACTATGGCCGATATGGCACACAATCAATTAACTCCCGATAATGACATACAAGAGTTGACGACAGGTATCATTAGTTGACCACTAACTATGCTTAACTATTCGTATACTTAATATCGTATCCAAATATATATATATACTATTTGCTTTGTATAGTAATATTTACTTATATTGGTGTAGATCGTGAATAAACAAAAAAAACAACATATTTGTTGATAAAACTTAAACATTTTTAATGTACATTGTACAGCATTCGATTTTACGTTACACGTTTACCCAAATGCTGGCAATTCAATGAACAGAAATGGCGGCCATGTGATAAACAATAAATGAAAAACGCAAATACTTTTTGTTCAAGTTGAGCTCTAATTGCATTCAGTTGTTTTTGAGTTATTTGATTGATTTTTGGTTTTGAAGTTTGTTGAATTTATTCTCATATAAAATATAATTGTATGCATGTCTATCGATCAATCAATCAATCATATTCATAGCCAATTCATTCACCACTATTTAACGCTGCTACTCTCTAACTCTAAGAACCTATCGTACTATCTTACTAACACTATTCACATCCATCAAAACTCGAACTTACTCGTATGCATCCTCCTAAGTTGTAACTATCTATCCATCTCGTTCTCTTCCTATTGTACACTTGTGTTCTCTCTTCCTCATCTTCTGATTTCGACTTTCGCAACACTGTTAAAATTGCTTTTATTTTCACACCTATTGTTTTGTAGAAACAGGCGGCGATATACTACCAATCTCAACAGATACCACTCCCATACCAACGCAAGCAGCACCACCAACACCAACAGCAGCTGAAACCGTGGTCGAAACCAATACAATCACGACCAGCCACGACACACCCACACCAAAACCTCGCGTACTCAAAGCAAGCTCTCCCGTCTCCATGACCGCCTCCGTTTCCATCTCCGATGGCACCGATAGCACCACCATTCCAACTCAAGTGCAACAACCTGACTTACCGATCGATATAAGCATTGATGCCGCCACGCCAGTTCCAAAGCCACGTGCTCCCATCAAGCACAATGATCAGTTTGAGAATCTCGCTGCCTTGGGCGAGCAATCGGATAGCATTAGCTTGCGTAGCTTTGATTTCACTGAGGAACTCTCGAAAACTGATGAACCCTCCACAGAGCTGTCGATTCGCTCGCAGCAACGCGATGTGGTTACCACCGCAACAGCCACCACAACTGCCTCCGAGGATCACACTGAAAGCTTCGAGCCAACGAGTGAGATATCCGTGGATGATGCAGACACTGAGAAATCGGAGGTAGTGGAGAAGACAACTAGCTTTTATATTGGTGAATCCAGTCGGAATGTGATTACCAAAACCTCGACAACAAAGTCGCCCTGTCTGACGCCACAGGATGAAGAGGCCAAGATTATTGAGGCTAAGGATATTTGCCTGATGAAGGAGGTTTCCGTTGACTCCGATGAAGCGAATGATGTTTTCAAAGAGTTTGTTACAATGAAACCGGATGATTCCTTTGTCTTAGATAGCAAAATTGTCAGACAGGGCTCGGAAACTCGCAATGATATTTTGGAATTTGAAAATGCTGACAAAGAAAAATCCACCGACGCCAAGCTTTCCAAGGTAACCACCGAGGAGAGCTTAACCACGTCAACTGGCTCCAGTGGTCGCGCTGTCATTGAGGTGGCACCCTCAAGCAGCGAAGATCCCGATGAATCCAGCAAGGAAATTCCAGAAATTGTCAATACAATCATTGAAAAGCAGGACAAATTCGACTTACCCTTGGAGAAGAGCGAGTGGGAGATTTCTGAAAAGCAAATACCTGCTGCCAGCAAACCAAAAGTGGTACATTCGCCACAACAACCACAAGAATCCATGTCAAAGAGCATCGTCATTGATGAGACGCTTGTGAGTCAGCCCATTGCAGAAGTGCAGGAAGCCACTGAGCTGGTAAAGAAGGAATTTAAGCTGAGCACAGAACCTCAAGAAACTTCTACAGGAGGTGCTATTGAATCGGAGGATTTATCCTCATTTATAGGCATACCTGATCTGCAAGCCTCCACAATCGACAGCACCCAGCCGCCAGAGGGTCTATTCGATACTACAATCAAGGAGACACTTAATAAGCAGGCAGCCATGGCTCATTATGCCAAGGATGTATTTGGACACGAGGAGCGACGCGATGATCATGGCTCGCTGGGATTTGTTTCGACCGGCACAGCCGAAGACTTTAGCTCCATGGAAGACCACATGGCCAAGGAGGAACAGGGCTCACTGGGCTTCATATCCACTGAAACAGCTGAGGATTTCAGCTCCATGGAAGATTACTACACAGAAAGATTAGCCACAGCTTCGGTCGTTGCTGAGCAAAGTGTTGACGACAAATCCACGGCCAGTACATTTGAAGAAGTTGTCTCGGATCAGAGCATCAAGCCCGTTGACTTGGTAGTGCATCGCATTAAAACTGATTCGTCACCAGACTCCATGAACCGCTGGTCCATTCCGGACGTAGACAACTCGAGCTCCAGCGATAGCTTCCATAAGAGTTTTGAGAAGACCCAGAGCCGTCCGCTTTCCTCGGATGTCGACAATTTACTTACAGGCACTGGAACTTCCAGCGAATATCAAACTGCCATGGACTTTACGTCCACCTGCCGTGATGGCACCGAATACATGAGTGCTGTAAGCACCTTGCGCAGCAGCAGCGGCAAGTCCATCAGCTCCCATGAGAGCATGCGCAGCCTTGACTCACAGTCGGAGACTTCGGCAAATCTGGCAAGCATAGATGTGTCCGAGCTATCTGAAACTTTGGTCGCTTCATCAGCAGAAGCCGATGCTTTAGAGGCTGAGGAAATGGCGCACCTACACGATCTGCGAGCCGATGACGATGATAGCGATGAGAGCTTGGATGTGGCAGCCGCCGCTTATCCCAGTGCCGAGCAGCAGAGCTTGATGAAGCGCTCACAGGAAATGATCTTCAAACCAAAGTCCGAATCAGATGTTTTGCCCCAACAATCAGCAGCGGAAGCAGTGCAGATTGAAGAGTATCCCAAGCCAAAAGAAACTGAGCGCACTTGGGGTTTAGCCTATCCCATCGATGAAAAGGACAGTAAGATTGACAGTCCAAGAGATAGCGAAAAAGGCGAAGATATACTACTGTATCACGGCGATCCCAGGCGCTCAATTGATGAATCCAAGCTTGCATCGAGCCTGGATGAAGGCAGCATCCTCTCAGTCAGCATGTCGAGCACATCGAACATTGACACAGTTGTGGAGAATTTTGAGGATATTATCGGCTCAGCCGGTTCGTCATCATTGACGGGTATTGAGGGTTTCCAGTACGGCCATGATGAAATGGTGCCATCCGCATCATTGCCCGAGGATACCACATTTGTACTAGAAATGGAGAGCAAAGAACATTCGCCCCAAGACTCAAATGCCAGCACTCCTCCTGGTGGCGAATCAAAGCGTCGCGGTCACAAGCGTAATGAGAGTACCACAGTTTCGGGAGATGCCTTGAAGAACCTAGATAAAGAGGCACCATCGCCCGGCGAAGGAAAGGAATCAGAAAGCGAGTCGGATACAGATCCCTATGAATCAGAGTATGCTCGTCAGTTCCGTTCACCGAAAGAACGAAAAAGCAAGAAAAAAAAGCAAGCAGCAGCTGAAATGGATCACAGTGCCGAGCTGGAGAAGCGTCCGTTCACACCGTCCCAACTGGTGGCCGAGGTCATTGTCGAGGATGCCACCGAGGAATTGGAAGCAGAAGCTGCCATGATTGAAGAGCGTCGACCATCGCAGAATATGCAAGACTATTCCAATATTCCCGACATTATGGTAACCGAGCATGTCAAGTCTCCAATTGCGGAAGAAACCGATGATTTTCCCGAGAAAATCCTGTACAAAGTGCGCACTGAAGAGGAGCTGAACAAAGCCAGTGACGCGGAAGCCTATCAAGCCAAGGCCGAGGAAAAAGAACTCGACTTCCAAAGACGTGTTCAAGAGCAGTACAAACAGAAACTCGAGGAACTGAAACGCGCTGAAGTCGGCGCTGATTACGATGATCAGCGAGCAGCTGATTCACCAGACTCCTTCGAAATGGTAGAACAACCAGATATCTCCGATGAGTTTGTTATCATCGAGGAGGTTGCCAAAGAAGCCAACGAAGTGGATCTCGGCGGCAAGAGCATCAAAATCAAGCCAACGAAATACGAGCAAAAGCACGATGAAGACGTCGAGAAGATCATCATCAAGTCAGCACCAGCGGATCCCAAACTTGGATCACAGCTATACAAGGATGATCTGAACTTTGAGTTCGAGGAGAGTCCACCCACGGGCGCCAGCAGCAGCAGCGAACAGCCAGAGGAGAGTGATTCCAGCGACACAACAGCAGCGAACAAACGTTGGGTTGAAATGCAACTGACGGATTCGCAACTCCGATATCCCTATGATCTCACAGGTGCCGTGTTAGAAGACATCAAGGAGGAGGATGGGGAATTTGAGGTGGGCAGCAGCCGCATCAGCAGCTTCAAGGACTCGTTCTCGAGTACACCGGAATACGATCTAGCAGCACGTCGCTATCATTCCCGTGGCGAACACGACGATGTGTCCATGAGCAGTCTGCAAGAGTTCGAATCGTTGGAGCAAGCAATCTCGCTGGAGAACCGCAATCGAGGAGTCCACCAAGGGTCCACGGACTCTAGCAACGGCAGCTTCACGCGCCGCTATATGGTGAGGAACAGTGGCAGCGGCAACGCGCCTGGCGATGATGTTTCTATATCCAGTCTGAAAGATTTCGAGGGACTGGAGAACGCCTGCATTGAGGCGCACCTCATCGAAATTAAGGCCAAGGAGGAGGCAGCATTGCTATCACGTTCCGACGAGTCCAACAAATCGAATGGCAGCGAAAACGGTGCTGTTGGTAATGTGGTGGTCACCAAAGTAACACGCACTGTTACCCGCACCGAAGTTGTGCCATCGGGTCAAGCGGAAAACCTGGAACTATTGCTCAAACAACAACTGGAACGAGAGGAATCCGATGCCAAGGGTGGCATTACTACAGTCAAGGTGACTGATATTGTCAGCACTGAGCTGGATGCAAAGTCAAAGATTGACAGCCAGGACTCGGAGAAGGACAGCATCGATAGCATGGAGATCAGAAGCCACGACATGATGACCAGTAGCATCGAGAGCTTTGATATATCAAAGGATGCCACTACGAGATCCGACATCGATTCGCTCGAAATTGACAAACGTCATTCGCGACAGGAGAGCATCGAATCTTTCGGAGACGAGCAGATGGATCTGATGTCCAAGCTAGTCAGTGGAGGCGGTGTGACATTGGGAGACGGCTTGACCACAACCACAACGACAACGACGACGAGCACAGATGCCGATGGCCAAGAGCATACGGTAACTCGG
Source organism: Drosophila rubida (assembly GCA_035046165.1). Lineage (NCBI taxonomy): Eukaryota > Metazoa > Arthropoda > Insecta > Diptera > Drosophilidae > Drosophila > Drosophila rubida. The sequence continues at coordinate 12,431,824 of JAWNOF010000021.1, read as the reverse complement.
GTGATAACAACAACGACAGTCGCTGGCGGCATTCAGGAACTGCCCATGGATGAGAGCTACATGTCCAAGGATCTCTCTGTGGACTCGCTGAATCTGTGCATTGAGCAGACGACCAGCTCGGCGGGCACCACAGCAACGTATCAGACAAGTGCTGGCAACTCTCAAATGTCCGGCAGCGTGACAAGCTGTGCATCGAGTACTTTAATGGAGGATTCATTCCCTGGTGTGGGTGGCATGTCGTCGTCGCAAATGTCGGCAAGTTTCTGGTCACATGACGAATCCACGGTAGTTGAGGATGAGCCGAAGACAAAGCAACAGCAACACCAGTAAATCGAAGCAAAAGAGAAACCCGAATTACAAATTACGTATAGTAAACATTGACTAAGAATATTTGGCTAGGTAAGCATTTCAAGGCAAGGCTTCTCAGCTTTTGGTTTTAATTATAATTTATGGTTTTTGATTTGGTCTTGAAACTAAAAAGCAGCAGAGCTCAACTTTGACAGAGAAACACACCGCCTTTAAATCATATTATTATTGTTATGAGTTACGACTGAATTTCCTTTCCCGTCTTTTCATTTTAATTGCAGACATGATGTCCCACTAAGGATGACTTGGTGAGAACAACCTTGATATGGACCACGTAAAACACTGGACAGCAACACCAACTCTTAACAAGAACATCACCAAAGTCGATACATCACTGATTTGAATACCTCTCGAACTTGATTATCGACTAAAAAATAATTGGGAAAACAAAAGAAAAGAAATTCTAGCAAAATTCAGCATTTTTTCACGAATCTAAACATTTTAAATGAATATGAAATGCATACATGAGTTTTTAAATAAACAAATATATATATTTTATATATTTATAAAAACTATAAAATCGCAACATTGATATTGAATATGACAAGCATTAGCTGTTTCGCATTTTCGTATAATTGGCTTTAATCAGAACTAACAAAAAAAACTGTGTGAAAAACAAACAAAAAAATAAAATGGAAACAATTTTTTTGTGCTAATCGCGTTGTAATGGAATGCAAAATGAATCTATGCTTATAATTTTGATGTAGTTATACTTACTTTTATGTACGTACTTATTAAATAAATCGCTTATTATTGTAGTTTAATTTAAGCAAAATATACAAGTGCATACACATAAATATTGTAAAGAGCAAGTACGTAGATTCAAGGCCTGGGAAGTGAAATGCTTTTAAAGTCTCATTTTTTACAAGAACCAAGCAAATTTTTACGCTTGCATATTTTAATGAGAAATATACATACATGAATACTTATACAATAAACAAAGTGAAATACATAGATAAAATTTAAAATACAAACAATTATCTAATCATATACAATAAACACTCACACATACATACATACAGACAATGTATGGTTATAATCCACATAACAGCCGCAACATTCAGATGAGACAAGATTATATACAATACCAGTACTTAACGCTAATTTTCGTATTGCACACCTTACAGTGTACTTAAAATAATATACTTACAACTTATTACAAGATTCAAATGTTTTAGCATCGCCAGTGTAATGGGTAATAAATACTTATAATAATATTTGTGTTAAAAACATACAGCAAACTCAAAACAAAAAAAAATTATTTGTATTGTAAACCACACGCGTATGAATAACCAAATAAAATGCTTAAAAAAAATAAATACGTTTTTTTATTCAAAAGTAAATATATTTCAACAAATAGTTTATGGGAAGATTGTCAATTATAGGAAAATTTTGAGGTGTTACAGTCTTACACATTTTTTTAGAGAAGATTTGCACAATGTATTAAGTAAATACAACTTAAAATCTAGTTTAGCTGAATATTTCAAATATTCTCCTATTCTGCGCTTCTTAGTCAGAAAAGATAGTGTTTTTATTAAAAGAATTTGAACACAAAATAAAATTCCATAACAGTAGTGCAAGTAATTTTATACGAATTTGGGGCTTTAAATGGTTAGATTACATCTTATTAGATCCACATAAGAAAGTACTATATAACAACACGAGTTCAATATTTAACAAATCGCAGGCCAATAATATATTGAAAACACATACCAGAATAAATCCCATTTTATTTGCTTAGGAAAATACCACAAATAGTATAAATCTCAGGTTCACAATAAGTAATAAATACATGCAAAAGAAAAATATTCACATAAAAAATAATAAAATAATATTTTATTGTCTCAGAATTAGATATACATTTATATAATTAAAAAACAAAGGATTATTGATTATAAATAAATACTAGAAGATACGAAGTATTTGTTAAGTATAAATAAAATACAGCTGCTACGTATTATATTTAGTATTTTGTGAGCTCAGACACAAAGCTGGTGAACTATTCTAGTTCATTTGGCAAAACAGATAGTTCGACAACCCTGGAGACCACACATTTACAGCTGACAACGAAAGCAACAGCTGACGAAGCAGCACGACGAAGCGAACAAGCAATACTTCGTGCGTATGGAATAGAAAATTGGAAAAAGGCAACAGCTCAGTGAAAAAAATGTGGAAAAATGTGGTTTTCGGATAAATAATTGTGGAGCAAGGAATCACAGCTAAGCAAAAGGCGATAATAGAGAATAATACGCACAAATAGGATATGAGATTGCTGCTAAAATCGGTGTAGATTCGTCGTCGTTGTTGCTGTCGCATTCGCATTTCGTATTTGAGCAGCGAGAGAAAGAAGCCAAGAGCAGCGAAACAGCAACAACAAACAAGCAAAAACGCAAGCAGATGACAGATGCAAAACTAAAATCTACGTGCAAATTTGTGAAATTCATTGAAGATTGAGATAACGAACGAATGCAGAGACATTGCTGCAAATAATTCTAATTATACAACAGGCCCAACTGTGTGTTCCCCTCAAAGAACGAAACTGGTTATACACACAGCGACGACGACGACGACAACCACGACAACGACGACGGCGACGAAGGAACGGGAACAGCAGCAGCAGCAGCGACGACAGCAGCGGCAGCAGCGAAAGGCAGTTCGACGCAGCACAAAGTGTGAGGGTGAGTAAAAATCGATTTGTTGCACAAAACGAGGCACACACACAAGCGTACGGACACATACGCAAAACACGACTGCGACAACCCTGTACACGAGGGCGCGTTGTTGGCTGCGATAGAGGCAGGGTAGGGTAGGGTAGGGCAGGACAGGGTGGGGCGGTCGAGGCAGGGCAGGGCTGGGCAGGAACGTGGACGAGCAGAGATTGACGAGACAACTAGTGCTTTTTGCTTTTGCTGTTTTTATGGATGTTATGCAGAAATTATCAATTTTCGTGTGTGTTCAATTGCAGGTAATGGATAAAATCAAACAAAAGGTGATTGGTGTGCTGCGCGAGCGCGACGGTGGCACGAATGTAAATCGCAGCAGCAGCAATGGCATTGCTGTCGGCGTTGGCGTCAACGGTGGCGGTGGCGGTGGCAACGGTGTCTCTGCCACGGCCGTTGGCAGTCATCAGGTGGGCGTGGGCGTGGCCGTTGCAATCGGGGTCACGCAGGACAATGGCAACAGCAACGGCAACGGCAACGATATCGGCGGCAACGCCCCTGGACCAGAACGCAACGACGGCCATGGCCATGGTGCACTCAATGGCGCTGGCTTGTCTGGCACGGCTGTCGGCGGCGGCGGACCAAGCGGCGCAGCACGGACCTCTGTGCTATCGCGGCCGCAGACATCGAAGATCAGTGCACTCGACCTCGCTGGCATATTGAATACGCGACGACGACTCGAATGGACCAAGGAGTGGCTACGAAAGAATCAATCGGAGTTTCTCAGCAAGGAGAATCTGCTGAGCGAGCTGCAGTCGCGCAAGGATGAGTGCTACCATTTGAATTACTTCCTAGCCATAACCGAGAGCCAGTTTCGGTATCTGGTACAGAAACTGGAGCCCATCATCAGTCAGTATGCACCGCAGCGCAAGAAGAAATCCTTTAGCGCGGAGGAGCGACTGGCCATAACGCTCAAGTATTTGGCGACGGGTATGCATTGACAAACACACTGAAATCGATTGACCCACATTTCTCAAATACACCCTATACCTATATACAATATATATACATATATATACGTATATTTATTTCGCTTTGTTTGCTTGCAGGTGAAGTGCATTCTTGTCGAAACTACTGCTTCCGTGCCTCGAAATTTGTGATAAACGAAATGATTGCCAATATCTGTCTGGGCTTCTATGAGCACCTCAAGGACCAATACGTGACACTACCAAAGACTGATGAGCAGTGGCGCAACGCGGCCACGGACATGGAGCGCAAACACCAATTGCCCCAATGCGTGGGCAATCTGTTCATGCGCAGCATTCAACTGCAGAACAATGTCAGCAACAGCAGCAGCAGCAACAGCAGCGATGATCGCAAACGTGCAGCGATCATATTTACGGCCATCGTCGACGCTGACAACAATTTCCAGTATGTGAAAGTGGAACGTGCGGCAAACAGTCGACCCAATGATATCTATAACCAGACCACTGCCGTTGAGCTTATCGAACAAAAGATGCAGGCGCTTGAGGCGCGCTTGGAGCAGCCACGCTGTGGCTACTATCTGGCCGGTGATGCTGTACTGCCAAGCACATCGTATTTGGTTAGCACACGCAATCTGAACAAGGGCAGTGCTGTGTATGATGCCCTGGATCAGGTCAATGCTCACGCCGAGCAAACGATGCGCATATTGTGCAACATATTTCCCATATTGGCGCAGCCATTGCGCGTCAGCGAGAAGCACATTGGTCAGGTGGTGCTCGGCTGTGTGGCGCTGTATAACTTTCTGCGAAAGACCGATGATTCGTTTCGACGCAATAGCGACAATATTGTGCAGCAGCGGGGCGGCATGGAGCAGCAGCAGCCCGCGTATGTCGACAGTGAAGATATCGATGATGATTGCATCATGCTGGCTACGGAGGAGGAGCTGCGAGAGCGTGCCGAATTTACGCCTAGCGTTGGCCTCACCACCTGCTTCCAGACACTGTGCGCACAGCGCGGAGATACGAGCGAAGGTCAGGCGAAGCGAGACTGGCTGCTCAAGCTGCCCGTGTTGGGGGCACCAGAACAGAATGGCAATGCCAACGGCAACATCAACAGCACCGGCAATAGCATTGGCAGCGGCAGCAGCAACAGTAACAGTAGCAGCAGCAACAGTAATAGCAGCACAAGCAGCAGCATTGGAAACGCCAATGTCATTAGCAGTGGCATAGGGATGGGGTTGGTAGGGATTGGCAATGCCACGGCGAGCGGGGGCTTATATTAGTGCAATTTTATCTAAGTATTTTACGAATTTTGTATAGTTCCTTGTTTTCTATTTTCTAAATCTTAATCTGTACTCTACTGTATAATGTATCTGTATCTGTTGTATCTTTACATCCGAAATTGGCATTAGCATCCGTTATATGTTGCTAGCCTCCGATAATCCGTTTGCATTAAGTGAGCTGTTCTTTTGCTTCTGTGCTTCTCTTAAGGTTCTGTAAAGTTAGTTTAGGTTTCATAATTATATACATATATATATTTTTTTTAATTTGGAAGTTCAGTGAATGCTATGTGATGTCTCAAATCTCTATTGTGGCCCAGTGCTCCCGGGGAGCAGCGCGAATGCGTGTGCAGAAAGCCAATAAGAAAAGAAAACATAAAGGGCGGCGCGGCGTAGATCGAGATGAAATAAAACAAAACAAAATCGACAAAAATGAGAAATGGAAAGAAAAGAAATGATACATGAAAAAGAGATCAACAAAATTAAAAGTTTAGTATTCGTATTTAAGCAAGCAACAAATTATACATAATTATATTTACAATAAATGTGTAAGGAAAGGTCTTTACGTGTCGAAATCTTATCGAACATTTCCGAATCTCTTTCACTTTCCCCCCCATCAGTTGAGTGCATTGTAATGCGGCCACTTCTCCAGCAGTGCGAACAGCGCATCACCCGGACTCTTGGTGGCGCTCACCTGGCGATGTACGAGCAACTTATAATCAGCAGCCAGCTGCCCTTCCTGCTCGGCATGCTCCAGCAATGAGTGTGCCGCGGCCAGCACTGACTCCGACGGTGCCTGTGCATCGTAATTGCCAATGAAGGCAATGGCCAGAGAGTTGCCATTGTTGCCCGCAGCAATGGCGCCCTGCTGGCTGGGACTGCGTCCCTCGTAGACGCGTGCATTGCCGCCAATCAGATAGTGATAGCTAATATCCGAGTACTTCAGGCGGCTCATCTGGTAGGCCTGTATGCCGCGCACCTGCTCCGCACAGCTCTCATCGTCAGTGCAGTCACGTCCTGCCGTATGCGCAATCACAGCACGACCCAGCGGCAGCTGCATTGGCGTCATTTCGCCCGGAGCTCGGGCGCGCCACTCTGCCCGGGAAACTAATGAAAGCTCAGCATTGGCGGCTGGTGGTGCGGCTGTCAGTGACACGACGAAAACCACAGCTAATATCAAACGGGCCGGAGAGCTCATTTCAACTCGATGCGTGGCAAACAACTGAGGCGCGCTCACAAATAAGCTGCGCACTTATTGACCGCTGATAAGCGGCGACCCCTTACACTAGACCACACGATTCGCGCTGCGCTGAGCTGAGCGGCGGTGATTTTTCTGGAGAAGACAAGTACAGCGAGGGATGTCATAAGAGTTCTCTAGAGAGAGTAAAGTTTAAGAGAAACAAGAAACAAAATAAATTGCCATTAAGAGCATAAGAATGTTTGTTTCCTTCTAACTTAAAAAGACAATAAAATGCTCAACTCAATAAAAAGTAAAAATAAAATAAAGGAAAATTGAAATGGTTGATGGCAAATTATAAACAAACTTCCCATTGTAGTCAAGGTAATTAATTAGGAGCTAATTCATTAAAGTCAAAAACAAGTTAAAATCAATTAAAATAATTGTATGCTGGGTATATAAAGTTAACAGCATACATATTCAACTACTTAAAGTAAATTAATAGTGACTCAACATTTTGCTTATTTCATATTATATGCTTGATTTGGTTTAACTATAAAATATAAAATTAATATTTGTGATAGAATGATAGACTGCCTTTAAATCAAAATACTGCTAAATAACATACTCATGAACATTATAATATTGATTGTCATTGATTGTGATATTACAGGATTCCATTTACTCATTATAACATTATGTGAGCTATGTGATTTAAATTTCATTGGTATTCATTTTGGAATTATGTCAAATCTATTCTTAATATTAATATGAGTTAATGAATTTTAAAAAACAAATTCACAAAATATTCCCATACCGATTTAAATTAATTAATCACTTGAAACTCGCATATTTTTTGTAATTCTCATGACAGCCCGGGGCAAGTAACCATGTCATGTGTGAGGTATGTATGACGAATGGGGTTTCTGCGTAGCATTGCGGGGACTCACCTTGATAGAGTTCAACAATTGCGGTTATCTGCCCCCTGTTCGCAAGCCCAACTTCCTCTCGTTGGCAATGCTAAGTTAGGTAACTGGCAGTGTATAATACATTTCCCCATTATGTTAATTCATACGAGCACCGAAAAAACCTCAGCTTGGCACAGATGTTCTTCACAGTAATTTAATTAAAAAACTTTCGTAATTAAATGCAAAAGTACTGAAGAAACGAAGGAGCCACAAAAAAAGTAGAATAAAACGCAGTGCAATCCATTTGTCGACTGCAGGGAGAAGGGATGGGCGAATCCTAAAGTGACAACGAAAATGCAAGTAAGCGCCCCCCAATTAAAGCCAAAATGAATATAAAATGTCATAAAACGAGATAAGTGGGGCGAAGGGGAGACGGGACAATAGCAAAGCCGCAACAAAGCCAAAAACCAGAGCCGAATCTGCGGAAGACTTCGCAAAAAATGCAAACGCAAATGCAGCGACGCGTCGCTGGAAAAGTGGTGAAAAGCGTGGAAAAACAGTTTGACTATTAAGCTGAATTCAAGTGAGTTTTAGTGCAATTGTGGGCCAGGCCAATACAAATGAGTTAGTCGTGCACTTACTTAGTCCAGTTACAAGTTGTTGTTGCGCAATTCCAGAGCAAAAACATATTTTTTGTGCTTTTCGTTTGTTGGCCCGCATTTTGTCTCCAAAAGTTTCGTTTCGACAATTTGCTGGCACGCCCCCGCACTAACTCCAGGAAAGCTGTTGGCTCATTTGCGAAATTGTCAGATTTATTTCGCTAATTGCTGCTCATCCGTTTAATTAAAATTAAAAGAACTTAAAGAAAACGAAGCAGAATGCAAAAAAGTTTTGCATTTTCTAAGCGCACTGTCTGTGTGTGTGTTTGTTTTTTGGAGAATTTCGCATTTGGGCACGTTTAGTTGATGTCCTTTTTGTCGTAGTTGTAGTTGTTGTTACTGCCGCACTTTATGCAAAAACAACATTTTACGCCATCAGCCATTTGAATTGCTCGGCGCAAAAAGTTTTGTCGAGCACCTGGCAATAACAACAGGCGCCCGTAAAACTCCTTGACTTCAGTTCAGTTCAGTTGCCACTCGTTTAGGCAACGAAATGCTTGCTGTAAATTAAAATTGAGGAGCACAGTTGGCAGTAGGCAGCGGGGATTAAAGCCGGGTTAAAGAGTTTGCGCCACTCTCGCTTCTTCGCATTGCAAAGGTGTCAATTGAGCCAGCCAAAAAGTTGTGGCTAACAAGAACAACAACACCAACAGCAACAGCAACATCGACCATCTACAAGAGCAGCAGCTGCAATTGCAGTCAGGGAATCTTCCCGCCAACGTCGCTGTCACAACATGAACCACCGGAAAGAGCAAAAGTTGCAACCGCACTGGATTTTCGACCAACTTTCGAGCTCTCGAATTTGGAATTGCAATTGGGACTGCCAATGGGAGACGGGTTGGGGTTGGGGTTGAGACTCCGGCATTTGTGTGCGAGACCTTCGTTCCGTTGTTTGTTGTAATGCGATTTGGGTGCGGACATTTTTATGACAACTTGCTTAAATTCCATAACAAGTCGCGAAGCAGCCCGACAAAACTTATTTCGCTCACGGTGCACACAACTTGTTTCGTTTCGTTCTGTGTTGATGTTTTTCGGATTTGGATTGGGATTGTGATTGGAATTGGGGGTAAGCGATGGCGTCGCCAGCTAATGAATAAACTTCGTTTATGAATTTCGCCACAGCCAACCAAGCCAATAAACCCACACACCCAGCCCCAGAGCAGCCAAGTCAAGTACTTGGACAAGGTTTTAACCTTAAACAAACCGAGATTTTAAAGGCAACCAGAGTGAAATTCCGACAGTTAATTGGCAGCTGGTTGTCAAGGGAGCTTGGCTCGGTAATCGCTCATCTCGGGGTAATTGACAAAACTGTAAACAGGCAGCTGCAGTTATCAAGCATTAAGAGCTAATTATGCTGGTTACGTATACGACATGTGGTGCATCAGCTGCAGTCCAATAAATATCAATGACATTGCAATTAACGACATTTTTACTTAAAAATGTAAATCACACTTTTACGCTAGCTTAACTATAACTTTGTTAATTATAGGCCAATTCAAGTAGTGATTAATGTATTGCGCTTTTACAATAAACATCTCATTGCACTTGAAAATGTAAATAGCACTTCAAAGGGAAATGATTAATTCAACGTCATTAGTAACTGAAATAATTAATATATTGAGTCAAATTATGTTAAATTACGTATTTTCAATTGAATCTCGATTGTAGTATTTGCTTAACCACTACAATAAGTTTTAGAAAGTTTATTACCAAAATGCTACAATAAAATTTTGTATACACCAAAACTGCCTCGATGAAATGCAAAGAAGTTGATAATTCAAATAATTTAATATAGCGTTTCGATGTAAAATTAATTAAATTCAAGTGGACACAAAAAATGAACATGACTGAAACTCACGCTATTGTAAGTTATGTAACTTATGCGCGCAACATATAAGGGAATAAGAATATAATGCAATATTAAAGTCGAAACGATGTGCGTAAGAGGAACCCCAAACATCGCATGCTCCTTGGCACCCGTATCCATATCCCCACATAGCCATTGCCATTGTCATCATGAACGTGGTTGGAGTTTCGTCCTGTTGCTGCTGCACGCGATGCTCATCGACATTTTGGATAACTGGAGCTGCTCCTGCTGGCAGCGTCCTGTCAAAAATTTTCATGCTGCTCTAAGCTATTTTCATGCACATTTTGGCCACTTGTGCGCTCAGCACAAACACTTCAATTTAGCTTCAAGGATGCGTGTATGACAGGACAGGGCCGCACACCCAGAGCAGCATCGTTCCATTCAAGCTGACAAGAATCAAGCAGTCAAGGCAGTCGAAAGTTGCGGAAGGAAACGCGCTGCGGCGACAACGGCCACGACGAAGACGACGACGACGGGTGGCCAATATACCCATCCATATAACTATATAACTATATATGTAGCACATAAACATGCACATCTATGGTAGGTTAGTTTGTGGGGTGTCTGCAGCGGCAAACATGCAACTCTTTAACTATAACTTTTGATATATGCTAAAGAAATAATGCGGGAGTGCACTCAGTTCGGTACGGTTCGGTTCAGTTCGGTTGTGGTTGCCAGTGGCAGCAGCAGCAGCAGCAGCAACAGCAGCATTCGCATGAGGAACAGAAGCAGCTGCTCCTGAAGCCCTCGCAGTTAGGAGTTGGAGTAGCCATCAACTACTTAGCGTCAAAACGCTTAAAGTTGAATTTGTAACGCTTGAAGTGAGCCAAAGGCACAAAGCCAATGAAGTCCATGTGTGCGAGCGTGTGCGCGATAGTGTAGCATAGATAGACACTGACTCTAATGCCAGTTCACTCATCTATTTTTATTAAATCGCTACACACACACACACACTCGCTCGCTCGCTCGTTCACTCGCTGTCTGTTGCATCGCAGGACAAGCAAACAAACAGCGCGTTACGTATACGCAGCGTTTGGCCAGAAGAACAACAAGACAGCAGGCAGCAGGCAACGAGCACACACACACACACAGCCATTGACTTTAGACACTTGACTGTGTTGCAGCTGCACTGCCAAACTAACAACGACCCCCCTCTCTATCTCTCTTCATCTCTCTTTGTGCTCCCCTATTGGGTTGCCAGCTTATTTTCGGGGTTTAATTTTGATTTAAATGCTGGCAGACAGCTTGAAGGCGAAATCCGCTGCGTGCTGTTGCAGAAACAAAGGCTGCATGCAGTTCTCTGGACAGGCATAAAACTAGTCGTCACTCCGCCCTTGTGTTACGCCTGCTTTAGTTTGTCGAGCTTATTGAAATTTAAGTTTGCAGACACAAACGGAATCGGGTTAATGAAATGCTGCTTTAAGTGCCCAACGCCCATCGTCCATCGCCCGTTGCCAGACCGACATCAATGCATGGATGGGATACAGTGGCCATTTCATTTTCATTAGATTACGCAGCATTACGGCAAACATACGGCTTCTAAGCGAGGCGAAGAGGCGTGGTGGCCACGACCGCATCACAATGCCACAGAGTCCAGAGTCCTGTGCACGGAATCAGAGCCAACGCTGGACACTGTCTTCGCAGTGGCTCGTAAATGTAAAAGTTGCAACTTGTAGCCTCAAAATAACCACAAAGTAAACACCAGAGTGCCAGTCCCAGTGCCAGACTCCTCCAAACACCAGACCAAGCTCCAAAAGGTATTTGAATAGCACCGGCCAAAGATACGCACACGGACAACAAGGACACACATTGTAGCCAGGCGACGGGACTACAGGAAATGCGGACGAACGCAAACCAGACGAGTGTCGAGTGCTCGCAGCTGCAGCTCTGCAACTCCTCAGCTCCTTACTTGGCTCTGCGCTCTGGCCCCCTGTGGCTGTCAAAATAAATAAGTGTGTAATTCAATATTTAAGGCTTTGTCAGTAATTATTTTGGCCAAAGCAGCGAAACTTTCGCCGAACTTGCGCATGGAAAATGCAAAATGCAAAAACGAGACTGTTTAAATTGTTAACTGATCAGCATAAAATATACGCACCACTTTGTTGCCAATTAGGCGCGCTACTGCAACAGCTAGAAGCTGCGACTAAGACTACGAACAGCAAATTTGTTAAGTCATGTATCTAAAAATTAGGTAACTCTTTGAAATTGCGACTGCGGTTTTAAAGCAAACAAAATGTTGTCACTCATGACAGCATGCATTTGGATCTTTTTAATTATAGTGTCAATAATGAAAACCAATGTTTAAAATATCTAGTTGATATCTCAGCAGAGTCTGCCGCTTTTCCTAGTTATTTTGCTATATATAGAGCCGTTGAGAGTTAGCTCGTGACCCACTTGCTGCACATTTGTCTTGATTAAATGGTTAGAATTACGACTTGCCTGCTTGGGCACTTGATAGCTCGTATAAATTATAAACCAATTTACTAACTATCCAACCGAAAATGTGCTGCAGAATGAACTTCCACATAGCAGAACCCAACGAAACATTATAATGGCATCGAGCGAGCGTGAAAATGAATTATGCTTAAAAAATGGCGGAAAATGCGAGGGCTAACGGGGCAAACGAGGGACACGGCGGGAGTGAGAGAGCGTGCGGAAACTTGGCATTCGAATGCCTGACAATGAAACCAAATACACACACACACACTCGCACACCTACAGTTGCCACCTGTGTGAGCGGCATTCGAAAATTTTTGTCTCGTTTTTCATGTGCATATTTCAGGACCTTTCGCTCCTTCGCTTGGCTTCGTTTGGTTTTGGGCTTTCTGTTCTTATTTTGCTTTTTGTTTTATTTTGAATATGCGCATAGTTTAAGTCTGTAATTATTCCAGCATTTAGTTTAGCATTTCACCTCACACTGCCTCATCTCCGGCTATGAAAACTGCATGCGTCGTTGATTCTCTGGCTCTGGCTCTGGCTCTGACTCTGGCTTTGGGTCTGGTTGTGTTTCTGTTTCTAGCTCCGCCTGCTCTGCGCGTGTCTGTCCAGCATCTCGTCGTGGTGCTGGGCAGGATGTGTTCACTGCTCGCCGCGCGTGTTAAAGTGAATTTTAAATGATTTATTGCACGTCTAGCTCGCAGCTAACTGATACTCTCTCGCCCCTACAAATTCCTGGCAGTCTGGTAGAACGTCGGAACGCGTGCGAATTTGCTGGCTGTCCTCGCACTTTATGGCTGCAAATTACTGTTGCAGCTTGCTTTAAGGCCCACACGCATTAGAATATTAGCTGTAATTATGCACTTGCATTGCATTAAAGCAGCCAATTTAATTTCATACGAGTCGCAATTTCGAGTGACAATTTTCAGTTTGAGTTGAATTTGTGAGTCGAGTCCTGGCACTTTGGCTCGTTGTCGGCATAAACACAATAATTTCGTGTGTCCAAATGCCCCCAATTAAGACGTCCGTTTTGTGCTTGCCGTGTGACTCAAGTTGCACGCAACATGCGCCGCAACTCGTATACGAGTCGGTCGAGCAGCACACGAAATGTTGCATCAAACAGCATCCACAAACGTTTTTCGACGAGTTCGATGTGCTCCTTCTCGAACCGCAACCTCGAACATCGCAACCAACTTGAGCCAACGAAGGGTTGCAGGCTGCAGATTAGCAGTCGAAAGGGGTTGCAGGAGTCGTTTGAGTGAAACAACACTGATAGCTAGGCCAAAGGGGCGTATGAGTTATTTTTGGCTGTAGAGCCAATTTCCAGCTGAGCTATATGAGAGACTGGCGGAAATTAATAATTATGCATAATTAAATAAATTAATAATGTGATTAAATGCAGCACAAGCAAGACAAGGTGGGAAGCTGGCAGCAAGAACAAAAATGCAATTGAACAAATTACAAACGCAATCAAAGAGCACATTAATCAGGCGGGATAAATGTGGCAAGGTAATATTTACAACATCATTGCAAGTGCGCAATATATGCATATGGTATAGCTGAGAGAGGACACACATAAAAAGGAGCCGTGACCGAAGCATAAAAATAAATTGATATCACAACGAATTTGGAATGTGCAATATGCGATGACGCTGACGCTGACTGAGTTGCATCCGCCCCCACCCCCCTATCCTACTTTTTTTGCCATGAATTATTTTGGCCCGTCTGCATGTGAAATTTTTGGCCAAACAATTGGCAAGCAGCAATAACAACAACGACAACTAACTATGAGCGACCCAATGGGTTAAGAGAGGCAGGCTGACGACGACGACGGCGACGACGACGACGACGACGGCGAATGAATATGATGCATGAAATAACAATAATGAAATGACAACAAAAGGCATGGATAACAAAAGGATTGCCTGGCTGGCGCATGCACATGTCAGAAGAGCAGTTGACCAACTCGTTCCCATGAAAGAAAGAGTGAGAGAGAGAGGGAGGGAGAGATAGAGTGGGGAGCATGGGAAGCGCAAAATCAAAATCAAAATCAAATGTGATTTTTGGTCACTTTGAAAATTGTTGATTAGTTACGCCTGAGTGCAGCCAAATGAATTTTGAGCGCTGCATTAAAGCGATTTGAAGTTTGCTTGACATAGATAGATAGATTATAACGAGTTGCCGCAAATATGGTGTTGTGGCATGGTGCATCACAACAATCAATTGCACAAATAAGCGTGACGTGAGTGTGTGTTGTAAAATAAAATTGCGGCATGTAACCATAAGCTCGATGGGGCAATTTCATTGAAACAATTAAAGGCAAATAAATTAAAAAATGTGGTTGAATGGCGGTTGCGTTCAACAGCGACAAATTGCATGTATCACCTCTACAATCAGAAGCATATGTACATATGTGGATGCTATATATCCATAATTTCTTGTACCCGCCCCGTGTGTCGATTAACATTAATTCAAGCATATTAATTCGCATTTACATGCAGATTTTGTGTACGCACTTTTGGCTTTAATAACATGCACATTATTGGCAAACTAGTTACGCCCCCCAAAAATGTATTGTTAATCAACTTCAACTACTGCGCACGATATTGCATTCTCAACTCGGGCAAATTATAATTTCACATCGTCGGTGTGCTGAGTTGAAGGTTGAATTTATGATGCTTGTTGTTGCGTCCAGCCCAACTCAACTAATATTGAAACTTGTGTACACATTATTATGTGCCTCAGTACTTAACTGCAGATTAGTTTATGGAACAAAATGCTGGTTTATTTAATTAAGCTAGAAGGAAGTTCTAAAAATTGCAACGAACAATTACTTATAAAATAAGACGAGAAATAACTTAGAATATACTTTAAATATAGTTTTTTAATTAAAATCGTATATGCGTTTTAATTAGAAGCTTAAACATTTTCTATATGAAACTTTATGTACACAATGCCGGACCACAATGCACCATAAACATGGAATGCAACTCATATAACTACCTGCCAATTGAAAAAGTTTTGTTTGCTGTCCAAATTTCTAATTGCTCATTTTGAATATCAATTATTCTGGTAATTGCGGCAGTGTAATAATGTGGTCATGATAGATATTATTATAGTGAGTTTGTGAGTGTGCCTAATTAAATCCTTTTTGAGTGCACAAACCATGCGAATTGCAACCTAAGCCTTTCGAATGTTGGCGCTCTTTCAAATAAAATGACATTCACATGCAACGTTGACGCGCACACGGTCATCTTAAGGCTTCTCCAATTTGCGCAAGAGGCTGCATTTCGCGTTAACAGCTCAGCTGTGCTTCGAAATGTGTTCAATATAATGTTATTCAACAATGTGATATAGCGAACGACAAGAAAAACTATAGAACAACTTGTTATTTATAAATAAAAACTACTTTAAAATGTTTACATTACGCGCAGCTTTACCATGCGCCAAGCAATTTGTCGCCGTCATGGCAAATACAGCTAGGCACACGCGCTTACAGCCAAACTGTGGATATGCAGCCTCCTTCCAACCACAATTACACCTAAAGCAACAAAATCAGTGCCGATCTTTTGCCACACGGACAGCTGGTGATAAACCCGCAGAAACGGCCTTGCAGCGTGTCTATTATGGCAGTTTGGCTCCACGCATGAAGCTGGTGAAGCTATTCTCACTAACCACCAGCTTTGCCGGCATTGCAGCGCAACCAATACTGATGGAGCAGGGCATGAAGATTGGCGGCACTGGCATGGCCGTCTTACTGTGCAGTGTTGGTGGTTTCTTTACGTTCGTGACGCCGCTGCTGCTTCACTTTGTTACAAAGAAATACGTGACGGAGCTGCACTATAATCAAGTAACAGATGAATACACCGCCACAACGATATCCCTCATTCTGACGAAGATTAAGGTAAATTAACAACTTTTATTCAAATTATCACTACTTTGCCCAAATAACCATTTGTTTTTTGTTTTTTAAAGACAACGTTTCGGCCCAGGGATGTTGTTGTGCCTGAGGTTCCTGGAATGTTCACCTCGTTCACAGTGAACAAGCGCCCGTTATTCGTTGATCCAGCCCTCTTCGATGATCCCGAGCACTATGTGCGCATAATGGGCTATGATAAACCCATTGATTTTAAATTAAATTTAAACGATGAAACGAATCAAACCAAAAAGAAAGAGCAATAAACTAAAAGTTGACTGTTTATATCACCTTTTCAGTCTTAGCTAGCAACGAATTGGAATTGTTGTAGAAAACTTATCAACGAACTTAACTCTGACCTTTTAAGACAACAATGTTCAAAATGTAGTAGAAAGTACTTCTGCGGCTTCGTGCCTTCAGCTCAAGGATTTGGTTATTCCTGCTCGAACTTCCATCGACTTCATACTTAAAATATTTTTTGAATCAGATTCAAACCAGATTCGAACCAAATAATAATATTCTCTAATTAAAACTATTAATACATTTTAACATACATATTAAATATATTCTAACGAAAACTGTCTAACGATATCTCTTAGGATATCCGCGAGTCCCCGATGCCTTAATGACTATGTTCAGATTACTTATTACCTATTTTCCTGCAGAGTGAATATCTTAGCACATTTCCGAAAACAAAATGGTATTTTCAAATTTCAAACATGCAGCCACCCTAACCAGGAAACATGTACTTATCGAACTTTTATGTCAATTAGAAATGGAATGTGACCGTTTACATTGAAGAAAATATTATTCCAAATAAGAGAAAAATATACCAAATATAATCGAAACTTCATGCTGTCGCTTTGGATTCGGTCACGCTGTATTGAACATACATAGTTTAGGCAGACGGAATTATTTAACTTTTAAACGAAACTTACGACGAGTTTTAGTACGCAAGTGTTGTGCGTAAATAGTATTTGATCAAATACACTCTCGTTGCAATAATGGTAGTGTCAGAGAACGAAAAGGTAAGAATAAAATGGTGAAATGATAGCCGCATGGTTTTGGTTTCAGCCGTGGCAGGGTCGTCGATAAACAGGGCTGGTTGCTTAAGAGGGGCGCTCGGCAAGGGCAACGACAACAACAACGGCAGCAGCAGCAGCACACGACCACAGTATTTTAGTGCAGCTCGCGTGGCACGTCATCGGCAGATTTTCCATTTGCATTTTTTTTTCAATCTGAAAATTCGGTGTGCTCGCTAGCTTGCGAACATTTTGTTGTTTTGCCAATTAACGTAATATAAAAATGAAGCTAACTGTGTCCAAACACGCATACATACATACGAAAATTTTTACTCGCGCTAGCTTGTGAAGTAGTTACTCTTTTTCTCTCTCTCCATTTACATACTCATTAGGTTTTCGTTTACTCTTTAAAAATACACGCCGCGAGTTGCTTCTTTCTTTGCTTGTGTGTGTGTGTAGCTGTCATTCTTTTTCTGTCGTCGCTCGCTGGAATTTTGCACACACCCAAACGTGAAATTTTACATACCGTTTATATAGGTGTATATTTGTCTATTTGTGTGTGCAAATGTGTGTAAATATGTTGTGCATGTGTGAAGCATAAAAAGTGGGTGAAGCAGGAGAAACAAACGACAAAAAAAATTAAATTACTGCAATGAGCACACAAACAAAGCGGTAGCCGTCAGCCATAGCAGTTTTGCTTGCTGCCTTTTGCCATGGCGACTGCGACTTTCATTGCAAGCAGCGCTAACGTTAACGCCAACGCCGAAGTCGATGTCAGCGTCAGACGCGATGCCAGATGATGAACAACAGTTCGCTCAGTTCGTTGGCTTTCAGTAATTCGCTTCACTTATTGAAACTCGCACACGCCAAACAAAAATTACAAAGTTATATTATATTGTTCATATTAAATTTGTATTGTGGCGTTTCTGATTTGCCAAGTTAAAAACTGTCGATCAGAGGGAGAGGCAAAAGTAGTCAGTGTGTTTTCAGACATCCATGTGTGTGTGTTGTTTGTGTAGTCGTAAATTTTTAGCGTTCAAACATCTCACATTTATTTCGGAATTTGTAGCACCAATTTCCCCAGACTCGGAAAAACAAAAAAGGCGTTTATTTCTTCGTGTATTAAAATATTGTTGAATTTTGTGCACAAATCGCAAGTACAAAAAAAAAAACGAAAAGAAACCGGGCTGGAATTTATTGCAACAAATATAACAAGTTTAGCAAGTTTTCCATTTTGTGAAAAGAAACACACGACCAAATACACACGAATAAGTTTAAAGTGAGTCAGTGTAGTGTCATTGCCTCCATCTCCCAACTCGATCTCCTCCAGAAGGCGTCCAAAGAATCGAAAATATTGCAAGCAATTTTTTTGTTCCCGGCCCGTCGTCGTCGTCATATACGTATATGTATATATGTATGTAATACAAACACATGCATAAGCAGCTACTAAGACACAAATAGAAAAGAAAAGCTTCACGCACGCACACAGACACACTTCACTCAATACATATATACACAACAGCAGCGAGAAACGAACGATCATCGCGTCAAGTGAATCAACAACAAGTCGACGTCGCCTCTCGCTCTCTCGTGAAAGCTCCTTGGCAACAACAACAAAAGCAACAGCGGCCTCAACATGCAGAGCGACTTTCACAGAATGAAGAACTTTGCCAACCCCAAGTCCATGTTCAAAGTAAAAACCTCAACTATTCAAACCAATTGTCGATCTCGCTTATTTGATATGGCAACATTTCAGTTCTAACCTATAATTGTTTGTGTCTTTTTTTGTTTACAGAGCAGCGCTGCTGCTGCCAACACTGAATCGAATGCCAATGCAAACACAGTGGCCCCTGGACGCCCGGAGCCGACTCCACCAAGTGCTGCGGATGCTGCTGCTGCTGTAGCCCCAACTGTTGTGGCCGCCAACAACACTGAGGAGCAGCCGCCTAAGGCTGCTGAATCATCGGATGATGCTGCAGTGCGTACTGAGCATTTGTTCAAACACCCGCTGCAAAACACATGGACTTTATGGTATTTGGAGAATGATCGCTCCAAGTCGTGGGAGGACATGCAAAACGAAATTACCAGCTTCGATACAGTTGAAGATTTCTGGAGCCTATACAATCACATTAAGCCACCATCTGAGATTAAGCTGGGCAGCGATTACTCGCTCTTCAAGAAGGGCATACGGTTGGTACTCGATTATTCTATCAACCCGAAATGCATATTGAATTCAAACTTCATTCATTTTATAGCCCTATGTGGGAGGATGCTGCTAATAAGCAGGGTGGTCGTTGGGTGATCACGCTCAACAAAAGCTCCAAGAACGACTTGGACAATTTATGGCTTGATGTGGTAAGCAGACCGACAACAAATAAACAAATGTGATCATTTCGATTAAATATTATAATCCCTTAGCTGCTCTGTTTGATTGGCGAGGCTTTCGATCATTCCGATCAGATTTGCGGTGCTGTTGTCAACATTCGTGGCAAGAGCAATAAGATTTGTAAGTAGTCTAGAAGTCAAGCGCAAACTATTTTCATTAAAACGGGCAAACTTCTTGTATCTAGCGATTTGGACTGCCAATGGTAACAATGAGGAAGCTGCTTTAGAAATTGGACACAAACTGCGCGATGCTCTGCGTCTGGGACGCCAGAATTTGCTACAATATCAACTGCACAAGGACACAATGGTCAAGCAGGGCTCCAGTGTCAAATCGATTTACACTTTGTAAACATTTATTTGGCGAGCAACAGTTTTACGCTACGTTTATGTTGCGCTTTATTACCTGGTTATCCATCTTTTAATCGTAATACTGTAAAACAAAAACAGTCCTTCACAAGAAAAAATCGAGAAAAAAAAACAACCCTTGTTATCAAGAAAAAACGGCGCAAATTATCAAGTGCCCCGTTTTTTTTTGTAGTCAGTGTCATGGATTATGCGAAAAATATATAAATAAGATATAAAAACGACAAAAGACGGCATTTTCTTTTATTCGATCTGTGTTAATATTAGCCATTGATGTCAGTCTGTTTAGTTATATATAAAGCTTTCATAATCTGCTTAACAATTTTTGATAAAGAATGATTTTGGGGATTCCAATTAATTGCGAGTCTGGAATTTCAAATTGTTTGCGATCTGGGAGGCCAACGATATGCCTACCTGGTTTATTGTTGTTGCTATACAACAAATGCAGTCAATTAAGGTTACATTATGTCTGTACATTTTACAATCTAATATCAAGGTTAATTATAGAAATGATTAAATACAAAGACGATTAGTATGACATTATTTGCTCAACTTTTTTGCGCAAATCATTGCGATTGGAATCGGAAAGGCCGCGACAGAGTTGCAGCAAAAATTGGCGTGGATCGTTGCATTCATCTTCTTCGAAGATCTGCAGCAAGCGGAGAATACGTGATTTCAAATCGCGTGGAAAAGCCTCCTCAAGTTCATCCATAGTGCCCTCGCCAATGCCAAGTTTACGTCCCAATTCTCGCCAGGAACGACCGCATTCCTGTGAAATCTTTTTGAATATTGCCGCACGTTTCTCAGCTGTTAACTGAGCAACTACGACGTAGTTCTGGGCCTGTGGCTGTGGGGCAACAGCCGGTTTAGGATTGATGTGAAGTTGCCGTTGCAATTCATCAGAGAGACGTTTTTCCTGGTATTGATTGACGAGTGGATGCATAAATTCCGTTTTTATGTAACCGTTTAAGGCCTCCTGCATTTGCATATTACGTCTTCCAATCGTTCGAAATGCACCCACATCTTCCTCGTTGATCTGATCACCTCTTTCTAGGCAATCAATTAACTCCTCCACTGTACTGATACGATCCATTTTGCGTATGGATCCGATTTCATCGCTCAAGAGTTCTTTAATATCGGCCAAATCTGTATTACTGCAGCCTTCAATGGCCATTTGCTTAAGTAAATCATAACTCCAGTGGGTTTGCGTAGACATGACACAGTTTAAAAAGAACAAAATTAAAATGGGCTAAACCCCACAAATGTTTGTTGGTACTGATAAAGTTATTCTTGCATCCCTGGTTATTGCAAGCGTTTAACAGCTGATCAGTTTTTGTGTGGCCCTGTGAGAAATGCATTACAAATTTCTTCCAGAGTTTGCATTCATTTTGTAATTATCTAACAGTTGTAAAATATATACTAAAGGTCAAATATTAAAAAAAAAAACATGTATAAATAAAAAAATAATTTTCATATTTTTTGAATTAGCGATGTTTTTAGGCGACCAAATTCCTACCACACTATGAAAGTGACTTTCGATTTTTTGTCGATAACGATTGTCACCGGTATTTACTCACTGCCGCCGTGCAGCCACACTGCAGTGTCGTCGCAGCCCTCGCTTGTGCAAGTGCGTCTCTGTCGCAGGTTTTTAATCAAAATGCCTTTGTTTTATTTGTAACTTAAGCAGATTGCAGATAAAAAAAAAAGAAATATAGAAAATAATGTGAAATTAATGATTAATGTGCATAGAAAATCCCTCAGATTACATGTAATTTTTGCGCCCTGCAGAGCGTATGTGAGTTAAGAAATAAGACAATTCTTTGTTCATCCGCAAAATATATAATAATAGACACGCACAAATACAATCACACACACGTTCATATTCGCATCTAGTACACGCAAGAACGGGGCAGATATTTTGCTGCAGAAGGTTCATTTGCCTCAAAAGCATACGTCAAAGTGCAATAGATATTTTTTTAAAAAGCAAAAAATCGAAATCAAAGTAAGCCCTGACCAAAACAATCTGCGTACAGAGTCAACGAACGAACGAAACGAAAGTGTGAAAAATCATCATCAATCAGTTTGCTACAAATAAAGCGGCCGTCAGCATCTGTTTACCATTTCAAAATAAACAAATGCACCGCAAGAGCAACAGTATAAATAAAAAAGCTCAAATTGAATACGGCAGCAACAACAAGAATAACAGCAACGTTAACATTACCGACAAAGACTCTGTGGCCCTTTGGCCACAGTCTGCAAACAGAAAAGAAAAGGAAAACAACAACGTAAGGATTGCTAAATTAGAGTGACCAGCCTTCACTTCTAATGCATCCCTTTGAATGCAGGGCATAGAGTAAGCATACCAACAACAACAACAAATAGGCACAAGAATGTCGTGCGAAAACGCAAAAACATCATCAGATATTGAGCATGTGGATTGGAGCACCGGTGGCTCCGGCCAGCACTACGCAAATGTGAGGTAAGTAAAATAGAAAACAAAATAAATAGAACACCCGCAAAAATAGCAGAGAGCAGAAATGCGTCCTTGAAAGTCGCATAGTTTGGCATGGGGACGCGACTGTAAACAGTGCAAAAATGTTGTGCTTTGTAATTTATGCAGTGTTGAAACCGCAATTAAAAATGCTTAAAATATAATTAAGCGGCGAACAAATTGCATGTTTGCGATGCGACAAATATTATTAATTTTTTAACTCATTTAATTACTGTAATTAATCCGCTGAAAAGGTTAAAAGATTAATAATTATGGCACTAGTCCCTAATACTTTTGTTGTTTAATGTCATATTCTACTTCATAATAACCATAATTCCCCTGAAATTACATTAAAATCAGTATTTATATGTATTCATTTTTATATGTTGGTTTGATAGCTTATAATTGTCAAATTAGATCACGATTTAGAAAGCAAATGAAAGCACTTTTAGCAACGATTAAACACTCCTTATTATTTTGATGCCACCATAAATTTGCAATAAAAAAGCGTTATGTTCAATAAAACAGCAATTGCCAATTGAGAGGTGGTCAATAAATTTGTATTTGTTTAACAAAGTTGCTTAGATATTAAAACAGACGAGCATTGACTCACCCATCAGTTTGTATTGATGCAAATCTGCAGTCTAATAAAACAGACGAAGCTCATTAATGATGTCACATTAAGTGCAGCCTGATTTAATTGATAACTATACGACTGTGCGCAAGCTATGTTAATGCACGTATAATATATGTAGTTATGGCAATTAAAAACTGCATTTATTATACTTACTATAGCATGTATGACCAGCATTTACATACGTAATTCGCATGTACTACGAACACTACGAGGGGCGGTTCGTATCGATTGAAATGCAAATTCTCCCGATTGATACATATAGACACGGTCAGGTAGGTGTCGAGCAGCTGACACGTCGCCGTCTAATTACTTTGATTTATTGTTGCAACTGTGGGGCAGACAAGTATTTACATAGGTATTTCATTCATTCAAATCTCGCTTTTCACTAGTTGGTTCGCTTTTCTTGCCATCATAATTATGCCGTCAGTTTAATTTATACGGCAATCAGCAAAAAGTCAACCTCCTGTTAACTTGTTCACACTTAAGGCGCAAGCTTTGGATACGTTATCAGTGACGGGGCGACACAAGCGCAATCTACTCCAATCCATCGCAGCCGATGTGGAAATCTCTTGCACAAATATCCAAGCTTGTTGTTGCTTTAAAACATTTGCACAAGTTCCACACATATTTGCCAAGTGGCTTTAGCAAGCAATTCGTGAGCGAAGTTAAATATATGAACTGATAAGGTTCACGGCAATTACAACAGACACAACAATGCTCGCTCCTCCTCTATATACACAAGTAATTATATAGCTCTGAAACACCATAAATAAGCAGTTGGAATAGTTTCGTTTCACAATATAACATGCACATCAATTAGTCGTGGATTGCTTTATTATTAGAACTGCGCTTGAAATCCCTAAAGCTTTGTTGATTGAAGAATTGAACAACTAGTTATGATAAAGAAGGAAAGTAAATTAAGTTTTCTCCAGAATGAAAACAGTTCCAGAGACAATTGATCAACTGGTTATGATATAGAAGGAAAGAAAGTTAAGTTTTGTGCAGAATGAAAACAGTTCCACAGTTATATGATAAAGTGATTTATACGATTTAGGTGCGTATGTACTTGCACGATATGCATTGGGGCGCCTGCCTTCTGTCAGCTACACACCTCGAGCCAGTTGGTTTGCGAATAATAGAACGACAAAACAGTAAACAACGTGCAGGAAAATCTATTTATTCGGCAGGTTGAAGATTAAATACTCTAAGTTTAATTAAGATAGTTCGAGAAACAAGCTTTAAAGAAAGATATCTAATCCGTTAAAGAAATTAATCTAATCCCTTCTATTCCTGCTGAGCAACTTCCTCTAGCTGGCAGATCTAGCTGCTTTTTTGCGTTTCATGCTGATGATTTGGAAACCGATTGGCAATTTTACAATCTAATAGATCAGCAGAGAGACAAGCTATCTATAAAATTGAGTTCGTTGGCTTACAGCAAAATATGCAATCTATAGACTTGTCAATAAAACAATACTACCCTCCAGCTAGAGTATCGGAAGCAAAACAAAGCACACTTGAAAGACGTCAATAAAAGACGCTAAAGCGACCGGGCGAACGAACAAGTGACTTTCGAACACTCGAAATGTGAATATATAAATTATTTACTTATTTAATGCATATACATAGGTATGCAAGTAGTTTGTCATTTTCGTTTTTTTCTATTTTTTTGGAGAATCAATCAGCTGAAATGATGATAGAGAGAGTGGGACTTCAGTGCTTGATTCATGGGTTGTCGTCGTAACACATTGCGTATACGTTATTATTGCATGCTGTGTCTCAAATGACTTCGATCGCCAATGGGAGAATGGACAGAGCCGCAAAGCACTTTCAATTGTCCGATTACGTATCGAGTGAATGAAGGAGTGTGGCGGGGAGAAGGGAGGGTGCTATTAATTACGCTGGCTTGATGTCTCTTGCAATAATACAAACTGATTGGCAATACATACTAGGAGGCAGATGCCATAACTAGACATGTGGATTGAATAAAGCGGAAGCATTGCCAGCTCAGCAAGGGCAAACCACCAACAGCACCAACAACAACAACAACAACAATTGTGCAGCAGTTGCAAGTTTCCGAAACTCGAAACTCACAAAAGCCAAACACACAAAAGAGAACGAAAGTTGTTTTGTTGAAATTTTGCACCTGCCCCAAAGTGGAAATGCGATAGTTTCCATACATTTGCAGTACGCACACATCTGTATCTCTCTATACATGCATGCATGCATGCATGTACTTGTAAGTGTGCCCCTGTCCATGTTTAATTAATAATCATGCTTATTTGTTGAAGCCAGGGCTGCGCTCCCCTAGTGCGCTTGCATTAGTGCACTGCACGTTTGCCTGCCAAAGCTCCGAAAGCGCTGACTGCGCCGCCGACTGCGCTGTGCTTTTAAGCTTACGTGGACAAAGAGTCCGTCTGCCGTGTGCGTGTGTGTTTGTGTGTGTGCGCCTATAATTAGATGAACCATCGACATAGCCTATATATGTCCGTGTTCAGCTACATTTTTAAAATAGCCAGATCATAAATTCTACGTATATAGACTATATACCGATTGTTCAGGAAAAGGCGCAAACATATATAAAATGAGCATTTTGCAGATATTCCATTTAGTAACTTTTAATACTTTCTACTGAAAATATTTTCAACTCCTTACATTTATGAAAAATCCATTGAGTAAAAAGTACTATACTAGAAAACATTTAAACGTTTATGTGTCCTTAAAGTCTCTAAATTTAAAACTTAAAACGGTCCCGTATTTCAAGTAGATGCATACAAATGAATTAGAAAAACATCGACTTTAATCACATGGCATGAAATTTAAGCTCTTTCGCTTCAGTATTTATGACTTTCGAGTATCAAACCCTAAAAAGAGATTCCTATCGCACAATAAATGCGGCCTCTAGTTCCCCTTGAAGCGTTATTTATAATCTATTCTGTTATCTTTTATTTAGGTATTTAGGGAAGATTGTTAAAATAGAACTATTGACCGAACCCATGATATTACTATGACTGTTTTCGATAGCTTATCGTTGCCAGACCAGTGAGTTAGCTGGAAAAAAAACAAATATATACATATACAACGTCACTGGAGCTAGAACAGATTTAGATCTATAATAATTGGATACCCATCTATTATATGAACGAATGCTGTTTGTTTTTTTGTTTGTGAAGGAAAATTGTTGTCTGGAAATATAATGAGCATATTTCGAGATGGCAGATAAAAAAGCAAAATATAGTCAGTCGCCTTTAAAACACATTCAACTCGGCTGCGAAATCGATTGTGTGCTGAGAAACGAGAAGCTGAGCAACAAACTGCGTAGATGCCGAGATGTCGTGTGATTGCGATGAGGCTAAAAAACATTTGCATTTCTTTGTTGTCTTTGTGATGGATTTAGGGGTTTGGGGTGTTCGACATTTTGGGGCTGAGGTTGACATTAATTTATGTGACATGATCGCAACTCAATTTAGAATCACTAATTACACGCAATTATCGAGGCTGAGTTGCGAAACGAAAGCAGACAGACAACTCAGCCAAAGGGGTGTGGTAGGGATTAAGCTGGAACTGGATTTGAAGATGTCGATGTGGCTGTGGCTGTAGTTGAAGCAGAAGATGACGATAAAGCATGTGTAGTTGAGAGGAGTGAGCATGACGCCAGTCTGGCGTGTTTCGGATCCCGAGCCTATTATCTAATGAAGTCATAAAATTGGCAGACAACCCGAGCAACGAGGCAAAAACGGATGCGCATATCAAGGCGGCTGGCCAAAGGATAACCAGCAGGACGAGCAACAACAAAAACATACACAAATTGTGTATAAATATATTGTGTGTATATAGATGCGAGATACAAGCCAAACAGTAGCAGATACATTTGTATCTGCGGCGCTGTCTGCGTCTGCTTTGCGCGCGTGTGTGTGTGTGTAGTTTATGAGCTCTGGCTCCACAGTTTGCTGTGAAATGCGTTTTATTGATCCAAGGACAGTCAATTGCCGAGGCAGCGAACCATTGGCCAACAAGTAAGGTAGTCACAAGCGGCAGTGCTCGACCGTGAGATACCCGCTAGCTATGCTTTTATTTTCACATTCTCGTAAAAGTATCTCAGTTTAGTTATGTTGTATGCTTAATATTGTTAGCTGTTAAGGGTCGCAGTTAAATTCGAACATTGGATGAGGAGTGCTTTCAACTAGTTTCAACAGTCAGCGGCTTATCCCCAAAAAATCAGAGAATGCCTACAACATTTGGACACAGAAATTGACTCATCTAACATTAGGTTGTAATACCCTTGTTCGCGGTGAGCAGCGGGTATAACTGCTGCTCTACGCCGTGGCCATGGCCTCAGTCCGACCGTGTCCCAGAGCCACAACACAAATGTGATGACAACCCGGCAACAGCAGCAACACCACAAATAGTAAACGCTTGGCTGGCATTTGTGGCCGTCGTGTCCTGCGGTGTCCTTCGGCGCAATCACGCACTTGCCGTCTGAGCTCTAAAGCCCACAGAAAAAGAGAGAGAGAAGAGGGGAAAAGAGAGGGGCTGAAAGTAAAAGTGCCTCAACTAAAACGTATAAAAACCAATTTTACTTTATTTCTGTTTTCCTTTTTTTTTTGGCCAATTGCCCGTCCGCCACTCTCTCCCTCTCTGGCTTTCTCCGAGCAGAGTTGAGTTGGTCTTACCAAAGCGGCAACGTTGTTAGCCACACAGTCTAGCAGAGGGCATTGCGGGCGTCGCCGGGCCAATAATGATAGCATTTACCCAAGCTGGGTTAATTGCAACCGCCATGAACTTGGCCAACTCACTTGGCGAGCTCGGCACACACAGCACAACACAACACCACAGCATACAACACGTTCAATCGTTGCTGTGAACAACTAAATTGGGTTTGGCATTAAATGCATGCCTAATGAATTTATAATGCTGCGCAATCCACATGCGATACTGTTATACTGTTAGCCAGCAGCTGTGACGTTTTGGTAGCCACCTCAACCTCACTTCAGCAAATTAAATCAAATCAATCTGAAGTCTAGCACTTTGACTAATCACATTCATATTCCCACATTAAACAATATCAAAGTAATGCGCTTATCAACATTATTTTGAACTGTATAAATATGGAAAAAAAAAAACGTTTGCTGATAATTCACATAAATTCGCTGAGAGCACATGAGGCAAATGTTTACGCTATATGTTTATATTATATGCATTTAAAGGCGATATAAATAATCTGCATTAAAATGAAATTGAAATGCCCTAAACAATTTTGGGAAACAGCAAATAAAAAACAAATAATGACAGATTAACTTCTAATGTCGACGATATATTGTTTTTGTGTGCTGAATTCCAAAAAGTGATTAAATCCATTGGAATTGTTGCTCACATAAAACAACATAAACAATAAATTATTCAGCAGCAGAGCGACTGCGTGTGTGTGCATAAATATGAACACACTACTCAAATATTGAATCTTATTTCATTTGATTATATTATTGAAATTGTTTGCCGTCGTACACTTCTTGAAATGATTATGAATTCTAACGTAATCCAATCAGGGTCTCAAAAGGCGAAGTCAAAGTTGCTTTCCCAGAAATGTTGTGTTCCAGAAAGCGTTTCACTTCCAAGAAATTCAATTAATACATGCATTTTTATGTGAATATAAATATAATGTGAATTAGTACTCGACAGAGGCTGATGAGCTATTCCAATTGTTGCTAACACATCGCGATTTATTTGTGTTATTATTAGGTGTGATTTGCATTTTATTGCAGTTCCTTAACAATTGTTTATATGCAAATCTATGGGAATTTCAGTTGAAGTTTTCGTATTGAGCTGGAAGAACATTTCTTTCGCGATAACGAAATTCGAAATCTTTGCTGACGGAACTGAAATGTTTTCCCTTTTCGAAAGCGCCCGAAATTTGTACATTGGGAACAGGGAAACTAAATATGAAACAGGAATTAAAAAATATATTTTAATCGTGAATTATATTCGCACTTAGCCTCGATTGCAGTTCACGTTTGCTTTCGCTGTATATTTTTTTTTGGTTGCGCTCCATTATGTAATCCACTCGCACTCTGATCTGAAACCTGTTTAAGCCTCAAAATAACATTTAATGAAAACAACAGAAAGAGCATTTACAAATATATTCGTATTTTTATTAGTTGTTAAAATCACATCACACGTAAATATCAATAACAAATGTTTAGCCTGATCTTTAGTATCCGTATCTTAACTGGCGACGCTCTGGATGTCGCTTCGTGTGCTAACCAGGTTAAGTGCTCGCACTTGCTAATAGACACATCGGCTCTAAGTTCTAAGCAAATGTAAACACGGCTACGAGCACAAAAGTGATCATTTCTCTTTACTATATATATATGTTTATAGTTGTATATATGCCTAAATCTGAATGCCCTTTGCTGTAGTTAGTGCGAAGTTTCCGTTGGCTAGGAAATAAAACGTGATTCAAAGCAAAGATCGACTGCAAATTGCACTGTGAACGTCTGATTGTGATTCATTTGCATTCAAAGGCGGCGCGAGTGTTTGAATGGGTTGTGATTGGTGGTTCCGCGCTTGCAGCTGTGCCGGAAAGCGAGATAACTCTTCATTAATGTTACGAAATGTCGCCCAGTTATCATTTATATTCATTATCATTACATTACAAGGGGTTTTCTAACCCTGTCACGTTTCGGGGAAGCTGCTGCAACCGATATAATTGCTTGACGGGAGCAACGAACTGAACAATCGAGCTCTTGTTCTGTATAAAATTGCGTTGCATATGGCAGATTTGTCGTGATGAATTTATTTGCTGGTCCATTTGATTTCCAGCAACGCAATTGTTGCCAATCTGCAGTCACATTCCCAAACTTGAATCACTGAAATGGTTTTTCAAATCATCAACTCTGATTTCCCTTCCTCTTATTAATTGCCATTAAATTGTAGAGCCTGCATTAAGTGTTTAATAGGGCATCAAAATAGTAAACACAAATTAAATTAGAAGCCTAACAAGTTGTGTATATTGCAGTAAATGTATTACAACTCTTGAATATTTATAATATTGCTATCAATTGCTAATTACGGAACCCGCTTTTAGAGGTGTTAAGCAAGTCATTGTTTTGGGATGTGTCTCAGACTATTAAATAAGAAATATTGATAGTTCATTGAGTGCAATTATTATTGTGCAAATGGAATACTAAGTTATCAAAAGGTATCCTAAGCAGTGTGTGCATTATTAGGTTATTGTTCAGAAGAAAGTTGACTGTCTCGTTTGTGCAAGCGTCGGCGGCACTCCTTTGGCATTTGAAGTGGGCAAATTGTGTTTGTCTGTGGGCGTTGTTGGCCGAGGCAGGGATGGGGACGGGGGCGGCGGCGGTTAGTTAGGTAGTTGTTATTATCACATGTTGTGTGCATGTTTGCACATGCTCGTGGCAGACAGAGCGACGGATAGGTAGACAGCGTAGAGGAGGGGCAGCAGAGCCACAAGACGTCCTGCCAATCCTTTGTTGAAACAACGAACAAAGGCAGCGACAACTGCGAGGACGACAACAAGAAGAGCGGTCGGGTTCGGGTTCGGCTTTCTGCTGCCAATCAAGTGGTGGCATCATCAAATGGCTGTCATTTCATTTTGCAGTAATCTCTTTTAGCACTCAGGTGCGTGCCAAGCACTAAAAGGTCGCCACAAACTCATCCATCCACACTATATATACGTCCTGCTGCTATGACTCATTGTGACACGTCGAATTCTTGTGTTGTTTGATTTGCAGATTTGGCTCGACGAGCAGCCAGGCATCGCAGAACAGCGGCGACATCTGCCGCATCTGCCACTGCGAGAGTGATCCACAGAATCCGCTGCTGACGCCCTGCTACTGCTCCGGCAGTCTCAAGTACGTGCACCAGGCCTGTCTGCAGCAATGGCTCACGGCCTCGGCGACCAATTCCTGCGAACTCTGCAAATTCCCCTTCATCATGCACACCAAAATCAAGCCCTTCAATGAGGTAAGCGCTTCCCTATCTTTGCCACCATTTGCTGCAACTAATTTATTTGCTACTTGTATTTTGTTCGTTTTTTGGTTGGCTTCCTTCTCTCGGATCGATCGATTGCATTGCGGTTGGTGCAACGCAGTGGCGCAGCCTTGACATCTCCAGCATTGAGCGACGCCGCCTCTGCTGCACCGTGCTCTTCCACTGTGCCGCCGCCCTGTGCGTCATCTGGTCGCTCTGCGTGCTCATCGAGCGCGCCGCAGACGATGTGAAACGTGGACTGATTGGTTTGTATACAAATACACCACCCACCCCCCAGTGCCCTGCCCTTCTTTTTTTGTTTAATGAATGAGTGACTCAACTAATTGACATTTACTCCCACAACAGATTGGCCGTTCTGGACAAAGCTGGCTGTTGTTACCGTCGGACTCACTGGCGGCGTCGTCTTTATGTACATCCAGTGCAAGGCCTATCTGCATCTCTGCCACCGCTGGAAGGCACGCAACAGGCGAGTAGTTGCTCCTGGTTTAATTACCTTAGGCATACCCTACTAGACGGTCGTCAAGAAGGCGCTTCACAGTCACAATACTTTACGACAGTTTCATAAATGTTAAAGTAGCTTTAGGTCCTCTTTAATAAGGTTTACAATGCGGTTCTCAATAGCTTCAGGTCTTATTATCCTACTAGCATAGTTTAGTCTACAGACTAAGAATTTACTTAAATTGCTTTGCAACTTATTATCCTACTTGCACAATTGATTGTCACTTTGTCTAGTGCCTACACAGTTGTTGCTTTATCAGCAACTTTGCGGCGGCATAGTTGCCTGCATTGTTGCTTTGTGCAGAAGCGATTGCCATTGCCGCTGCAGCCAAAGTACTCCATCTGCTGGCATTCATTGTAGTATGGATTGTAGTACCACATAACGCGCGTGGCGCGTGTGTCGCACCATTTGAATCGAGAGTGTCCATGATGCACGTGAGCGTTGCACACTTGCCGCTCCACTGAAACAGAAGGCGGACTGCCCTTTTGCACATCCTCAACAAGCTAGAGTGCGTTCAATGTCTGCTTACCTGGCTCGCCAACGCATCTGCCTTCTTTCACGTAAGGCGCAACGTGCACCACGTAGAGCGAGAGAAACACCAGCAGCCAGCTGAACTTCATTTCCAACTTTCTAGCTTAATGCGCTCGCCACGGTTTATATAGCCCACTGGGTGAGATTTTTCAATTAAAATAACTCAAGCTGTTCTGGTAATAAGCAAAGCTGCTCTAAACGAGTGGATTGCCCTCATTTGACGTTACTTATTATTATTGTTTTGCATAGTATACATTTTATTGTTAAATTGTTTGTAAACAATTGCAAAAAAATATTTTACTTCTGTGTGCACAAAGGTATCTTTGATAGTTGTAATAATTTATTAATAATGGTAACAAGATTATGGCAATATGATAATATTGTAATCGTAATAAGTAGGGACACAAATTCTCGCGTTATCCTTGCATCTTTCATCACTGAACTATAACTAACTGCCATCTGTTGTGATAAATTTAGAAATGTTGTAACTAGATCATGACAGTTGACCATATAATATTGTAATCGTTGTACAAATTCTCACATTATCCTAGCATATCGCTGAACTGCAACTAACTGCTTTCTCCGCCCAACAGAATTCTGCTTATCCAGAACGCACCAGAGAAGATTCATCCGCTGGCGCCCCCCTCGCCGGTGGCGGCGCATCATCATCACTTCAGCGAGGCACACAGTTCGTTGGCCCACGGTGCGGTCAGCGGCACCGTCGAGATCAACGCCACGGGCGGGCTAGCAGGAGGAGGCGGCGCCGTCGTTGGCCATGATTCGAGTTGCGGCGCCTTGGAGAATGCCACTTCGACAGCGCTGCATCAGCAGCAAATGCAACTGCAGATGCAGCAGCGACTGCTGAACGCCTCGCCGCACCACATGCTGCAGCTGGACGTAGTGCCGCACAGCAGCAGCAGTGCGGGCACACAGACCGAGGATGCACTGCAACTGGCACAGCGACAGCAGCAACAGAGCCAACAGCAGCTGGGCCAGGTGGCAGTGGCCGCCAACATTGAGTGCTCGCAGTCGCAGCACAACTACGATCGTGATTGGGCGCTCGACGACGTGGTGTCGCAGATCTCCTCGTTCCGGCCGTGTCCGCAGGGCTCGGGCAGCATGACACCGTTCCATGACTCCATACACAATGTGCTCGAGCACTCGGAGAGCTCCAGTCGCGGCTCAGCAGCGGACTTGTGCGCCGGTTCGCGGCAGGATCTCAGCGCCAGCGGCATCTCCACGGACACGGGCCGCGAGCACGCCATGCAGCTGAGCAGCTTCAGTGGTGAGCAAGCGATTCACTGCGAAACAACAGACACCAAACATAATTAGGCGATAGAAAACATTATCAATATAGTTAGATATATATAAAGCTTACTGCTTTGACCCTCTGAACAGTAAAGCTAACACAGCAAAGTTGCTATATATGCATATTCCAACTCTACTTAAAATTATAAATTAAAATTGCTCAGAGAACATTTCAATGAGTTTCTTCGCTAAGTGAAGCTGAGACACAAACCATAGCATATTTCAAACTGTGCTTATCGTAGAAGCGAACCAATTGCAAACAAATTTGAACTCAATTTCAAAATGCCAAAACGAACTATAGAAATTTTAATATTACTTGAGCTTATAGAGACCAAAAAATAGCAGCCTAAATAATAATTATTTTTTGTAACTACTGAAATGCATTGAACTGCAAATTTAGTCTTTGCCACAACATAACTTTTTATTAGTTTGCTGCCTGTTGTCAAGTCTGTCAATGCTAATCCAACTCTTCTCTGACTTTCGCAGGCAGCGGCGAGCACAAGGCGCCCTCGATCAGCTCCGGCGTCTCGCATGCGGTGGCCAATGGCTTGGGCGGCTTTGTGTATAAGCCACATCAGTCGAAGCGCTACTCCAACTCGTCCATTTTCCTGGAGAATCGTGATATACTCAATGACTCGCCGCTGTGCGTGGGCGGCGGGGCCACGCCTCTAACCTATGACTACAGCACACCACCAAAGATCGACTATCGCCACGAAGAGCCCTCTGGCCTCGGTCTGGGCTGCTGTGCGACGACCGAGCTGCGACGCTACTCGGACACCAAGCTGCAGCTGGAGCAGGAGGCGATGCTGGGAGGCAACAGCGGCCAGCATTCTGCTGCTGAAGGCGGCGGCGACATTGTGCTGGACATAGAGCTGCCCTCGTCGCCACTTTCGCCGCCAGCCGCCTACGCCAGTCACCATCATCCGCATCACCAGCACCATCATCATCAGCAGCAACAGCCGCAGTTGGTGCTGCGTCGTTCGTTTGACAAGGGCGTGGATGAGTCGAGTGGTGGTGCTGTTAGGAACCACAACCATAATCATAACAAGGGCGCCGCCAACAGCAGCACGGTGGAGTCGCAAATGGATCGTTCGCGTTTGTTCTTCAAGTCGTTGCCAAACCTCAGCAGCAGCTGCGAAAGCCTCATCAAGAAGTGAGCGGCGTCTGGAGCGCGAGCAAAGGAATGCATATTTTTTATAACGCACCCCGATGTTACTTTTGATCATGTTGTCACGCCGTGTATCGCACGTTTATCATGTGTCCCCCTCCCCATCAAACAAAAGAGCCCATAAACAATTTTTGAGACTGCAAAAAACATAACAAGAAAATAATAATGTAACAATATCTGATGATTTCATTTGGATGTAACAGTAT
Source organism: Drosophila rubida (assembly GCA_035046165.1). Lineage (NCBI taxonomy): Eukaryota > Metazoa > Arthropoda > Insecta > Diptera > Drosophilidae > Drosophila > Drosophila rubida. Next base: position 12,396,952 of record JAWNOF010000021.1, on the reverse strand, counting down.
CTACATAAATATATATATATATACATATATATAGAAGCTGAACAAATGAACAAACAACCTTATATATACATACATACATATATACATACCGATTAAATCTACAATATGTACATACATACGTATATAAATAGATATACTATATACACATATGAAATGCAGCAGTAGCAGAAATAAAATGCCTCACAAACATTTTCACAGCTCCCCCCCCATCCCGCTGCCTAAGCCAAATCCGTTTATATGTAGCTCCTTATATACTTACTACTATTATTATTATTATAATTAATATTATTCTACTATTATATCAAATTATGTATGTATGTATGCAGGATGAAGGCGAGGCGAGCCAATGTCGTGTGTCCTTTGTGAAATTTTGTGTTTTGTTTCTTAACTTCTAAGTCAAATGAAATTTTAAAAAATTGATCTGTGATTAAGCGTCATTGAATATATACACATAAAAACAAACGTATAACCTAAACCTAAACTAATTAACAATAATAATACCAACATAATAGCAGCAAACAACACAACAACAACAACAACCGAAACGAATATCAATGCAAGCAAAACAAAAAGAATATTTTAAAATTAACTGACTATATATCCCAAAAAGCTCTCAGCCACGAGAGCTTTTAGGCTCCTTTCTTCGTGTGCTGAAGATTTGGAGAGCAGCTTTGCAACAGCAGCGAGCAAATTGTAAATCCTCAATCAAGCTTTGCGGAAAATTGTAAGCCGATTTAGTTATAGAAATACTAGCATAATACCGAGCAAACAACAAAAAGGACAACTAAATTTTTTATTATGTATTACAAACATTTAAAATAAATATGTGCAAAACGATTAAAACACTATTCCAAAGAGAAGCAAAAAAACAGTCAAAAATTTTCAATTTCCATTTTGTCGTTTAACAGCCTTTTATTATTATATAACATTAATAAGTCTTATCGTTGCTAATACTACAAGCCTAAGCCTCCTTAATGGGTACTCGATTCTCCTTTGACTTTGCCTCTGCGTCGTCGCCACCGCCGGCGTCGTCGTCATTCTGCTTCACATTCAGGCGAGCCGGTCCAACCTGCTGAATCTGCACCACACGCTCCTTGGCCATCCCAATGGGCTGCGGCTTTGGCACATTGACAGAGAGCACGCCGTCCGAGGACAGCGAGGACATCACCTTGCCCCCCTCGTAGCCATCAGGCAGAGCATAGCGACGCACAAAGTGGCGAGAGACGTAGCCATGATGATCCTCGCGCTCCTCGTGCTTGCCCTCCACCACAATGTAGTTGTCCACCACCTTGACGGAGAGCTCTTTGGGCGAGAACTGAGCTACGTCCATGCAGATCTGGAAGCCATCCCTGCCCACCTGGGAAATGGGCGACTCCCAGCCATCTCCAACTGCTCCATTGCTCTGCCTTACGCAGAGCTTGTTGCGATTGTGGTCCGGCATATATCCCCAGGGATATCTGCGAGCCCAGTTGGGATGCAATATTCCCGGACGCCCTGTGCACATGAAGCCACATGATTCTTCCGGATCGTCAAACACAAACATCGACATTTCTTTTATTTATGCTCCCCTTACTCGAATTAAAATGCTTTTCAAAAAAAACTTAATACTTTTTTTAAATTTACGTTATTCTCAAGTTTTTGCTTCGCTCTTCGCAGATACTTCTCTCACACGCTTAATCGTTCAACTGAAACAAAACAGTTTGTAGCAGCTGCTTTTATATCAAAACTGCTCTCTTCTAGAAATATCCAGAGACTACTATGATGTGTTGACAACATAGCACAAAAAATTAAGAGACACGTAATAACGAAGAGCCAAAACATCTAGAACTCTCCGTAGTGTGTGTGACAGCGAAGAGCGACGAGCTTAAGAGAGCTTTCAAGCTGATTTGCATGTGTGCATGAGAGAAAGGCAGAGATGGCAAACGCAACAAACAGAATGAAATGCATTTTTTGGCCTTTTGTGTATTTCCAAAAATGTATACACAATTTTCGAATTTGCATAAAATATACATTTTTACGTATGGCGGCACAACTGGGACTATATTGTATGCAAATTAGTTGCTGGAAGAGTTCTTTTCTTGAAGTGATTGCAATTAAATTTAGTTCTACGTGTAGCTTTATTGAATTCTCACAGTGAAATGCAAATTACATACAAATACAAGTTACATTCATGTTGTGTTACATATTTAATAATACACATGCGATCGTATTTTCAAAATACACATTCTTAGACTACGCACACTGGAAAAAAATCTTACATTATTTTTTAATTGATGCGGCTTTTAAATTAATTGTGAGATGAATTTTCTCTTTTTCTCATGCGATGTAATGAGCGATGTTCAAGTGTTTCTATGTGTGTGTCGTGTTTACTGTGTGTGTGTGTGGTTTTTAGTCTTGAACTCTCCTGCGAGTAGCGCAGCACTTAATCCATTTCGTCTCCTACAGCCCGCCATCTTTAACTCGCTTTGCCATTCTCGCTCTCGCTCTGTTTCGCTTATTTGCAGGTCTCCATCTTTTCGCTCGCTCCGTTTTCGCCCTTTCCTTTGCCATCAGCCACGGCAGCTGTGGCGCCCTCTGGCGCCTTTACACTCAAATGAGCCGGACCAGTTTGCTGGATTTGCACAATGCGCTCCTGCTTCGCTTGCTCCTTGTCTGGTGGCGGCGGCGCCTTCAACGTGAGCACACCGTCCGAAGAGACAGTGGAGACAACCTCGTTGCCGTCGTACTCCTTGGGCAGCGTATACTTGCGCACAAAATGCCGCTGGATCATGCCGTGGGCATCCTCACGCTCCTCATGCTTGCCCTCCACAATGATCGTCTTGTCCACCACCTTGACGCTGAGTTCGCTGGGCTTGAACTGGGCCACATCCATGCACACCTGGAAACCATCTTTGCCAATGATTGGCAAAAGCGCATTCTGGCCACCCGATGAACGACGACGTGACGCTGGCACGAGTTGATGGTGATGACTGCGCTCGTAGGGCATAAAGTGAGGACGACGACGATGCGACGAAACATGGTGCGGCAGCATCAGACGTGGACGGTGGAACAGTTCGTGAGCGTGCACCCCGAAGCCGAAGTCATCGTCCATCAGATGATCCCAGTCGCTGTAGGCGCTATCTAGATCACGTGCCAAGCTTAACAGTGGAACAATCGACATGTTTGCTGCTTGTATATAATGTAATTGTTTGAGTGAGATTTTTTTTTTCTTCACGTCTTCTGCACAGCAGTTGCACTCGCGACGACGTTTCAAATTCAATTGTGGCGGCGGCGTCGACGAAGCGCGCTTTTATACCGACGCCAAAGGGCGACCGCTTGTTGCTGCTGTTGCGCTCTTTTGCACGACGCGCTCTTTTGTCGCCAGTGTGTGTGAGCGAGCCGGCTAAACTTTTTTGTTTGTTCGCTCTCGCTCTCTCGATCTCGAACACACAGACAGAAAGTTCCTGCAATTTCTAGAATTTTTAAATACCACATATGTACATATGTAGATATGTACATTTGTAAATGTGGTTAAATGTTTACAAATGCCAAGTAGCAATTTATTTATATGTTTTCATTTCGCATTTTTACAGCTGCCGTAAATTGTGTAAAATCTAAGGGACAGCGCGAGAGAAAAGCGCAACCACTGCGAGCAAAAGAGCGCGACTTGGACTGTATTGCAAGTGCATTGAACTCGTGCTATCTCTGTTTGCCCAGCCGGTTTGTTATTGTTTTCTTTTGTGTCATTCTTTATATTTATTGCCCAAGTGCAAAAGTGTTCTGTGTATGTGTGTGTGTCGGTGGTACATAGCAAACACAGCCTCAGACACGGATTGATTTTTGCGCGCTCTCTTTGCAGCAAACATTTCGCTGCTGCATACAATGATGAAAAAGTTGCAAAAAAGCGTGCATACATATGTGCATGCATGTACGTACATACATACGTACATATTTACTTTATGTGCATGTGTTTGTGTGAAAAGTTTCTGTATTGCAGTGCTGCAGCCCTGGCCCAAAGTACGTATGCGCACAATAAGAATTCCTTTTTGGTCTATATTTATTACTTTTTCATCATTTTATAAAAGTAAATGCAGTTACAGTACCAATGTATTTGATATAAGCGACTTTCTTTTATGGATGTGCTAATAGTATTATATGTATGTTACCATTTCAATGTTACATATCAATATTATTTGATGAAAATTATAGGTGTGCTGTAATACTACTATGAATCACTTGAATTTCAAATGTGTGATTAATATATATTTTTAAAACAGACATTGACTTTGATTATAAATAATAATAGTATGTTTTATGTATGACTTGGTGATGACCTGAGATGTTCCCTCATTTACTTGTCCTCGGAGGCACCCTCAACCGCCTCCTTGGCATTGTGCTTCACATTGAGATGAGCGGGTCCCACCTGCTGGATCTGGACAATCCGCTCGCTGCCCTTGTCCTCGATGGCCAAAGGTTTCGGCACATTCACAGTGAGCACTCCGTCCGAGGAGAGCGTGGACGCGACCTTATCGGCCTCGTAGCCCTCGGGCAGCGCATAGCGACGCACAAAGTGGCGTGTGATGTAGCCGTGATCATCTTCACGCTCCTCGTGCTTGCCCTCGACCACGATGGAGTTGTCCACCACCTTGACGTTGAGTTCGCTGGGCTTGAACTGCGCCACATCCATGCACACCTGGAAGCCATCCTTGCCCACTTTGCAGGCGGCGGGCTGCTTCTCCAGCTGCTTCAGCTGTTGCTCCAAAGGATGTGCGGCCAAGGCCATGTAGGGATTGCGCTGTTGGCGGCGCCAGCAGCAGGACGGCTCGTAGAACGGAGCGACGGACATGCGATTCAAGTCATCAGCCAGGCTGAGCAGCAGTGGAAGATTGGCCATGGTATCGTAGCAAGATGTATAATTATATCGCCTTCAAAAAAGATTGCAGATTGGTGATTTTCCCAAAAACTCCTTGACGAGTGACTTGTTGTTGCTTCGGCTTTGCGTATCGAACTGATGACGAGCAAACGCAACGCCGGCTATTTATAGCTCGCGGCTTCGTCGGCTGTTTTCGACTTCGTGCGCTGTGCGCCTGAGGGAGATGGAAGATGGCAATGGGACAGCGCAATTTCTGGCTCTGCTTTCGAGTAGGCAATGTGCGCGAAATGTTCTGGAACCAGCTCGAAAAATGTACATAGAGAAAAACGCATACATACATTTTATGTATTGCATTATGTACAATATTTTATACGCAACAATCTCTAGCATTGAAAGAAAGCGAGAGTGTGACAGATGAGTACACAAATTACAGTTACAATTACGCATCGTGAATACGATAAGAGAGCGAGCAGAAGATAAAGCAAGAATGTTCTACGATGTTCTGGCAGTTAATCTACATTCGACTGAATGCTGTGTATTTGAGTTAATAAAATGTTCGCCACAAATTACGCTAACGTATTTATAACCTGTCAAACTCATTTTATCAAAGTTCCCAAAAGCTGTAAATAATAAATAAACATTTTCATTCGTCAATAAAATCAGTAATTCAAGGCAAACAAATTAACCATTGAACCACTGTGGCATACAAACGACTTACTAAGTAATTATTTGCATAAGATTGTGTATTAGATGTTTCTACTTTAGTATGTACATATGTATGTATGTATGTACATTATGTATAATGCTACATTGTATTACGTAAATGACATAATTATGATTATATCCCAGGTGCTGGCTATATGCAAGTACTTATTGACACTTTTATTAGATAAACAAAATGGGGAAGTAACTTCATAGAAGGGATATGAAAATAGTATTACTTTTGATAATTTTGACAGCTTAAATTTCGATATTAATATTATATAAAAAGAAAATTATCTGAAATAATAAAAAACATACATGCATGTACATACATATATATTTGAAGAAACATACATATGTACATACATCTTCCAAAGTGTTATTTGTCCACTTTTCTTATTGTCCTTGTCTTGTCTTACTGACATGTACATACATATGTGCATTTATATGTACATACATATGTATGTATGTGTGCATATTTGCGAGAATAGTATGTACATAGTATATACATAAGGGTACTGACATTCATATGTATGTATGTATGTAGGTAGGTTCGTATTCGTACACTGTCGTGCGTATTCTTGCACGGTTTGTGTTTGTGCGACATTTGTAACGTTGCTATTAAAGGTAGTGTAGCTTTATGTGTATGTACATACAGTGTATATTTATGTATGTACTCAAGTATATACATACATACATACATCACCGTATTTACATTCTTGTCGGAAACAGTTTTATGGCAAATACATATGTATATGTACATCAACATGTAGTAAAAACTATGTACAATAATAAGTATGTATGTATGTATATAATGGTACATGTATGCAACTCTGCATTTAAATCCGCAGTTCTTACGTTTGTAATCTCATTTCGCTTCACCACTTCCAGACTGTGCTCTCTGCAAACTACACACACACACACATGCACAAATGTAGGAACACACACACAAACATATGCATGCATGTAATTGCATGAGTGTGCATTCATTATCATACACATTCGCTGCTTCGTGCTGCAGCCCGTCCCTAATGAATCGTATTGCAAAAGTCTCCAAACGATTGTCTGCCTCTCGTCTGGCCAGTGATGATTGCACACACACTTAGACACACACACGCACATGCACTTCCATTTGATGTGTACACAAGGCAGTGCCTCACCCACAGCTGCTTTTGTGCTGAGTGCACACAGTTGCAATCGGCTGCTCGCACGTATACGCTACAATACAACGCCATCCAACGGGCGACGACTACACTGCGCATGTTTCGTTGCTGCTGCCGCTGACTGCGCCAGCCATCCTGCTCTGCAGCTTTATTGTTATCATTGGCGAAATTGTCGCTGTCGCTGTCGCCGGCTGGCTTTCCAGCACGCACACAAACATACGCAAAGCTGGAGAGACGCAACCAGAACCAGCTGTTGTTGTAGTTGCCGGCACTGGACGCGACGCTACGCGAAGCGTTCTTGTTGTTGTTTGTTGCTGGCGCTCTCAGCTGTTTTAGCTGTTTTTGCCGGCTGAGCGCTGGGAATTCAGCTGCAACATGGCCACTTTACATGCGACACAGCAGAGTTGTATGAATGTATTAGTATGTGTGTGTGTGCTTTAATTCGAGTGTGTATAAATAAATATGTGTGTGCGTTTGTGTGCGTGTGTATTGTCTGGGCTGAGTGAGGCAAAAAGGCGTAGGTCGCGAGGCTGGAGCCGGTTTTGTTGTTGTTTTTTCTGTAGTTTGCCGGTTTTGCCTGGAATACTTTCTTTGTTCTGCCAACCGGAAAATTGCCAACTGAGCGCATGAAAAAGAGTAGCTGACAAAAGTGGCAAAGCTGCAAATGTCTACAAATGTACATACATACATATGTATACGTATGTATATATACTTCTATGTTTATTAGCATTTTGTATATGCTTTGGGATCTTATTTCTTTTGGGCTGTCGTCGCCAGTTGGCTGCCGTTGCTATTGATTTTTGCAAAACAAAAAAAAAAGAATTCAAACTGAGCAAATAAACAAAGATTATTGCAATCGCAGCCTCAGTTTGCTTTGCATAAGCGTGAGAGCGATAGAGCGAGAGAGAACGACAGAGAGCGAGAGCGAGAACGCGACGAGCTGCTTCCACATCCAGGCACTTCCACACACTTGCTTTCCAGGGCAGACAAAACGCTTTCCATTCAGCGCTGCACAGTCGTTTAAAAGCTTGAGCATTCAGCAATAAGCCCTCAAACGCCATCCAGTTAGAAGCCGCAACGGATCGCCACGCAACGCAGCGCATCGCGTCGTGTTTCCTTCTCTAGAAAGTGTCCAACTTCAGTGTCCCCAGTTGAGTGTCTAGTGTGTGTCGCCAGTTGCCAGTTGTCAGTTGCCAGTCGCCAGCTAAAAGTGAAAGAAAGCCTCGAACTCGAAGAATGTCGTTGATACCGTTCATACTCGACCTGGCGGAGGAGTTGCATGACTTCAACATGCAGCGCCAGCTCAATCTCGGCCTGGACATGCTCGACGATGTGGGGGGTGGGTTCGGTATGTATCCGCTGGAGCAGCTGGCAGCCAGCACAACAGCAACACAGTCAGCACAGCTGTCGCCGCCAAGTGCTGGCAGTCGTCGTGTGGCCAGCGGAGCACGCCTCGGCCACTCCCCTCCCGCGGCAGCCACATCGCTGCTCTGGGTGCCCATCAAGAGTGCGCTCGGCGTCGGAATGGGGCATCGTCATCATCCCTATGGTCGTGTGGCCGGTGCCAAGACCGTCTGCTGCAATAAGTCGCTGCTCGAGCTGGAGAAGGAGCTGGGCGACAAGGTCAACTCCGCCACCGCCTCCTCCTCAACAGCCGCAGCCGCAGCAATAACACCATCGTCATCAACAGCAACATCGACTTCGCCAGCTGCATCAGGGGGAGCTATGAAATCGTCGACGAACTCGACGTCCGCCTTTTCGGTGGTCAATCGCCATGGCTTCCAGGTGAGCATGAACGTGAAGCAGTTCGCAGCGCACGAGCTCAGCGTGAAGACCATCGACAACTGCATCGTGGTCGAGGGGCAGCACGACGAGAAGGAGGACGGGCATGGTGTCATCTCGCGTCACTTTATACGCAAATATCTGCTGCCGAAGGGCTTCGATCCGGCCGACGTTCATTCCACGCTCTCTTCGGACGGCATACTCACTGTTCGGGCGCCTCCCCCGCCGCCGCCCGCTTCCAAGCTGGGCGAAGAGCGAGAGCGCGTGGAGCGCATTGTCGACATACAGCAGCAGCCGCTGTCGCAGCCGAAGGATGTGCAGTTGTTGTCGACGCCAAAAGCAGCGAACGAAGCTGAGGCACAGCCAACCCCAAAAACAGCTGCAGTGGCTGCTGTGCTCAACAACAACAACAACAACGACAGTAGCAGCAGCAGCGTTGAGCCGAAGAGCAACTTGAGCAACAGCGAGCCGAAGAGCAACAACTCGAACAACAACAGCAGTGAGCCGAAGAGTAACGTGAGCAACAGCGAGCCGAAGTGCGTCGAAGAGCGCAATGGCAACGGTGAGACCGCAGCAACGAACGCTGTCGAAGAGACCAACGATGTAAATGTCAGCGTCGACGCCAACGCCAACGCCAACGCAGCTGAGACTGCGACTGCAGAGGAAACTGCAAATGCAAAAACAAAAGAGAAAGAGACTGAGCCCGTTGAGCAAACTTCCATCACATCAACTACTACTTCCATTGCCAATGCCAATGCCAATTCCAGTGCCAACAATGGCGAACCGCAGCCGGAGTCCAAGTCTATGGTAGAGCAAATGGACACTGCCGAAGCTGCCAGCTCCACTGCTGCCGACGCAAACAGCGCCGCCAAAGAGGAGGGCAACGAAGCCGCCGCCACCGTCGCTGTCAGCAGCGAAACGAAAGCCGAAGATGCCAATGCCAATGGCAATTCAAGCAACTCCGAGAAGAAGGAGGAGCAGCAACAGGAGGAGGAGGACGACATGCCGGCCGCCAAGAAGGCAAAAACAGAAACGACAACAGCAGCTGAACAGCCCCCAAAAGAGCAGCAGCAGCAGCTGGAGAAGAGCGTAAAGGGCGCCGAGGAGATTGCGGCCGTGGATGCGGCTATATTGCTAGCCAAGAATCAGGCCAACACTGAAAATGGAGGCGCTGTCGCTGCCGGCGGCAAGGCTGAAGAGCAGCCGGCTCTTGCAACGGCTGCGGCCAAATGAATTAAGAGAGACTGAACTAGAGAGAACTACATACATACATAACAAACGAAAAAAAAAACGAAGAGAAATTGTGCGTTTTTATGCTCTAAATGTTTTTTGTGTTTTATTCCACAACAATTTGCAAATACAACAAAAAACAAGAAAATGGCAGCGAGAAAGTTCGCATGCGAACAAAGAGAGGAGAGAAAAACTATGATATGAAATTATGATTTCCTACACACAAGTGTGAAACAATTACGACTACAAGTATTCAGTAAACATTAAGCACATTATGTACTTAACAAACTTACAAGTAATAAAGAATTCAAAGAGTATGCTTATGTGTTATGTTAATTGCCAGAACTTTGACTCTCTTTTCTTCCGCAGGCTAGCACTACGCTCTTCATAAATTCACACACACTCTATGCAATCCGGCTAGTGCGCCTTTACGACGTATGTATGCTGCTCCCGCTCACACACTAGAAAGGGCGCGAAGTTTCTAGAAATGTCACACACACGCACACACTCGCGTAAGGCACTGCACTTTGAGCCCTGCCGGGGGCTATAAAAAGTTGACGTCAAGGCGGCTGCTGTTACAGTTGTTTAACAGTTGTGTGTTCGAACAGAACTTTCGCAGTGCGAACTTTAAACGGGAAAAGTAAATTTAAACAGTAAACTTAAAAAATTAAAGCAAAAATCAAAGATGTCGATGTCTCATATGCTCTCGTTGATGGACGCTCTTCAGGGCACTCGCCAGCCCATCTACGACTTTGGCATGGGCATGCATCCCCGCCAGCTGCAGTCGTGGACCACTTCGCCATCGCTGCTGATGAATCCCTGGCAATGCGCACATCCCGCCTGCCCCACCTCGCCCGCCAACCACAAGATGATGATGGCAAATCGCCAAAAACGCGACATGCTCAAGCATCCCGGAGGAGCTGCTACAGATGCCTGGAATATGCCTATGTCGCAGGTGGGCAAGGATGGCTTCCAGGTGTGCATGGATGTCAGACAGTTCAGTCCTAATGAGCTGACCGTCAAGGTGGTCAACAACTGCATCATGGTGGAGGGCAAGCACGAGGAGCGTGAGGATGACCATGGCTACATTTCGCGCCACTTTGTGCGTCGTTATGCGATGCCCGAGGGATACGAGGCCGACAAGGTGATGTCCTCGTTGTCCTCTGATGGCGTGCTCACTGTCAATGTGCCCAAGCCTCAGGCCATCGAGGACAAGTCGAAGGCGCGTCACATTCAAATCCAGCAGGTGGGACCAGCGCATCTCAACGTAAAGTCGAATGCTACAGAGTCAAAGCCTGAGGAGAAGCTCACCAATGGCACCAAGTAGTTGTTCACCTCATTCCCTGTTGTATTTATTGAGTAAAAGACTAAATATATCATACTAAAAGAATATGCAAAAGCTTTTTATTTCATGATGCAGTAAAGAATAGGCAAACATTGGTTATGTACTTTTGGTACTTTATGATCTCTACATCAGCGACACCTTTCGGACAATTTAAAGTCGCATGCAATTTGTAATTAGATATATTTTCTATTTGAAATATTTTTCTGGGTGGTGAAAATATTTCAATTTAGTCTATAACAAAAAATATAAGTCACTTCAATAACTTGTCCACCTGCACTTCGAAAAATTTTATTAATTGTCTTATAATTTAGATGTGCATCTCAAATTTGGCAATGCAATTGGCAACCAACCTGTTTATTATGCATTCAAATTGAATTTTTTGTTCATTCATATATGACATTTTTTTTATATTTGCATAATTACCTATTTACATACGACAATATTTAATCATATTTATACGAAAAGTTTATTTAATATTTTTGGTAGAAGCGTTTTTATTGTTAGTATATTAAGCTTAGAAAATCGTATGTTTAATAGTTTACACTGGTTTAGTATATTTTCTAAGCCATGAGCGGTCACTTTGCCGTAGGGACACACTGCACCTGCTGCTAACTGTTTATTGCGCATTTAATGTTGTTCTTGCTACCAGTGTTTACATATACATGTATTTTTTCTTTTCTGCTTATTTAAAACTAATTTTGCAATGCGCTCGCTGCGCCAAAAATAGTTCACCTTGAGAGAGGATTTGGGGAGAAATGGCACTATTTCCAGGGCAACGCAAGCTTGCCCGTCTCATGCACCCGCACCATCCGCTCCCCGGGGCTGTAGTACTTGGCTGGCGGCGGCGGAGGCGCTTTAATGGTGAGAATGCCATCCGTGGAGATGTCCGAGATGACCTCGTTGGCATTGTAGCCCCTGGGTAACAGGTACTTGCGCACAAAGTGCCGCTCCACGTAGCCCTGGGCGCCCTCGTTGCGCTTGTCATGATTACCCTCGACCATCACGTAGTCGTCGTTGGTCTTGACCACAATTTCATGCGGGCGAAACTGACGCACATCGATGTCGATGCGGAATCCCTTCTCATCCGCATGCACACGCTCCCCGGCATAGTAGTTGTCCCAGTGCATGGGATACGCCCATTCGTAGGGCGTCGATTGTATCAACTGATTGCGCACACGACGCGTCACCAGCTCATCCAAGGGACGCAGATAATCGCGACTGTTCAAGGAGCTGCTGCTGGGCCACCAGACGCGTGGATCATCCCACAAATAGGGATACAATTGGAAGTCATAGGGCGGCCGGTAGAGCGGGCGCGGACGATCCAATTCCCGGGCAAGATCACGATACGATGTAGTCGGCACCAAAGCCATCACAAGATCACAACGCGCGTCCAAGATGCTTATAAAAATTGTCAACGGCGCCGTGAGCGCTTTTATAGGCACCGATCAAGCAACGACGACGAGCAGCAATTGGCCTCGACTCGTGTCGCATCGTGTCGGATGCGGACGGAGATGGGATGGATGATTCATTTGCTCGATGCGCGAAGGTCGCCAAACAAGATGCAAGCGCAATGTTGGACGCGAGTCAAGTGGACGTCATCGAGGCGAGAGTGTGGCAGAAGGTGGAGACCACAGAGGAGGACAAAGGCAGCTGTTGTAGGAGGAAACAACAAACCAGAAGGAACGCATAGAGGAGGACGAGCAGTGGGTGCGGGAGAAGACGCCACAGCAAGTGCAAGTGGCGACTGCCAAGCGAAAGTAGATGCATAGCATTTGTTTACGTTTTTCTACACGGCACCCATTAAGACGAAGGGTATATTCTAATTTACGACCATGTTGCAACAGGCGGAAGACACGCTATATTACCATATCCATTCGTCTGTCTGCCCTGGATTTAAGAGAACTTATTGCTAACTGAATTTCATAATAATTTTCATATGGTGAGTAAGCAAGACAAGTTCGTTTACAATTGGCATATTTAATTTTATAAGATAGCAATTAATATTACGATATAGGAGAAAATTCAAAGGTAAAAAATCTGGAGACATATATGGCTAACAGCTGACAGCTGTTACCGAGTGTCCCACATTTATTTTTTTATTTCTAATTTGACGGACTTTGGATTTGTAGCTACTCTAAAGTTTAATACGACTTGGGCTGCAAGGGGGGCCAGCATTGTGTAGTTCACTTCTCCGTCTTCTCTTCCTTGGGTGGGTTCGCCTTGACATTGTCCGCCGCCAGACCCGTCTGTTGAATGGGCACCACGCGCTCCTTGAGCGCGTCCTTCTCGTCTGCGGGGGGATTGGGCACATTGATGGTGAGCACGCCATCGCTGCTCAAACTGGTAGTCAGGTGCTCTGCGTCGTAGCCCTTTGGCAGCACAAAGCGACGCAGAAATTGGCGAGAGCTATACCCACCCAAGTCATCCTCCAGCTCCGATTTGCCCTCGATAATGACGCTGTTCTCCATCGTCTTGACGCTCAGTTCGTTGGGCTTGTAGACACTCACATCCAGACTGACCTGGTAGCCTTGTTTGCCCACTGTGGCTGGCGGTGCGAACTCCTGCTCCTGCCAGCGTGCGATCTGCTTCCAGTTGCGCGGCGCTGCAGCCGCTGACCACAGCGGTACCTCTTGGAAAAGCGCCTGAAAAGGTGATTGGTAGGGAGCTATGCGCGGCAACCGCGACATTTCCTCGGCCAAACGTAGAAACATAGGTAGCGAACGCATTTTCTTAGGTCCCACCAGCTGGTTTGACGAAATTCCCAAGTATGTAATTTTTAGACTCAACGGACGGAGCTCTGCCAGCTTTGATCAACTGTTGAAAAATGTGAGAAGAACGTCAACTCGGCTGCTATTTATACGATTCGTCGTGCGCGCCGTTAGCTAGCGGAGAACTTTCTGGCGCTCTCTCGACACCCGGCAACAGCTGATGCAATTCTCTGCGTCGCATTTGAAAATGTTACCGGTCACTGGCTACATAACAAACTTCACTCGTGTGCTCTGGCATTTTCGATAACAATCGAAATGCCGATTATTTTTAACTACAGCTGCTTATAATGCACTTGTAAAGCTTGAGGTAGGTCAAAACAAAACAACACAAGAGCGCAACTACACAAAAAGAGAGAGAGAGAGAGTGAGAGCGGTAGAGCGAGTGTTCAAAAAACAAAGAGAGGGAGAGTGGCACTACGCATACAGACATAGTTGAGTACGTGCTGTGTGTTTAATTACGTTACGTGATGACATGATAATAACGTAAGGTGGCACAAAAGATACCGTAAAAAATTAATTTCTGCTTAAGTTTGCTCAACGTATCTAACACACACACATGTATTTGTTCGTGTTATTGTCGAATTTCACCAATCGTTAGGCTGGTGTTGTAATTGAAGCAATAAATACGTTCAGCATAGAATTTACCCAATTTAATCCGAAACCAAAATTTTGATTATAAAGGTAGTGCGTACATCTAAAGAGCATACATTTTAAGATTTAAATAAAGATACAGTCTAGACTATGAGCCAAGGATGAGCATGTGCAGGCGGATTTTGTCGATTGCCTTCGATTTTACTTGGGCAGGCCTTGCTTCTCGGCCCATTCCTGCCAAGAACCACTGTAGACACGTAACCTGCGCAAGATGGAAGAGGAGATAAGATATATTCGAAATCAGCTGATTTCGAGCCGAAGAAGAGAATGCTTACTTGGTAAAGCCAGCATTCTTGGCAATTGCTTCGGCGTCCCTTGCGCGCTTGCCCGAGCGACAAGTGAAAATGATGTCAGCATTTTTTCCAGGCTTTTCGCGACGATATTTCCGCTGGAAATCCTCAGCACTGGACTTTAATGCGGCATCCAACTCGGGCACTAAACATAAAGTTAGTTAGTATTAACTAGAGGTATATTCCATACGCCAGAGTGGGGAATACAAACAGGGAATGTTGAGACTGGCTGGAATTGTGCCAGTGGCAGCGAGTTCGTCCTTGTTGCGCACATCAATCAAGTAAATCTCTGGATGATTGATCACATCTTTCACTTGTTCATAGGTGGCCATTGTGTGTTGCGTCAAACGAAAATACGAAATCCAAAAATTGTAGAAATCTCCAATAAACTGTGCTTTCACCTGGTTTGCGTGTCGCTAGATCACTGAGTTTACTGCTTAC
Source organism: Drosophila rubida (assembly GCA_035046165.1). NCBI lineage: Eukaryota > Metazoa > Arthropoda > Insecta > Diptera > Drosophilidae > Drosophila > Drosophila rubida. The sequence continues at coordinate 12,381,728 of JAWNOF010000021.1, read as the reverse complement.
TCCAGCACTGGCATTTATTGTGCACAAGCCAAACACAGCGCCGGCGTCGACATCGACAGCGCCGTCAGCGTCAGAGTTGGCGTCGCTGCCGGTTTATCAAAATCGCTGTATGTACAACAAAGCAACCGCAGCGCGTAGCTTTGGCTCCGTATTAACTTTGAGATTAGGCATCGCAATACAAACCGACCTGTTGTTGTTGCCATTGCTGTTGCTGTCGCTGGTATTGTCTTTGTCGCTTTGTGGTGTCGCGCTGTCGGCGCTAATTGGCGACGACGGCGCCAGCGACTCATCGGATTTCAGTTCGGCTCAGAATTAGCAGCAAATTTTTCAATGTGAACGCATATGTTAACTGTTTAACTGTTTGGTATTGAGCGTCTTCCAGACACCAAGCAACCGATAATGTTTATTTATTTATATTTAAAACGTATCGAATTCGATTTCGAGCGCGCAATTGTCTGCGGTTTTGGTTTTCGGTTTTTCGCTCCAAAAGCTCCAAGTTCGCAACCTCGCAACTTCAAGATAACCAATGTTTGCACTTGCCCCACGAACTTTCCAGCTGTTCTGACCACTGTCGTCTAAAACAACGGAATTAAGCTAATCATAGAAAAAATCTAAATATTAAAAAAGGACCGCAATCTCCTAGCTTTTTAAAGGTAGTTATATTAAAGACTCATGTCGTTAAGTTAAATTTTTATTTTAAATTAAAAATATGAGTAGTTATCTACCTCAACAACAAAAATGTAAATACTATTATCGCAATTTTGTTGTTTTTAATTAAAACGGAACAAAAGTCAGCAAATACCTTTTTTCTTGAATTTTTTGAATTATAAATATTTTTGTTACAGTTATATTAAAATATATTTCTTTACCCCAAGAAGACCTCTCGCTTATTGTTAGAGATTATAAAAAAAGTGTCGAGGTTTAACATTAATTAATTAAGTTGAAAAATTAGTCGATCTATTCTAATTCTTTTTTAATTTTATTATTATTTTATTAGGGTTTTTAAACGATCAAGCATTTTGTTGTTGACTTCCCACAAATTCTGTTGGTAAATCAAGCATTGTTTTAATTTAAGAATTTTACAGCGAACTGAGGAAATTACCACGTATTCAGCAGCAGATTACATCCGCAGTATGCAGAACTTTACACTTGCTCCAGAAACTTCCCAATTGTCGCTCCAGAAAAAGCTTACCTTGCCAGAGCTTTTCCGTGAAGCCGGACTATAAAAGTCAACCATGGCGACGTCAAGTTTGCATTTGCGTCGCGACTTTTGTGTTAAATTGTGCGTGAGTGGGACAGCTGCAATTTCTCTACACCTCTTTCACACCCGCTGGCAAATCAACCCTCCATTCGACGATTGGAAAACAGGTCGGCAGCAGTCGCAGTCAGGTTCAGTGAACTTGCACCAGATACAGATCCGGAACTCTTGCTCAATCAATAGCAAATTTTTGCCGTGAAGAAGGAAAATGCCAGATATTCCATTTGTGCTCAATCTGGACTCGCCGGATTCCATATACTACGGCCACGATATGTTCCCCAATCGTCTCTATCGACGTATGCACTCACGTCATCACGACGCCTTGGATTTGCACACGCTTGGAATGATTGCTCGCATGGGAGCACATGCCCATCATCTGGTGGCCAAGAAGCATCGCGATGAGTTGGGCGTCAGCAGCGCTGTGGTCAAGCGGCAGGGCAACTTTGAGGTCAATCTCGATGTGGGACTGTTCGAGCCGGGCGAACTGAGCGTCAAGTTGGTGAACGACTGCATCGTTATCGAGGGCAAGCATGAGGAGCGAGAGGATGAGCATGGCCATGTCTCGCGGCACTTTGTGCGTCGCTATCCGCTGCCCAAGGAATACAACGCCGATGCGATTGCCTCGACATTGACTGATGAAGGCGTTCTCTCCATTACTGTGCCGCCATTGGTTGCCCCGGAGAATGCCGAGGAGCGTATTATACCCATTAAGCATGTGGGTCCGTCCGATTTGTTTGTGCAGGGCAAAAATAACGGACATAAGGAACAGGCCGATGGAGATGCAGCCAAGTAATCGAAAGAAGAAGACTCAAGAAGTGTTGAGTCAGCAGTAGCAGCAGCAGCCAAGTGATTTACCAAGACTCTCATTGTCATAGCACGCTAGCAAGCAACTAAAAATTATGCACGACCCATTTTAATAATTCATTTTAGTGTTTAAAATATTAATTCATTTAAATATAATTATTCAATTTAACCAAATTAATCAGTATTAATAAAGCTATTTTAAAATCTCTTATTAATTCATACGTATTTTGGTATTTCGGCGAGCATGCGTAAATGATTTCAAATTTCGAATGCGCGGGTTTTATCGATAAGTTTAAAAATCGACTGCGATAAGCAGTCGGAGCTAAACCAGTGATGGGCGCTAATCGAATACGGTGATAAGTTGAAACAGTTACCGCACATTAGAAAATTTAAATGACAATGTCATTTGATTACTATATATCAAATTTTACAATAAATATTCCCCTTTTTAAAACCACACATGCTTCATTTTATACTTAAGCGTGTTGTATTTAAAATGGTAACTGTCTGCTTGTGACATATATGGTTTACTAAATCATTGCCCACCACTAGTTTGTAACCTTAAAAAATGTTTTGTTTACTTTTGCGCCAGTCGCGTAATTCCTATCAAATAATTTCCAAGCAGGTTTTTAAATCATCAGTAAACACAGTCGGAAAGGCATTGCACACAACAAGCTGTAAGTAGCACCAGCTGGAGCAAGGCATCGATGTCACTTGGAAATGGCTTCCTCATATTATGAAATTATCTACTTTCAGTTCTGCGTCATGGAGAATACGAATGGAAAGATCCCAAGTCGCCGGATGAAATGTGCGTAGTTTTTACTGAAATTATGTTTACTTTAATATATTGTTATATTCCATATTGCAGTGTTAACATAACGTACGTGGACAAGGATGGCAAACGCACCACGGTGCAGGGCAAGGTGGGCGATAATGTACTTTATCTGGCCCACAGGCACGGCATTGAAATGGAAGGTGCATGCGAGGCTTCCTTAGCCTGCACCACGTGCCATGTGTATGTGCAAAACAAATATCTCGACGCGCTCAACGAGGCGGATGAAAAGGAAGACGACCTGCTGGACATGGCGCCATTTCTGCGTGAAAATTCCCGCCTTGGCTGTCAAATTGTGCTGGACAAGAGCATGGAAGGCATGGAACTGGAACTGCCTAAGGCAACTCGTAACTTCTATGTGGACGGACACAAGCCAAAGCCGCACTAATTGTACTGCGATAAATATCTAATCATTATTACATACAATATATTGTTAAAGCTCGAAATAAATAAAAGATGGTATTTTAATATGTTTTTTCGTGTTCCCAACTTGTGTATATTCTTAAGTATTTTAAACAATGCTTTCGTTCTTTTATTTTATGTGTTTCATCTTGGCGAAGAAGAATTAAACTAAAGAAAATTTGTTAAGTTGAGCCTATATATTATTACATTTTCTAAATCGATGATTACATTCAATGAAAGCGCGCAGTACGGAAACAAAATGAGAACATTTTTTTTTTGTTTAGAGTAGTGGGGTGGGAAGATTGTCGGGGAAAGGTGGCGAGACATGGTATGAAACAATATTTTGTAAAAATTATGTTACAAGTAAAGAAAGTAATGGTAATATAAAAAAGATCTATATATCAGTATAGCGACAAACTAAAATTCAAAATTACAACAAAAACGCATCACAATTTGAATCTGAATGAATTGAATTGTGCCCTCGAGTGTGTGTCTATGTATGTGTCGATGATGCTCGTTGGGGTTTTATTGAATGTGTGTTGTGCGCGCATTTCAGTTCGAGGATGGGCTGCTAGACCCGGAGCGAGAGTGAACACTACCGCGATCCTGCTCGCTGACGCGCTCCTCGTCCCGATCGCGGCTCTTCTCATCCTTGTCCAGATCACGTTCGGGCTCAGCTCGTTTGCTCGCTTGTTTTTCCGACACAACCGCAGTCGAAGCAGCGGAGGCAGCAGCAGCCGCAATGATCTCTTCTTTGGGCGATAGATTTTCACGTTTCATCGAATCCTTTTCAGCTTTGGTGGCGCCGCCCTTTTGTTTGTTGTTGTTGCTTTTCTTAATGGCGGCCAATTCTTTAAGCAGACTGGCGACCTTGCGATTCAAGTTATCCACTTTCATATCATGCAGACGCTCAACTTCCTTCAGTCTGTTACGCATATCGTTCTCCTTCTCAAAGTTTTTGCCCTTCAGCTCTGTCAACTGCAAAATAAAGTGGGTTAATCAAGCTGCTTCAAAAGCATTAATTTGATGCTCTATGCACTTACCTGCTTGTCCTTCTCCAGCAGTTCCTTGTCTTTTTGATTCAAGCGCTTCTCCAGACTGGCAATGCGCTCCTTTAGATATGTAATGGCCACCACATGGTCCGATGAGTTTGTATCCACATTGATGGCAGCTGGCGCTGCAATTGTGCCGTTCCCTCCGCCATTACCACGCGATATCTTATCGGGCATATCGAGCCCAGCACCACTTACAGCTGTCACACCGCCAGTATTATTATTGCCAGCATTTTTGCCAATTTCGCCGCCGCGTGTGGGCTTCTTGGCCGACGCCGATGAACTGTCTCGATGTGCCGACGACGACGACGATTTCTCATGCGGTCGCTTCTTGGACATGGATATTCGACCCTCTTGCTGGGCCTTCAACAAAGCACGCTTATAGGCGCAGGTACAAAGCCAGCACAGAATTTTCCCATTGACCTGTAAAGAGTCAGTTTACATTGTGAGCATGAGTGAAAACAATGGTACACTTAAATACTAGCTAGCTGCCTACACTACGCAACTCTTATGAACGCAATACATGATCAACTCTTGGGCCGCAGCTCAGTATACATTGTAAAACAACAACAACAACAGAACATATTTTGGACTTAAAAGTAACGATTTTAAAATTAAATGATCCACTCGTCGCACTGCGCCGGCTTCGCTTTTCTGTTCGCTGACCTTTTTGTTCTCGTCGCGCCTGTCGAAGGCTGATCGCAGCTTGCATTCATCGCAGTGTGTGGGCGGTCCATACTTGGCTTCGTAGCTGGCGCATCTATTTTGCAGTTAGTGTGATATTTTGGTTTGGTTAAAGTGGTTTGTTTATTTTCGTTTCGTTATTATCACGTGGAGCAGAAAAGAGAAGAGAGAAAAATGTTTTGCGTTCATAAGAGACGTTGTTTTTGCTTGGTTACTTGATGAAATCAAGAAGACAAATAGAGAGAGAGAAAGAGAGTAACTACTGAAGAACAGGACAAACGCGCCATGGTTCGTGTACTTTGAAGGCACAATTAGTTTAGGACAGGTTTCTTGTATTGGGGTTGATATACAAACATACACACTAATTAACAACTTTTCTTCAATTCAGACTCGTTCTTGTCATTTATTTAATTATTGTGCATTCAAATTACAGGCGGTTGCCACGTTGCTCGTGCAATTATTTAAAACAAAACTGACCAAAGAGTCGTTTCAAAATTTTCGTAGTGAAGTTAAATTGCCGGAAAAAACTAAAAGTTGAAAAACATACCTCATGCATTTGGAGCTACCGAATGCGGCAACTATTTTGCAGCACTCGCAAGCTGTGGGCTTCCCATATTTGCCCAGATAGTGTTCGCATTTTTTACAGGCACTCTGTGATTTGCTGCAAATGAGAATGGTAAATACACAAAAGGAATGGATATTAATTGCATTCAACTTACGAGGCGGAGGGAAATTCCGAGCGGCAGTAAGTACATTTAACAACTGAGGTAGAACCACGGCACACCTGTGGAACAACAAAATTGAAAGCGAAGACGCAACATGAGTCGTTTGTTTTTTGATGTTTTTCAAATAAAAAAAAAGAGAGCATCGCATCTATAGCTAAAACTGGTCACTGGGCAGTTGTTTTCTTCGGAATTTCGTTGCTACATGCAGCTTGATTTGAGCGAGGATTTTATTCGGAAATTCTGATTTACAGCTTCATATTTCATTAGTCACAAGTTGTTGCCGTCTCTGCCACAGCGTTGAGGCTGCAGCAGCGCTCGAAATTGCCACCGCTTTTTTGCTCTTCCTCTTGACGTCCATTTTTCACGTTAATGCGCAGCAAAAATTTTCGCAACAAAGCGACGGACGCGTCATTTGTATTTTATTGCCAAAATAAAACAATTGCCCACGTACACACATCCTTAGCGTTTGGCACAATGCAAATACACACATACACACGCACACACACACAGGCACGGATAGATAAAATGTTTTTGTTTGTTGCATTTATATTTTGTTTTCAGCTATTCGTGCTTGCTGTTTATATTAACCTTGCAAAGCTGCTGCCCTGATGATAATTCTTCGTAGGGATGCCGGGAAAAACATTTGGAGCAAGCGAATAATACTTTTCCACTCATTTTCTATTTTTTTATTTGTGATTTATATATTTTATTTTTCTGTGTATTTCTTTTCTCTTTTGACTGCGGATTTGCGATTTTGTAGAAGACGACGCAAACAGTGCACCAAAGTGGAATACAATGTGACCGCAAGTTGTTTTTCGAATTATACCTTTTTATTTTGAGGCAGTATATTACAATTTGGTATGACGCTACAACTATTCAAATCGTGCACAAGCGCGTGCATAAATAATTGAAAATAAAAATTAGAAAATATAATGGAATGACATTTGTTTCTTACTGGCAGCTTTATAAATTAAACCAAAGAACAACAATATCCGATATTTTGTAGCAGAGTGACCAACTACGACAGAAAATGTATCGATCAGTGTGACCCTTTACTTGCATCGATCATTTGCTAAGCACCAGCAGCGGTCACGCTCCAAAGCAACCCTGTTCTAAATACAGTTCAGTTCGATTGAAAGAATGACGCCGCAAAGCAATAGGCAAAAAAAAGACAAATTCAAACAATTCAAACAACAACGATCGTTTCAGGCTGTACTAATTTTGATAAAATCTATAAACGAAATAAGCAAAAAGTGTCATTAAACAGTTAAAAAGATGCCGGAACCAACAAATATTAAAGTGGTAGTGCGCGTGCGTCCCTATAATCGGCGGGAACAGGAGCAAAATCAAAGATGTATCATCAAAGTGATGGACAGTTCGTCACTGTTGTTTGATCCCGACGAGGAGGACGATGAATTTTTCTTTCAAGGCGCCAAACAGCAGTACCGCGACATCTCAAAGCGTACAAATAAAAAACTATCAATGGAATATGATCGTGTCTACGACACAGAACGCACCAACGAAGATATATTTCTGGAATGTACAGCGCCGCTGGTTGACGCTGTGCTCGATGGGTGAGTCGAGTGTGTGTACACCTGAAACAAACCCTTAATTTATAATCGTGTGTTTGCCACTTTCTCTCTCTCTCTCCATCTCTTTCTCCCTGACCCTGCTAACAGGTATAATTGCTCGGTGTTTGTGTACGGCGCAACAGGAGCGGGTAAGACATTCACAATGCTAGGCAGCGAAAATTGTCCTGGTATTACGTTCCTTACAATGCGCGACCTGTTTGAGAAAATACAGTGCCAACAGGACACACGTAAATTCGACGTCGGCGTCAGCTATCTTGAGGTGTACAACGAACAGGTGATGAACCTGCTAACAAAATCTGGGCCACTCAAACTCCGTGAGGACGCCAATGGTGTCGTGGTCAGCGGCCTGGTCTTGACGCCCATCTACAGTGCCGACGAGCTGCTGCGCATGCTCACGCTCGGTAACTCGAACCGTACACAGCATCCCACCGACGCAAATGCGGAGAGTTCGCGATCACATGCCATTTTCCAGGTGCACATTCGCATCACGGATCGCACGACGGGCACCAAACGCAGCGTGAAGCTGTCGATGATTGATTTGGCGGGCAGCGAACGTGCCGCCAGTACCAAGGGGCTGGGCATGCGCTTCAAGGAGGGCGCCAGCATTAACAAGAGTCTCTTGGCGCTGGGCAATTGCATCAATAAGCTGGCCGATGGCCTGAAGCACATCCCGTACCGTGACTCGAATCTAACGCGTATTTTAAAGGACTCGTTGGGCGGCAATTGTCGCACACTGATGGTGGCCAATGTCTCAATGAGTTCCATTACGTACGAGGACACCTACAATACATTGAAGTACGCGAGTCGTGCCAAAAAGATACGCACTGTGTTGCGCCAGAATGTGCTCAAATCTAATTTGCCGAAGGAGTTCTATGTGAAGAAGGTCAACGAGGTGATGTTCGAGCAGGAGCGTCTCTTGGAGCGCAATAAGCAGCTGGAGGCGAAGCTGGCGCAAATGGAGCGCGCCAGCCACGAGCATAGCTTTGATCCGCACGAGCTAAAGCCGTGGTACACCAAGATCGATGCTATCTATAGCACAGTGACAAAGCTGCAGCAGTGCGTCATCGGCATACGCAGCAAGATCCAGAGTCTGAGCTATCGTCAGAAGCTGAAAAAGGATTTTGAGCAGCTGCGAAAGGTGCTGACGTTGGATCAACGGCTGTTGCAAGAGGTGAGCAGTATAAACAACTTGATTGTCATTTATTTTTAGGACATTTTAAGTATATAAAAGACTCGTGCTAAGAAGCGAGATTATTTTTGTAAATTTACACCTTAATGTTCAGCCCATATTGATCAAGAATTCTAGAGAAACTTAGCTAGCTTTAGCTCGATTGAAATTCTTGAATTTATGAAAGAAGTGGCGCTGATAGTGGAGCTGTTGGTTGAGAAGGGTTATAATAGATTATATAGATAGTAGTAGCAGTAGTTTTACTCTAAAGAATATTACCAATAATCGTCTTGACCAAGACGAGCAGACTCATCTCGTTTAAATGTCTAGCATTTATATAATACTTTGGTTTTATGGTTGGTTTAGTTTACCCCATATAATAATAATAATAATAATACCAGTATGGATCACGATGCCCAGCACAGAGGAAACAATTTAAGCGTAGTATTGGAGGCAGTAACATTTATCGAGGCAACAATATCATGAGCAATTATCAGTCTTAGTTTTAGTTCTAGGCATCGCCCAGCAGCTCCTTCTGCTTGCTGGCCAGCAGTTTGTCCGCCTCAGCAATGTATTTGTCCGCAATGGCCGCAACTTGTGACTGGGCAGAAAATGCATCATCCTTGGCTATATCCGACTTGTTCTTCAGCTTGCGGATCTGAGCGTTTTGTATGTCGCGAATGGCGTCGCGATACTTGATGAACATCGCCTTGGCATTCTTGGAGAGATGTTCACGATGCTCCTTGGTCACCTTGGGTATGGGTATAAAGAGTGTGGTGCCGTCCTGCTGTGGATTTAGATTCATGCCGCTCTTCTCGATCGCACGCAGCACATCGGGTATTGTCTGGGGAAATGCAATCATATTCACAACGATTGTCTTGGGGTTCTTGCGCGAGATTTGCGCTAATTCCTGCAGCTCATGCTCGGCGCCGTCCACTTTGATGCGCAGTGTATCGATGGCGCCACTTGTGGAGCGCAACGATAGATTCTTGATGAAGTCCTCCTTCATCTGCAGCACCGACTTTTGCATCTGTGCATTCAGAGAGTCCAAATTGATCAGTTCGCGCAGTTGCAGCTCATTGATCTCCACCTTGACCGGCTTGCCTTTGCCTCCCTTTTCCTTCTTGCGGTCCTTGCCTTTTGCATAATCGCGTGTCTGTTGGCACCAAAGCGGGGACGGCAATCCTCCAGCTGCTGTTTGTGGTGGGTGCTGGAGCTGTCCCTTTTGCCAGTGGCTGAAGTGAGTCACAACAGGGCGAGCTAGAGTTAGCCGTGAACTCAGTCCTACAAATTGCAAGCTTGTTTTTGCGAGCATTTCAAAATAATTGAAATTTAGCAGTAAAGTAAACGCAGTGCTGCCAACTTGTTTGTCACAACCAAATGTTTGTTGTAAGTGCTGCCAACTGGTTTCCACTTCCAAAACAGTACGCTGCTTGCGCAAAAAGTCTACAAGGAAGTTTGGCATCGAAGTTTGTTAAATTTAAAATATTTAATTCATTAAATTAAATAATAGTTTATTTCAATAAATTAAATAATAGTTTATTTCAATAAACTAAATAATAATTTTAACTCAATTAATACATATGAGTGAGTTAAATAAAGGAAAATATTTTTCGAACAACTTTAAACTAGTTTACATTTTTAATTCGAAAAATACAATAACTTTATATTTTTGTATTAAGCGTAGAAAAGGGCTAAAAATAAAATACGATAGTTCATGTTTACAGTATTGTATCGTTGTAAGAATTTGAATTTTATTTATATTTATATTGATTAACTTTTAATTTTAATAGGATTATAAGTTGTTCACGAACTACTTGAGCTCCTTAAGCAGCAGAACACAAAAGTACACCGACCAACTACCCGAATGGCGCAGCAAACTGGAAGCGGCCTGCGTAGATCTGAAGAGGCTGAAGCTGGAGGTGAAGGAGTCCAAGCATTATCACATTCTCAACCAATACCTGAGCAACAAGGATCTTGAAGTGCAGCTCTCCAAACAGCAGATGAACTGCAATCATTTGACGGCTATCAACAACGAACTGGTTGAGAATTCAGATATATTGCTGAAGTCCTACACCAGTGGCTGCGATGTGCTGCATCAGCTGTACGATCGCTTGGAGGAGACACAGAAACTGACGCCGGACATACAGACTGCATATGAACGACTTGAACGTCGCATGCGTTTCACCGAAGCCGAAACAGTAGCATCACTGCAGGACACTGAGCTGGACGCGCTATTGGCCGAGCAGCTGCAGGAGAAGCAGGAGCAACCAGAGCCATCATCGACACTAACGAGCAGTGCCAGGAAACGAGCACGAGCTCGTCGCTATACGCACACACTAAGCGACAGCGAATTTGTGCTACATCTGGGCGTCGATAGCTGTGAGGACACGGACTCAGATACGGAGACCAACGACGAGACTACGGCGCAAGTCTTTAAGAAGCCCTGCAATCTGAATGTGACGCAAGTGATAAACCACAACTCGAATCAGCAGCACAAGGCGCTGACGGCGACTGTTACCAAGCCACGACCCGTCGTCAATCGACGAATGGTATCGGATATGATCTCGGATCAGAGTGTTTGCGGCTCTGCAGACAAGGAGAAAATCAAGCATGGTAAGTGAAAGTTTAAGAACTGCCATATCAGTTGGAACATTGACTATTCTGAATCCTTCAACTTGCAGCGTTGTTCAAGTCGAACAAGTTCAGCACTCAGGAACTGAAACGCACCTGTGCAGCGGCGATACAAAAGGAGAATCTCAAGACCTTCTCCAATGGCTGTGTGAGAAAAAGTCCGCGTGCTCTGATAGCGAAAAGTGAGTAGGCAATATGCTAATTAATTAATGTAATAAATTCTTATCACTTGTCTAGAGCGTAAGATCAAGAAAAGCGTTGATGGTTTTTGATGTTGTCTGACAACTTTTATACCTTTATTTTAAATTTTGTAATCTAATCTTTGTGTGTGTAACTATCAAGATTTTTAGTTTTGTTTATTAGGCATATATAAAGTTGCTGTTGTTTTTGGGAATTATATTAATTGAAATTTCGTCTCTGTTTCTTCTCTTTTCGAATAGCTCTCGCCGGCGGTACGGCGATGATGCGAAAGCCAATTTCTCGGCTGGTGGGGACAATCAATACGGGCGTCAAGGAGACGCCGGTGGTAAAGATAAATCGAGCCGCCTCGTTTCGTATTAAAAAATAATTTTACGTATTCACATTGATTTCTATTATTTAAGCAGAGTTAAGTTCTAATTTTGATTTCGATTTCAATTTGAATTGATTGCTTTTTAGTTCTAATTTAACAAAATACATATATATATATATATTCTGTAAGCTTTTTTTCGATAAACTAATTAACTAACAGTAGGCGTAACGCTTTAGTTCACCAAATACATATCCGTCTCCTTGCCAGCCCCCAACTGCTGTCTATCATTGCGATAAATCTCTGCACTCTGCCAACCGCCCAAGCGTTGTGGTGGCGCCAATCCCAGCAAGCCCAGCAGCATGTAGAGTAGCGCGCCCAGATTAACGCCCAAGAGCAGCAGACCCGGTCCCATCAGTGCCGCAGGCGATGCAACTGGTCCTGCGCCCGGCCAGCTGTTGCCGTAGTTGGAGTAAGAAAGGCGACGCCAAGGTTGCAATTGCTCACTGGGCTGTCGTTCCAGATCCTGCTCCTTTTTCTTGCTCTCGGCCAGCAGCGTGTAGCGTGGCAGAAAAGCTGCATCCGGTTCTTGTGTCGCCTCCAGAGCTGCAGCCAGCCAACAGAATGCCAAGAACAGCAGCAGTTTCATGTTGACAACTTTTTACGACTCGTTGCAACTGAAAACTCGGCTTTTATACAACACTCGGGAAGCACGCTGCGGGTCACAGCCCAGTGACTCCTTTGAGATGTCAAGCAACAACAACGACCATGCTTTGTCAACTTTATGACATTCTTTAGTATTAATAGAAGTACATTTATTTGCATAAGATAAGCTTTGTTCACAGTATTATTGTCCGTCAGTATGAGGCTTTGTTTACATTGATTTAGTCTAGTTGATGCGTTTCGCTTTGAGCAGCACTTCAGGCTGCTCGATCTCTCGCTTGCTCTGCACCAGCTTTAGCTCTCGCTGCCAGGCCTGCACAGGTTCTTGAGAGGCAGGCAACGATGCCACCGTGCGCTTAATCAACGCCTGTAACGTGGCAATGGTCTTCTCAAACGCCTCGGTCACATCTCCGCTGGCATGGCTGTGAGCCAGGAAGAGTGCAGCAAACAGATCTCCGGTGCCAGTAAAAAAGAGGTTTTTGCCACCCTGCTTGGGTATGTCCATGGCGAGTCGTGTGCCGTCCTGCTGGCTGAGGAAGGCGCGCAGCATGCCCTCCTCACCCAAGTCGCTGCTGGAGATGACCACAGTTTTGATCTTGCGCTGGTGGAACCAATCCATGGCCTGCCACACAGCTGCTTCATTGCGCACCTCCTTGCCAGTGAGCAGCTCCACCTCGTACTGGTTGGGTGTGATGATGTCGGCGAGCGGAATAATCTCATCGCGATAGACGGGCAGCAGTTCTGGGGGCACATACATGGAGCCATTGTCGCCCATGACGGGATCACACACATAGATCAAATTGGGATTCGCTTTGCGTATGGCCTTCAGTATGACGCCCACTTGACGCAGGAACAAAGGATTGCCAATGTACCCGGTGAGCAGATGAGTATATTGACCCAGCAACTCGTTTTCTTCCAGGCCGCTGAAGATTGTGGCTAAAAGTAAAAGTTCAAACGATTTTAATTAGAAAAAGTTATTTCTTAAAGAGCAACTCCTTTTTTGATTTTTTTGAAAGGAATAAAGTAATATTAATTATAAAATTAGAATTGAAAAGTCAGACTTTAACTTATCTACAGATTTTTATTTGATTTGTGTTTTAAAATGAAAAATGTAAACACTAACCTAATTCTTTTTCGGTGGATATTGGACCCTTGAAGCTATGGTAGCCCGTGTGATTAGAAAACTGTACAGAGTTCAGCGGATCCACATCGAAGCCCAGCAGCTAAATTGAGAGCAATTCAATAAATTAACTGTTCAGAATGTTTTATTAAATTGCACTTATTTAAATTGGTTACCTGCAGTGGATAAGTGGCCATCTTGTTGCCCACATAACCGTGCACGACATGGCTTTGGATGGATAACACCCGTTTGTTAAGATCACAAGACGCCATATTATTATTGTGCACTTTTCCCGCAGTTAATGGAACACTCGTAGTGCAAAGATTAAGTTGATGAAACCGGTTGGCCGTGCTGTAGGCGACTACGTACAGACTCGTTGAATATGCATACTATATACAATATACATATAAGCTCTAAATCCAAGCGACGGTCATCTTATCAGTACTCAGCTGGCAGTTGATAACAAAACTCAGATACAAAATGACCGACGTCTGGTTGGTGGTTATAAACAATGAGGGATGTGGACAGTGATAGACTAGCCGAAAGACTAGAGCATCGCTCAAACAATAAAAATGCTCTTGACCTTGGTTCACAATCAACAATTAATTTACAAACATTGCTTCACTTCACTTTGGTCCCTGCCAATTCACTCGTCACTCACTCAATCTCTCACTCAATTACACCGTCGTATTTTGTACTTGGTATCGATACTGAAACAGCTGTTGTGTGTGCGCAATGATGTGAATGGTAGTTGCTGCGCGCATGGTTTACGTAAACTTTTAATTGTGGAAGTTTTCAATAAAAAAGTGGTAATAAGTGCAATTGGCCAACTCAAATAACGTGGGGCTTAACATGGCGGCTAATCTAACACGTTTGCTGGAGCATAATTTGCGCAACAGTAGTGCAGCAACAGTGCAACGCGGTGTGCGATTGTTTAACACGCAGCAGCAACCAGAAGCCAACGATGATGAGGGTAAACATGTCAAAATGTATGGTAGAAATATATAATATAATTACGAAATTCGACCATAGAATTCCGCGTGCTAAACCTCCGCACTGTTAAGCAGCAAGCTCGCCGGCGCGAGATTAAGAAGGATGCAGTGCAGCCGCCGCGCACCGCACGCATGGCTGTGGATCAGGATTGGACGGCTGTGTGGTCGGGACCACGATCCTTCCATCCCGCGAGTGTGCCGCTGCCGTTGCGTCAGGGCTACACGGAACGTGGCGCGGCGGCGCCCTCGAAGTACGCCAATGCGGAGTTGATGAAAATACCCAATTTCTTGCATCTGACGCCGCCGGCTATAAGACAACAGTGCGAGGCCATTAAGAAGTTCTGCACGCCGTGGCCCAAAGGCCTGGAGTCGGAGGCCAAATGGAAACGTCACTTTCCAATCGAAGTGCTGAGCACAGATTATTGTCACAGTTTGCCCACTATTCGGCATCCAGAGGCCCGGCGAGTGACAATAACGCTGCGCTTGTCCGATTTGCAGTTCGATGCACATGCCAAGGATAAGTTTCTGCGCCTGGTGGGCGATCGTTATAATCAGGAGACGGGTGTGCTCACCTTCATGACGGATCGCTGTCCGACACGCAAGCAAAACTACGACTATGCTTTGTATTTACTGACTGCGTGCTATCATGAATCGTTTGTCACGGAGCCATGGGAGAACAGCAAATCGGAGGCGGATATGGAGGTGTATCTGTTCGAGCGGAATCAAGCCAAAAAGTCAGCGGAGGCAATTTTAAATTGGGATTCCAAGTCTGAAGAAAAAATTGCTGCCAGTCCGAGCTATGCTGCAAGCGTGGAGCAGTTGATCAATGAGGGCGAGAACGAATATAACATAGCCAAGTATAAGGAGGAAGTGCTTAAAATGTTGAACATCGGTGTTCAATAAGCATTTGCATAATACAATTTGTTAAAATGATAACTATGATAAATAAACAACAAGAAATTATAAAAACCGCATTTGTAGAACATACCGGCGAACAGCTGTGTGCCCTTCATTGTGAATGGCAGAAGCACACGAGTTGAAGAAGAAGCATCAATAGTGATTTGTTAGTCAAAATAGAAGAAGACCAATTTCGGTGGACGTGGATGGAATTTGTGATTTAAAATTTTTGTCAAGTGTTGATATAAAAATTTCGTACTTTATTAAGTGAACGCAGTCAAACGATGATGCTCGCTTGAGAGCACCATATGACAGGTAATCATCGAAAGTGTAATCGGCATTCAAGTAGTAAATGTTGCTCGCAAAATAATAAACAAAAGCATAATGCACAATAATGACAATGTCGAATGAAATGTATGAGGGTTTGCTTTTACATTTTATCTACATAAATGATTTGATGTGATTTTTTTTGTGGGGCCGGAAACTAATGGTTTATCGCAATTCTCAAAATATACCCAAGAAAAGTGTCTTCGTTGGCAATTGTTGTTACGGCTTATCAGCCAAGTGCGCTGTTTGTTTTTGTTTTACGTGCAGTATTTTGCCCTCATCTAAACACACATACAACCATAAGTCAGCACAAGCATATGCTTTGCGATTGTGTGGGTGTGTGCAATTTGAAGAAATTACAGTGTTGGCTAGACTTAGTTTGCTGTCACCGTTGGTTTGAACAAGAAGCAACAAGCGACTGGCTGCAGAAGATTCTTGTTGTTGTGCGTCGAGTTCTTTCACCAAACGTATCTAATCAATTTAATTTCGTGTAGCACAATGATAAATATCTTGTTAGCACTACGAAAGAACAAATTCTTGACATACTTTTCAAACCCGCGCTTAGCTTTAAGGTCATAGACATCTCGCAGACGGCTGAAAGTATTGTGAGCATAAAGCGTAAAGAATCAAGTTGAGAGCTTTTCGAACAACAAAAAGCGCACTAATACATGGATAATTTAACATGTATTTGTACAAGAATTATGTCAAGTTAGCACTAACCATCTGCGAGATAAAAGAAAGTAAAAGTACTCGAGTTTGAGATACGCGGTAACGTTGTTTACTCAGCCTACAGCATGTCGTTATTTTTTGTAATTACATAGTGTGATACTCGATTTTTATCGAAGTTTTAAGCTATGTGTTTATCATTTGACTCTGCAAATAAATTAAAATACATTGTTCTTAAGACGTGGCAAAGTTCTAAAATAATGTTAGATCAACGTGCCAGACATACGAATATTGCCATTAAATTTAAAAACTGTAGCAGATACTAAGCGTGAGATCTAGTTAGGTATACGAGCAGACGGGTAGATGATCGAGAATATTTAAATAAACTTTTTGGAATCGGAAATACTTCCACCTGACATTGTAGCCTTGCAATCCGAGTAACTGCTTCTAAAAATAAAATAAAATGTGTTCAAACAATACACATTGGCACGTCATGGTTCTTCCAATGATTGTTCTAGAGTATAAACACGCAAATGCTCCATACTATTGTACTACATATTTTACTTCCTAATCTTGCAGTTGGTAATTGGCTGTCAGTGACTTTTTTCAACCAGCAGCCGTGGCGATTGCTGCAGCTGTACTAACAACAGAGCACGGCAACGGCAACGGCAACGGCAACGTCAACGCTAACACCGCCCATGAGTCTGCGCCTCAAGGTATCGGTATCAGTTGTGCGCTGCTAGCGTAACCGCGTAGATTGACACGTCTCCAAGCTGGAATCATTAACTGTGGCCAGAATTAAACGTAGAATGCGTCGTCCGAACGTGAAATGGATGATCAAGTCGGTGGTGCTGGTGCTGCTCACGCTGATGCTATTCCTGCTGATAACCAGCTGGGTCTCTTCCATGCCATACACCAATAAGCCTGTGCATCATGGCGCGCAACCCGAGGCCTTACCACGTCCTGTCTATCGAACCGGCGAACGTGTCGAGAAGCAAGCGCAGGCGGTGGTGCAGCCGCAACTGGATGAGCCGGTGCACAAAAAGGAGCCGGAGAACGAGCATCCAATGGTCGTCTACGAGGACGAAGTGGACGAGCAGGAACCCGCTGGAGTGCCGCCGCCGGCAGTGAAAGAAAAGGAGAGGCCGGTCAAGTCGGAAGAGCAGCAGCTTCAAGTTGCAGCACCCCGTGACGACTCGCCGAAAAAGGATTGGCATGACTACAAGGCAATGGTTATCGACAGCAAGCGCGTGGGCATCGGTGAGCAGGGCGTGGCCGCAAAGCTGGAGGAAGACACGCGCGAACTGGAGAACAAAATGTCGCTCGAGAACGGCTTCAACGCACTGCTCTCCGACTCGATTTCAGTGAATCGTTCATTGCCCGACATACGGCACAAGGAGTGAGTAGTTTGCTCTCTAACTGCCTTACACATTTGACTAATCCTGCACTGTTTTGCTCCCTTAGCTGTCACAACAAACTGTATCTCAAGAAGCTGCCCACTGTGTCGGTCATCATCATCTTCTACAATGAATACCTGTCCGTGCTGATGCGTTCCGTGCACAGCTTGATCAATCGCTCGCCGCCGGAGTTGCTCAAGGAGATCATATTGGTGGATGACTTCAGTGATCGCGCCCAGCTGTACAAACCGCTGGAGAACTATCTGGCCGAGCACTTTAGCATTGTGCGCGTGGTGCGTTTGCCGCAGCGCACTGGCTTGATTGGTGCTCGATCGGCGGGCGCCCGAAATGCTACCGCTGAGGTGCTGATCTTCCTGGACTCGCACGTCGAGGCCAACTACAACTGGCTGCCGCCGCTGCTGGAGCCGATTGCACAGAACAAACGCACTGCAGTCTGTCCCTTCATTGATGTCATCGATCACTCCAATTTCAATTATCGCGCTCAGGACGAGGGTCAACGTGGTGGCTTCGATTGGGAATTTTTCTATAAACGCTTGCCGCTGACGCCCGAGGACTTAAGGCATCCGGCAGATCCATTCAAGAGCCCTGTCATGGCTGGCGGTCTTTTTGCCATTTCCAGCGAGTTCTTCTGGGAGCTGGGTGGCTATGATGAAGGCCTGGACATCTGGGGCGGCGAGCAGTACGAATTGAGTTTCAAGATTTGGATGTGCGGCGGCGAAATGTATGATGCACCCTGCTCTCGTGTGGGCCACATCTACCGCGGCCCACGCAATCACATGCCCAGTCCACGCAAAGGAGACTACTTGCACAAGGTGAGAACTAATCAATACGCCTACATACAATATTACAATACTTTCGTCATCTTTGCAGAACTACAAGCGTGTGGCAGAGGTGTGGATGGATGACTACAAAAAGTACTTGTATGCGAACGCCGATGGCATCTACGAGCATATAGATGCTGGCGATCTGACCGCACAGAAGGCCATACGCACCAAGCTGAAATGCAAGTCCTTCAAGTGGTTCATGGAGGAGGTGGCCTTCGATCTGATGAAGGCCTATCCGCCTGTGGATCCGCCTGACTATGCCAGTGGTGCTATACAAAACATTGGCAATCCAAAACTGTGCATTGACACACTTGGACGCAATCGTCACAACCGCATGGGTGTCTATCATTGTGCAGGCAATCTGGTGAAGCCACAGAAATCACAGTTCTGGTCGCTTAGTTGGAAACGTGATTTGCGCTTACATCGCCGGAAAGACTGTCTCGATGTGCAATTGTGGGATAAGGATGCACCTGTTTGGCTGTGGGATTGCCATGGCCAGAAGGGCAATCAATATTGGTATTACAACTATCACACCCGGATGATTGTGCATGGCGTAGAGGGCAAACGTTGTTTGGAACTGTTGCCAGGTACCAACGATCTGGTGGTTAATACCTGTGACTCGAGCAACAGGTTCATGAAGTGGACATTTGGTACTGTCAACAAAACAGCACTGGACAATTATAGCCAAGATCTGGAGCTGAAGTTTTAGTTGTAGTATTGAATAGATAAGTAGTTAATGGTTCAAATTCACTCGCCTCTTGCCATGTACTTAAAACGCAATCGTGAAGTCTAATTTTCGTATTTTATATAGTTTTATGTACAGACATTAAGTATTTGGAGAGTGTATAGTATACAAAAATGTAAAAAAGAAATTGAATCCGAGTTATGTTCCGAGCGCGCACATTCCAATTTTCAGTTGTAAATTATCTAATATATTAAATCAGAAACAATTAAGAGAAGAATAGAGTTAATCGCCTGTGGCATCAGAGATGCCTCTATCTGTACTATATTATAAATAATTCCGATTTGCCACAAAGCCTTGCTACCCTTGTCGGGTAGAAATATGATGTATCTCTAAATGTAAATGAAAATTGACAGAGTTTGTTTAACTTTGTTTGTCGTTTTATTTAATATTAATATCTGGTTGCTTTCAATACGCGTACTTTAAATAAATATAATTTATGTTTTCATATACGATTTTCATTTTGTTTTTGTTTTATTCTTTTTCAGTTTTGTGTATCGTTTTACAATATGTATCATCATCATCATCTTAATCAGCTCCATTTGATGCTCATCATCATCTTGATTTTGTGTGTTTTGTTGTCGATATTTTACGTGCTTTTTACGTTGTTTTTCTAGTGTTTGTCTCATTTATAATTAATATATGCCAATATTTATAGTATGTATATATATTCTCAATATATATCTTGTATCTGTATATATCATGTTTTTGTATATATACTACATATATGTATTTTCATTTTCATGCTCTTGCCCCGCAAAAAAGAAACTCAAAACACATTTGTAAACTCGTGTATAACTTAATAATGGCAAAAAGTTGGTTTTCCTTTTATTTCGAAAATTATATAAAAAGCATTTACAAACTATAATAGTTGTTGGCTTGCGTTAATCAGTTAATCATTTAATTAATTATCATAATTTATATTTATGTATATATATAAACATTTAAATATTTATCAAAACATGTTTTTTCTTGTTGCTCAAAAGTCTTCTGCTTCTTCATTCTTCTTCATTCATGCCCTTAACTTTACATACATACGTTTTACATTTATGATTCTCTTCTGCACAATTCTCCATCTCCCTAAACTTCATCGTCGAAATATATATTTTAAATCATAAGCATAAGTATACAATATATTAATAACCATTTTGTGCAAAATAATTTTCTTGTTTTTATTTTTATTTTTGTTTTCGTTTTCACTTTCATTATCCTCTTTAGACTAATTTGATTTGAAATTCAGTTGCGCTGCCATTTTGTTTCTTTTCTTTTGCGTATTTTCATTCTCATTTGTTTTTGGATGGATGCAAATTCATGCGTGAAATGAAAAAGCAAAATGTTTTTTCTTTAGTTAATTTATAGTTGTTTTCTTCTTGTTGTTGTGTACTTAATACTTGCTTGGTTCCGAGTCTTTTTTTTGTGTTTTTTTTTGTTTTTTTTTTTGGGGTTTTAGTTATAGTTTGAATTTGCTTTAACATTTACAGCACATTTCGTAATTAAAAAAAGGGCGCGCATAAATAAATAAAACTTCATATGTTACTCTCTCTTTATTCCATATACTTATGTATGCATGTGTGTGTAGTTTTCTTTTGTTTTGTTTCTTTGCTTAAACTTAGTTTAAATTATGAATAATGTTTAAAAAATGTCTTGATGCATTACGCGCTGCCTTCTTCTCCTTTCAATTGATCCACTATCCGTTTCATACAATTCTATTCATGTTCGCTCTGTTATGCTTTATGCTTATTTATGTGCTTTTTGTTTACGTATGCTTAGCTAAAAATTCTTCACTTCTCATAATCGCTGTGCTCAATTTGCCTGACGCACGAAATACTACTCTGCATACTTAAATGTGAGTATGCAAATTCAATTGTATTTTGTTGTTCCTCCATTTTGTATTTGTTTTTGTTTTGCCTTTCTTACGCTCTTCTGTGTATGTGCTGTCTATGGGTGTGTTTGTGTGTGTCTGTGAGTTGCAGTTAACGGTAAACGATAGGAGTTCGAAATGCCGCCATCGCTCTCTTGCGTGCAATGCGAACGACAGCACGAAAGAGACACAACGGCATTTACTCACGTGCAATTCGAATTCGCTTGGCGCTGAAAAGTATGCAACAGCAGACGGTGAACAGCGACAAGCGAGAGTCAAATTGTGAGAAGTAATTAAGATGAAAGAACATTGGGAAAACATTGTTACATTGTTGTGTGTTTCGTTTTAGTGTAGCAGTAAAAACTTGTTACCAACTATTTGTTTAATGATTTGTTTGCGAAATTCTTTACGTTCGTTTTGTTTCTAGTTTGCTTTTCTTTTTTTAAAAAATTGGTTTATTTGTACTTTTGGCAATGATCTTTTACGAGTATCCGTCCACTAACAGTTTTGTTTTTCTTTCATTTCGTTTTTTGTTTTTCTTAACATTGTTTAATTTACTCAAGCAAAAACATTCTTTAGCATTTATTTTGTTTATTATTAGTTTGATTTTGCATTTAGTGATGCATTACTTTATGTTTGTAGTATTGTTGTTTGTTTTGTTCTGTAGTTTGTTTGTTGTTTTGTTTGTAGTGTGTCTTGCGGTTTGCTGCTTAACAAAAGAATTATGCAAAATAATATATGTATGTATAATTAACTCATTTAACAGAAATTTGCCAACAATATAGCTGCACTTAAGTAACTAAAGTTATGTGATTTTCTCTCCTCATTTGTGTCCATCTCGATTTATTTTTTATGTATATCTAGCTGCATTTTTTCACTGTATAAACTAGGCATATATGTGGGTGTGTGTGTGTGTGTGTGTGTGTGTTTGTAGTGGAGTTTTGGTTGTGAGTGTTTCTCTTTACTGCTCTCCTGCTGCCCCTGGCCCTCGGCTGCCCGCTCTCCTGCCCTTCCTCCCTCCTTGCGTATGGCACACGAAATCAGGACGCGTTTTACAAAAATAACTTGCTTTGTGAGAATATTACTTTCAGTCGTTTGTTTTTGTTGCTGTTGCTGTTGCTGTGGTGGCGGCGTTGCTGGCTTAAGCTTAGAGCTAAACAGCGATGGAGCGTTGTTGTTGGCAACTACCAGTAGTAGTAGTGGGCGCCCAAGCGATTGCTCAGGCCTGCTGCGTGGGCACGCCCACTGCGCCCGCTATGGGCGGCTGCTGCTGCTGCTGCTGCAGTTGCTGCTGCAACTGTTGCTGCTGCTGCTGCTGCTGCTGCGGGGCCATGGGACCATTGGGATTGCTGCTGCCAGTGCTGCCATTGGCGTTGGCGCTGGAGCTGCCATTCGTGGACGAAGTTGGACTGCTATTGCCCTCCTGATAGGGCCCCGTAACCACACATGGGTGCATAGGGAACAGGGTCGTCCACGACGTTGTTGTTAGTGTTGGTGCGTGGAGGGCAACTTTCTCGTTTTTTGGCTGCTCGCTGCTGTTGTTGTTGTTATTATTGTTATTGCTGCTGCTGTTGTTGTTATTGTTGTTGTTGTTGTTGTTGGCCTGCGACTTTTTGCTATTGTCACTTTTCTTCTTCTTACTGCCACTCGCGCCATTCTTGACGGCGCCACTGCCGCCATTGGCCTCCTTCTTGATGCTGGGCAACGTCGTGGACGCCGTCGTCGCCGTCGACGCCGCCAGCTGCTCGTCGTGCATCTCGTCGTCGTCGTCGTCATCGCCGGCGGCCTTCTTCAGCAGACGTTCGCGCTCCTCTTTGGCTTTGTTGTCGAGGTCCGTGTTGATCTTCTTCACGCGCATCTTCTCCTCCCACTCGTCGATGCCGTGCCGCGCACGGTTCAAGTTGCGATGCTGGTAGAAGATCAGCGTCATGCGCGTCGGCTGATGCCGATCCGGCCGTCGCACCGCCGTCGTTGCGTGCATCTCGTGCTTGGCGCACTCGATCAGCACGCTGCCGTGATTGAGCGCAATGGCCACGCCGCCCATCTGCGGATCCTGAAACGCCTCAATGTTCTCATTGATCTCGGCCACCTCGCCAATCGGCTCGATCTTGTTCGAGTTGGTGCTGGCGGGCGCCACAGTCGTGCCGGCTGTTGCTGCCACAGCTCCGACTGTTGCTGCTGCTATGGCGGCGTTGCCGTTGGCATCGCTGCTGCTGTTGCTGTTGCTGCCGTTGCTGTTGTTGCTGTTGCCGCCGGGCGGCGGCACCTCGGACACCGCCGTCGGCGTCGTCACCGCTGCCTCCACATTGCTCACGGCCAGCTGGCCGTTGCTCAAGTCCGGCAATATCGTTTGCGGCGGCGTCACCGGCAAATGTTGCTGCTGCTGTTGCTGCTGCTGCTGCTGCTGCTGCAGCGGCGAGACAGAGGGCAACGTGGGCTTGACCAGCGTGGCGGCCGCTGACGGCACCGCGCCATGCGTGGCCAGCAACGTGCCGCCCGCAGAGGCGCCACCCGCCGCCCCGTAGCCGCCCGAGCTCTGGTGGTGTCCGTACACATTCCAGTTGGGCGACGGCGGCGGCGGCGTCGGCGGCGGCGTCTGCTGCGGATACATGCCGTAGGGCGAGTAGGCCTGGTGGTGGTAGCCGTAGTTGTAGTTCATGTTCTGGTAGGCGTCGTAGGCCGTGTAGGCCGAGTGCGGCGGCGGCGGCGGTGGCGGATACATCTGGTAGTTGTTCGGATACTGCGTGTACTGGTAATCGCTGGGCGGCGGCTTTGGCTTGACGAAGCCCTCTGGCGTGTGCGGTGGTAGTGGTGTTGAATGAAGTGGTGTTGGTGGTGTGGCGTGGAAGTGGTGTGGTGGTGGTGGTGGTGGTGGTGGTTGTTGGTGGTGGTGGTGGTGGTGGTGAAGTGGTGGTGCTAGATTAGTCATGGGTTGCATGGCTGTCAAGGCGGTTAACTTACTCTCGACTAGGGAGTGATTGACCAGCGTCGTCGAGTCGGGATTCTCCTCGCTCACGCGACTCTTGAGCTCACCACCCACAACGGCGGCTACATCGACACCACTCTGCTGCTGCTGCTGCTGTTGCTGCTGCTGCTGCTGCACCTGTTGCTGCTGCACCTGTTGCTGCTGTTGCACCTGCTGTTGCTGTTGCTGCTGCTGCTGTTGCTGCTGCTGCTGTTGCTGTTGCTGTTGTGCGCCCAGCGCGGGCGACGTCAGATTGTTGTAGCTGGGCGTGTAGCCGTTGCTCGCGTCGTGCTGCGCCGGCGTCGGCGTCACCGACACTGGCGTCGCTGTCGGCAGCGCTGTGGCGGCCACGGCTGTCGGCGCCACGCTTGCCGCTGTGGCAGCGATGCCGGACGCCGCCGTGGCTGCTGATGTGGCGCCCGCTGCTGCCGTGGGCGGCGTCACTGTGTGCGTGTGCTGCACCAGCGGCGCCGTCGGCGTCGTCGGCGTCAGGGCTGCGCTGCCAGCGGACATGCCCATGGCGTGGGGCGGCCAGTTGCCGTAGTAGTTGCGCGAGTCGATGTAGGAGCCCGTCTGGTAGTCGTAGGAGTAGGGCGAGTCCAGCACGGTGCTCGAGATCTGGTTCGACTGCAGCTGGGCGTCGGTGAAGGTGTCGATCATGGTGGCCATGTTCATCAGGCTGGAGTTCGAGCTCATCAGCTGGTTGGGCTGTCCGCCGGGCGGGGCGACGCCGCCCGCGTTGGCTGCGCTGTTGCCGTTGGCGCTGGCGTTGGGGTTGCCGGCGTGCTGGTTGACGGGCGGCGTGCTGAAGGCGCTGCCCGCCGGACTGGGATTGTTCGTCACTGGGGTTTGGCAGCGGGGCGAGGGCGTCGTTGGCGGCGCGGAGCCGGGCGTGGAGGCGCTGGAGTTGTTTGACTTTGACTTCGACTTTGACTTGCTGCTGCTGCCGTTGTTGCTGTTGTTGTTGCTGTTGGTGCTGCTACCGTTGCCGTTGCCGTTGCCGCTGCCATTGCTGGCGCCGTTCTCCTTCTTGATGTGCACGGCGCCGGCGCCGGCGGCGGCTGTCAGGGCGGGCGGACTGCTCTGCTGGGACTGCTGCGACTGGGACTGGGCGCCGTTGCTGGAGCTCTGACTGCTGCCGTCGGCAGCGGCGTCCTGCTCGCCATCCGGCGTCGCGGACTCGTCCTCTTTGCGCTTCTTGCCGTGCCGGCGGCACGGTATCAGCGGCGTGGAACGCACACGTACTTCGCAGGGGAATCTGCGTGAGAGAGAGAGCGAGATGGGGAGAGATTTGGCGATTAGGTTGCGATTCGTGGGTGGGGGGCCTGCCGAGCTTGCCGAGCGTGGCTCAAAACTCAACACTACACTCACTTGTCCAGCATTTGCACAGCGCCGGTGCGATGCTTGTCGCGCTGCCCCTCGACGCTCTCGAACTCATCCGTGCCATCCATGGTGTAGAGTGGCAGGACGTGGAACTGCTCGTCGTCGGGCAGGCGACTGTCGCGGTTGTTGGGATTCAGCAGCGCCACGTGCACCGTGCAGCCGTCCTGCATGTTGTGCAGGTCGCGGTGCGAATGCGCACAGAAGTCCAGGCAGGCGGTGACGCCCGAGAAGGGCTTGCCCGGCTCGAGGCCGAGCCGGCAGTCGGAGGCTTCGTGCTCGTACTTCGTTTGATTATCATAGGAACGCGGGCAGACCTGTTTGAACACCGGCGCCAGGAGCGTGGCGATCAGATTCATGTGATCCTCGATGGCCGCCTCCTCGCTCTTCACCGACAGCCGGAACTTGCGCACAGTTTTCGAGCGCGCATACTTGCAGCCGTTGTAGTACATGGACCAGCTGCAGCCAAAGCTGTACGAGGCGCCTGACGTCTCTGGATCCAGACCTGTCGAATGAACGCATCTCACATTTAGTTTCCTGTGCGCTTGGCTTGCTTGCAGGCCACTTACCTTGGCAGGCACAGGTGCGGTTCTCGTTGGTGGCGCAGCGGCGCGTCGTCGGCAGGCCGTATTTGTTGAGCTTCGGTATCAAATTCTTGTACGCGTTGTCCGCCTCCAGGCGCGGCATGCCGTCCCAGGCCACCATGCACACCACGATGTACGCGGCAATGCATCTGCAAGGAGGAAAGCATGTTAATTGTCTCGTCTGGCACGTCGGACAGGTTGTGGGGCCTTACCTGTGGCCGGGTCGCTTCTTGACCACCACCAGAATCTTCTCCTCGGGATCAGCGCGTCGGATCACCCATTTGGCCACCGGGCAGCCTTGCGAGGTCTTGCCCTCCTTGCCCGTGTACACGATCTTCTCGATGCGCAACTGGCGTCCCGTCAGCTGGCAGCGATCCTCAAACTCCCGTCGCAGCTCCATCAACGTGGATGCAGTGCCTGAAGTCAAGAAGTAGTCGGATTAATTTAAGCTCTAATTGTTTTCCCTAACCTCTCAATTGACTATTCCTAGAAGTCTAAGCTTCCAACAATTGAATTTAATGTGTATTCTATTAGGATACCCTCACAAAGGTTTAATACTTCCACGATCTCATCGACTGTCTAAGCATTTGGAACGTCGAGTCTACTTTAGCCCTTAAATCCTAATACTCCCTCGTAGCTTAAGCAAGTGCAGAATTCCCCTAGTCTTGTTAGATTGGAAGCACATCTTATCCCCTTAAGGGATCCCCTTCCCCGAAGCTTTCAGGAACTCACCAACTTTTCAGGAATTCCGACCCTTTAACCCCTGAAACCTCACATTCCCTTGCACCTCCCTAGATGCGCACAGAACTCACCTAGATGCGTGTAGTAGGTGCCCGGCTCGGGCGGATTCTTGTCGGATTGGAAGCACTCGCACTCGGGTATTTCCGTCTTGTTGCCCTTCTCCAGGCGGTCCGTGGTGTCGTACATGGGATTGATTTTCTCGTGCTTCACCACAATCTCGGGTATCTCGTCGGGTTTCTGCTTCTTCGACTTCGCCTTGACGCCGTTGTGCGCCTCGGCCATCTCCTCCTCGTCGAGCAGCTCCTCCTTGGGCTGTATGCCCAGGCCGAGGCAGGTGCCGTCCTTGAGATGCTCCGCGGTGGGCGGCCGGGTGCCGCCCTGGCGACAGCACGAGAAGCCGTTGTTGAGGGGCTTGCCGTCGCCCAGATAGGCATAGCCATGGCCGTGGCCGTGGCCCAGCATGCCCATGTCCTCGAGCTTCGGCTCGAGCATGCCGTGGTGGCCGAGATGCGGCGGCGGCGGTGCGCCGTGCCCGAGGGCGTAGCGGTGCGCCGGAATGGGGTACGCGTGCGCTGGTATATCCTTCTCGTAGTTGGTGGGCAGTGGTATGATGCTGTTGGTGTCCGGCTTGCGGTCCAGCTCCAGCATGCTGTTCCCGTGCCCATGCCCGTGCCCGTGGGCGCCGTGATGCGCCGCATTCGAGGGCGGCTTGCCGCGACTGCCGTACGCCGCAGCCGCCTGATAGCCGGGCACAAAGCTCTGCTGGAAGTTCTGCTGAAAGCTGCCGGCGCCGGCGCCGTAGTACGCCGAATTGTGATGGTAGCCGGCGTAGTCCTGCTGGTGCTGCTGCACCGGCTGGCCCTGCCCGTCGTTCTGGCAGAAGTCCGCATACTGTATGAAGTTCTGGTAGTTGCGCTCGTAGCCCTCCATCTTGTTGGGCTGGCCGCCCGGCGGCGGCGGCAACAGACCCGGCTCCGTCTTGATGTACTGACCGTGGTGGTAGTCCTGGGCGCCGCCCGGCGGCGGTGGATAGTGGGCGCCAAGCGCTTTCAATCCTCCGCCGCCACCGCCACCGCCACCGCCCGGATCGTTGGCATTGCGATCCCGCTCGATCTCGGCGGCGGCCGCTTCGGCGGCAGCGGCAGCCGCACGACTCGCCTTGCTGCGACTGCGCGACTTCTTGGGCTGCGGCTGCACGGGAGGCTGTGGCTGTGGCTGCGGCTGGATGGGCATGGCCGTTGGCTGGGGCGGCACCTCGGCCACGTGGCTGATGGTTGTGTGTTGTCCGGGCTGGTGTTGTTGCAGCTGCAGCTGCAGCTGATGGTCGTTGCTGGCGTAGCCGCTGTTGCCAACTAAACTGGGCTTCTTAAACGAGTTGGCGTGATGCGGCTTCCAGATTTGATCGCCACCACCTCCGATGGGTTCGGCAACGCTGCTCGACCCATTGGCGCTCAGCGCCGTCTCGGGCCGGAGATGGTGGCTATACGATAAAAAATGACCGGTCTGCTGTTGTTGCTGCTGCTGCTGCTGCTGGGCGACAGATGGCGCTGTCGCCTGGCCCTGCAGCCCCTGAATGTCGGGCGGCGCGTCCTTCGAGTCGCTCTTGCGCATTATCATCGACTTGATGCGCGTGTTCAAATGCAGACGCTCGCCCTGGCCCTGACCCTGACCCTGACCCTGCGACGCATAGCCCTCGCTAGCCAGCTGCTGCTGCTGTTGCTGTGCTGCTGTGGGCGCATGCTGTTGCTGCTGCTGCTGCTGCTGTTGCTGTGGCTGCTGATTGCTCCAGTTCCAGTCTTGCATGGGCGGCGAGCCCAAATGCGGATGCGTCTGCTGCACGCTGCTGCCGTACGGCTGCAGCCCGTTGCCGTTCGGCGAGGGCGCCACCTGGCTGGGCGACTGCGAGACGAGGCGTGGCTGCTGCTGCTGTTGTTGCTGCTGCTGCTGCTGCTGGATGAGAGTGCGCGTGGGCGATTGCGGCACTGCCTGCGTCTGCATGGGAGAGCTGGCTGGCTGGGCGACTACTTGCTGCACTGCATTGGCAGCGGGCACTGCTGTGGGCGTGGCCGCAACACTCGCTGCTGCCGACGCCGTCTGCTGTTGTTGTTGTTGCTGTTGTGATTGTTGCTGTTGTTGCTGTTGTTGTTGCTGCTGCTGAGAACCGCTGTAATCGCCTGGATACCCGTTACAGTTGAGTGAGCGCGGCGGCACGCTGCTCACCCGCGGATATCCAGGCGTGTCGTTTCCCGACATGCTCTTGGCCAGATCGCCACCCAGATGCTGTTGCTGCTGCTGCTGTTGTTGCTGCTGCTGCTGCTGTTGCTGCTGCTGCTGCAGGCCGACAGCTGGTGGCGCCGGCGCCGTCGACACCTGGCCGGCATAGCTGACGCCGCCGGGCGCAAAGCCGGCGGCAACGCTCTGCAAACCGACCTGATTGATGGGCGCACTCGAGAGCTGCTGGCTCTGGAAGTCGTAGCGCTGCACGGGCGCGCCGTACGGCGAGCGGCCGTAGTTGGGATCGAAGCCGAGACCGGTCTGCACGTAGCCATTTGATGGGTAGGCGTAGGACTGTGTCTGGAATTCCAATGAGTTGAGCGATGTGAGTGAGGCTGGAGTATTCTGTGGTATTTGCTGTATGAACTGGTTCTGCCAGCCCTGCGAGGGATCCGCCTGCCATGTCGGATAGAAGGCCATGGGTGCCTGCAAGGGAACGAAAGATAATACACGAATGTGAGTCAAACTAATTTACAAAATATGTTTTCTTTAAAATCTATTAAATAGTTATTCGATTGGCAGCACAAGTTTACTATCGGTTGGGTTAACGAGGAAATTGCTGCAACTGAAGCAGTTTGCTGTATAGACTATTGAGCTGTAGACGAGTCACTAGATTTCTATATTACTCTCACTTTAAAAGTAAATAAATTGCGCTGTGCAGCAAACTACTTTAGATAAGCGCCAACTATCGCATACTATCGATAAGAGCATATTTTCTTTACTGCTGTAAATCTGTGTATTTATCTGCCGCCTAATCTAGCACTAGAACCGGCAATTGAATGCTTTCCCGGAAGCGGCGAGTCGACGATAAACAAATTGAATTATGCGCTAAACGACGGAAGCCGGAAACTAATTTGTGCTACAATGTAGCTCGACTGAAGATTAAGCAAAGCTCATTCAACTCAACAAATGCTCGTGTGCTGCTGCAACATTATCTCAACAAATTGTGCCACTATTCCAAGAAAACGAACACAACTCGATAGTGCGAATAGTCAAGCGAACCCTTCAGTCGCTCGGGGGAGGCTTTTTGGTCGGCCATAAATATGGCTTGGCTGTCACAATTGGAGCATAAATCACATTAGTCGCGCCCTAATTAAGCGACCCACTAATTGGCCCAAGCCCCTGAAAAAACAAGTAAACAGCACACAACATGGCAAATATTTGGTAGCGCAATTATGTGCAACCCCTCGGCTATTATTATAGCCGTCGCTTCTGTTGGCTGAGCTCTTGTTGTTGCTGTTGTTGTTGCTGTTATTGTTGTTGATTGACGCGCCTTAAATTATGCTTCAGTTGTACACATTTTATGCGTATTTTTTTGGGTGTCTGGCGAAAACAAAACGCGGCATAACAACAATAACAACCCTCCTCGACGCAACGTTGTTTTTCATTTCATTTGCATGTTTACGAGCGCAAAAATTATGAAAGTGAAATTGTTCTATATGCAAACAACAGCAGCAGCGGCAGCAGCAGCGGCAGCAGCAGCGGCAGTAACAATAACAACGAGTGCAATAATAGTGGAGAGACACCGACAATAAAATCAAATGAAATATAAATTCGAATATAAATAAATTTAATGGCATTTTTTTACGAGCTACACAGCTCGACTCCAGGGGGTGTGACTCGCCGTGTGTTGTTGCTGTAAAAATAGCCTTTTATTTTGACTGCCTCGAGTGTGTGTGTGTGTGTGTGTGTGTGTGTGGGCGAGTGTCTGTGTGTGCACCTGGCTGCGGCTGTTGATGACAGCTGCTGCTGCTGCTGCTGTTGCTGTTGCGGCTGCTGTGTGGTCTGCGTTTTATTTTGAAAACATTTAGCAACCATTGATAAAAATCGAAAAATGGTTTATGAATGAACGAGTGTGCGTGGGTGTGCGAGTATGCATGTGTGTGTGGGCCAGTTGTGTGGTTTGACTTGTCGTTCTCTCGCTCACTCGCTCACTCGCTGTCTGTGCACAGCTGCAGTTGATTGGGGCGCATGTGACGTATACGCAACGTATACGAAACGTATACGCACAGCTTCAATTTGTGTTATTTGTTTTTCTTATTTGTTGTTGCTTTTTGCAGTGCAGTGCAGTGAATGGCAACTGCAATGTGCAGTGATTGACTGGCCGCACGTTGTGTGAAGGTCAATGCTCGCAGTGCATTTTAATTGATAGACTGGTTGGAGAACTTACCATGGGTTGTTGTGGTTGATCCTTCATGGTTTGTATTTGTGCGGTTATTTGATGCTGTTGCTGATGCAAATGTTGCTGCTGTTGCTGCTGCTGCTGCTGATGTTGCTGCTGCTGCTGTTGCAAGTGCTGCTGCTGCTGCTGCTGCTGCTGTTGGAAGTGCTGCTGCGGCTGCTGATAGTGTTGCTGCTGCTGTTGCGCCTGCTGCTGCTGGTGATGGGACAACTGCAACTGTTGTTGCAACTGCTGCTGCTGCTGCTGCTGATACTGTTGCTGCTGTTGCAGGCTAGCACCGGCTGCTGTTGCTGTTGCAGTTGTGGTATTTGGCGATTGCTGCGGCAAGTGTGTTGCTGCAGGCACTGGACTTAGACGTGGCGATGTTGCTGATGCGGCGGCAGCGGCAATGGCACCAGCGGCTGCATTCAGTTTGTTTGCTTTGGTGGAGGTTTTGCGGGCGCGTGACTGCAAAGAGACGACAAATCAAGTTGTTGACAAATTATTAGTTGGCTTAATGGCATTGACCAAAAACAAAACAAAACAAATACACACAGAATCAAAAAAAAGTAACTGTGAGTAGATAGATGTATTCATAAATTATGGGGCAATTTACAGCTGTTGTTGGCGTTGTTAATGTTTGTCGACTGCGCTTTAAATGATATGCAATTAATTTATGGCACTCGCTGTCAGTTGCTATTGTTGTGGGTGTCTCGCAGCGCTCTGACCTTCAGGTTACAACAGCTGCTTTTATTTTTATTTTATCTCGCTTTGGCTTTGGCTTTGGGCAGTGCACGCTTTAAAACCTAATTGCACAATTGCCCGGAGCTGTTCTAGTTACGCGGCATTCGCAATTATTTCTAGTGTTTTTCTTCTCTTGCTGTTTGCTTTGCTGTTTCGCTGTTTGTGTCTGTGTGTGTTTTAATTAAGGAAATTTGTTAGACGCGCAAATATTTTAATTGCCGCATTTTCACATAGCATTACCCTCTGCCCCCCTCCCTTTCCCCCGCTCCGCTCCGCAGTGTGCCCCTTTGTCGCTAGTAGCATAATTTATGCTTGCAACGGACACATAATTTCGACTTGTTTTTTGAGTCTGCACGCCGGCAACATGTAAAATTTATGTGGCCAGCGATTTATGTGCAATTTATTTGTGCAGCCAAACACAAATACAACAACAACAGCAGCAACAGCAGCAGCGGCAAGAAAAGAGCATGGCAAAAATGCAGCTTGCAACAACAACAAAAAAATGCTTGCCGCAGCTGTTGCCGCTGCTGCTGCTGCTGCTGCTGTTGTTGTTGTCGTTGTTGTCGTCGTTGCTGCTGCAACTAAAATATGTTGCGCGCGCCATTAAAGGCATTGCAAATTTATGTTTATAAAAGACTTTGGTCGTTTTACTCGTATTTCTGCCCATTGAGAGAAGGTTGCCAGTGCGCTCTTATTTCTGCGTATTTCTTATCAATTTCGCAAATTGATTTCCTAAAAAAACCCAGACTATAATAGATGCATTTGTTTACTTTTGCAGTATCTTTAAATTGCCAGCTGATTAGGCTAAAAATAAAATACCCAGTTCCACTTTGGTCTACAGATAAGTGCAGCTCCAATTATCAATTCAAGTTTCGAGATTCAGCTTTATAGATATGCAGGCTTATATGGTAAGTTGGGCATGTGATATGCTTATCGTAATGAGACCGACTGTCTGGCTGGCGACACTATTAATTGTTGTTGTAATTATTTTTTAGTCAATTTGAGTTGCACAGGCCGAGAGTCATTTGCTTGACCCACCGTTCAAATATTTGTTAATTGCAAAATACAAACAACAACGCAGTAATTGGCAATTGGGCATTGACAATTGGCCAGGCAGGCTGCGTGTTGTTGCTGGGTGGCCAATTAAAGAGGCTTAGGATTTATTTGCTGGCATTGCTGGAATTTTGCAAATGGCAAATACATTTGCATGGAGCAACAAAGCAAATCGTTTGTGCAAATTGCTTGCAAAAATATGATTTATATTTAACACATGTGTAAAATATTTTACATCTCTGTGGCTGTTTGCTAACTTGGCTAGCATAATGCAATGCAAATACGACGACGACGACGACAACAACAAGGAGCAGGCCAATTGGAACTCAAAATGCTCTCGGCTCGTTCTTCTCGGCCACAGCTGGCGACAAAGCAGCCAAATAACTTAAGCAAACACACACAGGCACACTCGCACACAGAGACAGTTTGAGCCATTTACATGTATTTACAAAGGTGACAATCAAGGCGGCCAAGAGGGAGACACACGCAGAGGCTTTCTAAAAATATACATTTGCATTGCAAACAATCTGCACGACGCAGGTGCCAAAAAATTAAAATAAATTTACACGCAATTGCAAATCGAAAAATTGCCAATTATTTTCTATGTGCAGATTTTCCTTCTCGATCATTTTCATTCACAGCCCGTCTATCCCGCCGCATGTTTGTGCGCAAATAAGTTTGTTGTGTGTGTGTTATGTTACATATGCAGGCGAGAATCAACGCCTGTGTGTATATATGGCATTAATTAAGGTTTTTGCACATTCTACAATGTTTGCTTAGGCCACGGCAAATAACAACGGCAACGACAGCGACAACGACAACAACTGTAGAACTACAGCATTGACAACACTCAAATAAAAATGGCGTAAGGCCGTTGTAAAAACATAAAAAACTTTGCGCGTAACTCAAGCTGGTCCAACGAACTGCGAATGCTCTAACAAATGACTTTATCACATTGACAATAAATTCTAATTTACTTGAATTTATTTTATATTCAGCAATTTATACAGCTATGTTTCGGAGTCGTAAATTTCATTTTATTTGCTTTTCCTCGCCAAAATTTCCTCAAAATTTTGTTGCTCCACAAAAGCTGAGATGCCCTTTAGGTAAGCGTATCTAAGTCGTGGCAAATGTATTTCGAGTTCTCTGCAGTCTGTTGTTAATGCATTTTTCTCACTATTTACACAGTTCATAAAAGTTAATTAAATGTTTATGATCGTCGCTTGTTTGCATCCGCGGCGACTTTAGTTTCGTCGTTTTGTTCTCTCCGTCTGTCTGTTGTTTTTACGTCGAATGCATTTTATTTATTTCTTGGTAGAGTCAACAAATATAAAGCGAATAGATAGAAACAGATAGTGAGATTAGTGCGCCCTTATCTGCCACAACAACAACAACAAAGCGAACGAGAACTTGCAACGTGCAACGAACTAGACGCAATGGCCTTCGGCCTCCAAGACGACGACAAACTTCTCGTTGACCCCGTGCAAGTCGCCATCGCGTTGAAAAGAAAATTGCGCGTTGAGTAAACAGCAATTAGTTGTGCGTGTGTGTGTGCGTGTGTGTGTGAGTATTGAGTTGATAAGCAGCTTGGAAAATGCTTCGTCAAATAAAAAAGGTAAACGCATTCTTGGTTCGGCTTGAGCGACGCAGTCGATGCGCTACACTGCATTCGACTGAGCAGACTAATAGATGCAAGCTGCAAGTGTATGCGATGCGTGTTGCAAGCAAGACTCGGAAGAGCGGCGCCTGCCAGGGTGTGACTTTGTGCCTGATCAAAAAGCCAGTTGCTTTGCCAGCATAAATCTAACACAGAGCGGAAGAGTGCGAGCTCTATTTGCTGTACTGTCTGTCTGCACAACAATTTAATTAATTTCCAGTTTCGGACTGCAAATCATATTTCAATTTGCTCGGCTGTGATCTATGCGCAGTGCGATAGTTGCCTGGAAATTTATGGCGCTTTTATAATAAATATAAGTGGCCCAACTGATTGGACTGATTAATTGGCTCAACTGGAAAAGTCTTGAGCATTTTTCCAGCAACTGTCGACCAGACTATCGCCCTAGCTGCCTTTCTCCTGCTGCTCTCACTCGCACTCTGTGTCTGTTTCTCTGACATTGATAACAACGAGGACGTAGCGCAATAATAACACCTCGTGTGTGTATGTGTGTGTGTGTGTGTGTGTGTGTGGCCTGTCATAAATTACACACATAACAGGGTATGGCATATAAATTATTTACATGTCCCCA
Source organism: Drosophila rubida (assembly GCA_035046165.1). NCBI lineage: Eukaryota > Metazoa > Arthropoda > Insecta > Diptera > Drosophilidae > Drosophila > Drosophila rubida. The sequence continues at coordinate 12,346,411 of JAWNOF010000021.1, read as the reverse complement.
ACGTCAAAGTCTGCTGATAAGGTGAGGGAAAAATAAAGCACGACCGGCAACAACAATAAATAAATAAATAAATACAGAAAAAAAGTAAAGCAGCAGGCCAAGCTATAGATGAGAGCAGGCAGAAGGAGGACAAGAACGAGCAGCGAACAAGGTGAAAAGCAGCGAAATGTAAATAAAATGTAAATAAATCAAATATTAGTTATCGTCTTTTCATTCGAGAAACAAAAAATATGCAACGTTCTCTGTTTGCCCCGCTCTGCTTATCGCGGCCCGTTCGCAAACACAGCAAACACAAATATCGAGGTAAATCATTAAGGAAACAGCCATCATAACGCTAAGACCTATAGCGGGCATATTGAGCTGCGATAAGCTAAGAAAAGATATGTGCGATATTTACACAAATATCAAAGGAAATTGCGTAAATCTAGAGAATATTTAAAGCATTTGCTGCTGGAAATAATATTTATGTAATCAATTCAGTTCGTCTGATGTAACTTCGATGTTAGAGTAGAGCTTCGGCTCATTCTCAGGAAGTTATGCAAATCTTGTGATTGGGTAAATGCATTTCCAGCAAAATGTTATTTACGTGCACACCGGCAGCAGTTGTGCTTTGCTTTAATGTCTGTCTGCAATTTCAATGATTGTGCTCTATGCTGGCTGTGAGCTCCGAGCTGTGAGCTGTGAGCTGTGAGTTGGTGTCCTGCAGTCCCTAACTGCATGCTCAGTCGCCCATCGAGCAGCAGGCAGCTCAAATATTTAACTTGTATTTCGTATTCATGCTAATTTTGCATTTTCCACAATTTTCTCACCCGCAAAACCAACGGACCAACGAACGACCCCCCCTTTACCCCCTCTACTGAACTGTGGCCGGTTTTCTTGGCCACGTTTGCACAAAATGCTTTGTACGTTACTCGGCTGTCCTGCAGGCGGTGTGAAGGCTTTCAGGCTCCTGTTCGCTTCAATTTCTTGCTTGTGGGGACGGACACAGTGTGTGGTTGGTGTGTGTGTGTGGTTGGTTATCTCCCGCACACACAACCACATTTATAATTTATAGCAACTCTGTATGCGTGCGAGTGTGTGTGTGTGGGGAGTGTTCATGTAATTGTACGTGTCGAGTGTGCACTGTTGATCAGGCTACAGTTTCCTTTTTATCCTCTGCCTTGTTAGCATGTGTCGACAACGCTCTCCCTCTCTCTCCCTCTCTGCAGCTTGTTGTGTGTGTGTATTTTATTCAATTTAGCTTTCAATTAGGCTGCAATTGTTCGTTTGTTCGTTGGCATCGCTGCCTGCGCTGCCTTGCATTCTTAAACAGCTCTGATCCCTGAACTCCGGCCACCTCGCCTCCGCTTGTGGCGCCTCTGCTGGCAGCCGCTGACAGCCAGAAGCTGACGCTGCTGCTGTTGCTGCTGGTTTGGCATTCATGATGATGCCTCCTGACTCTAAGTTAAATGTGCAGTCAAATTTTCGTATGGACCAGATAAGTAAGACATGACGTGAGCTAGCACGATGGGCATTAATTCAATTTGCCACAGCCAGGCTACCCTGCAGCATAAGCAGCTAGGGTATGCTCAGCCATTGTTGTTATTAGCGTCGACTATTGAAGAGCTGCAGTTCAGAGTCTGCGAAAGTGTTGCAAATTAGCAAATTGCAGCGCATAGCTGCGTCATCCTCAATTAAATATGTGTGTGTTGCACAGTTGCAGGCAGTTCGAACTGCGTCATGCCAGCGCTTCATCCTTCCATTTATCCAGGCACAAAACTCCGCTCGTCATCGTCGACATCAACGTCAGCGCCATTTCCGTTCTTCGCTCACATCATTATTTTGATTGAATATTTGCGATAAATTAAATTGGAAAAAGGCAGCAGCAATGAAAATATTTGCTGACTGCATCGACTGACAGGGCCAGCAACGAGACAAACAGACAGACAGACAGATGGAGAGAGTGGGGGGAGAGTTGAACTGGGCAGTAAATTATAATGCGGCTGGTAATCAATAGTGCAAACATTTGCGCATCAGCTGCGCTTTTTACCACTCTGCCAAATGCATTTCATTGCATTAATGCGCAACGTGGATGCATCAGCCTCTCTCTGTCTTTCGCCTGTTGCTGTCTCGCTCTCCAGTTGATCCACCCACAGTGCGCATAGCATCCCGGCTGATTCCATTTCGAATTGCATGTTATATAATTTGCAAGTGTTGCTTTTATTTTCCTGCAGTGTCGGCTCGAAACTTGTTTCCGACTCCACAGCTGGAAATGCCCTGTAAACCGCTGCACACAGTGGGGTATGCTGCATGAATCCACTTGGATTAAGTTGCCATTAATAAACGAGAATCACAGACAGACTGTTTTTTTAGTAAACTCTCTACAATCACTCTTAATTGAATGATTTCAACAATATAGTGATTTATTCGTTGAAGGCTGACAAAAAGTTATAGAAAAAATCGCTTGAAATCTATTGAAGGCATTGCCAGCTTTTTGCTTTGGTGTTTTAGTCTGTTTTGAAAACTCTACAATTTAAAATCTCTACAATTCTTAATACATAAATATACAAGATCAACAATAAAGTTATTTATTCGTTGAAGGTTACTCAAGTTACTCAACTTTCAGAGAGATTATTCAGCTTATTCAAAATAATCATTTGAAATCTATTGAAGCTATTGCAAGCTTTTTGCTTTGGTGTTTTAGCTTGTTTAGTCAGCTCTCTAAAATCACGCTTAATTTTCAAATACACGAAATCAACAATATAGTTATTTACTCGTTGAAGGTGGATAAAGAATTACTCAGCTTGCAGAAAGACAAAAAAGCAATTGATATCTTCTGAACCTATGGCAAGCCTTTTGCTTTAATGCTCTATAAAAAGTACTTATTTTGACTGAGAAGAAATGTGAGCTAAAAAGTTAGCTTATAGTTTCTATTCTGCAATCTGTTCTAAGCACTTTTTTCGTCTAATTAAGAGGGTATCTATTTGGTGTGCCAATTTAGACTGCTCATAGCTTTGAACAGTTCTTTGCTTTGTTGTTTTTGGCTGAGTCTTTCTTTGGTCTCGCTCTGCAGTCAATAGCCAAGTTAGCAGTTTTGCGCTTAGGTTTTGGCTTAGTGTGGTTGTTGTTGTTCTTGCCGCTTTTGTTGTTGTTTTAATTATTGCCATTAATTTTGGCATGTCTGGAGTCGTTAACGAATTCCTTGGCCATTTTTTGGCACGCCATGCGATGCTTTAATGTGCGCTCTGTGCCTCTTGTGTGTTGCTGCCACTCGCTGCTGCTTGTTGTTGTTGCTGCTGTTGCTGCTGCTTTTCTCCAGGCACTCATTACGACGAGTATTGCTCTCTTAAATTGCGCTAGAAGTGAATTTCTTGTACATATTTCTTTTTCTAATCACTTTTGAAATTAATGTCATGTCATTTGTCAATGGAAAAAGCGCAGAAAGCATAAATGCAATTACGCAAGCGAGACAGCAACACAGCGGGGGCAGCGCGAGAGAGACAAGGTTACAGCTATGTGTGTGTGCTTAATTAATGTGCCACTAATTGAGGCATAACTGCAGTAATTATGCGTCAATTGCTGTGCGCGGTAAATTGAAATTGAAATAAATAAATGAGAATGAATGTAAAATACGAGAAACGTGTCCGATAAAAACAATGTGTATGTGAAGTCGAGCAAGTCGCTGGATATTGTCTGTAAATAAATAAACGGCGCTGTGTCTCGTGCAGCGTGTTAAAGCCCGTCAAAGCTTTAATGATCAGCCAACGAAATGGAGCCGCATCGAATGTCCCAGTCGCTATCGAAATGGGAATCCTCATGCCTCAATCGCAGTGCGAGTCGTGACAAAAGTTAATTACAAAGTTGCAGAAAATGAACACGAACAAAAGCCGCTGCTGCAACATGACAGCCATAGACAGGCAGGAACATGGCCAACGAGAGTCTCGTTGACGTTGCCGCTGCCGTTGCCGTTGCTGTTGCACTTCGTCACAGGCAGTTAGACATTGTTGCAGTGGGCCAAACAAAAGCGAACGGCAAGTGAATGGAGTGACAGTTGCATGAAAGTTGCATTCATCAAGAACAACGCTGTCAATTCTAATGAGCCAACTTGCTGAAAAGCCAAGACAAATCAGCCAGCAAAAGATGCGCATTTACTATTGACGACGACGACGACGACGATGTTGATGATGATGCAGATGACGTGAAAGCCGAGTCGACTGACAAATGGTTTGCTACATTTAATAACAACAATAATAATGCTAGCATGAGTGTATTCATGCGTCGAAGTCGCAGTCGCAGTCGAAGGCGTTGCATTCGCTTAGCAGCTGCTGCAAAGTATAAACAATTATGCTAAAATTGCAATATTTACGGCCTGGAGACTATTATGCTAATCGCATTGCTTATGCATGTATCGCACTGTCTCCCTCTCGCTCTCCCTCTCTCTCTCTGTGTGTGATAAGGCCTGGCATGAACTCGCTTTAATGGCACTCCAAGCTTGTGTCTCTGTCGATTGTATTTGCATTTGCATACAAATTGCATTGTAGATGAAGAAGCGGCAACAGCAGCCACCACAATGGGCATCGGCAACATGGGCCACAATGCCCCAGTCGAGTCGCATAATTGCATTACACGTTGCAACATCCTTTTGCCACTGCTGCTCTATTGTTTATAGATGCCTTCAAATAATTAACACGATTTTTCTAATCGCGCGCGTGAATTGTGCCCCAGTTCGACTTGGAAAAAGTGCTCTCGATGTGCGGCTGTTTGCTTGGCGTCATTTGTGTGTCAACTTCGTGTGTTTCGATGCCACTGTGCTTGTGGCAATTGCAATTGTTGCAACTGGTTGCTGGTTGGCTATCCTTTTAGCTGCACGCGATGATTTAATGCCTTGTGCCACTTCATTTCAGCTCGCTACCATATTTAAATTATTATTATGCCAAGCAGCAACTACAACTACAACAACAACAACTACAACAACTACCACAGCTGCTGCAGCAACAGAAAATAATTAAAAACTTGTCTTAAATTGCCATAAATTCACGTCAAAGAACGTCGTCCAAATTGCCATACATATTTTTGTAGTTTTTCTGCGTCGCTCGCAAAGCGCGGCACTCTCGACTTTGCCAAGCCACTTGCCACATGTGGCAGCCAGCATTTGGCTGGAGTGGGCAGGTTAGTGTATACAGCATTCGTTGAGCTGCTGTGCTACATTTTCGTTCGTTGTTTTTATAGTAATTTTGTTATTTTTGCTCGTTGTATTTTTTTTTATTACAATCTCTTTGTTGCCTGCTGAAAATTGAAGCCATTATTATACGGTCTTTATTATTATTATTATTTTTGCTTTCAGTGTTTTATTTGTGTTTTTTGTTTTGTTTTCTGTTATTGGAGTGAGAGAGTGCATAAACTAGTTTCTGGGCTGGTTTAGACGAGATTCTCTGACTCGCCTGCAAATTGCCAGCAACTTTTGCTCGACTTTCCACACAGATTGCTAAATACCTCGACTAATTGTAGTCGTTGTTGTTGTTGTAACTGTGAGTCATGTGTAAGCCGGAAAATACGCATTACTCGTTTGGCCGGCGGAAATGCCGATTCAATTATGATTTTTTCTCTTTTTTGTTTCGCGTTTTTTATGCAAATAAATTGGCATACTTAAAGGAGGGAGCAAGAGCGCTAATAGCGCGTGGAAAGTAAACAAATTTCATCAAGAGGTGTGAATCACGTTGGTGTGTGTGTGCATTATCTTTTTATTGTTTTCGCTAGAAAAGCGATTATATCGACGCTTAGTCATGCGGCATGTGTAAATTTGCTGCGCTATAAATAAAAAATCAGCACTAGAAAATGAACTCGAATGAAATGAAAATGTATGCCGTGAATATCGATAGATTTGGTTGCGATTCCTTTTAGTTTCATCAAATTTATGAGTGCCTTAATTAACTCATTTATCAACTGCGGCAAATTGACACATACCCTGTAGAGCGGTGGCGAGGGTAGCCGTGTGTTTAATTAAATAATAATTTGTGTGATATTCATAAGTATTTGCTCATTCAATCGTTTGTCATTCGCCTTAATTCACTTATTCATTTGCATTCGCCTCGTTAACATACTCAATATCTATGTTTATTCATGCCCCCAGTGTGTGTGTGTGTGTGTGCGAGTGTGTGTGTGTGTCAGCACACCTGTGCCGCATTGAATATTTCCCTAAACCTGTCAGAGGTTATCAAGCCAGCAGCAGCAGCAGCAGCTGCAAAAAGGCGAAGCAACAACAGGCCGACAAACTTTTGCTTGGCAACGGGCAGCAACAAAAAACGACCACAACAATAGCAGTTTAAGCGGGCAACAAAGTTGTTTATAGCAACAGCAACAACAACTCGTATTTTTGGCGCGCTCAGAAATTGTGACAACAACACTAACAATAACAATTAAATCGAAGTAGCAGAACAACAAAAAACATGCCGGCACACTGGCAAAAAAAAAAGAAAGAGCACAGCACGTGACTGCGACAACAACAACAACAACATATCGATAACCAGGCAGGAGGGGGAGGGGGTGGGGCTGGAGCGGGTTTGGGGGGTAGGCAAATATTGTGCCAGTCCAAGTAAATAAAAATATAAATAAAACTGTTGCCAGCGTTGATGAATGACCAAGCCTGCTGCTCGTTGTTGTTGCTGTCGCCGTTGACGTGTGTTGTCAAGTGCACAGCAACAGCAACAACAGCAGCAGCAACAGCAACAAGAATAACAGCCGAATGACTCAATTTACAATTGTAAAAAATGCGAGACGCGTTGCCGTTTGTTGGCTGTGTTTGCCTCTTGTTGTTGTTGCCTCGTTTGTAATAGTGCAAAATGTCAACGACGTCACAACAATTTTTAATATGCATGTAAAGCGAGTGTAGTGTGCGTGTGTGCGTGTGTGTGTCTGTGTGTGTAGTTTACAGTGTGCGTATGTGTGCTCTGCGTTTGTTGAACTCGCGCTGTGGCATGAGGTTAATTGACCTCGTGCTTAATGCAAAAATAAATATCATTTTTTTTCTACATCAACAACATCAAATGGAAAAGGGTTGTGTTGTTGTCGTTGTTGTTGTAGCTGCTGTGTAGTTGGTTGTAGTAAAAAGTGGAGAGAAATAAGAAGGCAAAGAGCAAAGCAAACACAACACAACAGCGAACAGCGAACAGCGAAATGAAAACATGTTTAAAGTGTTTTATTATTTGCCTTTTGACTCGACTGCGTTTTCTTTCGCTTTTTCCACGTTCGCGTTCGAAAAGCGTTCCAGTTTAGTTGATAGATCTGCCATATAATAATCTCGAGTTCGAGTACTACTCAGCGTGGTTATTGCTGGGTTATTCACTTGCCCGGCCGCCGCGCCTGCCAATCAAATGTCAAGTAATCGTTTTACGAAGCACTCGTGAATACTTATGCCCGGCCATACATCATCCATTAGGGCGACTCATTCATTCACTCGTCCACACAGCACACACACGTCTCATTCACTATGCAAATGGCTTCATTATGGCCCAAATCGAAGAGTCCAAGCAAGCCACCTGCCACACCTTGATTACAAGCTTGTACATATATATATATATATATATATTGCTGGTATGCCTTGATTATTTGCTTGTGCTCAATTCTTTTTAGATTCTTGCTGTGTTTGCGTTCTGCTTTTGCTGCCGTTCGCTAGCTGGATTTTGTTTGTTTTAAGCTTAAATTATTTTCTACACATAATTAGAAAATAATGTTGCCTACTTTTGGTTCAATGAACTGATGGTAATGCGGCTCAGCCGCCACGCCCAGCTCCGCCCCGCCCCGCCCCTCTCCGCTCCGTACTTGTGCCCAAACAGCTTATTATGCGCTCGAGAACTCAATATTTTGCTCTCGCTTAGTTCGCTACTCGTTGCTCTGGTAGACTTTCAATACGAACTTGTAGTTCTGGGAAGTTCCGAAGAATCGCTGGAGCAATTGCTGGGCTTTCCTAAAAAGTATCGTTTTACTTCAATTCAGCGTAAATTTGCATATGAATTAAGAGTTCTTCGAATTGTAGTGAGATGGTTGTTTGATCAGATCGAAAAGTAATCAAGTAGATGAGTACTTGAATGTGATCTAAGCATTTTATGCGTTTCAGAAGAATCATTCGATGTCTACTGAATCATTTATTGTGTATGCAGCATTCTGGCAAATTGTGATAATAATCTGCGTATGCGAATGCTTTCATAATTAATATTAAAAAGTCTTTGGCTGACCTTCTTTGTGCGGCTTAGTGTGGCAGCCAGCTTTCAGAAAACACATTTAGGCGAGCGTTAAGCAATTTCTCTTTTCGAAAATTATTTATGAAATCGTTTAAGCATGAATATGTAACACAAAATGTTAAACAGCTATCGCATTCTGTCCATCAAAAGCTATTTTCATTGGCATGCGAATGTGAGAAAAGATTTCTGTCGTGCCAATTTGCTGTTTGTTTGTTGTTGCCTTGGCCTTGTATCAGATTTCCTATCATGTTTGTTCGATAATGTGCCAATTAAATTATAATTTATGGCGCAAATGGCAAACACAAGTGCTCGTTAAGTGGGCATAAGTGTAGAAGCAGATATATCGCCATATCTGTGTGCCATATAATCAAATACTTCTACACTACCTGATGTGCATAATTAATTGTCTTTTATGCGAGATTCTGGTCAACACGTTTACATTCTTTCTCCATTATTTATATTTTGTTCGTTTTTCTTCATTTTGTTCGAGGTTGTTGCTTCTCTGATAACAAAAGACGAGCAGCGACGACGGACGACGGCAGCAAACAATAAAAAGAGAAGAAGAAATTTCTCGACTCGCCAAAAATTAATTGTGCGCAACAGGCGCAAATATGTGCGTAGTTTTAATTAAAAATAATTATTTGAGCCACTTGACTGTTTCGTGCACTTCCCCTCTCCTCTGTTTGCCAAGCAAAGCGACTCTAATTAAACACAATTAAAACGCTGCCTGCTTCCCTCAGACATCAAAAATCGAGGCGACGGGGTATTTTGGGTTTTCCTCTTGCCAGAAGAATGAAGACAGAAATGCAAATGAGCCAGCATAAAAGTCAAGTAAAATAAAATTAAGTAAAGTAAAATAAAGTAAAGTAAAGTATAATAACATGTAAAAAGTTCACTGAACCGTAAAGTTCGCTGCACGAATTTGGCAAGCAAAAATTAAAGACAAAAGACAAAACAAATACTCTCTCGCAAATTCAACTGAACTTTGCCACAATGGATGCCGCAGAGAAAGATCTTGAACAAAAGACGGAGACCGTGTCGACTGTCGATATCAAGTGGCTGCCTCAGATTCGCACAAGTACATGATATATGATTGTAATCAACTCCCCGAAGAGGCTATCTCTGTACTCGTGCACTTTGATTGATATTCCCCGGAGAGCTCTTCACTCGGGTTTCTCCAAACGCGAAATACTCGCATCATTGTGGTTACCTAAAGTGCCATTTAATGAATGCTCTTCCATTTCATTAGTTGGCTTTGCGGGTTTCATGATTTCTCAATACCAAGCTACAGACTGTACAAGTATAAACTTTGTCTAAGAAAGATAGGGATTCCTTTGAAGAAGTTTCTTAAAGCTCTTCACTTGCTCAAAAGATGTTTTTGGGATGCATATTTTGAACAAATTGATTGCGATTGTAAAAGAAATAATTGAAGGTATCTTAGATCATTATAATGAAGTCTTCTAGCTTTAAAGTAGACAATAGCTGGTAATTTTGTGGTCGCTTTGCGTTAAGCAATCGAAGACGCAAGATCTCAATGTGAAGAGGGCCATAATCAGTCAACTTAATGGCTTATCCTATATGCATTTATCCTACCTAGCAGCCCCAAATTGCGCATGTTGCATGTGCCGCATGTGGAGCGGGGCTGGCGGGGCATGAGGGGGCTGTATCCCACGTCATTAAGTTACTTAATCACTGTATTTAATTTCCTACAGTTTCAGTTGTGCCTCATTATCTTAGCTCGAAACGAAACGAAACGAAATGAACGACGTTGCGACGTTGCAGGAGCAGCTCGCAGCTCGCAGCTCACGTTGTCTCCGACTCTGTCGCTCCCGTTCGCTGTCTCTTTCCCCGCTGCTGACCATGTGAGTTGAAGCGTGTTAAAAATGTAAACGCATGAATCACACGGCCATTTGCCAGCAAGTTTTCAGTTTCGGTTTCGCTTTATTTATTTACAAGCGCTTTTTTCGCTGTCTCTCTGCCTCTTTCCTTTTCTTTTCGTTTTTTTGCGGAAATGTTTGGCTTTTGTCGTTGTTTTTTTTTTATTTAATTTGTTTTACGTTGTTTGCGCTAATTGGCGAGCGATATTCGGCCAAAATCAATGCGAGCTGTCGCAGCCGCCAATTGTTGTTGCATGCGTTCGCTTAACGGGGCCAAGACAGTGACTTACCTGCAAGCAGAAGAAGAGAAGAGAAAGAACAGCAATTAGTGAGTGAGCGGCATTTAAATCAATAATATTGTGCAGCTAGCCAGCAAAGACAAATTAAATAGCCTAATTAAGCAACGGCGTACGTTACTTTGCACTGCAAGTTGCAATTCCCTGGGCCACAATCAGCACAGCGCACCCTCCCTCTGCCCCTCGCGCGCTCCCCACCACGTAATTATATCAATTGATTGCAATTTATAGTGCCGCAGGTAGAGACGGGCAGCAAGGGCGCGCTCTGTGAGCTGTGCGAGGTGTGTGCAGCGAGGCCAGACTCACACACACACACACACACACGCACACAGCCTTTTAGTTGTTATCCTTGAAATAGTACAATGCCTGGCGGAGGCTGTGCGACTGCGCGACGTCGAATGCCGAAGCCGAAGCTGAAGCTGAAGTCGCCGACGACGACGCAAGGTAAACACTCAACGAAGCAGCGATAAAAATCGTGTAGAAGGAAAATTAACAGAAAAGCAGAGAAGCAAACGAAAACGAAGGCTAAACTGTAAGAAAGCTGCTGCGGGGTCTGCTCGACTGCCAGATACTCGTTACTCCACTTACGAAGTGTGCGCAAACAAACGAAATAAATGCAATGGAAACTTCGCAAACTTTTAAAGTCAACTTCATTTGCTTGGAGCTTACATGGATAGTGTTAGAGATATAGAAGCACAGACCAACTACAGTTTTGCCAGCCTATAACACCCTGCTGACTTTTGGCTGGCGGGTATGAGAAATAAAACGAAATACATTGGAAACAGGCTCAGGCAGCAGGCGAAAAGGGAAGAAGACAAACTGCTTTCGGATTCCGATTCTTTGCGCGTCTCCACTCCACACACCGTTCGCTTATGTGTGTGTTGGTTCTTTGTGTGTTTGTTCTTTGTTCTGTGGAACTGAAAGATGTGCCTACTCCTCGCTCGAGGAACAACAACAAAACTCGATTAACTCGACATTAATTTTAATTCGACAGCATTTTTTGTTGTTCTTTTCTTTTTGTTTTAAGTTTCTCTGCGCTCTGTTGCTGTGTGGAATGAAATTTTGTGTTTGTTGCTTGAATTTAATTTCGCTCGTCTGTTTCATGTGCGCTTCCCGTCTTCCTTCGTCTTATTTATTTGTATTTGTATTTGTATTTGTAATTTCATTCTCTTTTTAGCCAGCTTGTTGCTTGTGTTTCACTTTAACCCCATTATGCAGCAAGCATTTCCAGTTCCAGTTCGCTCTGCGCTGATTTTCATTTCAATTTCAATTTCAATTCCCTCATTCCCACATCCAGTGCCTTACCCCTAAACCCATCCATACATGTCTCAGTCCTTTACATTTTTTATCTCTTAATGTTAATTAAATGTGTTTCCCCTTTGTTCGTGTGCCTTTTTTTTTGTGTTTTGCTTTTTACCATACTCCCCGCCTCTAATTAAATTTTAACTTTAAGGCTTTCTCCTTACACACATACGTATAAATATATATGTATTTTGATTTTTATTAGCTTGCTCTCTGTGTTGAAATGAGTTCTATTTCCGTTATTGCGCACACATATTTATGAGGCGCCATTAAACATTTACATTCGGCTCGCTGACCAGGAGCAGACAGCTCTCCCAGCCTGGCTTTAATGGCCCAGCCATAAATCATCTGTGCGCATTTTACATAACATAAATGTGTCTTTATCAATGCCACAGGGCCAATCAATGGACCCACTGCCAGTTGCCCACTCCTCAACAACGATGGCAAAAAGCAGCATATTGAATACACAAGTATATATATACATATATATGTATTTCTCAGTTGGTTAACGACTTTTGCGAAAGGAACAGGAAGTTTCTCAATTTGCAGGCATTTTTTAATGGCGTGCTGTAATTAAGAGCACAAACCAATTGGAAACTGAATACTATGCAGACAACTGCTGATGATTCCAATTCGAGCAGCGCCTTGAGGCGTCGTCTTCGGCAAGGTCTTTGCTATCACATCAATTGATATCACTGCAGCAGCTGAAGCTCTTATCAATATTTTCCCATAAATAAACGTAAACAAGAGACACTTTTGTTTTGTTTTTTTGGCTAAATGTTATCGATGTGTTTGCGTGGAAATCTGGGCCAACTGTAAACTTGGCGAGGCACTTTTCAAGGTTCTTTTTTCGTGGGTTTTCTCTTGCGCAATGTTGACTTGAAATACTTTTGTTTGAGTTGGGATCGTTTAATTAATTGCTGGCATTCGACTGTGCGAGGCGAGGCGGAAGTTGCCAATTACAAGGAGCTTGAGCAAATGAGTCATCGCTGTCATTTACTTAGTTACTGTGCTACTTGCTGCATGCCACATGCCCCGTTGTGTTCCTTTGTGGCGCATTTTCAAGCAATTAAAATTTAGAGCCGTTGTTTATGGGCAAAGTAAACGATTTCATTTAATTAGATTTATTTTTATGCGTTGCCACTTGAACGTCGTCGCTTCTCACATACATGAGTGGGGCTTATTTACGCATTTGCTGCTGCCCCCAAGGGGCAAGCCGCAAGAGGCAAGAGCCAGAGCATGCGGCACGAAATGCAAAGAGTCTGCAACAGGAAAACGGCATTGGCATAGAGCTTTTTACGACTATAAATAACGATAATACCTATAATTGCCGACAATTCATTATTATGGTAAGATAATTTGATATAAATGGACTTTACGTGACCCCAACACCGACTGCAAAAGTGCCAGCAACAACAACAACAACAGCAACACAAAGTAGATGAAGATGCTGTCTCTCGCCTCTGTCGGCGGCAGTCGTAAAAGATTTCTGCCCCGACAAAGTCGCAGACTCTCCTCTAGCATATATTGTATATATATACACGCTCTTTGTGTGTCTCTTGGCCTCCAAAAGGTGTCGACTCCAGAGCTTGTTGTTGTTGCACTTGAGACACGGCCAGGCGTTGGCCATGGACACTTTTTATGGCCACATTTGTTGGGATTGCGCTACGTTGCGATGCAGAAAATCAATTTCTTGCCAGCCATACGATTTTTCCTTCATTTCTTACACGCAGCTCGCAATAAAAATGTTCGGCAATTTGATTGAGTTGCTGGTGGGAAGAATGCGTTGATTAAACGTCGTGCAATCGAGCAATGCGTGGAGAAAACTTGAGGCATTGCCATGATAATTGCAAGATAGTTTCGCAGCGAAAACTGCTTGAGAAATGCGCAAATTTCTATAAATTGCCGTTCGATGCAGCCAAATACATCTGAAGGGAATTTCTTCACAATTTCGTTTTTATTGCAGACATTTCCATGAAAAGTGCGCAGACATTTTCCATATAATTTAATAGACAGTTCAAAGCAAAGTCGAGTCGAGTAAATGCCCTGCATGTAACTGCATTTCCAATGTGATTTCCTGCTTGGGCAAACGCCAATCAGGCAATGACTTGAACTTTTCCCGCTGCACACGCTCCATTTAGTAATGCACCCCCCTCCCCGCCCAGCCTGTTTGTCAAAGTGCCGCCTCTTTGGGGTTTAATTAAAGTATGCGCTTTTATTTCTCATTTCCTGCTGGCGACGAAAGTGCATCATCGAAAGAGAGCGCGCAATAAAACTGATCAATAAAAATTTAAATCAAATTCCAAACAAAATTATTTTTGGGGCGGGAGCAGTGCGGAAGTGCGGCAGCAGACAGAGTATGCATATTTATGAGCTCGCCGCAAATTATGATCGTCTCAATTAAGTTTATTTGTTGTGTGTGTGTGTGTGTGTGCTGTCATTTGTTAGGCAATCAACACAATGGCACACACAGCTAAACAAATCAAATATGCTAAGACTATGCAAAACTGGCTAAGCACACGACGAGAAAGAAACTCAAAACTCAAAAGAAACAACACAAATAAATAGACAAAGATGATTATTTGTCTCATCTGTTGGCTTTGTGCATTTCTCGGCAACACTCTGCAACTCACTTGAATTTTAATTAAGGCCCCAAAGTCAACACCAAGTTGCAGGCTCCTCGACACGCCCATTTTGCATTAAATTTATTCGCCTGTTTCGTTTTCGTGCTGCGATTGTGTTTTAATTGCAAGCGAGAAATGTGTCAATTAAATTTAAAACTTGACAGCACTGCGCATTGAATGGCTCTCAAAGCTGTTGCCTTTTGTGGCGATTCGTCGCCGTATCTTGTATCTCGTTTCTTGTATCTGTATCTGTAGTTGGCTGCGTTGGCAATTTGCATTTCTTTTGGTCTCTAATTTGCTGGCAATATTTGTGCAAAATAAAATTAAACTGCAGTTTAAACAAAGCAAAAATTAAAAGCAAATATTAGCGCGCACATAGAAAGAGAGAGAGCGGGAGCGGAGCGGAAGCGGGAGTTGGCTTAAGCAAGAGGCGGCACATTTACATATGCAAACATGACATAAAATGTTGGCCCTGCCTCCCGCCGCCTTCACTCCCTGCTCGTTCCAGAGAACTCAACAACTCATGCCCCATGCTGACAGAGAGTTTTCCCCCCTTTGTTTCGCCCTCGCTCGGCTGGCTTCGTCTCCGGCTTGGGCTTCGCCTTTGCCACTCTGCTGGAATTTTAATAAACGAATGTCAATATTTGCACAACATAAAGCAGAAAATATAACGCAGCTGAAGCTGCACAAAATACATTTATATAGGTATGTGTGTGTGTGTGTGTATATGCCGAAATATATCTCTAGCTGCTGCATGCATATAGGCATCCAATCTGAGCAGACTCAAATCCAAATCCGAGCTATGTCTCCTGCTGTTTGCATTGTTTTTTTTCTTCAGCACTTTTTTCGCTGTTTTGTTGCTTCTGATTGCCTCAGCAGCCCAAGCCCAGCCCGGCTACAATAACAATAACAGCCGAATTTCTCTGTAAATCCAACTGAGTGGCAATAATTTCATGAATTTACTTGGCAAACGCTCCAAAAATGCCTAATAGCCCAATCAAGTGGCCAATTGACTAGAGCAGCAGACGACGGCAGCTTGATGCGTTTATGCCATGCTCGAAATTACGATAAGTAAACATGATGAATGAAATTGTCTCTCGAGTGATGAGTTTTGTTGTGCTCCAGAAATGTGCAAAATGTGAATTTCACAATGCGACTTAAGGTGTTCGTAGTGTGTAAACTTGCTGTACGTGTTGTTAATTGCGGTTGTGATATCATTGTTTATGCGTTGTCATGTGTAATAAGTAATAAATATGCAGCAAAGTCGCAGTTTGTCTTTGAAGTGCTTTCAAATAATTGGGTGGAAATGCCGAATTTATTGCTGTTTATCATGATATCGCATCGTAAAATGATTAATTGACATTTATGGCGTTGTTGCCAATCTTCAAACTGGTGCTGCGACGTTGCCGAACTTCGCGCAGATGCAATCTAAAGTATTCAGCTGCAAGTCGCGCTCGAGCAACACAAGCAACCATCTTAGAAGTTGCTGCAGTGTTGCTAGTCAGCCAGATGACAGTGTTAGATAGTGTCTGCAGCTTTACAAACGGCGTATCAGCTAACACCTGAGCGCTGATAATAACGGCGAGTACAGTGGAAACACGCGAGAGCGAAGCGCTGCAGCCGTGTATCTGCTGAAGAGAAGCGGATAATCGCGCGTAGTTATCGGCTCTTAAGCATTAAGGTGGCATGTGCAACCAGCGACTGGCAACGGGCAACAGCGAGTGGCAACAGCGAGTGGCAAACTTGTTCGTCGAGGAAAACACTTAACAATAATTTTAGCATTTTCTATTTTGTTTTGTTTTTATCAATTTGACATATTGACGTTGAGCGCTAAAAGTGCATTAAAGTAGCTGCTGCCTCGAGATACGTCGAGGGCAACGACTCGAGGAGTAGCGAGTAGGATGGGGATGAGGAGGAGGAGGAGGAGCACACCTGACACCTGACCTGGTTCAGGGCCACTTGCGAGATACGCGTCACGATGACAAATTGTGCGATATCGCCGGCGTTTCGAATGTATCTGCTAGATACTCGTACGACGACTGCAGCGAGTATCTGCAGCTTGGGTTAAGTTGAGTTCGACTCGAGTTCAGCGCAGTTCAGCTCGCCGTTTAGCTTTAGCTCTGCTTGTTAGCGCTCTGCCATTGTTCGCGCTCTTGTTGCTGTTGCTGTTGCTCTTGCTGTTGGCTGTTGGCTGTGTGCATTTGCATAGTTTAGTTGGCTTTGCGCTTTGCACGCTTTTTCGGTTTTTAGCAAAGTCATTGCAGCCCATTTCTCACATTGAGGCAGGCGAACAGCGACAGCGACGGCGACGACGACGGCGACGGAGACAAGCTGTCAGTTTGGCTTTGCTCGTTGACTAGACCAAAGCAAACCAGACAGGATATGAAAAAGTGTCGGTGTATAATGGTAAGCCCAACAACAACAACAACAACGGCAACTACTTGCCAAGTGTGCTGTTGACGAGCGAGCGCAGAAGAAGAAAAAAATGGCAAACAACAACAAAATAAATACAAAGTGCAAATAAAGACGGCAAATGCACTTAAACTGAAGTGAACTTTACATGCAACCAGCAACAACTCAGCCTGCCACAGAAGAGCTCCACAAAACTATACACATATTTATAAAAAGAGCTTTAAAAGGCTCGCAAGAAGTGACAGCGAAATTAAGTTGTTTAACCAGAGAACGCTCACGCTCTGCCCCCCGCGCGCTTGTCTCATAAATATCGAATGCCCAGGGCCCAAAGAAATCCATTTGCAAAAGCTCGGCGAAGTGGTGAAAATAAAGCGCGCGACGCGACCATGTTGTCATCGACAGCTGACTAATAGAGATTAGAAACTAGTCTTATCAGATCACTCCATAAAACGGCTATAGCTGTGCGCAGAAGTGGGAAGAGTGCAAGGTTCAGGCCAAGCTAGTGATACTCTAGCTCGGCAATTCCCAGCTGATTAGTTAGACATTATATTGCGATACTTGTAGATATTTCCCGATACTCTGTCTTAAGCGAAGTACAAGCTCAGTTAGATATAGAAGAGCTATTGAAAGACGTCTTTATTATCAAGACATTATATTGTGATACTTGCAACTTTGTCTTTCTGTTTCTTATTAGTTTTGACTTGAATGAAGAGCGAGTTTAGGTGAATGTAGAAAACCAATTGGAAGAATTATTTGTGTTCAATTCCCCTTGGAAGTCGTGGTGAATAACATTGTGTAGCTTTATCTTTCTATCGTCTTAAGTGATGTTAAGGTAGATATAGAAGACCTATTTAAAGAACTATTTATTATTAATTCCTTATAGAGCTTTTGGTGAATAACAAGGCATAACATTGTGTAGCTTTATCGAGTTAAGCTGAATGTAGAAAACTTATTCAAAGAACCGTTCATTATTTCTGTTTGCAAGTTGGGGTGAATAGGTGTAAGAATCATTTATATCAATGCCTTTCGAAAGTAGTGGGGAAATATTATTGTGATAATACCTGCAACATTGCATTTCTTTCACCTTATGCTATTTCCTTAAGTGAAGCAGGAGTTAAGGTAAGGAAATACCTATTTGATGGCAGCCATTGTAGGCAACTCCTCTTGGAACTTGTGGTAAATATGGGGAAGTATTATTGTGCTACTACTTGCAACTTTATTTTCGTCTGATAGTATTTCCTCAAGTTGAGTTAAGTTGAGTGTATTGCCAACCTATTGAAACAATTGTGTGTTATCATTGCCTTTCGCAAGTTGTGGTGAATAAGGGGAAATAACATTGTGATAGTACTTGCAACTTTATCTTTCCTGCTCTCTATTCCCCACTCTGATACAACACTCTTCATTACTCGACTAAATTGCGAGTCAAGTGTTGAGAGAATTGTTATTTGTATGTTTCATGAGATTACGACGCTCTTCTGCATTTCCGCTTTGTGCGCTATCCTCAAACGTTGCGCAGTGCGCTGCGATTACCCGCATTCAAATGCACTTATCTGCACCGAAATTCGAAATTAGAATATTCGTAGAGAAAAGCGGCGGCTTCAAGTGCCGCGCTGCGATAAGGCAACCGAAATAGAACAATTCTTTGTTAGAGCCATAGATTTATGGCAGCCATAAATAGATTATAATTATTGTTTCCATTCGCATTCGCATTCGCGAGCGCATTTTATCTGCACAGTGCCCAGCATTTCTTTGCCATGTGACCAGGGGGAGGTCAGAGATTCGCACGTGCCCGATAAGCGAGAGTGAGAAGACGGGCATAATTATTTACTTAACTATAGTAAGTTGTAATCAGAATGCCCGCCGTCTTATCGAAGCCAACTTGCGCAGTGTTTAGGTTTTCGCGAAAGTTTCTTAGACATTTTAACGGTTATCGCAGCTGGCGAAATTCAAAATTCAAATTGCCTGCCCTTTAAGTGGCGGCCCATAATAAACGTCTAACAACTTAAAGTTCCAGCTCGACTCGAGCCTCGACTTCGGTCTGCAGGCGAGGCGAAGGCATTGCAATAAATTTGAAATAATTACCTATTATGGCTTTACTTTTGCAACTGTGCATATAGCTAGAGAGAGAGAGGGGGAAGATACGAATGTATCTGTAGCTGGGCATTTGCACTTAATGGGGCCTGATGGCGAAGAGGCACAACAGGAAAATGCCGCTCGAAATTGTCGTAATTTATTATGATGTCCTAGATTACATGAAAATTGTTTTCTTTCGATTATAGTGGCACATTGTGAGTGCTGTTAGCGTAGGTAATTTAAATGCAACTGCCACGATCTCTTTTCTTTTCTTAGGTTAAATTAAATGTAAATATAATAAACGTGGCGCATAAATCCATGCGTGACAGTTTTTGTGCGGGCCACCGCTTGAAAGTTGGCCTCAGTTCCCAGCCTCCTCCCTCCCTCCCTCCACTCTCTCTCTGGCTCTCCTCGCAAACTGGTTGTGACAACTTTCTATAGCTGCACACACACACACGGGCTGTAGATACAAAGTTAGATAGCCATGATACATTGGGGTTGCTGCTTCCTTGAGCATTGTGCAAAATGCGAAATGCGAAATGCAAAAATAAACCTAAATACTTTTTGATCTGAAATATGCCCCAACCTGGTTCCGTTTCGCATATGCGACTCTCGCAATGCGGCCAAATGACAACAAGTCCCAAGTATTTCCAGTTGATTTAAGGCCGCTTAGTACTTCAGGTACTTTCAGCTGTTCGCTGTGTGGGTTTCAATCTATCAGAGAACTATTTACATACAATACGCGCTGCGAGGGCTGTTCGGTTAGCACTCACTGTAAAATTAGCCACGCTCTAGAAATACTGGGAAAAGCGAGGAAAAACAACGGCAGGCAGCCAGCGAGACGGCGACGCGACAACACAACAACACAAAAACACAAAATGCCAAAGCAATAAAATTGCAACAAGAGCAAGTGAAAAACTGTAGACGGAAGACAGCATTTGTTGCGCTTGCCAAGATTAAACAAATGAAATGAATTATTTACATGCCAAATTAATGTAAATGCTGAATTTGAAACAACGTCAAAGACGCAGACGCTGGCAACTTTGTGTTATTTGCAAATTGCACTCTTTATTTAGAGCACAACTAAATACAAATGGCAAGTGTCTCTGATTTATGGCGCACAACCAACTCGCTGTGGGGTATTTGCAGCCACAACGAATTCTAATCAAATTCGAGGTGTGGATAAAATTATTAGTGCCATTACTATATTGTGTAGTAATGCACTTTATTTGTGTGGCTTAATCAAAAACAATATCTAAACTTTGTTGCAGTTGCTTTGCATACTTCGAGGCGCCACTCATTTGTTATCTTGCCCCATAATTAACAGCTGTCAGTGGGGGTATAATCAAGTCGAGTTGCCTGCTGCATTTCGCATTGTTTATTTCAGATTATTATGCATAACATTGCCGGGGCAGCGGGGCAGACAGGCAGGGAGGGGGGGCATTGCAAACGGGGTTGTTGCAAAATGTATTTATATGCTAATTGCATTTGCCGTGGCCTCGCATGGACAGCCAGAGAGCGGCAGTGTACTAAGTACAATTAATTGCTCCCCACACAGACAGCTACAGAGAGAGAGAGAGAGAGAGAGGGGGGAGCCAACGAGAGAGGGGACAACGCGCAGTATTCTAATTGAAGTTGGAATTTATGGAGCCCATTAGAGTCGATGGGCAGCCGAAACTTGTCCGAATCTTTAATTATGCGGGCTGCATTCTTGTAGTCTTGCTAATATTTTTGGCTAATTTCGTACTCGAAATTGTTGGGCTAATAACTTTGCGTCGCATGCAACGTTTGGCAGCAACATGCAACAACGACAACGAGCCAACAACTTTATAGAAAACTAGCAGGTTGTGCAAACATTGTCGTTGTTGTTGCATTCGATTTTCGCCATCTCTTCCTACTTTTTTTTCGTTAGTTGTTTCGTTTTTAATGATCTGCACGAAGTTAACTTTAATTTATGTATAAATTTAATTTAATGCCGGAAAATGCATAAATTTTGTAGTTATTTCGTTTTTCGCTCTTCCTTCTCCATCTTCTTCTGCGCAGCGGCAATTTTCAATTGCTGTTTTGTAATGGAAACGAATAAAAAGTCAAGTGATAAACAAGCAAAGAATGCAGCCTCAAACTGAGCGACGAGCACTTACCCTGCAGCTCTCCACTATTGTGTGGCATACCCGCTAAAAGTGAGCACACTTTTAGAGGGTATACAAATGCCTTTTGCTGCTCAAATGTCAAGCATTCGATTGCTGTTGCTCAAATTCACTTCTTTTACTTTTGTTGTCTTTGTGGCGTTCGTTGTTTGCAACTTTCTTTACAAATAGCTGGCGGTTGTTGTTGTTATTTGCAGTTGTTGTTGTTGTTGTCAACAACTCGTGGCGTTCGGTTTTGTTTAAATAATAAGTATATGCTTATAAGTTTCATATATTATTACGGCGCGAAAGCGCGGCCATTTCGTAATCGCAATGGCATTTGAGTATGAAAACAACAACAGCAACAACAACGACAACAACGACAACGACAAAGTAAAAATGTTTATTATTTGCATTTGCCGTTAACACGAAAATTTGTTAACACGAGATTCAATTACGAAGCACGACTTCATCTCTATCTGCGTCTCTGTCTCGCTCTGTGTTGCTTGCCACATGCAATGGATTGCATAAGCTGCCCCCAAATGCGGAGAGTCGAGCGACCGAAAACAATTTATGCAAGGAATTCGTGAATATAATGAAGTAATTAAGTCCAAATATGTTGGCCAGGCCAACAAATTGCCGGCCAAAACAGGAGTAAACACATGCAGACGGCTTTCTAACTTGCCTATCAATTTATTTGCATTAGCTTCGGTTCAGGATAAGCACTCGATGTCTGATGTCGAACGGCAAATAGCAAATGTAAGCGCCCAAGGCTAAGATACATTTGATGCGAGTATCTTGATCTGAGACGGAGGCAGCTGCAACCACAGCCGCAGATTGTAGACAACAACAAAAACAACAGCAACAGCTGGGCAGAGATTAATGAGGGTTATGCTTAACCCCTTGCACCCCGCGTGGAGAAGGGTGAACCAAGGAATTTTGATTAAAAATGCCAGGGAACTTGAAACAACAAAGGGCTGCGGCAGCAGTTAAGGGCGGATCTCAGCATAAGACGACAGATAGCCAGTAGACGGTGTGGCATAACTGCCAGATACCCGGCAAATCACTAATCAACTTTGCACTTCTACTTAGCGAACTGCAATTACAGGGTATGCGGCGTGTTCAATGAGCAATATGCACTTAATTGCAGTTTGTTTGTTTCTTCAGTTTTATCATAATTGCTAGAATGTGCAAAGTTGAATTTATATGCGCAAGTTTTGCATGAATTTATAAGCCGAAACTTTGCCATGGGTCAGAAAGATGCAGCACTCAAAACAACGAGCACAACAAAAATAGTAACAAAAACAAATTACAGCGTGTGCGCAACTTTTTTATGCAGCATCAAAAAAATTTATGACAGTTTGGCAAAACTTTGCGACGCACACACAAACTAAACAAAAAAAAAACGAAGAAAATAAAATAAAAAAAATGGAATGCAAGTAAGAAGTGCGGGCAAGGGAGATGTGGGAAATTTGAAGGCGGTGGGCGTGGCGTTCGCATTGCAAAATGACGAATATAGGAAGTTTTATGAATTGAATTGCATAAATCAAAGAAAGTTGCGACAGATCGAGGCGGGGCAAGGAAACTAGAAGGCAAAGATACGACTCGTCTGATGTGAAAGGTAGACAGAGAGAGCGAGAGAGCTAGAGAGAGAGGAGGGGGGGGGGGAGCGAGTCTGGGCCAACACGGAAATGCTGGGCGCAAATAATGGATACCGTACTCGTGGTCGTATACTTGATATGGTAATTTATTATGTTTTTATTGCCTTTTGTTGTAGAGCAAAATGCGGCCAGAGTTGCCTGACTGCTTCGCTTTTGTCGGGTTGCCAGCCCTTGCCGTGGTCATTAATCTTTGTTATGGCACACACACACACACACACACATGCAACGGACACGAACACATGGACAAATGGCTGCGTTATCCTTTTGCATTTCGGCGTAACTTGAGTCGCGGCAAACTCGCATAATTTTCAATGTTGTGTCTATGCGACTGCGTGTGTGTGTGTGTGGTGCAAATTTAATTGCGCAGATAAATTTGCGCAATGCTAATAAATTAATATTTATGTGCGCTGCTGCTTATTCCCTGCCTATCTGCCTCCCGCTCTAGCGCGCATCATTTTTAATGTGTGCATTGTTGCTGCAATTGCATTACTTTCTGCTGCTCTTGTTGTTGCTGTTGTTGCTGGCGTTGGGCCACGAATTTAATGCATCTTCAAGATGCACACACAGACATGCATATTGAATAAATGCACAGCACAGTAAATTGCACAAGTGTGTGTGCTCCTGTTGTTGTTGTTGTCGTTGCCTTTTGTGCGCTGTATTTTATCTCTTGCCTTCGCTGCTGTTGTTGCTTTTTATGTCGTGCCATTTCAGCGAAGCTCGCAACAAAGCATAATAAAACTAATTGTCTGCGCTTCGCTCTCGCACACAGCGCGCACTAATACACTCGCACTCACATGTGTGCTGAGTGCGAGCGAGCGAGAGCGCAGCAGAGCAGCGACTGTTGTGTAGTGTGGTGCGAGAGGGGGACGGACGACAGCCATCCACATGTTTGCCATTCTGTTTCCTTGGGGCCGGCACAAACTATGCGACGGCAACAAAGTCAGCGACGCGTTGCCGTAAAAATTCGCGAAAAAGAAGCGAAAAAAAAAACAAGGCACACAACAAAATTTAACACGCCGCATTTAGTTTATTTGAATTTGTGTTCTCTTTCGGCTTTCTTACGCGCACTTCTGCTTTTTCGGTTTCTGTTTTAGTGGCTCCTGCTGCTGCTGCTGCCCCCTCTCGCTCATTCCCTTTTGCAATGTGTCGCGCTCGAGTAACAAAATTTATGCGACCCGCCATTTTGCTATTTGCATTAGGCAGCCCTCCAAACGGTCCCCCGCTCTCTTACGCTCTTGCGCTCTCTTACCCACTGTTCTATGCAGCGCGCGCTCTCTTGCGCTGCATATCAGATAACTGCAGATTGATCGCGGAAGAGCGTAATGAGAGCAGAAAACAAAAAGCTTACAGTGGATCAGAGCTGCTTGTTCTTGCGGCGGAAATTCGCAGCGCGAGTAATTGATAAAATACAAGACAAGTATTATAGTATTTATCAAGTGCAACTAATTGCTAATTGGATTGTCGGAGGGAAACCCTAATGGAATATTAAGTTGTCAGCCCAGCTGGGGCAAATGATATAGGACAGACAGGTTCTATGCGCCGAGTGCTGTGTGCTGTGTGATGAACCGGCTAACCCGCTTTTTCTCGAGGAATGCCAATAAATGAATAAATGTAAAGAGTACCTAAAACCAGTTTGGCTTCTTCTTCTTCATTTACCTTTAATTCTTCCCCACACATCCGACAACCGAGAAGCGAAAGAATAGAATAGAATATATGTACAACAGCGATAAAAGAGAAGCAACCTAATTTATCGCTCTATTGCAATTGTGTTTTATTCACTTTTGCGAGCGTTTCTTGCACGCCTCATTGACCTCATGCGATTTTCACACACTCATTAAGGTGGCTTGCAGGTGAGAGATGCTAACGAAATTAAAAACGATTTACCATGCGCCAATTTTCAGCACTAGCCAAGCTAATGAATTTGCTTTAAAATGCACAAATTGAATAAAAAGCGGAGAAATAACGAATTGCATGCGCTTGCTGCAATGAATTATTAATGGAAATCGCCCATCTATAGCTAGAGATAACAGAGTGTAAGAATAAGAATACGATTTATCCACTTAAAAGGTTCTCCCGGATGTCGGCTCGATTTTTGCAAGTGTAATTCGTTAGTTATTTCTTTCTTTCCCATTTCAATTGCCTTTGCGAATCAATTTCGATTCGTTGCGCTTCCAATGGGGGATATACATATATACATATATATATATATATATATATATATATATATTTTGGGCAACAAGCAAGCGAATTTTATTGATTAATATCGGCATGAGTAATTGAAGTTTGAATGCGACTGTAATGACAGCAAGAATGTGAATACTGAGTGGGTTAGTCAGCATTCACTGCCATTGTTGTTGTTTCTCTCTTTCCTCAACATCAATTTCAATCTCTCGATCTTAACCTCAACCTCCGCCTTCGCCCCCGCCCCCGCCTCCGCCAGCAACTGCGATTGACTTCAGCTCGGGCTCTAGATCAAGATCCATTGTCACGACCTCAAAAGTTCATGCGAAAAAAGTGACTTGCGAGTCGCGGATCAAAGTATTTAACATTTCTGATTGTCTCTTCTAACCGTCTGCAGTCGGCATTTTTAATTAATACCATTTTTGTCAAACTATCTAATCGTCAACAACAATTCTTGTTGAAAGTTTCATCAACAATTGCGTATTTATTATCAGCGAAATATTTGTGCGAAATTTCAACGTTCGACATTCAATTGCCGTTGAAAATCAATCAATATGCGTGTATATCTTGAGAAATCCAATTGAATATCTAGAAACTAGCACGAGCATTTTAATTTTATAATTATTTGCGTTGTCGATACCGATGTCGATCGCTTTTAGTCTGAGGCTATCAATCAAAAATTAGTTCCATAAGCTCAATTGAGTTTCGAAAGTGAAATACGTAAGACGGCGAGATTTATCGGGAAATGATTGATGCATTTGGAGTGAATTCAATTCCATTTAATTCAATTCAATTCAGTTCGCTGCGGTGCGGTGCGGTTCAAGTCAAGTTATTTCATTTCATTTGATGTGATAATCGGATCCACTTACTTTATTATCACGTTTGCTGGGGGTTAAAGCTGATCGGGAACTGGGATTGTGGTTCCTCAGTCAAGTCTTCGATTGTTTTGTTTTCTTTTCTTTTGATATTATTAAGCACAAGTGTCTGTGATTACTTCGTATGATTACTTAGAGTGGATAATTAAGGATTATTATGGCGCTGATCGGCTTGTAATTTGTTATTCTTGTTTGCAGTTGTTGCTCTTGCTATTATTATTTTAGAAATAGATTGCACGGAATTTAAGTATTACTTAGTTGCCTTTTTTTTATTGGGTTTAACTACTAGAATATTTATTTATAATTTAGTTGATTTGATTCTTGTTCTCGCACAACGCGCAATTAAACAATTAAATTGTTATTTCATTTATTTACACATTTATTGCTAAAGTTATTTAGTTTATTTCTTCCTCTATTTTCTTTTATTTGCTTAAGTAGTTGTTGTTGTTGCTATTGTCAGACACTGTCGATGTTGTTGTTGCTGCTGCTGTTGTTGTTGGTGTTGTTGTTGCTGCTGCTGCTGTTGAGGTTGTAAACTAATGAGTTTCATGCCGCACTCAATTGTTGCACTCGACATGACATTTTGTTTTCAATTCGTTTTCGATTCGAATTCTATTTCTATTTTCGATTTTGAGCGCGCAAATATTTATTTGTGTGACTGTTGTTGTTGTTGCTGTTGTTGCTTTTTCACGGGTCGATCGCTGGCTCTCTTTTTTGCTTTCTTGCTTGCTTTCAATCTCCACACACTCTTCTTACGCTTGCACACAACATTTCTATGCACATGTGTGTGTTTGTGGGGGTTATGTAGGTGTGTGTGTGAGTGAAATAATGTGTGTTTTGTATATAAAATGGAATATAATGCGCTGATAACGAAATCACATTTTTCAATTGGCAACTGCCCCAAATTTCGTTAGTTACTTCGAGTTGCTTTTCTAGTTGTTTGTGTTTGTTATCTACTAGCTGTTGTTGTTGCTGTTGCTGCTGCTCTTCTTATTTACGTCGTGCTTGTTGTTGTGTGAGTCACATTGGCGGCTTTGTTGCCGTTGCCGTTGTTGTTGTTGTTGTGGTTGTTGCAACGGAAATAAACAATCAATTTTAGTTAAAGAATTTATGCACGCACTCAGCGACATGGGCACACACACACTCACACTCGCGCGCACACACACACTCACACTTGTACACACACACACACGCAGTCGACGCACACACACACACAATCGCACACGCACGCTGATGAATTAAGCACGCGATTTTTGCATGCGAAAAAGATTTCTGATTTTGTGACGCGTGTTTTTTTTTTTTTTGTTGCCTTTTACCACTACGTAGGCAATGCACACCGCGAGGAGAGACTGAGACGCACCACACACGTATATGGCGGAGAGTGAGAGAGAGCGAGAGACAAAGGCCAAAAACTCAAAAGCTCAACTGCTGGGCAACCGTTGGGCAACCGTTGAGTTAGTCGGAAAGCGCGCTTGCCGTTCGCCGACGTTTCACCGTTACGTCCTCGAGGAATCGCGTTTACAGAATGAATCTGAATCTGAACGTGTGGAGTGTAAGGCAGCGTAAAAGATACAGATACACCAATACTCACACACACGCACACACAGCCATACGTGAACGACGACGGCGGCGGCGGCGACGGCGACGACGACAACGACAGCGACAAGCAGCAGCAATTGGCGTTGCTTGCTGCCTGCGTATGAGTGAGAGTATGAGTGAATTTATTTGCCTCAGTGTGTGCGCGTGTGTGTGTGTGGTGGTGTGGAGCTGTCGCTGTCGCTGCCGCTGCTGCCGTCGCCGTCGCTGCGAGAGCGCATGCGAGCGCCCAGAGAGCCAAAGACGAAGAAGCAACAACAACAAAACGTGTTTTCCGCCATTACGAAGCGTGAGTGTGTTGTGCTCATTGAGCGCCAGAGAGTGAGTGAGAGTAAGCGTGAGAGCATGAATGCTGATAAAACAACAACAGCAACACCGGTTGCGGCGACTGCGGCAGCGCCGCTGACGGCAGCAGCGACGTCAGCTCGTTTGGTTACAGCTGTGTGCGTTCGCTTGAGCGTCGCCGTATGCCAGTGTGTGTGAGAGTTGCTACGAAAAAAAGGTAGTAAAAAATAACTGCGGTAAACCGAAAAAGGCACAAAAAACTGAAAACGAAAACGCAGCAGCAGCAGCGGCAGCAACGCAGCGACCACAACAACGCAAAGACAAAAAACTCTCAACTCGCCAACAAAGGCTCAGCCGGAGACGGCAACGGCAACGGCGACGGCGACGCAGACGTCGGAGTTGGAGACGTTCAGAGGGGCGGGTGGGTTGCTGTTCCCTCGCCCACTATTCGTTCCCTTCTCCCCCCCCCCTCGCCCATCGTGTTTTGCACTGAAATGCGCCGCGTTTAGTTCTTTGGCATTTTTGTGCGTTGCGGGCGTTCTTTTTAATTCGTCTCTTTTCGCTTTTGCTCTTTATTTTGTGTCCCGAATTCTGATAGTGAATGTGAATTTGTTGGAAATGGCATTTTGGCGAATTAGATTCACTGATCACTCGAGTAAGGGGGCGGGGGCGCAATGCTGAGCTACTTACAAAGTCGATAACACGTTCTTTGACCCCACTGGGCCAATAAGTAGTAGATAATCGCAGTAGTTGCGGTAACTTACCTGCAAAAGAAGAGAGCAAAAATTAGTATCAGAAAGCGCAAAAATTAATTTTCAATTTCACTTTTAAAACACTTAATACATTATTATTATATTTGATGAAGATTTTTAGTTTTAAGTTCCACTTAAGAAGTGCATAATAATAAATAAAATATTTCATTTTAATAAGCAGGTATTATAAATGAAACTATTAAAAAGCTTTCTTAATTCCTAAAGTTTCCTTTAAAGTATTCTAGTAATCGATTAATTGCTATGATTTTGATATGTATTGGGAAAATATATTACTATCTCGCAATGAATGCAAATCTTTGAAACTAACTTTGCAGCGTGTGTTGCAATTGGAATTATTATTGCCTATTTCCTAATACAATTGGCACAACATTTATGGCTAATTGGAATAAATTGTTTGCAATCCTTTTGTAATCGAATCCAAATGGATCGGAATAATCCAAGTCAATTGGCTTGGGCACAGTTGGGATTAAGGTGACCCCACACACACACACGCACAGACAGTTGAATTCCAGCAAATTCCAATTGGATTGATGGATTGATGTAAAATTGATGACTGACTTCAACAGCTGCATTGCCTGCAAGATTTTTATTGCTTACACAAACAAAATTTGCTCTGCATGGCAAGAGAGTATGTGTGTGTGTGCGAGAGAGAGTGTCTAAGAGTGCGTGCGTGTGTGTGCGTGTGTTTGGGTCTCTCTGTTTTTGTTTTTGCTCATTTTTGCTACGCAACTCATTTGCAAAAACTTCAGCCGGCAATATTTCATGCCACCCATAGAGCAAGGCGCTCTCTCGACTCCACCGCACCCCTCCCCCCTCACGCCATGGCCAACTCTTCGCGGCTGGTCGACCAACCAATTTCCGCCCCCTCACACACACACACACACACATACACATGCACGCAGTGCGAGACACGCACATGGAAGCGATAGCAATGGTGTGAGTGAGCGAGACAGTGAGCATGTGTGTGTGTGTGTGTGGTGGGGTGGAGGGCGAGGTGGAAAAAGTGGCTTCATTACAAATTTCAATTTTGTTTTATTATTATTTTAACTTGCCTTTGTCCGTGTGTGCGTGTATGTGTGTGTGTGCGCGTTTTTGCTTATTTCGTTTGCAATTTTATTTTTATTATTATTATTTTGCGACGTCGCTTTGGCCATTTTGGCATTTCCTTTTTTTCTGCCAAACGCCAAAAACAAAAACAGAAACAGAAACAAAAACGCTGCAGCGACGGCAGCAGCGACCGAGACTGAGACTGAGGCTGAGGCTGAGACAGAGGCAGCGAAATGCTTTTATAATTTGCAGGAAAACTCAGTAGCAGCGTCGAGAGAAAAATCATCATTGTGCGGAGTCGCAGCTGTTGTCTTATTATTTATTTTGCTTTTATTTCCCGCTGTTGTTGCTGCTGTTGCTTTTTGCACCATTTGTTTATTTTTTGGTACAAAATGCGCTTTGTTGTCTTTGCTGCTGCAGCGCAAAAAAGCGAGCGAGAGAGAGAGAGAGAGCATCACAGCCATCATAAGTATAATTTTCGCAGTTGCCATTTTAGCAGCGCAATTCTAAGCAGCTGTATTGCCTGCCTCCCCTCTTCCCCACCCTCCTCTGTCGTACCAGCAACACCCACCATCGACCTCTTTTCAGATCTGGAGCTGGAGATGCGAATGCCAGCAGCGGCAGAGGCAGCGACAGCGACAGCGAGATGAACCTTGTAGAGCGAGGACGCTGGGTGGCGTGGTGGGGCGGGAAAGAGGGGCAACCGCAGTCGCAGCATATGCCGGCTTCTTCTGCTTCTTGCTCTTCTTCGGCGACAATCGACAACAAAACTGCAACAGCAAAACACCAATACACCCAAGCAATGCTCTCACACAAACAAGAACATGCACACACACACATAGACAGCGAGCAGAGCGCGCGCTCTCCGCATATAAAACAGCAGTCAATAAAAGCAGCAGCAGCAGCGGCAGCGGCAGCGACGAAGCCTTGGGGTCATTATTCTCTTGGTCTTGGAGGCGCTCGCTGTCGCTGCCGCGCATTGACGTCGCTGTCGCTGTCGTCGATGCTGTTTGCTGTTGTTGTTATTGCTGCTGCCGCCGCTGCAGCCTAGCCTTGGTGGTTGCTGCGCTCAGACACACAAACACACACACACACACATGCACAAGTTGGGGAGACAGCGCGCTGCATGTGTGTGTGTGTGAGTGTGTGCGAATGCCTCTCCAAACAATGTAATAAAATTCAATTATTCTCATGTGCGTCTTGCACTTTGTTTCGTCTTTTGTTGCGCGCACATTTCGCGAACAGCCGCCACAAAATGCCAAAAGGCGGAAAGTACAGGCAAAGGCAAAAGGCGCTCTGCAAATGCAAATGCAAAAGGCGAAATGCAAAATGCAGAATGCAGAATACAAAATGGAAATGGAAATGATTGCCAAAAGAGAGCAAGAGGACGCAGGGGAGCCAGCACGTCTCCGTATAAAATATGTTGCCCGATGCCGCCGACGCACACACACACACACACACACACACGTAGACAGTGACGCATACTCATGCACTTTCTTAGTCGCTGCACTTTGGCGTTGGCGTTCTTTTTGCGTTTTGCCTTTTGGCTCTTTTCCTTCGCAGCAGCGACGCGTCGCATTTCTTTGTTGTCTCGTGTTCGCTGTTGTTGTTGCTGCTATTGCTGCTGCTGCAGCGCATTTTGCATAAGCTGCTGTGGCCTGCGATATTTTGTAGCCTCCTTCAACACATTTCTTTTGCGACGTCTTCTTGTATTATGCAGTTTCTTCTGCTTTATCTTCCACTGTGGTTGCTCTTGTTGTTGTTGCTAATTACGCGCTAGTTGCTCTTGTTGTTCTTCTGCTTTGGCTGCTGCTTCTTCGTGTTGTTGTTTTTGCTTATTTCGCTATTTGGGGGCTGCTTGCATTTTTGTGCCCAGTCTCAGTCTCCGTCTCCGTCACAGCCGCTGCAGCAGCGGCGCTCTCTCGCACTCTCACACTCACACGCGCTCTCAGCAAAACACATTGCGCTCTCGCCTTGCATGCTTTGGGCTCTCTGCGCTCTTGCGCCTGCGCCGCATTGATTGTTTGTGTAATGTAAAAACGTTGTAAGCTCACCCTTCAGCACTGTTTTGTTGTTTTTGTGCCCAAAAGTGATTTTGATGTGTCTGTGTGTGTGGAGCAATGGGAAGTGTGGGGGTGAGGGCAGACCTGCCTGATCAGCATCAGTTTCAAGGCTCTAATCAAAGCTGGCCAAAAGCTGACATCTGACATGCAAAAGGCAAAAAAGACGAAATCTAGAAACTGCAGGGCAACAACAAAACGCAAACAGCGCTGCCAGCGTCTCGGTCGCCGTCGCCATCACAGTCGCCGTCGCAGTCGCCGTCGCCGTCGTTGCTCGGCTGCGCCTGCAGCGTATTTCGTAAATTACATTTCCGGCAATAAATTTGCATACCTCTGGCATCTTTCTAAATTGCTATCGTTTGTTAAAAGCGCCACCCGAAAAGTCTCAGCGAAAGCAGCAACCACCCCAGTCACCCACCCCACCACCACCACCCCGAGGCACCCTACTACGCCCTGGCACCACCCGAAAACACACACAGCAATTGCGCTTGCTTGGGGTCGACGAAGGGGTGGGGGGAAGCTTGCACACCTTCTCTAATCTCCTGCACCCCCCTTGCGAGCTGGAAACCTGCGCGACGACCGCACCTTCAACTTCGACGGCGACTTCTTCGATTCCCTTTGCTGCTTCGACTATTTTGCGGGGTGAGTTGGCAGCGTTGGGGTTGAGGGTTGATTTCCAGGCAGCGCCTTCAATGCGCATTCAATTGTCTGGCAATTAAAAGTTGCGTTGCCAACTGCCTCAAAAGACTTTCACTCTTTTCGCAAGCTCAGCAAAGCGAGCGCAAAAAAAAGGCAGACGGAAAAAAGTTAGCACTGAGCCTGGCCGCAGGATTCTTTCGTACAACAGGTTGTTGCATTTGCGGGCAACGAAGTACGTGACGCTCCAAATAGTTGCAATTGTTGCTGCTCTTGCTCTTGCTGTTGCTTTGAACTTGCATTACACGTATCCGACACAGTGTGGCAGGCAGCAGGCAGCAGGCAGCGGGCAACGGGGGGCAAGGACGGAAGGCGTCTGCCAGCTGCCAGCTGCCAGAATCCGACGTTTATATAGGTCGACAAACTTTTGTGGCATGCCCTGCCCCGTGTTGCTGCCGCATAAAAATTCAAATTACGCGGCGCGTGCAACACAAAACAAAACCAGCAGCAGCAAAAAATGCAGCACGGAAAAGCAAAAAACAAAAAAACAACACACACGCCGCACTGCAATTGAAAATAAAAGTGCAAATGTCGTGAAATGGCCAAAACGACTGCAACCGGAACTACGTTTCGGCCAGGCCCACTTGCAGTCCACTGCTCGCAACACGACCAACTAGAGATGGCACAGTCGCCGAAACTATCGCACGAATAAATTGCTCACAGATTGTGATCAGTAGGCAGTTAAAGCTTTCCAAGTTTGAATAAATAGTTAGACTTGATTTTTAGTAGAACAATCTTCTACCAATAATCAATAGATGGTCTATACAGTATTACAAAAATTCCACTTTTGCAATATTGTATTTGAAAGAGAAATATAGTCTACACAAAATTACAAATTTTCCAATTTTGCATTATCGCTAACGTGATTATTTGAAACGAGTGAAATAGATTGAATTTGTAGTGAAAGTTTGGAAAGTCATTATTAAAGTCTACACACTAAATGTACTTTATTGTACAACTTCCTAAATTATTATGATTTTCTTTGTCAACAAAATGCAGCGATCTTTCTACTTGGTATTGTGATATTAAAGAAAATTCAATTGAGGCCTTACAAAAATTAATAAAATGCAATTGCAAATGCAAATATATGTCTAGCAAATTATGCAATGTGCGCTTAGTTACTATTTAGTTTACATAAAGTGACAGATGAACTATTGGTTTTTTAATTTCAGTTGATCCTACAGATTTTGTACCGTCAGAAAAGCTTAAAATTTATCTACTAGTTTAATAACTGAAAAGTGGCTAAGCGTTTTCAAAAACTGCTCTGAAAACTCATTCAAAATTTGTGGCGATATTGTATCAAATATTCATTTTGATCCTACAGATTTTATACTTAAAAAAATGTTTCATATTTATCTGCAAGTTTCAGCAATGAAAAATTGCTGAGAGTTTTCAAAAACTGCTTCGAAAAGTCACTCAAAATATGTGTCAATGTTGTGTCACATGTTCATTTTGTGAGCAGCCGAAATTCTCGGAATTTCGCCAGTTTGTTTTCTCTGAAATAATTTGGGATGACATAGATGTCGTGTGTGCTTTGTGGCAGATGCAAAGTGGAGGCAGCAGCAGCGTGACTGAAATTCAATAAATCTGCGTAAAAGCTTCGGGTAGTTGCAGTTGCACGCACTGGAATATGCTGGCAATGCTGTTGGCAATTTGCTGTCAAATTGGATTGGAGGCAACTTTTTAATTTCTATCCAGATGACTGGCGCAAAGACTTGCAAAGTTTTGCGACTGCTTCTTATTTGCGTTGTGTGCAGCACGTATAAAATTGAATTTTCCCACGTGACCAGCTGAGTGTGTGTGTGTGTGTGTGTGTTGGGTGCATGCCCCATCGCTACGTGGCACTCGGTTGCAATAACCCTTTAAGCTGCCACTCGCCAGTCGCCAGTCGCGAGTTGTATTTTTTGTGTGTGCCACGCCGCGTATGAGTAATGTGCGCAAAAAACGCCAAATGCAGCCGCGACTCTTGGCGTGTGTGTGTGTGGGTGTGTGCTGGGTGTGGGTGTTTCATTCATTGGGGCACGCGAAATCAATCGGCAGGTGTTTTGTTGCGCGGATTCAACGTCCTGCGGCGCGAAGCTCGCAACTGGTCGGCAATTTTTGTTTGCTGATAGTTTTGACCTCGATTCATGCGAGCTGCGCGTCAACAGGCTTCTGTTGTTGTTGTTGTTGCTGTTCTTGTTGCATGCGTAATTGATGACGCTGCCTGCCGTCGCGCCACAGCTGACATTTGTTGATGAACCCGCGTTGCCGGCAAAACACAAACACACCCAACAAAAAAGCAAAAAAAAATAAAAATAGGAGAGCGTAAAAAAGGGGCACGATAACTGGCCGCCCCGAAAAAACGGCGAGGCGACTGCCCCAATGTGGCACGCAAAAATAGCGTTCACTCCACGCGCTGTGGTTGTTGTTGTTGTTGCCACGGACGACGCGCCAGACACTTGGCCACTTGGGGGAAGCCCCTGAAATAAAACGTAACCCGCAGCACGAGTCCAACGTGTGGCAGCTGCCGTTGCTGCCGGCAGCATAGAGTAACAGTTGCCACACACAGCGTCTGCCATGCATTCATTCATAAAAATTGTGAACTGCCGCTTTAGCCGCCCTCCTCCCCCCCGTCCCTCGCTCCCCGCTGGGTGTAATACAACTTTCAAGTTCATAATGTCAACCTTCAGACACAAATTCTCTGCTCACACACACACACACAGAGAGACGCACACAGACAGAGTGAGAGTTGGGACACAACCTTGTCTGCTGCTGGGCGACAAGGGAAAGCGTGAAACAGTTTTGCTAGTCACAGGAAAAAGGCAAAGCCAGGAGCTGCTGCTGCTGCTGTTGCCACGTTGCCACGGTGCCACACACCAGGAAGCAGACACAGCGCGAAACGAGAGTCAAGACCCAGACCCAGACCCAGACCGAGACTCCGTCTCCGTCTCCATCTCCGTCTCAGACTCAGACTCCAAAGCCGGCAGCAACAACGACGGCTGATGCCCCAGCAGACGCAGTGGCAAGTCGGCGTCGTTGGCAATTCCTTTGTGCCACAACCTTTTAGCAAACGTTTTACTTTCGCACGCGCTTTGCTGTGACGTCGTCAAACTGCTGTTGCCACCGCCACCGCCACCGCCAAAGTCACCGCTGAGTGCTGAGTGTTTTTCCAGTTCGCACTTCCCAGTGGCGTCCCTACTTTTACACTGTCCAAACAGCATAAATGCGAGCAGTTTGCAAGCAAAATATGATTAAAGTAAAAGCTTGCAATCGAGCTAAAGTTTTGGCAATAAACAACTTTGACTCAATGCGCTTTTGCTTCCTCAATCAACAGAGCTGAATTATTTTCTCAAATCTTCAAATTGTGGTTTAATGTGCTCTACTAAGTTGCTTTCAATGCTATAAGTTTTTGGACAGCTAACTAAAAAAATAGCTAAACGATAGTGTCAAAAGCTTGCAGACTCTTTAGCCCAATTGCAATCATGTAAACAACTATGAAAGCTAATGCAAAAACAAGTCAAAGCTTTCATTTTGCTGATTGCAAATTAGTTAAGCCATTGAAGTGAAGCTTTTCATAGGCTTTGAAGTTCATGTAAATTATTCATTATTCATTCATTATGCATATATGCAATTGCTAAGCATTCAAGGATTTAATCATGAAACTGAATCGTCAATTTCGTTGCACAACAAACAGCAAAAGTATTGAGTCTTAGTAAAGTGTTTTCAACGCAATTAAGCAGCCTGCATGTGCTTTAATGAGCTTTCAATGTTGTTTTAAAGTTTTGCATATAAACTGTAATTTTGTAGTCCCTTAATAAATAGTTTTTAAAGCAGTGCTCCAACAATTCATTTGAAATTTGCACCTGCGACTTTTGCACTCATGCTTTCGCTCAGTGTATCAGTACTTGCTCAGTTTCCGCTGCTCCGGCACGCCGCTTACCTCCCCCCCTTCGCGCTGCTGTGACCCTAAAAGCTGTTGACGGTTCGCGCAAAAGTTTCACTTGATGAACCTCACGCCGTGGCGAAACTTTTTTGCAACAATTCTTGCGCTCTGCCTTCGGCTCGACCTTTTTCCCTTTTCTCTCTGTCGCTGGCTGTTTTGTGTGTGTTACGCAATTCGCCTTTTGTTTCGTGGTCCAAAAGGATGCCCGTGCACTAGGTGAATGCTGAGCTGCCTTTCACACCTGGCCGAGCGAAAGTTGCGGCTGCAAGTTGCACAGTAATCATGTTTATTTGTGGCAGATTAGCATTGTCAGCTGGTTCATTGACATTGGCTAAAAATAGCTGGTGTCCCGAAACTCCAAAGTCGCCACTGGGCACAGGGCAGGACCTAAAGGACATGGGGCCAGCGCAGGCCGCACAAAAAAATCGATATGCCTCAGACGTGTGCAGCAGTGGCAGCGGCAACGGCAGCGGCAGCTTCGGCTTCAGTTTCAGCTCTTGGGCCGTGACTGGGGCTGCCAACTTGGCTGGGTGTTGGGCTGCCTGCCCAAGGGTAGCAAACTGCACACACACACATGCACACACACACGCACAAGCACACACAGACTGGGACGGCGACACGTACGCAGACATTGACGTGCTGCTGCCTCTTTTGCATCGAGTTTCATCGGCTCGTGCGCTTTGCGTTGTTGCTTCTGCTTTTGCTGCTTGGGGCTTTGCCACGTTACTTCCGCTTTCTGCAGTCGCCGTCGCCGTCGTTGTCGTTGTCTTCTTCTTCTTGCTGCTGCTGCTGCTGCTTGCGCTGCGAGTGTGCGCTCAATTTTCGCTACTTTTGCTTTGTGCTTGACTTTCTTTTTCCTGATTTTGCGCTTTTGTTGCGCCATTTTGACGGCGACCACGACGACGTTGTCGCTCGGCTGCGGCTCCGAGCACTTTTGTTGTCCTTGTCGTCGTCGTCGTCGTCAGCGTCGTCATCGCCAGCGTCATCGCCATCTTCGTTGTCAGTTTTGGGCAATTTTCGCACGAATTGCTTCGTTGTTGTGCCGTCTGCGTCTACGCTGCTTTCGCCTCCACCTCCGCTGCTCGCTCCCCCGCTCCCCTGCTTCCTTGCTCTGGCTGCTCTTTGTTCTTGTCGCTTTACTTCCGCCTTTCGACCAGCAATTTGCAGTCGCCATTGATTTTCGTGGCGCGCAATAATTATTACATTTGCCACTCCCCTTTGTCCCCCCCGTCCGGCTTTCGCCCTCCCACCACTCGCACCTTCTCGGTGGCGCCTCGAAGTATGCTGTGAAATTCGCTGGTTTTCGTTTTTGTTTTTATCCATCGACAGCGCCCTGTTTTGTTGTTTTTGGCCTTTTATTTCGCTTGAGTTCGCCTCGCTTTTTGCGCCGCCTTCCTTCCTTCCTGTTCCCCGTTCCATCTTCCTTCTTCCGGCTCCGGGTTCTCGCCCAAAAATATTTGGCTCGCCGACCCCCTTGAACCTGGCTCATGTCTTTCGCATTCCTGCGGCTTAAATTGCTCTTATTGTACGCCGTTCTGCGAGTTTGTGTGTGTGTTGCTGACTCGCTCGGCTTGCCGTCGGTAATGACAAGGGTGGGTCCGCTTGCAGCTCCCAACGCCAGCGCCATCGCCATCGCCATCGCCATTGCCGTCTCCGTCTTGGTCGTCTCATTCTCTGCGGCTCGCCTGGCGTATACGTTATTTTATTACATCAAATGTTTTACAGGCACTTGGCTACTCGCCCTCTCTCTCTCTCTCTCTCTCTCTCTCGCTCGCTCACTCCCTCTCTCTCGCGCTCGTTCTCTCGCTCCCGCTTCGCTCACCTTCTCTCTCTCTCTCTCTTTCTCGCTCTCTCTCGCTCTGCTGCGGCTGCGGCTGCGGTGACGGCGCCAGCGACGACGTTGCGGTTGACGCTGGCGTCGCCGTCGCTGCCTTCGTCGTCGTCGTCGCCGTCGTCGTCGTTGTCGTTGTCTGCTTCTTCCTGTTCTTAATTGAAATTTGCGGCTGCATCAATATTTGCTTTTTTCTTGTGTTTTCCACGTTATTAAAAATCCTTGTGCAAGTTTTTGCTGTTGCTTTTTGTTTTGCTCGCCTGACTCGCCCCATTCTCCAGCTCTCTCTCTCCCTCCTCTCTCTCTCTCTCTCGCTCTCTCTCGGTCTGTGTCGCTCTATTGTTGTGCTTTTTAATTTCTTCTAATTACGCAATTTATGTTGATGCATTTTTTATGGCGCCAACTTAAGGTGCATTTGAAAAGAGTGCCGCCCAAAATGCATTACGCAATTGTTTTGGCCAAAACGAATGTTATAAATATATTTTATAGGCTGCTACTTTAACAATGTGGCTAAATACTATATTTCTTCGCTAGTCACAAAGAATTCTCCATTCATTTGAAATACGAAGTATTGTGTATTTTAGAAAACTGCATAGCAAAGTTTACATTTGGTGAATAATTGTGCAAGCATAATATAAACTATTAAGTTTTCTTGACACTTAGAAGATCTCAAAACTTTAGGAATGAAGCAGAAATTAAAGCTGAGCAATCTTTTATTCTAGCAATCTTTCGATATTCTAGGTAATTGTTATTAGAATGATATTTATGCAACCTTTGACGTAAACTATTTTACAATTTCTAAATTTGTTTGAGCAGTCTTTCGATATTTTAGCATTAGCAGCTCTAGAAAATCTTCAAAAATGTTAACAGTATTAAAACTGATTATTTTGCTAATAATCTTGTCTTACTTATTATTCCAATATCATTTTAAACAGCTCTAGAAAATCTCCTAAAATGTCAACTATTTTAAAAATGATTATTTAGTTAATATTCCTAACTTGAGTGTCACTGTTGTCTAAATTTGCTTAATTTCTGGTGAGTTCTTCATAATATTGTGAGGTATTGTAAATGAAATGAAACAGATATCAAGGAATAAGAGTGAAGAACCTATTAGATACTTTTCAAATAACGCTGTGGAATATTGTGAGCAAGTTTACAAGAACGTTTTGAAGGTGTCTGCAATTTGATGTGGGCAAATGTGTTAAGTAGTTGCGCGTTAAGTGAGTTCTTTCACAGCGCTCTAAACATTTCTAAGCGAACAATAAAGTTTACGCCAGCAGCCTGAAGCGGCTTTAAAGCTGAGTAATCGTAGACCATAAATTCGACAACGAGCAGGCAGAGAGAGAGGGAGAGAGAGGCGAAGAGTCGGTTGTGTTGTGTTGGCCTCGCTTGAGTTTTGAGTCTGCTGGAATTATGCCTAATTGAAAATGCATTTTATAGCAGTTCGCAGGTCGTATAACTGCGCCACCTCCCCAACGCAGTCGCATCGTACGGCTGCTGCCTGTCAGAGACTTGTCCCACCAGTGCCAGGGCCAATAACTAGACAGCAACAGCAGCGGCTGTTCTCCTGCAGCACTCGAAGTGCTCTTCACTCCGCTCGCCTGTCTGGCTCTGTCTCGCTGAAGGCTGCACCGAAGACTGAGAGACTGAAGGCCACGTTCTGCAACTTCCAATTGGATGCTGGCTGCTGCTGTTGCATTTTGTATGCGGAATTTGCAGCAGAAATGCATTAATCAATCATTCATTAAATCAATCAATCAATTTATGTATTCCTCGCGGTTTTTTTTATTTCAGTTTAGTGCTTTTTGTTCGTCGCCGGCAATTTCGTATTTGTTTTTGCCATCTTTACTGCAATCGCTTTATTGCTCTTCTCGTTGTGCTCGCTCGCTAGCGTTTTGCCGTTCTTTTGATTGATTGCCATTAATAACTCATTTTTGGAATTTATTTGTTTTTGCTTTTAGTCTCGCAGTCGCCGTCGCCGTCGCCGTCGCCGTCGCCGTCTCCGTCGCTGTCGTAGTTGTAGTTGTAGTCTAGTTAGCGCACTTCCCCCTTTGTTTAGCTCGCTTCTGAGATGAGTGGGCAGTTTGAGACTTGAGTAATTGCAACGCGCTTTTCAAGCTTAGCATAGTCGCGTCTCGAGACTCAGGACTCGCTGCGAGAGCAGCCGAAGTGGCCAAATTAAAGCACTTGGCTAACATGACTAATTGCCGCGAGGCCACGAAAAATAGTTTGCTTTTACTGCGGCTCAAATGAGCTGCGCATGAAAAAGTTGCCTCTTTTTGCTGTTATCCTGAGAAACCGATTTTAAACTAGGAAATTGTTTAAGCAAAATTAACATTTTCCCCTGTTAGCTAGAGTAATATTTTGTTAACATACAGATTGCTTGAGAAATGTATTCCTAACATTGTCATGTTAATTAACATGTTTGACTCTGCTATTTTTACTGCTACACTAAATTGCTCTGTTAGTTCACATGTCTGTGCAACGTATGTTAAATCTTCATTTAAAGTCGATGCTTTTTCATGAAATTGCAGTTTTCCCTTGCACACGTTAAACCGGATATTTTCTTAACACATTTGAAAACATTAATATACTCAAGTTAACATTAACATAATCGAGTAATATTAATATGCTTATTTTTTCAGAGCTTAGAGTCTTAATCAATTTCCTTGCTCACTTTAGAACTGTTATTCTATTAACATATTCATTATTATTCTCAATACCTTCTGTTAAAATCCTTTTGCCTCGCTCACTTTAAACCTGCTATTCTATTAACTTATTTGAGCATTATTA
The DNA here is from genome assembly GCA_035046165.1 of Drosophila rubida. NCBI lineage: Eukaryota > Metazoa > Arthropoda > Insecta > Diptera > Drosophilidae > Drosophila > Drosophila rubida. Next base: position 12,305,762 of record JAWNOF010000021.1, on the reverse strand, counting down.
TACTGAAGTTGAAATACTCTGCTCTACTTTCTGTTATAATAGCTTTCTCAGTTAGTGAACATTCGCCTCGCTCACTTTAAACTTGTAATTCTATTAACTTATTCGATTGAAGTAGAAATACTCTGCTCTACTTGCTGTTACACTAACTTGTACTGTTAGTCCACATTTTTATCTAGTGTATGTTAAATTTTAAATGATGAATACTAACACAGAGCTCTTCTCGTTTAGGAGCTTACCTGCTTTTCCCTCGCTTACTTTAAGTCAGTGATTCAACTAACATCGTGTTAGATACACGTTCTACTATATTTTCTTTTACTCAAGCTTGCTCTGTTAGTTAACATACGTTTTAATTAACATAAGTGTCTAGTGCTTGTTAAATTTCGAGTATTAGGTAAAAGCTTAGTTATGTTGCTGTCTCTAATAGTGTGAGTCTGTCTCAATTCTCTCGCTCCGCTCACTCGAACATTTCGAACCTGTTACAGCGCGTATAATTTCCGTATGTTAAGTTCACATTAACATTATTTAAAGCTGCTTAGTCGGAGGTGTAATTTCGAGACTTAACAATCTCTTTTCGCCGCAGTCCCGTGCGGCGTTTGTTGCTTTTAATCTTTAAAGAAAATGCACACAGCATTTCCTAATAGGATTTATGCCAATCAGTTTCATTATCTGTGTGTCTGGGTGTGTGTGTGTGTGTGTGTGTGTTGGTGTGCACAACAATACGAGTAATGCAATTTATGAGTTGCAATTCTTGTGGCTGCCTCCGCATCCCCGCCTCGCCTCGCCTCGCACACTGTCGATGTCGTTGTCGTTGTCGTTGTCGTTGCTGTTGTCGTTGTCGATATAACGAATTTTGCAAGTTATTTGCATATTTGTGAGCACATTATTGTCTCTGGCTCGCTCGCTCTCGCTGCTCAGTCTAACAGCGTCACAGTCGTGTGTAAGGATGCGCAGAATATCCTGCGGCGCCACAGCGCGCAGCACATACAGCGACTGTCCGTCGTGGCGTCCGTGTGTTTGGTCCAGTCTCTGGTCGTGGTCGCAAGTATGTAATAAAATGCATTGCAAATTGCATGCAACATGCGAAATTCGTGTGGAAAATATGCTGAATTTAATAAGCCGTGAGCCAGTCCCCGACTCTCGCTGCTCAGTTACTTACTTACTGCCAATAATGCTGATCAACTTACCTGCAAGAGAGGGAGAGGAAGGGGATTAGTTGTAAAATAAATAACAATTTGATACATGCAACTAATTTAGCTTAGTGCAAACTAAAAATGAGCTACAACGCTCGCAACGTGGACGACGCGGGCGGCAGCGGGGCCATGTGGCATGCCACTGGAGCGACAGGTAGTTTAATTTATGTGCTGCTCTCGTTGTTGTTGCCATCTTTTTTTTCGTTGTGCCTTTTGCGCTGTGTCTGCGCTTGCTGCCATTATGCTGCGTCTTTTTAATGGCCCGCAACAACAACGGCAACAACAACAACAGTCACGAGCTGTCCGGCCAACAACAATGGCGCAGCACACACAACAGCAGAGAGCGAGAGAGAGAGAGAAAAGGAGAAGAAAGGATAAAAGCCATATAAATAAATAAATAAAAATTGCAGAAAAGCAGTGCGCGCACAAATGAAATAACAAAACAGCGCAAATTTGTTGTCTGTGAAGTTGCCACAGCGGCCAGAAATATTTCAGTTATTGTTGTGCCCCACCCCGGCAGCAAAGACAACAACAACAACAACAACGAGCAGCGTATGCGCCCCCAAAACGTGACCGAGCATTTTTCAATGTCAGACGAAAATGTTTCAACACAATTTTTATGCGCAGCTTCGTCGTCCACGTTGCCGCTGTTGCCCCGTTGTTGTTTGTGGCAACGCAACGCGACGAAAAAGTCGCGCTAGTTGGGCTAGTGAAATACATATTGTGCGCTACTATAAACCACGGCAAATGGCTTAAAAGCACACTGAAAAACAGTTGCAAATTGTTCATGTGTAAGAAAATTTCGTGCGCTTTTCCTCCGCTCGCTTTTTGGGCTTTTCTCGCGACGCGAGCGTCGTAAAGAATTTACGCTACATAAAATTTAATAATTTCATTCGTGTTTTTTTATGAACGCACATATGCGATACACACACACACTCGGAGCAGGAGGAGGTGGGTGGCATGTGTGCGCGTTGAATTATAGCATACTTTTAGGCGCGTGCCGTGGCGTCGTCGTCGCATTTGCCGACTTTTTATGGGTTACATAACGAGCGAAGCGACAAGCGGAAATACACAAAGGCGACAGGAGACACACTGCCAGAGGAAGACAGCAGCTGTTTGGGCCACTGAAGTACGACAACATTGCGAAGCAGGCAGAGCTGAAGGCTGATCAAATTGTTAGCAGCACACGACTAATAAATAATCTACGCTCAAAATGACTTCGGGGTATGCGGCAAGCAGCAGAAACTACCATAAAATGCCCCAATTGTTAAGATTGAATGCGCTCAAAACTGCTCAGCTGCTGGATGGGCTGTGAGGCGCAACCGAAAAATGGCTGGATGTGTTGCAAATAGAGTGAAATGCCTTGCCACAACACCCAAAGATGCTGCGAGGCAGTGAGGAGAAAAATTGGATTAAAGCGGAAACATATTTTCAGATTACAGCAATTTGAATACTTAGAAACAACTTGCTTAAAAAGGTTTAAATTGAATTATAATTAAGGTAAACATATATTCCGTTTCAATAAATGCAAATAATTTAAAAAGCAGCGAAGACTTGATACAAAGACGTATTACAATGTGATTCAATTAGAAATTTATTCCGTTCTAATTTTTATTATTTGAAAATTTGAAATATTTGAAGAAAATGTTAAGATATAATACAAGTTCTGAATCTACTAAAAATGTATTTCCTTGTAATAAATGCAAATATTTGATAAAGGAACAAGTTTCGTGTAGTTTACGTAACTTGTTTGAAAAGGAAGAACAATTTAATAAACAATATAGCACTTTTTAGAGAGAATAACACTCAAAGATTATTCATCGAAATTTAGAAAAGCGTTGCTAAGGTTTGTAAGTTACAAAGCATTAATTAAAGTAAAAATGTATTCCAATTGGGAAATATTTGAAATCATAGTTGTGATATAATATAAATGCCAATTAAAGTAAAAATGTATTTCATTGTAATAAGTAAAAATACTTGAAAAAGAAGCAAGTCTTTTGCAGTTCATGTAACTTGTTTTAAAAGGAACAGAAACGTAATACAAAAATAACAATGTTTTAAAAGTTCTTAGAAGATTATTCTTCAAACAAAGAATTCAAGTAAAAGTGTATTTCGTTTTAAAAAATACAAATATTTGAAAAGGCCAGCCAAGATATTATAGAAGCAGAACAAGTCTTTTGTAGTTAATGTAACTGGTTTGCAAGGGAATACGACAATAATATACAAATTAAAATATATTGAGAGTTCTTAGAAGATTGTTCTTCAAAATGTAGTTGCTAATGACAAATTCGTGGAATATTGCTAATGACTGTTAATATGAGTCTTATAAAAGTATAAATCTGCATTGCTTTTTTGAAGCTGCATTGAAGATGAGTCAAGTGTGTCAGGCGATAGCGTTAAAACAATTAATTTGGCTCGCTTCGGGTCGAGAAATGCAATTATGTGAAAGGTTTTTTTCTTAACCAAATTTATGCTTCTCTTAACATAAATTAAGGGAAAACGCATTAACAACATTAACAGCAGCGCAAAGGGAGCAACCGTTTGGCATTCCGACTGTTGCCCATATTTTATGCAATTTTTTCGCTGTACTTTTTCGTTGTTGTCGTCCTCGTTGTCGTTGTCGTTGTCGTTGTCGTTGTTGCTGTCGTTGTTGCTGTTGTTGTTTCGCGCATGTCTTTCGCTTTATCAGCGCGCTTTTGCTTTTTGCTTTTTGCGTTAATATTTCACTAATGGCATTGGCTGGGAAAATTGCATTACGCTCAAGTTGACTCATTTTAATTGAATTTTAACTTCAGTTCGAAATTGAATTACGTGCCATGGGGCCAAGACAGCGCGACAGAGCGCGATAACCAAGAGACAGAGTGTGTGTGTGTGTGTGTGTGTGTGTGCTGGAGCTGGACATGAAAATGTCGGCGATTTTCATGGCGAAGCGCGAAAATTGCATTAAGTTGGCCTGCCATATTCGGTTATAATGCAATGTGGCCGACGTTAAATGCACTGTGACTGCAGCGAAAAAATTGCATTATGCGCCTAAAAGTGCGCTAATTGTTCGTCCCTCCCCTTGTCTGTCCCCGCTGTCTGGCTGCTGCACAGTGTCGCCGGCATTCACTTTCACTTGCCACACCACCAACAACCAGTAAAACAAACAAAACACACACACACTCACACACGAAATTCATTATTTTGCACTTAATTAAAAACACGCGCGCAAAAACGAAAAAAAAAGAAGTGTATCACAGTCAGACGAACCAACGAACGCGCGCCTGCCCCTCGACTGCCCCTCGCGCCCTGCCCGGCAGCCCTTTGCTGGCCTGGTCAACTGGAAAAACAAGGCAGCAGCGAGCGAGTTTTATTTAGAGCCGGAGTCGCCCCACGTTCGCTGTCTGGCGCTCGTTCGTTTTTTGTGTTGTGTTTTGGTTTTTGCTGCAATTCGTTTTTGCGGCGCGTCGCAATTTTTTGCTGTTTGATTTTCGGACTTTGGCAAAATCCTTTCGCTTTCATGCATTTAAATGTTTGCACGGCCAAAAGCACAGCAAAGGCCGCGAGGCAGGCAGAGACTGTTGCTGTTGCCGTTGCCGTTGCTGTTGCTGCATGCCGCCATGTGGCAAATATGGCCAGACAGTTTGGCCAAGAGCCCATTGGTGGGCGCGAAATTGCTAACTGAATTTGCATGTGACGTCGCCTCTCGACTCTCGACTCTTCGCGTTTCAGTTGGCCTTTGTTGTTCGCTGGCGAGTGGAGCGGAAATGGCCGAGAGCATTGTGAGCAACGTGGCAAGACAAATTGTTGATTAAACGCATGATCTGAAGGACCGCAAATCATTAGCGCAACTCGGGCGCTTAATGCGTTATTGCGTTGTATCTGCGCTGCGGCTTTTAATTGCCTGTCCGGCATTTCATTTTCATATCAGCAGCGCAGCACAAATAAAAAACCCAATTTCCCATTTGGCCAGTTGACAGCGGCACGGGAAAGTTTTGCCACTATTTTATTTATATGCTGGCCGAAAAGCAAACAGAGAAACAGAGAAACAACAAAAAGGAGCAGAAGAAGCTGGCAGAAGAAACGGAGCCATAAACAACAAATCATGCCGGTGAGCAGAGACAACGGGGCGGGGAGAGAAGACGATGCCGCAGCAACTAAATGCATAAAAAATTGTCTAAAAATTCAACATAACCTCGAATGATTTATGGCCGCCAGCGAATATTTAAAAGGTATACAACAACGAGCGACGACGACGACGACGACGCCGACGATGGCAAAAACAAAACAAAAAACCAAACAAGCAGCAAAAAAAACAAAGCGAAGAGACGAAGGAAGGAGCAGAGCAGAGCAGCGCACAGCGCCAACAGAAACTACAAAAAGCAAGGCACAGGCTGAGTTTTGAGTTCGAGTTCGAGTTTGAGTGCAACAGAGACAGAGACAACGGCAATTGGGTATGACAGACTATGAGAAGCGCTGTGAGAGGCAGCCAAGCTAGTAAGCTGTGTGTTGAGATTAGAAATGAATATTCAATCAATTCAAAAAATTTGATAATTATATTGTAGAAATTTGCTAATGTCTTCAATAATTGACAACAATAAAAATACAACTTTATTTTCAAAGTTGATTATTAAAAAAGTGAGCAATAATATGGCAAGCAAATGCTAAGTTATCCATCAAAAATAGCTTCACTATGTAAACCTTAATGCCAATCAACATTCAACAATATATATACTATATACTTTATGTTGTTGCTCTGCAGATTATGCCAAGTAAATATCATACAAAAATATATAATATAGTAATACTTTATGTTAAAGCTCTGCAGATTATGTTTGATGCTGAAGTACACTTGTTTAACATAATATTTACAGTTTGATCAGATTCAATCAAAAATAAGATTGCCATCAATTCTATTCAGTTTTGCAACGAAGGCAGAGTTCAAGAGCATGCAAACTTAACTATATACTGAGTTCTTTTCGATATTCTTATTAATCCTCTATTTTCTACTTGAATTTACACATCGCATGCAACTGTATTGCACAAATTTGTTTAGGGTATAATAACAGCAAATCAAAGTTATGGGCAAAATATTGTGAATGCGGCAACCTTCGCGCTGGCGGCTTGTAGTTGAAGCTGCCGCCGCATCTTCGCCTCTGCGGTGCACGCTGTACGTTGCACGTTGCATGTGGCCCCATTGCCAGACTTAAGTGCATTTTACAACCAGGCAACAAAAAGGACATAAATGCTCAAAAAGGGCATGCAACAACAGCAATGGAGAAAAATGTGCGAAAAATTGAAAAACGAATGCGAAGGAAATGAACAAAACTGACGACGGCGGCAAGTGGGGGACGCACAAGAGGAAAGACAGTGAGTGCAAAAAAACAAAAAAAAAAAATAAACAGAAGAAGTTGTATAAAATTTACGACAAAAAGGCGTTAAGCTTGTTGCTGTTGCTGTTGCTGTTGCCGTTGTAGTTGCTCGACGTTGTGTAAAGACAATGGACACATAAATTGCATTTTCACTTTTAATATTTGCCTTGGTCCTTTTAATGAACATTGCGTTGTTGTTGGCCCAGACGATGTGCGCTGGCAATGCCATTGTCATTGTTATTGCCAGGCTTAATAGGGACATTTAATTATTGGCAAGTTGTCGAGGCGGCTAGATGAGCACTTGATCAGCGTGCGCCAAATTAAAAGACTTGAATCAAGGCAATGATGCTGCCTGAAAGTGTCACTAAAGCTAAAGAATAATGGGAGCAAAAGAAACACACACAAATCAAGAATTAGTGTGAGTTTTAAAGCGCTTTGTCAGCTGAAAGCTTCGTGCTAAATAAACTAGTATTACTCCAATGTGTAAGAGAAGAGTAAACTAAGTTAAGCTTTAATGAGCTTGCAATCTAATCTTTAGTCTTTATGCCTTCTCAGGCTCTCTCCATGTTAATCTGAATAAACTATAACTTTGGGCTTGCAAAGTTTGTGGGCGATAAGCCACGAAGTGGAGCTAATAAATTTGGTTTTTAAATTCAGCTGTTCCCAGGCCCAAGGCAGTGCGAATGTGCAGCGAAAGAGTGTTAACTTTAAGACAATACAATTAATCACGTCCGAGGGCCGCAAACGCTGCAACTGCTGAAAGCCCTTTTCGTATTTCCGCCAGTGTCATTGGGTTGCCAAGAATGCAGAAGAAGCGCGAAGACGAAAAAACGAAAAAGAAGCGCGCAGGAAAATAAAATAAAGTTGAAAGTTAATGAAGCATAGCTGGAACGGCGAATCCAAGCGCTTAAATCGCCTAAGCCACAGCCAAAGCCAAAGCCAAAGTCAGCGCCAAAGTCAAAGCCAAAGCCAAAGCCAAAACTTAGAGTCCTAAGCAACTGGGAACCGAGCGTTGAGACGTTGAAGGAGCAGTCAAACCACTGCTTCGGGGTCAGAATATTTCATGAGCCAACCCCTTGTGATTTTGTTGTTGTTGCTCTCGTCGTTTTTCGTTTATCGCGCTGCTGTTGTTGTTGCTGTTGTTGTGCTTTTCGTTTTCTGCTCTGCGCTTTTAATATGCATGCAATTGTGTGTGGCTAAAAATATGTTTAAATCGCGCCCAGAGCCACAGTCGGCGAACAACGCCAGCAAACTCGTTTTCGCTGCCGCTTGTGGCCAGTTTTCTGGCCAAGCCAAGCCAGGCCAGGCCAGGCCAGAGTCAAGGCAAGTTGAGCGGCTGTAAAAGGCACAAAATGCAGCTGCAGGTCTGGGCTAACTTGTTATAGTCGCCGCTGTTGCTGTTGTTGTTGGAGCCGCAACTCGCGCGCGCACTTTTGGCCGTGACCTTTTGGCGGAGTGGCAAATGAATTGCTTTGTTGGCCGGCTGCTCTGCAGCTCTTTTGGCCATCAAGAGACGCATAAATATTAATTAAATTATATGCAGAATATGCTGCATACTTTGCGGCCCCAACGACAATGTCTGAAGCGCCTAATGGCGGCCAGCAGCAGCGGCGACAACGCAACAAAGGCCAATTTGTGTCAGGTAATAAGTTATTAAAGGCAACGCATGAAAGGGAGGCATAGCAGGGGCGGGGGAGTGACCGAGAGAGCAGCACAACAAAAGACTGCAAATTGTTGTTAATAAAATTAAAAATGTTTATCTTTGGCAGCAAACATCTACACAAAAAGCAAACTGCTGGGCACAAAGTGTGTGTGCCACTAAAAAGACACGACCTTCCCCCAACTCTCTGTCTCTCTCTGTGTGTGTGTGCGAGAGTGCTTGTGTGTGTGTGTGTGTGTGTTGAGGGGCCGCGAGAGAGCGCACCGAAAAAAGCAGGCAAATTGAATTTTCCCTGAGCAAAATTAAATTTTCCAAGGAAATTGAATTTTTTGATTAGTTTGCTTTTTGCATCTCGCTCACACACACACAAACACACTCACACACACACAGACACAAGAACAAAGAAGAAGAAGAAGCGAGAGCAGCAGCGGCGAGAGCAGGCACACGATTTAAAAGTAAAATGAAATTAAAAAACACAATTTTCGTGCGATATAAATGAAAGCAATTTTTCTTTTCGTTCCATCTTTTGATTATTTTGTTTCGCTTTATTTCTTGTTTCATCTACATAATTTCACTCGAGTTTTATGCATATTTATACATACACAAATACACATAGTTGTTTAATTTGATGCGAAGCACACAATCAAAATTTAAATTGAATGCGGAGGCAACAGCGATGGCGCAAACAGATGAAAAAGAAACTTAAGCTGCAAAAGTTCTAAATCCACAAATAAATCAAAGCCAATGCGAATGCGAATGCCTACTATATAAAAGGTATTAAAACAGCGGGCGGTCGCCAGCCCCCCTCCCCCATCCTCCACCAGGCTGGAGTTGGAGCGCGACGGAACCGCAATTTAATGGCGTTACGCCCGCTTCCTCTGCCTGGGATGATGATATCGTGGCGAGCTGCTAAAACCCCAGACTCGATTTCAGACACAGTTCCCAACTTAACTCAACTCCATTTCAATTCAATTCCATTCAATTCAATTCGTTTGCGTGTCTTCGCATTGCTTCGTTTTTAGCCACTTTTTTAGTTCTTCTCGTTTTCTTAATTTTTACACACACACACTGTTTTTGTTGTCGTTGTTGTGTGTGTTCTTTGTGTTTTCGGTTTGGCGCGGCATCGAAGTATTTTTAATTTTCTGCCTTTTGCACTTTTGCAGTGTTTTTACCGGCCATAAAAATAATAAAAATAAAACCCCAGCAAAGTGCGCCAAGAACGAGAACGAAACGAAACGAAACGAAACGAAAATGAAAACGTGTACGAAATTTGCGATTTTAATTAAATGATATGAAAATTGCAAGTCGCACGAAAAAGAAAAGAAACTCACAAAAACAAAAAACGAAAAAAACGAGAGCTAAGAGGAAAAACAGGAAAGCGCACGAGTGACAAAGTCGAAGGCTGGTTGCTCTTGAGGCAAAATGAATTGAAAATAACACAAGTCTTGTGATAATATTTCTATTAGATCTTGGCAGAAGTAAAAAGTAATAATAACTCATGATAATATTATTATTTTGGCAGAAGTAACACGAATATGTTGAAAATAGGAATCACTGGAAACCTATAGTTTATGTCCACGGGACTTGGCTGCCAGCAGCTGGCTGTGCAACAATTGCGCTATCCAGTAATGGAATCGAAGTGACGCAGCAGTGGCAAAGTTCAGGGCGATGACATAGTTATGATACCCTTTGCAGAAGGCACAGGAAATGGCGTTGCCCAAGGAAGCGCGCTGTGAGAGTTTCTGCAGGGTGTGGGCGTCGTGCGCTCTCCCTCTCCCTCTCTCTATCTGTGTGTGTGTGCTTTGGAGGCGTGCTCAGCTCAGGCTGTGTGGGCGTGGGTGTGGCGCAACGTGCCGCCAGATGAGTCTGGGAGACTGAGACTGGCTGCAATTATTAGCGAGTTGTGTTGATATCTTTTGGCTGTTTTCGCAGTGCGCGCGACATTTGAACTGCAATTGGAATTGGCAACGACTGCAGGCCAATTTATCAGCAGTTCATTTCGTCGTCGCTGCATGAGGGCAACGCCATTGAATTATGTGCCGCACACACTGCAGCGGACTGGGAGTGGTGAGAGGGGGGTGGAGGCGAGATAATAACGATAATAATAAAAGTAACAAAAACAGAACAACAAATGAAACGGGCAGCAATATTAAAAATGTTGCCAGCACTCGCAGCGCAGCGCGCAAAGGAAGCGGGCAAAAATAATAATATAAAATGGCGCGTCGAGCTCGGGCGAGTGGCCATTTTGTTTTGCAATATATATGCTGGTGTTGTTGCTGTTGTTGCTGTTGCTTTTATGGCTTTAGTTGGCTGGCTTGCAAGGCGGACGCCTGACCAACAACAGCAACACCTCCGACAAGCACAACACACTGTGCTCCATTTTAATGGCACATTAAAAGCAGCTTGTGTACTTTATTATCCCTCTCGTTGCCGATCGCAAAGAGTTGGCTTCTGGCCTGCGCTGGGCAGCCGCAGAACCCACATGATGTTGCACAGCTCAACAAACTTTGAAATTAAAAGCGAAACTGTGTGCAACCAGATGTTGCGCGTACGTTTTGCTGCATTTAAATAAGTTTCGTGGGGTCATGACAATTGGCAAGAACGTCTGTGGCCATCTCGCAGCTCCAGCTCCAGCTTCAGCTCCCAAGAGATGCTGCAGCTCGAGCAGCGGCGCGAACTGCTGTTGAAAGTCAGCCATTTGCATAATCATTGGCAACATCCGTTTCCGGTCTATGTTTTGCAAATGCTCATCGCATTTTCATCACTTCCGCCGACGCCAGTTTCATTTCGCCGGCCACAACTAATAATTACACAAATTTGTTGGCCAAAAAAGTTGCCGCAACAAGATGCAAAACAAGCCGAAGTCAAAGCCAAATGCAAAGCCCTAAACTCTCAGCTATTGCCCGTATTTATATTTTTTTGCTCGCTTCGGTATCAACGGACATTATTTACTCGTATTTTCGTTGCTCTCTGTTGCATTTTGACTTTTTATTTGCATGTTCTTCTTGTTGATGTTGTTGCTGTAAACTTTATGCATTAATTTTACATTTTCCCCGTCTGTGTGTGTGCGACTGTGTGTGTGTGTGAGTGTGTCTGTGTGTTGCCTGTTTGCATTAACTCGCCACATGCAAAATTTACGTTTATTTATTATGGCAGTGCAGCCTGCAGCCATGCCACGCCCCCTGTGCGCCTGCTTCGTCTGGCGGCGGCAAAAAGTGTGTAGGAAACATTTTGCGAGATTTCATATACATATAGATATATGCACAACTATCTAGCACAGCATAGATGCGCATAGCATACATATACTAAAAGTTATGTAATTATCAAAGTTTTAATGCTACAACGAGAGACTGTGCAAGAGAGAGAGAGAGGGGGGTGGGGGGCGAGAGTGGTGGACAGTGAGAGCTTACATCATAAATTGTAGTTGGCAGCGCAGACTGCAGTGCGATCTCGCTTAGCAGATTGCATTTGATTGGCTTTGCTGCGTTACAATTCACAAGCAGTTCAAGCAGATCTCATTAGCGCAACTTTGCAACTGCCACACACACACACACACGCACACAGATGGGGGTCATGTGAGTGCTGTTGTCTTGTTTGGCTTTTGCCTGCGACTAATTTGCGACAACACGCCGCACGTTGGGCGCCACAGCATGCCGTACTTTCATTATTACTACGCCTGTCACCAGGCACTTCATTATGAAACCAAAAACAAAAAAAAAACACACACACACACAGAGAAAAACAAAATCATTTTTTGACTTAATTAGCGCATAAATTTGCTCGCAATTTTCCAGCCGAAAATTTGCATTAAAAACAACAACAAAAAAACGTATTTGCTGTGCCAGCAAATTGTGGGCAATTTGTATATTAAATTTGTTAATTTATTAGCAAGTAATTAGCGGCTTTTACAATATGTGGTGCCACACCACCCAACCACCTGCACCACCTGACAACTTTCGCTTCAACTCGACTTGTGTTGAGTTGATTTGCGTTGAGCTCCTGTTGCAGTTTCTTCTATAAATATGCCTAATTTGCATAAAATTCTAATTTAACTGTTTTCCTTCGACTTCGTCTTCGCCTTCGTCTTTGGCTGCCTCTTCTTCATCAGCGTTGGTATTGGTTTAGCCATCTCTATCTCTTTCTCTAGCTCGCTCGCTTGCTCAGCACGTTTTATGATGCAATTTATTTTATTTTCTCTTTGTGTTTCGAGCAATTTCTTGTTATTTTTCTTGCTGGAGAAAACCAAATTGCGAAAGAGAAACAATTTTCCATTATTTATTTTTGTTTGCTTCTTCTTCTACGTCTTCTGCTGCCGCTGCTTCTTCTTCTACTCTGCCACAGCTGCCATTTTGTTGTCGTTGTTGCTGCTGTTGTGTTTTCCTTTGCTTTGGCTGACTTCGATTATTTCACTTGCTGCTTCCTCTTCTTATTGCTTTTGCCTTTGCTTTTGTTTGCTTTCCAGCAAACTTTGCCGATTGTTGTTATTCTTCTACCTCCCTCCCCTCCCTAGCTAGCTGCTGTTGTCGCCGTCCACGTTGTTGTTGTTGTTGTTATCGTATCTGTGGCAACACATTATTTATATTTATATGTTTATTTTATAGTTTATTCATGCAAATTGCTATAAAAATTGCCTTTATTTTTACATTTTTGCCCGCTTCGTTTGGCTTTAAAGCAATCGAAATTGACAGCCACAGGGGAAGCAGGGAGGGGGGGGGTGGCAACAACAAGATGTGCTGCGGCAGCAGCAGCTGGATTGTGCACCTCAGCTGTGTGGCACGTAAGAAAATCGATAAGCTGCCTCAACGCTTTCGTCTTCGTCTTCTTATTTTCATTTGTATTTGTATTTGTATTTTTATTTTCCTGCTTCTGCTCTATCACTGTCTCTGTCTGTTTTCTTAATTTTTTGTACGCGCGCATTCGTATGAATTATTTATAAACCTGCCTCGAAGCCGGCCCCCCAAAAAGCATAAGCAACAATCTTTATTACGCGCTCAAAACAAATAACAAATAACGCGAAAAATACAAGAAATACAAGAAACATTTGCATTTTGCATTTTATTTTTATTATTTTTTATTATTAGTTGCTGGAATTTGGGCTGTGAAGAGTTTCCCAGTTTTGCGCCAACAATTTTCTTTAATGTTTTCGCTCGCGTTTAGAAATCTAAAAAATGTTGCAGGCATTTTAAGCACACACAGACACACACACAGAGGGGGGGATTCGCACACACAAAATATGCAAAATATTCAAATTTTGAAGTGAATTGGAATTTTAAGCAAATGAAATGTGTTTAGTGTGAGTTATTGAAGGGCGGGTTGGCTGCCAACTTTTCAAAGGGTTGTTGCTCGCCATCTCTGCGCCAAGGGGTTGACTATCACTTTTGGAATGAGCGTGTTTCACATTAATGGGCGCGGAAGTTCGGCAGGGACTGTGTGTGAGGGGGGGGCAACTGCTTAGTTGCCAGGCGACGACAGTTTGTTTATTGTGTGACGAGCGGAACTCAAGGCAGCTGCCCGCACTATCAATAGAAGGTTCTAGGCAAAGCACAATACGTGTCTATTCATATGCGAAAGGTGGAAAGGCAAATAAGTGTTAGTGTTAGTGTGTGTGTGTGTGTTGTATGCATAATGGAACCAATTAAATTGTGCTTGGCAACTATTGAAAGTTGTTTTGAAAGCATTCGACGTAATAATCGAGCCAACTAAATAAAACTGTCTGTCTGTCGGTCTGTCTGTCATGCAATTTCGCTAACAAGATGATTGAGAATTGGTTGTGGCAACTTCCCCAGGCAAATTACAGTTGAAAACTTTCCGTAATAGCATTAAGAAGGACATTAACTTTGCCCAAGCCGCTAATCAGTATCAAGTGCTCCAACATTTTTGCTAATCAAATGGGTCAAGCAGCGAAGTCAGATAATTTCATTGCTTTAAAGTTGCCAAAAGAAAGCACAAAAAGATGAAAGAAGTTGGTTACTTATGGCAAAAGCTTTTAAGAGGCTTTAGATCATCAAATGCTTGTCAACAACTGAGCTTTGATCAATTTAAAATGCAGTTTGAAATGAATATTTGAATTCATTTTAAATAACTGAGCAAGTAAAATGAGCTTTAAGTACTCAAGTTTATAGACAAACTAACTAACATGCTCACACACTGCAACAGCTTTAGTTTTGCGTGTATTAGTGAGCTTTCGAAAGCTCTATCGAGCTGCTTATCAACAGTCTAAGTGGCCTGTGTTGTTGCTCGTGTTTAATTAAAATATTGGAATTTAATGCGGTGTGTTGCAGCAGTAAATTCCATTAGAATTCAAGTTGCCACTTCATTAAATCCGAAAATGTAAAACAATATGCGGCAGACTCGAGATCGAGATGCTGTTGCTGCTGCTGTTGCAGTCGAGATTCAGTCAACGCCCCGCAACCAAAAGTGCAATGCAAATGTGCGGAAAATGCAAGCAAGCAAATAACAACAACAACAACAACAATCGTCAGCACGTCGCATAATGACAACAACAACACAGGCGTGATGAGGAGTGAGAAAGGTGTGGAGCAGCAACGTGAAGCGGAGCGCATTAAAAATTAAAAACGCTCAAAATTCATTTAATACAGGTTTCTGGTTTTTTGCTTTTCCATACAGTTTGCGTTTGCCTCCAGAGTGCACGACAAAATCAACACACACACACAGGCTCACACACACAGGCGCACACACACACGTGTGCAATAGCAATACAAGCGGAGAGTGCACATTACCGTCGCGCAAATGTAAAGGAAGAAAACTACGAGTATTTTTCGTATGCACGCCCAATTTAAAATTAATTGCCAGACACAAAAGAACAGCAACAGCGACGATGATCAGCATGACGATGATTACGCTCGGCTCCAAATGTTGCAGAAGGGCGTGCCCACAATTTCAGCATGTGCGTGTGCAAATAATGAGTGTACGTGCGTGTGCCTGTGTGTGTGTGTTTGTGGGTGCTGCCATAGTTGAACTGACTGTGTATATGCATGCAGAAAATTAAAATTAATAATTGATATATTAAAAGTGAACATAAAACAGCGAAAGACATGAGCATCGTCAAAGCGCAGCCCGTGCAACAAACGGCAAATAAATAGATATATAAATTCATTAAATGGAAATCCCTTTTGCAGCACGTTGCATGTTAAATGCATAAAACAAACAAATTAAAAACTTACATTCCATAATTGAGCGCAGCAATTGTTGCAAAGGGCGCCAACAATTATGCGACAACGACAACGACAGCAACAGCAACAGCAACAGCTGCTGGTTGTCGTCGCAGCGTCGAGTCCTCTGTTAGAGGAGCTTCCTCCAAATTGGCCAGGAAATTGCAGCAAATTGCAGGGCTGTGGCTGTTTGGCACAAGCAATGGGCGTGGCGTGTTTGCCAGCACGCAAAGTCAATGCGCCCTCTACAATGTATTGTGGCATCTACACAGCCAGTTACTTAGTGCCACAATTAACACCACGCAACAAAACCGACCTAACAAGATTTCCACTACAATGTGCTGCCATTTTTTATTTAGCGTTCGTGTGGAACGTGCAAAGATAACACTAATTGAAATATGTAATCAAATTAAAAACCAGCCTGATACAAAGTCCAAGTCAACTACAGCGGCTGAATTTCTTCCCGTTTTGAGTAGCAATGAATTACTGCATTTATTTTCAATGCTTCACATTTCCAACTAGAAGAATTGGGCGAGAAAATGCAAGTAATTTGAGTGTCTCTTAATCTTCATTTTAAAGTTTTACACAATGCAAATATTAACAATATTTTATGCTGCATTTATGTGCAAACTTTCTTTACAATTTAATTCAATTGATATTATTGTTTAACTACAATCTTTTTCCAATTGCAATTTTTTGCTGATCGATATTGTTTTAAATGCAGCGAGTAATCATTACATTTAAATAGGCAATCTGTCAGTTTTCCTGGCATTTTCCCAGGCATCTTTCACACGCTTCAACTGCCTGCACTAATAAGCTCGTCTCAGGCTCAAGCGCTGCAACGTATTGTTGCAACATAAATAGATTTCTTGACAAGTTTCGTTGTTTACTTGTAGCTCTGTAGCTGTTGTTGCTGTTGTCGTTGCTGTTGTCGTTGCTGTTTACATTGGCCTGGCATAAAACAATCAGGCGAACCATCAACAATCAGCCAAGCGATTGTTGCACTTTTTTGTTCGCTTCTTTCTGCTGTTGCAGCTGTTACTTGCAGGCAAAGTTGGCAGTTGTTGTTGCTGCTGTTGCTGTTGTTGTTGCTGTTGTTGCTGGCCCAACCCAGGCAATAATAATAATAACAGCAACAACATTGTATACACAACAACGTCGAACTTTAATTGCATAATTATGTGCAGTTTGCAATTTATCATTTTCAATTTTTTTCTCGTTCTTCTCGCCGCTTCCACTGCTTCTTCGGCCGTCCCTTTTCGCTGTGTGTTCGTTCGGTTTCTTTCCGTTTGTTTTTCGCTTCGTTCCTTGTTATTTGTTGTTTTTAGTTGCCCGTAATTTATGTGCTCGCTGCTGTTGCTGTTGCCGTTGCAGTTGCAGTGGCTGCTTCATTTTTTGCTGTGCCATTTTGCCAGCGAGTGCAGCAAGCACTGCGATCGGGGGAGGAGTCGCAAAGGGCGCGGGCAGCAGGCAACATGAAATTTAATGCAGCGCAAATATTGTGCATATATATATATTATTTGCGCTCTTTTTACCCGGCAAACAGCGTGCAGAAGGGCTTGATGAATGCTGCAGCTTTCAACCTCGCTTTGGCTTTCTTCAAGCACTAGACTAAACATACATTTAAGACGTTGCCACACAGATCAATTCAGAGTCAACTTCTATCAAGACAACCCATCAATATTTAACTGGAATTGTCTGACAGCATTGCAATAACTTATTCCACAAATATTGTGTGCTTTCTACCACTTCAATTGGCATTTATTTAATTCCCTCTACCAGGTAGCTCGCAGCCAGGCTGTAGTTGTGTTATTTATGGCCTGTTGCTGGCACGCCCTTTAATCGTGCGCTGTTGCCTAGCTCGCTGCTTGTGCGAGGGCGTGCTGCACTCGCTTTATTAATTATAATTTATGTTTAATTTCTTTCGTGCTTATCGCAACGCATCAAATCGCCAAATGTTCCATTTGAAGTGCAACCGCTGTCGCTCCCCACTCTTTGTCTCGCAGTATCTCAGCATAAGTTGCAGGCTCTCGCGTGCGTGGGAAATCGCATTGCCAATCAAGCAATTAGCGAGTGCCATCAAATGTGCATTAGGCAGCAGACAGGATTGCGAGCGAGAGAGAGAGAGAGGGAGAGCGAAGCAGCAGAAGAGCGAGCGCGATAACGCACATTCATGGCAGACTTATGTGCAGCAAGAGCGGGCAGCGCATGTTGCTCGTGCATTCGCAATGTGACAAAGTTCGAGGCATGTCTATGACCGTTTTGGCAGTTCAAAGCGCCTGCCGAGAGGAGGTAGCGGGGCAGGCAGGGGTTAAGAGCAGCAGACGTGCGTGGAGTGGGCAGCAGCCAGACGACGTTGCTGTGACATTGCATTAAGCAGCAGCAACAACAAACAGAAGATCTTCGTGAGGCTGCGAGAGCGAGGGCGAGTAAGTGAGGGCTCAAGCACAAAGAGAATGCGATAAAAGCGCAGAAAATATTGAAAAACAAAGAAAATTAGTTGCCAAGCATATGTGTCTCTCTCGCTGTGTGTCTGTGCAAAAAGTCGACTGCCAAAGACAACAGCAGACAGCGGACGGCGGACGGCGGACGGCGGACGGCGGACTGTGGACTGCGAACAACAGACAACGGCGGGCAACGCGTCGTATGAGCAATGCCAATGCAATGGCGCCGTTTCATGTTTTAAGGGTTGAACTAATCACAGACAACGTGTGTGTGAGTGTGCGACGCCATATCTGTGTTAGTGTGTGTGTGTGTGGTGTTTGTAGCTGCGCACACGAACAATGGCTTAGAGTCAATTCCCGAGGGTGTCGTGGAGCGTAGGCGAAGGGGGGGCAGGGAGGGGGCAACCGGCAGCAGCACTCAGCATTGAGTCAAATTGCAAATTGCCTGGCAAAATGCGAAGAGCAGCCGGCAACAACAACGACAACAGCAAGTCCAACGCGAACTCGAGCTCGAGCGCAGAAAAGTATGCTATGGTAAATTGCGCGCCAGCTTAAAGTGCAAGTTAAAGCAGCGCGAAACTGTAGCAGCATTTGTACGTACGTACGTAGGCAAACAACAAAATACAAGGAACCAAATGAAAATATAAATAAAAATACGTATAATAAAAATAGCTGAACGCGAACGGAAACAACCCCCGAGAGCGCACTTAATGCATGCCAAAATTAAAGCGACTCCACAACGCCGCCCGCCCACGCCCCCTTCTGCCTGGCCACCCTCCCAATCTCTCGCACACAGACAGATATGTATGTATGTGCCTGTGTTTATATGTGCGCCTGTGTGTGTGTCTGCTTGTTTATATAAGGCATTATAGACGCGCATTTCGTATGCCAGGGGCTGGGGGTGGCAATTGAAAAGCTTTACGGCTGCCATCGCCATCGCCATCGTCGACGTCGTCGTCGTCGTCGTCGTTGTTGTCGTTGCTTTTGCTTGCTTACTTTTTTTGCTTAACAGACTCAGACTCGAAGCGGGTGCAACTCCAAAAGTACAAAATACCACAAATGTGAAGTCTTTCACTCTTATAATTTGTCAACGAAGTTGATGAACATATTGATTTAATTCAGTGCCTAAATAGTGTATTGAAATTTCCAGACTTTTATTTATTTTCCACTGCCAGTGAAAGCATTAACATAAATTTCATTTCATTTATAAGCTAAGATTGTTTTCTAACTAGTTAAATCTTCATCAATATAATATCATAAATATGAATGTCGCTGTAGATCTTCATCGATATATCATCATAAATATGAATGAAATGTTAAATAATTCCTACGTTTTGTTTTGCAATTTGTTTTTATTATCCACTAAATTGTTTTTATTTAGCTTCTTCACTTAAATATTACCATATTTTAAGTATATATTAAAATGTTTATCACTTAAATATTACCACATTTCAAGTGTATATTAAAAGTTTCTCAAAAACAAAATGCAATACTTTTCTTAGTAAGTAGTTGGTTTGAGATCATTGCCTTATGAAAATATTGATTGTGTTGAATTATTTGATTCTGAAGAGTAGTTCGTACTTTCCTTAGATTTAAACTAAATATGTGCCGAGTATTTAAAATTATATTTTTGCTTCTTTAAGCAGCTCTTTCATTAATTAATCGTCGCTTGCTAAGTTTATTTGTCATATAGAGAACTTTTGCAAGGCAGCTTATTTGTAAAGCGGCCCTCGTTCGATGTGCTATATAGACAACACGGCATATACTTATATATGTGTGTGTATGTAGGTGTGTGTATGTGTGTGTGGCATGCACATTTATCAAGTGTATGTGTATGTGTGCGTACATACGTATAAACGTGGCTGAAGTTGCTGCTATATGCGACTACCAGCAACAACAACAGCTGAGCGCTGTATACGCCTGTGTGTGTGTGTGTGTGTTGGGGGTTGGGGCAGCTTTGGGGGTTGCTCGAGCTGCTGGTTGGGGGCACGTAAGACAAGGCAAGAGCAAGACAGCGCGAGAGCGAGCAATAGCTGCAGCACGGCGAGAGCACAAGCGAGGGAGTGAGCAAGAGCGCGAAGAGAGACAGTGCGAGAGAGAGAGATAGAGCACAGAGAGGGGCTGGGAGGGGCGGCAGGCGAGGGCAGTAAATAAAAAAACAAGTACACAAGAAATTAACGAGCAAACGATTTTTATGGCAGCATTTTGTGCCTTAAAGCGCTTAATGCGCTTTATGGCTGCGTGAGTGTGCAAGTGTGTGTGCGTGTGTGTGTGAGTGCAAGTGTGTGTGTAAGTGCTCTCGTGTGTGTGTTAGTTGAAAAATGTTTTAAAAATGACATGCTTCGAAAGTTTAAGCAATTTATGTTCATTTTAAATTGAATTTCAAATTTATTGCTGCAATTTTGTCTGCTTCGAGAGCGTGCGAGTGTGCGAGAGTGTGTGTGCGAGTGTGTGCGAGTGTGTGTGTGCAGGAAGCGGAAGTGCTTGGCTTTTGTTTAAGTCTGTGTATGCGTAAAGTTGTAAATTTTATTGTTTGCAGCAGCGCTGCCACAGCCACAGTTGCCAGCAGAATTAATTACGGAAAAAAGAGGCGAAGAAAAATCGTTAGTCTTAAATTGAATTTAAATGTCAAATGCAGGGAAATTGATTTAATAATTGAAGCAGCCAACCCAAACACACACAAAGCCAAAGCCCAAACAGGCGGCAAAAGCCTGTTGAACTCGAGCAGAAAGGTCAATCAACTTGCGGGCGAAAAAAATACGAAGAAAAATGCGTAAACAATTTGTGCTCTCGATTCATCGTTCCTTTCTCTGCTGCTGCTGCTGCTCGGGATTGCCGGCCGCTTCAGACGTGGCCCAGACGTTTGTCTGCCCAGCTGTGCTCTAAGCCGGTCAGCAGGAGGAAGCGCACAGCAAAAATGTAGCAAACTTTGGCAAAGGGACATGCAAATTGCGCTACCAGCGCAGGTCCTTGACTCGTCAGCAGCAGCAGCAACAGTTGCTAAGGCGGCAGACGACTGAAAGCCAACCAAAAAAAAGAAGGGAAGTGAAATAAAATTTGGGAAAAAAGGACGCTGACAAAAGGTTGACGACATTTGGCAGCCCGAAAAAGGATACAAATAACAGCAAGCCATTTTGCGGGCGCGCGACGGCAATGAACGACTGCCAGCCGAGTCCCTTGCCTCCTTGCCTTTTCAATAGCCCAAGGATATTTGTGCACAATATACTTTGCTCGCCCCATCCCACCAGCTCTTCGTTTTTTTTTGTTGCTCTCCGCTGCTGTTGCGGCAACAAAAAGGGTCAAGTGCGTGCGCGTGCCAAAGACGGCAGAAGGGTTAAGCTTACGCCCCGGACACGGACACGGACAGGGACATGGACAAGGACGCCGGCATGGGCTTGGGCAAGGACGAACCCGGACATAATGAAGCGCAATGACCTTTTTTTTGCGGCGGCTGCTGCCATGTTGTTGCTACTTATTATTAGCTGCGACTGTGCTCCCTTTTTTTTTTGGTTTGTGGGTGTGTGTGTTTACTTTTCGCATGACCTTGGCCCAGTGCGACAGCCTTGAACTTGGCAGGCGCACACAGCGCAAGCAAGGCCCGAAATCAGCCTTGACATTGACGTGGTCCCTTGTTGCCACTGCCACTGCCTCTGGCCTCTGGCTCGTTGCCTTGTTGCTACGCGCGCGCCTTTTGCCAGCCTCGGTCAGATTTCAATTGGCTGGCCTCGGGCCCGCTTGCCGCTTGCCGCATGCCGCTTGCCGCTTGCGACGTGGCCCCAAAACAGCAACATGCTCGACAGCTGTTGCCTGGCTTGGCTCTGTGCCGCGCTGTTCATTGTTCGGCTTAAGTGCCGCAGATCGGTGCCGACAACGCAGTCGTTGCTTTCATAAAAATCAACCACAGCCGCCACAACTGCTCACGTGCTGCGTGTGCCAAGAGTCTGCCACAGCAACGGCAACTGGCAACAGCTACTGGCAACTGGCAACTGGCAATTGCGCCTCGTCTCGATTACGTTTCGGTTTGGGACATCGCAAATGGTGCCAAGTGTTGCCGCTGCCGTCGTACGACAAATTGTCTGTTGCCAGTTGCCCCATTGCTGCCTGCTGCCTGCTGCCTGTTGCCGTGTGTCTGCTGCCTGCCTCGTTGGCTGGCCCGTGGGTCTGTTTTTTACGAGCCGCATGTAAGCTCTTTGGGTATCATTGCCATCGCCATCGCCACAGTCAGCTTCAGCTGCAGCTTCGAGCTCACGTAGGAGTCGCCGCCTGTCTGCCGACTGTCGTCTGTCGTCTGTCGTGTGGCGCAATCACAGACTCGCTGCCTGTCACGGTTGGTGGTGGCTGCCTCGTTGCCAGCCTCGTTGGCTGCCACTGCGGTAGCCACTGTGGCGCCGTCGACAAGCTCGGCCCCTCGCCGCCTGCCGCGGCTGCCCTCCTTTACTTTTTTAGTATGCTCCGTGTTTTTGTGTGTTTTGAGTGATGGCCAAGGTGTGGCCAAGGCGCGGACATGCTTTGACATTGTGTGGCCAGCTGGCCAAGTCGGGCAGCCAGGCAACCCGTTGAGCGGCTTTTGAGCGGCGCCTAATTAGACGTTAAGTGCAGTGTGCGGCTTCCATTCAACTTTAACTAAACGACGCGCCGGCCACACTCGGTGGCTCGGTGGCAAGTGGCTGGTGGCGCCTCGGGCGGCTGCCTTGCCTTCCAACTCTCTGCCTTTGTTCGTGTCCAAACATTGTGACAGCTGATTGCATCGCTGGGGCATGCCACTGTGCCACGCTCGTTGCCCTCCTCACTCTCCCTCTGTGTGTGTGTGTTGACTAATTGCCGCCAACGACGCGTCGTTGCGCAAACGCTGCACGTTGCAAGCTGCTTTTTTACTGCAGAAATAAACTCACTTCATTTGCAATGGCTGTTAGCTGGGGAGCAGCGTGGGTGTTGCTGCCGCTGCTGCACAAAAAATGCACGGCACGCCACGCAGAAATATGCCACAGCCTTACACTGTGCAACAAATAAGCGGAAGCTGGCAAAAAGTGGGATTCTGTTGGCAGCGCTGCTGCGATTTATCACCGAGATTTATGCAGCAGCGGATTAAGTCGAGTTAGCTGACTATTGCAGCTTAAATAGCTATTTAAATTCCCGTTTAAAATAAAGTACTTAATTGATAGTGGGACACAAATGTTGCATTCAAGACTGGGAGACTACAGTGAGCTTGATTTCGAGCACAGTGAAACAATTAATAATCAATTGTTTTTCAATTTAAGCCAAAATAAAGTGACTATATAAACTTAACTCAGTCAGATAAATTTAACTTAAATTTAGCCAGCATAATGACAATTAAAAAGTTGAAAACTTGCCACAAAGAGTGGCATGCAACGTGTTTTCTGCTGTTAGTTTGTTTGGTTTGCCATCGAAAGATGTAGCATTGATTGTGTGGCAAGCGCTGTGGCAGAGTGTAGTGTTTGCTGGCATGCAACGGCGGGTGACCATTGAACGCAGCAGCAGCAGCAGCAATGCTGGCTAGTGACACATCGAGGCAGATTGCATGACGCGGCATGGCAACAAGTTGCAGTTGGCCGCGAGAAAGCCGATGACATTGGCCCTGGCACTGCTAACGGGCAACGTGCAACGGGCAACGGGTAACTGGCTGCAATTGGCAAATGAGCGAGGGGAGGTGGAGCAGCCTCTGGGGCAACAAAAGGCCGCGGTGGCCGCGACACGGACATGCACACAATGGCTCGCAGTGCTCCGTGCTGCAGTGTGCCTTTGCCAAAAATGCTTGCAACACACAACACGGCGCGCAACATGCAAACAACAACACGGAATGCCAGCATTGGATTTGTGTAGGTGTCAGCGGAGTGGCAGTCAAGCTGCAGCCACGTTCTGTGGCATTGTCCTTGCCCCAAAGCACACACAGTGCGAGTGTTTTTTATTTCATCTATATGTGTGTGTGTGTGTGTGAGAGTGTGCAACAAAGGTCACGAGCTGCCACAGAAGCCAGTGAATGTTTCGGTAGCCAAAAAAGGCAGGCAGCGTGTGGCAAACAAGGCAATGCGGCAACTGTTGGCAGCTGTTGTTCCCAGTTGCCGCTTGCCGCTTGCTGCTTGCTGCTTGTTGGTCACTGGGACAGGCAATGGCAGGAATGGCATGAAACTTCACTTTCACCAAAGGCAGCCGACAAAAGGCTGCGGCAACAACATGGACTAACTTTGCAACTGTTGCCGGAAAGCCAGCAGCAGCAACAGTTGCAGCGGTGGCATACTAAATGCCAACGGTGTCTGGCAACAGCAGCCAGAACGAGAACGGCAACGACAAGGAGACACCCAAGTGCGACTCACTGCAAGCAGGCACAAGTCGAAGAGCAAGAACGAGACCCAAAAGGAAAGACCAAGAGCAGCAGCAGCAAGGCGAAGTCGTGGAGCAGGCCAACGGCTGCTCAACCGCAGCAAAACTTAAAGAAGCAGCCGCTGCTGCCACAGTCACTGCCACTGCCACTGCCAGGGGCACAACCGTTGCCGCAGTTGCCACAGTTGCTAGCGCCGTTCAATGTCAAGCGTGGCAACGTAGACGTTAGACGCAGACACAGAACGAGAGCCAGCGCCAGAGCCCAAGGAATACGAGTGGCGACTTGTTGCACGTTCGCGCTGCCACTTTCCCATCGCCCTGCCGTTTTATGAAGCAACGTGATTTGGCTAAGGATGTGGCATGCTGCTGCTGTTGCTGCCGTTGTTGCTGCCGTTGCTTGTTGCCAACGTTGGCGATGTCGTCTGCGTTTTTATGGGCTTGCCAAAGGAATGTCAAGTGAGTACTATGTGTATTCCACAGCGGGGCGCCTTGCCTTGCCGCAGAGTCTGCGTGTGGCATGCTCGTCGCTGTGGCTGAGTGTGTGTGTTTGTGTGTGGCAGCAATGACGACATCATCAACGCTCCATTGACGGGGCACCCTGCTTACGAGTTGTGGACATAAACACAGCTGTTGCCGCTGCCGCTGCTGCTGCCGTTTCGCAAGACAAATCGTCAGATTAAACGTCAGACTGTGTGGCATGCCCCACAGTTGGCAAGGACACCGCACAGCACACAATGTAGCTGTGGCTAGAGTCCCACTGCTCCGAATGACTCTCCAGTTTGCTCAACTTTTTATGACCCAAAACACCGTGAGGTGTCTTGTGATATTCGGGGTGGCAGCTCAACCCGACACCGTCCACAACTTGCGTGCCACATTTCGTGGCGAAACTTAAGCGCAAAAGTTTTCGGCATTCCTCCCAGCTCAAGCCATTCCCGTTGACAGTCGAACATGAAGTCAAGGGTGCTAAAAATTCCAAGGGAATATCAATTGTGACATGATTCCTGATGTCTTGCTGTCAAGTCAACTCGTCAAATGCACTCCTAATTGTATTTCCCTTTTTTTAATTTAAATGGAGTCAATTGCCATTTTCAAACTTAATAACCAAATTGTCCATTTCACTTAATGCAACTATGTTTATTCTATATAAATATTATGATTTATTATAGAAATTATTCATAACATTATTATTGTTATTAGTGGACGTGTTCTTTGCTTAAATTATTGCTTGTACTTTTAATAATTTCCTAAGCAGTTGATTTCTTCTGCATTGCCACTTTTTCAGACTACATATATTCAGAATATTGTTAATAATTATCATTTTCCTGCTTAATATATTATTGTACTTCTAATAATTTACTAAGCAGTTGATTTCTTCTGAGTGTTCCACTAAGCATTGCCACTTCTTCACACTACATGTAAACAATATATTCAGAATATTGTTACTATTATCATTTGCCTGCTTAATATATTGTTGTACTTCTAATAATTTACTAAGCTATTGCATTCTTCTGAAAGTTGAACAAAGCATTGCCACTTTTTGTGAGTATCTTCTTATGACTGACTGATTGATTTCTAAGTATTGTTTTTATAACTAAAATATAGCATAGACTTAATTTAATAATATACCATAAAAACCCGACTTTAACTTTGTATTTTTCTTACATTCTATTTTATTAGCATACTATCAAAACCCGACTTTAACTTTGTATTTTTCTTACATTCTATTTTATTTTATGCTGTAGTATTAGCTTTCAGTTAATTTGATGACCGCATTTAAATGCTGTAATTTCAAGGACCTATTAAAGGACAATAATTGGTTGATTTGCTTGTCCCCTGCTGTCGCTACTTGAGAATGATCTGGGCAATGTTTAATATGAAGGACATCCGCAGTCAAGTGGCGCGGTGACGCCATAATCGCAGTCTAATTGACTGCGCGCCTTGGCCCAAAAGGGACGCCAAGCTGCGGGATCTCTGCGGACGGATGCGAGTGTGTGTGTGTGTGTGTGAGTGTGTTTGGGTTATGACGTCGCGTCGCCGGCAAACTGTGCGAATGACTATTAAATTAGAGAACTTTTTACGAGGCAAACGCGACCTTGAAAGCAAAAGGGAAGCGTAGCGGAGCGCCAGTCAATGAAAGTTGCGTGTCAAGCCCATGGGTAAGGTCAAAGTCAGTGCTGAAGGCAGACCCAAAGCCAATGCCAAAGCCAAAGCCAGAGCCAGAGGCAATGTCAGGGTCTGTCTAGCTGCCGCCAGACCGAGACCCAGCCAAAGTGGAAGTCCCATTCGCAGTGTCTGTCCGCTGAATCCCCAACCGGCAACCGGCAACAAGCAGCTTGGCAGCGCGACCCTCGCGTCGACAAACAATGCTCGTAAGTAGCTAGCTCTGACGCTGTGACTGTGACTGTGACCGCGTCTGCTAGCCGAGTGCCTTTTGTGTCTGGCTCTGTGCTACGTGCGGCATGTGGCGACTACAACGACTACGACTACTTCACTGGCCGCCTTTGGGAGCATAACTTTGTCTGCCCTTTTTTTTTATATATTTTGTATCCCCCTCTGAATGATGAAGTTGATGCCACAGCGCAGCGCAACGCAGAGCGAGCGCAAAATGGTGACCCCAAAATGCCTTGCCACTGACTCTGTGAGCTTTGCTACGTGCCCCGCGTGGTGGATGGATTATGTTGCTGCCGTTGCCGTTGCCGCTGCCGTTGCCGCGATTTGCTACTGTTTGGCTGCCTTTGGCTTTTTGCGCGCACTCGTCTCGTGTTGCAGAGGCAGCATACAGACAGAGAGAGAGAGAGTAGAGCGAGCGGAAGGCCGCAGTCGATGGCCATTTGCCTGCGCAAACAATGCGGATGCCCCAGCGTGATGACGTGGAAAATGTTGGCGGGCATGCGGCGCAAGCCATTCAAACTGCCAACCGGCAAACTGAGTCAGCGCCTGGCTCTGGTTACGACTTTGACTGGGGACCGAGAGTGAGACCGAGACTGAGGAGACTTGGTCTGTGCGACCGCAGACAAACTGTCTACTGTCTACTGTCTACCGCTTGCCAGCGTAACTTAATTGGCTTGCTCGACTGCCAATTGTGACCATGGCCTGGCGTAATAAAGTCAAGTGGCTGAAGGCGTTAACAGGCGCGGGCAAAAGCAGCCGGCAAAATGGTTTGGACCGAGCGAATGAATGGCTGCACTTACCCCAGTTGTTGGTGTTCCATTGCCAGCGGCCACTGCTGTGGCATTCGCGGCGGCATTGGCGCCACTCGACTTGCCCTTGCCGCGTCCGCGCTTCGCATCTGGACGAACGGGTTGGCCGTCGGCACCATAAATGATCTGCAAATCACAAGATAGTGGCAAATTATTATCGGTATTTAAGTATCTGTTCAAGCGTACAATTAAACAAATTACTGTATTAAATTCAATTTGATTCAACTTTGAGCAACAGCCTCTTACAAATCACACTTCTTTGCTAATTGCTCTAATTTGCAGCTGTTGACAGTTTAAAATTTGCCACAATTTCAAATGAATATTTATTAGAATTTATTGTCGCATTAACGTATGATTATAAATCTAATATACCATTAAAAATCGAAACTGAAAGCATAAATTATAGCAACATAGAATTGGCGTGTGGCCAATTTGAAATGAAATAAAACTTGCGCGCAAATGTTATAGCGAAGACACAAACCTAGAGCAGCTAGCACTGTTAACAGCAGGCACAAAGCAGTTGAACTAACAGCAATGCACCACAATTCGCTGTTAATAACAGTGCTGCAGCGCACTGCAATTGTTTGCAGCAGTTCAAAAAGCAAGCAGACGAATGTGGACTCAAAGCAGTACACAACTCTACTGCTTTAAACTGCATGTGCAAGCAGTGAATATTTTACTACTGCAAGCAGTTCGCGTTTTGCTAGCGTTTGTGTTGCACTGCTTGTCATGTAGTTGCCGCCGAGTGTTGAAATTGGAGTTGGAATTGAAACTTGAATAACATTTGATAAACATTATAGATTGAATGCATTAAAAAATATATGCGTTTTGTTAATTGTCAGTGTTGTGAACATTTTCCTGTATTTCAAGCCTGTTTTGGCACTCAAAATCAAGAGGAAGTCAATGAACTTGGAGGCGCAGCATTCCCACCACCCAAAAGATGCTGCAACTGGGAATTCGAGGGCTGCTTGTAAGATGAGCCATTGATAATTCCAATAAGCATGACAAATGCTGCCGAGGCGACTATAAAACCTCGAGCTCGGCATCTATTTCCGGCGAAAAAGTCATAAATATAATTCTCGGAGCGTCTGAGACGCGGCTGTGTCTTAAAGTGCTCCTACGCTCTCCTGAGGAGAGCCCATTAAGGCAAAGTGCCAGGCTGGGAATGAAGCGCGCAACGGTAAACGGAAAATTGAAAATCCAAATGGAAGAATCGAGTGTGCTGTGTGTGAAGGGGAAGTATGTGTCGGGCCGTGTTTGTGTGTGAATGCGCAGGCGCGGCGACCTGTCCAAAAATAGAAGCAGCAGACAGAGCCGCGACATATGGACGCAGACGAGCGCCAACTGTCAGCGGAGAGAGGGAGGGAGGGGTATCAGGGGTAGGCTGGGGAGTGAGTATGTGTTATGTGGAAATGGAAATGGACGCGGCTGCTTCGCAGGAGTGCTGCTGGAATGCCTCATGTCTCTACGGATCGGGGGGCTTCTGAGTGACAGACGGCTGTGCTGTGCCTTAACGGTAAATAAGCAACGCCAACGGCAGATGCAAGATGCAAGATGCGAGATGCAAAGATGCAAGATTTAAGACCGAAGACTGTGGCAACATTTACAATGTTGGCACGCGCAGGCGCACACACATCAACAGCAGCAACAGCAGCAACAGCAGAGGGAGCACATGTTGTGCCAGCAACAACAACAGCGTCTTCGTCAAGGGCTGCGCCATCGCGATCGCATCTACATCCACAGCCACATCCATATCCACTTTTAGCAGCAGTTGTCATTTCGGAAGCAATTATTTTAATGCAAGCTGCAAGCGTGCCATGCTCCCAGCCTCAGCCTCAGCCTCAGCCTCAGCCTCAGTCTTAGTCACAGCCCCAGACGCAGACGCAGTCGCAGTTGTAGTTAAAGTTGCAGTAGCCCCCCAAAATGACAGCGACGACGACGACGACATCTTGTCGATGTCACTTGGGCATGCGCTTGGGATTTTTCGACTGCGAGTTGCAGTAAGTACCGGGAGCTGGAAGCTGGGGGCGCAATGTCAATCTAAAATTAGTCAAGCCTCGAGTTTTTCAGAGGTGATTTGAAGTGAAGTCTACTCCTCGAAATTGATATGCCATTGCCACTGTGTACAGTTGTGTCGGCAAAGCAACGACAGCAAGCTCAGTAGCAATTCAACAACTGCATTGAAGACACCTCAAACAGACAGGCGACTATTCCTCATGGATGTGTAATTGATGAATAAGACAAGGAAGTGGATAGGACAAATCAATTATTTGTAAAAAACGAAGTACTTTAATGCAGTATTTGGAATGAGAAAGGGAAGTTTAAGGAATGCAATTCACATTGCAATTGTGGAATTACTCAATTGCTGAAGTATTTCTGTACTTAGCAGAATCAATTTGAAATATTTAAGTGGCTGGCAATCTCTTATAAAAAGACAAAGGAAGTAGCTCTGTTATTTCGTATAGAACATTTAAGTATATAGCTGCAGAATAAATACTATTCTAGAATTTATATATTCATTTTTTGATAAGAGAAATTACAATAAGAAGGCTTGATTCTATCTCAATATTTAATGAACAACGTTTTTCACTCAATATTTATCAACGTTATTGAACAACGTTTTTTTTTTTTGCAATATTGTGTACTGCTTTGTAATTAAATTTGTTTAATACACATAAAAGCATAATCCCTATTATTTTGTTGTAGAAAAAAGAACTTAATTTTAATTGCTTTGTGCAGCAATTGATGCAATTAAATGTCTGCGTTGCATGGCATTTTTTTATAACCATTTTGTTAAAAATATGTGCATATATTGCGATTAATTTTATGGGAAATCCTAATTGGTGCATCGGCTTTGGCCGCCACTCATAAGGACGTCAGCAACTCCTGCCCAGGCACGCAATGCATATAAAATTGGATTATTGCAATTTAAAATGTCAAATTTATGCATTTAAATTGTTCAATTTGTAGGCTGCAAAATGGCGGGCGGAAGTGAAAGCTGCGCCGCATAATAAAAACAGCACGGCGGCGAGAAGTCGACGACCTTAGAAGCGTAGACACAACAGCCATAAAGTCTGAAGCACACACACACACATACTATATACTATACGAAGGTATATACCTCAGCCGTCAATTTCATAAAGGCCGACACGAAGACGTTGCTAGGAGCCGACCAGGCGACCGACCAAGCGACGACCTACAAAGCTGCCCTGAAATTGGGCCGAAAATAGGCCAGCACACACACTCACACACACACACACACACACTCATTTGGCGACTTAACAAGCAGCTGCTTCCTGCTCCTGTTGCTCTGCTTGTTCACATCCTGCTGACAGCTTTTGAGCAGCGGGGCGAGCAAAAAAGCAAAATCAACCGAGGAATCAATTTCGAAATCATTTTTTTCGGTTGCTGCTGTTGTTGCTGCTGCTGCCGTTGACTTTATTAGCGCCAACGTAGCTGGCAAACGCATGTTGACTTAATTGCCGTTATTAGCTGTCGTTTTTTCAGTTGCAGGCAACAGCAGCAACAACAAAAAGTCTCAACGGCGACGGCAGCAGCTGCGACACAATAATGAGACGCAATTTGCGTTCTCGTCATTGTTGCTCAAAAAGCCCGACGGCCAAATGAGTGTGTGTTTGCTGTGTGTGCGAGTGTGTGTATGCAACAGGTAGCCAAGTTAAACCGCAAAGGCCACACACACATACATACACGCATTCACATTTCAGAACCTGACCTAGGCCAAGTGGATTTCGGGTAGGTGCCGTCGCAGTCGCCAAAAGAGAAAAGAGAGCAGAACAACAACAACAACAACAACAACGACGAAAAAAGCAGCAGAAATACATTGGAGCTACGCTGGCGAGTAGCCCTATCAAAATGCTGAAAGCCCGCACATGCAGACTGTAGACTGTTGCGCCTTTTATGACAAATTTTCCCCTCGTCCAGCAGCAGCAGCAACAACAGGCGGCGTCATCATAATGAGCAAATGGGCGCCCCATAAAAAGTTGCCAGCGCTTTTTGGGCACACAGCGCAATGTGCGTGTCTGTCTGTGTGTGTGCGTGAATCGCTGTGTATGTGTGTGTGCGTTGGGCTTTCGGCAACCCTTCGCTTGATGTATTGCTGGCCGTCTTTAGGGCTTAAGTCCCAACTTGTTGCCGTTGTCTTTCGCTGCGACTCTGTCGAACCCTAGCCTCCGGTTGGTGGAGTTCATTCAACCGCCTAGGCAACCCTCGCAGCCTGCAGCCTCGCTTTGTGCTTTGTGCGCGACAACCTTGACCTGCTGCCGAAAATATTAATTATATCCAGGCAAATGACTGGCAAACCCTTTCGAGGGCGCAATGTGGGGCGCATAGGCAGATAGCACGGCAAAAGCGAGGGGGGAAGAGCAGGAAGTGCTGAGCAAAGAAAGACCTAGGCACAATATTGATTTTCGTAGCCCAGGCACATTGTTGCGGCCCTGCCTGCCCCTTGGCAAATCATTTTCATTTCCAAGGTTAAACGCACCTTCCGCATAGCGACAGAGCGCAGACAGCAAAGCCAGTCGAGCAGCTTACGCTTTAAGGGGGCCAACAGGAAGTGTCTCGGCACATGCAATGTTAATCTTTGTTTATTTTGATTATCACTTTCGCGGCGACAGCACCAGCAGCCGCCCCAAAAATAAACGTGGTGACTCTGGAGGGGTTCGGGCGCTGATTAGCCTGCGAATGTCCTTGAAGTCTGCGGCTGCGATTGCGTGACTGAGCAACGAAGCGAACGACTAAATGACTAACTGCTGTCTAACTGACTGTCTGGCGCAGAGTCGCCTGTGTCTGGCCTGTGTGTGAGTTGAGATGTTTGGGACTGGGGCTGGGGCTGGGGCTGGTGTTGTGGTGCGGGTAGCTCGACTGCCAGCATGATTCATGTGCCAGGATTTGCGCTGCCTTCCCACTTAGTTGATGGCTTATATACCGAGCCAGCTCAGCGAGCATATCCCATTTTGATTGCAGCTTTTTTCGGGGGTTGACTTCAGTCCTCGTCGGTTGGGGGTGGGTTTCATTTTGTTCTGTGTGTAATTGAAGCGCACCCTGCAACATGCCACTATGCCGGCCACACACACATAGGCATAGTCAGCCATAGCGAGAGAGAGAGGGGGGGAGAGTGAAAGTGGCGGGTTGGCAAATGCGTCATCGTCGATTTGCCACACGCAATTTAGATGCGAAAATTTTCAATGTCAATTGGGTTTTTTCCTCGCTTTTGGGGGGTAGCGAGGTGACAATGCCGACACTTGCCACTGCCGCGTACCTTGCCCCCTTCGGCACAGCGCGCTCTCGAGAGGCCCCTTGAGATGTAACCGTTTTGATATGTGCTAAAAAGCTCACTTCAACGTTTATCAAGGTCAAGTTCAGCAGCTGACGACGCGGGGCGAGGGCAATTTTATTGTTTTGTTGAGGTAGCGGCAAAAGCCAATGAAAATGAAACGGAAAATGAGTGTGACAAAAAGGGGTACGACAAAGTGTTTTGTTGTTGGGCTTGCCCAGCATTTGTGTCACACTTACAATGGGGCAGCCACAGAGGAGGAGGAGTAGGGGGCAGCATTGATTGGCTGGCCTCATTGTGTGGTCAGAGAATGCAGCCGAGGTTGGCTACTAAGTTGTGTTTCATTTCAAGTCTGTAAACTATAAATAATCATTTGTTGGCAAGCAGAAAGATTGCAGATTGTGTGTTACTATGCAATCTTGGTTTTGGCACATTACAAAATGTGAACCTAATAGTTGGCAGCTTAACAATTACTTTGCTAGTCTTTAGGCGACTGCTAGGTAAACATTTTGCCTTTGTTTTGCCATTTTGCAGTTAATAAATCATATTGATTAGCGCGCAGACAATGCTCGACAACGTTTGCCGCATCATTAATCCCACCATCAGCGACAGCTGTGCACTTTTGAGCAGCACATTCTAGTGAGAGAGAGAAAGTATGTGAGACAAAGCCAGAGAGAGAGAGAGAGAGCGAGGACTGTTCAACTAATTAGTTGTATGACTGGGCGAAAGCGTTTGGGTTTAATGAAACTGCATTAGCTGCAGCAGCGCAGGATGCGCCAAGGAGCAAGACATTAATTTGAAATTCCATTTCGTAGATTTAATTGAGTTGAAATTAAATTAAAAGCAATTTATTTGCAACCCTCATAGCGAATTTTTTTCCGTCTTTCTTTCGTTCAGTCGCTTCTTTTCTTGCTGTTGCCTGCCACAACCCACACACACACACACACACACACACACACACACAGAGTCGCGCAAACACACTTATGTACGCACTTTGTGTGCGTTTTTCAGTTTTTCCAGTGTTTCTGGTGCTTTCTAAAAGTGCGTGGCACGCAGCAACAGCAGCCGGGCACAAAGAGAGGCAGCAGCAGCAAACATAGATGTAGAAAGAACTCAAAATGAAATAAAAATAAAACTCTGCATGGACGCGTTTTTGGGGTTGCAAATACATTTATATATATATAACATATATACGCATCTACAGATGTGTGTATGCGAGTCTGTGTGTTTCGCCTCAGCCTGCATTTCGGCTGAGCTGCGAGGAAAATCGATAAAAATGTGCCGTCGCATCAGCGTCATCACATGAGCATGAGCATGAGATACCCGCACTTTTATTTGGTTAATCTGCAGCATTGCTGCAATTTGTGTGCGGCCATTTTGAGAGCAGCACACAAAAGAGCTCGAGGTGGAGACGGAGACGGAGGAGGCGAGGCGGACTGTGACATGGCATTAATTTTTAATTTGTCGCGTGATATTCCAAAACAAAATGGGAAAAAAAAACAGACGTGCAAAATGAAATGATTTATGCATTTTGGGCAGTTGTCAAGCTTGCGCACAAATTAAAAAGCCATTTCAATTGCAATTCCAAACAACAACAACGACAACAACGAGAGCAAGTCGGCTAACAACAAGTTGAAATTATGCAACGGCAGCGCATGAAAAAGTTGCTCGCATTTTTGGCATCGACAAACGGCAACAAGAAATGCAAATAACTCGCCTCAGCTGACAGCGCGCCCAGCAAATTGCATTTGATGGAGTGAAACACGTTCCCATCCTTGGCTCTCTCCCCCTTCCGTTGCCATTCTCTATTCACACTCCCCCTCTCGCAATACACGCTTTCTCCTGCTCGAAAAGTGCATTAAAAATGCGCTGAAGTTGACCAAAAAAAAAAGAAGCAGAAGTGAAGCAAACTCAGCTCGCTTTGAGCCAAAAAATTTGTTTAATTTGGCAGCATAAAAAGTTTGCTCCACAGCAGTCGAAGTTGTCGTTGTTGCCATTGCAGCATACTTATAACCTGCATTTGGGTATTGAGTTGAAGGCTATGCACAGTGGAAGCAAGAGCTTGCAACTCTATACTTTCCATTCGTGCTGCATATGTTACAATTCCTAATATAAAAACGTAAAAAACACACAAAATGCTTCACTAATGTCAGCAGCTACGCAAAAAATCTCTTAGCGAACAGAGAGCAGTTGTCTATCTGTAATCTAATATGTACTTTCTCGTCACTGCATATGTCAAATGCGCCCAATTTGTAATTTAATACTTTTTTGCTTTTCTTTTTCACATATTTTTTCTACTATTATGCGCAGACACGCTATGAAATTACTTTAATTTGCTATTTATAGAGCATTCTGCTAAAAAAGTATTTTGAAATAATCCAAAGCAAAGCTGGCAATTAAAAATAATATTTTTATAAAGATTGGAAATTTTTGTGTGTTCTTGTTGCGACTTTAAATCAAATATTGTGCATTGCAGAGAAATATCACTTTAAGTAGTTTTGATTTAACTATATATTTATGAAGGTAGTATCTATAGAAAGCAGCTGCGAATTTTACATGACCCAACAGTATATTTACCCCAATACGTTATATAATTATGCCGAATCGATTGGACAAACAGTTGTGTAGATTACGTCAAAGTTGAAGGTCTTTAGACTACCAATGCAGTGCATTGCATTCTTTATATTATGCGGGCATGTGATTCATCATTCTTTCAAATGTTCATCATTACTTTCGTCGATTAAGCAAAAAGCTTTAAGCCAAGTCAACAACTCCTCACTTTGTTAACCTCGTTAACGAGATTAGTTCATTAGAAATATGTGGCAAGCTGCAGAGTAGCTGCTAGTCCAGCAGAATATTGTCAGCTGTGTTTATATTTATTATTGTTGCTGCTGCGGCTGCGGCTGGTGCTGCTGGTGTTGGTGTTGGTGTTGCAGCTGCAGTTGCTGTTGGTGGTGCAGTAAAAGTGGCTTTTGTACGTACAATGACCTAGCAACACATAAAAAATGCAAAAAGTGGCAAGACGGAGGCAACTCGCTGCGAGTCGCGCGCTTAAATATGCAAAGGACGCTGACGATGAGCGGGTGTGAGCGGCATGATGAAGAGCATGCAGCAGCAGCGGTGGCAGCAGCAGCAGCAGAAGGATGCCACGAAGCCAGCGTTAAAAGATGTTGCAGCCCCCAAAGGCGAAAGTTTTGCTGAACAGGCAGCGGCAACAACTCAATTGCGAGCAAGCGCGAAGCATTATAAAGGGGCAGCGGGCAGGGAATGGGGCAGTGGCAGGGATAGATGGTGCAAGGATTCCGGCGTAACTTCAATAATAGTCAAGTGCAGTGAAGCATTCCGCCAGCTGCATTGCTCCTTGGCGCCACGTCCTGCGAAACTCAGCCACTGTCCCCCCTTTCACTCTCTCTCTCTTTCTTTCGCTGCCTCGCTGCTGTCTGCTGCTCTGCGAAATCAAAGCTATGCTGCTTGCTGCCCCTGGTGTTGGCAGCAGCAGTTCGCCATTTTATTTGCACTCGTTGCTTTGGCATTTTTATTTTTTGACGCGGCTCTGGCAACATCTTTTGGCCAGCACGCATACTTTTCTCAATTTTGTGCTTGCCACGCGGCAGCTCAGCGTGTGAGTGTGCGAGTGTGTTTGTAAATTTTGCATTTACCCTTGGCAAGGACTTTTGCCAAAGCACGGAGAAAGCCAACGCAGCAACAGCAGCAGTGGCAGTGGCAGCGACAGCGGCGAAAGCAAAAAGTTTTATTTGCACAGTTTTCTTTTTCTTAAACTTTTGTTGTGACCCCGTGCGCCGCGCCCGCTGCCGTCTCCGGCATTCAGCTGGCAGCGTAAAATGCTTGCTTGCAATTTGTACAAACATGCTTACATATATACACGAGTATATAGCAACTGTATATGCTTGGGGTGTATATATAGAAAGCGCTCTTGTACTTGGCAAAGGCGTCAGCTAAAAAGTGTAGCATACTTTTGAGCGTCGCTTAGAACTTGCTGCTCGCCTCCTTCGCGCTCTCCACTAAAACGGGGAATTTTTATAATTAACAACGACAAAGTAGCTCAGCAGCAGCAACAGCAGCAGCAGCGACTGCGACAGCATGAGAGTCAGCATCAGTTTATCAAAGGCGACAATCGCGCTGGGGGCACAAGAAATAGAAATTGCAATGCTTCGGCAGCTTGGGAATGCTTTGGCTGCTTGCAAGTGCAATGACAAGAGGGCACACAGCTCTATTTATATACACTCATATATATATATATATATGTGCTTTGCATATATTTAGGGTGCCAGCTTGCGGCGCAATGCAAATATTTGCAGCAAACTACTTGCAGCAGGCGACAAATACTTGCTGCTGCAGAAAAGTGCGTATACGCAATGTGCGTAAGCTTCGACTTCAAAGAGTGCGCCTAAAGACCAACGCGTGGCAAGTTGCAGGCCGCAGTTGGCAGGTGGCAAACTGAAGTGGCTGCTGCTCGGCGTCTGTGGGCGTCTCGTCGAGCCTTGTTTGCACATGTTGCCAGCAATTCACATGCTGCTCTCGTTCCCGCCGCTCTTGTTGTTGCTCGTTGTGCGTGTGGAGTTTTCCTACTGCTTTTTGCGTTTGTGCGTTTTTGCATTAAATGTGTGCGTGAGCGTATTGCCGAGTGGCTGCGTGTGCATATTTATGCGTGTTTGTTTGCATAGCTGATGATGTGCCAGCAGCAACAGCAGCAGCAACAGCAACAGCTTTGTGCGTATGCCTGCTCCCTTATGGGGTTAAAGTTGCTGCCTACCCTGCTCAGCTGCACAGCTGCTAGCTGCTAGCTGCAGTGTCCTTCGGGTGTTGCGCTCGCAATTAGAGAACTTGCAGTGCAGAAAATGCTGCAACTTTGGGCTTGTAAATGCAGTCAGCGCTAAATTGTTTGATACCACGTGTGTGTGTGTGTGTGTGAGCGAGTGCGTGCTAAGTGCAAAGTTCTGCTGCACTGCGGCATTTCGGACAACAGCAACAACTAGCGGCTGGCTACGTGACGTGAAATTTTTTCAGCGCATTTTATGTGCAGCTCTTGCTGTTGTTGTTGTTGCTGTTGTTGTCTGCCCTTTTTCAAAAACATTTCTTTTAAATTTTTTCCTTTTTCTGTGTGCTCGCTTTCTTCAGCTCTGAGCTGTAGCCACCCCCACACAGCAGCAGCAGCAGCAGTCCTGTTAAGGGATGTTTATGCACGCCAGGACTTTCGTACTTTACTAAATGACTTGACTTGTTTGCCAGTGCTGCTCTGTTGCCCAGCACCCAACAACAACAGCAGCAGCAGCAGCAGGCACAACTTTTAGTTCCAGCTGAAGACGAACAACAAGAAGGGAAAAAAAGTGCGAGAAGAAATCGACGAAATTAAATTGATTTTTGTGCGCTCGCTGGCTCGCCAAAAGTTGGCAAATGTATTGGAAAAATGCTCGAAGCTAATTTCCTTTCATTTCTGCAGGCGCTTCCTGTTCGCCAACGTGTAACTCTTTCGCCGACAACAACAACAACGAAAAAAAGAGATGAAATATATGTATTCGCAGCGCATATCGAATTTATTGTTTCAATTATGTTTTCAATTTGCGCCGACAAACAAAAGCCGTGAAATGCAAAAACGCTTCGCTCGACGGGCTTCGCGAGTCTCCGGCTATAAATAAAATAAATAGGGAAACAACAATATTTTTTGGAGTGTCTCACGTAGTTGCCGTTGCCGTTGCCGTTGTCGTTGTTCCTGGTTTGTTTGTTGTCAGGCATTGCTAACCCCGCCCCTGTCGCTCGGCGCCCACCCCCCTGCCAACGCTTGTTGTAGATGTGCCCAGCCCACGCAAGTTATTGAAAGTAAACATGATAAAATATACTTGCAGGAAATACACAAAAATTGTATTCGAAAACTCCGGCGTGTACTCGTAATGCATGCGAAATTGTCTCAAATAATATTTAAGAAAATTAAATTGAATTTACAACGGTTTGAGGGCGGCTCACTCGACACCAGCCCCGACTCTGCGATGCCCTGCACGGCAAGCGAAGCAGCGAAAGCTTCTAAGTTCTATTTGCACTGCTCTCAGTCGCACATACCCGTTGGATCGGCGGCAGGGCAGGGAATGTGGGTAACAACATAACAACGAAGCGAACGGCAATGATAACACAAAATAATCAAAAATCGATTTGAAAGTGCGGCTTTGTTTTTGCTAACAATATGCCAGGCCTCCCTTGTTGTTGTCGAAATGCAATCAAAAGATATGGCAAGTTGTTGTTGCTGCTTGATAGGCACTTTTGAGCAAACTTTTACTTCATTTTCATTCTCATTCTCATTTTCATTTTGCTCTTTTCCTCATTTTTGAAATTGAAATTGTAAGTTGGTTTGCTCCGCTCGCTGTCGCTGCTCACTGCTCGCATCTCGTTTAATTCTTGACATGGCTGAGTTGGCTTAAACGGATTTGCAACATGCTGTGGCAGCTACGCAAATTGTTTGTTTGCCCGTCAAATGCGAGCCGGGCGTTTAACTCGCAGTTTTCGGCTGCAATTAGGCGACTGCAATGTAGCCCAGCGTTACCCGTAACTCGTAACCTGTAACCTGCTGACCCTCTAAACTAACAGAGGAGCGGACCCCTCACCACCGGCGCCGTCATCACTTATGCATGATTGTGTGAGAGCGCACGTATTTGCCTATGGACAACCCCTTTCAATGTGCCGGGGTGACTGCAACAAACCGACCGACCGAACTGACAAACGCCTCGTTTCCATTACATTTTTTCCCCGTTTTCGGCTCTGTGGATGGGGCGCGAGTGTTGCCAGTTTCTGTTTCTGTTTTGCCGCATTGCTCGAGAACGCGAACGAGACCGAGACCGAGACGGAGGAGCGAGAAGTGAGAAGCGAGCTCAACTGAAGGGTCGCTCGCACTCTCAGCGAATCGGTCAAGCTGAAAAATGCGCTGCAATTGCACCTTGCACACACACACACACACACACACACACATGCAACACTCACCCAACTACATGAAATGACAACAAGTACAAATTATTTAATTGAGCCTGCTCGACTTCGGAATGCCCAACACTTTAGCTAGAAATGCTGTTAGCTTTAAGGCGCACTGCAAAAATGTGTGTTTTGCGAACAATTTAAAGTAATGTTTCATTTAAAAAGTGTATTTATTAGCTAAACTAGTTTGCAAGTTGACGCTGCCTAATTGGCAAGTTAGAAATTGAACTGAGTTTTGCTGAGGCATTCAAATCTTTACTTAAATTTGTAATACAGAGTAGAGTTTTGTATCGCTTGAAGCAGCAATTTGATACATAATCGAATTCAATTTCAGTGTTTTATTTAAGAAGTCTACAGCTCTTTAAATTACACATCAAACAGCGAATGCTGTTAATCGAGTGCAATTTTTGCTTATTAGATAGTTCACAATCGAATGCTTTGCAACTGAAGTTCTAAGAACTCGAATTTAGACATGTTCAATGGGGAATTCGAGCATTTTAATTAAGAGCATTAGCGAGAACGGCAGGCAGTAATTGCAAAGCTCAATGCTGTGAGCTGGACTTGGATGCAGGGTATTTGTGCGGGCGTCTCCCTTATTGCCCTTGTCAGTTTCGGCCATGCATCGTTGGTATTTAAATTGAGCCAACGGGCAGTAAAATAAAAGTGCTGCTCGCAGGGCGAAATGCACTTCAAAAATAGAAATGCAGAGCCACGCGAAGAAGGGTTAAATGCGCTAATACATACGCAAACAGGGAAGTGAGTGTGTGTGCTGTGTGAGCGCGTATCCTGTATCCTTGAAATGCAACGCATTGCGCTGCTTCTTCGCCCGCTCTCTGTTTATTGCCATCTCTGTCGCTGTTGCTGTGGCAATTAGCGGGCGAAGTCTTCTGTTTTTTTTTTGTGTTTGGCTTTTTATTTGCTTTTGTTGTTGTTTATTAATAAACAATAACAAGAATGCTTAATTGCATATCTATTTACTGCCAGCTGCTGCTTGTTAACCTCATTCAGTTTGTCTCATTAAAATGAGTAAATGCGAAAATCATTTGCACTGCAAGTTTCCCCCCTCTCTCTCACTCTCTCTCACTATTTTTTGCAGTGGCGCATTTTCAGCTCGTTAGTGTGTGTGTAGACAATGCGGTAGTTTTGTCCTTAAAACTGGTGGCAAGGCTGCCAAACCAGCCAGGTACGTGGCGCTGCGTCTTTGACAGCTCGCTCGCTGGCCTTGTGCTATGCAAATTTCACAATAAGTATACGCGCCGTGCGCCGTGCGCCGCTTGCCGTGCAATTATGTAACATTCATTTACATTTGGCGTCGCTGCTGTCACTGTTCTCTGCTTTCTACACTTTTAATCAATGCAGAGTTTTTACATGCACGATTTTATATGTGCGGCATTTGCATGTGTGTTGCTCGCGTCTGTTGTGGCGCATTGAATACTGCCAGCTTAACAAGGATGTGAAAATTTATTTATTAAAATTTAACAACGCATTATAATCAGCGCATATTTGTGTGTGGAGTGTGTGTGTGTGTAGTTTCGACTAGCGCAGTGAATGATTGTCATCAACAACAACCAGCAGCAGCAGCAGCAGCAACCCATCAACGAGCATCATCCACGTTAAGCAGCCGTCGCGGCAACAGCAGCAAATCATTTTCATGCAACAATTCAAAAGCATTCAATTGCGCAGACAGACAACACAACACAACACACATAGAATTGCACTCACACACACACACTCATGCACGTTTTATTATTTAATTTATGCGCCAGATACAAAACATGAAAAATCTGCTGGTAAAAGAGAGAGAGAGAGAGAGAGCCGCCACACAACGACACATAGATACAGTTGCCGCGAACGAACAGCGAAAACAATGGGTAAAAAAAGAGAAGAGAAGAGAAGCGAGTGGCATTTGCATAAACTAGCCAAAGGGTCCACTTCAGACAGCGACGAGTCGGAACTGTTTCAAGGTCAAGCAGCTCGCTTCGGAACAGTCGAGGCGACTATCAAAGGCTGCTCTAATAGGCACTGCTCAAATATCGAAGTAGTCGATAAGATAGCGCATGACTCAAGCGATTACTTCTCAGAACTTCGCCTTATCGTGGGCTTGAATTCTGCAGTTGTAGATAGGAGTACGAACAATTTGTTAGGCAAATCGCACGCTTTGAGTAAATGGAGCAACTTATGTAGAAATGAATATATAAATGTGTTGTATACATACGGGTTTGGCTTTGGGTTCCTGCAAATAAAATAGAAGAGAAACGAATTGAAATTAAAACAAATGCTTGGAAACGTAAATTGTAATACAAATGAAGCGAGTGTCAGCTCAGAATTAATAAATTCATACACGGCACGGCACGGCCATCGGCGAATGCGCATAAAGTGTCGTTTATTTTTATGCAACAAATGTGTTTTATTATATATTACACATTCGGGCGACTGTGCAAATATAAAGCACTCTAATTGGCAGTCATGGTAGCAATTTCAGTTCGTATTTGCGATAGCTGCTGCATCGAGTCCATTAAAATGCCAGAAATATAAATAAAGTACTGCACACTGAGATTGATCGACTAGAAGATACTCTAGCAGACATTTGAATAATAGTAATCACTGCAATCATGAGATACATTTTTTGCTTAACTTTTGTAAGACTTCCAGAATATTTCACAATGAAGACTGAAATCTTTCGGAGGTATCCCACAAACCTGAAGTAGGGTATGACTAGCTTAAAAAAACAATATAGGAAAATTGTCGAAAAATGGCAATTTATGTTTTAAAGTATGCGTTTTAGTTTTGCATAAAAAGGGAGAATTATGGGGAAGTGGGGAACTGAGAGCGAGAGCGACAGACATTGAAATAAAAAGAGAAGCAAGATTGGGATTATGTGCTGTGCATAAGCCGCTTAAAAGTTGCATTCCCCACACACACACACACGCACACCTCTACACATCTACACACGCATGCAGGGAAAATAGTTTTGTCTATCGAAATAGGTATTTTTGTATTTATGTGCGGATAGATTTACGAGTACTTAAATGAGTGCGTGCATAAAATGTGAATATCTAAGTGAATGCGTGTGCAGCACGTTTTGGGCTTAAATCCTAGAGCAGGACACAGGCTTGAGCGCAAAGAAAACAGGAAAAATGAAAAGGAACAATATGAGCAGATGTGCAGGCAGTCGAGAAACAAATGCAGATGTTTGCCTCTCTCTCAGTGTGTGTGTGTGTGTGAACGACAGATGAATATGCATTTGGAGCAACGCAAAAAGGAAATAAAACAAAATTCAATCGGATTTGTGGCAAAGGCAAAGGCGACGGCAAAGGCAGAGGTAGAGACAGAGCCTTGCAACTGGACTGTCGAAGACGAGTTTGTCTTTGCCATTTGCGTGTGTTGGAGCAATGAACTCTGCCTCCCAGCGTGGCAGTTGTGCGTGGTGCAGCTACAAATTGAATGATTGCAGCAATATTGTGGCTATGAGCGCTGCACCTGGTCACAGGCAAGCGCCAATTATGGGCTGCAAAACTCGTGCTGAAAAACTGCCGAAACAGAAAAATGAGAAAACTCAACGCTGCTGAAAAGCTAGAAAGAGTTTCTTTCGACACGGATAGCATAGCAAACAGAGCAGAGCAGAGCAGAGCGGTTGCAACTGGATACGATGTGAGGCAAGAGCACGACATCGTATCGGATTGCAGGGCGGCACAAAGGCGCAAGCATGCGCGATAATGAAGTTTAAGCTGAAGCTCATCATCGGCCAACATTTGCTCAAGGTATCAAGTGTGTGCCACAGCCCCTCCCCACCACTCTCCCTCTCTCTCTGAGGTTGTGTGTGCTATCCTGTTGGATGTGTGCCAGGACACAGGACGAAGCATGAAGCACGCTGCGACGAGCTGGGAGTATGTCACGAACGGTGTGTGCTCAAGTAGGAGCAATGCACTCCCAGCTAGCAGTTGCCAGTTGCCAGTTGCTGGTGGCTGGTGGCATTGTTGTTGCATGCGAGGCGCATACTTAGTGGCGAGATACTCGTACTTTCAGGGCACGGCATTTGGTATGCATGAAGTGAAACCTTTAAGTTCTCCTGACTGCTTTTCAGTCTTAGGGTTACCGCGTGGAGAGTGCATTTAGTTTGATGAAGTTGCCAGCAGGAGTCCTGCGGCCACAAAAGTGAAATTGAAAGACGACGCAAAAGGAAACAGCAGCGCAAAAGCAGCTTTCGACGATTACAATACAAGGACAATGCGCACACAAACCTGCCACCCACCCACCACACACTCACTCAGCTACACTCTGCTACAAGAATGAAGTCAATCACTCAAACCAGCGACGACCCGAAAGGTTGTCGGACACTCAGACAGACAGACAGATAGACAGACGGACGGACGGACGGACGG
Organism: Drosophila rubida; assembly: GCA_035046165.1. NCBI lineage: Eukaryota > Metazoa > Arthropoda > Insecta > Diptera > Drosophilidae > Drosophila > Drosophila rubida. Next base: position 12,261,753 of record JAWNOF010000021.1, on the reverse strand, counting down.
ACGGACGGTTCGTCGCTTTTGGCCACTTTCTTTAGACCAGACGCCTTTTAATATTTGCTCTTCACGTTGTCGCTGTTGTTGATTTGCCTTATTTGAGAAAAACGTTAAAGAAGCAGCAGGAATGAGCGAGATACAGAAATAAAAAAAACACACGAACGAACGAAGAACGAAAAATAAAACGCTTTTAATGAGAAAATTCCGAAGAAAACTGCATATTTAAGGGCAGCAGAAAGCAGCGACGACGACAGCGACAACGACAGGAAGCAAAAGCCCTTAGATTTTTGTCGAGCGGCCGCGACGAAGGGCAGGGCGCAATTCAAATAGCCAAGTTAATGACTTGTGCTCGAGGCATTTTATTTTTTATTTTTTCGGCCTGATTTGCGAAAGTACAAAACGCCCTGGAAGTGTGACCAGCTGCCCAGGAACCCGAAAGTAAACCGAAGCGAATTGAAATGAAGCGCGCACGAAATTGAAACTCAAACTCAGCTCCTCGAGCGACTCGAGTTGAAGTTCACAAAAAAAAAAGAGGAAAGATAAAACACGCAACTGGCTGCGTATTAAATTACGAGAGCTGCAGATATTCCACAGAAGTAAGTCAAAAAGTGCATTGATCCGCGCTCGATTCACAGTTCGGGGCAAGGAACCGATTCAGAGCAACACTCGATTGATCAGCAGTCAAAATAATATATGGCGAAATCATTGCACAAGCGAAGAGAACATCCGCGGAAAAAATAACTACAAAAAAAATCCACTTTGTTCTTATTATGAGTTTGGGGAACAGAAAACATTGGATGTAACATTGTGGCACAACCATTTGAAGACTAAAAATATTTGTGGAAATATCACAATTTATATAATATCTTAGATTCACTTTCCTCGATTTAACATTTCTTTTCTTATAACTTGCAATTTGTAAAGGAATAAAATATTTCCCCAAAATAAGCTTGTGAGCTTCGAAAAGAATTCTTTCTGTTTTAATTTTTTAGTAAAATGATCCTTAAAAATGTTTCTCTAGTTTATAAAGCAGAATAAAGAATAGCGATTTTCGAAAAGAATTTTTTCTGTTTTAACTTTTGAGTAAAATGATCCTTAAAAATGTTTCTCTAGTTTATAAAGCAGAATAAAGAATAGCGATTTTCGAAAAGAATTCTTTGTGTTTTAACTTTTTAGCAAAATTATCCTAAAATATATTTCTCTAGTACATAAACTCTGCTTCCAGCGAATTTCAAAATTAATAATAACTTTTTAATTGGTAACGATATAATCGTTTGCCAAAATGATTGAGACCTTAACTTGGCAGGAGCACGAAAGACGACGACATTTACGAGAATGATCGAGATACAACTGCTTATCGTGATAAATGTTTTATAAATAGAACATCTTTCAAAGCAGGCGACCGACTGCACTTGCCCCGTCTGCGCTCAGCTTAATTGTGCTAATAAATAATTAAATTTATGTTGTGCAGTGTGAGATACATGGGCATGGTTGGCGGGCATACAACAAGAACGAGAACAATATATTTTAATGATAATATTCATAATCATAACGACGATGATGATGATGTTGAAGCAGAGGAAGAAAATAAAGCGGCAATTGTATGGGAAGCGCGGAAGGAAGAGCAGCCCAGAGTCAGCATGTGTGTGTGAGTATTGACATGTCAACTGATGGCGCAGCGACTGCAAAATTTACAACTTTATCTATGTGTCGGCAGCGACAGCGACAGCGACAGCGGCAGCGGCAGCTGAGTTAGTGGACAGCGCTTTGTGTCGATCGTTGCTGCATTGCTTTTGCGTGCCATTTTCTTGTTTGACAACATTTTGTGACGTCGACGTCGAGGTTCAGTGTGAGCGTGAGCGCTCTCTGCTGTTTGCTGTCTGCTGTCAACCTCCTTCTTAATTGTGTGACCAGTCGCGCGCGCTGTCTGCTCTCTCCTAACTATCTAGCACGCTATCTCGCTTGCACGCGCGCGAGCGCACTGTGTGCTCGTTTCGTTTTCGGTTTCCTGTTTGCTGCCATCGCCAGCAGCGCTGTTTGCGCTTGTGTTCGCCGTTGCTGTGGCTGTTGCTGTCGCTGCTGGCGTTGATCGCAGCAGCGAGACAAAACGTTGCGCAGTCGCTTATTTATTTATGTCTGTCTCGCTGTCTCTCTGCGAGTGTATGTCTGTATGCGTTTGTATGTGTGTGTGAGAGTTGTGAACATCTGCTCCTGCAGGCGGCATCGACTGCGAACGACGTTTGCTTTTCCTTTGTTGTTGTGCCTGCTTTTATTATCGCTGTTGCTGCTGCCTCGTTTCGTTATTATCGTTTTTATTGTTGTTTTATTTCATACGGCATATTGGCTGCTCTTGTTTTTCTTGCTGCTGTTATTCTTACTTGTTTGCGAAGAGCTCAGCAAACGCGTCCAAATGGAAGCGCTTCACTTCGTGTGGACATGACCTTAATTTGGCATTCGATCGCAGCAACAACAAATCGAGCACGCATTAGAAGTGCCCACTGCTGCTGCGTTGGCTAGAGCGGGACAAACAGAGTGTGTGCAGGAATTGACATGTGATTTGCTTTCGCTAGATGTGTGCTTAAGATTTAATTGCTCGGCTTCACAGTCCTTCGCTCCGCTGTCCTGCAACGTGGTCGGCCAATGAACTTGCTGGCAAGCAAGCTGCCGCTGAAGAAGACATCACACAACCGCAGCCACTTGAGATCCACAAACGGACTCCACTCGGGCGACATGCTGCAGTCGCAGTCGCAGTTGCAGTTGCAGATGCAGCAGCAGTGTGTGTAACCTGATTTCCTCAAAGGATATGCTTGCTGCTGCCTGCGGCTGGGCTCTTAAGTGATTTCGACGTCGCCACGCAATGCAAGCTGGCTCTGAATGGGAAACTGAACGCAACTCATCTGCAGTCGCCAAGGGAAGCCGAGAGTTTAAGGATACGCAACTCGCTCCACACTCACACTCAAGTGCACGTACGCAAGTACTTAAGCACACACACACACACGCAGAGCTGTGCTTGTAGGTTACTAGTTAATGCAGACAGAGCGAGAGCGCGCGAGAGTCAGCGAGTGCGAGTGCGGGTGCGAGGGAGAGCGGGCGTGAGGCTGGGCGCATTAATTTGCACTGACTGCGAACTGCGGAACATCTGTTGTGCTGACATAAATCTTGAGTGACTGACCGCTGGAGCGAAAGACCGCGCGAACTCTTGTGCGTGGCCGCCGCGAGCTGCGAAACCAGTTTGCACCGGCTCTGGCATTGGCCCAGGCACAGTGTCCTCGCAGCGGCGCAGCCCAGCGTGATATGCAATTCAGCGTGCAGCTGCCTCCGACAACAATGCCGACTACTGTGACTGCTCTTTTTCCCTATCGTAGCCGACTTCAGGGTGCAGCTCAATCATGCATTAAAGCTAATTAAATCTGCAACTAGGTTTGCCAATTGTTTCCATATTACAGCGAACTACTCAACATTCAACTGCCAAGAGCCAAAAAATCACTGGAACTACTCTACCATGAATTTGCAAGAGCTCTAAAATCACTCGGTACTATTTAAACAGCCGGAAAATTCAGTTCGCTTATTATCAGAGAATATTAAAGTTCCACAATATTAAATTCTTTGAGACTCGTTCTGAGACATCATTATAACGCATTTTGATTAATTTCTTTTATAAGAGCCAAAGAATCACTACTCTATTATTAATTTACAAGAGCTCGCAAATCACTTGAAATTATTTAAATAGCATGGAAACTTAGTTCGCTTATTTTTAGGGAATATAATCAATAATATATAATCAGTATGTATTATAATTACAATAATCAGTCCTTTGTGTTGAATTCTTGTGCATCATTATGACTTAGTTGAATTTGGATATATTCAAAGTTTAAGTAGAGGTTTCTTCATTAAATAAAAGCATTTGGTTCTCAAGTTTTTAAAAAGTTAAATAAAATGCATATCAAATACTTTGGAGTCACACTTTCGAGGTGTCTCTGTTAGATAAGCACATTTATTACATGTTTTTAAATGAGTTTTTAAAGAAATTGCATTTAATACACTGGAGCCATACCTTGTAAGTTATTCTAATAAATAAGTGCATTCTCTACGGAATTTGTGAGATGAAACGCATAAATGAATATTATGTTTTTTAAGATAAGTTTTCAAGTTTTTTGCAAGTTATGTTACTCTAATAAATATGTGCATTCTCTACTGAATTTGCGAGATGAAATATAAATCTTAATTTTCTTAGTTATTTGTTGAATTGCATATTAAATACTTTGCAGCCATTAAATTTGCAAGTAATATTCAAAGATTTTTGCATTGACAAGTTTGTGAGTATATTTAAAAATGTTGCGATTCTTACATAACTTTTCTCTATCTAAATCACGGAATAGCTTTTCACTGTCTAATTCATGTAATAATAACTTTTCACTATCTAAATTTGGGAATAATAACTTTTCACTATCAAAATCGCTGCATAATTCGCAGCTGCCTTTTCGAATTGATGAGCTAACTTTCAGTTATGGCCTGGCAATGTTGCCCCACTGTGCATGGGCAGCAGCACCGTTGCTGTTGCCGTTGCTGTTGCCGTGGCTGCGATGCATCGCCGCGATTTCATTGAGTAACTTTTGCTGAATGAATGGAAGTGGCAGTGAGCTCGCTCGTAAGCCTGTCTCTGGCCCCGACCGAGAGCCAGAGCCAGAGTCAGAGCCTGGGAAACTGCCTCGAAGAAAAAAAGCAACTAAAAAGCTGAATGGCCAAAAACGCAAGCTGTGCAACTGGTCGAAAGGCCGAATGGTCGATGGGTCGCTTGTGGCTGAATGGATAGAGCGAGTATTATGGACTGGACGGGCGACTTACCTTCTTCTCGGTGAGCTTCTCGCAGCGACGCTGCTTGCAGATCTGGTGGCTCTTGTCGTTGCGGCAGGGGGCGCACTCGCCGCAGTTGTCCTTGCGCTGGCAGCCGACGCATTCGCCGCAGCGCTTCCGCTTCTTCTTCGACTGCAAGACAGAGGCGGAACAAGAAGAAGAGAAGGAGTTGGTGTTGGTGGTGGAGTTGTGATTGTGGTTGGACAGTTGTTGTGGTTGTGAGTCGTGTAGTTGGTAGTGGTGCAGTTGTTGTTGTTGTGGTTGTTGTGGTTGTTGTTGTAGGTGGTGGTAGGTTATGGTCGGGTGTTCCTATTATTTGCAGCGTTTGCCAGTTATCGCCGCCAGCCACCAGCGACTCTCGGCTGTGCGCACTTACCTGCTTGTCGCAGCCGTTCGCATGCGTTGCATCGTTGCTGTCGCCCATGCCGAGCGCGCTCAGCGGACTCTTGAAGTTCGCCGTGCTCGACACGGCGTCCACCTGGCCGGGATTGCCGCCGACGCTGATGCCGACGCCGATGCCGGGGCCTGGGTCGATGTCCATGCCCATGCCGCTAGCCTCGCTCTCGGCGCTGGACTCGAGCGAGTTGGGCCGCTGTTTCCGGCGCTCCTTCTTGCGCGCGTCCAGCCGCGCTATCGGCGACTGCAGCAGCTTCTCCACCTTCACGGGCGTCGTCGTCGTCGCCGAGGTGGTCGACGCTGCCGTCGCTGTCGCCGTCGCCGTCGCCGTTGGCGTTGGCGTCGGCGTGTGCGGCTGTGTGGTGTGCGGCGTGTGGCTGCCGCTGCTGCTGGCCGCGTGCGGGAAGCTGTTGCTGTTGTTGCCGTCGTACGAGCTGGGCGTGTGCAGCCCCACGGCCACGCCCAGCCCCAGGCCGTGTTGCAGCTGTTGCTGCTGCTGCTGCTGATGCTGCAACTGCATATGTTGCTGCTGCTGCTGCTGTTGCTGGTGCAACTGTTGCTGCTGCTGCTGCTGGGTGTTGCTGAGATCAAAGTCCTCCTTCTTGAGCAGCATGCTGCTCGCTAGCATGTCGTAGTCGCTGCCGCCAGCTGCGACGGCGGCCGCTGCTGCTGCCGCGGCGAGGGCGGCCTCCTTCTTGCCGGCCAAGGGCGCAAAGCCGGGCGTCAGCGGCTGGTAGAGCGGCAGGTCGCCGAAAGCGGAGGCGGGCAGCGCGTAGCCGGCGCTCGCTGCGGCGGCGCGATGGTGCGAGTGGTGCATGTGGTGGAAGGCGTTGGGCGGCGGCGGCGGCGCGCCCAGGGGCGTGAAGCTGCCCGAGGGCGGCGTGATGCTCGTCTGCATGCCCGGCAGCTGCGTCAGCGGCGAGCCCACGCTCATCATGCCCGGCGAACTCACCGAGATGCTCGCCGGCGACATGGCCACCGTCTGCAGCGAGGCGCCCGCGGGCGCTCCGGCAGCAGCGGCGGCAACGGCAGCGGCGGCGGCGGGCGGCATCGGCATGGGCGTGCCGTCGGGCAGCAGCTGGTCGTTGTAGCCGTGGAACTGGCTCTGGAACGAGGGCAGCTTCGAGAACGGCTCGAAGCCGCTCTTCGGCTGCTCCTTCGCCTGCACCTGCGCCTGTGACTGTGACTGCGCCTGTGACTGCGCCTGTGACTGTGACTGCGACTCCATTTCCCAGGGGCGTGTGTAGCTGCCGTTCGAGTTGGAGTTGGAGTTGGAGTTCGAGTTGGGCTGTGAGTTGTTGTTGTTGTTATTGTTGCTGCTCGCGCCTACTGCAGTTGCGGCGGCGGCGGCGGCGGCAGCAGCAGCGGCATGTCCATCGTGGTGGCCGAGCCCATGACTGTGTCCATGACTGTGACCGTGGCCAAGACTGTGGCCAAGAGCGTGAGCGTGGCCATTGCTGAGGCCGCTCGCAGCGCCGTTGGCAGTGCTGCTGCTGCTGCTGCCCAGAGGAGCGGCAACATTCGCGTTGCTGTTGCTGTCGCTTGTTGGGTTGCCGTTGCCGTTACCGTTAGTGCCGCTGCTGCTGCTGCTGCTGGGAGGCGCCGCTGGCTGCTGGCGCGCATAGTAGTCCCAGTGCTGCGCCTGCTGCTCGGCCAGCTGCGGCTGATAGTGTTGCTGCTGCAGATGTTGCTGCTGCTGCTGCTGGAGATGTTGCTGCTGCTGGTAGTGATGGTGCTGCTGCTGCTGCTGCTGTTGCTGCTGCTGGTGGTGGTGGTGGTGGTGGTGGTGGTGATAGGGCGTCGTGTAGTGCTGGCTGAGGCTGCTCAGCTGATTGAGGTGCGTGTTGTGCAGATCGGCAGCTGCGGAGGCAACAGTCGCTGAGATGCTGCCGCTGCTGCTGCTGCTGATGCTGCTGCTGGTTGCCGCTGTGGGATCGACGGGGCCGCCGCTGCTGCTCTGTGCGATTATTGAAGACGCCATTTAAGTCCGCACACTTGCATGGCTGCGCAGCTGCTTGGCCACTGCGCTGCGCGGTTGAGGGAGGGGAAGCAACAGGGGGGAGGGGTGCTTGTCACTTTAAGGGTTTGCTTTGTACACGCTCACTGTTCTTGAGGTAGTTCTTCTGCTTCGATTGCGCGCCGATTATGAATTATTTAAAACTTAAGCGTTTGTAACTTTCAGATTTGTTGTAATTGTATTTTGAACTCACTGGTTGTTTGTGCAATTGTTAATTGTTTGCTTGTTATTTATTGCTTACGCTTAATATTCGTTTACGAGTTTATATAAATTTGTAGTTCGTTAATATATATATATATATGTGTATATATAATAATTGCTATTGTAAAAGTGCTACTATTAAATGGTTTGTTTCTTAAAAATTTGTAAGTTGAAAATTCAAAATCTTTGTTGTTTGTACTTTATTCGTGGTTGAAGATGCTTTTCCTTTTTGTTTGCTCTTCTAAACGGCAGCTATGTAATTTGTATGCTTTATATACGTTATTAAATTTAATTTGTAATTTGTGTTGCTCTTGTTGTTGTTGTTGTTGTTGTTGTTGTTGTTGTTTTTGTGCTGTGGCTGTGTCTCAGACTTCGACTTCTTGTTAGAAAAATTTGTAAATTTGTAATTTGTAAATTTGTATTTGTTGTATGCGTTGTTTACTCGTATTTGTATTTAATATATAATATATATATAGATTTATTGATTATTTAGCTTGTTGATTATGATTTATTTGCTATTTATGTTGCTTTGTATGTTTGTTTGTTGTTGTAAATTGATGCTTATGAATTTTGTACTCTGGTTTTTGCTTTTAAATTTGATTTGCGTTTGTTTGCGTTTGCTTGTTTGTTGTCGTTAATACTTTAATATTTATAAAAAATAGTTTGCAGCTTTTCTTGAAATTGAGTTGAAATACGTTAGCGATAAAATTACTTAATATTTGTAGGCCTTAAGTTTAAAAATCTTTGTCTTCCGTTTGTTTGTTTGTTGGTTGCTTTTGCTTTTGCTTTTGCGCTTACAAATTAATTAAACATTATCGTGTTGCTTGTCTATAAGTTATGACAATTAAATTAGCATTAATAATTAGTTGATGTGCTCTCTCTTGCTTTCGTTTGCTCGATTTTGATTGTGGGCCAAAAAGTAATTTTGAGTTTCTTTTCTCTTCTGCTCAATTTCATTTGCCAAAATTGCCGTTGTTCTTGTTGTTGTTTGTTTCCTCAAATCCTTTGGTTCGAAGGCTGCAACGAGAAATGGGAAAAAGCTTAATTAGCACCATTCGCATAACATTGCGCTTAACAGTGCGCTGTTAACGCACTGTTAGCGCAGCTCGCGCTGTTAAAAGCGAGTTTCGTGCGTGAGCCAAAGAAACACGAAACAAGCAAAGCTAACGATTAGTGAGCGATTCCTTGAGGAGTTGCAGCCGCTGTTGTTGCTACGTCTTTTATCCTAACTCGCGCCCAGCTAAATGACTTTACAAGGAACTTTATTTGCCAGTTTCTTGTTGTTATTTCTTTATTTTTTTTTTGTTGTTGCTGTTGCTGTTTGCAACCATTATCGTTATTCTGTGTTGCTGCTGCTTTGGCTCTCACTCACTTAAAACATCTACAAACTTCAACACATAATTATGGTCTTTGACTATATAATGAGCGGCGTTGCCCAAGTCCAAGACCGCGCTGGCAGGAAGCAACGCAACAACAGCAACAACAACAACGAGATGTAAAGGACACTCACTTCTGACTTTTTATTGCCGTTGTCGTTGTCGTTGTCGTTGTTGCTGCTGCTGCTGCTGTTGCTTGTAAGTTATGCATTGGCTTTGTAAGAGCTGCCACACACACACTCACACTCTCACACACACACTCACACACACTCGCAGTTGCCGCTGCGTTTTTCTGTTGTCATTTTCTTGCTTTTTTCGCCATTTTTTTCGCAGTTACTCGCATTATATTTTTTCTCTCGCTCTTCCTCTTTTATTTTTTTGTTGTTGTTGTTGTCAGTGTGTTTGTGTGCAGCTTGTCTCTTTTGTATTTTGTATTTTATTCTCGTAAAAAAACGGCACAGGTGTACATTTTTTTGCGCGTCCTTTGCCGTTGCCTTTTTGCCTTTTCGCTGTTTTTTTCTCTGCTTCTTTTTCATTTGCTTTTTTTTTTTTTGTTATCCACTTTCAACCTGCCAACATTTCGTTGCGCTTCACAAAGTTCAATGGGCCGGCTCCCTGTATGAGTGTGCGAGTGTGTGTGTGTGTGTGTGTGTGAATACTTTAGAGCAAAGTTTTTTGGCTTGTTGAGGTGTTGAAGTGGCTAAAATTGCCCTTGGCCAAAGCCAAGAAGTAGCATCCACTTTCAGCTGAATGTAAACAAGATTTTAATGTGGAAATATCCACAGACTGCCCAGCGTTTCTCTAATATCGCATGAATGCAGATTAATTGCGGCATCGCGAATCAAGAGCACATTATTTGAAATAATCTGCGAAAATGTTCATCAAATTTCACTAGCATTTAAATAACTCACAACTAATCTAAAGGCTGCAATCGGGGAATTGATGAATGCTTTATTATTGACAATTGGGAAAGTGTTATAAAATTATTGTACTAGAATTTAAGTAACTACTAACTAATCTAAAGGCTGCGATTGAGAAATTCATTAATGCTCTATTTTTGACAATTGCATTGTAACCAAAAGATATCCGATTTCATAGCGTGTATCTTGATATTCTCCAATTATACCCTTTACTTAGTACGTACAAAGATATATAAAGTTCCTTTGAATGTAGCAGGTTGAAGGAGACGTTTGTTATGAGCAACATTCAGAATTGAGAACAAAATCGATTTGTCTGTCTATCTGTCTACCTATCTGTCTGTCTGCCCGTTTGAACTCCTAGATTTCAGAGATGTTAAGAGCTAGAGTAAGCTAACTTTCGATTTAGATATAATATGTGTGTACGCAGATCGAGAATATATTTTCACTTGTTGTTCTTCAATATTGGTCAGGCTTTTACACAAAAAGATTTGTTGAAATTTAACCATTATAAATGTTCACAATTGAAAATAAACTCGATATAGCGATGTAAGTCAGTCCGTCTGTCTGTCCGTCTGCCCGTATGAACAGCTAGAGATCAGAGTTGGCAAAAGCTAGAGTAACCAAGGTTTGGATTTAGGCGTAATATGTGTTTATGGAGAACAGGTTTGTCTTCTCACTTATTTTTCTGTAATTTTTAGCTAGACCTTCCATCAAAAAGATTTGGTTTGGCATAAAAACAGACACAGTGCTTTCTGTCTCTTCTTAAAAAGTTCTTGCATTATATTTTTAGTGTATTAGTTGCAGCCTTTCATTGTGCTCCTGAATTTGTTGCTGTTTTCACAAGTTTAATAATTTTTTGATGTCTTGCCATTTGACAATTAAAGTCTGATTATGTTGTCGGCTGCAGTTTGCGTGCTGCAGTTTGGATTGCTGTTCGCATCGACTGCGGCAGTGGCCAGTGGCCAGTGGTCAGTGCAGCAGCCAATGTGCAACGCGCCGCAAATGAAACGGTAAAAGGCCAACGGCCAGAGGAAGGCAGAACCTGCCGCAGCGTTGCGATCGACGAATGCGCAGAGCAAAGGCGAACGAGGTGAAGAAGCAGGCAGACAGAGAGGAGAAGAAGAAGGCAGAAATTGTGATGTTGCAGCTGCCACAATTTGCTGCACTTTCCGTTTTATGCGACTGCGTTTCGCGTTGCCATCCTGCTCATATATTTACATTGTTCGCTGCAGCAGCAACAGGAGAGAGAGCGCGCGCGGGGGGCGACAGTTGGCAGAGGAGTTGCATGTGGCAAGCTGCGAGTTGCTGCGACTTGCGACTTGCAACTTGCGAGTTGCGAGTTACGAGTATTGCGCCTGCGACGATAAAGATCCCGACTTCGAAATTAGGCCAACTCGCCAGCCAAGTGTGTGTGGCAGTTGCACTGGCAGTGGCAGTCGCAGTGGCAGTTGCAACATGTGCGCAATTAGCGCTTCCTTCGCGCAGGCTCGCTGGCTGCGATAAATCAAGGCAGCGGCCAGCACTTCGCGTCGTCGCGCTGCTTTATTTTATGTCTGCTCTTTATTCAAATCGGAAATGCTGAGACGAAACTTTCGTGAGGCGACCGCTCACTTCCGCCCAGCCGCGTTGCCCCACTACTCTGTTGACTGTCTATATCTTATCTGGCCGCCGATAAGCTAGCTTAGAGCCGCAGAGGAGCAGCGAGGCAAGGGCAGCCTTTCAAATGCCTGTCAAATTTGGTCGCGCAACTTTGCGAGCTTCATTCAGTCTCTCGCTCTGTTTGCTTGCCAAACAACAGCCAGCGCTATTTGCATGCGTATTAGTGTGCAACTGTGTGCCTGAGTGTATGTGTGTGTGAGGCTTACAAAGGCGAAGCCATGAACAATGCGCGCAATTCACTTCAATTTGAGTTTGCAACATTTCGAACATTTTTTGCGCGCATTAAACAGACAGCGAGCATTTGTGTATATGTGTGTGTATGTGTGTTGGTGTGTGTGTGCAGCATTTAGTGTGCATGCGAACAATGCGTCATGCGAGGCAGCATTGGCGAATATAGGTGACGCTTGCTTGCATAAAGTAGGCTACACACAGTGAGGCACACAGAGCGCACGTTGCTTCTGCAGCATAGACCGAATGCTCTGGGGCAGCTCGAGCATGACGACGCAGGGCAGAGCAGGAGCAGCGCTGTGGCTGTGGCTGTTACCTGTGCGTAGCAGAGCTGACTTTGCCACGGCCACAAGTGCAGCAGGCGGCAACTGGCAGCGTTTCGACTGCTACCTGTCCAACTGTTCAACTGTCCGTCCGTCTGTTCAACTGCTCAACTGTCCGTCCGTCTGTCCAAGTGTCGGACTGTCTTTCGCGCTGGCTGACAAGCTGCCGCACTCTGCCGGTCGTGTAGCAACAACTGCAAGCGCGTGTTGCGCATACGCCCCGTTTGCGCCCGTCTCCAACTGCACAAAACATATACTCGTATTGTAGCTGCTAACATGTAATATTTTAATATGCGCTCTGACGCTCTCCCACACACACACACACACAACACTTGCGCACATATGAAATTTGTTTCAAATTGTTTCTGCCAGCAGCCAACATGCTAAAATATTTATTAAAACACATATATATCGCATATACACACAGCTCACACTCGCAGCTCAGCTATTTACAGACATTGCAACATAATTAAGCAAAACTTTTTAATATGCACACAGCCAGCGAACATTGGGGAAGAGTTGGTTGCATTATTGCATTTTTTAGCAATTTCACAACATGCTTCTCAGGCACCCAGGCAGAGACATTTGGCATTACCCTCTTGCCTGCTTTTTTTGCAAACACGATTAACCCATTGATGCAACACACTTCATTAAAAACTTTCATGCAAATTGTGGCACATTCTACACGACACAAAATGCTGCAAAGCCAAAAGGCATCAGTTGCAAGTTGTGCGAGTTCTAAAGTGAAATATGTTGTGGGTCTATTGACAATTATGAGCCATAAATCGTGATGCGAAACAAGCCATTTATTTGCTTATCAAAGTCGCATAAATTGTGCAAAATATTCGACAGCAATTATATATATATGTAGTATGTACTAAATCAGCATTTGCAAATCAAACTAAAATCGCAAGGTGTGCGCTGCAAATTGTTGTTGGCCATAAATATTCATCCCAATGTTGGCTGCCAAGTAAAGTGAAGTGAAGTAAGTAAGAGACTGAACTGAGTTATCATGATTCGGCTAATGGGTTAATTTACTTGGCGATGTGTCACGTGTAAATTGAGTTATTCGATGCGGCAAGCACACGCTGCTGGTGGCAGGGGCAGAGGCAGGGGCAGGGGCAGGGGCAGGGGGCGACTGGCATTCGAGTCTTTGGAGGGAGGCGCAACACAGTGTGGAGTATGCAGAATATGCGATGAAATGAAACGTGCTGTGCGCCACAATGAAGCCATGCAAAGGAGCTAACCAAACACACACCGGCTACACCCTCACACACACACACACACACGCGCAGGAGTTTACACTCACGCACACACACACACACACACACAGAAAGGCGGATTTACGAGTATGTCAATTCTCATACTTTCAAAGTCACGCACGTTGCCGTTAACGTTACAAGCTCACGCTGCTCGCCGAGTGGGCGTGTTTATGAGTGTGTGTGCAACGTGTGTGTGTGTGTTGTTTGTTTTTCTCTAGGTCAAAGCCTTAATTTGCCTGCCGTGTCCTTTAGCGCTGCCTTCTGCGCTACCTGCGCGTGCTTTTTTGGCATCTACTTGTGTTTTATGAATGAAAACAAAAACGTGGCAACGTGGCAACGTCTGTGCGTCGTGTTTATAACTGGCATGTGCAACAAATGTGCATGCGTGCGCCCAGCTTTATTTTTAGCCCGACGCGCTAATTCATTGGGGGTCGACGCCAACTGCAACTGCAACTGCAAGCGGCAACTGCAACTGCATTTCTCAGCTGCAAGTCTCGTAAAACGGCGCAACAGAAATAGATGCGGCAGCAACAAGGCGCGTCCAGTTGGCGGCACATGTGGCCGCCTTTTGGTCAGACAAATTGCAGCAGCAGCAGCATCTGCAGCGAAGACGCAAGATACACAAACAGCAGCCACAGCTACAGATACAGCTACATTTGTGCTGCTTGAACTTGAACTTCTTTTTACTGCCGCAGCCGCAGCCGCAGCAACTGTTCTTGTTGTTGTTGTTGTTGTGGCTGCCTCAATTTGTATTGCTTTATTATTTATTGCGCTGGCTACCGAACGGGTAACGCAGCATGCCCAGTTGCTGGCCCTGTGCACTCTCCGTCTGTCCGTCCGTCCGTCCGTCCGCGCGTTTGAAGGCACAAATCTGAAAGATTGCGCTTGAAGCATCACAATTACTGCAGCTACTTTGTTTATATAAAGTTAAACGTATTTGCGAATACGCGATATTCTTGGCGAGTGCTTCGCTGTCGAGCTGCAGCCTGCTTTGCTCTCGTTGTCAGCTTCTATGGCGCTTTAAATTCGCTTTATTGCCCATGTCAAGGCAACTTCAGCAACATCACAGAGTCAGCGTCAGCGTCAGAGTCAGCGGCATGTCGGGCTTGAGCTTGAGCTGCCACGTCGGGGCGTGGGCTGCGCCTCTGTCATGTTGCGACGCCTCATTTGGGGGCTGACTTCAGCTGGAAGTTCTTGTGCTTGCTGCTTTCGTTTTTTGCAGTTTTTCACTTCTGTACTTGTACTTTGTCTTTTATTTTTGGCGCTTCTCTTTTGTGCGCGCCAAAAGAGGCTGCACGACTCTCCCCCCCCCCTCTCTCTCTTTCTCTCTCGCAGTTGAGTGTGTCTTGAAGCTGCTTCGAAGTACGCACGTTACTGTTAGTTAGTTACGAGTGCTGAATGTATCTGCCTTGCTTTCGCTCCTCCATTCTTTCGGGTCGTGTTTTATTATTTGCTGGCTCCACGTTCTTTGCACGTTTTCGCCAAGGCTGCGGCACAACTCTTCAGCAACTTCTGTGGAGCCTTGAGCTGCTTTTTAATTTAACTTGACAAACGTCGTCGCATATGCGCCGCAGATACAAATGTATCTAGCGGATTGGCGGCCTTTCTGAAGCTCAGCTGCTGCTGCTGCTGCTGTTGTTGGCAGCAACAGTTTTTGGCATTCGCCTCGCTCTATTTGTATTTGTAGCTGTTCGAGTCGTTCGGCTGCTGTTGCCGCGTGTTTATTGTCATTACTCATCTCAAATGCTTTTTGTGTCAATTTTCGGGACTCTCGGACTGAGCAGAGTCTGCTTCTGGTGGCAGTCGTTGTTGCTTCTGTGTTTACGAGGCAACGTCTTGTGTTGCGTTTATTTAATTTTATTTCGTTTTTCGCATGTTTGTTTTGCTTGCATTTGTCGACTGCTTTCAGTCGTTGTCGTTTGGCGTTCTCCACTTTTCTCTTCAGCTCGTTTCGGGCATCGTCATCAAATCCGTCAATAAATCTGCCTCAATTTGCCTGTTTATTCGTCTCCAGAATAACACAGAAATCCGCAGCAAGTGCAGCCGGCGGCGCACGACTTTTGTAACTTGATCTTGAATTCGTTTCAAACAAATAACAATCATAATTGTTGTTTCTATTTAAGCTTTCAGCGTTGCCCTTGCTTCCTGTTTTGCCTACAACCTCAAGCGTGCTTAGTGGCATCCACAAATTTAACGGCAATTCGATTAACAATTGGAAGCGCGTGAATCACCGACGGAATCGCAGATACTTTGCTTGCATGATAGTTAAACTTTTGTGATTGAAACACATTTTGCACAACAAATATTCCCTATTGAAGTAGTTACTTTAAGTAGTTTACTTATATTTTCTATATTTCGCTTTTCAACTTTCAATTTTATTGACAAATAAGTTAAACTTTCTTAAGCAACTCTGGCAGATTAGCGCATTTAATTTAATTATTTGCTAAATTTATTTTCATTGAATTTTTTATGACAGTCTTTTTTTGTATTTAAAGTATTCATTTAATCAAATTCACATAGTATAAATAAATTAATTTTCATTTGCTTTCCAACGAAAGTCTTTTTCTGTATTTAAAGAATTTGTTTAATCAAATTCACTTATTGTAAATAAATTAATTTTCATTTGCTTTCCAACGAAAGTCTTTTTTTGTATTTAAAGAATTTTGTTAATCATGTGCAGATGATGGCAATAAATTGATTTCCAAATAAATTGATTTTCATTTGGTTGCCAACGAAAGTCTTTTTGTGCATTTAAAGAATTTTAAAGGGTTTTACAAACCGTTGTTAATCCATTGCCGTTGATCGACTGTTTTTGTTGCTGTTGTCACTGGGAAGTTGTTGTTGTTGTTGTTGCTGTGCATAAGCGAGCCGAAGCTTCTGAATGATGTAGCTGAAGCTGACGCTGGAGCTTTGTAACCGAATTAACCGTTAAGAAGTGGAGATCGCGAAACGCGCACGAAAGGCCGTAAAACGAAATCGAAAACGAAAACGCGAAAACGCGAACGAGAGCGAGAGCGAGAACGAGAAGGCAATTGCCGGAGCGAGAGGCGCGCACAGGGAGGCGGAAGGGAGACAGAAAGTGAATTAAGAATTAACTGTTGAGAATGCGAAAGCAAACGCGAAAGATGCGAACGCGACACGAAAGGAGAAATCACGCAAAGAAACGATGCGAAGATGCATGGAACTCAAATGAAAATGTCGCCGCAAAAAAGCGCAAACATTTGCAATTGTTGTTGTTGTTATCGAGTTGTTGCTGCTGTTGTTGTTGTGGTTGTGGTTGGCACTAATCACTTGAGCAACATAATTGCCAGTTTTATTTGTTGTAATTGTTGTAACACATTTGAAACTCGCTTGCCGCTGCCACTGCAATCCCCGCTCAAAGTATTTATCCCGATTGCTTGACTAATGCATTATTTAATTGCAAGTGCAACTGCAGTTGTTGCTGTTGTTGTTTGTGTGTTTTTCATTGGTGTGAAAAGGAAAATCGAACGCGGAAATAAACAACAAAACGTTGACGACGTTGGCGACGGCAACGCTCAGCGCTGCGCACCGTTAGTTAGTTAGTTAGTTGGCGAGCTCGCAAATATAACCGTAGAATTCAGAATATTCAGAATTGAGAATTCAGAATTCACAACGCAGTTCGCTGCGGGACGAACGGGCAGCTCGCAACTCGCAACTCGCACTCGTTTCTGGCGCTCGTACGAAGAGCGACGGCGACGGTGCAAAAGTTTTTGTATTTAGGAAACTTTTCACCCTTCGAAGGATACACAACAACTGATTGTGCCGTGCACAAGCGAACGGCAAACCAACCCCGACGCCAGCAGCAAACCAGCCATCCAGCGAGCAGCGCCAGCAGCGGCAGCGGCAGCGGCAACGCATCGGTTCGACGTCGCGCCGGCAGCAGCCAAACACAACATCGCCAGCATGGACGGCAGACGCGCTGCTGTAACGCATCGAACCTCGCCGCCAACCGCAACATGTTCGCAGCCGCAACAGCAGCAACAAATAAAGCCAGCCAATGGAATTGCATGTATAAATTGAATTTAATTTAAGCCAGCGCACGTGAAGCATACAATTTTTTCTTTTAATTTATTACAATTTCTAAAACTATCACATATTTTTGTAATTTATTTCTTAGCTGCTCTCATTTAGTTTTACACTTATTTAATTACATTTATTAACTAACGAACTAACTTCTTTTTTTGGCATTCTAATAGGCATTTTAGTTTATTGCCAGCTACACATTTGTACACATTTTTTTGTCATTTATTTGCTTAAGTTTATTCCATAATACAGTATATAAATATTTATTTTATTTTTGCATTTCCATTAGAAATGAATTACACATTTATTTTGGGACCAATGTTCTTTGGTTGCTTGGCATTTATTTTTGTTGCAATAAAAAACAATGTGTTGCTTTTAATTAGATTGCAAACAACTTCATTTAATTTTACTTATGTTGTGGCTTCGCACGAATCACCCTGTTGTTGGCACAAGTTGCGCTGCGTTCGATTGCAACCTTCGATCAGCAACTCATACTAGAGGTGGGCGCGGGCCGTGCTTTTTTTCGTGGCCCGCGGGCTTACACAGGCCCGCAGCGGTCCCGGGCCTGAAAATTAAGATTCGTGCGGGCTTCGTGCGGGCCCGGGCCTTAGCAAAAAGGCCCGGCCCGTAAAAACACGAAATAGGCCCGTAAAAGCCCAAAATAGGCCTGAAGACAATTTTGATTTGATCGAGCTTTTTGTTTTATTCTCGATAGAACCACCAATTATTGCATTTTAATTGCTTATCGATACTACTATCGATTTGCTTATACAATATTTTACTTGTTTGCACACCACTAATTCAAAATTGGCGGCCTATTGTGAAATTTATAAAGCTTTGAAATATGAAACACCTTCCCAAATTAGCTCGGACCATTTTGGCTATTCCAGCCAGTTCGTCTACTAGCGAAAGGCTTTTTTCAACATCGGGCCATGTTTTGAATGAAAATCGCACTAGGCTAAAAAGCGCAAATTTAGAAAAAATTTTATTTTTAAACAAAAATATGACATAGTTTGTTTTTCATTAAATACATAATAGTATTCAATATATCCTAATAAATATGCACTTATATATAATATATGTATATATAAATTACATGTCTTTTAAATTTCCTTTTATGTGTAAATAAGTTTCGTGTCGGGCCGGGCCGGGCCCGGGCCTTTGTGAAAAAGTTTCGTGTTCGGCCGGGCCGGGCCTCTAAAAACAGAGTTTGTTTTCGTGCGGGCCCGGGCCTCAAAATACAGGCCCGTGCCCACCTCTAACTCATACCATGGCAGTCGCTGCTGCTTGTTGCTTTGTTGTTGTTCTCGCCGGTTGCGTGTCCTGGCTCGAGCAAGTCCTGCACACGAACAGCTGCATGCGTCGCTGCTCACACACACACACACTAGCGTGAACATGCGGCGTTTGAAGTGCGCTCTTGTTGTTGCTGCTGCTGCTGCTGCTGCGGCTGCTGCTGCTGCTGGCCCGCTGCCCTGCCGCTGCTGCTGCCGCTGCGTCTCCTGTACAGTTGTTGTTCCAATTAAAAAATTTTTTCCCTAGTTTCGCGCGCACAATGCGAACTTGCAATCTATGAGCTATGCAACAGCAGCAGCAACAAACAGCGAATATTTTCTGGTTTTATTTCGCTGTCGCTGCCCGCAGTTGCCTCTGCCTCTGCCTCTGCCACTGCTGCTGCTGTTCTCATTTCTATTTGAAGCCTGGACCTTGTGGGCGTAACTGTGTGTGTGTGTGTGTGTGTGTGTGCCACATCCTTGCCTGGCATTGCACTGGCTGCTGCTGCTGCTGCTGCTGTTGTGTTGCGGGATTTTGGTACAATTTGCCTTCTTATTTCACTTTTTGCTGCCAGCTTTTGTAAAGAGTCCTCGCACAGCGCTCCCCCCGTCGTCCCCTCGACCCCTCGTGCTGCCTGTAGCTGCCTCTATATGTCAGTTGATTTCATTTCACTTTTTTTTTCGTATATTTTGCGCCCGCTGCTAACTATTAGTTGAGCTTGTGTGCGTTTTTGCTGCCGTTGCTTTTTCGGCCATGCAGTTTTAAGCTTGTCGTTGTCCTGACGTTTCGTTCTACTTGCTGTTGTTGTTGCCGGGAGCCTTTTGATGCGCGTGCATGTGTAGAGGGGGCGCGGGGGGCAGCGAGGGGGAGCGCAGGCTTTGGACAGCGCAAAAAAACAGGCAAAACCTTGACAGTTGCATTGTTGAATGGCGTGGGAAACGGCATGGAATGAGCACAGCGGGCAAGGAGAGGGGGAGGGGAAGAGGGAGAGGGAGAGGGAGGGGCGGCCGCTTATTTGCATTGCGTAATGGGAAATCGTGGCAGGCAACCCTTAGACTAATGCTTATCCTCATGCGCACAAGCATAAGGACATGCAACACTGACCTGCCACACACACACGCACACGCAAGCGGAGGCATGCAACGCAACTTATGAAAATCAGTCGCAAGGTAAATACAGAAGGCAAGCGACTGAGACGGCAAGCGACTGTGAGCGAGAGAGGCGAAGACGCAATCGACTCGCAAAGTTGCATCTGCACAAACAGAAGACGCAGCCGGCCAGCGGCAAGCGGCAAGCGGCGAGGGGCAACGGCAGTTGCAACTGCAACTTCGTATTGGTCTTGACTTTGCCACTTTGCCGTTTGATTGCGTTGCGAGAAGCGGACGCAAGTTTGCTGCAAGTTGTGCGTGCAACAAAGTTACTCAACCGCTCGCTCTCTCCCTCCCTCTCTCTCTATTTCCCTCTCTCTCGCTCTCGGGGTTCTCCTGCACTAAACTGCGCTGTGTGTGTGTCCTTTGTCAGGCAACAAAGGACATTCACATTACATGCGGCAGGCAGCAGCAGTGGCAGCAGCAGCAGCGGCAACAACAAGGCCAAAGTATCTGACAGTTGCAGCAAAGTATTTGAAAAATGAAACAAACGCGCGCTGCATGTTGCACGTTGCACGTTGCGCGTCTCGCAAACAGAAAGACCAAGAAAAAACGAAGAAAAACTCGCAAGTGCAGCAAAGCTTCGACAGCGGATCGAAGCACAAATACTCTAGACACAATATAGGTATAGTATATACTATATATAATTGAACAATATACTTACGTATATTATATACTATATATACTTTGATCATACTATACTATTTATTATTTACTATGTTCATTATTTATTTCTTAGCCAGGCCGATTTATTTTAGTTTGTTTTGTATAAGAATTTGAAAATAAATATTCGAATAATAAACACCAAAAATTTTGTTCATTTACTTTACTAAAATAGTTGCAATAGTTGCAAGCATGTACTCTGTACATATATTAAATAGTAAATATATACATACCTATACTATTAATAATTCCACAATATACATTTATTTATATACTATAACTCCACAATATACTATATATACTCTGTTTATACTATACCATTATGCTTATAAGCTGCACGCTTCAGATTGAAAAGTGATTTTATAATTACTATTATGAAACAAAGTTTGTTTACAACAACCTAATATATTTATTTTAAAACAACTTAACAAAAGTTTTACTTGCACTTCTTCAATATTTTTGAAATTATAATAATAATAGAAAAATAAAGGCATTACATTAAGGTGTTCTTTGCAATATGTTAATTTATGTGTAATTTACTTCAACAAAAACTACCAAAAATATTGCAAATCTTAAGAAAAATGAGTTTGATCGAGTTGATTGGTATAGTTAAAAGTATATTTGTTGTATAAAATGTATATATTTTAAAGAAGCGCTTTTTAAATGCTGAACAGCTGGTTTAAATTGTTCAGAATGCAAGTTAACTTTGAAATGATTTCTGAATATGCATGAATATCATCTTATTATAGTATGAGATATTCCCAAAATGTGATGTTATGCTGTTATATTGCTTGCACTGGTTAATTTACTTTACTACTTAATAAATCTATAAAAATCTAAAAAAAAACTTATAGTTAAAATTTTCGAATTAGTTCATCAGCTGGAATTAAATGTAAAACAAATAATCATATTTTATATGCGGTGACTATAAAATCAATGAAAATTGGACTTCTTATTGTGCGATATTAATTTCTGCAATACATTTCTATTTGTATAGGATAGGATATTAGGAACTATTTTGGCCTTAAACTGCTATAATATAGAAAACTCTCTAAGCTTGCTTATAAGGTACTCAACATTCTGTGAAACATAGAAAGCCGACGTTACTCAGTGATGAGAATAAGAAATGAAGAGTTGTTTAAATACTTATTGCAAATAGTAAAATGAATAGTACTGTTAATTATGCAAGGATTTGCTGACTGTTTATGCTAATTATTAAGTATTTAAGATCGAGTGTCGGCCAGCTGAAGTCGAAGAAAATGGAGAGAAAAGGTTTCCCAAAAGGTTTCGGGCGCGAAGTTCCCATGATAGCTGAAATCAATCCTCCGCTGGGCGAGGCACATCAAAGTCGCTGGTTGCTACACGAAATGCCGATAAAATCGTAAGGCTCTTAAGCGCAAGGGTAGCAAAGCAGCAGCGACAGGCAGCGACGGGCAACGACAGCGGCAACAAAGGCCGAGGCAACGGTAATAGCAACACTTTGCCGCATGCGGCAAGCACAAAGTTCTGAAGCTGCCGTTGGAGCCGGAGTCGACGTTGAAACAGAGCGCGTTCTAGTTGCTTTCGCTGCAGTTGAAGTTGAAGCTGAAGCTGAAGTTGAAGTTGAATGCACGCGAGTCGCTCGGGTCCGTCAGCAAGGACCCATCCGGTCTGTGTCCTGTGAGCAGAGCTCGCGCGCAGCGACCGCGGCAACAATAAAAAAGCGAAATACAAAATACAGCACACTAAACGAGAAGAGATCTTTCTGCGGCACAAATGCACACGTAATACGAGTAACGCAAGCCAAATGCATTAACAGCCAGCAGCCACACTCACACACACACACACATACACGCAGTCGCACACATTTGTATTTGTTCCATTACAGCTCAGTTGTTGTTGTTGTTGTTGCTGTCGTACGAGTTTTGAGTTTTCCGAAATCATGAAAGGAGCAGATGTTAAATTTTTATACACAACGCAACGGCTGCCTGCGTCGCTGCCAGCGTCGACGGCGCAGTCGCAGTCGCAGTTGCCGTTGCTGCTGCTGGCTGCATTATTATTGCTGTTTGCTGTTTGCTGTTTGCTGCTTCCTTTGCCATCTCATGCGCCCTCCCGCTCGCTCGCGTTGTGCGCTGCTTGCGCTCTCTCGCTCTGTGGTCGTTGCCAGGCATTTGTTTTTGCTCTGGCGCAAAACAAAAAACTTCAGCTGCTCCTCAATGGACTTGGACCTCGACCCGAAGCCGAAGCCGAAGCCGCAGCCGAAGCAGCAACTGAGCGATGATGATGGCGATGACGTTGCCAGTGTCGCTGACCACTTTGGAGCTTAGCTTGGACGCAGTCGCATTTAAATCTTAGACAATTCGTTGCTGCTGCTGCTGCAGCCAGCTGACTGACTGACTGACTGTCGTTTTAATTGTGGCGAATTTCTGCTGCTCTGCCTCGCTCCCTCCCCTTCTCTCGCTCTCGCTCTCTATGTCGCATTACCTGGAGATTTGTCAATGTCGTTGGTTGGCTCTCTGTTCATTGTCCTTTACCTGGATTTGGACGTGGACGCTCTGCTGCGTATTGGAACAATGCTTTTCCATTTCGTGATGCTAATCATTGCTAAAACTCAATACTCTCGCTCACACACACACACACGCACACGCACAAATTAACCCTCACAAACACTCTAGCTGTGTGCTGCACAGTGGGTGGGTATGTCCGACTGCGCCAGTTCGCATTGTGTAGCTGCAGTTGCCACAAACTGTGCGCAGATTTGCACGGCAGGTAGTGCGGCCTGAGGACGAGGCTGTTGCACCTTGCCTGCTAAATTGTCCTGCCATTAAACGCGCACACTGCAGCGCAATTAAAGGGTATGCTCGCATCTCAAACTCTTCGCATGTGTTGCCAATTCATTTTCTGATTGCTCACGCGAGCAATTGTCGACGCGATCAGCAACGAAGTGCTCAACGTCAAAAAAGATATGTGCCTTCCGATAAATACATTTGCTATAAAGAAACACTCCTTACTTGTCTACTGCATAAAGTCAGAGCATAAAGATAAAGTTAGAATAAAGTGTATGTTCAAATAAATAAATATCTTATAAATACTATTTACTCGACGACTTAATCAAGTTAAAGCATAAATATAAAGTTAGAATAAAGTGTCCCTTTAAATCAAAAAAAAAAAAAAAAAAAAACAGAAACTTGTTCTGCGTAGTTGCGTATTACACCTAATTCCCAAGTTTGGTTACTCTTGCTATTACCATCTCTGAAATCGAGGTGTTCATACGGGCGGACGGTCAGACGGTCAGACGGACTTGGCTGAATCGATTTTAGTTTCGATTCATTTTGGTTGTAATGTCTCCTTTAAACTGTTACATATATTCGAACGAACTTAATTTACCTTTGTACCTATAGGTTCATGGTATAAAAAGCTACAATAAAGTGTCCCTACAAATAAATAAATATGTTATAAAGAAACAATGTTCGCCTGTTTAGTGAATAAATTTTAGAGAGTAAATATAAAGTTAGAATAAAGTGTCTATTCAAATAAATAAATATGTTATAAATATTTTCTACTAGTCTACTGAATAAAGTTAGAGAGCAAAGAAAAAATTGTAATAAATTAAAATAAATAAATATGTTATTAAGAAATACTTTCTGCTTGTCTACTAAACAAAGTTAGAGCTGTAAAATTGATTTAACAAAAATGTAAACAAACATAAATTTAGCAAAGTGTCTTAAGGAAAAGTATGTAGTGGATACGAAAACACATATTCTATTATACATATTAAAATATATTGTATTATATTGCACTCAAATCGCTTACTTATAATATAGTGCAATATTGAGGAGCTTGTCTGATTTATTTGACAAACTTAATAGTCTACTTCAAGCAAATATCTCTTAACCTACCAAAAACAAGCTCATTTTTGCCAGGCATTGTTATTAGTGAGCGCCATCAAGAGCGCTGGGTTCGCATCGATTGGGGGGAACGGAGTCGCGGTAGCTGGGCAATATTCGTCATGCGGCCTGCTGCAATTCCGTGGCATCAATCGATGCGATGTGATGCGATGCTGCTGCATGCAGCACTCCACTGCGATTGAGCGAGGGCCCTTTTGGCTGGGTTTTTGTTGTCGGTTTGCAGTTTGCGGTGCTGCAGTTTGCGCGTGACACCTGATGTTATTTTACGATTATTGTTTTTGGATTTATGAAACATAATTCCAATTGCAGCAGCAGCGACAGCAACGGCAGGTGTTTGCTGTGCGCTGCGTTGTCGCTGCCCATATTACTGTTGTATTTGCAATTATTATTTAACTGCGACACACCGAAAATTCCATTAATTATAATACCGCGCTGCTGCCCAGGGCTCAATCATCAATTTGACGATTTGCATATTGCCAACCGATGATGATTGCAGTGACAATTCGAGACAATGACCAACAGGGACACAAGATAACACGAATAATGCGAAATGTAAAAGGGAATAATGCGGGGGGAAAAAACGCACTTGGTGTATTATCAACGATTAAGGAACCTTTTTAAATACACTTCTCAATAGCTCCACAAATAATTGCAGGTATATAACGTGATAAAACATGATACACTTGATAA
Organism: Drosophila rubida; assembly: GCA_035046165.1. Taxonomy (NCBI): domain Eukaryota; kingdom Metazoa; phylum Arthropoda; class Insecta; order Diptera; family Drosophilidae; genus Drosophila; species Drosophila rubida. The sequence continues at coordinate 12,236,819 of JAWNOF010000021.1, read as the reverse complement.
AATGTTATTAAGTTGCTGTTTGTGGAAAAGTCACTGCAATAAGGATATACAATATAGAAGCAACGATTTAATTTTGAGCTGCACGAAGAACAAACTTAACTTCCTAAAGAAGGCAATTAAAATAGTAGCCTCAATAGTGTCACAAATGTTGTGATGTTGTTGTTTGTATTTGATTATGTTGCAGTTGATGGAATAGTTACTGTAATAATAAATATGAAATTCGAATTCAATTTCGAGCTTAACGTAGAACAAATTAAACTGCTGATTGAGTATAAAATACTTATTCTTGAATAATTACAGATATATTCCTGATGACCAATTATGAGAGCGCATAATACATATGATAAAACTAATAAAGTTTTACTCAGAAATAGTTAGTGGAATGATTGATAGAGAATTTTAAAAGTAGTTACCAAATTTAAGAAAGAAATAAAGCTATATACCTGAGGAGAAAGTGTGCAGTTTTTAGTTGATAGATATACATTTCAGTTCCAGTTTCAATTTTCAGCAGTTAGCTTAGCGAGCATATATATTATTTTGTTAAATAAGTGTAACACTAACAAAATACTTACAACAATTAGAAGACACTCAGCACTTGGAATATATGTTATGATATTTGGATGCAATCAAGACGGGTGTGTTTATAACTATGTGTTGTTGATTGCTCTATTATGTTGGCGACTTACCGTATCGTGTGTCTCCATTAGGACCCATTCAAGTTGGCAAATAGTGCATGCAGGAGTCGAGTTGTGAGTTTCCCATTGGAAAAGTTCGATTTCTAATTATTTCGTTCGTTTATTGAATAGTATTTCCATTATGCTGCCTTTTGTTGATGTTGTTCTTCTTCTCTGTTTTGTGTATTTAAATTAAATGTAAAACTACAGTACATGCGTGTGCGTGCGTGTGTGTGTGTGTGTGTGTGTGCGTGTGTATGAAGTGGTGTGTGAGTGTTGTTGTTGTTTTTAAATTTAGTTATCAATTATGTGCTGCAAAAATCATTTTCATATCGAATTTCAACGCCCAATAATTATGCTGATGACGACGACGACGACGACGACGTTGAATGTCCAAAATAGAGTTCTCTGCTCCGTCACTGTTGCGTCGTCGTCGTTGCTGCTGCAGTTGTTGTTGCTATTGCTGCTGTCCCCCCCTGTATTTTTGCCCTCCTCTCGCACTCGCAGTCGCAGTCGCAATCGGCGAGTGGACATCGGGTCCGGTTCCGGTCCTGTTGCTCCCACTGCCACGATTCAGCTGCTGCTGCTGCAGCTCTTGTTATTCTTCGTGCTTGTTGTTGTTGTTGCTGCAGTGGCGGCTGCTTAATTTGCGGCTATCGTGCAGACGCAACAACTGGGAAACCAGAACGTGTCCGTGTAGAGATTTTGGCCGTTGCCCTGCAGCGCAATTAAACGTTTTTGTACGAACTTCTGCTCGCACTTGGAGTTATATCCATTGGGCAGGTCGCACAGGTTCGAGCATGTGTTGGAGCTGTAACGGCCACGGAAAATTACTACTACTAACTAAAGCAAAACGGAAACAGAACGCAAACAGCACAGAGCAAAAAGCGGCCGAAAACAACGAAATGCGAAAAATCAACAACTGTAGAAAATTTAGTTGTGGGCCGCACACATAAATAACCGCGAAAGGTCCAAACTCTCTGGGAGCACAACAAGAACAACAGGAGGAACGAGAGCAGCGTCGCGTCGCGCCGGCTGCAAAGTTGAAAGTTTAACGAACTCGTTAAAACGGGAATCGCGCAATAATTGATAAGGAGCGAGGCGAGCAACGGTATTCTGGGCCTCAACCAGCTGTTGCTAGTTCCTTACGCAGCCTCAAGATTTATGCGCCACTGCGCTCAGGTGCTCGCCCGGCTAAGCAAATTGTGCGCTAAGTACTCGCAAACAATTAGGGCACGCATTGACCGACCCCAGCACATAGATGTGACCATATATGCGTGTGTGTGTGTGTGTGTGTGTGGCTGCAACTCTCAGTGCTGTGCACTCCGCACTGGCTCAATGGAATCGTCACCCTATTTCTACCGTTTGCCGCTGTTTGCGCTTTTTATTCCACTGCGCTGGCTAAAAGGTTCTGGCTGCGAGTTCGAGTTCGAGTAGCGCACGCATGAGAGCGGCGACAAAGGGGGAAACGAATGTCAATCTTCTTCTGCTCTCTTTTCGGGGTGTTATAATTCGTTTAGCCGCAATTATGACACAAAACACGGCCATGCCGCACATTCCCATGCACACACACACACTTCTACTTGCAGCTCTGCCCACGTGCCCAGGCCCAGGCCCAGGCCCAAACCCAAACCCATGCCCATAGGGTACTGCATAGAGGGTTCCCCTAACTAACTCGTCAGCACATTGAACAGCGTTGAGGGGAACATTCTCGTACACCTCGGCGCAACTTCAGCGCTGTCCTGCTGCGCATGGACTGCGGGAGAGGGGAGCCGCTGATAGCGATACCTTCGCACTGATTGCAAGTGTAGTGTCGAAATCAATTAACCATTATCACAAAAGAAAACAATAAACACCACATAAAAATGGTAGACAAAAAATCCCCTTCTGCATTATGGAAAAAGTGAACATTCTTTTCTTTTAGTTCTCAAAGCTGCGCTAATTATATTACTGTGTAATAAACGCAAAACTATCTAGACGATGCTCAAATTGATAACCATAGCAAGTTTTCTACTTCTAACATAATGTACTGAATGTCTATATACTATTCAATGCTGCCATTCGATTTAAAACTCAACTGTTGCAGCAAGCAGTTTACAAGCAGTGCGGAAACTTGCCAATGTTAACTGCTTGCTGTCTTGATGGCTGCTGCGCTGTTTAACTGGGACACAAACCACAACGAGCACTGTTAGCTAACAGAAAACGCGCGCGAAAAACGCGTGCAATGTGCAATTGAAAGCAGTACTTACGCACAGAGCTCCGCCTTGACCATCTGACGGGCGGTGTTCTCCTCGTTGACCACGAACATCCAATTGCCGCGTGAGTTGAGCGCAGCTTGTGGCGTGATGAACTGCGATGTGGTTTCGCAGAGCGTCGAGCGCGTCGGACTCTGTCGCTTGGTGCGCTGCGCTTTCTTGTTGTTACTGTTGTTGTTGTTGTTGTTGTCGCTGACACCCACAATGTCTAAGAGATCCATGTTGAGCGACACATCTCGCGTGTTGCGCTCCTCCAGCTCCTGCTCCCGCTCCTGCTCCTGCTGCTGCTCCTGCTGCTGCTCCTTCTGCAGCTGCAGCTGATGCTCGGCGAGCTGCTGCTTCGCCAGCTCGAGCTGCTCGGCTGTGGCCTGAATGGCCTTCTGCTTGAGACTCAGATCGCGCACGAGGCGCTTCAGCCAGAGCGTGGCATTGTACGGCGTCTTGCCCGCATTGTTGTAGTACAGCCCAGCGCCAGCTGCCGCTCCTGCGCCCGCTCCAGCCGACTGTTGATGGCCCTGCCGCTGACCCGCTGAGGTGTAGAGCAGATAGCTGGAACGACAAGAGAGTTAGTTAGTGTCGAGTGGTTTGGGGGGCGGCTACTCACGTGGGTGTCTCGGTGGTGGCGTGCGGGGCGAAGAGCGAGTTGCCGGCGCCGCGGTGTGGCACGCCGCCAAATGGCGTCTGGTAGCTGTAGCCGTTGAAGTCGGGTGCACTGCCAAAGTCGCGCTGCGGAAATATGTACTTGGGATCGTAGAAGACGGACGTGACCGACGTGAACTCCTCCCAGGTCTCGTCCACCAGCAAAGAGGCCGCCTCGTAGCCCCATTTGCGTACGAGACTCTTGATGAGATACCTGCGAATGGTGTACAAAGCTTGTGTGTTTGATTTTGTGCAGACAATGCAGGTGATGCAACAGATCTGCTCGAACATGCTGGGAACATGCACTTCAAACTGACGCTGACTTTATGCAACGAGGCCGACAGGAAGGCGGTCGAGTGGGCCGGGCCCGGTGCCGTTAAATCATGTTTAATATGCAGGCGATCGCGGCGCAACACACAATTACAGTTATTCATAAATAGATATGAGTACTCGCACTCGCACTCGCACTCGCTGTCGCACTTCTTATCAACGGCCGCCATCGCGCATGCGCGTCACGTGCCACAACAGCAACAACTATGATCAAAAGTAATATTAAAGTGGAGGTGAAAACGGCCTCCGGCATTTCCCATACGGAATTTCGTGGATATTTATTTATTTATTATTGTTTGGTGTTGTTGTTGTCTACTCTTTCTTTTTTTTTTTAGAATTATGCAACAGCCGAATTCCGTAGGCATCATAAAAATGACTACTTAATTGCTCAGACTGGCGCCAAATTGCGGCCTTAGCGCGGCGTCGGGCTTATCATGAGCATTAACATGCACATTATCATTATCATTACCATTGCGTGCAGTCGCAGCAGCAACTAACGCACATATTATTTAAATCGAAGAAATTTCTCTAAAAATAGCAACACATGTGGATGGCCACGCCAGACTTCGGACACAAGCCCCAATCAAACTCATTTGAATATGATCAACAGCGGCGCGATTCTGGCGCAACATGACAAGCAAATGCTCTTTCTGTTGGTCTGATCGTAAATATCTGAGCAGCTTCACGTAAAGCGACAGATTTTTAAGTTACTTGATCTTCAAACTGCACTGCTTGTCACTGCAGCTAAGCACTTAGAAGTTAACTGCTTGCTATTGCTTGTACTGCACTGCAAGTAGTGTTTTATTCTAAATGAAATCATTCAGACTAGTATTTAAAAAGTGTATGCGTAATTATTTAATAAAATGGCATAATGATTGGAAAGTCGCTTTTGATTGTCAAGCGCGCAGCAACACATTGTCAAATTTGCAATACTTTAGAATGATAGCGAAACTTTCATTCTGCCGTAGCTGATGTGCCCGCGCGGCAGTGTATAAAAATGCTAAGTTATGCAGAGAGGCATTCATAAATATTCGAGAAGCACGCGGTGCGTCGTCACAGACAAAGTGTCTTGAACTGTCAATTCAAGTTTATTGGGTCAAGGAGCTCTGCCAGCTGGTCGAGCAGCATCAACCACAACGACAACCACAACGACAACGACAACGACAGCATCAACTCGAGCCGAGCCGAGCCACTGAGCATCTTGCGAGTACGTGAGCTGGCGTCGCGGAAACAGCAGAAGCAGTTAGTTAGCAGCTAGCAACTAGCACCCAACAGGTCTAGTCGATATGAATGTGTGGACGATGCAAAAACAAGTTTCTACTTTTTGTATTTTTTCGGCAGTTTGAGTTTTCGATTTGTTCGTCGCTCGCTATTGAGCCAGCGGCCAAACATTTGTTTGAAATGCATTTGCATTTATTTGTTCCTCTAGTTGCTGTTGTTGTTGTTGTTGTGGCTGGCACATTAAGTGTGTTATTTATGTGTGTTGGCATTGTGTGGCCATTAGCCGGCTCGCAGCGAGCTACAACTTACGTGGGATAGTTATCGACGTGCTCGCAATAGGTTTTGCCGGGCCTGGCGCAGCTGCAAGCGAAGAAGACACCATCAGAACGCATATTAGATGTGCTGGGCAAAAGGCTCGCATCCCCAAGGATACTCTACTTACTTGGGCGTCTGTCCTGGCGGCGCTGGCAGAAACTGGCAAGGCGGTGCGCCGTATAAGCCGCATGATGGCGGTGAGCTGAAGGCAGCTGTAGTACAAGCTAATATCTGCAAGAGTTCAAGAGTCTATGAATCGATTCTCGGGGGGACAGGAGGGGAGGGGCGGGCGTGTACTCACCACATAGGTAAAGAGAATTCCACTAAGACTACTAGAAGCGTGGAAGTGGAGACGGAGACGGAGCCGGAGACGGGGACGTGTAATACTCTTTGTCATTGTCAATTCATTCGTCGTTGGGTTTTCGGGATTTGCATTTGCATTTGCGTTTTCTGTTCAGCTTCAGCTACCCAACTTGACTTTAGATAGTTTTTGTGTTTGCTTGCCTTTGCCTTTGGATTTTCGGCTTGCTTGGCAGCGGCGTGATGTCAGTTTTGGCTGATGAGCTGAAAGTGAGTGTCGGGTAATCGTTGGATTTCGATGAAGCTCTTCGTCTTGTCTTCTTTTTTGTTGCTTTTGTTTCGCGCGGAGAAATTGCAATAAATCACTTAATTATGTACGCATCAATTATACTAAGTCAACTTGCCAGCTTGCCATTAACTCGCCCTTAACTTACACCTGAAGCAGATCTTTTCAGTGTGCGCAGACTAATGGGACTCAAGTGCCATAAGCGATGCTCTGCTCCGTTATGAGGCCCAACAAACAGTGCCTGCTTTCAGTGTACGCGTGTGTTATATATAATAGTTTGTCGCATTGCTTTTTTTAAATTATGGAGTGATATCATTTTTATATTGTGCCTGTTTCTAGCTAGATTGAGGTTTTTTACAATTTCTGTTGCATGATAGTTAGATACAGATGAAATGGGCATTTCCCAAATTGCTCGCCGTTTCGTTCGTGCCACAACATATTAAAAACAAAAAGTGATAACAACTATTTGCAAAATCTTCGTTGTAACTCAGTTGCACAATTTCAATTTGTAATGCAGATAGAAATCAACTAAACCACTTGAAAGTTATAAACATTTGCGCCTAGGTTAAGTGAGAAGAGAGAAAAACAGCAGTAGGATTTTGAGTTTGCCTTCCAAAATCATCAAGAGTAGAGCAAATTTGCCGAGACCAATTAAATGTTTAATATCTTGATTGCTTCCTACACCAATACTTAATAAAACCAATTTTATTATCCGAAAATAACCATATGCAAAAGTTGCATAACATATCTACAATCATATATTAAATACTTGGTAAATATGAATTGTTTTATCTGCGCTCAAATATTAACTTATAAAAGTGATATAGTCGCATTGGTTATAAGCTTAAATTATCTACTTGTTTATTGACAAACACTAAATTCGATTTATAGCACAAACTACTACTGCAAATTGGAGTAACAATGAAGCTAAGCTATTGAGGCTATTAAAAGCATAAAATTGCAAGCTAGCAGTATTCATAAAATGTAACACAAAATGAAGTAGTTAAATATCAAATAAAACTAGCTGCTATGTAGAGCATGATCTTAGCAAGTAAGCATTTAGAATTTAGATGAAAAACTTTGAAGCTTACAGATTCTGTTTCCATTCAATGTTATAGCTTTCTTCTTAACAAAGTTCCTTTAAATATTGAAGTAATATCTAAAGGCAACTTTCAATTTCATGCGCTTAAGTTTCTATTTTCATTTATTGTTTGATTTTCACGTAGGCTGCAACGCAAAGTTGAACTACCTTAAAGTTTTGTTAGTTAATTAGCTAAGGCTGAGCTCGTTTTCAGCAACATGTACGAGTGATGCAATCCAAATAGTTGAAGTTTGCTTTTCATGCATTTTCGCAGCTCTGCGTTGACGCGGAAAATGCAAAGCTTCACGCCATTTGTAGAGCAAACAATTGCAACGTGAAGAATGACAACAATATTAAGTGTCTTCCACACATTTTTCAGCTGACGTTGGCCACCTCAAAGGCGCTAATTTTATCAAAGGCGGTCGAGTTCAGTGGAGGTTGCGAGTCGCCACGATGCGATGCGATGCGATGCGATGCGATGCGATGCGAAGCGAGTCAACAATTGCGAAAATAAATTGCTAAAAGTGAAAGTGAAGACGCTGGTGTTGCCGACACGACCAATAACCAATATGCCACGCCCCACACTCGTCGTAAATCACAAGTCAAAGGCTGCCAATACAATAGGCAATTCCAGCTGCAGTCGCTGCAGTCGTCGGGGGGCGTTTGAATTGGCAACAAATGACTGCAATTGTTTAAACTGCCTGATATGATTATTAAATAGCTGCTAATTGCGACAGTCGCTGCAGATGCAAATTAGAATTAGAGCATAGTCTATAATTGAATTGCAGGCAATTCCCGCCACAGAATGCCATGATTAAATAACGCCAATTAAATCAGTTAATGGGCTAATTAATTGCTGCTTGTGTTGGCGTGTTTCGGGCGCATGTAAGTCCCCGGTCTTGATAACCGTTACGAATCGCGCGGCTACCGCAAATAAAAAAGAACACAAATAATAAAAATGAGTATTAAAATGATAATCAGAATATAAATTCCAGCAAAAACGCTGAAAAGGCTGCTCAAATCAAGAGCAAAGCAAATCGAATCGAATCGAATCAAATCGAGTCAAACAATGCGATCGAGTCGACGTATGTTTGAAAACCGGATTCCGTGACAAGCGTGTGTCTCTCAGTGCCAGGCCAAGTGTTATGGATCCAAGAGATCAATATAACAAAAATAAAAAAAATCAACTACAATTAGATACAGACAACAGGCTGCTGCGAATCAGCCACGTCATGTCAGTGCGTTTCAATCGAGACACCTGCTGCTGCTGCCGCCCAGTGGTGTGTGGTGTGTGGCTGATAGGATTTCCGGGATCGTTGAGCATGGTCAAGGCTTTGGCTGAGAGTTGTACTTGGACAGCTTGTCACTTTCGTTTTTCATAAATCAATCAACTATGAAACGCCGCCGCACATAAGCACACAAAAGCCTCGGCCGCAACAAAAGGCCCATAAAATTCCATGCGCAAATGAACACGACACAAGCAGCAGCAACAACAGCAACAACGGCAACGACAGTGGCGTTTGGACCATTTGCGGCAGTTGTGCCATTTGGGCATTTGGCCATTTAGCGACATTGTCGTCATTCATCGCCTCCGTCGGCTAATGGTGTCGACTCGCCCAACAAGCGCTCGGACTCAACTCTGACACATACTTAGTTGCACCCACGCCTCGGCACACACCATGCCACTTGGTATTTCCCATGTTGCGCAGGCGCCGCTTCGAGTCGCAGCCACAACCACAGCACACACACATACAACACGGTCTGTTCATCAGCTCATAAATCATAAAATTGCCTTTTGTTGTCGTTGTCGTTGTCGCCGTCTTTTTGGCTGCTTTTCGAGCAATTTTATGGCTTATTGAGTATTTAGCCATTTGCACGGCATTAAGTCATTTGTCCAAAAAGAAAAAGAAAAATAAAAATGCATAGAGAATTGCGAGCATTTTCGCAACGAGTCAAGCTGCTAAAAGCCAAGAACACATGCCCACTCATGAATGCATTTTTGCATAATTTGTTGAACTTGACGTCATGCGCTAATGGCTCGCAAATTATACGGCCACAATAAACAAATTATTATTATGGCCAAAAATGCAAAAATGATTGTTTTCACATTTTTGTCTGTATGCAAAATGTTTGGCAGTAAATTCGATAATTATGCATATTGAGACGATGTTCGCGAAACAATGAACTTGAAGAAGCTGCACGTTTTCATCTCCCCAACTTTATTATCTCAGTTTTCTATCACAAAATGAAATACAAAATAAGTGAAGTAACAAAGAATTGTTGCTGTGACATTATCAATGAATTTAGCATCATACTCGTAGTTGTCTTTAATTTACGACTTTGGCTTAAAGGTTAAACGTTCAGGAAGGCAAATTCCATTCAACTTTCGAGCCAGTTCGATCAACGATTTGGCATTTTTCTATAAATATATGTTGTGCAATCTCGTTCATGTTTGAGAATCGCAAAGCTCCATATATGCTTTTTCCAGCGAAATACCGTGAATCACACTGAGAGTTCGGCGAAACTGAAAGTTGAGTTTCAATGCACATCGAGATTCGCAATAAAATATCCACATAAAATACAATAAAAGCAGAGACTGAAAAACCAGACGACGATTAATTGCTGATATAATTTTGCCCTTGTCGAGGGAATAACAACGAAGTTATGTTCGACTTCAAGTTGAAGTTGAAGCCGAAGTTGTTTGCCTGTCTATCTGACCATTCGTCAGTCAGTCGACTTGTCGATCAGTCTCTGTCAGCTTTGAGCTTTAAGGTTTTATGGCAACATATGTGTGAGATCTCGCAAAGGTTGCAACATCACGCAATTCTGCTCGCTGTGGCTGTAGCGGTGATGCGATCAAATTTTCCACAAGCTTCCATAATACTCGAACTCGAAGTCGAACTTCAACTCCCACTCGCCGTTGTCCGTGGCTCAATTAGCTTAGCTTTCACCCATTAATTTGGACTTCAATAAAAATGATTTAACTTAATTTGGCACTAATTTGGCAGCTCACACACACACACACACACTGTACACACACTCGTGCAGGGACAGGCGCTTGGCTGGGATTTTGGCAGCTCGGAAAGACAATGGACCGATATAAATACCGAAATACCAATACCAAAAGATCGCTTCATTATAATTTTTTAAGCATATATTTTATACTTGAGTATAACTGAGAAATTAAGCACGACTTTTCAAGGCTGTCAATGTTTGTTGTTTGTGTTGTTGTTGTTGTTGTTGTTACTCTTGTCTGTGCTTTGTTTTTGTTCCATTGGCTTCATTTTATTTAATTTGTGAGGTTTATTTCTCCGTCTATCCGTCCATCTGTCTGTCTGTCTGTCGATCTGTCTGTCTGCCGTCTGTGTGCGTTTTTTCTCTATTAAATTTTCGTTACATGTGCTTCGAAGTTGGCGTACAAATCGAAAAATGTTATAATAAATCAGTCGCATGTTTGTCCACAGCGCGCAGCATCGCGTCGAATTAATTGTATTTCATTTGTTTCGGCGCTGACGGCGGCTAATTGAAATGAATATGCAATAATTAATTACTCACCTAACGCTTACTATTTTATAAATAAAAATGCTTTCAGTGATTGCGCTTGGCAGGCAAAGCAAAACCAAAACCAAATCAAACCAAATCGAATCGAGAGCTGCAAAATCTGAATTGATCTTGAGCTGATTTTTGACACAATTCCAAATTCGCACTGCACTCGAGCGATTGACGATTAATGCTCGTAATTTAATCAATTTATTTATTCTTTGCTCAACTTTTTATAGATATGCGTATTTTTGTTATTTTCTCTTTTTTGTTTTGATTTGATGTTTCAATTTTGGATTTTTTTTTGCTTTTTGCTTTATGCTTTTTGTTGTTGGTAGTTTCGTTTTAGCGGCAAAAACGATTCACTTGAAAATGCGACTAATTAAAAAACTTAACACGTTCGAAACATAGAAAGGCAACGCGACTCCAAGTCCAAGATTTCAATTTTAATTTCGACAGTGGTTTCGTATTCGCTTGTTTTTGTTTTCGATTCGTGTGCGAGTGTGTGTGTGTGTATTTGAGTTTCGGTTTCCGTATCACGCGGCTAGCCCAATCGCGGCTGCAGCTCGTAGCCAACTGAGCGTGGGGCCCAAACTTGGCTTCAGCTGGGCGCCGAGTCGCGTCTATGAAGCCAGCCGCAGCAGCAGCACCACCAACAACAACGCGGTATACGACGATATGACAGACGTCATGCCGGTTAGTCAACTGCACTTCGAGCCAGACAGCGAGAGAGAGAGCGAGAGCGAGAGCGAGAGAGACTGCTCGCGATTGTGTGAGAGCGAGAAAGGGTCGTAGGGTAGCTGGTGATCTGGCGGATCGCACAACCTATGAACTTTTGGCGCAGGGCCCACGAAGTGATTCATAGTGCATCTGCATAGTTTTGTTGTCGTATGTGTCGCTTTGCTGCCGCATCTTGGCCAGACCAGGCCAGGCAAACACCGGAAGTTCATTAGCTGCCCCGACGGGCCATTTCGAACAATAAAGCGGACTTTATTTAATTTATTGTCAATTTTTATTATTTGTTTTACATTGTCGCGAATATGCGAAACTGTAATAAAGTGAATTTATTTAAATTGTAAATTTATTTTTGCGCTGCCAGCCATTTTTTCCGTTTTTTGATTTTTAGTATTGCCCGTTGTTGTTGTTGGCGATTTTGCTATTTGCTTTTGCTGCTTTTGTTGCTGGCCATAGACACAATTCATTGTTAGCAGATGCTTTTGATTTTTATGGCCAATGAAGGTTATTTCAGCTTTTATCTCTTCACCACACACACAGACTCGGCTGAAGACACACATAGTTGGTATTTCTTGAGGCTGCTGCTGCTGCTGCTGTTGTTACTTTTTGGCAAAAAGACATCTTAAATGCAAACTTCTATGGTCGTCCGTCTCTGGGCCAAGCGCTACGCAAAAGGCGTTTTAATGCCGCTCCAAACGCTCCACGCACACTTGTGGGAGGCCTCAGCGCATCTCCAGCTTTTGCTTTGTTTCGCTTGCTTCGATTTTTAATTTACAGTCCATTTAAATCAATTTTTGCACACACGCTTTTTTTCTTCTCCAAAATATTGTAATAAATAATCTTCTTTCGCCATTTCTGCTTGCAAATTATTTTGCTGGGTTGTTCCGCAGTTCGGTTCAGTGCGAAACTGGCGAAAACCATTTGTATATAAACTGTATTTTTATCTCTTGATGAAATTTCAAATAAAAAGAGCTAATTATCTGCGAAATTGTGCTTTAATTAATAGTTTTGCCTAAATAACCTCTTACCAAAGCATTTTTGTTTTTTATGATACGATTTCGAATTCAAGTCTGGAGACCGAATTAAGTTTGGGAAATATTGAAGGAACTAGAAATTCCTGTTGACTTCTTAACAGCCTAAATATTGGTGAGCATAATTATTGATAGCAAGGCGTCGGCGTTTGTTTGTTAGATTATTTTGTTTGTGCTTTTTTGCACAACTTTCACAACGGATCGGAACGGAACGGAATGGAGGCGAAGTGTGGCCGACTACGGGCATATAAAAAGAAATACGGAAAAACCCTGCGATCGATCGTGTGTGTGTGGCTGTGCTTGTAGTTGTTGTTGGGGGGCTTTTATCGAAAATGGTTTTTAATGCGTTTTTAAGTCAAATTAGTGACTTCATCAGCTGGGCTTGTCTTGCTTCTTCAGTTCAGTTGTTTGCTCAGGGAGACAGGCCAAATCGCCGCTAGCCCGCTAGTCTGCCCGGTATCACTTAAGCTGCTCATTAATCAAAAAGCCCTACGCCAATGTATCGGGACCATTTGGCACAGCCAGCCACAGCCACAGACACAGACACGTAACCACACAATGTAGTAGGGCCCTCCTCCTGACTTGCCTTCTGTCTTGTGTCTCGTCTCGGCTCAATAGCCGCTGGCCAGGGCTTAGTTTCAATTACGAAATTGTTAATTAGAGGCTAGCTGACCAACTGACTTGCAGGCCGTCGTCTTCGCCGACGTTGGCTAATGAAAACATCAACTTGTTGCTCTCGGCGTTTTTTGTTATTTTTCTACTTCAGAGCGATTGTGTTCGATAGCACGATTGTCGACATCGAATCGCAGACAGTATCAAGATCGCAGCCCTGGTCCAAAATGAGCAGTCAAACTTTTGCCTAATTGTTGCAGCAAACCGAAAACCCCAATCATGTTAGACGCATCCATCAATTTCATTCATTTAAACCGCGTCCGAAGCGTACTGCAGCAAAAACGCGCCAGAAACGCGCACAAAACGCGCGCGTCTGCTTAGCAGCTAACGCGAGAGTGAGACAGTTGTATGGTACGAGTATAATCTGCTTGGTTGTGTTATGTGCTGCGTGTGGCAAAAGCTAGCTGCTATGACGAAGAGCTAGTTTGGCGTATTCAAATATGTTCCAAAGACAATTTACTGAAGAATCATTAATTATAATGAGAAATATTCAAATTACAATTAATTTTGCAAATATTATGAATTATGTTATAAATTATAATGTATGCTGTCAAACAATTTAAATTAATTTGAAGATTCAATTTAATTGCAAACAAGATGTTGAGCAAATAACCTGTCAACTACAAAAATAGACTAATTTGTGTGCAAATACCTAATTAAATCATTGTGTAGACCATACAAAATGTTTGATAAGTATTCTGTCCGGGAATTAAAATAAATGTGTGGCACTCAAATTCAATAATTGGGCAACAAATTGCTAAGCTTGTTTAGCAGCTTGCCTTATTTATTGGAAAATATATCTCAATTTAGATGGAGGGATGGAAGTTTTGGAAAAGGCTTTCCTCAGCTGAAATGTCAAAATGCTGTCAGCACAGCGGTAATTTATATTCATTGCTGACGAAGCCCGAAAAACTTTTCGTTTGACAAAAACACACTCGCAGACACACTGACATACATATGTTACATATTAAATAAGCGATAAAAAGCCAATGGCAGAAAGACAGCAGATCCATATGCTTTAAATTTATGCATAATGAACTGTCACGTGCCCTAACTAAGTGACCATAAATAATAAAAGCCAGGCCAAAAAAAAAAACAAGGAAACAAAAACACAAAGCGCAAAATATGAGGAAAAACTCCTACCAAACAAACTGATAGCGCAAGAAACCCCAGCAAAATTATGGCAACTTGACAATGAATGAAAACGCTGCCAAAACCAAAAACAGAAACAAAGCCAAAAAGTAAAATAATAAGTGCGACAGAAAAAAAGTTAACGGGCAGAGAAGAAGGAAGAGGCGAAAATTAACGCATTCTCTATGGGTCTGGGTCGCTTTTGGGTTTATCACTCAAAGCAAAGCAGCCGCAACCATAACAATAATAACAGCAACAACAATAGCCGAAAGCAGAGAGTGCGAGAGCAAAAGAACGGGCCGCCGCAAAGGCGAAGTGTGAGAGCGCGCGCGGGAGAGAGCGAGCGAGAGAGAGAGCGGGCGAGCGAGCGAGCGAGAGCGAGAAAAGCGCGTGAAAAAGTTTTTGCTGGTATTGTGAAAATGTTGATGCGGTCGCCATTGCCCACGCCGTCATCAGTTCAGTGTTCAGTGTTCGTTGCTCAGCGTCCAGCGTTCGTTGTGCGGTGTACGGTGTTCGAGTGTGTTGAGTGTGTTCAGTGGAGTAACGACCACAGCTGTAAACGGACGTGTCGTGACGTGTCGCGTCGCCAACAGCGAGTACTCGACGAAAGAGCACAGCAGACTCGTAAACCAAATTGAAAAGCAAAAGCAAACAGTAGATGTGCAAATCAAAATTTCAAAATACAGCAATCAAAATTGAATCAAAACAAAATATTGAATGCGAATCAGCGTGGCGCTACTAAATGCTGCGACTGCGACCATCGTGTGCACCTTGAAAGCCGATTCGAAGCGTCCGTCCGATGCGGTGTCCGATGCCGCAGTCGATGCGTGTAAGTGCAAGTCAAAGTGTCGCCGCAAAGTCAGCCATGAAAATCAGCTATGAAAAATCCACGACAAATGCGACAAAAACAAAAAAAAAAGAAAATCAACAACAGCACGAGCATGAAAATTGAGATAAATTGAGAAAAAAGGCGAAGCCAAAAATATTAGTGAATAATAAAAAATTAAGCTATAAGCGTCAAATAAATCAAGTGCGAACTAAAGACGGCAAAATAGTAGAGGAAAAGCTCAAAGACACACACACACACACACGCACACACACAGATAGATATGGACGTAGACAACATACAGCTGGGGCAAATATTTGTATCGCAAATTTCTTGTGACGCGTTTAAAAGTGCAGAAAAGCAGCAGCGGCAATAGAAAGAAACGCTGAAAACACACACAGCAGCCAAAGGCAATCCATTGATTTTTCTTCACACACACACATGCATACACGCTAGTTTAGATGGCGGGGGGAGGGCCAGCGGAAGGGGGAGAAAGTGAGTTGATTTTCGCCAGGCAAAAGGACGCAGTCACAGAGCGAGCTGAAAACGAACGCTAGTCCTAATCCTAAGTGGCGCATGGGGGCCCGCAATCAAATGTCTGCACATTAATAATGCCTGCCGCATCCGCAAAGGACTTTCACTCCGGCCCAATCACAACTGATGCTCGCGTCCGTCGTTCCGCTGTCGTGGTGCTCGGCCCTCGCTATTTAGTGTGCCGCCCCCCCCCACCGTCCGTGGCAACTTGAAGACGGCCACTTACAACAGATAAATGGCACAAAAATCGAGAAAACTAGGCAAACAACAAACAACACACAACAACAAATTGCCAAGCGGCAGCAGCGCCGCCTATAACAAGAATCTCTTCCATCTAGCAGGGGGTTGTGGTCGGGTTCGAGTTCTGGGGTTGGAGTTGGGGTTATGATTGACAACAGCGAGGGGGCAGGCAGGCGGGCAGCTGGCGTCAGTTTGGGGCAGAAAAACACGGGCCAGACGCAGACGCGGCGTCGCAATAATCATAAAAGCGCCGCGCTCTAGCAGCAAGAGGGGGCAGCGGGGGGCAGCGGTTAAACTCATGAGTGTGCGTCAAACAGGGCGCGGCGTCGCGCTGGCTTCACTTGCCTTCTCCAGCCCGCGACAGTCGCTCGGTTAGCCAGCCAGCCATTCAGTCAGCCAGTCAGTCGGGCAGTTAGTTAGTCGGTTATTATTAATGCAGCAATTGTAATTAGCTAGTAGCTTGAGTTAACAGTTAGTCGCAGTTTGCAGTTGCATGAATAATTCGGTAGGCGCTTTGGCCCAAGTGCCTCATCGGTTGCCCAAAGGGCAGCCCAATTAGCCAGGCATAAACTGTTAACAGAACGACACACACACACAGGGAGACGTATGCAGTGTCACGTTTTCGTTTGACTAAGGTCAAAAGTTGCCCCTGTTTATCGCCCCCCTCGCGCCCATCGTGTGTGTCCATGTGCCGTCGCTGCGTCTGTCCATCAGGCCGCAGCCTGAACTTGATGCTGTCGCTACCGGCGACGCTGTCAACGTCGCTGTCTCCGCCGCCAGCGTCGTCTCATTCTTCGTCACTGCTGGCGAGGCCTGCGGCATCTATTTTTAACGCGATTCTGTGTGTGCGCCCGCACAAAAAGCGCGCAGAGCATGGCCAATAAATATTCGAAAAGTTTTTCAAAACTGAAAACAAAAACAAAAACAAAAGACACAAATAAAAATTTCCAAATGTGCTGCATAATAGCAGCTCAGCTCAGCTCAGCTCACTTGACGCATTAAGTGACTAAAAATTGTACAAACTCGGCTATCAGCAAGTTGGTAACAAGCGACTCGACACAGGAGAGCGCAGGACACGCACAATGCAGAGAGCGCCAGAGTGGCAGAGAGAGAGAGAGCGAGCGAGAGCGTGGTGGCTGAAGAGAGCGCGAGAGCGCAAACAGTTTTCCAGGCAACAACATTGCCAGCGCTTCCAAAATAACACATTCCGTGTTAGTCGCGTTGTCTGTGTATGTGTGTGTGCGCTCGTGCCTCGTCCTCGTGCAAAGGATTGTACGCAGGCATTGGAAAGGAAGCCTCTCGGTCTAGCGCTGCTGCCGTCGTCGTCGTCGCTTTTTGGGTTCTTTTTTCGCTTCTTGATGTGAAGTTTCGCCTTGGCTGGCTCAGTTCGTGGCTAAACTTTGGAGCGTGTTGTGCTGGATACTTGTGAAAAGCGGATAGCAGCAAAGACCGTAGCATGTAAATGCACAGCACCAATACTACATTTTGTTCATTTTTTGGCAATCTGCACAAATCCACACAACTGGCCATTGTGTAAAAATCATAACAATTATTAAGCCACAAACAAGTGTATGCAGCGGAAATTGAGTGTGTGAAATGAGTGTGCTGTGAAAGTAAGGCGTGTACCCAGCGCAAAACACCAACAACGCGTGAGAGCGGAGCGAGTGGGGAGTGGTTGAAGGGAAAGCTAGTGGTGGGGGGTGGGGGACTGGCAGCCAAAACGCAGACAGATAGGCGTATAGCGTACGGCAGTGCAGACAAACGGACGCGAATGCGAAGACAAATGAAATGAAACGAAAAGGAGCCGAGCACGGGCTGAAGCTCAGACTCAGGCAGGCTTCTGTGGAAATACGTCTGTAAATTTCATAGAAAACTCGTGACCAACACGGCGTATACGCATTACCATAAATGACAACGGAATAAGTTTTTATTTGTCTCCAGCTACCACACGAAAAATAGCAGAAATGTTTGCCTTTCTTGCCCTCCAGCTCCAAATGGAAAAGATGTCGAGTTATACACACGCTCACACAATTTCCTTCTCTCCGCCTGCCCTTTGTATGTGTTTTTTTGTTTAGTAGTCGTATTAGTTATGTTGTTTTGTGTGCTCTGTTTGTGTGTCTGTGTGTGTGTTTGGTGATTGGTGTCCTGCTGCTCTTAGGGCCAATTCGCAATGCAAATTGCGGCCAAGAACAACATTGTGCGACAGTGTGTTTCCGCAATAATTGAGCTCGGTGAAGCGTACTCTATATATACACTATATATATATATATAAATACTTTTGCATATACAACTGTATCATCTCTGTATTCGTAGCGTAGTGAAGCGCGCGTGTGTCTGTGACAAATTCGACGGCATAAAATGTAAGCCCGAGCTGCACAAGATTGAAAACGCGTCTCAGTGCGTGGGCTCAAACCGACAGCAAAAGCAAAAGCAAAAGCAAAAGCAAAAGCGAAGCAAAGCATAGCGAACGCGACGGCAAAACTGAAAGCGAAAGCGACGTTTCATCTCTAAAACACTCTCACTCTGTCTCTAAACTATATAGCCTTTAACTAGACCAGCAAATACTATATACACACAAATATACAAATATATAACTCGATATACAGCTGTGCGTGTACTTCTCAGTCAGGTAAGTACGTCAGTCAGACTTTGACTTGCAAATTTCATAAGCGTATTCGAATAAATTTCCTCTTTTTTTGTTTTCTATCCCCTGCCGCACGCGGGGCGTATGTGTAATTTGTCGTCGTGCGGGTGTGTGGCAAATTATGTTAATGCAATCGATATTTTGACTAATTTAGGCAACTTTGCATATTGTTTGGCCTGGCACAAGCAACAACAACTACAACTACAAACAACTACAACTGGCTGCAGTCGTTGCCCCAGCTTTATGAGTCAATTAGCGTTGTAATTTGACATGCTACTTTACGTACTTTACTCTGCCACCCCTGTGGCAGCTGGGCGAGCAGTGGGAAGTGGGAAGTGACTCCCACAGCACAAACAACATCTATTTTGGTGTGCTGTGTCTGTTGACGCTCTTTATCAATAACAATTACACAAGCTGAGCAAACACATTTCAAACATGTCAAATGGCATTAAGGACGTTTTGCTTCGGGTTTTCGGCTTTCGCTGCAGTTTCGTACGTGAGCCTGATAAGCAATCAGCCCCATTCTGACCGATAGACCGCTGATAAACTTGATGTGTGTGTGTGTGTTTGAGTTCGCTTCAATTTATGAGTCTTGACAATTTGAGTGAAGGGTGCGATTACTTTTATCCATTATCGGTGGGCGAGTCAATGCCATAAAATTCAAAAACTCTCCCCTCACAACCTCACAGGTGATAAAAAAATGAGGCGGCTAAGTAACAACAAAAAAGTCTGCACAAGTGTAAACAAATGTGACAAGCCGAGTGCACGGCTCTTAATGGCTTCGCAATTTCATTGTCAGCGCACGGGCGTGGCAGCCCTTAAAAAAAACGCAGACAGCGAGGGCGTCTTCACCAATTTACACAAAAATACTGGAGCAGCGCTGCATACTCGTGTCCTCTCATATCCTTGCATTGTTCCAGCTGAATTGTTCACTTGAATTTACGAGCCAAACTCGCAACTGAATTGCACGAATTATTCGCTGGCAGCTGCACTGGAGTTTGCTTGTCGCTTTTAATGGCTAGCAAACAATATTGATGGGCATGCAAAATACATTAAGCACAACACAGAAGTGGAGCAGATTCATTCACACATTTCTGCTTTTGAGACTCGGCTATTTCAAGACTGCAATTCTATCACCTATTGTTCATGCAGCTTTAAGTGTATTCTCGTTGTGTTCAATTCGTCTTTGAAGTATTGATTGAGCAACTGTTTGTGGAATGAACAGCATTTAGTAGCCATCTATTTAATGTTCGACTCAGCCAGAAGAGTCTAAAGAAACAGCAGTTGCAATTAGCTTACGCTTGTTCGCTACATTCCAAACTTTGTAGTTGTAAACTCGTTCAATACAAATTAAATTGTGTAATTCAAATCAAGGCAGTTAGAAAACAACTACAATAATCTGTAAGGTATAGGAAATGTGACATTTAAAATGTGACACTTAGACTATCAAACCACAGTAGTATAATTAAAAAGTTGACTAGTTTTTTAACACTTTACATTTAGAGAGAGAGAGAGAGAGAATAAAAGTCTCAAAACTAGAATAACACACTAAACTGTGAAGCTTATAACCATAAATAAAAACATATTTAACTTACTCGTAGTTTGGTCAAGATCCACATAAACTTCATAAACTTTGAAATTAAGCTGTAATTGACTTTTTTTAACCTGTCAACGCAGATGTTGAATTGCATTAGTTGAAATACTTGCAGAAGTATTTTCAGCACTTCGAAAGTTGCGCGGCTCATTAACCTCCGAAGTTCGAGGCGTTTGGCTGTGTGCGAGTTGTGCGGCGGCATAACTCATTACGTATACGTATTGAGTATACGCCAGCTTACCTTGGGAGTCGCAGTTCATCAGCTGCAACTGTAGTTTATTCAACTTTCGCTTGATTGACACATTAAAATGATGACCCACTGAGCGCAAGTAAAGTAAAAAAACTTGCAAATACTTTCTACGTTTTCAAGTCTGTGTGTGTGTGTGACTGAATGCGATTACAACTTAAGAGTCATGGCACATTTAACCGTAAACTTTTGCCATTCAGCTCTGGGTCGCGTCATTATCCTGACTGACAGCTGCGATACACCAGCGTTGCTGAAATGAAGAAACGAACAGATAGAGCGAGGGAGAGAGAGCATCGCGACGCTTATTTGGACCATTAAAGTTGTTAACTTGAATTGGGGCCAGCTAATGGCAAAGTTTATGCCACTTGTGTCAGTTCACTTGACACATTTTGTGGCAAGCAGGCCGATTGTGTTCTAGTATATATTTAGAATAGTTTTTTTTTTTAGTAGTTGCCTTTGTGCATTAGTTATCCCGGATGTCCTTTGCCCGATGACGCGCATACGTTGGCAGCTCACGGCTCCGTCTTCGTCTCCATCTCCGTCTCCGTCTCCGGCTCTGGCTACGTCTCCATCATGAGCCGATTGCCGCTGCGCCTTTTTCCACTTAGTCAAAGTCAGCGAAGCGAGCGCTTCCATTCATTTTTTGAAGGCATAATCAATATTTGGCAAGCAGCCGAGTGCATATGACAAACTACAACACAGCCCAAGTCAGACTCAGACTCAGCCTCAGACCCAGAGCAAAAGCTGTAGGCATTCATATGTGAGTTACGAGTGTATCCGCATCCACATGCACAGTCACAATGCGCACTCGTTTGCCGCTTCTGAATGCACTTTTGATGATTTGCAAAAACTTTTAACTCGGTTTCCTCACTGAGTTAAAGCTACCAAGCTCGTGCTGTCTCTCTCTCTCTCTCTCTCCTTCTCTCTCGACGCCACTGTTCGAGTAGTTGCGAGTTACGAGTCTATTTCGCCATCGACTTGTTTCATACTTCTTATTTATTGTTGTTTTATGTGTCGTTTTTTTTTTCGTTTTGCGGCACAGCGGCACGATAAAAATCAATGGCAACGACTCTGAGGCAAATCCCGAGCAACATTTCGTTATTGCTCTCGCTAGGCTGCTTTTCCTGCCTGCTGTTTGCTTTCATGTTTTTGCTTCACTTCTTTTTTCTTTTTCCTTTTTTTTTTTTGGCACACATGCGACGCGTTTTGTTCTTGGGCTCGTTTCGCGTGGGAGTTCAACAGTCAGTGTTCCAAGTCGCCTCCTGACATGAGGCCGCAAAGTGCTCACTGCCTGCTGCCTGCTGCCTGCTGCTCGCTGCTTGCTGCTTTCTGCTTTCTGACTTCTGCATTCTGCAGGTGCACAAGCCCAGCAAAAATCAAGTATACGTGGGCGTAGCCAAAGCAGTTTTAAAGCGCGGACAACACACACACACTTGAAGCAGGGGGCCGACTTTGGCAGAAGCCGTCAAAACTTTTCGTGTGCGCCGCCGTCGCCGCCGTCGCCGCCGTCGCCGCCGTCGTCGTCTACCGTGAGGCCCTTTAGCGCTTGTTTTGTCGCCGGCAGGTCACGAAACGGCTGCCAAGAAATGGCTGAGGCAGCGCGCGCGCCACAAAAATGCTCTTTCAATTGGACAACTGGAGCGGCAATCCGCCAACAACATGCTGCGCTACCCGACTGCTGTCACAGACTGCTGGAGCCGCTGTCGCGCCTTTGCGTCCTTGCCACCCAAGGCGGCCTGAAAGCAGTTGCTGCTGCCTCCGATGCCTCCGATGCCTCTGCTGCCTGCCTGGCCTCATGTATTATTAATGCGCACGCTTTAAACTTGTGCTCGCATATATTCATGTTGATGTCTTGTGTTCTGAATGAATTGAGTGTCAATGGCTCACGCCCCGTCCAACGGCCCACGCAGCGTATACGCAATATAATTAATCTCTGTTTTTGCGCCCCCGACGAGGCCAGCAGATTAATTGTATTGCCCGTCGTCAAGTAAATACACGAAAGTCGCTTTCATCTCCGCTTTAGTGTCGCTGCTGTTTCAGTTTCTGTCTCTGTTTCTGTTTCCATTTCCATTTCCGTTTCCGCCCCGCTTTGGCTACTTTGCTGGCCGAGCGCGGCTCACTCATTTGCTACACTCGCCAAATGGCAACGCATTTATGCTAAATGCCCCGCTACAACAAATACTTGCAACTAATTGCCCTCTCTTTCTCTCTGTGCGTAATTGCGACACGCCACTTGAAGCGCACAACGCGTTGCAGAATGTTTAAATGCAATTGCTTGTAGCTTGGCGTCTAGGTTTTTGTGGCATGTTGACATGCTGCAACCGCAGCGAGCAGCAGCCAATGGCTGACAGTTGAAATATATAGAGAGAGAGGCACTGGAAAGTTTGCGGAAAGTGCTGCGAACTTTTCATTGAAAATTAATTTGAGAGACACGAGGGGGGCACACGAGGAAATTGAATAAATTTGTTTGTTGCAAAAAGTTGCAAACGAATAATGCAGGGAAAAAGTTAAACAAAATATCAGGTAAAAATAATTACATTTATTTCAAACTTGCGCAGACAATTTATTAATACCGAAAACGTTGACTCGACATTTATTTTCATTTAAAAAGATTTTTATTCTACATGCGAAAGTGAAATTGTAAATAAATTAAATTGCAATAAAATGAAGAAAAATAATAATACGAAAAAATGCAGTCGTTTCTGTCAATTAAAATAAATATGCAGAATTTCTACAGCTTCTGCATTTAAATTTGGGGAAAAAGTAGGACTAAAGTGCGGCATAAAGCTTATTGAAAATCAAGCTCAAACTTGCTTTAACTTCATAAGTATCTTGCCTTCAATCTACACGAATTTTTAAGTCTGCAGACTAGTTTTATTGAATTAATTTAATTTGTGTTTTTGGGCCATATTTGTCACCTTCAAAAGTGGAAGTTTTCAACTCTTCTTGCAGTGGGAAAATGTTTCTACATTCTTAATTAATAATCCCTTTTAAACTTGAGCTTATGGGATTAGCCAGCTCTTGTTAATGAAGCCAACTAATTGCGAGTACATTTACATCCTGACATCCTTTATTTTTTGCGCAGTGCATATGCAATAATTACTCCGCTCCACTGAGTTCAAGCATTCGCAGTTCAGGCTTTCATCAACACCACAGACTTCTTCCTGCCTTCCGCGCATTGCGGTTGCGGTCGTCTCCTCTTTCGCATTCCCCTAGACTGGCTGCACCTCTGCTCGCCGCTGCTTCCCTCGTCTGTCAGCTGTGCTGGCTGTAATTACGAGCAGCATGCCCCGGGGGGAGAGTTGGGCGAAGTGTGGCTGTCAAGGCTGCTGCAGCCACCATTAGCGTCATCAGCATCAGCATCAGCATCAGCATTATGATAATAGAAGCTCATGATGACTGCACGAATAATCATCTAAGCTACGCTCTGTGGCAAAGGCAGCCAAGAAACTGGCAACTGGCAACTGGCAACTCGCAATTCGCATCATCTCACATAACGGGCTGGCATAATTCTTTTTTAATGGCGTTGAAATTCAATTAAGGAAAACCCCTTCTTCTGCTGCCGCTGCCTCTTCATCATCTGCTGCTTGTCATTGCCTCAAATTGTATGAAAAGTGTGTTGAAGCGTGCCACAGCCCAGTGGGCATGGCAGGGGCGTGTGCGTATGTTTGTGATATCTTAATAAAGTTAAAAGCGCTGGCGCTTTGTTCAACTTGTTACTGTCAGCTGCACACACACACACACCGGAGAGGGGCGTGGGGGGCGACTTGTCGCAAAGTTTGCGCCGTGCCGTGAAGCGAGTTGCGATAACATCCTTTCGGCCTGTCGCAATACCGCCACAAAATAGAGCTAACAAGCACGAGCAACGAGCGCAAGGCAGCGAAAATAGCAGTCGACTGGGGGACTGAGAGACTGAGAGGAGGGGCGCATACTTCTCGTGCTGGCTCAGATCAAAGCTTCTAAGGAAATTGAAAAACGCCATTTTTTCTGCACGCCGTGAATAAAATGTAAAGCGAGCTACAGCAGAAACACGAAAACGGGACGAGGTCAAACTGAGACTTCAATTCCGACTCCAACTTCGGCTCCTTCGCCAACTTCCTTGGACCCCCAGCTGACTCGCATTTGGCAGTCGATGCTGCGACAGCTGATCCTGATCCCTGCCTGCTGTTTCATGTTAACGTCTGTAGGGCAAATCCTCGCTCGTTCAGTTGGCCAGGCCCAAGTAATGGCCGCACGAGCTTCATGTGCGCCGTTACTTTATCTGCTGCAGCTCCTTTGTTGCAAGCACACAGTGGCAGTGGCAGCGGCAACGTCGTTGGGTTCCTGCTCGCCAGCGTTGCTATTTGTTTATTTATGTCACAGCTGCTGCATCCGAAAGGACGTGCATAAACCTAGCCACAGGTGACGCTGACTACAGTGAACCAAGAAGCGAGCGAACTCAATTTCCTTAAAGCACTTTCTTGCGGAAATATTGGTATTCCAAAAAAGAGTTGCAAAGCAAACGCTCAATTGAAATTTAATGGTGAAATGTAATTTTATAATACTATTTTGATAGTGAAGGTGTATGGATGGTTCTTCTAAGAACTAATATAGGTAATCTATATACACTATTTATATCTAAAAGTTGGCATAGAGCTAGCTTAAAGTCAGTTGATCTGCTGACTGATTGGAACAATAATAAATGAGATAATTAATGATAATTATGAATGCTCATTTTAAGCAAAAATTTACTTTATTGCTTTCTTATTTTTTTTTTAGATTTATATAGATTTATTAGATAATTGAAACAGCACTATTGTACCATCACAACACAGCTCGGGAACATTTCATAGTGGCCAAACCTCATACATATGCCTTAAGGACTTATTTTATCAGCTTCGCAGACTTCATTTTCCTTTAGAGTTCTACGTGAAGTTGCTCCACTGTGCTGCCATTTCGTGCTTTTAGCTACCTGAAACACGTAGCTCGTAATGGTAACATATGGCTCCATTTTAACTGAAATGGTGAAACGAGCATGAAGCAGCGGCGCCGCAGGCCGTTGAAAGGGTGTGTGCAGTGCAACAACAACAACGAGAATAACAACAACGACAACGACAGCATATTTACAGCGAGTACTCAGCTTGTGCAGATGTGCATGTGAGGCAACACTGTATATATTATAAATATTTGCCCGAAGGTTCGCAGTACACAGCTCAGCTCAGAGCACGCAGCGGGACAAGGACGTGAGCAGCGAGAGTCGGAGAGTCGGAAACAAGCTGCTTTCTCAATTGCGCACCTGCCCGGTTCTTGTTCAGTCGGACATCTTTGTAGTTGATGTCCTGCTATGTTTTCTCATTACGCAGCAGGCAGAAAAGCTCCTCAAATAATTAATAATGCCTGAACCGTCAATAATGCGGCCATCTCTCAATGTGCGCTAACGATTCGAGTGGCATGATGCCTCATGCCTCATGTTGCTCGCTGTGTTTCCTGTGTCCTGTGCGCTTTTGGCTCGCTGTGGATGAGCTGCTTTACTATTTAATGAGCGCACTCAACCGCAACTTTAGGTGCTAGCTGTTGTCCTTTGTCTCGCATTTTTGCCTACATTCGCAAAAGGAAACTTGGCTCGCATCCTTTTGTTTTACGATGCCGAAATCTACCTTTGCTTTTTCTTATTTTTGGGTGCATTTGACGCGCTCGGCTATAAATAACTCTCCGCAAGCAAGGCCACAAGGACTTGAGTTTACTCTTGGTGAGCATCTCATTCATTTGTGATTTTCAATTTGCTTAAAAGCCGCCACGAACTTTTGTCACTTGGCAGCTCTTTCCGGAATCTAATCAAGTTCCAATTTCTCTAGTAGCGAACAGGTTTGAAGAGGCTGCTGTCAGGGCAGGGGAAGGGGAAGGGCAATAAAAGATGATGGTACAACTCGAAAGGCACTCGAAATTATTCGAAAAAATCAAGCAGCAGTAGTCAGAGTACTCGGGAATCGGCATCACAAACAAATCAATAAAATTGAAAAGTTTATTTGATTCATAAATATACAAATCAATTTTTATGTGCGTCGGCTCCTAGAAATGCGAGTACTTCCATAAGGCATTCATTCAATGCCGCGCAGCACTTGTCGTAAAAATTATGAAATTATGTTCGTTGTGCCCATGTGAGAGCGATCTCCAAAGGGGCATGACTAGCAGATACCCTGTGACCATAAAGCCAGCCAACTGTGAGTTATTCATTCATTTGCATAGCTAGACAAGAGACAATAGTTTGTGAGCAAATTTTATTAGCATTTTATGTAACTCGACAGGCAATCCTGTTAGCATCCATGTGAATTGTCTGTTTTCTATCGATTTCGCATAACTTCGAGGAAAGCTATTTCAACAACACGTGACAGCTTTGCAGCTTCCTAAAACGAAAACAAGCAGACCTACATTTCTTTTGTTGAGTGATTTTAATGATGAAAAACTTCCGTTTTGTTGTTTTGTAGCTGTTTCTTTTATTCTTGTTCCCCTCCCTGGCAACGACTGATGATTTGTTTGTTTGGCATCTCAAAGAACGAGCCAAAAAACAATGAGAAATAAAACAAGAAACTAGAAGAGAAACGGCAATCGTCAGCATTCAGCAGCAGCATCAAATAAATATTAAAACAAAGATAAATAATATAAATCGCTCTGGTCGTAAATTTAAGTGTTTCAACTCTTTCATATATCCATTCCATGCCATATACTCGCATTCGCATTGCTATTATTATTTATTATTTATTTATTTCAATTGCTCTTTGTCCAGCAATTTTTACCATATGGAAATCCTATTTTCCACTTCAGTTTCGCACCATACACTAAATGATGGCTTTTTACTTGGATTGTTGATTGGCTTCGGCTGCAAAATACGAGTTTGCAGCAGTAAAAAGTCCAATTTAAACCGCTTACAGCAAAGTGTTTGTGCACTTTGCTCCAGCTAAGTGTTTATGCGTGCAAGAAGATCGTGATAAGTGCAGTTGAGGAAAAGCTGAGCCGATAGCGTTGTATACAGATTAATGGAGAGCAATTCAGGACAAGCTAAGTAAAAAGTATTTTATTCAGTTTTGTCGTGAAGTTCTTGTTTAAATCTTGTTTTAATTATTATGATTACTGAAATTATTTACTTAATCATAACTTTTGCAGGCTAAAAAGAAACTCATATTCGAACTGCAAATCCTGCACGTTTGTTGTTTGTTATTTTTCAGCAAATCACTTTTATTTGCGCAAAGAATCAGATAAAGTGCCTTGTCATCAGTGTCGCTCAAAATTCCAAGCACATATACTATTTTCTTTTACTTTCTGAGCTCGCAAATCTGTTTGCGTATGAACTATATTTTTAGTAATGTTTGCGTCGCCTTCTCAACATATTTACTTCTACGCGGATGCGTCTGTGGTCGAGGATGTGGCTGTGTGTGTGTGTGAGAGTGGAGAGTGTTTATAGAGATGTTGATGTTGTCATAAGCACACTCTAAGCGTTGAGCATTGGCTGTATAATCACACTCATCACATCAACGTCGTCATTACCATCAACTCGGCAAACGTGGCGTATGCTTATTTTTTTTTCGTCGGTCTAGCTGGGAACACTTTGCGCTCAAGTGAGATTATCACAAACTGTTTACACAACTCGAGCAGCGACTGCAGTTGGCAGTCCAACAATGTTTTTTTTTTCCTTTTTCGTTGTGACGATTTTTCAATTCCTTTTTGGCGACTGCCACTGACAGGCGGCTTCAACACACACACACAACGAAGAAGAGTGAGCTGTGGAGATGGAATCAGCATGGGCCTAGAGACCTAGAGAGGTCCGTGCTTGGGACTGACATAATTTCCATGCAATTGATTGACAATTGCGGCATTTTGTGGCACATTTGCAAACAGGCAACCCGCCGAGCGTTGTATCGATTAGCCCACGGCAGCAGGACACGACGCTGAGAGGGATGTTGACAACGTCGTCGACTGGACACAGTGGGTAGCAGCATTTTGTCTGCGCTTGCTGTTTGCATACTCGAAAGTGTAATTTAATTGAGCTAGCGACAAGAGTGCCTCTAATTTGTTGCATGCAGCCGACACATGTGTCTGAATAACGAGCGGCAAACAAGCCAGTTGCGAGTCGTTGTCCCACATGGACACTCACAATTTGTATAATTTGCGCCTGAAAGTAGGCAGCACTGCCTCTCGCTCCCTGGAGAGAGAGCGAGCGAGGTTCAGAGAGTGGCCAAGACATGACAATAATATAGCATACACTAGACGAGTGCTCAGCTCAGCAATTGCTGGCAGATTATCTCGTCTCGCTGCGCCCGAGCTGCACTGCGTCCTGTCAAAGGGCGCAGCCAAGCAAAAGGCGAAAAACAATTAAGACTGAGTGACTGAGCGTGCGAGTGTTTGAGTGTGTGAGTGTGTGAGTGTGTGGATGCACGCGTCATGCATGAATGCATTCGTTGTCGTTAGCCTGCAGGCAGCAAAGTTGCAGCTTGACTGTCTATTGTTCCAGCCACGTTTAGAGCGCAACTGTAGTGCGTCAGTGAACCGGCAACATCTTGACATTTGCATGGCACACAAAGCATTGTTCCGCCCCCCTTCTTCTTCACCGCCTTCCATTTTCACTTTCCCTGCGCCGTTTAGCAGCATTGTGCGTGGCACAAACTGACGCTAAATTGTGCAGCAGTTATGCATTTATGTGTGTGCAGCTGACAGACGCACTCGAGAGCCAACTTTAAATTAGGAAATGCTCGTTGCATCGACAGCGTGAATGAGCACTTCGAGTACTCGCTCTCGCACTCACTTTCGGGAATGCAAATAACAAGCAGACGATGTGAAACCAGCAAATTGAAAGCGCTTGGCAATCAATTTGTGTTTGTAAACAAAACACAAATTGTTTGGGTTCTTTATTTAGCCAGCACATGGGAAAGTTGCTCGGCTAATTGGGAAAGTTGTTGCACAAACAGAATACTGCTCTAGTGGCGACGATAAATACATAAATAAATGAATGTCAACAATAAGCCAAATAAATGGTTGCAAGTGCAACTATTACAAAGCACTAAGCAAAATGGCATTGAAATAAATTTGCAGCGAATATTTTACGCAGCATTGTTTACTTAATTAATTGCATAAATTTAAATAGCAACTTCCATTGTATGAACAGAAACAATCGTCTTTATTGCTTGTTTCACTTGGCAAGCCACATTTATGAACTGCCTGTGAAAGCACATTCTAATTGTGCTCGCAGAGTTGCTTTGCACTCAATCTGCTTGTTTTATAAATTTCATTATTTGTAATTCAAAATTGCGGCATATGTAAACACAGACAGGAAACGGCTGGCACCTTATGCTCGTTGTTGCCTGTTGCTTAAACAATCGCATCAAGATGCCAGCATTAAATCAAGAGTGTTTAATGCCCGGCACAACAGTTGGATGCGCCGAGCAGAGTTAAGTGGCTGTTATGGCTTGTTTTAGGCATTTATTAAATAAATACTTAAGCGCAAACGGCAAACTGGGAATTCAAAATAAACAGAGCAGCGAGAGCAAACGTCGAAAATGTAGCCGGGGGTCTGTTGCTTCAGCGGACTGGGCTGTCGGTCGAGCGTTTCCATTTATTTCTTTTTATCAGGTGGTTTTCCCAAAGACCTTAAAATAGCCTTTGTTTTCAATGAGCACAACTGAGAGCGGCAAGGAGACACAAAGACAGAGAGAGAGAGCGCACGAATGTAGCAACTGAGCGAGTGGCTGATGAGTTGCAAGGCTGCGCTCTCTCACTTTCGCTCTTCCTCTCTCTCGCTCGCTCGCTCACGCGGTCGCCCGCTTATGTGGGCCAACTGAAATAGCCGGCAAACTGCGGCTGCAGTGCAGCGTGATGCCATGGACACACTCCTACAGCTCCGCTATATGCGTGCGTATGAATTTTATTTTTAATTTAGCGAAATTCAGAAAGCGCTGCACACCAAAATAAACTCTTACTCATGTGTGTGTTGCCTTCGGATGCTTTCTGTTTTTAATTATTTTACAACAATCGTCTATAAATACACTTAAATTCATAAATTCACATTTTGATACTCACACTCGTGCACGGGTAACACGTATATTCGCATGCTCGGCATACTTGCGGCGCCTGCCTTCAATGGCGATCCGAGCGCCTCGAATGTCAACAAGGCGTATGCGTAATTATCGTTGTTTATGTTCGGCTTTAGGGCCATTCCACAGATTGTTGTTATTGTTTGGCGCTTGCCAGTCAAGCGCAACACTTGAGTATAAACAAATCGACTAGTTTTGTTTATATTCCTGCAACACATGAATCGAATTTAAACTGCAAATCGTGGACCTCCAAGACGGGGGCTGGGCAGCTGCCGGTCGAGTTGGGGGCGGAGGCTGGAGCATTGAGTATTACTTTCCATAACGCAATGAAAATCGTTTAACGGCAGCATATGTTCAGCTCCGTTGCGGCTTTGGCAACACACAATTTACGTACGAATATACAATATTTATTGTTGCAATATTTTCGCCCACCCCTCGCCCCTGGACCGACAGCAGTATATATTTTGAGATAAAAATTTAATTTTGCCGCCTGCCAACTAGGAAAAACTCATTTTCACATTTACACAATTTATCCCCGCGCAACCCGACGCGCCCCGCACCGCCCCGCAGCAACAATAATAAAGCAAAAAGCAAGCAGCAAAAAGCTGGCAACGTGAGGCATCTAAGTGCACGTACGTCGCTGTCTGTGGGCGGAGATGGCCGCTGCTTGCTGGCTGGTGGTTGGGGCTGTTGGCCATGGCGTCATCAATTTAAAAATGCGACTTGCCGCTTTGCCGCTTGCTGAGGTAGCAGCTGATAAGACGCCAGCAGTGAGGTCGGACATGCCCCAATGAGGAAAGTTTTGTGCCATTAACTTTGTGGCTGGCACACAGCACAGCAGAGCTCTGCAGAAGGTCATTATGTTTATTAGCTGCACTTATTTTAGACTCCGCCGACGCTTTTACCTCCAACAGCAGCAAGAACATCGCCATCAGCATTAGCAGCTTGCTATGTTGCTGGCTGCATTTCCAAAGCAATTTGCACTTGCCGCGAATGCATGAATGCGAATTTATTTCCGTTTAGATTGTGTCATGTTGGTAATTTTAGCACACGCTGCGTATACGCAATGCAATCTGCATAAATTCAGTGCAGTGTCAACGCCAGCTGCATTATGCGAGTGGGTGAAACACAGCACAGCGAACCAAACACCACAACACTCCCAATAAATTTCCTTTATGGCTGCGCACAACAATTAGTTCTACTTGCCGCTTGCGGCTACTTTTCCAGCTCGTAAATTTAATGCCAACTGACAGACCACCCTCAAAAATGAAAAATAGCGATGGAGAGAGAGACTGGGAGAGAGTGTGCAACATAAGACACTTATGAGCGTCTTGTTAGTGACACCTGGCAGCGGTTTTGGGCATTGTTGTGGCTTTATTGATTTCAGCTTTAAAGCCATTACATGCAAATTGGACACGAGTGAGCAGCAGCAAATGCCATGGGAAAATTTGTGAGAGCGGTCAGATGCATCAGGCAAAGGTGGTAATTTCTATCGAGGGCAACTGTTGAATATTTTAAGCGAAATAAATTAATTTAAGCTTGCACATTTATTTATATATAATCACTCATTTATTTGCTCTGCACTTTGTGCATTATACAAATGTGGCTGA
Source organism: Drosophila rubida (assembly GCA_035046165.1). Classification (NCBI taxonomy): domain Eukaryota; kingdom Metazoa; phylum Arthropoda; class Insecta; order Diptera; family Drosophilidae; genus Drosophila; species Drosophila rubida. The sequence continues at coordinate 12,204,853 of JAWNOF010000021.1, read as the reverse complement.
CCATGAATGAATATATGCAATGCAATTAAAGTTCATCTCTTATTTATTAACTTGTCAAAAAGTAGATGTCACATGATTACATCAATTAATGGAATTCACATGTGAAATTGTGCAGAATATTAGAAAGATGTTGTTAAAAGGCCAATTTTTGGCAAGCATATTATATAAGGCAGTAGAAATCCAATTAGTGCACAAAAATGTGGCAGACTGTCGGAAAAACTTGCGCATTTTTATACAGATTAATTTTAAATTATAATACAAATGTATTTAAATCATAGCTGCTTTGGCCTAGTTTCGCTTGAATTTCAGGTGTTAATAAACACACACACACACACAGCGATGACACGCCCTATAATTAAAATGTGTATATGTGTGTTTCGTGCGCTTAAAGCGCGAGAGTAAACATTAAAACTTAATTGTGTATCACACATTGTTAACAAACTGTGCACATCGTTTGGCCGTTGGGCGTTTCATGTTTTTGCATACATTGCCTTCACGAGATTGTTTGTCGTGGCCCCCTTCGACTCGCTCGCTCGCTCGCCTCCTCCTTCACCCCGCATCCCTACTCAAGCTGGCCCTCTAGCATGTCCATGGATAAATGGCGAACGACCGCAAACACAAACAAAATAAGACAAAGGCAGAGGCAGAGGCAACAACAGCCAGCCATTGATGTGGTGAGCGAGATAGAGGAGCGAACGAGGTCGAAAGGCTGAGGACGAGGCTGCGAATTGTGGATAAGCATGAGCCGCGTTACACAGCCCAATAAAAAGTGGCTGTAAAAGTGGCATTTATGGCTTCAACTACGCAAAATTTATGGCCCGTTTGTTGGGTAATGCGCAATTAAAAGTGCCAAGTGCATTAAATTAATTTAAAAAGTCATGACAATGCATATGCAAATGTTATGCATGCAGGGCCATCGAGCATCCCATTCACTCCTCCAATCCCACTGTGCAACTCGTCGCGTCTTGTCTCGTCTCGGGCGTGCAATGAAAATCCATTACTGAGTTATGCACAATAAAATGGCAATAATTATTGTCAATGGCAATCGTTGAGGGATTGTTGACTTTTCACAATTCCCAGCTGAAGCGCATACAATCTGATGTGATTAATTTCCAATTAAAAAGCGAGTCCATGTATGAAAATTTCATTCAAAAGAAATTCGCAAATTCCCCAAACATTTATACAATAATGTTGTTCAACTCAATAATAATTATCTCAAGAAATGTTTTTTATAATATTCCATATTGAAATCAAGCACCTCACCTTATGGATTTCTGAAAATAGGCGTAAACATTGCTTTAAAGCACACTAATTTGTTTATGTTTTTGGAAAATTGCTTCAATTGATTGCCGACTCTGAGCAAATATTGTTGGACTCAAAGTATAAACACTCGAATTTATTAAAAAAAAGTAGGCAAAAGCTGTAAACAAATCAAAAAGCTTCAATAAAAATTTCAACTTCCGCTGTGTGTCCCCAACAATAGCAACAACCAGAGGAACAACAATATGCAGCAGCGCTATAAATAACTTATTTATGCTGTGTTTTTGCTGCCTGCTTTTGGATCAGCTGTTGGCCTATGATAAAGGCCATAAACAATTGTTGATGCTCGCAGAAAGCCAATTAAAATCATGCGCTGAAATGCACGCGCACTTCAAAGGAGGCGGCGTGGGCGTGGTACACAACACAGCGACAAGCAAACACACACACACACACCAGTATAAATAGCACAAATGTCAGAGCCGTCAGCTGGTCCATAAAGCATTGCTGCCTACACGGAGACACTGACAGAGACAGCAAGGGAAAATGTCAGCGAAAGATAGAGAGAGAGAGAGAGAGAGGGAGAGACGAACACGGACGTTGTCGTTAATGTGGCCAGGCCAAAAATGTAAAAATAAAACAGAATTTGGTTCATTACTGAAAGGCCACCTTGACGTTGTCGCTTGAACTCACGCCAGAGAACTATTGAAGGGTGTTACGAAGGTCTGTCTATCTGTGCTACGCGCCGCGCGCTAAAGCAACCCGAGCCAGAGAAAATAAAAGAAGGCTGGCTGAAAAGCGGGCACACTCACTTTATGTTATGCTGCTGGGTGTGCAGTGAAAGGCGCTTGAGCTGTCATTAGGACATAAGTGCGCACTTTGCCAGGTTATTGTTTATTTCGAATTGCCGACATATAAACAAATTATGCTATCTGTAGGCCACTTGTATGCAATTAGATTATATCGCCCATCATTTCGGGCGCGGCAGCCATTCCATCAGTCCCAGTCAAGCAGTCATTTAGTCAGTCAGTCAGTCAGTCTGTCTGTCAGTCGGTCGGTCGGTCGGTGAGCTACTCATTCAATCAGGCAGACATTCAGTCAACCTTGAATGGCCTGGCTTCTCCTGCCATAAAGACACGTAAGCTTCATCGTAATTGTAATCGTAATCGTAAGCGTAATTGTAATTGTAATTCTGGACGAATGCGTGTCTATTGGCCCCTCAGTGTCTGGCCATTTAAGCCACTTCATTCGTTGTCGTTGTTGTTGTTATTACCGTCGGGGTTAGTCATAAATTGCCCCATAGAACAATCGATATTCCGTTACACTGACAATCGCAATTGAGCGCGTATTTGTATCGTGTAGTATTTCCCATTTCCAATGAAGAATAATAACCATTTGATTGCTGTGCAACAAAAAAACGAAAACAAAAACGAAAACAGCGTATCAACATTGTATACGGCTTCTGCGAAACGTGAAAGCTTCCTTCGCCTCTTGGCCATGGCCAGTGCACATTTATTACAATTTGCCCATTTCGAAATATTCGCAGAACTTTCGCCTTTTCACACGTAGAGCCGAGCAAATCGGGCGAGTAATATGCTACAACTGCGAGTACTACAATATGTAGAATACAGCCAAAATGGCGCAATAGTCAAGCGTGTTTCAGGCTGATTGATTAGGCAAATACCCCTTAAACACACTGCGAAAGGTATCTAGAAGAATTGTATTAAATTTTGTTGTGGCTGCAATTTCATTTGCAGCTGCTTGCAGGGTATTTGCAAGTGCTGCTCGTCGAGTTCGCGTTGCAATCTGTTTCGCATTTGGCGGCAAGTTGCAAAAAACAAAAGGAAAACATTGTATGCCCAACGAATTCATCGAAATATTTGGCTGGCATGTGATTGCGTCTTCAGTCAGGTAGTTTCCCTTTCTCCACGAATCGTCGCCTCTTGCCGAACAACTTAGCCGCGTTAATTTGAAGGCACTTCAAAAAAACCAGCGCAGAAGTGAAAAAGCTGAACGAGCGACGAGCGCATTTGGCAATGTTTTGACTGCTGGGCGGGGTACAGGAGGAGGAGGAGGGGGAGGCACGTTAAGGGATTTAAATGCTGGCGCATTTATGTTGTCAGTGGACTTGTCAAGCACACGAGCAGCAGTTGGTAATGAACAAATGAACAACACAAATACAAGGCAGCACAAATTTTAATTTTCTGTTTGGCAATTGGCCCAGAAAAACGCGTTGTTCGCGCTGGCGGGTGACAAACGCAGGGACTGGAAGCGCAAGAGTGCCGCTACTAAGCCCGAAATATATGTTTATTTATATATATAGAATTAGTATCAATTAGGTGTGTCATGTACGTTTGGAGATCGGCATTAATAAAATTAGATAATTGCTTTGATTTCATTCCAATTTTACACTCGAAACTCAACTTGTGTTTACATTCCATGCGATCAAACTGCTCAGCGAAATGTTTAGACGGCCAAGAGCTATTGCCAGCTTTCGTCATTTTAATTTAGCAAAGAGCCGGACTCAAACAGCGAGCAAGAGGGATAAAAATCAATTAAAAGCAATTTTAATAGTGGCAACCAAAGTGTTAAATCAACAAAGCGACCACGGCTAAAACAAAAAGGAAACGACGAGAAAATGAAAATGAAAAAAACACGATAGGAAAATAAGGAAAATGAGAAAATATTCGGCTGTGTCTGGCTGATATTGTTGTTGCCTGCTTTCGGGCTTGATGCCAAAAATAGCAATAGATATTAGATTTTGGCCAAACGAAGCCGCAACGGGGACAGGAAATGAGAATTCAATACAATAAAAATCATTGAATTGGATCATTCAGCCAGCGGTATTGCTGTTGTTGTTGCTGCTGTGTCGGTCAAATTAATAGATAGATAACAAAAGGAAAAGCGAAACGATACAATGCGATTCACTAACAGGGAAGCCACAAAACAAACTGACCTCACTGCGATAATAACAATAATAATAATAATAACAAAGCGAAGCGTCAGCAAGAAGCGAAATTAAAAATCTAATAAAGTATACTTAGAGAGCTGGCTAAGCGGGCCCGCAATGGATTATCAGGGAAACAACAATGCGTGCACTTAATTGAAATGCTGGGAGCTGATGTAAAGCTGCCCTTTGACTTAATTAAGTCAACGCGCTCCAAAAAGCCAATCAACGCTGTCCCATAACAATGAATGATTGCCTCGCACACGCTGCACGTGCCACAAGCTGCATGTGCCGTCTGTCGCCTCTCCTGTCGAGCGAGCGCGACCTTCATTTGTTTGCGACTGTCCGCTGTTAATTTGAAGTTATGTGCGTTCTGATGTAACCAGAAACCGAACCGAATCTGTTGCAGACTCAGCCAAAGGGCATAGGTGAAGCCACGTGAAGCCCAGCAGGATTTGCTGGCTGCGGCAAGGACAAGGACTGAAAGCCTCTCGCATTGCGGTTAACTCTCTGTCTGTGTGTGTGTGTGTGTGTGTGCAGCTTCAGGTGCACGAGTCCTTGCCGTAGCCAGTACTCGCAGGACCCAAGGGATGCGGCGCGAGTCCTTCGCCAGCGGTTGTTATTTAACTTGCAAATAAATGGCATGTGAAAGGCCTTAACACTCTGACGCAGCGAGCGTGAAGCGAGCGAGTTATGAGCAGCGTCAATGCACCAGCTACCAACTACCAGCTACAGCCTCAGCAGCCAGTGCAACTGACAACACGAACTTGAGTGCAGTCGCACCCGCCTCCGCCTACGCCACTACGCTAGAGGAGTGCAGGACGAGAAGACTACACACACGCAACATAGCGCACAGTGGTTGTTGTATCCTGTTTCCAATTTTTCATTCAGTATCCGAGAAACTTCCCATGCGCACGAGGCGAGCGTCGGCTTCGTTGGGTGCTTGCCCCAAAAAAGTAGGTCGTCTGCTTTTTGGCGTACAACTTCTAACAACCTCATTACGAGGTGTACAACCAAAACGACGATGACGTCATTGGTTGAGCTCTGCGCTTTCGCTGCTCATTCGCTGCTTGTAAAGCTGCGCGAGGCGTCCGCTCTCTCCACACACCGCCCGCCTCCCCCACAACCAGACAACAAACTGGGCTAGTCGTGTTTCCGGTTCTCGTTGGGAGTTCGGAGAGCATGCCAGAGAGAGCGCAAGAGAGACAGAGGGGGGGAAGTTGTAGTGCGCTTTTGCATACAACGGCAGGCCAAAATAGTTGACCTCAAAATGCCAAAGCCACTGATTTGGCATTTATCAATTGCTTATCAATGGCAGCGGATCGACACAGGACAGAAGTTCGCGCAAATCAAGTGTAAGTCCAAAAGGTGTTCGCCAGCACACGCATCCTGGAAGGACTTGCGCAAAGTGAGCAAGCGAGAGCGACAGCGAGCACGGCGCTGGGCGGGTGGAGAGCCAACGACGTTTTCAGTGTCAATGTGTTGACTGGAAGCAACTCGAACAAAACGAACAGACCAACAACAAAGTCGCAGGGGGATAAAAGAAAAAAGGAACAAAAGGAAAATTGCAGTAAACAGTAGAAGAGTAGAGTAGCCAGGACAACAACGTGCTTCAGCCGAGAAATGGGGGGGGAAGTCGAGAGAGCAGCGCTATAGGAATTATTATTATTACATATTTGCTTTCATTGCTTTTCATTTTTGCTTGTTTCCTGCGTGTGCCACTCGCTATTGTTATTATTGTCGTCGTTGTTGTTGCCCCTTTCACAGTTTGAATTGTTCTTGTATACTCGTACATATATTTTATTTACGATTGCTCTTCAGGCCCGCCCACCAGCCACCCGTATCCTATTTCAAAATCTCGTCCTCACCCACAAATACAGCTTTCGGTGTGTTCGCGTGTGTGTGTGTGTGCGTTCGTGCGTGTGCGACACAAAACAAAATCTTCACTAATCGCATTTGAATTTTTCACAATTTTTTCGTCAAATGAATTTAATTTCATTTATGAATAAAGCAAGTGGAAAATCTCGCAGGCTCCTTTCTTCTCCTTGCATTATAAATATGAATATTGTTTTTTTTTGTCGGAGGCTACTTAACAGGCGTAGTCCTGGCATCCTGACTACCTGACTACCCGGCTGCCTGTGCCGTGCTTATGTAAATCGGACTGCTTTCTTATTTGCATGCAAATCAGCAGCAGCAGCAGCCAGTTTCACGTTACAATATTAAATTACGTATACGCACAGCGCAAGTTTACACTATTCGAGCAAATATTGGAAAAGATGCGGGCCCAAAGCGACAGCTAAGCGAAGTGAAGCGAAACGAAATGTTTCGATTTAAATTTTAATTACAAAGAGATTTGCAAATATTTGCTGCAATCTGCGAATGCAAATTTGAACACATTCAATATTTTATTTCCGCTTTCAAAGCAATATCGCACGAAATTCATTTATCATAATCTACCCACCAATATATATCTACCTACTTTATATATAAGTGCAGGCGGGTGCCGTAAACACATTTTGTAAGCTCATTTGTTTTACAATTTTGGCTGAAACTGACAAAGGATTTGCGCTGACATCCAGGATGTGGTTGCCCTCTTTGCCGCTCTCCTTTCCTGCGCTGCGACTTTCACAGCAGTTAGTCAACCGTTTTTTTGGGTCCTTGTCCCTCATTATTATTGTTATGAATTTCAATTTGTTGTCTCAAGGCCAGGAAATTAAAGCGCCCCCGAAATATGCGCAACACTTTTTGCGCCACTTGCTGTTCCCTTCCATCTCGCTCTCGTGTTGGATTTCTGGGTATACGCTGCGTATACGTGATGTGTGTTTTAAGCAAAAACGAGGGTTTTTAGTTTGATTTGCTTTTCAATTTCCTGTTGCTTTCTGCCACGCAATGAGCTCCATGGAAATTCATTAATTCTCCACTAAGCCCTTAAGCCGCCGGCTTTGTATACATCGTCTGCAATATATGAGCATATCCGTTTGAAAGCTGGCGCAAATTTTATAAATTCCTTGACGGTTTAAAGCAATTGTAAGCAGATTTCAACTTCCTTGTTCTTTGTTACTGCTTACTGCTTTCGCAGGCAGCTTTAAGGACGTTTCGCGTTGCGTCCTTCGCTTTGCTTTCCAGATCAGCGCACTTTGCAATACGTTCTCCTTGCCAAAGCCACAAGGAAGCAGCCGTCACAGTTAAATGCGGCACTCGGCTGGAGACAATACGCGCACGCACATTGGCGACTCGCTCACCCATATCCAAATCACATTTCCACTCACATTCACAAGCCAAGGCAACCTCTCAGTCGTAGTCTCAGTCGCAGTCTCAGTCGCAGTCTCGGTCTTAGTAGGGTAGGCAATTTATGCAATTGTTTTAAGCTGCTGGCCAAGTGCCAAGTGGCCTAAGGTCTGATCCACATACAATATACAACAAACAATTTGCCACGAAAGTCGAATGTACAAATTACAAATAAATAAACCACACACCGAGTAGCGCACACACATCGAAAACGATAGAGAGGGGAACAGTTCCCCTGACGATTCCGAGGATGACGTCACGGCGAAAAGATCACAACGAAGACGTCTTCGATTTTGGGCATAAACTGGTACAGATTGTTTGTATCTCTGCTGGGTAAACAAATTGGCTGCGTGCGCTCATCGATTTTTATGAGTTCAAAGATTTACTTCGTGCCGCATTCCTGCACATCGGCAACAGCAACAAGAACAGCAACAACAGCAACAACAGCAACAGCAAAAGCGGCTAGCGAAAATTCAACATGCTGAAATTTTTGCATTCGTATGCCAGAAATCGGAAAAATTAATGGCGTAATTTGTTGGTCGCACAGCGGCAACAAAAAACAGAGAAAACAACAACATAGAGAGCGAAAGAATGAAAAATAATGGAAATAAAGCAAATTGGTATGCTGCAGAGAACGAGAATGGATTATCCTGACTGCACAAATATCCCATAATCCAGGGCGTTTTTCGCCTCGATTATTTTCTTTTCAAAAGTGCAGCTAAAGCAGCTCAAGGAAAATCCTAAAAAAATTCTAGCATTGAATTGAGTTTTTAGCTTAAAGTGTAACAAATGAAATGTTAAAATTGCTAGCAAGTTTTGCAATTGTCTCTAGTCCAACTTGGCATACCCGTTTAGCGTTGCTTGCAGGGTATGCGCAGATAGAACGTGATGTTGGCCCAGAGGAAGTGCTCCCGAAGTGTATGCTGTTTTTCAATGCGGTTAATTGCCAATTAATTTGCAATTAAAAAGAAGCTTTTGATATAGTTCCAATTATTGCGAAGTGTGCAAATAGGGCTTAAGTTTTTGTTTTTCGTGTTTTCCTTTAGTTTTGTCGCCATCGAGGCACGTGGCAACAACATTTATTGTGCTCGTGGAATTGTACAAATCGCAGTAACTAAGTTTGACTGCTCCTCATTTGAATTGGCAACTGTCACGCAATAAATCTCAGGCAGCTACGTGGATTTAGCGAATTCGAAAGCGCAACTACGCCAACTATACTAAATATATTTATACTTATTCAGATGGCAATTAATCTTGGGGCGGTTTAATGGCGTCTAGGCGAAAATACTCATTCATAATCGCCCAGCGGGCTGTTTGGAATTTTAAGTGATTTGCAGCCGCGGCGGCCGCGCATTATTTATTTATACTCAAATAATTGTACAACATGGGAGCAACAAGAAGCGCAAACTCGACGCGAGCAGAGATGAAACCAAACAAATTCAGTTTACATTAATAGATGCGGTTGCGCTATAAATAAGCGAATAAGCTACTTGGCCAGCATTGAACTTACATGACCAGGCTGTTGAGCGAGGGAGGGGAGTGAGGCGGAGTGAGAGACACCAACTGCGTGTTGTTCTGTCAGACAAGCTAAGAGCCATTTATCATTATCAAACGCTGGCAGCTGAAACATTTCATATGACATCAAATGTTTCAGGTGTTTCACACGACACAACTGGGGAGAGACAAAGGAAGCGTGAGAGGGGGCGGGAGTGGGAGGTAGGCAGGGGGAAGATCGATGGAAGGCCATTTGATTAATGTACTTACTGCGCATTTAGAAGCAATAGTGGATAAATAAATAAAACAAAAGCAAATAATGCGAGAAAACAAAAAAGCAATTCGAGTGCATTATAAATATTGTATACAACTCGGGGTATCATTTGTGATATAGCTGTGCTTCTGTGTGAGTGTGCGTGTGTGTGTGTGTGTGTGTGTGTGTGTGTGTGTGTGTGCGTGCGTGCGTGTGTGTGCGTGTGTGTGTGTGTGTGTGTGTGCGTGCGTGTCTACGCCTTATTAGGCCAGGCACGCACAGCAAACAGGTTGGCCAGACAATCCCAATCGGACAGACAAAACACAAAAAAAAAAGCAGATAGGTAATCGAGCAAAGCGAGCGAGAGCAATGGCCATAATCGAAAATCAATAATCCATATATGAATTATGGCCCCCGCACAGCGTTGAATGACCGGCCGGATAAGGGCCAAGACATGTTTGGTGTCCATGAATATTTAATGCGATAGCTGCGCAGTTGCCACGACAACAGAATGTCTCCACGACATTTCCATAGCATACGCCCAGGCGCATATTAATTAATCGCACACACACACCCACACCTCACTACAGCTAGAGGCACCGAGAAGCAACAAGCCACAAAGCTGCAACAGGCCATAACAAAAAGGTTAATGACACGCCCGACACCACACACACACACACACACTCACACAAACACAGGCTTAAACTCTGATTCTGAATCTGATTCGCTTTCAGACCCAGACAAGGGTTCGGCTCATTGTAATGAATGTAATCAATTTGTGTTTGCCGCTTCAGAGCACAAAGTTTGCACGAAATCTGTTTTGTCATTTGATTAACTTGAAATATTTCTGCATATTTAATTAATTATGCGCATTTTTCGTGTTGCTGTTGTTGTGTAAAGTTTTCATTACTTTGTTGCTCTTTAGCGTGATGGACAAACTTTTAATTAATTTGCCACATTTGCTTTGCGCTTAGTTTTCGGCCAAAACCCACAGATGCTCTTAACTTTTTGTCATCGTTTCAAAATGTATATAAGCCAAGTATTGCGGTCAAGTATTCAGCAAATTTTAATTGCTTTACAATAAGTTTGCTGCGAGCAGAGATTTGAATTTTTATTGAGCAAAGTTGTTGCCTCGCAACGCCAAATGTATTCAGCTAATTGCATAGTTCGACCTTCGTTATGAGTGACATCGGCATAATTAATAAACAATTTCAATTAGCAGCAAGTTTTTATTGCATTCTTTGCGTTCATCAAGTTTTTGAAAGCTTCCGCGAGCTCTCCATAAACTAATTACGCTCGTGAAATATGTCAAATGTATTTATAACATTACTTTAATAATAAATCAGCTGACATCTTAATAACCCGGTTCGAGTTACACATTTAATTTGATTAGAAATGCTTGGCGTTCTCGCTTGTATTTTGCTGCTATTGATTTTGTGATGGGGCTGTCGAAAGACTGCGGCGACTGTTGCTCTTTGCTGGTTGCGCTAGTTGCCCAGATGACGCCATGGTGGCATGTGCCATGTGGCATGTGGCACGGGACTCATAAAAACCGCAAAAACCGCTGAGTAACTCAATAAAAGGCTAAAGCACGCAGTGGGCAACTTGCAAAATATGCTCTGCTACAGTTGCTGAGTGCAACAATTGTGGCGCGCATAAAAGAGCGAGACGGCAAGACGGAGAGAGCGAGCAATATAAAAAGCGAAGCCAGCGCACATTTAGCAGACACTGTGAATGCGCCCACCCACACACACACACACACACACACGAGGGTGGCTAGAGCGCCCACTTGGCCAAGGCCAAGTTGGGCCAAGTTGGTCAAGATGCTCGCATGCCAATGGCCAATAAGTCGAGCTTGCACGCAAAAACCAAAACAAAAGGCGAATAAAAATTGGAGTAACTCGCGCTTTTCTCTCTCTCTCTCTCTGTCGCACTGTCTTGCTGCTCGAAAATGGAAAGTGTGCAAAGTGTTTAACAAAGTCAACCTGTGTGTGCATGTGCATGTGTGTGTGTGTGTGGCGAAACTTTCTAAATTTGTTCGAATTTTGGTCGTGGCCGCTAACTAAATTAGAGCAATTGCCAATGGCAGGCAAGGGTCAGCAGCAGCAGCGACGGCGACTGCGACTGCGGATGTGGCTGTGGCCGGAAGTGGCTGGTGGGGCAAGTTAGTGGCAAAACAAGGGGAGCTTCGCACGGTGTACACGACCAGAGCCAGCAACTTAAGTGTTGAGGTTAACGCTGACGCATTTGCCAAGTCAGAGCCCAGGCCCAAGACAATGGCAACAACTACAATGGCAGCGGCACGAGAAATACACTTAAATATAAATGCACTTGACTTGTGAATTGTTTGCAGCGGGCCAACAAAACAAAATGACGCCATAAATTTTAGTGAGCGTCGACAACAAAGCAAAGCAAAGCAAAGCAAAGCAAAACAAAACAAAACTAAAGAGCGAGAGCAATAAATGTTTTCCATTTTGCCGAACAACACTGACACGCTTTCCCATTGTAGCAGCCAATGCACATTTGCATTGCATTTCGCCAGCACTTGTATTTGTATTTGCCACTTTGGAGGCGCCTCCCAGCTATGCAAATGTCGCTGTCGCAGTAGCACTCGCATTTAGCAGCTAAGTGGAATTTTGGCACTTGAAATATGTCCTGCACTGGCAAGTATACGTAGCCAATAATATATCTGTCTGCGTTTCAAAACAAAGCTATTCTTGGTAGACAACTCACGACAGCTGCTATTGCCATTATAAATAGCACGCCTCGACACTAAATGCCATTTAAGCCACGACTAGATAGTTCTTAAGCGTTTGCTTGCTTGCGCTGAATACATATACTTTGTGTGTGATTTAAAGGCAACTTACTTATTACGACTTCAGCCTGCTTTTGGGGGGGCTAATTGTTTTTGCGTTTCTGCTGTGTTTACACTTTCTCGGCCATTTTCAATTAGTGTCGAATGGCAAAGAAATCATTAATCAAACCCCCGGTTGCAAATTTTCAGCCATGTCATCCAAATTGGCTGAGCGTGAAATTGCTAAGCAGCTTTTTTAATGGCTCTAGTTGAACGTCTTGTTAATGTGCCTGTTTCTCCTTGTCCTGTGCTGTCGTGTCCTGCTCGGAGATCCATTACAGCGTGCTGAGGGGCGTAACCTGAGACGCTGCTGGTCACTCACATATTCAGCAGAGTCGGGCCTGGTCTCCCCAGGGGCATTATCAAACTATTTATGGGCAATTAAGTCTTCATTTTGTAATTTGTGCATACGTGTAAGCAAATTATGTCTAAGATTTATGAGTTGATGTGGCCCCAGTGTGCATATGTGTGTGTGTGCTTGTGTGTGCGAGAGAGTGAGTGTGTGTGGGCGTTGTAGTCATAAATTCAAGCGCCATTATCTTGGGCATTTTATGACAAGGGATAAGCTGTCAAATGGAATTACGCAAACGCGCCGAGCAAAGCAAAGAGCCCGCCAAGGTCTCCTTGCCTTATTAAAGTCGCAAATTAATTGCAATTTAACATTTACTTTCGCTGTCAGACAAGCACAACAGCAACAACAACAACGAGGAACAATAATAAGAGCTAAAACAATAGCCAAAGCTGGCGCCCTCAAGGCAATTCAACAGGTTCCAAGGTGAAGTTGGCCACTTGACTTGCACCACACACTAACACACGCGACTTGCCAGCTGCGATTCGCAGCACAATTAAGTGGCACGTCAGAGGTTAACATGTTGCATGTGGCAACAACGCAATACACAAACATATTTGCATGCAGTTTATTCTTATTCTGCGCGCCAAATAATTGCATAAAGTTTTCGCAAGAAGCACGCGACTTACGACACAGAACAGCGCGTGCCGTACATGTGGCATGCAACATGCCATATGCCACATGCATCGAGCCAACTGCAACACAAACGCCCCAACAATGTTGTCAAAAATGCGCGCGCTTACGATTACCAGCTCCATTTGTAGCAGCCGAACGAACTATGCTAATAAATAACAATTTAAGTCGCCTAAAGTCAAGCAAAACTATATAATTTGCCAGAGAGCCAATCATTTTGTCCTTGCATGCCAAATATACTTATGGTAAGCAGGCCGAAAGCAGCAGTCCTTTCCAAATGAAAGCCTCACAATCAGGCGACAGGCAATGCGGTCAAATGCCTGCACACATCACAGCCGAGCACACACTCTGCAATTAGCTGGAGAGCACAATAATAATGGGGAATACAATTAATTGGCCAACAAGTTGCTTACATAAATATTATAATTCATTTTCAAACAGTTGTGGTCATGTTAATTTAGTTTATTATAGAATTTGACAGTTGAAAATTTTGGAATAAATGAATAATGAACTTTTTGAGTGATGAATATTATTTGGAGCCTTCATCAAATAATTGACATGACTAAGAATGCGGTTCAAACGAATTAAGTTTTATTTCCACTTATTTCATTTAATGCACTAAACCAATAACTCAAATGTTTAAACGATTCTGACAGTAGATATTTCGAAGAGTAAAATTAATGCAATTCAATTGAATTAGGTTTCGTTTCTGCTTATTTTACTTAATACACTAAGCCAATAACTTAAAAGTCTTCAAACGATATTCCTAATTAAACAGATATTTCATTATTTCAAAATAAAATATTTGTCTTCTAATTGGTTTAGATTAGTAAGTACTTTAAAACATAATTCCTGTTAATAGCTTTAATCAATGCCGTTCAATTAAATTGTAAGCCAATTTATTTTAAGCTTCTTTGACATGTTTCTTCCCAAGTATGGCAAAGAGAGCTGAAGCATTCTTAGAAGTAATAATTCATAATTCTAAGCAAGCTTTTCACAACATTTAAGCAGCGGATAATAATTTGTCCCCCCCAAAAGCCCCAATTCCAATTGAAGCGCAATAATCATAAGTCAGCGTCGAGTCAAGGTTAATGCGGAATGGTATTTTTTGTTGCTGTTGTTGTTGTTGCTGTCGTTCGGCTGCACATTTAGCAAATGCTTAATTAACATTTTATGGGCAATTGCCGGAGTGTGCAAACAGCGCAAGCGAACAACGCAGACCTAACGCTTATTACAATGCATTTCCGGTTGGCGTAAAAATTCAAATTTGATTTCAATGCGGCAGAAAATGCGAATTAGGCAAAGGCCAAGTCATACAAAAGCAAAAACGCAAAATAAAGCACCATCGCTCGTATTTGCCGACCCCAAAATAGACGCAGCACACACACACACACACGCACTGCTGTCGATGTGTGCGAGGGTTAGTGGGTCGAGTGCGCGAATTTAAATGCAAAAATTGTGTGCGCAGCCTTCGGCAATTGCAAATTAACCACAATAAATAAGCGACCAAAGGGCTGGCCTCGTTGCCAGGTGATAACGACGACTGCACCGCGAATAATGCAGTTTCTCTTTGTGTGTGTAATCGCGCAATAATAGCGCCTGCAGTTGGTGGGCCCCAATAAGTATGCTATGGCAATTGCAATGCGTCACTTATCGTCGTCGTCGTCGTCGTAGTTGTCGTTATCTTATCGCTGGCGTCAACAGCTATTGATTTATTTTTAGGTTCTTGGGTGCTTGGGCCGTGTGAATGGGCCGTGTCAATGGCAATTCGAGATTATGCAAATTTATAGAGCTTATCGTAACTGTCCATTGATATATTTGCGAATAATTTGACAGCGTATCTCTGTTGCTATCTTTACAGCTATCGCGCAGCAGACAAAAGCGTAGCGTAGTAGAGCGCCCTATCCATACAAATGCTGCCAATAAACGCCTCAACCAGCCCAAAATAAGCCGAAAAACAACGGAAATACAACTGTGATCATAGCCTAAAACACGCAACAACAACGACCAGCAAAACCAGCAACGCCAGGACAAAGACAATGAGCCGACGCCACTAAGCAACTCCAGAGCTTGAACACTCGAAAACGCAACGAGACGAGAGCCAAAAGCGTGCCACAATTGATGCCCAATTTACTGAATTTATAGATCTGCAGATACTGTAAATACAGTAAATTGAAATCAATTGCGCCGAGCACGAGCCAAGACGACGGGCAATTAAGTGGCAAACTAGGCAGGACGGTGGTGGATGTAATGACAACAATTGACGCGATGTAGCGGTGAGTTTCGCTCTCTAACTATTGCAGCACACAGGGAGAAAAAGTTATAAAATGAAGTCTAAATACAGAGCGAACAATAATTGTATAATCTATAAGCAAAGTAATGTCAAGAGAGATTCTTAAAAAAGCAAACGAAAAGATACTTTTGATCCCGTTCTTATTTTTGTTTATTAATTGTGTAATCTCCAAGGAAAATGGTTGAAAGAAGAACAAAAAGATGTTTCAACTTGCCTATTTCTTTGAGGAGTAATACTTCAATTAATCAAATGAGTTTTAAATTCCCACTTTTTAATTTGAGTGATATAATGTCAGTGTTTAGATCATATTTAAGACTGAAAATAGTTAATTCAACATTGCACAACTCACAATTTGTTTTTAAAACACGAATCTTAATAGTAACATAACTTTAAATATGCTTCCAAGATTGAAGTTCAACTATTGTTGAAGCAAATTAATATTCTTTAGCTGAACAATTGAATTCTTGTAATTTGAACATGTCGTTTTTCTCTGTGTGCATTTACTCGATTGCTCTGTAGACTATGTTCTAAGCATTTCAATAAATCTCTGTGAACAAATCTTGATAATCTGCAGCAGACTTATGGTCGGCGAACGCGACAGGGACCGTGAGGCGGTACGCTGGGCAACGGGTGAAACAACACCGCTTCAAAACAATAATGGAGTGTTACAAATGGTCGGGCAATTGCATGGTGGACAGGCTGCTAGCCAACAGCAGCAACAACAACAGCAACAACAACAGCAACAACAACAGCATCAACAACAACAGCAACAACAACAACAAAGCCAACAACAATCAAAGCAGCAACAGAAACTTCAACAGCAGCAACAACAGCAGCAGCAGCAACAGGAACTGTTTTATCAGCAACACGAGGCAGCTGCGCGTGGATTGCAACTTGCGAGCACAGCCGACGGCGGCGATAATCAGCCCTATTACGATACAAGCGGTAATGTCGATTGGGAGAGAGCGATGGGAACCGGTGGAGCTAGTTCATATGGTTGCATCGGCGGAAGCGTCACAGCAGCTGGCGGCGGTGCTTATAACAGCAATGCATCTAATGCCATCGGCGGTGCTGTCCTCAACAATCGTCACATGGATTACGCTGATGGCGGCCACATTGCTGGCCCATCCGCCGCAGCAGCCGCTGCTGGCCATGGCATGGGAGCAGCTACTGCAGGAGGCAGCCTGCGGATCGGCGGCATCGGGGCAGCCTCGTCGTCTGGCAGCACCGGGGCCATTGGCAAAGAAGTTCGTTACGCTCCATTCCCAGTTACATCACCAACGCATTCAAATCCCACAACTTCCCAGCAGCAGCAGCAGCAACTGCAGCAGCAGCAGCTGCAACAACAAATGGCACTCGGAGGTGGTGGTGGTGGAGCCGGCAGCGGCATTGGTGGTGGCAGCATTGGCGGCCCCGCTGGCAGCCTCGGCGGCGGTGGCGGTGGTGGTAGTGGTGGTGTTGGTGTTGTCGGCGTCGGCGTCGGCGTGGGCGTCGGTGTTGTTATGCTGCCACAAACTGGAGGCGGAGGGGGAGGCGGAGGCTCGAATGCCACCGGCGGCATCAGCCATAGCAATACAACCGGCGCTCTGCAGCGGACACATTCCAGATCCATGTCCTCCATACCGCCGCCGGAGCCGTTCATGATAGCGCAATCGAAGCAAATGAACAGCCGCGTCTCCATCAATGTTGGTGGCGTTAAGCACGAGGTGCTCTGGCGCACCTTGGAACGCCTGCCGCACACGCGTCTCGGCCGGCTTAGGGAGTGCACCACCCATGAGGCCATCATTGAGCTGTGCGACGACTATTCGCTCGTCGACAACGAGTACTTCTTCGACCGCCATCCGAAGAGCTTCAGCTCGATTCTCAATTTCTATCGCACCGGCAAGCTGCACATTGTGGAAGAGATGTGCGTGCTTGCGTTTAGTGATGATCTGGAGTACTGGGGCGTCGACGAACTGTATCTGGAGTCGTGCTGCCAGCACAAGTACCATCA
Source organism: Drosophila rubida (assembly GCA_035046165.1). Taxonomy (NCBI): domain Eukaryota; kingdom Metazoa; phylum Arthropoda; class Insecta; order Diptera; family Drosophilidae; genus Drosophila; species Drosophila rubida. The sequence continues at coordinate 12,187,492 of JAWNOF010000021.1, read as the reverse complement.
GCGCAAGGAGAACGTTCACGAGGAGATGCGCAAGGAGGCCGAGTCGCTGCGCCAGCGGGACGAGGAGGAGTTCGGCGAAGGTAAATGCGCTGAGTACCAAAAATATCTCTGGGAACTGCTCGAGAAGCCCAACACCAGTTTCGCGGCGCGGGTAAGTCCAATCAGTTGCCAGCTGCAGCTCCTATGTATTCTCTTAATGTGTTAACCGACTTTACCAATATTATGTATACAATATATACTATATGAATATGCGTAACCGTAAACGTAACCGTTCTAACCGTATTATCCGTATGTGTCAATGTCAAGTGTCCAGCGTAAGAAGAAAACCAAAATAATAACAAACTTTACCTTTACTCTCCTCTATTACCTGATCGTCTACCTGATCTTGCGTTACCATTTACTGTTCCGTCTCAGTTCGTTTTGCGTTTGATCTGTTCGTTTTGTTTACGTACATCAATCTGTTCTTAGTTCAACACGATCATCTTTTGCATTTAGCGCGGCATTTGCAGCACTCTGTAACATATCAATTTCACTGCTCAGCAGAAACGAAAATAGTGTACAAATAATTCAACTTCAAACGCTGTACAAATACCTACCGCCTTAATCTACTATATATCACGAAACACCTATATATAATATAATATATATAGCTACTATTTATCATGTACTCTACGATGCCGCCAATTCGCTGAAATCGCTTTTGCGTTTGACAAATGCTTGCACAGATCTCAAAATATATACAGAGTTTTGCGGCAGTGCTATCGATATACATATACATATATAACTATCGATTTCTTTGCTTTGTTCGTTCGTTCGTTCGTTCCTTATTTAACTGGCTTTTGCTGACGCCGCTGTAAATACATAACAAAGTGTAATAATCATTATAATAATAATATCCAGCTCAGAGATTGCCGCCAATTTTGCGAGAACGAAAACCTCATTTTTATTTGTGCCAGAACTTTTGGCGCCATCTCAATGTTGTGACTTTGACACTGTACCATATACTCTATATATATATATATACCTACTTACTTCTTCTATGCCTAAACGCAACTCATACAAGCTCTCGCTCTCTGTGTAAATCGATTGCTTTTGTGTTTGTGCCTCAAACAGCGTCACATCCAAGGGCAGCCACCAAAGTACAGGACACACTCGTACAGGACTGCCATTCAGTTGAGGTTCACGTTCACGCTCACTTCCACCATCGAGTTCCAGTTCTCGTTCTCGTTCTCGTTATGGTTATTGTTCCTTTCCACTAGTGTTTGGCCAAGTGGCCACGTGAGGACTCTCGAAATCATCTATTGACGGCCCCGAAGAGTATGCTACACTTTTTGTTCAATTGTTTTTCGTTTGAGTTTGAGTTTTACCTTTACACTTTTAACATTTACTTCAACTCCCGCCCAGTTCACACACCTTTTGGTCTTCTAGTCTAAGCTCTTGAGTTTTGTTTCTAGTCTCACAAGATCGTTTGTTTCGTTTATTCAATATATATATCTGTCTAAGTTTCTGTCACTAACCACGCGACGCCGTGACACCGACAAGTTGAACATAAACATAAATTATTATCAAATTAGCAATCGCAAACAGTAAACTTGCAAATTGCAAATGAATCAAAAACAACAAACAAATAAAAACAAAATTGTTTACTAATCGTTTTCTAATCTAACCTTTTTTTAATCACACACAGTATATGAAAATTTTACAAATATATATATATATTTACTTATTATACATACTCTATATATCCTATATATATACCAATTATATATTTTAATCTCATAATTGTTGATGATGATGGTGAAGTAATCTCTCTCTGTTTATCTCTAATGTCTTCTTACTCCTAAATGATAAACAAACGAAAAAAAAAACCAAACCCCCGTAACAATGTTTGGGAATGGGCAATAAGCGATATGACCAGGCGGCAGGTGTGCTGTAGAAATCCTCGAAAATATTGTATAGAGAAAGAACTCTGGGGAGAAGCGGCCAAAAGCGTGTTGTAATACATTTCCATTTTCCATTGAGGGTTTCACTTGCAGATCCACAGCTCTGGCCCAACAGCGCAGCACATCCACAAACTCTTCGTGCGTCCCTCGCTGGCGCCTTAAACACCGCTGTGCTGTTGGATGCCACGCCCCCCGTGTAACATAATTACCTCAGATCAAGTCTCTAGTTATTTAGACCACCCCACCCATCTATAAATATATATCGACACATATCTCACCCACACACACTCTCTCAGTTTTGTCTTCAGCTTGTATAATACAGCCAATTATTTGCCTTTGTCCCGACTTCTGTTAGTCATATATCAATATATATATAGCTCTAGCGAATGACCGAAAATGGAAATAATTACAACATATTTGGGTGCATCTCCTATAATTTTTCATTCGATTTTCAGTTCTCTTTTTATTTACTTTATGTACTTTTTATTTTTCGAATCAAAAACAAAATAACTTAATTATTATTTCTTATTATTTTCCTTAACCCATCTTTGTGTTGGCTTGGCTCTATAATTGGAACTTAAGATTCAAGATTTAAAATAAATTCTTGAATCAGATTTTCCATCGAGTCGATGTCAATGCAATGAGAAAAAAATAGAAAAAAACTTAACACAATTTATGATTTTGTCATTTACACAAAGGAAATGAAAAATTTCCAGAGTTCTTTGCCAGTTGTACTCTTAAACTTTTTATTTCAATTTTCCTTCAACTACTAACCAAAAGTCAGAAGAGAAAAGCAAAAACAAAAAAAAAGAAAATAACTTTTTTAGTTTTGTACGTTTTTATTTGTTTTTAATACTCCGCCTAAACACATCCTTTTTTATACGAAAAAGATAAATATGAGAACCAAAACAAAAAACAGTCAAGAGTAAAGAGTAGCACTTCGAAATAAGATACTACTTAATAATGCAACTCAGAGCTACTAAGAGTTTTTTTTACCCACGTTGAAAGAGACAATTCCAATAAACCAATACAGAAAACTATCAAAACCAAAATACAATACTCGTCAATACCAAAAATACCCAAACTGATGGCAAGAAAAGCGCGCTCACAAATCCAAATCTATTTCGAACAACTTTACAAACAAAAGAACACACAGAATAATTTCCTATATACTTCATTTCGTTAATACACACGCAACAAAAAATGCAAATTGAAATTCAACTCCATGTTTTAATGTGTATCCTTTTTGTGTTTAATCTTGTGTTCCATTTGTGCGGCACGATCAATATATACTATCCATCTATCGTATATATAATCGTACGTTTCTCGACTCTCGATACTCGTACTCGTATTTGATGTCTTGTTGTCTATTCTATTTGCATATGTATCGAAATTTCCAAAGTACTTTTATTGTTGTGTTTTAACGTATCCTTATGATTGACCTTGATTGTTGTAACTATTGGTCTATTGGCTTCTTCAACTACTAAGTACCTCCAATCGAATCAGCCTCAATACAGACACACATACACTCTCAAACACAAACACACACACATACACACTAACCTGTACACTACTAACGTCAACGGTGCTTTAACTAATCTCGATAAACATTCTGTAACATCTACATACTAACTAAAAAGTAGTTCCATTGGATCTCCCTCTGCGAAATATAGACCGAAAATTCTCATAGTATTTTCATTTTGAATTCCAGTTTTGAGTTTCAGTTTGTACCGAACAACAACAAAAACAAAAACCACAAAGAACAAAGAAACAAACGAATTTTGTATGAAATGTATAAACTTGAAATATTAACCCACCAAATTTGCTGCATTTGAATGCCTAGTATAGAATGATGTAGTCGGTTATACTGAATTCTATAGCCAGTTTGTATCGAATTTTGTTTGTTTTTTAGTGAGTCGAACAAAGTATGCGAACCAACTCGTGCACCCCGACCCCAAAAAAACCAACCGAATACTCACAAAAGAAAACCAAGTTGAAAAACTCCAAAAACCACAAAACAAAAACGAACAACATACACACTCAACCGAATAAAATAAAATCTAAACAAAAAAACAAAAATCAAAGCAATTGCAACTACTAGAAACCCGATCAAATATTTAGTGAGCTACTCTAGTGTAGTTCTAGTGTAGTGCAAGACGGTGCGTTACTATGGCCCTTGCTCATTTTTAATTGAAAACTATCACAAAAGCCAACCACCCCCAAAACCCCTGGCACCATTGCATACACAACTACACCGATACGTTTTACACTTCGACACAACCACCAAACCACAAAAAAAAATTATATATTATATATGTATATCAAAAGAAAAACAATCTAAAGTTTATGCCCACATGGCGTATGCGCACTTTCCTAGAATACAAAACAGAAACCAACTGGAACTATCGAATGTTTTTTCATTTACCCATACAAATTTTTTCCACATAATATTTATGTATGTATGTATTGTCTTGTATAGCAACTACTAGTTTTGTAAGTCGAATACTATGTGATATATAATATACTATTATATATGTATGTATCTGTATACTCGTATTTTGTCCCAGACTTCTTGCCTTCGCATGTCTTTCAATCACTTTGTCACACATTTTTTTACAACTAGATACTATATAAATGTACGTTGGTTTTTGTTTTTCCGTTCGTTTTACTTTTTTGCCACATTTTCCAAGTCCACCTTTGTGTTTTGTAACATAAACTCGCCCTATTTTGTAATTCAAGTGGATTTAACCAATGACTACAGGGAAGTTAACTCAAATTTACGCCTGTACAAATGTGATTATGATTTTGATTTTTCACCTCAGACGCTTCAGTGTGTGTTTTTTCCTGATTTCCACGTTTTCATTTTGGCTTTTGATTCATTGTAGCAATCGTTTTGTTAGGCAAAAAGCTTCTGTAACTCTGTTTGGCACGGGCTGTGCTTCTAGTTGTTAACCAACTATGATTTTGATTTTGACTTGATTTTCTAAACTATAGCCTAATAGTATAGTTTCTAGTTTTATATAGACCAATTTGCGTCTTCAAGCTGCGCCCAAGTTGCGTATTATGCGTATTGCGATATCATCTTTTAGTTTTCAACTTTCAACCTGTCAACAAAAAAAAAAAAAAAAAAAAAACGAAAACTCCCCCCGTCAAAGCCCCCACCCTCTTCAATCATGACTGAGCAGCAGTGGTAGCAGTTCCAAAATTCGCACAAACCTGAACACAAAACAAACCAAAATCAGCTTATTGTTTTTCAAACATCTCCAATGCATTCTGTTCAATCGAAAGAAAATAAAACAAAACCAAACAAAAAGTATATTTCAAAAATTACCAAATTACAAATTACAAGTAACTTGAATATGTGTATTAAGCAAAAAGCAGCAAGCAACTAGTAATAATTGTCTATATCATGCATAACAAATCATGTCAAGTAGTATGTTGTACCCAGTGCTTCCCAGCCCCCCACATGACCAACCCCCCACTCCGCAGCCCTTAACCCAACCAAGAACCAAATGGAAAATTTGATTAACTTTCCCGAAGTTTGACAGTCAACCGACAGACCACTTAAATTGCAATCGATTGTGGCCAAAAAAAATCAGTGTACATAACTAGGCTCCCTCTCTCTATCTTTCTTACTCTCTGTACTACTCTCTATCTGTCTCTCTCTCTCTCTTTTCTCTCTCAGTCTGCCTCTCTCTCTCTCTCTCTCTCTGTTTGTCTGTAACTTTGTACTATTTCTTCCACTGAACTCATCGTTTGTACTGCCCGAGCGCTTAAGAGCTGATAAATGAACAAAGCACCTTTTTGTATCTTATACTTTGTTTGACTTCATTTTTCTGTTATGATATCTTTGAATCCGTGTATCTTGTTTATGATCATAGTTTGTATTTCATTCTCTTTTTGTTTCGGTTTCCGTTTCCGTTTACCCAATACGTATGTATGTTTCCCCCACCCACATATGTACTACCAATATATTATTATCAATCTCAACTAGCTATCTACTAAGTAGAACTCGTCGTAGTGTGTCATTTGCATAACCTAAATTCAATAATAATCTAGCATTATTCCCCAGCCCAAGAAACGTGAATTCCCCCACCACCACGCAGTCACCCTATTTCTCCACCCCTCATTCTCCTCGCCCCCCCTTCTCGTACCATGCAAAATTATGTTCATTTTACTCGTAACAATCTCGTAATTGAGGCGAAAGTAAAGAGAAATATGCGTGGTTGCGTACAGTGGCCTACTATGGTAGATCTGGACACAGCTAAAATGTGCCAATAATCTCACAAACACACACATGCCCCACACCCCCTCAAACACACACACACACTCACATAGCCCAAATGTCTACACACACGATATGCAAATGTGATGCATATGTGTGCGTGTAGATCTACAATTTACTCGCAGAGACACCATCACATGTTAAATAAACCAGAAAGGCAATTTTGTCAATTGTTTAAAAGGTTTTCCAATTTAATGTGATGCCCTCTCTGCCCCTCTCTTGCTCCGAGTCTATAGGCTGTCTCCCTCTAATGTCAAGTCATATGTCAGTCTCACACTCACATGCATACAACACACACACACACTGACACCCATACACGCCATAGACACAACCACAAATTACAGCGTAAGGAAATGTGACCTAATATGGCAATCAGACTGCCTCCTTCGCAGTCGCCGTCTCTCTCGCTCAGTTCCCCTCTCTCTCTCCCTCTCTGTCTGTTTTGTGCTCCCTCGCACTTGCAGAGTGTGATTTGCTGGCATTGAAATTGAAATTGCACTCGTTTGCTGTCAAAACATTTTGACATTTAGCCACTTCAAAATGCAAAATAGATAAACCGACCTCGCCCCTAAATCCTCTGCGTCCCGCGTGTCCTCCTCGGCCCCTTTCTTAGTGGCCGTAATGTAATTTGCAGTGCTTGTGCAATTACATGGAAACCAACAACAAAAACAAAGCCGAAAAACAAAGCAGAAGAGCAACCCAAAAGTTGCCGTAGACTCGAAATTGATTTATGTATTTTCTTCTTATATTATGCATTGGTTGCCCCTATTGTACTCAGACCTCAAAATAATTGCACACAATTTGACTAATTCACAATGCTTTGAAACTACTAAATTTTACATTGATTCCATGCATTTGCAATTATTTAATGGTTGTCTACATTTTGATTTGACTTTCAATTAGTTTCGATCGAATTTCCTCATTTGATTTGAATTGACTTGGTTTCGATACTGATTTTGATTTTCCTATTAGAATAAGTACTACTCGTAATTCCTAGCTCGTTTGAATCGAATTGAAAACGTTATTATGCATTGAATTTCCTTTTCTTTGTACTCGTAATACTCGTATGCTATATAATAGTCCGTACTTACTTTTTGACCTACTCGTATAGCGTCATATGTGTATTCGTAATGTTTTCCAACTTTATCGACTCGTCAACTCGCTCAAACTCTCAAATCATACCGTAGGCATTTTCAGTTTCAGTTTGAACTCATTTTATACAACTCCGATTCCAAAACACACAAAAACGACAACGAAACGAATGAAACTAACTAAAACAACAAAATTATAAAAATAAAAAGAAAACACACAATGTATTGTAGCAAGGGAAAAACGGTTTTTGTCCAACAATGAAGTAATTGATTAAACAAAACAATGAGAACAAAAAAGTCGACTGCAGACCCGATGGTAGCGTCTCTTATTTGACACTGACCCACCCATCTAACGAGGAGTAACCCAATCAAATAACCAACCCAAGCCAATCCTTTAACAACCCTGTGTCTCACTCTCAGTCTGTCTCTGCTCTGTGCGTAGCTGGTAATTGCGTAAATGTCTTACGTTCTTTTGTGTTACGTCATGTCTTATGTCCAGAACACACACAGACACACTTCAAATAGAAACTAACTAATAATAAAGCTGTCCATCTCAACGATGCGCTAATCGCTAACGAATAAAAATACACACACACACATACACATTTGACATGCACTGGCTCACAGATAAACAAGCACTACCACAATTACAATTACAATCACAGCCACAACTCAACCACATTGCCAAACATAGAAACACGCCCACAAAACACACACATAGTCGAGCTACATAGGGGGAGAGACATCAGCTTCTTCTCAGGTCTCTCTCTCGGCTCCAGCTCCTTTCAACAAAACTAACTAATCAACAACTAGAACTAATCCGAAAGTCAGTAGAGCTCTGATATCGAAGACAACAACACCTGAGTTTTTGTTCACTTAACTCTAAGTTTATTTTTCTGTTTCAAATGCATTTTGAGTTAACTGTTTTTATGTTTTTACAATGATGAAGAAGGATTCCAAATAATATACTTCACATATAGTACAGCAGCCTTGAATAGTACAACCAACAAGAAAACAAACAAACAAACAAGAAATCTTACAAGCTAAAACCAAATGAGAATTATGCCCATCCAATGTATTGAGTCGCCCCAAACAAGTACCCCCAAGAAAGAGCATCAGGTTTACAGAACGATCAACAACATCTTGCAAATGATTCTGAGATTCACAACATTTATTCCCAATGAAAACTAAACGTTTTGCGCTAAGCTAACTGAACTGAATGTTTGCTTTAATCGTTTTAATCGAAAGATTATTAATTGAAATCCCCCACAAAACCAAAAAAAAAAATGAAAATAAACCAAATAATCGAAATTAACAAAATGAGAATGAAAACGAAACGAAGTGAAGCGATTCGATTCGATTCGAAGTGATGTCGATGCAGAAGACATCGAGATCGAGATCGAAATCGAGGCAAGCGCTGATTGTTGTAACTTTGTATGTTTGATTGATTAATTAAACAGCTATATATATAACATATAATATGTAAAAACATGTATGTATGTATATATATATAGTTCTAGATAATCGTAATCGTAATCGTTGTGATGCTGTTGCTGTTGTTGAAGATGATGATGATGGTCTCGTCAAAAAGTTTCGATTGTTCTTTATTGTTCACAGGTTATCGCAGTGATATCCATACTATTCATAGTCCTGTCTACCATAGCCCTGACGTTGAACACCCTACCACAACTACAACACATTGACCATGGTACACCACAGGATAATCCGCAATTGGCAATGGTTGAGGCCGTGTGTATCACGTGGTTTACCCTTGAGTACATACTTAGGTTTAGCGCCTCACCGGACAAGTGGAAGTTCTTTAAGGGCGGCCTTAACATAATCGATCTATTGGCAATACTCCCATACTTTGTTTCGTTATTTTTATTGGAAACGAATAAGAATGCAACGGACCAGTTCCAGGATGTGCGCCGGGTGGTGCAAGTATTCCGCATCATGCGCATCCTGCGAATCCTTAAGCTGGCCCGTCACTCAACGGGCCTGCAGTCGTTAGGCTTTACGCTGCGTAACTCATATAAGGAACTCGGTCTACTAATGCTGTTCCTGGCCATGGGCGTTCTCATATTTTCTTCGCTGGCATATTTTGCCGAAAAGGATGAAAAGGATACAAAATTCGTTTCAATACCGGAAACATTTTGGTGGGCGGGTATTACAATGACAACTGTTGGCTACGGGGACATCTATCCCACTACTGCACTGGGAAAGGTTATTGGTACTGTGTGTTGCATATGCGGTGTTCTGGTAATCGCTTTGCCTATTCCCATCATCGTTAACAATTTTGCTGAATTTTATAAGAATCAGATGCGACGCGAGAAGGCCCTCAAGCGACGCGAGGCGCTCGATCGTGCCAAACGCGAGGGTAGCATTGTCTCCTTCCATCATATCAATCTTAAAGATGCGTTCGCCAAATCAATGGATCTCATCGATGTGATTGTCGACACAGGTAAGTGACATCACTCTACCTCTTTTTACCTCTCCATACACACTCTCTCTTTCTCTATCTCTCTGTATGTAATATAATAAAAAGTGTCTCTCAATCTCGAATCAAATCTTATGCCTGAGATCTGATGCGAATTAACTCCACATATATATATATATATATATATATATATTAAAACTATGTACTCTATGCTGTAGCTTTAGTCTGCCTCGCCATGTATCTTTGTAGCTTGCAAATCTATCTTGAGTTTCTTCCACGCGTTTGTACATTGTTTTTGCTTCGCTTTTGTCTACAACTCGCATGTATTTCGCTTTTCCTTTTTCATTTTCCTTGACCAATACTCTTGATTTCTTTTTCATTCAACTTGAACTTCAATGAAGGCGTGTAAATAGCATTAAATAGTCGATCCAATTCGCAATAAATATTCTCTCCTTATTAGACTGCCGTAAGATGATAGAAATTTTCGGGCAATTCATTAAAATTTTTGTACTTTTAATCTAAGTAAACGTTAAACGTTGTTAACTAGTTAAGCAAATTGAATTACTTTTAAGTTGGAAGTAGACCTTAGGCCATAAAATACCTTTAAACTTAACTGCCTTACCACCTGCTCAACTTAGCTGCCGCCTTAAGCCTAAGCGGACACTAACCGCCGCCGGTTCCAAAGCCAACACTAAGCTCCAGATACACACACACACACACACACACACTATAAACACCACACACAATGGTCAATTAGCCAAATGCTTTTGTACTTAACGCATTGAAACAAGAATTAGTGGGGATTTCACTTGTACAAAGCCCAGAAGCGCACTCAGATACAAATACACACACACACACACACACGAATACACGCTGACACACACACACTATAAAAACACAGCGAAACCACAACGACACGTAGGCCATTTGAGAGGCCGCGCCTACAAGTAGGCAACATATTTTTAACTTCGTTACTCATACACCACAAAGAAGAACAACAACAATTTGCTAACTCTCCGCCTCTCCTCCCACTCTACTGTGTCTAATTTTAGGCAAGCAAACTAATGTTGTGCATCCGAAAGGTAAAAGACAAAGCACCCCCAATATAGGCAGGCAAACCCTTGACGTGCAAAGCGCTCCAGGTGACTAACATTGCGTATACGTAGCTAGCGTATCAATGCAATCAATTCAGCAATTAATCACTTTGTACTTTTGTAACTCTCAACTCTTTTATCGAACTCAACTCCTATACAAGTTGTAGTCTTTGCGCTTAGCTTAGATAATACACCCCCCAAGCTTAAACTCAATACAAATACTATATAATCTTCTTTTCTGCTCTTTTAAGTCACTCTCCATAAAACTATCGAACAAATATCTTGTACATATTTCAACGCAATGCACAGGTCAGGCATTTGACACGTTGCAGTTCTGCCAATTAAATTAATCCCCGATTTCTTCACAATTTGCCAAGCTGATTTCCGCAGAGCTGCAACTCAACATCTGAATATAAGTAAAATATATTTGAATAGACCCTCGTAGTTAGGAGACCGTATATTTGCTATTCGATCAAATTTGTAGCATTAAGCGAAATGAATGAAATTTCTAGTTCACATCTATAAGTAGCAAGTGCCCCGCCCTTAAAAAGGTTTGTTGCATTTATTAATTTAAGTTTGCATTGTCCGTAAGTTTGCTTAATTCATCAATTAGTTTTCTTTTTGGCATTGATTTCATATATTGCGCCAAGACAAAATTGTTAATGATTTACTTCTGTGAAGAAATTGAAAATGCTAAGCTTGATTTTTATTATGAAACTAAATAATTATCCACAAAAAAAAACCAACTATATAAACTACTATATACATAGCAAATTTGAATGTTCAATAATAGAGTTGCCATTTCGAATTTAATTACTCGTACAAATTACAGTAACTAAATCTATATATACTGCATATATATAATATATGAATATATGAACAAATTGAGTACATTTTAGTGAATTTTCAAGTGCTGATTACATACTCGTCAACTCCCATCCACATAACTCTCGTTCTCGTATTCGTAACTCGTATTATATGCTCATTTCTTAGACAAACCGTAGTTGATAATTTAGCAAATGAAACGAAAACCAAAGAAGCCTTGGATAGAGTTAATTATTTGTGCAAACGACAAAACAAGAAATTGTGCAATGAATCGAAAGAAACGCAACAAACACAATAATAAGTCTATCCTCAAAGCTGAATTGAAGAACGAATGAACTAAGCTTCAATATGCCAATAGTATACCAACAACTTGTTCTTTTCTCTGCTCTTCTTCTTTTTCTACTCTACCACACAATGTTTACTTCAATTTACCCAAAAACAAAAACCAAATGAAAACTCGCCTCGTCGCGTTCAATATCACTTCAAACTCAATCTCAAATACACTCTGAAAACACACACACCCACACACACACATACACACGCGCAAACAACGCACTTTGGTTGCCATTTGAATTTTGTTGCTAATCACACAAAACAAAAAACAAAAAACAACAACAACAAACAACAATGAAACAACAACAACTTTCTAACCAATCTTTGGATTCAAATTCGTTGGCCTCAAGGCGAGAAAAATACTTTGATTGAGTCACCGCCGTTGCCCTCGTTCGGCACGCCACGTCGGAGGGCGCTGTCGGCGCGCATACAGGAGCTGAATCGCAGTCTGCTGGAGGAGCGCGAGGCACAGCAGCAGAATAGCTCCAGCGACAACGAGGACAGTCGTTAGGTGCTCGATGGCAGGGCAGGTGCAACCACAGCAACAACAACCGATACCCCCAGAACCCAAGAGCCACAGAAAGCCACAGCCACAGCCACAACCACAACCACAAAACAGAACAACAAGAACAACAACCACAAAACCACAACCAGAGCCACGTGACACTAAGCCTAAATTTAGCCTATAACTAAACTAGTTGATGAGAGAGTTATCGTAAAGCTAAACTGTTATTGTATATGTAAATTAGACAAATGCAACTTGTTATGTACCAACTACACACACACACATCGAACACACACAAACACACACACTCGAATACAGAACACAATCTAGTCTTAGCCAAAACGTGTAAACGAATTGTTATTGTAAATGTGTATGAGAGCAAACCAAAGAACTTCCCTTTATATAATAGTACCTAGCTAATCCAGTTCCACTGTTCATAGTTAGTGCTAGTTTTTTAGACATTGGCTTCCAGTTTGCCATTTGCCATTTGCCATTTGCTGCTGTTTATATTCGTAAGAGAACAAACCCCAATCAAAAGCTAAAATCGATTATACTTGATGATGTACGCGTACTTCCGTTTAGGCAAATTACAAAGGCTATCGAAATTAAATGTTGTGACTAAATGTAAATGCTTCTAGGCGCCATGAACACAATCAGACACACACACACACACACACACACAGTTCACACCCTCACACACACACCCGCTCATACACACATGCCGCTCTGCTTGTAAAAAACGTTGAAGTGCACGCGTTGCGCATACGCAACGTTGGACGCGTGCGCAGTGCGTGCACTGATTAACTTGTTCATTTCTCGTACGCCGTATTGAAAGTTTTGCTAATTGTCGTATTGCCTACTTCTTGATTTCATTTTCATTTTCGTTTTTCTTTTTGTTTTTTGTGGAACTAAATGCCATCAGCACTTGAAAATATTATTGAAATGTCTAAGGAATGAAAAATGAAAATTGTCGATAACGATCACTTATCGATTACACTGCTCCTATTCGGTATCGCATCTGCTCAAATTTGCTGATGTTTTTCTCAATTTTTTGGTCACAAATTATTTGCTGCATTCTTTCAGCTGCCAATTCGATTTTCAGTTGCTTTCTTCTATATTTGAAAACAAAGCAAAACTTTCAAGAGCTTCTCCCATGTGTGTGTATATTTTCCCACACGTTGCCACTGTCGCGATGTCGCATCCTTGCGATGTGTGTGGCAGTGGCAACGTATGCTGGCAGCGTGATGCAGTGTGTATGGGGCAACCTTGGACGGAGTGTGAAACCATTCCAAATGCTAACAACACGCCATCAGCCAAAAAACCAAAAAAATAACTTAAAAAAAACTATAAAAAAATTACAAAATGTTGAGAAAACAATCCGCGTAAGCACAATTTTAATTTAGTACGTAACTTAAACGTAGTGATTAACTAGGCCTATAACTAGCAATGAAACCCAAGATGAAAAGTTTCCAGGCATTTGTTGAGCACAATAGTCAAAAACGAAAACAAAGACAACACACAAAACCAAATTATAAAGATGATCTTCGGCCAGCCGAAGCGAATGTGTCCTGTCAGGCGAACCTACTCACTGTCTCCCATTTGTGGGGAGTGCTGACAGGACATACAAGTACATTGAGAATCCCTCCAAAAGTTGATTGCAGATAACTGTAGTACTGATCCTGGGCCAGCAAAAAAACCAGTGGGTTCAAATGATCCCAGCCACACATTTAATGCGAAAACATAACAAGAAGTCAGCCTTATTTATGAAATTAGTTGTTGTAGCCGAAAGAGACTAAGCTTAGATTTATAATTTAGTGAGCGCATCAAAATTGTATGTAGCTAAACATATTTACAGACATATATAGGCAAGTTATATATATATACACTTATATGTATATTGCATATGATATATATTCAAAATATTTATAAATTGATACTTAGCAAATGATGGCAAAATGTTCCTAACAGTGCATAAGTCAAGTTCAGAAACAAATCCAAAATGCAAAAGCTAAACATTATAATAAATTAATTGATTAACGAATAATATTAACAAATGCCTTATTTAAAAGCAAAACGCGCTTAGTTTGCAGCAACAACAACAACAACAAGAAGAACAACAAAAATAACATTAACTACTTAACTCCAACAGCAATATAATATTTTAATATTTCTTTCCGTACAATGGAACAATAAACTAAGACTACGTACTTATTTATCCATAGCAGTTGCAAATTGCAGAGCATGTAAGCACAAGCAAAGTTCTATTAAGTATTTAACAATTGTAGTTCTAAGCTAAACGCGCTGAGCAGAGTTAAATAAAGTTATACAAAAAACTAAACCCAAAAACAAAATGCGAAATATATATAGCTCAAATGTGAATAACTACAGAAATATCTTAATGATTTGTTCCTTCATTTTCTTTGGGATTTCAGTTTGAAAACGAAAAACGAAAAAAAAATATGAACACAAAAATATTTCTCTTGATTTGCAATTGAATTGAATTCGAAAATTGTTCAAAGATTTCTATCATTGTGCACAGTTCGAAATTGCATAGTTACAAAATTTGATTGGATTCAAAAATCTTTGAATACAAAATGCTTCAAGCGACATCTGCCTTTTACGTGCCTTTTACTTCTTTCTCCAAGAACAAAATAGCAATAAATGCAAAAACGAAAGCCACTTTAAGTTTCGTGTGTGTGTATCCTTCAAAAAAGTCCTGTTTTTTTTATCTATATACTTTCCGTTTGTTCGATTTTCCGTTCCTTTGTTTTCTATGTCTTCAAATGCGTCAGAGAGTGGAGTTATGTAACTGTATTTGCTCGCCAATAAAAAAAGCAAAACAAAAATAAAAAATAAACGCTGCATGCATCTCTATCAATTCTATTCTATTCTATCTATCTATCAACATCTTTATCGTATCGTATCGTATCGTATAGAAACTGTACGCTCCTTATGCTCAAGCCATGTATGAACAACAACTACAATAACTACAACAACAAACAGCAACAAGAACATTTATAATTACTGTTACTAATCGTACTAATCGTAATCGTAATCGTAATCCCCAATACTTGTGTCTGTACTCATTGTATATCTGTACTACTGTAAAAGCCCCGCAACTTTGTGTGTCTGTGAATTAGCAATAAAACCAAAACCTAATACGCTGTATTTCATTTAACTTTGCCAAAGCGATAACTATCGTACCTACTACTACTACTACTACCACTACTATTACTGCTACTATCGTTACTATCGAAACTAAACTTACTCGCTCCGTTTAATGTTTGACAAGATACTAAACATGCGTTATATTCGTATTCGCTTTCATTGTGCGCCTCTCTGTCAAGCCTTGAACCATTTAAAACTTATATGCCTAATATAATCCATAATCCCCCCAATATAAATACAAAGCCAATGAAAAGGTAAACCAACCAAATTTGTTGCTCAACTAATTTAAGCTTCTCATCAGAATCGAACAGGAACAAAAAAAGTTTCAATATGATTTCATTTACTTACTCAACAATGCTGAAATGAAAACAAATTCAAACGACATCAATTTGTGCTCTGCTTATTACCATATAACCATTCTAAAAACGAGAGTGTGAGAAGTTTTTTATTTGTTGGCCATCACATAGTTTTCTGTTTACATTTTTCCGTTCGCAAAAATAATAAAAAACAACTACACTCACACACTGATTCAGTCAATCAGAATGCGTAAATGACCATGAAATGTGACTTTGTTCTGGCAAGTTGTCAGTTGTCTATAAGCCAAAAAATGTGTCCTGTCTTTTGTCTCGTATTCACACATACATTTGTTTTGCCGAGCAAACATCATCATCATTGCATATGATTTTTGTTTTATTTTTGACAATCGCTCATTCCAATCATTTAATCGGAAGGAAACGCCAATAAATAAACGACAAGTTAAATCAACTGCTTTGTTCTCGACTAATTCTACATTTAAGCGGCAGCTCTATAAAGCTCAAATGTTCTTCCCTTTAATCCCAATAAAAACTCTGTTATTTTCGTTGTGCTAACCAACTTTAAATTAGCTACCTAGCTCACAGTTAATTGTTAACTAGTCTCACTCTATACTTTAAAGTTTTCAGTAAATGTTGTTCTACAATTAACACTCACACACACACACACACAAACACAAACACACACCAACAATTAGTTAACAAATAGTTGCCGAAATTCATACACAAACATACTTCCATACAATCTCAATATATAGTCGTCGTTTAATGTTGTTCTTACTGTACTTAACTACTACTGTTAACAATATACTCGTACTCGTAAATCTAAAAAGTTTCTAGTCGTCGTCATTAATTCATCAACGTCGTCTGCATCAACATCGTCGTCGTATTTAACATGAAGTACTCGTACAACTAAAACCAATAGCATAGTCCACGACATAAGCGATCTAACATTATCGTATAACGACATTCATAAAGTGCATATCTCTTTCTTTTATTCCTTTTGATTTGAATTTCGTCTCATCTACAAAACGAATCCCAATAAAAACAAACGCTCAACTACAATCATAAAAATAAACCAAATCAACAAAAACCAATTCCAAAACATGGCGAATGACAATTGCAAAACGGCTAAACAAATGCAAATAAACCCAAAATGAAATAATATCCATCCAATATTTTGAAAATGGCGACAAAAATGCATTCATGGCTTTTTGCGTGTGCTGCCCCAAACACCGACAACAAACAACAACACCAAACAACATTCAACCTGAACAACTCCTAATGAATTGCGACACACAAACTCTTAACACACAACATATAAACACACACACACACACATACATACGCAATGCAGAAAAACGCGAAAGTCACACACGATCACTGAAAAATTGGCACCGTTTAACCCACGCGCTACGCCGATCGCCCACAGGACACAATCTCTCCCAAACGGATGGGGATGGCAACAGCACCGAGGGCGAATCGACCGATCGCAACCCAGCAACCACAGGCACCGGCTGCTATAAGAACTACGAGCACGTAGCCAACTTGCGTAACTCCAACATGCATCACGTAAGTCGTATGTTATTCCGTTAGCTATGCCCCGATATCGGTATGGATCCAATTGAACCACTCTAATCTATGCAATCCTATTAATCAATCCTCATTCCCCAACTAAAGCCAGATGGAGGAGACTCATCCTCCAGTTTATAATATAGTTCAATTCTATATATAAACTTTATAACCTGAAGAAATTGATTTCTGCAAACATGTAGAATATTACAAACAATTGTTCGCAACTAGATATGTAGACCATAAAAGCAGCGATTATTATTGTAATATAAAAGTAAATTTTCAAGGCTTATTGCAATTATTTCACATTCAATTTTTTATAACATAATATATATAAAACATGTTAGGACAATTTAATTAAATATTAAACAACACTAGAAGAGATTATTATTGCTTTCCACAAACATATATACTCTACTATTTTCAAAGAAAACTAAATGATTTATTTAGGCCAACAAAGATTCTTATTAATTGTATAGTACACATAGACTAAAGGCAGTGATGCAATTAAGTCAAACTCAGAGATACACTAAGACAACTATTAGCCATTTCATGTGTCGAATTCATATCGTAATAATTAGAAACAAATTTTAAATGTAGACTGATTTAGCAAAGTCTTAGGAGTCGTAAATATGGGAAAGGTATTTTCCATTCCGGTTAAATATTTCAACAGAATCTATTTAATTAACTTTCGCTGACTTCTTTGCCACACTCGCACACAGCGCCGCGGCTCTAGCTCAGAGCAGGATGCAGTGCCGCCTTACAGCTTCGATAATCCCAATGCCAGGCAGACCTCTATGATGGCCATGGAGAGCTACAGACGCGAGCAGCAGGCGCTGCTCCACTCGCAACAGCAGCAGCAACAGCAGCAACAGCTGCAACAGCAACAACAACAACTGCAGCAGCAGCAACTTCAGCAAGAGCAAAAGAAACTACAGTCGACAGGTCAGTTGCCAGCCGGCGGAGTGGCCAACAACCTGGCCATGGTGGCCGCCTCCAGTGCTGCCACAGCAGTGGCAACATCCAGCAGCGCTGGCCAAGAGGGCGCAGGCGGAGCTGCTGCCGCTGGAGCAGGCACAGGACAAGCAGAGGATGCGATGACCATTGCGTCCAACCAGAAGGGACTGCCCATACAGATGATGATAACGCCAGGGGTAAGTGCGGGTGGCGGGAATGCTGGTGCTGGTGCTGGGAGTACCTACTGAATGTGTAGTCCAAGCCAAGTGCTCGTATATCTTGAATATCTTAATGTTTTCAAAGTTCTTAAACCGTAACTATGTATTAGTAAATGTGAAGCCGTTAACTGGAGCTAAATATTTCAACTATTGTAAACAACACACTTACCATAACTTTAATGATTATTACATACTCTGTTTATCACCTGAGTGGAGTCTGTGGTCCAAGGTCTCCACTTCAGATCGGGGCTTCTTGGCCTACAGCATACTCTTCGGTTGAGTTTCCTTGTGTTGTGTTCAGTTCATACTTAGTTTTGAATCGAATCGGTGGAATATTTGTGTTTTCTGTTTTCCGTTGGTAGTCTCTAGTCTCGTCGTTTCGTAAATTGTTGCTTCATATTCGATTTTTGTTTTTCTGATCAACTCACAAACCACAACAAAGAACTACAACTTAACTACTTACAAACATGCAAGAGCTAGCCTAATTTATAAAGTTCGATAACAACAACAACACATTTCAACTTTTAGATTTTACGGGGACGCAGTAAGGAGGTACATTCAAAGTATACACAAAGAACTCAAACTACTCTACTCTAATGCATACTACTTGCCACTGCTATACTCTTTAAATATCTATTCCAAATTTCCAATTCGACTCTTGATTACTGTACAAATATTGCAAAACCAAAATGAATAAATGAAATGATCGTTCCATCGGATTGATTTTCAGAGGCTGAACATACTGCTAAACTTTTCGTTTTAATTACAAAAAAAACCAAAAACAAATACAATTAATCAAACTAAAATCCTAATTCGAGCTATACAATATTTGCATTTTAAGAATGTCTCCAAGTTTCCATATAGTCTTCATATACCAATATGAATATGAACGCATTTCAGCTGCTCGAATGCTTACGAAATTTGCATAAATGCTCGTATATTTATTTCATGTCTTTTCCTACCTTTTCTTTTATCAGTTCTATTTTTTAAGGTGACTTGTTTACTTTTCAACTTATAAACTTTTGCGATTCATAATTTAATGGCTGGATAATTAATAGGCGGAAATAATTCAGACGTAGTTGAAATAATTGCTTCCATAATTAATATGCATAATACGTTATTCAAAATATCATTTTCCCGCTAATATATCTTCATGAAATATACTTTCCTGTTGAGAGATTGTTTACAAAATTAATTTTAAATTTATGGCAATGTTGAGCTAATATATGCCATATGATTGCTCAACTTTGATTTAAGATCTCGAAGAATGATTACAGCAATTTTTGGAGGCCAGCATAATAATAAAATCGATTATTTACATTTTGTGAATCTATTTTATTTGAGTAACAATTTATTTGGGTAGCTCCGTAGGTAATATAGGCTTGTAATATATGTAATATATGGCATTGCTTTTTATGTTTTCCTCCAATAACTCGAATTCGTTTTTATATATTTCTACTAATGATATGTGTGTACTTACTGCAGCTGCTATTTATTTGTATGTATCTTGCCATTATTGCCATCAACAACGATCCCAACACACACACAAGGACACAAACACAAATTGAATTTACACATAGAAAACAGAATATACTTCACAGAGACCAACTTGAATAGTAGTAACAAAATATATATAGTTGCTAAAGTGGACACATTGATTACGAGTAGATCGCCTGGGGCGCAATCTTTGCCTGCTCCTGCACCTGCTCCTGCTCCTGATGCTTGGCGGCTTCCTTGTGGCTGCCAGTCTCTGCGTCACCAACCACGCCGTCGCCACTGTGCGGCTGGGGCTGTGGCAGTGGCTCGTGGAGCGGCGGCGGCGTGATGATCATGGGCACCGGCGTGGGGCGATCGAAGTGCTGCAGCGGCTGGCGCAGCTTGTCGAGCAGCGCATGCAGATCGACGGTCAGCTTGGGCTGCACAATGCCCTCGGCCGCCTGCAGGCCGACCACTTGCGAGGACAGCGAGTCCACGTCCTGGCGTGCGGCAAACAACAGCTGATCGTGCGCTGCCAGCTGCAGCTGCGCGATCTGAGCACGTATTGCTGCGGCTGCCACCTCCTGCTGGGCATTGTGCAGCGTGGCTGTGATGGTGCGCACGTGATTCGCTGAACTCTCGAGCTGCGCCTGCGCCGAGGCGGCCACCGCCTGAGCCTTGTGTATTTCGGTGGCTTCCAGCTGCACGCGCGCTTGCGCCACATACAAGTGCTGCACCAACTTGCGCAGCTCTCTGCCTCGCAACTCTGAGTCGTCCATCTCATACGGTTGCGGCTGCTGCTGCTGTTGCGGCTGCTGCTGCTGTTGCGGCTGTTGCTGCTGCGGATATTGTTGCTGTGGCTGTTGCTGCTGCGGTGCATTGGCTTGATTCTGATTGGCGGAAAAGCGATCACAGTCGGGCGGCGGTGGCGGTGGCGTCGGGCAAGTGGAGCTGCATGTTGTGCTGCACGTTTCACGAGACTGGCAGCCGGACGTGGCCACGTCGCATTGCGTTACACGCTGAAATCCTCCTACTGAGTATTGCAGGCACTATAAGATGGAAAAGCCCGCACAGCTGAGCTGACAACTCACCGCCCTCTTCAGTCGTGGCATCCCAGCTCTGTAGATTGTATTGTCCCAGTCGCTTCAATTGCTCATCCAGCGTCCCGTCCACGTAGTCGTAATCGGCACTGCCTCCTGCTTGAGGCTCCTCTCTCTTTCCGATCATTCTGGGAAGCGCGCGAGTGCGGTCTGCCCAAAGGACGATTAACAGTGCAACTGAAGGAAGCAGGGGGAGTAGTAACAACTTAGCGCGGACCGATCACTTACCAATCCAAAGCAGATTGCTTAGGCGCATTTAGAGCACATTCAGAGCAGATCATTGAGCTCGATATTTTTTGTTTTTGTTCAACACCTGACAATCGATTCGTACTTGACTTTGTGCTGGAGTCTTACTTGGTTTTTGACACTCTAGGCACACACACACACACACACACACACAGACACACGGAATACAAAAATACTCACCTCACCCGGAACAATTTTCTTGCTTTTCGCACCAAGTTTTTGCCTGGCATTGCATGAAGTGTTCTTTCTAGCCAACAATAATAATAATCGTATACTTTTAACAATTTTTGATATGTAAAATGAATATTCCGTGCATGCTGGTTCCTGAGTGCCTGTGTAAAGTTAGCGATTTGTATTTCTGACTGTTGTATTTCGATTTTTGCATTTACATTTTGCCAAAACCCTAAACCATACTTATAGGAAGTGGCCGAGTTGCGTCGCCAAGTGGCGCTCGAGAACCTGCAGAACCAGCGCATGGACAACCTGGAGCAGGATGTGCCCGTGGAATTCGAATGCTGCTTCTGTACAACCAAGGTAAAATCGACAAGCACGACAATCGATTGATCCTCTTACAACAGATCTAAGCCATTTGACAATGTCACTAACGAAATCTCTAACTACAACTTATCACTTATCTTTGAATTCTGCTTTGTGTGTAGTCCTCCGCATGCTTCTATCTAACAAATATCTTTTTTGGGTATATTCCACATCCAATATTCTAATTACTATATATATAACAGCACTTGCACTCTTTGTTTATGTGTTTCTAAATTTCGATCTTATTGTTTCTTGTATTTAAACTAATTCGTAACTAAACTGAAAAACACACGCACATCCAGAAACTGAAGCTGAATCTGAATCTGAATCTAAATACGAGTTGATAGGTTTACAATTGGAGCATCATACTTAGAGATCATGCTTCGCGTACTTGTGTATAGTAGGACTGCCCCCCAGTAAACTGCCTCCTCGAAGTCCGTTCCAAACTCCAAAGTAGACCCAGTAATTTGTTCGTAATGCTGTCGATGATGTTGCTGATGATGAGAGGACTGTGTACATATTGCAGGAACGCATTTGTGTATTTCACGACAGGGAGTATAGCATCAAGCGGTTGGCGCGACCGCCGCCATCGCCAAAGAATTATATGGCACTCAAGCGCATGATCGAGGAGGGCACTATCGATATCTTTTATCTGTGATTCTCAGCTGATCTATCTGTGTGTGGGCTGAGAGAGATGTTTGTTTGAGGCTTGCGAGACAGCTGCACCCCGTGACCATTGTCCAAAGTGAAACCAAAAAACCGAAGTTCGTCTATTTACTCGTGTATTTCTTTTTCGTTTCAACTATTATAATTTTCATTTTGTTACAATACTTTTGTTCATTGTGTGTACAGCAGAAAACAAAACAAAAAAAAAATAAAATAAACATAAAAACAAAAAGAACATCGAGAAAAGTGCACAGCTGAGAAATGTGAGAAATTTTATGTTGACTTTGTTTCTTTTTCATTTCTTTTACTTAAAGGGTTTGCCAGGATGTCAAGGCGAGTGTATTCCATTGCGTGCGAATAGCGTTTAGTAACAATTTCTTTAGAGCAATTGGCTAATTGATCTGTCTCAATCAGTCACTCAAAACGACGACACACACACACACACAATAATTTTAAAGCTAAAGAGAAACACACAAAATAAAGAACACACACACACACACATACATTGAATGTGCTTTAATGGAGAAAATTGCAAAATTATATTATTAAAATTAGAGAACACGAAAACAAAAAGAGCAACGACAACAACAAGTTACAAGTTACAAGTTACAAGTTAAATTAGCTTTAATTCTAATTAAATGAATTCTATTAATTACATTACTACATAACATACAAACATAATATTTATTCGTGCGTGACGTGAAAGCTAAAGAAAGACATAGCAAATTCTAAGAATTTAATTAATTTATTTTTACTCCACACACAACAACAACACCAAGAAAAACAACAACAACAACAACCACAAGAACAATAACTTAAAAACCATGAACATGAAAACAAAACATGAAGAAATGAAAACCAAAGCAGCATGTGTTATTATCTATTATTATTATTATTATCTACTACATACTATACATATATTTATCTACGATCTATCGAGTGTTCTAAGCTTAAGGCCTTCAGAGATCAAATGAGAGATGAGTTTCAAATTCAATTCTACTTTACACTAAGCACAGAATTACAATTAGTCTTAAACCAATCGTTTGTTTATAATTATTAGTAAAATTAGTAGCCAACAACAACCGTATATTAATAACAATTACTACCAACTATATTAAATTATTACAATGTTATGGAAACCCCCCCCCAAAAAAAAAACAAAAACGAAAACAAAAACAAACAAAATTTGCAATAAATAAAAACAAATTGATTATTGATTTCAACATTTGATTCGCACTATTTTCTACTTCTATTATATCTATATCAATCTATCATTCTATCTATTGGCACTCAACTTACTCAACTGATTCCTTATAATTTCTTCGTACTGCTCGAATTCAAGTTTCCCCTTATTTCCGCGAAAGGGAAACCCGTTTATTTTCATTTCAATTAGCAAATTAGCCTTATCATTTTGTACATTGGGAGCTGGAGATCCCTCCGATTGCCGTTTCCCCTCGCGCGGGTAAGTAATGCCAGCGACAGCTCTTCAATATTATGTTGTTCCCTTTCGTTACGTTTCGTTTTGTTCAGTTGAACCTCATATTTTGTTGAATAATTAAATACAATTAGTGCGTGATCGTTGCACGTTTGACTTTAACTTGATGCATTTTAGTTGCATGTTGAATGGTCTTGAGCAGCAAACTGAACAACTTACAGCAAATTTACCAAGCGTGCACAAGTTTTATTTAAAGCCAAGGCGCTGATGCTACCTACTACTGCAAGAACAACAGCAACAACTACTACTACTACTACTAGCAATACTACTACTACTACGACAACTGCGTCTCGAGCTTTGGGCTCAGCTTAAACTCTCTGCTTGACTCGAGCACTCAATTCTCTGCCTTGCAGGACTTCAAGGAGTACACCGATGCAGAGGGCGTCATCTCGCTTCCAACCTCCGACTTCCACAAGCCCATCTGCCTGGAGATGCGCATGGCGGCGGCCAACCATCAGGCCAACCGTCAAGCCAACCAGTTCGGTCTCCTGCAACCGGACGTTGCATCCGCACCCATGCAGCAGCAACAGCAGCTGCCACTGCAGCTGATGGCGGCCGGCGAGTTGCCGGCCTACTCAAGTGCCAGTGTGATGGCGCCCATCATTTCGCAGTCGTCGTCGACATCGTCGTCGTACGGCACTACAACGTCCACGACCATTGCACTGCCGCTGGAGGCGACACAGCGCCTTTACGGGGCGCCCATTGCGAGCAACTTCAATCACAACTACAACAACAACTTCAACACCACAACGGTGGGCGCTGGCATCGGAACGGTTGCGAGTGCTGGAGCGCCAGTGGCCGCCGGCAATGGCATGCTGCTGTTTGGCAACGGCAACTATGCGGGCATCTGCAGCGGCAGTGGCGGCAACAGCAACAACAACAACAACAACGCGGACCTCGCCAGCGTGGACAGCTCCGACACGTATGCCAGCTGCCAGACGCACCCGTTTCTCTCGCAGGGCGACCTCACTGCCGACTTCAACGACGAGGCCTGCGCCCTGGACATTGACATGGACAATCTGTACATCAATCCGCTGGAGAAGGAGTCCTGCCGCGGCACCAACATCAGCAGCTCCACGGGCTTCATAGTCGGCCTGCCGCCCACCGTCTCGGCCTCGGGACTGTCGATGCGTGCGCAGGTGAAGAAGAGCGCCTCGGGCGACACAGCGCTGCGCAATCTGGCTGCCGGGGGCCTCAGCCCGCTGGACGATGTCTATCAGAACTTCGATGTGCAGGAGCGCGGCAGTCGCGTCAGCTTGAACGAGAACTCAGTGCCAAAGCATCGCAAGACGCGTTTCCAGCAGAGCTTCACGGCCATGCGGCCCAGCTCGAGCAGCGGCGGCGGCAGCGGCAGCGGTAGCAGCAAGCCGCGCGCCCGCTTCGAGGACACCAAGCTGTGCGACGACAATGCGCGAGTGGACGGCGCTGGTGCCGCGGGCTCGGCGGCATCTGCGGCGTCGACCAGCAGCGCTGCCGCTGGTGTCGGCGGCAGCAAGAAGAAGCGCTCGGCCTTTATGCCGGGCAAGAGCTTAGCCACTGCCACCAAACTGATTAATCAGCGTTTGTTCGGCATACAGAACGCGGGCGCCAAAGGTGAGATATAATTTATATGGCATCCCATTTAGCTCAACTGTCATATACTCCCAAGGGGCAATCTCTAAATCAAGAGTATTTATGTTCCACACGACTTGTTGGAATACACTTTATTGCTTCAAAAATAAAAGCTATATCTACAGCTCGTAGAGCTGTATTACGATCAACCTTCTAATGTAGACTATGATAAAAGTAACTCAAATTAAGACAGCAATAGCCCAAAAGTAGAAACAACAATCTGATGTTTTCTGCACGAATTTTATTATGATATTGGCCCAGTATCATCTGAAATTACCTTGATACCTTAATATTTCATTAATATATCTTGTTTATCCGTTTGGAGCAAAGCCTTTAATGAATCAGCAGATCAACTTTATTTACCAATTTCTTCCCGCTCCTTTTTTCAGCCAAATTTGAGAGCAAGCATTCCTCGTCGATAGACTCGATTGATGCGTCGCCTAATCTGGAGCATCACAGGCGTTCCAAGTCGATACTGAAAAACAAGTCTGATGTCTCGCGCGTGCTGTCCGACCCCGAAAGCGAGCGTCTCCTGGCGGACAACATGTCCGGCTCTGGCGTCTCCGACAATGGCACTGTCATGGTATGTAGTCGCTTAATATAAATATTGAATATACGAACTACAGCGATTTGTTTTGCAGGGCGAATCTGGCAGCGATTACTCACCGAATAAATTACCTCATTCAGTTTTAGCTAAGTCTATATCCCCACCACCCCTCAGGCATCGCACCCTAATGCATCAGCGCTCCGGCCCCGCGACGCTGCAAACGAAGCCAACCAAGTTCCAAACTCCACGCTATCCCGAGGAGCAGGCGCTGCGCCAGGTGAAGCCAGTGCTGTCGCGCTCCTCGCTCTCGGCACAGACGGCCAGCGATGGACGGTACGATCCCAGCCAGACCAGGGACAGCAGTCTGGGTGAGTAGCTGACTCTGATTGGACTACAGCATTGGCAAAATCCCACTCATTGACTACTTCACTGAGTAATCCAGACATTTGGCTGTGAATACCCAAGCAAAAAAATACAGCAAGAACATCAACAACTACAACAACAAACAACAACAAAACCGAAAACAATTCTGTTCTATTTTCCTTTCGCTCTATCATCATAATGCGCCGCTCTAAAACCGAACTCAACTGAACTGAACTTCCTCCCACATAAGTAACCGTCTTCGATGCCGCATTCTGATTAACCCAACACTAACCCACCCACAGACACAGCTCTCTTCTAAACACACTGAAGGACTACTCACACAGTTTGGCAGGCAAGGCGAGCAAAGCAAATGGATATCTATAGCTTTTGTTCATTATCACCTGTATAACTCTACTCGTCTAACTCTAGCACTTCTCGTACACCTCTCCGT
Organism: Drosophila rubida; assembly: GCA_035046165.1. Classification (NCBI taxonomy): domain Eukaryota; kingdom Metazoa; phylum Arthropoda; class Insecta; order Diptera; family Drosophilidae; genus Drosophila; species Drosophila rubida. The sequence goes on along the minus strand of JAWNOF010000021.1, from coordinate 12,160,261 downwards.
ACACACGAGTCGATTAACATTTAGCAATTAACATGCAGCTGGTAGCTTGGGTAGCCTTCGTCGTGCACCATTTGGAACATCACAAAACACAATCACACCCACACAACACACATCGCGATTATTGTTGTAATTTCAATTTCAATGTGAAGCTGTAGTAATTGGCCTCTAACCACAACACGAACACTCTCTCACACACACACATACACACGCTCAGCTTATTGTAAAGCATAAGTTTCTTCGTAGCACATTGAATATATAGATATTAAATATATATGCACAGAAGTATGTATGCCGAATCTAATAGCATGTTCTCTGCCCCAGACTCGGAGACGACGTTCACCTCGCCCGCGAGGCAATCGCTGAGCCAGGAGGCGACCGCAACCGCAGCCAAGCCGCAAGACAATGCGGAACAGGAAGCAGAAGGCGATGGCGAGGGCGAGGGCGAGGGTGAGGCGAACGACGAGCAGCGTGCGCTGTTGCAGCCGCAGGACCGCGACGAAGCGAGCAAGGACAAAGACGATGCTAAAGGATCGGGAGGAGGAGCAGCAGGAGGTGGAGGTGGAGGCGGAGGCGGAGGCGCTTCAACAGCCACGGGGCCTGGAGGTGGGGCAACGTAGCAATTAGTGAAGACAGACACCACGAGCGCTTAGTTGTTATTGTACTATATTATGATAAACCTATGGGAAATCCAAAGAAAAAGAACCTCCCACACTCAGCGACAAGAACACACACACACACTCACACACACACACCTACAATAAAATACAAAATACAACAAAGAGAAAAACTCAAAGTGATAGCAAAGTTAGCGAAAATGGAATGTGAATTATATAAAAGCAATGAACAGTATCCTAGTCTAAATCGAGGTGCAGATGAGGGCAGCGTTGACGTTGAATATTTTTACAAATACAATAACTGAAACCGCATAGAATCTGATTAGCCAGAGCAGAGAACAAGAACAGCAACTGAAACTACTAAAAGAAAAAAAAACAACCGAAACAAATTACCAAACACCAAGTATAAATAATTATAAAGCAAATATCGTTGCTATGCCGCGCAAGCCGTACAAATACAGAAAGAAAAACAGAAACGAAAACGAAAACCATACTGAAGAAACCGCAGAATATAAATACATTTTACATGTAAATAGAACCCTAAGCTAAAGCTAATCTATTGTAAATGCAGAACAAATTTATTTACAGCTTGCAGCATACATATATAGACGAAATCACCACAAAAGCCTACAAATTGTCGAGTAAATAGAAACAAATTACAAATAATATTCATATTTTAAATGCAAACGAATACCTATATATATATACACATACAATAATACTATATACACACATCCATTTTGCAATTACAATTCGCGGCATATTTACATACATAGGTATACAACAAAATACTAAAAACAAAATAAATATTTATGAAAATACTAAGAATATTTTTGTCAAATCTCACAAAGAAAAAGACATCATATGCCCCAATGACGGCGGAACCATATACATCTAGTTAAACTGATCAAAAATTCATTAACAAAAACAAAACTAAAACAAAAAAACACAAAAAAAAATGATACCAAAGTAGATAAAAATCGTTACGCAAAGTTCGTTTCTATGTATGTGTAAGGGTAAGGCTTCTTGTTAGTGCTTCGTTTCGCCCCCTCCCCCCACACTACTAAGCCCTGCATAGTTGGAATTCTTAGAATTTCGACAAAGTCCCCGCCCATTTAAGTGAAGATCCCAAAATAATCAATTTAATTGTGCTGTAGCTCAGTTACAGTTCTGAATGGTTCTCAATACCTAAATAGTTTGTCCATCCAACGTTTCCAGTGGCAGCACAATTGAATTGCTTCTTAAACGATCCGCACTTCAATGGCTCCCAATTTATTTTTGCTTTATGCCATTAAATAACTATCGTATTAGATCTATAACATGTACGTAATTCACTAAAGAGATTGTTTCGGTGTAGTAGAGAAAAGTTATAAAAAAACAAACAAAATATTTAATGACATTTGCAAGTGGCTCTCATTTAAGTAATAAACTATAATTTCGATTCTGTTGAGATATTGCATAGTGATATTTTGTGCGTCAGTCGCAGCTTTTTATGTGTGAGCGTCGTCCCGTGTGTTAGTTGAAAGTTAACCAAATGGTACTTCAAAAGTAACAACTACTCATAAAGTTATAGTTTTTAATCCCCTTTACCTAGGATAACAATCCACTTCAAGGATATTTAGTCTTCGGCAAACCCGAATGTAGATCCCTCATTCTTGTTTTGCTTTCGAACACTTACATAAGCAATATATTTGAGCATATATGAGCACCTAAACCTAGATATTTCTCGTTATAGTTTAATGCCATTGATTTCACAGTGTTTCTCCCACAACCAGAAAATTACACATATATTTAGTCAATTATTCAAGTTGTATGTTAAAAATTGTTTGTGTGTTTCCATGTGAGTCCCTCCTCTAAGTTGTGCCCGAAACATTCCATGTTGTGTGTATTGATTGATTGATATATTGATATTGATAATGATAATGAGATTGATTGATAATCGAGCGGAGCCTTCGATGAAACGTTGGTAAATTTATTGAATTCGCATTATAATAAAGCATTTGATATAAGATTCTAGGCAAATCGCAAATCGCATGGCCAGCCAGCAAAACGAGTTTCTATTTATGCAAGCAAATTTTTACGCTAAGGCAAAACCAATAAATTCAAGCATTTATTAAATAATTACAAATTATTCCTACAGATATTAAGCATACGTCATGCATTGCGAAAGCAGAAACAAAATTCAAATTACACTTAATTAAAATTTAATAAACTGTTGTGAGCAAAGTAATACAAGAAATTACTCGTACACGAATAATTATTAGAAATGAAGCCTCGAGTGTCCAACATGATTCTTGTTAGGTTCGATTGGTTGTAAACCATTTCCAAAAAAGTAATATCTGCGAGTCCTGAGAAGCGCAACCTAACAGAAATTCTATGTAATTTTCGAAAGGCAAGCATAAATATGAGAAGAAACGTCGAGAGCCAAAACAATTGGGTGGAAATCAAATGCAAATTAGCCTCTTAGAAACATATCAGTAATGGAATACGAATTCACTCACACACTTACAAACACACACTCGCACAAACACACACAAGCATACACTGTAAATTCACAAGAACATTGAATTTTATTATGAGAAGCCAACAGTCTCAACGTCCGCTTTTTCAACTTGAAACCCAATGAGAATATAAATTTAAATAAACTTAATAATAATATAAAGCCAAGAATTCGATTTAAAGTAAACAAATTGTGTGTAATTAACAGCATTAGATTAAAAGCTTAATGCAACCAAATTTTGTATGCAATTCATTTAGAAGTTTCTACACAACTTTTGGTGAGCACTGGCCACATTCCACGTTGCGTATACTTAATTTGTATTGTAATTGTAATCATCACGCAGGATAAATTGTAATAACTTTTGTAAATATTTATTTCACACACACACACACACACATACGCACACTCAAAATACTCTAAAAACACAAGCCGTTTCTCATGATAGTTTTTTAATTCAATAAACGAACAATTTTAAATTAATAAAATGAATCAAATGGCACTGCAATTTTTATACAAAAGTCGTTTCGGTTTGAAATTGTTACTATTTTTCTAAATTATTTTTAAACAGCTGCAGCTGTAAATGCATTAACATTAATATTAAATAAAACAGCAAACAGCAACAAGAGCATCATCATGCAACAAGAACAAAAAGAAGGAAACGCAAAATGTTTATATGTAATATTAATTATGATATTAACAATTATTTCATAAATGATATGTACATTTTAGATCGCCAGTCAGCGACGACAATTGTAAATCAGCAAACATGAAAACCACAACACATAAGAAAAACCTACACACAAACCATAAGCAAATTAAAATCGTTGAAATGAAACAAAAATAAAATTTATTAAAACATATTAAAAACTATATTGAGCGAAATATCATGGAAATATATAAATCATTGCGCAAAATTTAAGTAAACTCTTGTTTTCATTCAAACTGGCAAGCATTGTGGTGCGAAAAAGCTTTACAAAGCTGACTTCCTGTTGCTATTTTCCACACAAAGCTTTGATTTTCCTTAAGGTTATTTGCTTGTCGAGCTTTGCAAAAGCTTTGGTTACTGCATCGGCTTTGCAGAAAGCTTTAACAGGGTTGGCAGCCCCTCGATTGCGAGTACTCAAACCCAACCTTGCTATATTTATAGCTAGTCCACAAAGAAATAATGACCTCCGCAACGCCTTGGGAATCTTTTCAATAATTAAGTACAACTTCACACGTAATTGGGCGTAACGCCAGCGACATTCATTAAATGCCGTGTAATAATTAATTGCATTAACCGACCACGCCCCTTTAATAAGTATATAAATGCCAGATTTGTGGCAATTAACAGTCAATTAGTTAAGATGTATACAACAAGCGAGGCCAAAGCGCTGGAGAAGCTCAACTATTACAAAATCCGGGAGATGATTCGAGCCACTTGGACAGTAGGCTACAACATGAAGAAGCCCACTCGCTGGGATGTTCTACTGCAATTGTAAATATATGAAGGTTAACATATCCGAATCAAGCTAACTCTGGCAATCTGTTTAGCTGGAGCATATTGCTCATTGCGGCCAGCCTGGCGTCGTTCTATGGACATTTTAGTCTCTTCATACGCTACATACACGACATACCACGCATCAGTGAGGTGGTTCCCAGTCCATTTTGTGCAATTAAAATGCATGAGCATACAAATAGTTTAATTTCATTTGCATTTGCAGACTATCAGCACAGTGTTTCAGTGCACGATGGCCATTATGAAAATGGTATATTTTCTTCTGGCGCCGCGAAAATTCTACGTGCTTTTGCGTCGCGCCTGTCGCCACGAGATGCTGCTGGACTGCGAGCTGTTTCGGGTTGTGGCAGGTCCGTGGCAGCCTGTGGCATGTGACGGCCATCAAACAGCGTTTGTCTAGCCTGCTCGCTAATGCTGTTGCTGGTGCTGTTGTCTTTGCAGATTTACCAATTGCTGGGCCGCTGCGTCAGCATATTGAGGGCATCATGAATCGCTGTTGGATCAGCAAACGCCGCCAATTGTTGTACTATCTGGTGGCCTGCAGTTGTATACTGATAAACTACTTTGTCACCTCGCTGGTCGTCAACTTGTATCGCTACTCGACCCATGACCAGAACAACTTTGAGGTTGCCATGCGTGAGCTTAGCCAAAATGTATACTTGACAGATTGGCTGCATTAACATTTTGCTTGCAGCAATCCCATCGCTTTATCCCGGCTGGATGGACAAGGGCATGACCTTTCCCTACTACTACGTACCACTGATGTTTGAGACCGCCAACCTCTATCTCTGCGGCATGGGTGAGTGTGGAGTGGCGCGACTGAACTACTTAGCCAATTGATTACGTTCGCCACATTAACAGGTACTCTTGGCTTTGATGTGCTCTTCATTGTGCTCTGTCAGCATGGCGTTGGCCTAATGCAGTCGCTGAGCCACATGATTGAGTGCTCCACGTCGACATTGGTGCCACAAGAGGTGCGAGTTGAGTACATGCGCTGTTGCATCTATCAATATCAGCGTGTGGCTGCGTAAGTTTCACCAGCTCAATGTGCTTCAACACACTAACTCCGCTTGCCACTCAGCTACGCCGTCGAGTTGAACAACACCTTTAAGCACATGATCATCATACAGTTTCTGCTCAGTCTTTTCTGCTGGGGTCTCATCCTCTTTCAGATGAGCGTTGGCATTGTAAGTATATCTGTACCTGAACTCCTACCCGTTTGCTATGCCGACCAATCCTTTGTCCCAAACAGGCCACAAGCATCACGACAACGCTAAGGATGTTCATGTACCTCGCGGCTGGCGGCTATCAAATTGTCATCTACTGCTATAATGGTCAGCTCTTTGCAACAGCTGTAGGTTTCCATTTCATGCCTTTGTCGTTGTTTCGTTATGTTTATGTTTTCATATCTCGCTTTGTTTTTTATTTGCAGAGCGAGCGCATTCCGAAGGCATTCTATGATTGTTTGTGGTATGCGGAATCCCGGGAATTTCGTCAGCTCATTCGCATGATGATAATGCGCTCAAATCAGACCTTCAGTCTGGACGTATCGTGGTTTACAAAAATGTCACTGCCCACCCTGCTGTCGGTAAGTGTCGACCTCTTTTGTCATTTCGCATTTCGTGTGCCATTGCTCACAGTTTCACCTTCTGTTTTCCAGATGGTGCGTACAAGTGGACAATATTTTTTGTTGCTGCAGAATATAACTCAGAAATAAAGTAAATGCCCCCAAGAAATTGTCACTTGACTGTGCTTTGCTCTCAACTCAGCTGTACCCGTCACCCGTCAACCATCAGACGCACGCAGCCGACAGTCAATCAATACTGGTTGTCAGTCACCCAGCGAGTCACTTCATTCAGGGTCAGAGTGTGGCACGCCCATTCAGTTTGATGGGCGGCCGACTGATAATTCATTTAGCGCATTAAAATAATGAAATTGCCAGCTGATAACGAGCCAGTCTCTAGCTAGCCAGCTAGTTCCATTGATTACATTCCTACCCTGCCACAGTCCGACACTTTTCTAATCAATTTTATTTATATATCGTAGACAACTTGCCCCATCGCCCATCGCGTTTCCTTCCCATCTCGCCGCGATACTAAAGGCACTTTGGGCCACTTCCATACAGTCTGGCCATAATGCTTTAAATGGGTTTTTGCGTTGCGCCCATAATTGCTAGCCGAGTATAGTTTCATTCCCAGCGAGGGTGGCGAATTCCTTCGCGCAACTTTGTGCTAGATTCTGCAATATTTGTAATGCATATTCGCTGTTAGTTGACGCAGTTTCTTTCAGTTTCTCTTTTTTTGCCTTTGTTCTGCTGGGTTTCTTGGCGCTCAAGCTTTATCTATCTCGTTTCACTTTAATGCCTTTTTCTTTGGCTCGGCGGCTGCGGCTGTTAGCCAACTGCAAAGGACATCTTTTTTCTTTTGCTTGTCAGTTTATTGAGGCGCATGAATATTTTACAGCCCTCTATTTGTATGTACCCTGTGTGTGTGTGTGTGTTTTCATATTACTTACACTTTGGCGGCATGAATTGGGAATTTATTATTATTATTTCTTTTTTCCTTTGCATTTTCTTTTCTTTGCATTATGATTTTTATTGTAAAGGACAAACAATACCCGTGCCTTATTCATTCCATATTTTATCCATTTTGCGTCGCTTTTGTTGCCATTGAAAGAGCGAAAAATTAGCATTTTTAGGTGAAGGATTATTTTACAATACGCATTTATGCATTTTGGGAATTAAAAATTCAATGATGGCAGCTGTAAAATATGTTCAAACGTCTGCAAATGTCAAGTTGAGTGTGCAACAAGCAAACAATGATGAGAGACAACAAAGACGGCAAACACAGACAGAATAAGACACTATATTTAGTAGTTCGCTCTCTAAATTCGCACTACTTCGAATTAAAATATAATAGATTTTATTTGATCAAGTTTGACATAATTCACTTGTCGTATACTCAATAAATAAAATAAATATGTTTTACCAATTGCCATAAGCAGGCTTTTTATATGTTGAAGTATCAGCCATAAATTTAATTAAGATACAGCTCCTTTTAAATTTAAAGTGCAAATCACTATGAAATTTCATTTCACGAAAAACACCAGAGCTTAGCATGATAAATTACTGACACACGAGCGCACACACGAGACGCCAAGGCAGAGGCCGTGGCCGTGAGTGCGGCCACGCCCACTTTTACATTGTGCACGCCCATTATCTCACCTTTGATGTCTGCTTAATCATTTGGCTGACTGTGCACAGCAAATGCGTGGAAACAGACAACAGCATTGATGCCACCAATGTATCACGTGGCGTATACGTAACTTAATGACCTGAAAATGGCTCGTAAAATATAATCACACAATTGAAAATAAATATTGGCAATTATGCGATTTGCCATAACATTGCGATTGACGCCACGCTGAAAGTGAATGCTGGCGATAACAGCTTTATTATGAGCAAATTCATATAATTACCCACTAAAAACAGACCAGCATGCTCTTTGTTTGAATTGGCTTTAATACGGTTTATTCTAGCATGGATGAGGCAACACAATATTGCATTTCCCATCGCACTCGACAGGCACTCCCATTGTGTCCCTTCGGTGCACAAATCAAACTTATAAGCGAGCTTATTTTTGCAGCATGTTTGCGCACGTAGCCGGAAACTATCTACATACTCATCTCGTATTGGCATACAAATGGCAAACATATTGTTTGTACTGGTCTGTGTTTACCCTCGCCAGCAGTGTCCCACCGGAATGGCAAGTAGCCCAAAGTCAGAGCTGCTTGTTTTTTTACCATTCAACTACAATTTGCTTAGCTTTTGTATCTTGCTGTTGTCGTTTTCGTTTCAGTTGCTGTTAAGAGTGCGTTCCCATGGCAATTGAGGCGTAATCAGTGGCAAATTTCTTCATCTTGTCCATCAGCCACTCGGACTTATACAATGCGCATCAAGCATAAAGCAACTAGAAGAGACGCGCATACATATTGCGTATACGCAATGTTGACAAATCCGACTTCGTGTCGCATTAGAGCATCGCTGAAGACCCTTTGCACACACAAAACAATCTGCTGCTCTTTCTTTTTCCTCGATTTTTGGCTGCGGACTCTCCCAGCGAGATTGTCGTGGCCCATAATGGCATTAATATGTTTTTGCCTGCCTTTGATCAAACTCAAAGAGGCGTTCATGTAAACGGACGAAACGTGAACGTCTGTCTGTCTCTGTGTTCTATGTTGACGGTGTCTAGGGAGCGAACCTTCTGACTTAATGTTGAGTGACCACTGGCAGGCACAGTGTCCCACAGGACTTTTGATATTTCATTTGTAAATTTAAGTGCCGTCTCTGCTGCCTTTTGGCCTTTAACCCCGCTACAACTAATGAAGCGTGATGTACACAATATATCAGCTTAGCGAAAAGCCATTGCAATCGAGTTAGAGCATTATTTAGCTTGCTTTTAAAAATTTAAGCCACTTTCGCTGATACACTGTGGTCCACCGCTGCTTCAAAGGCCAACTGCAAATGCAATTTAAAGCTGCTTATGCGCTGTGGTCGACTGCCAAAAATATTGCCAGCCGTTAACTAGAGAGAGAGAGAGAGAGAGGGAGAGAGAGCGATGCGTCGCTCTCTGCAAAGCGGACATGCCATTGAAAAAAGGATATGGCAAAATGGACATAGCTCTACACTGTGCAACACATTTGTGTGCGGGCCCAAGCACGAGCCCAGCGTAATTGCTTAAAATATGCATTTCAAGGGATGCTGCAGCATGCACAACGGAACTGAGACTGAAAGGCAGCCATTGTTAACTAGGCCCACTCAAAACAATATCAGCTTATTTCCAAGGATAATGTGCATAAGTGTGCGTGTGACTGCGAGAGTGACGCTTTATTTGTGTGCGTTGAGCTTGATTCACTTGCAAATTCCAAACCAATTGTGCAAATGCAATAAACACGCCAGGCAATGCAACATTTCGCAACAAAGGATCACCCTTTAAAAGGGCATTGCAGTAAACCAAAATATAGAACAAAAATTAGGTAGACAACTCGAACAAAAATACAGATACCATATACCATATAAGTTTATATTATTCCGCTACCAATCAAATTGAAAAGAAACTAAAGACTCAGCCTGAAGTTTACTTTTAAATGACTAAACTTAGTTTTAAGTTGAGCAAAAAATTGAAATTAAAACGAAGTTTTAATACATCAATACTTGCGCAATTTATTGCTCACTTTATAAATGACAAATATATCGCATAGATTATTATTTGCATTTGCACATCTACTTAAAATAAAATTTGAATGCTTCGCAAAGTTGGTTGCGATTTAAAGAAACAGATAATAAGAGCATTTGCAACTCTCTAAATTAATTTTCGAATGACATTTGATGCCACAAATTTGGGAGCAAACAATGCTTTTATGGTTTATCTTGGAATAAGCCAAAAATTTAATTTGCTGCACTTTAATGTGCAGGCGCCGCAATGGCGCACGCAACGCGACGTCTGTGTCGAGGTCCTTGTTGGCAGGACGTTGCCAGCAGCTACATGGCTTTTATTCGCAGCAAGTTTTCATGCAATTCCTTCTCGCACTTCTTTCTTTTTAATTTCGCTCAACTTACTCAAGCGAAATGGCACTTGATGCCCTCAGTTGTATGCGAATGTGTGCGTGAGTCTGTAAATGTGTATTGTAACTATAGCTGAGCTGTGCTTCTTTCGAGTTCCTTGGGAATTAACACTAAGCTGCTGGAACCGCGCGCTCTTAGCCCGCTGCTGTTTCACAATTTCTGTGGAAATGAGCAGCCACGACAGGCTACAACAACAACAACAACAACAACAGCACGGCGCGTCGAGCTACAACAAGGACAACATCAAGAACAACCGTGGCAACATCACATACATCTCAATTGTTATTTTAAGCTGGCTGTAACAAGAAGGTAATGCAAATACGCCACATATTCCGCTGCAGGCAGCTTTATGCAGATGCCGCGTCACGCCCACACAACGCTCACCGCGAATAAGGGCGGTGTACAAGTGGAAACCTTCAATTATTCATGCGTCTGGCGGAGCTACTGAACTTTTGCCCAATATTTCCTCAAATTTTCCAACTCCGAATTGTTTGGCGTGGGACTACATCAATTTATTTGCCCCAGGGCAATGTAGTAGCCTACATTGGTCTACGCAAAACATGACATTAACGCATAATCGAACCGTTTATGGGCTTTGATAGCTGGTGTGCCTTTGCGGAGAAGTCAAACTCAACTGACAACTGTCAGGGCATTCAATATGCATACCAATCAAACACGACTGTGCTACGATCTCGGCCCAATAAGGATTCCAAGCTGGTTGCGAGATAAATACCTGGATATCGTACTCAACTGCAGCAGGTAAATATGCAAATAAATGCACCACAGAGGCAATCACGTCCATCCACACACAAACACACAGTGTGGCAGATAGAACTGTCGGACTGCCCCGTTTGGACCTTGCAACTGCATACGTAATTCACACTCACAGCACAGCGTCGCACGAATTGTAGTTCGAAATGTGGCAGGCACATTTTGTCTGCTCTACCTTGCTACACAATTTTCAATTCACATTGCCTGTTTTCTTTTTTCTTTGTTACCCCTGCATCTTTTATTGTATTGCATTTCAATATGTTGTTTTTGTTGTTGTTGTTGTTGGTGGTGGTGGCGTGGCATCGTTCTTGGTCGATTTGACAGCATTTTCGGTGGGCACTTGCGGAAATTAAGTTCCCTTTAGCAATTTGATCGGAAGGCATTTGAGTTTCAATTCGCAGTATACAAATAATCAAGAGGAACAGCAGGTGCAATAGTCCCTCCGAAAATAAATAACTTGCGATAAATAGCAGACGACTTTCTGCAAACATTTCAGAAATTTACAGAAATAGTAAAGTGTTCCAATACTCAATACTAGTTTTATTTGCTTTCTGTTGTGAATAGCAAGCTAAATCGCAGTAATTGGACCATTTGATACCTCAAAAAATGCAAAGTAGAATAGATTCTAGGTTTCAAGTACTTTTCAATGTCAGCTCGAATAGAATTCCAGGTAAATATTGTGAGTGAGCTTATTAAAAATATCGAAACAACTAAGCATTCAACGTAATTGACAATGGTTCAATAAACATTTTACTTTCTTTCTTTAATGCAAAGATTATACTTCAAAAAATTCAAAGTAAAATCGATTGTAGGTTTTAAAGAGTTGTTCAATGTCAGCTCGAATAGAATTGCAGGCAAATGTTGTGAGTGAATTCACTGAAAAATAATACCGATGTACACAAGTATTCAAAGTAAGTGTATTCAAAGTAAACGGTTCAATACTCACTGCGTTTCGCCAGCTGCCTTCAACCAAGCCAAACAAATTGCAGAAAATTTGTCAAGCATAAATTGTGCTGCATGCAATACCATGGAAAAGTGTTAAATATTTTTCGCTCTCGATATGTGAGTCTCAATAAATAGATGGTACTGTAAATGAGTTTTGCATTCGCAGAAATTCGTCCAGATCAATGTCAGTGTCAAATCAACTCCAAAGCAATTACAAATTCTGATGAAACACACTGGTTATGAAAAGCAGATGAATAAACAGATGATAAGTAAAATACTGGGCTGTATATATTGATTTTAAGATAGCTTGCCGTATGAATGATTTTAATTTTGTCAATCACTTTCCGCAGTATTTCCAAATCACAGTCTGCGACACAAGCTGACTCATTGTTAGTTGCGACAACGGCGTCGCGCTGGCCATGTGTACGAATATGAATGGTGGTTTTGCCAATATCCCAGCGAAGGTTTTCTGGCCAGTGCCTTTGACGTCAATCACATACTTTGGTACTGGCATTTTGCAATTTGTCTGGCGACAGAGCGAAAAATTCGCAATAATAATTCAATAAACCGCATTTTTGTATTCTTGCAATTTTGCATGCGCGAGAGCGGCGCGCACATTAATAATCATTTTTAATGAAAAACCAACAGGAAAGTGGGCGTGCTTGCGAGCGCCAAGCCCCAATGAACAAATAACGCGTGTTTTGGCTTTATAATGGCCAAACATTTTGGCCCGATGGCAACGCGGTAATGGGGCGGCTGATGCTGACGCACAATTGTTTCCCGTTTTGTACTATATTTATTTTTAGTTGGCGGTAGATTTTTTGGTGGGGTCGTGATTTATAACGTCGCATTTCCCCCTTCATTTCGATTTCATTACGATTGCCGTGTAACGGGCAATTTAAGGGCCATTACAGTTGCTGGGCTAACAAGGGGCGGCGAGGATGTTGGAGGGCTGTAAATGTGCGTGTGTGTGTGGGTGGGTGTGATTCAGCGCACAGCAGCCGACGCCATCTTGATTAATGGCGGCCAGCACGACAGCCAAAACAATAGCAACACATGTGCAAAAGTGTTGCCTACTTTTTGGCGGCACTCCAGTTTGGTTAATTGCTGACCATAAAAATTGCCAAAGCGCTTGCTAACACGCAAACACAAATAAACAGGCGAATGGAAAACAACAAAAACAACAACAACAACGAAAAACGAAAGCCCATAAGAAAGCATAAAACAAGTTGTAGGCGGCCAAAGCAAACAATTCAATCTGCTTTGGCAGCCCCGTCTGCTGAAATTTCAAGTAATTACGAGCACGAGTCCAGGCGAGACGAGGTAAGGCGAGTTGAGAGGCGTCGAGTCAGCACGCCAGTCCCTGAGTTCCCAGAGTGTTGAAAAATTGAATTTATAACAAGCAAAAGTTAAATGTCCCTCCATCTTGAGCTGCCATCTTTGGCTCTCACCACTCACATGTTGTTCCGCCACGACGCTTCCTGCGCAATGACTTTATAGCAATTTAATGTGCCTCGTTCGCGCTGTGTGTGTGTGTGTGTGCGCGCTGCTGTGAAAAATGATATTGTGTCTACCATTTCTCATCCTCGCGTCGAGGCCCAAGCAATCAGAAAACAACAGTCCACAGCCCTGCCTCCTTCGCGTCATGCCGATTCGCAAGTCTCAAGCCGAGCCATGTACAAAACGCCGTAATTTGTCTGGCCCTCATCAAATACGGCGGTGGTGATGATTGTGCCACACAAAAAGTTGCACACGCATTTGTAAGCAATTTGCCACAGCGGCAAGTAATGCTAAAAATAATTTTTACAAATTGATGTAATTATTTTAATAATTAAAATTGACGGCACTGAAAGCAACAGCAATTACAAACTATAAGCGGGGAATAGCAAAAGAATTTTTCAAGATTTAAATACGATTGTTTGGCCTTAAGGGCAACAATTACATTTCATTTCCAACGTTTATGGTGTGATTGACTGCAGACTTAAGCGTTCCTTCACCTTGCAGCGAATAAACATTGAAATTTCATTGGCATTTGCATAGACGGCCAGTCGTAAGACGATTCACGTCCACAAAAGAAGCGACGAATTCCACTGAATTGTTAAGGAACTCACTTGATTTGTAATAGGATCTGTCAGGTCGTTTAAAGTGGCCGAACTTCGAAGGGAATCTCCACTTCACATATCGATTGTTTGAATGACATTGAACCCTGACATTGCCATTGTGCATGTCGCTCTCCAATGTTCTGATGTTCTGATGTTTCCTCTGCCTTCCTGTCCTGACGTATATTAATTATGCTGTTGGCCAGCTTTTGTCTGCTGGCCATAAATTAATAATAAGCTGTAAGTGAGTGCGGCTTTTCTGTGTGTGCCTCCAAGTGCGAGTGTGTGTGTGTGCCAGTTCAGTGCACAGTAAATTAACTAATTATCTGCATTATTCATTTGACTGGCGACAATAAAATGAAGCCGAGCCATTCCATAATATCAAAATAAACTGAGCACAGCACTGAGATTCAGTCATAAGCGGAACTGATTTGCATATTCATTATCTGAGAATCTGGCTGGCAATGTCGGTCGTCAGACATCGGTAAAGTGGGCGTCGACTGGCAGCAGGCAGTGTCAGTGTAGCCCTAATCTTTACGGGCTTTGCGTATTTGTCATGCACGCCTCGAACGAGGAATTAAATTTAAATTGAGTTCGAATGCCTGCAGCGCAAATTGTAGCAACAGCAACAAAGGAAACTCCAAGCCAAGTCCTGGCATTTTTCTTTTTTTTTCTTCGTATACTTAATTTTCCTTTCTTTTTTCGTTTGTTCTTGCCTGACTTTCGCTTACATTTGATTTAGCTTTTTTAATCTCATTGCGGACGCATCGAAGCATACGTACACGCGTCTCCTTGCTCCCCTCGAGAGAGCTGCTGATGACGTTGCTCCATATGCAAATTGTTGCTCCTGGGTCCTGCGTCATTTCTGCCAGTTTGTAGGCAGTTCAAGGATAGGCCAATGATATGCTCGAACGGACCAAATTATGCTGACGCACTCAGCTTAATCTCAGTCAAGAACGGGACAGGGCGTCACAACGAGGCGACAGTCATAGAATGCGTGCAACTTAAATCCTTTCAAAGCAACACAGCACGCATTAGTAGAAATGGAAAAGTCGTGTTCCTGCTGATTCACCTGACAATTCTGGCAGCCCACGAAGGGCTTCTTTTGTTATGCGTTCCGTCAGCCTGCTAAACATCTCTCTTTGCCAATTCCTGGCCTGTTCAATAACCCGTCAAAGACAACGAGTATTTTTCACGCCATTCACACAACGCAAACTAACAATCGTCTGACAGTTGTTATTCCCCTCAGCTCCAGCGAGTGGCAATCCCTCGACAATTTGACCTTTTCCATGCACGCCTCGGAATTTCCTTTCGACGAATTTTTGGGGGGTAGACAAATGGATGTCCATTCCGCGTCCCAGTTCAACCGAACGACTGAACAAAAGTTTTATTGTGCTGCGTGAACTGTTCAACGAAACGTTGATTTCGCATTCACAAATATTTTTGCGACATTTTGTTCAAGTTATTTTTCTCGCTTCTGCCAACGACACTTTTCACTAACACCATTTGTTTGCCCCCGCCTCCCCTCCCTCCCCGCCTTCTCGAGGGCGGCGAGAGACGTCTGCGTTAATGCGATTTCTGGCCATTTGCTTAATCACAAGCGGCCGCAGTTGGCATGAATGCGAGTGTAATTAATTAATAATTATAAGCGAAGAGAATTCAAGTGCTTGACTTTTAAATGCCTTTTAATCTGACTTGCAGACTCGAAAAAATTGAAAATGCCTTAATAATTAATTAATTATGTGGAAAAAATGATTTAAGTGTCTGCCTTTTACACATTTATTAAGCAACTCCAATTTAAATGCAAGTACAATAAAATTTGGCAAAAATTGTATAATTTGTGTGTTTCTGGTAATGGTAAAATTATTCATATTTTAATACATCAATAATTTCCTTCACATATTCAGAGCAGCGAATAACTCAAGAAATTCGTATTAATTCACACATTTAATTAAATTCTTGACACCAACGTAATAATGAATTAATTAACGGCCCGTCAAATTGGCGTTAAACGCAAATTAAATATTTATTCTGCAGGCGTTAATGCGGCTTATTCATTTACACATTTCACGCTCATTTGGCCCACGCTGTGCCAAATATTGAATTACATTGAGAGACAGTTAACAAAATTATTTACATGAAATATCATACGTATTTAACCCACTGTAAAACACGTATAAGTCGACACATACATTTTCATTTCCATAAATACAATTTGCGAGTGTTTTTTGAATTTAATTATCAGACCGATTTCTTCTTGATGTCGACGCCGCATCGTTGCGAGTTTACATTTAAAGTCGCAGGGCTCACAGAGAACAGTAAATCCTTGTCCCTCCCGGCCCTTGACATCGTTTATGGCATAATTTCGCGCTTTACAGCCAAGGCTGGCTGGCTGTGTTCTGCATCCGGATCCGCTTTGGCCATGGGAGTCTGCATTATACACTTCACTTTTGCACTTTTCTTGGCTTGTTAAATATTAACGCAATTTCACTTTGGCCAATTACACTGCAACCCATCCGCATTCACAGCCACAGCCACAGCCACATCCAATCCTCAGCCATGGACACTTCAACATCCGGCGCGTCGATGGCGTTTCTTGGTTTTATGCAAATGTGCGATTCGACCAACGACCAAGGCGAAGAACACTTTTCTTAATTTAAAGAGGATCGAGAGGGCGCCAAGTTTTTTATAGCTGACTCCAATTCTTTGCGAATTCTAATCGAAATCGATAAGCCGAAACGAAAGGTCGCTCGTTAAGTTCGACAAAGCATAAAAATTTTATGCGAATTTGCATTTTGCTCCTTCTAATTTGTATATGCATGTCGTTTATTTATTGGCCACACCTGGGCAACAGCCGCCAGCGAATACAAACAAACAGACACTAAGTCCGTGCCTTGCCCCACTCACCGCACACTTGACCGGCCAACAAGTCAAAGCAAAAGCCGAATCGTCCACAGCAGCAACAAAAATGCCAATAGCAGCAGCAGCAGTCTATGCAAATGCAAACAAAACGTCGCTGTTTATTCTTTGCGAATCGTACGAAAGGTGAAAGTACGATTAAGTTCCCCAAACACACAATATACAAATGACAAATCAATGCAAAAAATATACTTGTGCTTTAAAATTTAAATTTAAATGCAGCGCGCAATCGATATCGCTGCGTGCGATATATCGATAGCAACTCACGCAGCGATCAGCTGAGATCCGACCGAAATACTAAAGAAAATACCAAACAGCTGTGCAACTCAGTTTTGCCATTTGCTGTTTGTGTCGGTTGTTGTTGTTGCTGCTTGTTTACGTCGACTAGTGGACTTTGATTACCGCTGCGCTGCACAACGCTTTCTATTAAATTACCGGCTCTGTTAATTGTGAATAATGTTTAGATTAAAAGTGCACAAGACTCGTGTTGCCGCCGCTGCCGCCGCGTCTGCCACACGCAATGCAACGACAACAACAACCCATGGCAATCATTACCAATACCTGCAAACATCCAAGTTGCCAACGCTCTACTTTCAGCGTTCGTTGCCCCGTCTCCCTATTCCACTGCTGGAGAAGACCTGCGAACGCTTCCTTGCCGCCGTGCAGCCCATTGTCAGTGGCGAGGAATATGCGCACACTCAACAGGTGGTCGAACAGTTTCGCCAGGGCATTGGCATGGAGCTGCATGCGAAGCTGAAGCAACGCGACGAGGCCAACAAACACACCAGCTACATATCGCAGCCCTGGTTCGACATGTACCTTGCGGATCGAGTTCCCCTCCCGCTCAACTATAATCCGCTGGTTGTGCTCAAAAACGAAACACGCCCCGAATACCAGCAACAAGTGGTGCGTGCCACCAACATGATCATCAGCTCACTGCGCTTCTGGCGTTCGCTGCAAGCAAGCAAGCTGGAGCCCGAGGTCTATCACATGAACCCAAAGAAGACCGATAACGATAACTATCGGCGCTGGATGAGCATAGCGCCCAAGGCCTTTGCAACGTACGCTTCGTATGCGTTCAAAGCATTTCCGCTGGACATGAGTCAATACAGTCGCCTCTTCGGCACGTCGCGCATTCCCCGCTTGGGCAAGGATGAGCTTGTACTGTCACCGGATGCCAAGCACATTCTGGTCATGCGACGCGGCAACATGTACACGATGAATGTGCTCGACAGCAGCGGCTACATTGAGAGTCCCAGCGTAATTCTGGGTCGCCTGAAGAGTCTAATCGCGCTGGATGCTCAAAAGGCGCCAGCCAGCGTGCCACTGGGTGTGTTGACATCCGCACAGCGTGATGAATGGGCCAACTCCCGTGCGCATTTCATTAGCAGCTCCAAGAACGCCGACCTGCTGCAGCGCGAGGTGGACAGCGCACTGTTCTGTTTGTGCCTGGACACAGAGGAGGATGGCGTCTACAACGAGTCGGACCCAACGCCACTGCTGAAGGAACTGCTGGCTGGCAAGTCCACGAATCGGTGAGCTCAACTTGATTGTTTACTTAAAAGCCACTTTATTTTGTTGCATTCTAACATTTCCAATGTGATAGAGAATCATAGCTTAATTTTAGATTTATAATTTTGTATTAAGTAGTTGAACCAGTACAAGCACTAAAGTAGCTTAACAATACATTTCGAGAACATCTCATGCTGACCAAACATACATAACTTAATAATATTATTATTTACGAGCATGCCTTCAATGTGTAGAAGCGCATATGCTAAAAGAATATATTGCTTTGACTAAAAATTTGGTTAGCGCTTTAATTGATTGGTTGAATTTTGGCAATTACAAAAAATCAAAGCATACTCATAGGACAAGCACGAAAAATGTAGTTCAAGCACTGATTTCAGGTCTAGATACTAAAGATTATGCATTGATTAATCGCAGTTAATGCAAGATATTAACTAATTTGTAAGATATTGTGATCCAGCAACAAATTCATGTTGCGAAATTGTCTTTTGCTCACTCATTGCTTTAAGCGGCCTGTGAGAAGACGCATGGCAGAGATAAATAAATATCACCATCAAACACTTTTATATTATAATTAACATTGTATCGTACACATTAAATGACAAGATATTCTTTAATAATTACTTTTGCAGCTGGTTCGACAAGGCCATCTCGCTGTTGGTCAGCGCCGATGGCACCACGTCCATCAACTTCGAGCACTCGTGGGGCGATGGCGTCGCCGTGCTGCGCTACCTCAATGAGATCTACAGGGACACCACCAAGCAGCCCTATGTGTCCGCTTCAACGCCACACACGCCAGCCGAGGGCGACACGAGCAATGTGCGCTACCTCGACTTTGAGTTTGACGACAGGATGCGCGCGGATGTGGAGACAGCGTATGCAAAGAACGCCAGCGTTATGGCCAATCTGGATATGAATACGCTGCGGTATCCCAAGCTCAACAAGGGCACTTGCAAGCGACATGGTCTAAGTCCCGACTCGATTATGCAGCTCTCCTTCCAGCTGGCGTATCGTCAGGCCTTTCAGCGCTATGTGGGCACCTACGAGTCCTGCAGCACATCGGCCTTCAAGCACGGACGCACCGAGACAATGCGGCCTTGCACCATGGCCACCAAAGCCTTTTGCGAGGCAGTGCTGCAGCCGTCGCAAAAGCAGCTCAGCGCTGGCGAGCTGCGGGCCATGATTGACAAATGCAGCAGCGTGCATGGACAGCTGACGAAGGATGCAGCCATGGGACAGGGCTTTGATCGGCATCTGTTTGCGCTGAAGCACACAGCGCAGCTGGAGGGATTGCCGCTGCCGTCGCTCTACGAGACTGAAGCCTATAAGCGCATCAATTACAATATTATAAGCACTTCGACGCTGGGCGCAGATACGGTTATCGCCGGCTCCTTTGGGCCTGTGGTCAAGGATGGACTGGGACTCGGGTGAGCGAAGTACACAACATAAATATTGATATAATTGTAATTAATTTGAAATTAATTACAGCTACTCCATTATGAACGACATGGCGGGCGCAATTGTTACCACCTACAAGGATCAGGCGCGGGGCAAGGAGTTTATCGACAGCCTGGAAGCAGCATTCGATACCATTTGCGCGGTCATCGAGCGCAGCAGCAGCGCGGACAAAGCCAAAGCAGCAGTGCGCAACTAAATATGTATACACATTGAGATTGAGACATAAAGTTAAATTTAGCAACGGTTGTAAAATTGTGATGATATTAGCAGGTGATTGGCAAACAACCTACAACCCGAGTTCAAGATTAGATTGCCGGTGCAAATGATTGTGAGCATACGCAGATACATCATCATTTCGTTGGATTTGCTATAAATAAACTGGTGACTGTTGCCCGGGTTGTTGTGGGTCAGGTAACAGAGCCGCTTTAATTAGAGTCGCTGTTGTGTTGTCATTGACATTGTCATTCTGTTTGAGCATGAAAACTTTTCCGACAGTAATTTCCTTCTGTTTGTTTTATGATGCCCGCTTCTCGGCCCAAACACCTCAATTTGCTATGCAAACCCAAACCGACAAAAAGGCAAGCTCGTCACTGATTAGGGGCAGGCCCCACAAAGTCAACCCCAAAAAAAAAGGAACTTGTGACAACTGCAAACTTGGCTTCTGATTTGCGCTATCCACACGTCAAATACCCGCCAACACAATGCAAAGTTTATCAGGCGAGCACACCGCAGCAAGTCCCCGAACCCTCCAGCCCCTCCTCCAAGCCAACTTGCACCACGTCGCTGTGTCGTTAAATGTGCTGACATTATCAGTTGATTTATCGCCAATTTTGTTGCCAACCGCCTTTCGTGCCGCGGCGAACGGGTATAAATATGCCGCGGAAAATACATAAACCAAATTTGCGAAGGGTATGGAGAATCTAAGCAGGGGTAGCAAACAAACTACCCTTGGCTACGAGACGACATATTTTGAAGGCGTAGTTGAAATTAATTAACTCGCTTAACTGTTGACTGCGCTGTTACTTTCGTTTTCGCTTTCGTTTTCATTTTTCTTTTCCTTTGTAGTTGATATAGGGCAAGAATAATTCATCGAGCCTTCTTTTCGGCGCAAAACTTTAATGGGCGACGTGAAAAAAAACACATGAAATAATCGGCCAGCAAAAGGCTCTGGCATTGCAGGCCATTAAAACGACACTTCCTGGGGCAAATACGGCGACAGCGCAGTTGTGGCAACAATTAAAAACGCATTAAAAAGCCGCAACAACCTCAGACGCCGTGCGGCCTTAAGAGAGGCGGAGGCGCCTCGGTTGCGGCTCCGAACTGTGTGGCAGCGTGTGTGTGTGATAAATGTGCGGTCCGCAACGGATTTTAATATAGAGCAGAGCCATTAAATTACATCGAAGGGTCTGTTGGCAGTGCAGAGACAGCAGACGGCGGCATAGTTTGGCAAGAGTCACTCGTTAGTTCATAACGCATACGACATGTGGAACATAATAAGAGTTCATGGCATCACGTGCCTCGCCTCGCTGATGAAGTCAACAGCTGCAACTGCCACGCTTACAAACATTAATTATGTGTACCAGAGGACAGTCACAGCGAGCTCAGACAAACAAACGCAGAACACACAAAATCAATACAATTGCTCATAATTGAATATTAATTTGGAATTTTATGCCCTGCAGCATTTACACACTGCCTCATTAGTCGAGCGAGCAGCAGAGCGGGCGCAGTTGGCAGCTGACGCCATTAAAGTCGGTGTGGTCGAGAGCCTCGGGCAAAAACTTTTTGTCTGATTTATGTTGCTGACAGTCTCTCTCTCTCTCTCTCTCTCTCTCTCTCTGTGTTTTTGGCAAATTTGGTAACAATTTCAACACTTGACGACTGCGTCGAGCCTTCGAATTTGCGGTCGACAGCGCAAAGGCCCAAACACAAAGATAAAAGACACACGCACCGCAAAACCAGACACTAAACATTCACATCAAGGCCAGAGCTTCGCTGTCAACACATGCGGCGTATGTGTAATCTTTGCTCGAATGCTCGAAGCAATTGCCAATTAATATGGAAATCAGTCGGGTCATTCAGTTTGAGGGCAAATGCAGGCACACACACTCTAATTAAATGCTTATTACGATGCTATGTGCCCTGCTGCCCCTTCGCCGAAATGAATTAATTGCCTGGACATGTGGCACGTGGCGAGTAAATTTCGGCTGACACTCGACTGCTGAATGTGGTCGAGCGTTGTCGCGTGTGTGTTGCAAGTAGTGCAGACACTCCTCCAGCAAATTATGTTAATTGCATGCCCGAAATTGGCAAGTGCAAATTAACCGCACATAAACAAACCCGCTCGCCCATAATTTAGTTGCTGCTGCAGGGGGCAACAAGTTGACCGCAGCGTCCCGGGCAACCTTTGGCCCACAGTCAACGGGCAGGTCAATTGGCGTGTAAGCCGAAACTGTAGCATAGTTTGCTGCGTCTTAAAGAGGCCAGCCAGGTGACGGTGTTATGGGGGCCACAGATTCTATTAACTTTTAACGATGTGTCTTCGGCTTTAAGTGGCAGTTTAAAGGTGAACACGCGTGTGTGTACTTGGGGCCATCTGGTGTCCTGATGTCCCTGTGCAATTAACATCAAATTTATGAGCAATTCGAGGCAAATGTCTGCCACACACACACACAGACAGTCACACACACTACAGACAGGTGGCAGATACGCGCACTTAACACTCCAAACTCAATTTAACGCAGCTCGTTTCGGTTAAAACGACTGAGTTTGCGTTTGAGTTTGTGTCGCGCATTTCAGTTAATTGATATAGCCCTCAGCAATTGGCTGAATTGGCTGAAACAAAACAGCCTCCGAGCATTCATGACATTTGTGAAGCGTAAACAAACAAAAAAGCAATCCTACTTTTTGGGGGCAAACACTAAAAGCAATTCGCTGTGATTATTTGAACAGCGCCACCAAACATTTTTTCGCGCTGAATAAATGTCAAGTGCAGGTAACGTTTTGGCCCGAAAAGCAATCAGCTTTTGACTTCCATTGCATTTGGCAGCATAGAAAACTATGCGATAATTACACAGCATTTATTTATACAATTTGCGATCGCTCAATGAAACGCAGCAGAAATAAACATACAACAAATTGCTGTAGGCGACACAGCAAACGAGTATATTAATAAAACAAACAATCTTTGTACAGACTTTGGCTTCGATACGAGGGTATTTGTCACAAGAACTATTTGCGGTTTGTTTTCCTATTTGGTTTTCATGTGGCAAGCTGCCAGCATCTAGTGTTGATGTACTTGCGGTCAAAGAGGAAACGTGAGAAAGAGTTGCAGATCAGTTGATGGACCAAGAGTTCATCTGGATAACAAATAATTTGCAAAGTTATCGTTGAGAAAAATGAAGAAGCATATTTAATTTTAATAATTTCTGACTTGTAAAAAGAATTTTGGCAAACACAAAATGTTATACATGACTAAGCTGCTTCAAATTCGTCATATCAACATAAATAACCAATGTACAATTTGTAAAAATACATTATTTATTAATTACTTTTCGCCCATCAGTATAAATTGCTCTTAGCTGTAACATCTTTATGATTGCAAATTCTAAAATATTATTTTAAATTATTCATTGAATACTTCCTTATTTACATTTTGCAATTTCGAAATTGTGATCACCATAATTGCAAATATCTTAAAATTAGATAATTGTAGGGTTAATTCATTCACAATCCTTGCGACTCATAGCATTTTCACAACAAATTTCGCAGTCTGGTATACCCTGTTGTAAATTAGCTTCGGCAGAAGAAACACATGTCTTAACCAACTTGGCAGCAGCAGCAAAGGCAGCTAGCCAAATTGTTGCCAATATTTATTGTAGCCACAAATGTGCTTGCAGATACAAATGTTGCTGAAGCCAAAATGTTGCTCAGGCACAAATGTTGATGAGACACAAAAACTTGCAAATGTTGCCAATGACTACAAATGTTGCCAGGCCACTTGTTGTGTGCGACATGTTGCCAATGTGCATATTCAATTCCTTTTGTTTTGCTCTTTTTTTTTGCACCCCTAATCTTAATTTACATGTCAGTCATGTGTGGAACTAGCATGTGGCATTGTCAGATTGTAAGATTGCGGCACGGCGAGACACTGCGTCAGTGTGTGGGTGTGAGTCTGAGTGTGACAATGCGCTTTGTGTAGGAGCCTCGTGCCTGGAGCCATGACTTATCTTCGGCATAACAGAGGCCGAGAATGAGGAAGCGGCTTCGGCGGAAGAGCATAAAGGAAGCTATGGAGCGTTTACCGTGCTGGCGATTAACTCGACTGCAACTCGAAAGGACCGAGGCAATTAACTTGAACTACACGCATGTGTGTGCGAGTGTGTGCGCGTCATGGACATTGAAGCCGCAGCTATTGTGCATGTCGCACATGTCGTATACGTGTTTAGAGTTTCGCTTTGTGTGCGGCACACTTTTATTATCATTTCGTGGCCACCCTTCGCTCGCTTGCTTGACTTATCATCCATCCAGTGCTCCATTCTCATTTTGGCATACGCACGCAAGCGGAAAAGGAAAAGGAATAAAGTGCCGGGACACCCTGAAGGATGTGAGTGATGTGTAGGATGCCATGTAGAAGTGTAGGACGACTCTCTAATTCACTTAATGCCCGCCCTTTGCGACGGTCGACGGTCGACGGGCGATGGGACGGCTCTGAAGTTTAATTCAATTTGCAGCCGATGTGCCAGTTGGTCGCCACTTTGATTGCCTTGTAACGGGACAGCGGAGAGCGCAAATTATAATGTGCTTGTTGTCGTTGTTGTTGCGCTTATCGCCAGCCCATTTGGCCGCCTAATTTATGCATTAAATTTGCATTTTACAAACAAATTTCGCATATGATCTGTGACACGTTTAAAGCACGCAAAAATGAACGAGCCACGGCAATTCCCAGCTGCCCTCTGCCCAGCCCGAACTGGCGCCAAAAACTTTACCAATTCGCTGCGAATTCTCTCGTTTCAAATTCCACGCCAGCCACAGCAGGAAAACATTGAGGAGGGAGAGAGAGACGGGGCCAGCAGCAATGCTATAAGCGAGTCAAGGCAAATGGTGTGAAACAAGAAATGTCAAGTTCTGCAAATTTCCATATCCATATCCACGATATTCGTTTTTGTGTATGCATGAAGTTGTTACAGCCGTTTTTGCCGATGCCCTAGGAAAAGCAGAAGAGGGCGTATTTGTGAATTGAATTTTTTGGTACACGCAAAATACGAACAAAGCTGCACATAATCGAAAACTTTACACAAACACTGAATTTTACAGATTTACTAAACCAACTTTTTCTCACCAGTAGCCCAAACTGAGCTTGCTATTTTTAAAGCTGAAATCAAACAATATTTCAAAGTCTTTCCCTTCGCTCGACTTTGATTGTTTGAGTTGGGCAAAAAGCCGTCAACAGGAACGGCAATCAATCAAAGTTCTGTTTGCTTATCTGAAAATAGACTGCAGTCTCTGCTAAATATAGGGTACTTGTCATTCAGGCCAATTTCAGCATTGATTCGGTTTTTATTTCCGCGTTTCTGGCTGACTTTTGTTTTTGTGTGTGCGGCAAGCTGAGATACACATAGTTTCATTTATCTTTGCAAAGTCCTTAGGAACAAGCCCAAGCAATGTGCAACTTCAAAGCGACATTTGATTTATGGACAATGCCAATGTGCACATTTATTGCAGGCCGAAGCGAGGGGGGCGGGCCGGCGAAGTTGTTACGCTGGGAGCAGAAGTTATGATGACTTGAGGCGTGCCACACCCACGCATACAACGTAAATTTATATTTAGAGCGTTGAATGTCTGACAGGAACTGAGGGCCGTCTGGGCAAATGGCAAACGGAAAAGCGGCAACCAAGTTTTCTCCCGTGAAATGGGCCTCGTATGCTTAGGGATTTTACGAGCGACAGCAACCGGCGAGCAGTGGAAAGGGTGCTGGAGGGGGGAATGTTTTTACAGGCGTCGCAAATAAACAAAAAATACATTGACCTCTTTTGCGCCCCAGACATGGCACGAAGCAGCCCCGGCCATATTGCAAGGCATGCAATAATTTTCATTGGCGGACAGAGTGTCTGGATTTTCACAAAGGAAAGGCGCAACCTTTTTCCCAGTTGGCCAGAGCCTTTGTTAGCCAAACGTGCGAAAGTAATTGCCACTGCCACAGCCCACCGAGGGGGGAAGTCGTCGGCAAAGTTGTAGGGATGTAGGTCAAGTGTCCTGTATTTCATTCATGTAATTACATTTCATGTTTAGCTTTCAGTTGCCCGCTGCTCCTGCTGCTGTTGTTGCTGTTGCGTCTTGGATTTCGCGCTGTCAGCTTTGTGTTGCTTAGTCCTCATCTCGTTGCTGGCTCTCACCCTGCAATCGATGGATTACAGCTGCAGTTGTTGAAGTGTAATTTAGTCATTGCTCAATGCATTGCCCTGTGTCGCAACTACAGCTGGGGCTGCTGCAGAAGCTTAGACAGCGACTAAGCCAGGTTGCAGGGTTGAGTTAGAGTGCCACATTGTTAAAGTTTTATGGTCGCAACTTGGTGGGCGAACAATGACGCGCAAAAATAACTGAAGCCATAGTTTATATATATATGTGTACAACAAACTCGGCGCGTAAGGACCTCAGCTTGGTGTCCTTCAAGCACACACATGCGCGAGTGTGGGGCAGCCAGGACGACCACGTCATCGTTTGGTGACCAGAATATCGCTTAGATTCGAGTATTGTTGCCAAACTGTTTCGCTTGTCAGCACGCTATTATAGCGACTACGTGTGTGTGACTGTGAAAACAACACACACTGTTTCGACTGGCTGCGATAACATTTAAAACTTTCGCCCCAACACTGCAGCCAGTGATGTTTATAGCAGATATTACGTATACGCCGCGCACCACATCAACTTCAATCAACAACAAGCCATTTTGCAAAACAATTTGGCGGACTGGGAACTGGCTGGCGAAACAGTTAAGTTGATTACGCATTTAATTTAAAGGCGACGGTAATTAATTTAGGCAAATTAAATTCACGGCAGCTAATCAAGAAGGCGACGCAAAAGACGAGAGGCAGAGTTGCTTGAACCTTGTCTATTTTTAGTCGGCAAGAACAAAAAAGTGCCTGCAATTAGCATAAATTTGCGATGAATCAATGTGCCGGCTGCCCGTGAAACCAGAGGAGCTTGAGGCGCCACATGGCTCAGTGTGGCGGCCATTCAAAATCGCTCCGGTTTCAGCTCAGTGCGTAGGCCAATCATGAGGACCACGCCAACCTCAAAGGGAGGCCAGCAACAGCCGAAAGAACTTTAATAAATCAACATGGAACCACGCAAATACCGCAGGAATTATACGTTTATTGCGATAGAGTGAAACAAATAGCCTGACAAATGCCAGGCAAGTTCTGGGAAAAAAAAAAATATATTCCGCTTCGATTGGAAGCATGATGATGTAATAATGTAATTAAATATTAACATATAAATCAATTGTGGTACAAGGATTTGCTGCATATACTATTAGCTAAGTGAATGATAAATCAATAGCTGGAACTTCAACTCGTATATACCTTTCACTGTGCGTCGAGCTGGGTATCTGTGTGTTGTCATGATTATAAACATAATGCCGACTTTCGCGTCCAACAGTTGACATTTATTTGGCAAGCGAATTGAAAATTTTACGTCTGGCCGCGATGTCCTTGGCAGGACGATAGCTGTGCTGCGCTAGGCACAGTTGGACTTCAAATGGGTAATTAAGGGCCACCAGGAACCGCAACTAACAACGTCAGACGCTGCTGCCGCTGTTGCCACTGCTGCTGCTGTTGCTGCTGCCCCCATGTTATGCATATTTAAATTGGTTTTATTTTTTTGCGGTGCTTTGTATTTTGTTTGTTGCTGGCCGCTAACCATGGCCATGACTACAGTAATTTGGTGCATGCCCCACGCTGTGGCAACAGCATAATGAAAACGAAATGAATACGAAAATGAAAAGGAAAAGTAATATTCCAAATGTATTAATGCATGGCGTAGAGTCGCCGCAAATTGCGTGCAAAAATCATGGTCGCGATTAAGTGAAAATGAAGCCTGATTAATTACCCAGCGATTGTGTGTTGTGTGTTCTGTGTTGTTGCTGCGGTCTGTCAAGCTTGCCACATGCTTTGGCCCCAGATTAAGCCAAACAAAAGCCTCCAAATGTCATATTTTATGAGTCGACTCGGTTATTGTTACGAACACGCATAAAAAGAGCACAACAACAACAACAACAACAAAATAGAACAACAGTGCCAGCAAATAAGTGAAAAAGTGCCCGAAAAGTGCGTCCCCGAGTGAATGTGCCATGAAATTTCATTGCAGACACTTTACAAGCAGAGCTCTCCACTGGCGACCACAAAATTTAATTAGCCTGCTCCATGTTGAATTCCCCTCGCAACACAATTAGAAGCGGCAATTAGACTGGCCAAGATAAGCGCACAAAATGCGCACAAGTTAAACAGACTTTTGAATTTCATCAGCAGCTTTAAGTGAAATGCAGCACAAAGCAGTAAATAATAAAGTGTAGGGATAAATTATAAATCACTCAAGCAGTCAATTATTATTGAGCGCCTTAGCACAATAAAAATGAAGATGAATCGAGTTTTTATTGTAATAAACTCATTATTGAACACATTATAAACTTGATTGGGTCGTTCCCTAATCGACTGCGTTTAGCTTGAATCAAATCATTATTTAGTTAACACAAATTTGAACAAGCCATAAAGCAATCGTAAAAAATGAAGAGTGAAATGCGATCAGGAATGAAGCACATTCAATTTATGGATAATAAATAATGCATGGCCCAGCAAAATATGCGAATAAACACAACGAAATTCCACAATCTTTACGCTTGCCAGCCAAATATATTGGCTTAAAAGCTTAGCCCGTTCATACATAGCTGAGGTCATAAAACCCTTGACAGTTACAGTCACAACAAGAGCAGCGCCAACAACAACAAAACTAACAACCGTAACTGTATGTCAATAAAAGTGTCAATCAAATCAATGGACAGGCAACATACAACCATTTTTCATACTCGTGTGTGTGTGTCAAATATGTGCCTGCTGTTGCATACTTCTGTAAGGCGAACGCCATTTTGTGTCGGCAACAATAACAAAATGGAGAAAGACCGGCATTTTTTTGGCTTGCTGAAGTTGAAATGTCCTTCAATTGTATGTCGGATAACTGGATGCTGGCGTTGACGAATTCAATTTCATTTTATTTCAAAAATATCAATATGTTTTCTATAAATACTTGTGCCGCAACTGAAGCGAGTTACAAGACGAATACCTAGAAAATTTCAACTGAATCGAACACAGAAATTTTTTCCAATTTGACCAGCAAACTACTAAATTTGTGCATAAATTAAAGACAAACATCTTCACTAACAATTGACTTTAGTTGGCATATTCTGGACTCTTCAACTCTAGTTTATTTTCATATTGTAATTCAAGCCATCAAGATGCTAATCTGTGGCACAATGTTTGCCATTTTCCTAATACTCTTTCGTAGTGTATTAAGCCAAAAACTACTCACTACTTTTTGCGTCTTTGTTCGCTGTTATTTGCGTCGAGTCGAGTTAGCTAATTTTTTGTGCAAGCTCTATGATTCGAGTTTTTCTGGCGGTTTGCGGGGTCAACGCCTGACAGCGGCATCAGGGCGATCTTGATTTGATTTTTTATGCTCAGTGGACGGCGCAAAGACTAAGCAACATTAAATGCTTGTCAGTTGAACGCAGCCAAATGGAGCCGAAAAATTGCAACTGGCAGCTGAGCTGAGCATTTAACGTGAACTTATTGTTGCTGTTGTTGTTGGCCAATATGCAAACGGCCGGAATCATTTATCAAACTTTGACGTTAAAGCAGACAAACAATGTCGACCAAAACAAATCTGTTGCCTGCAGAAAGTTGCCGGTTTTCGATTTGCCAGCGTTATTAATGACACATTCGAATCAATTTTCGGCAAAGTTTAAGCCAGCCATTGTCTTGCCAGCGAGCTTAAAGTTGGTTACAGTCTAGAGCAAACAGGTGTTGGCCACAGCCAAAATATGAATGTGTGCGCTGGAGCGCAATTTCAATTCAATATGGCTGGATACAAAAAACAGTGGAATATTTATTGTGGCACGTGCTTCGATTGCCAAGCGCCCATAAAAATCACTCGTCTGCGACACTTACATTAAAAGGCGGCAACGTCGCCTGTTCGCCACGAAATTGAATTATGCAGCAGCAGATTTTATGCAAACATGCAATAAATTTAAAAGATATGCATACTCGTAGAAGAAGCAATAGGAACATGCTCTAAGCTTAACTGCAGCTTTGTCATTTGCCAAGCACTTCCGTACGTCTGCAGCAACTGCAGCAGAGAGCTGAGACGGCAGCGGTGTCTTGTTAGGAAGAGCAAACAAGCTTGCAAGCAGATCCACTTGGTAGACAGGCTTAACTGCCAGCTGTCAGGCATCTTCGGTAGTTGTTTGTCCAATGGCTTAGCTCTCGTTGCCTGCTCTCTTTCTGCTTTTAAATATTTTATGTTTGCCACTTATTAAAGCCCTTACGGCCAACCCTGCGTATACGTAACCACTGCAGTGTGCATTTAGCACAAGCAAGCTGTTCCCTTGTAATTAAAGCAATGTACTTTAAGTTGAAGTCGAGCAGAGTCAGGGCAATACGCTTAAATTAAATTTCGGCACCCCTGCTTGCCACGTCAAACTTCAAACAAAAGACGGGGCGCAGACTGCTTATGACTGCCATGGCGAATCGAAGATTTAGCCGTAAATAACCCAAAAGCTAATACACGGGCGCCAAGCGTTAATCACTCCAAGTGCTCGAAATCAAATACAGACACCCCAACCACAAGCCCAACTCCAGCAACACCAACACCACGCGCCCTGTCCCGCTCCGCCTCTAGCTGCGAGTTGCGCTTACCCTTACTTGGGTTTGTCGGAGCCAGACACCAGCTTTAATTGCGCATTAATGTTTATTGCTTAGCGGAAGTGGCGCCATTTCCCTCTATTTATCTGACTGTCCCGCTAAATCCGCCAGCCTTCTGTCTGTCTTGCAACGATGCCCTTTCGCCCGGAGTGTACTAACTATTTGAGCCAGCTTAAACGTCAGCTCGACAGTCAAATCCCCAGTGAAGCAAGCAGCTGCCTGCTTAGCGTAGAGTGTCTTGCACCAATATATTTCATGGTGATTTGCCATAAATGTATGTCAAATTTTAGCCATAGTTCGCCTCATTGGCTCGCCAGTCATAATATTTGCTGCGCAACAAACCCCTGTGTTTTGTGTGTAGTCAGCATAACGGGCTCCTTGACAGACAGACCGTCAACGGGTTGACAAATGATATGCCTCCCGAGCTAAGCGCCAGCTGTTGCATACTTTTCTGCGCGGCCGCCATTTTGCTTTTGCAAGCAGAAACGGAAAACTTGGCTGGCAATTTATTGACGAGCTCTGAGGTTGACGTGCTTGTGGTGTAGTTGAGGGCGTTCTAGACAGACAAATGTCACTGGAAAATTTCAATTTGCATATTATTTTCAAGCATTTTAAATAACTAAAGAAAAGAATATATAAATGTAATTATATTAAGTAATTAGTTGAATTATTTTGTATACATTTAGTATAAATTTTGAAAATTTTATAATGAATATTAAATAACAAAAATCTTGGTCGCTAAAAGTTAAATGTAATTCAATCAGCGTTATTTACTTGCTGCTATTTAAAAAGATTATTGCTAAGCATTATCAACGCGAATTCTATTTATAGGCAATCGACTTGCGCCCATTTCAGCAGCATCCATTAAGGCTCAAGCTAATCTGCGACACGCTCACTTAATCTTGTTGCTTAGTTGCGCTAATGATAGCATTTTTTACATTCCTTGACTTTCGACCTTTTCGCAAATCTGCAAGATGTAACTGTAAGTGTATTTAAGTTGCGACAAGCTTAAGAACATTCGCTTTACTTTCCTTGTTTTTTTTTTTGCAGTTGCTGTGCTCTCATTTTTCCAGTTTGGTTTTTCTTCTTATGCCGTTTTGTTTCATTAATTCTTTGGGTTCTGGGGCACTGTGGCTCTGTGGTTGGGTTGCTATGTGGGAAATTTGTATTGTGTTTCCTGCTTTACTTTCGCAGTAAGCTCAAATACTTCCGCCTGTTTGCGCGCCATTCTGGGTCGCAATTTATGGCGCTAGTTTGCTGCCAGTTTCCGCCGCATTTCCCCATATCCATGGCCATGTTCATGTCCGTGGGCTTTAAGTTTTTAAGGCATGACTGATTAATTGAAATGCGCTGTGCGCTGTGCGGTGGACAACCTTTTGACCTTTCTATTGCCAAGCTTCGTGGCATTACACCCATCAATGTGGCGCCGGGGAACGGCAGCTTAACGCCGACCTGCTGTCAAGTTCGCTGCGCCGATAACACTTTGATTTGTTTGCACAAAACGGTTGCGCAAACGGCGCAGATAGCAGGCCGTTTTCGGCCATTCACAGCCCCCCCACAGCATTTCTCATTCAGATAACACATAAATTCCGGTACAACAACAATGAGCTAATAAAATTCCCCAATAAAGTGAATATGACGGAGCAAACAAATACTGAGGTAGGTCAGCGGTTATCAATGTCCAGTTAATCATGCTCTCGCACGCCACTGCAGGACAACACGGTGCTGTCGCGCATCACGCTATTCAACGAGCACGTAAAGCAGCACCAGCAATGGCAGCGCATCAATCCCTTCTCGCACTACAGCGTCAAGGACATGCCCAAGCGCTGTTTCCTCAAGGAGCAGTACGGCACTGCGCCGCCCGGCAGCCTCTCCGAGCAGCGTGCTCTGCAGGCGCAGGTGATATCGCTGCAGGAGATTCTGCAGCTCTGCGAGCTAATCAACGAGAAGTGCACAGCCAGCGATGGCACGGAGGTTAGCCTGCCGTTTGGCCAGCTGTTCGAGGTGCGTCTTCACCACTGATCACACTTTTAGGCTCAATTTCAATTAACCTGCTGCCGTTGCGCAGCTCTACAATCACATCTCCGATAAGCTGCTCGGCACACTGCTGTGCGCGCGCCGGCACAAGTACGTTGACTTCGAGGGCGAGACACTGTTCCAGGGTCGCGACGATGCCAAGCACGTGCGACTGCTGCGTCCCTTCGAGGAGCTGCGCGCCGAGATTGCGGACAAGATTGAGAGCATACGCTGCTTAACCACCGAGCGACCTGTGGAGCATCCGGAGTTGCACGACAACAACGAAGCCACCTGAGCGAGTGAGCGCGAGCGAGTGCGGGTCGCTGACCCATGTCATGTTGTGGCACACACCCAGTAGAGTGCCACGTGCGCTCGCCCGCATCCTAAGCCTTTTACAGTTAATTCAATTAACAATTTCGGCTGCCGCAAGCAGCGCGTGCAACTCAAGAGGCTTTGTCTCCTTTGTCGTCCTGACAGCCCACAGAGCTCGGCACGCAGACACCGTCGCCGCATGCCGTTGTAAACACCTGCCAGCCTGTCACATTTGCCAGCCAGCAAGGATATCGCATTTCGCACTGCGCCTCTGCTGGCAATATATTCCTATGCTAATAAATAACTTTCAGCCATCTCCTTCAGTCTGTCTCATACGTGAAGCGGAAGCAGCTGGAGTCTCAGCTGGCGCCCGAGCTCGAGCCGCGCCGCTGACAGGCGACTTCAAAGCAACACCAACTCGTCGCACAGTTGCTAAATTATTTCGTACGCGTCTACGCGTCATGTATGCGCTCCTCATATTTACCATACGTACACATTTCGACATCAGCCTGTAAGTCATTAGGCCTGTTATTCAAGCGTTGCGCACAGTGGTCAGCCACCTGACAAAACCTGCTCACCCAAAATAGTTGCAAGCTGCCTGCGTTTGCAGCGCAACAATTTATACTTTGTTGCATAGTAACCAAATCAAGTATGTCATGTAGGTCATGTTTACTATCTCAAGAGATTAGTCTTCAACTCTCTGCATGTTTAACGGTGACTTGGCAAATAGCTTCCTAAATGCTGCACAAAAGTAAGTATACACTTGGATATGTAATTTATATATGCGTAATTTCAGTGCAAATAACAAATAGTGCAATTTAATGCTAAAAAGCAGCTGAGTAAATTCAAAACAGCTTGTAAAATACATACACTCTTGCTAAAATATTACCAAGACTTAATATTCTGTTTTTGAATAACTTAAAATGTATATAAACAAACTTTAATAGGCATCATAATTGAAAAATACTTCACACGTTGTTTATATAGTTTACATACATAGTGAGACTTGTTTTTGTTATCTAAAATTAAAACAAAAGTTCATTTATAACCTGTTTATTGAAAATACCATTTGGCTTTACTATATACATACATCAATTGCAATTGTATTGCCCAACCGTCAATGCTACCTGCCATTTTGTAGTTATTTTTGATTTGTTCTGACCCACTGTGCGCCCCGCTGCGACTGTTGGGCGTGCCTGCGCGACTAATGTACCGTTGATTTGATTTTACGACGAACTGCTCAGTATCTGGCCACCCCATGCGTGCCTCCCCGTCCCCTCGTCCTCCACTCCCTCTGCAGACTCTCGTAATTTTTGTGGCCCACGCGATTGCTTTCACATTTATGGAGGTAAATTTAACTCGGCACAGACACAGCACACAAGACAGACATCAGCCAGCAGTCAGGCAGACGGGCAGACAGGCAGACATTGTGAACGCCCAATTCAACATGTAGCATGCATAATTTAGGTGTAATGCGTATTGCGTATTTGGGCATTGTCTGCTCTTTTTATGCGCTCTCTTTGGCACCTCCCGATGTACAGCTTTAAAATGCGAGCAGCCGCCTGTCACA
The DNA here is from genome assembly GCA_035046165.1 of Drosophila rubida. NCBI lineage: Eukaryota > Metazoa > Arthropoda > Insecta > Diptera > Drosophilidae > Drosophila > Drosophila rubida. The sequence continues at coordinate 12,125,433 of JAWNOF010000021.1, read as the reverse complement.
GTGGCCTGACAGGCAGACGCACAGCAAGTCATGCTATATGTATAAAGTAATAGTAGTCGTATTTAGATAATTGCATGGAGTCCCTCTTCGATGCGGCATTCGCATAATTATGCCGGGTGTGGGCCGCCAAATTCTTATTGAGTATAAACATGTTTCCGCTCTGCCAATGGAATTTTTTATGCAAATGCCAGGACACGGATCGTTGCGCACAACTTCCGTTTGGCATTTCTCGCAGCCAACTTCAAGTCGACCTCAAGCGACAATGCCTTCCCTCTCCCTCTTTGCTATTTTTTCGCTCCCTCTCTGACTGTGTAGGTGCTGAAATACTGCAGACGCTGATTGCTCAGCTCGAAAATTGTTGTCGTCCGCCAGACACCAGTGTGTGTGTGTATCTGTGTGCTGTGATGACTTCCATTGATCCCCTAGACGACTAAATCACAGCTCGACCACAACAGTTATCCACACACAGAGGTAAACAATAGAAATGGGCCAACAACGACAGCTAAAACATATGCCATTTGGTCTAGCAGCGGCTTCCAGTGTCTGTGTTTAACTTTTTGACTTGTGCCTTTCGCCACTCACTGCATGGCCAAGCAGAGTCGAGAAAAAACTTTATTTATTTTTCGTGCATATTTTAGCTTATAAATTCACAAACATATGGCCCGAAACATGCATATAAATTATTGATTCTCCCCATAGATTAAGCAGGGAGTTGGGCTTATTTGCTATTCACTTGTGCTTGTCGTCGACCAACGGCCTTTTATTATTTATGGTCGAAAAATGCAGTTTACTAAATACTAGACAAATGCTCTAAAGTTGTTTAGGCAATGAAATAAATATTTGTTAGGCATTCAATTTGCCGCAGACCTAATGTGGTTAAATTGATTGCTGTATGCAGTAAACAGTTTTACGATTATTTCACATTTGGTTACTCAGACAATGTTCAATAAAAGTTGCCAAATATTGTGACAATTCGAAACTATATTTTTCGTAGTGTACCTTCAAACCACTTTACATTTTTTGCGAATAAATTGAATGCAAATATAGAGAAGAGACAATTGATTAAAAAAACGGTTGTCAATTTTTTGCCAAATGCAGACATATACGAGTATATTCATAAAATAAAATACAACACATGTGCTGAGAGTTTAAATGCAGTCATCGACAAGTGAAATCCAACTCTTTTAAATTTAATTCGTATGTTAATACGCTTGTTTTTTTAGTAGAGAAAATATATATTCACTGTATTTGCCATCACTTCTGTTTGCCCCAGGAATATGTGAGTTTATTGAAAGGCTAAATGCATTATATTAAAAATAATATTTTCTCAGCGTTTTTTGCTGTTGTTGCAACCATCCATTTAAACTGTTTACAAGTTGAAGCTTATCAATTACGCGAGTGCAAACGAAGTTGTTTGCGCTGTACTTAACAAATTCCCCTACATAATTCATAACAATTTCAGTTGCCTTTAATACTGGCCGCGACGCCAGCAAGTGCAACGTCGGGGCGAGTAAGTCCAGTAATCATAGCCAGGCCAGTTGCCTGGCTTAAGTTGCCGTCAAAAGTGTTAGCTGATTTATAGCTAGCGAGCCAGCGAGCCAGTTAGCCGGGCAAGCAGCCAACGAAGCACACTGCGGTGTCGCTCGTCAAAGTAAGTAAGCTGAGCACACGGTGCACAGTGCGCGCTTCCGTTTCCGGCGCTGTTCCTCGAGCGGCTGTCATAGTGAGCGCGTGTGCGTTAGCGAGTAGAGTGCGCTGTTGTCAGGTTGCCGTCTCAAAGGATTTGGCAACAACAAGGTGATAAGCTGTTTCTGATTAGCTCCGCAAAAGGTCGAACAATGGCGAAAACAAAAGCATCAACCTTTGGCTTGCTTGCTCGACATCATAAAACACAGCCGATAAGACAAGCCACATGAATGCGACAATAGACATTGGGTGGAGCTCCTCACAGCCAACGCCAGCTCGGTCGGGCTGGGTCAAGGCGATTGCTGTGAATGTGGGTCTGCAGCTCATTAGAATTTTCAGCGTTTGCACAGCAGAGCAATAAACATAAAAATTATATTTGTATCTATGTTGATATTTATATTTATCCATTTGTGCATATTTGTGTTAATGGCTGGAAATGTGGCACAACTACAACTACAACTGTGACTACGTCTATTGGGCATATAAAAGAGCAGGCGAAAAGTTTACAGACGCCAAAGCCAAATGACGTAGACTCCATTCACATCTGGCCATTATCTGCAGACATGGCCATATCATAGCAATGGCTCCCACGATTTATCACCACAAACATGGTACATAGTGCGTTACTTATGCGATTCTGTTATTCTTTATGGCTCTCGATTGTCGTCGTTCGCTCCTAGCTACACTTGCTTACAAACATCCTAGCCAAGTTTTGTTCGTTTTTTCGTTGTGTTCTTTTTACAAGTAGCGCTATGAATGGATATTTCAAATGTTCCCTAGACACAGTAGTTGGCGGCGTGGAAAGGTCACGGCGGCTAACCCGACGACAATGATGAAGCACTTGGCAAATCGCACAACAATCGACCAGACAGCCGGAACTGACGGCTCTTCAGCAACTACCATTTCAGCAGTTCTATCATATTCCTCTGGCTCTCATTCTGTGTTGATTTAAGTTCTTAATCTAGAAGTAATACAATGAAATGAAATATTACATTCATCTCAGTTTTGCCATTGTCTTTGAGATCTTATAAATTGAGTTCTTTTGCGTATTTCACCTGCTTCGATTAATCAATTTTTGAATTACGTGTCAGCGCCAATGTATTACCCCAGCATACCTGAGCACTGAGCGAAAAAGTCGGCAAAAGCATAAGTGAACGATAAACGGAAAAACACTAAACAATTCGAGACGCTAATTAACAAGGCAAAATCTAAATTTGCAGCTATTTAATTAGTTCATAATAATATTTAATTTATTTTTATCAATTGTACATCAATAGATGTTTGCTAAATTAAACTAATATAAATAAGTTTCATTAATTTATTCAACTTCTATTTCAAATTGTAGTTATTATTATTAATTATACATTTCTTTAGATTTCTATAAGGGTTCTAACTAAAACCTTCATTGTTTCTTAATAGCACTGCTTGTGCTATTTCCCCAAGTGCATGTATATCTAAGCAGCATCGCTGCTCATCTATCTTCGCTCTCATATTGTTATGACACTTGTCAGGCACATGCATAGCTCACATTGTCCTTAGATTGTAATTTCTGCTGCCACTGCAGCAGCTTGCAGCTTGACTTGCCCCAAAAACGAACCCGACTTCGCATCGCGCAGCTCTGGCCCAAAAACGGAATGTTTTTTGTGCGGGTTCTGGTAAACAAGGAGCACAAATAAATAATAGATTCGGCAAAATGTCTCGACTTGCATGCTGCAGTTGAGTTTAGCATCAAATGCTGCTCTTTCACTCAGCCAACTCGTTGTCTGCATTCGGTTTTAAGTCAATTTTCATGTTCACTTTTTTCTTTTTTGTGCCGGACAAGGACGAGTAGCTGGCAACTGGCAGTTGGCAGTTGGCAGCTGGCGCTTGGAGGAAAGATAGTTTAGTTTATCAGTCGTGGCACGAGCTCAAGTTGCGACACGCCAAGAGCTGAGCGCAAATCTCCGAGTCGGGCAAAGTACAAAGCCACTGAATGCGTATTAAGTTTTCGGTCTGCGGTCAGTCGCCAATAAATCCAATGCCAGAGGGTGGCCTGAACTCCTGGCTGTGTAATTGCGCAAAGTGACATCCTCGATTGAACCTGGGAGACCATTGATACCCCGTCGACTAAATCAACTGAAAGTGTCCAGATGATTGCTTAGAAATTCCCCCACAGTTTCCAATACGAATTTGGGCAACTTTAATGAAATTAGTGTCAGGCAGCTGGCAATGAGTCGACCATATAAAAATAGCATTCGCATACGGTTCGCGCAGCGTCATCAAGCAACAATCCCGATTGTTATTCCTCTCGTTTGCCAGATGTGGGGCGCTCGTAAACCCCATCGAAGAACGAAACGCGCTAAGGCTGAGCAACAAAAAGCACTTCAAGTTTGTTGTTTCAGCTAAACATAAAACCGTGCAGAGCCAAGTTGCCCGACAGCTCAGCCAGGGAGGCGCCACCCGGTCCGCACGCGTATCCAACGAATAATAAAACTATATTTAAAACACATATAGTTCTTGCTATTTTTCCAACTGCTCTGTTTTTTTTCGTTGGCATGGCGGAAAGAAAATACCGCATAATGGCAGCCGAAACAAGTGGGAGCAGTGCCAAAAGACGCGCACGACTAACAAATACTCTATACTACACGACACGACAATGTTGCATTGTTAATAGTATAACCCATATACCCTTTCTACCTTTAAGGCAGTGTACAAAGCGCAGAAGCCGCTGCAGCTAGTTGAGATTCGCATTGTCGTCAGCTTGAAGCAGCCTGAACTTTTAATATTCACGCTTTTTCAACTTACTGTATTTTTGCTCACTTTTTTGTTCTTCTTATTGCCGCTTTTCCTTACTATGGCTTTTCACACGCCGCGTGCCGAAAACCCAAGCGAAACCAAATCAAAGGAAAAGGCACAAGAGAATGGCGAGAAAAAAGGAAGGCAAGAATCAAGAATTAATAATCAGATGCGTCAAAAGCAGCTTCAATTGAATTTGAGCGTGTATTAGGCTTAGTTCCCGCTGACGCCAAAGGAGTTGAGTTGACGCTTTTCGCTTTGGCTTCGACAGCTGCGAGTTGTCCCCGAAAAGGTGGCAACATGTTTGGCTTTGACGCTGGCTCAACTGAATTTATTATAAGCCAAGTGGAGACGCAAAACTTTGCTGCAAAATGTTGATTGAATATGGAAGTTCTAGAAGTGTATACTTCGCATATTGACAGTTTACTGTGAACCGCATGAAAGAATGAAAGCCAATATGAAAAAAAATTCCTAGAAATGAAAGCTCATGCTGAGCATTAAAACAATTTCCTAGTCGGGCGCGCACAGCAAAAGTTGATTTCGCTTTTGCAGGCGGTGTTTTTGACATCGCATTTCCGACCATCAAATTCCACAAAAGGGAAAAAGCGTGGAAATGCAATTAGCAACTTCGGTGCACATTTGATATGCATTTCAAATATTCAAGTTGATTGCCGGTGGCAATTACTAGGCATATGTGCATGCAGTCGCAACTTGGCACTTTCACTGGGGCCTCGCAACAATGTTGCAACAACACGTTCGACACCAGCGAGCGTAGTAACGGCGCCAATTGTTTTTATGAATGAAACTGCAAACAGCTGGCCGAACAGCACGCAACCGAACAGTTTCCCGAGCCTGGCAACATGGCGCATGCGTAATGCAATTGAATTCAATTCAATTGGCGGCAGCCGGGAAAAACTGGCTGATTTCGTGTGGCGGCGCAGTTGGCTGTCAGCGTTCAACGTGGTCGTGCGCAACGTGGACCTGCCTCAGGCATACGAGTATAGAGCACAATTCTCTCTCACTCAGTAGCATCTAAACGGCCACTGTGTGTGTTGTGTTGAGTGTGACGCTGTGTGTTTAAAAATATAATAATATCACTTGCCAAGCCGCAAGCAAGATGGCAACATCGAGCCAATTAAAGTGAGAGCGAGAGAGCGCCAAGAAGTGTGTGAGCAAGCGACAAAAGTGCGAGAGAGAGAAAGTGCCGATATTTTTGTGTTTATCAAGACAAATGCAGCATAAAGTGCAGGCTAATAAAATCGAAGTACTCAATTTAATTGCCCAAGCGTTTGTTTACACCGCCAAATAAACAGGAAAAAGTGTGCGGTGCAACAACACATCGATTGATATCAAACCAAAAACAGATGGAAGTCTCGCGAGGAGCAGCACATAAATTTATAAATAAATAAAACAACTATACATTTAATGTGGCTGTGTCATTAACGAGGAAGAAAGAGCAGCACAAGAAGAAAACGAAAAATCACACGAATCGTGAAAACAAATCAACAAATTAGCTCTGTCAACCTGAAGCGAATTCCAAGTTAAAGAAAAATTATCGCATACAAAGTGACAAAAGGCATTCTCTTTGTACGTGTGTGTGTGCGCGTGTGTGTGTGCGGATAATCGCACCATATATGGCTAGTAATTAGCCATAAGTGATGGCATCCCTCGGCATTGATGGCTGACATTTTTTGTGTGCGCTTGCATGAAATATGCAAATGACTCAACGCAAAGGCGCCAGGGAGTAATCACAACGACAAATGAGCTGCAGCCCCATCGGAATGCAGGCACATCCAGACTCGGAATACGACAGAACGAAGAACGCAGAACACGAGAGAGATTCAGATAAGGAGACAGTTGTACACGTTGTAAATTAAATTTTCCCCCAAGGTAACTGAATAAAACCGTAATAAGCCTATTAAAACACGCGAACATGTTTATACTCAACAAATACCCTGGGGCCATCATTTCGCTACTCTGCGGGTATGCTAGTGAAAAGAGATCGGTGTGATAGTCTTTTCAATTATTTGCACACATTCTGCGGCGTATGCGACAGTCGTGTCTTTTCTTGAGTTTCGCGAAACGATATAAAAATGTTTCTTTAAGCGAGCAACAACAACAATGTCAAGTGACTTTTTTACGATGTTGTTGAAAGCCAAATGAAAGTTCTTGAGATTATCATTGGCAATCAGCATTTGCATATTAAATGCGTATGTCCTTATGCCTGGAATTCTAAATCAAATCGAGGTACAAAGTTATAAACCATTTAGCCTCAACACGCACCACAAATATAATTAAATTTCTTGCGACAAAAAAAACACACAAATAAATTCCACAAGAGATTCTCATCTTTTTGAGTGATTTTCTTTCATTTTCGTTTATTTTTTTTTAATTCTTCTTTTTCTCTTGCCTATTGCCAGGAATGAGTAATAATAAAAAAAATGATAAACAACACGCGGCTTGTTATTTAAAATATGTAAAAGAAAGGTAAATAGCCGAAGGCGCATTCAACTGAAATCATGTAAACATTTAAGGAACTTTAAGGCTGTCGAGAAAATGCTCAGCTGCTGTTTATTATTTATTTCAATACGATTTGATGACCATTACTTAAACAACGAAATAGCCTATTGCATGTCAAATTTATTTATTTGATTTCGCATTGAAATGCAATTAAACTCAAAGAAAAGTCAATTCAATACTTGACAAATTATTTGATTTGATTTCAATTTAAATTCAAAGACTCAATGTATGCATATGCTAAATGCATTGGTCAATATTTTGAGTGAAATCCATTGGCAGATGCTGCACTTAATACACCCTAAAGTAAATAAAATGCTTATCTGATAAGCTAGTTTATTTGTTAGGCGGCCAAAGTGCTGTGTGAAAATTGAGAAAAGGACAAATAAATGCTTTGGCACATTTGCTTGCAATTCACACTCACTTATCCTTGCTTGGCAACATTTAGTTGTTTTGCTAAAAAAATATATATATATTTGGGCTGCTTTTAAATTTGAATTTTAATGCAGAGCTTAGGTCGAAAGGATTCGCTCTAAGCCCGACTGTCTGGCCGAACAGGCTGTGCTAAGCCGCAGCAAGCGAGGAGGCCTTGGGGCTAAGTGATGCATTGCAAATTGTGGTTTTGTGAGTGCTGCCACTTAATGTCGAGATTATTAAGTATACGCTGCATGGCACGCCGCATATCACACTGCAGCCAAAGCAACAGCAGCAGTCATTTACATAAAAGGCAGCAGCATCATTTGGAAAACAACTGCGTCGTCTATAATGGGGCGCACAAAACACATTACCAGACAAATACTCTCGTTGTGTCTGTCTGTATGTCCCTCTCTCTGTCTGTCTGTCTGTCTGTCTGCACGTGAAGGATGGAGGAAGTGGGCAGCGAGAGGCAAGCAGCGAGTGCTTGGGAAGAATAATAGACGTACTCGAGCATAAATCAGCAGCTTTATGTAGAGGACATGCGTAGAGGGCACCTGCGCTCATTGAGCAATCAAATTGCGCGAATTCCCACAATTATCCTTTGTGATCCTTGTGCATTCCGCGCGCGTTGCAGCCGCTCATTAAAATGGTATATTCTCGCTAGCGCAAATATGCAAATTGAAGAATAACTTGAGACTGCGATGAGCCTATGCCGCCGCCCTATGCTTCTTGCGAATTTTTCAACAACATTTCTTTCAAAATATTTCATGTTTCGTGTTTTCTTTGCTTTCGCTGAGCAAAAGCCTTGAAACTGTCAACTAAAAATAAATCGCAAGAGTTGTTTAGTCTCTCTCTCACACCCGCTCTCACTCTCTCTCTCTCTCTGTCTTTGTCATGCTTGAGCATGTTTGCAGAAGCAAGCGCTGAAATATATAATAATTATAATATCGCAGCGTTTTTCATGGCAGGCGCAGATACTCAAGATTCGTACTCATACTCAGTTGAGCATATCTCATCGTAGTATATATTTTATTTCAATTTATATGTTGTGTCGCATGCTATAAATTCTATATACCCCCAGCACATGCATCCATAAATTACTCGACTCGCCCCGACTCGACTCAACTCAACGCGATTCCACATTATATACAGACCCAGCAGCCGACGACAACAATGCCTCCAAAATCGCTGATAACTTTGCCTACAAGTGTCGCATATGGGGAAAACACATACAATGGAATTAACAAGAGGCGGCGTCGATGTCGCTTAGCTGGGCCCCACATCATTTACAGCTGGCCAACGAGTCGCATAAATTAATATACTTAAGCTTTTAATTAAATAAATTTTGAAAAAATGCCTGAGAAAAGCCAAAGCAAAACACACAAATTGCCCTCTCGCACAGTGGCGTCGTGTCGTCGTCAAGAGTTGGGGCTTCTATAAAACTTCAAGTTGCAATTAATTCGAAATACTTCAAATCAAAGTGATTCCGACTTGAAAGAGAAAGTTGGAAATTAAATTACATTCACAGAAGTTGTAAATACTCAAAATATTATATTTACAGTTCCGAGAATTGTGTAGAACATTTAACAGAATATAATGTTCTCAAACTTTCACAATTTATTAAATAGATGCATTTTAATTAACTGAAAACTTACAAATAACCGCTCGTGTAATGTAAAACCAGGGAGAGATTACAGCAATGAAAACAAATATGTGTTAATTAAAAATGGCTTTGAATAGAGATACAATTATAAATGCAATTTCTGTTTAGCTTTTCATTTGCCGAAGAAAAAGTTTTGAATTCTATTGTCCTACTCAAACGATTTTCGTTTAATTAACAGCAATTAATATTATTGTATTCGCACAGTTTGGCTATTAAAGTCAAAGTAACAATGTAAACTTAATGCGATTTGAAATGTGAAAACCATACAAACAAGTTTTATTTACTGAAACTTTCGTTTATTTATCTCGTTTAAATTTATGAAGCTTTAAACTGAATGCAATAAATTATGCGAAAGAAATTGTTGCTGCTTTCAATGGGCGTGAGCCAACAGTTGTGTTCACACATTTAAATATTAAGCATACGCCTAGAAGAGTGGAGTGAAGCGAACGCGACTCTGCTTGGCACTTGACACAAGAATATACTTATATATCCGAATTTATAATACAAAAGAGCACATGCCAAATATCTCACACCCACACAGCAGAACAGAAGAACAAGAAGAAGAAACGTAGACTAAGGGTGCGAGCAAAAACGACGAGCAGATAGAAATGAAATGCAGACTGTCAGTCGCCTCGTTAGCCGGCAAAAAAAAAAGTTTGCCATGTCCGCAAAACATGCATATAGTTTTTGCAGCTGCAAATGTTATGGAAACCTTTAGAGGACACGACTCTTGTGCTGGAATTTCAAATGCAAATTGCTTTCAAAACAATTAAGTTCAATGTCGCTTCGAAAATGAAACATTAATTGCAACTATTGTTACCCAAGCGACAGCATGTTGTTTACAATACACTCTTCCTATTCCCATTCACACATTAAATAACAGAGCGCGCCAATGGGGCGTATACGTAATGAATAAATTCATTCACTGCAAACCCCAAGACTGGAAAATGAACCCAACTTAATGCAGCCAGTAGGTGTTGAATTCGGTGTAATGCTTTTAATTATTTCGACATTTCCCAACAATTAGCACATGCTCGAGTGTAGAGGACACTCGATGCAAGTTCAATTTATGGCTGGAATTTCAATCTGGCGTTGCTTGCATAGTGTTAGTAGGAAATTATTGTAATTTATGCTCATTTAAATGCGACACATATTTGTATCTATTAGCACGCAATTAATGCGCTCCGAACTCAATTGTAATTAAGTCATTACAAATTAAGTGCTTCGCAGAATTTCACAGCATTTTCAGTTGAACAAGGAATTTGCTTTTCCATTGAATTTACAACACATTCATTATGCATATTTCGGTTATCATCATAGATGAAATGTAAGCTAGAAACTTAATACAATTTTTGTTTTGCTACAGAGTATTTAGTAACCACGTTAATAATCAACAACAACTATTATTTGGTAAATTCCAAATTGAATTTCAATTATCTAAACAGTTAATTAAAAATATGTATTTGTCTACCTGCATAAAAAATACTTATTTGTAATAAAGGCTTTTTTAATAGCAGCATTTAAAAATGTCATTGTGGCAACTAAAACATGCAAAATATTTTATGTAGCGCGCCAGGTTGCGCTGCATGGAAAAAGTGTCGCCAAAATGTACTAGCAACAAAAATGTTGAGAAACTGCAAATGAAAACAATAAAAAGTTGGCAGCCAAAAGGGTTGGCAATGGCAAACCAATTGCTTTGACCAAGTACCAGCTCACGGGTCGTCGACGTTGGTTTCCAATGTCAGAAGCATAAAAATCACGAACGGCCAGAGGCACGTGCGAGTTGTCAAGTGGGGCAGCAAGTGGCAAAAAGGGTCTAGGGCATTAAAACTAATTGACGTTATAATTGCTGGACCCCAAATCGTCAGCACGAGCAGCACACTGGTCATTGGCCACACACACACACACACACACAGGGGCGCACACGCACTCACACAAATACAGATACAGCGCTCACCAATTTTAGCATCTAATTGCCATAATCGCCTTAGCAAAGGGGACATAGGAGAGTCGCCAGTGTAGCTTGGAGGCGACTTGTGCTTTGACAGTAGTTAAACGCTCAGTGACACCTGCTGACCACATGGCGAATGCGCAACAAACCGTCCAGCCATTTAGCGTGCCACGCGACAACCGTTGTGGCAGTAACAACAGTTTAGTTATGGCCAGCAGTTGCAGTTGTGGTTACGATTATGGTTTAGTGCAAAGCACTGTTCTTTTGTGTGTGTTTTGTTGTTGCCCTGCGAGGCGATTTACTGCAGTTGCTGCGATAACAAATGTTGCATGCAAAAAACACGCATACGTCATGTTGGCCACGGCAGTGAGTCACAGCTCGTTTGAAAACCGCCAACCACAGTAGACCGCAATAGCAACAAGGGCATTTTATTTTATTTTAGCGACCACAAATCATGCCGAAACTCCGAGTGAAAGAGACAGACGGACAGACAGATAGAGAGAGAGGGAAAATGAGAGCTGGCAGCTGTTCTATTGATTTGATTATATGCGATATGCGTGCGGTCGTATTTCTCTTTATTATAATGTGCTCGTGCTTTAGGCTGATTTGTCCGAAGCCCTCATTTCGGTGGGCTTTGGAATTAATCAGCCAACAAATGTGCGAGTGCGAGTGCGAGTGTCGGAGTGCAAGTGCGTGGGAGTGTGTCTGCCATGAATTGAGGCCACTTTAATTTGATTGCTGTTTGAAAAGGTGGCATAACACAAGGTAACTTGACTATCAATGCCGTGTCACTTGAGCAGCGCTCATAATAAGTTCTCCAGCTAGTTAATTGATTAAGTGTCTGAATAACAATGAACTTATTGACAGAGTCATTGAAACGAAAACGACCCTTAATATGAACACTAAAAATAGTCATTAAGCAGTAAGTAGTAAGTACTTCATGTAATATTTTGCTAATGGTATTTTCATGAAGTATTAACAGTGGAATTTTGTAATTATTTTGTTATATGGATTTTAATGCATTCTCTCTAGACTAAAAATTCTTAAAAAGACAAATTTAACTTTGGATGCGGAAAGAAAAATGAACTTACCATTTCATTTCATTCAACTGTTTGAGAGCTTAAACGTTTTTGTTAAATAATGGGCCTATTTGCTTAACAAACAGAACTGAAAAGCTGAAAAGGATTTATTGAAAGTGTCAAGAGTGAACCTTTTCTAAAGCGTATTTACTTTGCCTTTCTCAGGTTTAGCATAGCATTTAATTTCCAGCACAAATATTTCAATTTCTCAAGAGTACCAAAATAAAACAGTTCTGAGAAAGGATTTAAAATAATGTATCTACAAATAACATATGTGAAATGCTTCGAATATTTACTCTTTCATGAAATTAGCAATAGAAGATTAGTTTGGCATTTGAGTTCGTTCACAGAAGATGCTAAATACAGTTCACAGAAAGAGCTTTTAAATTGAAGGCTTGAAATGAAGTATGAAACATGAGCATCTATTAAATTTGTTGTAGGCATGTCGGCCAAAACCTTCGACATGCTTAGTTTCTGCTTCAATTGCGGCAACAAATAAGCAACTTTGCGGCCGAAAAGTTTTTGTGCTCTATACGAATTGAGCGTAAAGTCGGTCAACAGACCGGCACAACAACAATGGCAGCCTCGTGTACTAAAGACCTTCCATTTTTCATTTCCTCTTTTGCAGCTTAAAGTGTCAGCAATAGCACTAACAACGACAACAATAGCGGCCACACTATTAAGTGAGTGCCCGAAGAGAGGAAGGAAGCAAGAAGGCTGGCAAAAAGGCGCTTAGAGCCAGCGACAAGCAAAAAGTCAAAGTCACAACCAGCGAACCAGCACGAAGGCAGGACGAACCGACGCAGGTGTGACCCGCAACAAAAACAAGTCGATTTATGCTGCGGCACAACGTGGTGGCAAACTAAATGCTTAAATGCGGCACAGTCTCGCACAGCACTTGGCCAGCTAGTTGGCACCAGAGCAAAGCAACAGTAACGCGCGTCTCCGATGAATGCAGCTGGGGCAGCTGATGGACCCGGCATAATGCCGCCGCCAGCATCCGCCGAATACGACTGGACGCCCATCAATGTGGATCAGTTTCTGGCCAGCGCGACGGGCCAGAGCCAGGAGGATGCGGTGCGCTACGAGCTGGCCGACACCACGGGCAGCACGCTCATGCCGCTGCTGTACGATGCGGGCCAGCAGCTGCTGCTGTTCAACAGCAGCTATGGCAGGCCGCACAACAGCAACGGCGGCCAGCACAGCAACTACAACAACATCAACTACAACCTGAACGGCAGCCATGCCGATCTCTTTCCCATGTACGACGACATGGGCGAACCGAACTGGACGCGCACCTGCGACGAGGAGTACAATCCGCACCAGGAGGACAATCGCATCGAGTTCTGGGTCTGCGGCGTCATACTGAACATCGTCTGTGTGCTGGGCCTGCTCGGCAATGTGATATCCATGATCATACTGTCGCGCCCACAAATGCGCAGCAGCATCAACTACTTGCTGACGGGGCTGGCACGCTGCGACACCATGCTGATCATCAGCTCGATGCTGCTGTTCGGCATACCCTCGATCTATCCGTACACCGGCTATCTGTTTGGCTACTACAACTACGTGTATCCGTTCATATCGCCGGCCATGTTTCCCATCGGCATGATAGCGCAAACGGCGAGCATTTACATGACGTTCACGGTCACCCTGGAGCGCTACGTGGCCGTCTGCCATCCGCTGCGCGCCCGCGCCCTCTGCACCTACGGCCGTGCCAAGATCTACTTCATTGTGTGCGTCTGCTTCGCGCTCGCCTACAACATGCCGCGGTTCTGGGAGGTGCTCACCATCACGTACACGCTGCCGAACACCACGCAGGTGCTGCACTGTGTGCGTCCGTCGCCGCTGCGTCGCGATCCCACCTACATCAACATCTACATTCATTGGTGCTACCTGATTGTCAACTACATCATACCGTTCCTCACGCTGGCCATACTCAACTGTCTGATCTACCGGCAGGTGAAGCATGCGAACCGCGAGCGGCAGCGGCTGTCGCGCTCCGAGAAGCGCGAGATCGGCTTGGCCACCATGCTGCTCTGCGTGGTCGTTGTGTTCTTCATGCTGAACTTTATGCCGCTGGTGCTGAACATTTCGGAGGCATTCTACGACACGATCGATCCGCGCTTGACGAAACTCTCGAATCTGCTGATCACGATCAATAGCAGCGTCAACTTTCTCATCTACATCATTTTCGGCGAGAAGTTCAAGCGCATTTTTTTACTCATTTTTTTCAAGCGACGCCTGAGTCGTGACCAGCCGGATCTTATACACTACGAGAGCTCCATATCGAACAACGGCGATGGCACCATGAACCATCGCTCGTCCGGCCGCTTCTCCAGGCACGGCACCCAGCGCAGCACCACCACCACCTACCTGGTGACCACCGGCGGCATCAACGGCGCGGGCGCTGGCATCGGGGGCAGCGGCAACAGCAACTCGATGAACAGTGTGCGCCTCACGCAGGTGTCGGGCTCGCCGGGCCTCGTCAAAATCAAACGCAATCGCGCCCCCTCGCCGGGTCCGGTGGTCTACTATCCCGCACCGCGTGAACTGCAGCGGTCCGTGTCGACGACGAATTCGACAACCAACAACAACACGGCGCTGGGCTTGGATTGGACTGTGGATGGCAAGAAGTTGGGGCACGTGTCGTCGGGGTTCTAAACTCTGCGCAGCGTAGTGTATAGTAATTGCTAGTCAGTCTGTAAATACGAAGAAAGTACTATGTATAAGCTTACGACATACTTAAATTATGATTAACTGAGCGCGCCAAGCGTCGCGTTACTTTGTGATAAGCGTTAAGTGTTACTATCTCTCTCTCTCTCTCTCTCTCTCTCTCTCTCTTCCTCTCTTCCACACTAATACACGCATGCATAGCGAAAAAAGTACGGCAAACTCTTGTTGGCTAACTCAATCGATTAATCAATTACCAATTAATGCTCGCTAATTTTTCCAATTACTTAATTATCAATCTATTTCCTATATCTTTGCTAGCTGCCAGCAGTTTTCTAAATGAAAGACTGACTTCCATAAGTCCAGAATGGAAACTAGAGCTAGAAAGTCGCTTTAGGGAATAATTACACTTTAATATCGCGTCGACACACAACTTTTACTGTTAAGTAGAATAGTGTCGTCGCAAAGATTTAACAAGTACGTCCTAGATATATGTGATAAAATTTACGAGAACATTATAACGTCGAACACTGTGGAGAATCTCCGCAAATACTGCAGTTTGTGTTTAATTAATTTCCAATTTGTCTAGCAAATTCCTTGCAAAGTTTCCCGTCGAACCGACAACAAGACTTTGCTGTACTTTTTTACTAACACAGAACCCTTTATTTTTCATTTCCCAGCTTATTTGCGAGTTTCTTCTGTTACTCAATGAATTGAATTTGTTACAATTTCGCACTAAATTAAGCTGTAAAACTTTTCGTATGCTTCTCCAACGCCATAGATAATAGCAAAAAAAAATAAAAACACAAAAAGCGAAATAAATAAAAAGGGGAAGTCCGGAATGCGGCTGACCCAGCGATGTTGGAGGCGAAAACTTTTATTTATTAGCGTCAAGTTTTTGCTTTTAATTAAATATACTTTCTGCACTGCATTTTTCAACAAAACTTGATAAATGATTTTCGTTTCTTTTCATCTTCCATCCCGCTTACTTCGACCTTTCTTTCTTTGCCGATTGGCTGACCTTAAATTAGAGAAAAAAGTTTTACTTTTTTGTTGTTGCTGTACTTTGTTATCGATAGCTGGTCATATTTTGTCGATTGGGCTTTGGATGCAACGCTTCAAATATGTCAACTTGTCAGAAGAAAGAAGAAAGTTGAAAAGTTAACCCAAAGTTCAGTTAACAAAAGGACGATAAATTCGATTAAATGGGTCGCTTTGCGAATCCGCCCACAAAGAACTAAACTCATCCACACAAATAGCTCAATTTAACACACACACACTCACACATACTCACACACATACGCTTTGCTATGGTAAAAGACATTTTCAGGTGTTCAAAAATTGAATTTATTTAAACTTTACCTCCCAACAACGTTGCTACTCTTTAAATGAAACTAATGCAAAATGTAAATAACTAATAGACAACTCGCATACAAATATATTAATGATTACATTAGCTAATGCAAAGCATAAATGGCATAAAATTAAAATGAAAACAAAACGAAAATAAAGAGATTCGACACTAAATATGATATACATTTAACTTAGCCCTAGTTTAGTTTTAATCGAAAACTCAAGTTAAATATTTGCTCGAGATATTCAATAAAAGATACATTTAAAAATTGCGCAATTGAAACTGAAACTGCATTTAATTCGAGCGATAAATTATTCACATTTTAATAGCTCTCCCGAGATAGCTCGTTATAGTTAAAGTTTACTGTGCCAGACAGATTGAAAATGGTAACGAGCACATTCTAATGGCCACTTACAATTCAATTTACAAGCACAGTCCACAGTGGGCGTGGTCAACGA
Organism: Drosophila rubida; assembly: GCA_035046165.1. Classification (NCBI taxonomy): domain Eukaryota; kingdom Metazoa; phylum Arthropoda; class Insecta; order Diptera; family Drosophilidae; genus Drosophila; species Drosophila rubida. The sequence goes on along the minus strand of JAWNOF010000021.1, from coordinate 12,108,860 downwards.
AAAAACCAGCAGCAAAATAACTGCTCAGCTGGGCCAACCTCAGCACCTGAGAATGACTTTGGTGGCAGGACGTCGGGAAGGCAGGCGCTTAAGGGAGCTTTTCGTATTTGCCTAGTATGCTAAGCACGTGGTAAGAGCTGGGAGTTTATGTCACCAACAAAGGCATTTTAATAATAATCGCAAGACTAGCAGTACAGCAACTAAGTTATGCACTGAACGACGCCAAGACACCCTGCTAAAATGTAAGTAATGCGACGACTTATTGGGTATTATCATAGCATGTCCTTGGGACCACGTTTAGCCACGTTATAGCCGTTCCCAATTGAATTACGCGAGTGACACGTGAGCTGGGGGAGAATACAAAGATCCAAATAAATGCACAACTAATTAAAATTGCAAAATTTATGCATGCACAGAGTGAGGGCAAGCGCCAAGCAATCTGGCACGTTTATGCGGCGCTCCCCAAAGTATGCTATGAAAATTTGCCACTGCGACAAAATGGCTAGCGAGAGCGCTGTGTTTGCCTTTGTTGTATGTTAACTTTATTACGCTCGCAGCATTCGAGTGTCGCTTGGCTTTGTGATAAAGACTATAAATCAGTTTGGATAATGTCAACAGTGGGAGCTGCACAGCAGCAACCCTCAGTAGAGTTATTTTGTTCCTCTCCTTTTTTTTATGTTTTTAGTGTTGATGACTTTCTGTTTCGTCGTCGCCGTCGTCATAGTCAGCGTCATCCAGGCAGAGTCTAAACAGTTTGATGTGTTTTTAATGCCACAGGGATTATCGGTCGGTAGCACCGAAAAGATGATGATGAGTTTATGGTTCTCTCGTATTGTGTTTGCCGCTGCTTTTGACAAATTATACATAAAGTTGTGCCTTTGTGTTCCACACTCCCGCCCGCCACGAGACACAAAAGTGTTGACCCCGTCAGGCAGTTTGTTAATTAATTAGCCGCCTTTGTTAGTAACAAGCGCATCGAAGCTGTAGAGCTTCCAATTTAATTAATCTCCGCCCAAGTGATGCTCTTCCACAAAAAGCACCACAGCCAATCCTACAGCATAAAGTTTTTAAAGGCATTTCCACGTAAACTATTTAAACAATGCCCCTGCCAAGGCACACTCAACTTCCGCTCCATAAGTACAAATTCCCCGGGCTCCACTTTACGCCCGAATTACAAGCAGTTGCCCCGAGTGCGGCGTCGCATAGGCACTTCCACGTCACTATCTGGCAACCAACATCTCAACCATCCTTCGGCTATGCAGTTAAGTATAAGTACTGCTGACTGCTGGCAGTCACAGTTGCCACTCATATAATTAGCTTTGAACGGTCACAATTACTGTGGCAGGCCCACACTTTCCGCCCCCAAGCACGCCTTTAAACGCACAGCCGCTCATAGCGTGAGTATTTGTCTTTGTTTGACGTTCAGCCTATAGTCGCAATATAAACAATGGCGAGCAAACAATGACACAATATCTAAAGTAAACCTCGTGGCGCATGGATACCTAAAAAAACAGAGCAAGCAACAATACAAAAAAAAGAACAACAATCGTATTCCGAATAAACTGTGAATGTAAATTTTTCGCAACGAAATTGCGTTACTCTAACAAATCAATCGTAATCAAATTGTATCAGTAACTCATAGGAATTTATCTTGAGTACTACAGCTGCCACGTGCCACACACGAAAATAGGATTGTGTGGTATTTGTGTGTGGGTGTGTGAATTTTACCCTTTCCTTGTGCTTATCTATGTAAATTCAACGCCTAGTACAAAATTTCACATATTTGCGGTGCGTGTTTAAAGGTCAATTGTCGCCTTAAGGCAAGTGTGCGCTGAAAAGCATGCTGCAGATTTCTATCTATGGAATCCAATGTGCTTAGTGGATAGACCATCTTTATATTGTTACTTTAAGCACATAAGGAAAGCCACAGACTTTAGAATATCCGCTGCCTTCTTTTTCTAATTCATATATTTCGGCTAACTTAATCTAGTTGCGCATCAAGGAAGGCAATAAAGATAGATCACAGTGTAATGCGTACATTATAAAATGCTGCACAGTTTTGCGAACTTAGTAACTGTGTATAACTATAAATTATATTTGTAAACTCTGTACAATTTAATATTCAACTCCTATATGGTAAGAGAGCTCTCAGCTCTTGACCGCTTGCCATAAGAGCTTCATGATTGTTGCATTGTTGAAGCCGCTAATCTGTGTGGTGCAAAAGCCCAAACTAAGTATGGTAAACGCTGAGCTTTAGCAGCTGCACAAATACGCACTTGGAACTCGGAACAACAACGGAAACTCCCATATGATTCCAACCGACCACATTCAACGTGCAGCAGGCTCAGCACATACTTAAAAGAACAACAAGAGCGATAAGCGCACGTGGGAAAAAAGCGCGGCGCTTAAAAGTATGCTACACATTTTTTCCGGCCATTCTTTTAATGCCGTGCACAGCTGTCGCCAACTGTTAGCCACTGGTCACCGTTTTTATTTTTTCTGTATTTTAGGCGCCGGCTGTCGCTGGCAGGCACAGCACTTGCCACTTGCCACTCGGCAGTCGGTTCAGACTTAAGTGCAGGGGTGTGACACCAAAAAAGGAAAGGGAAGCGAGGCAACAGAAAGGCAAACCACATGGCGACATAGCGACACGGCGTCGACGCGTTGTGGCGCTGACAATATGCCGAGTTATGTATGTGGCGACTGCACTTGTGCACAACTTTTGACATAGGATGCGCAGGCACTTCAGACGACAGCCAAAAGTGGCGGCAAACAACAAAAGATGCCCAACAAAAATTGGCCACAACTCGCATGCGAATGCAACTTTGCGTGTAATAAATTATTATATTATATTATAATAATTTCGTAAGTAACATTTGGAAAACAATAACAAAAACAAGCGATTCAAGCAAGCTCAAACAAATTCCTGCAGTAGGGCTAGTGAGGGCAAGAATGTGTCGGGAACCATGGCCATGCCTAGTTCGGTGCCACTGCAACGAGCAGCCTCCACATCCTGCACGGTATTGACCCCTGTGGCCACAAACATTGACTGAAATCCGCTATTATGCGCAAACAAAATATCCGTTTTCAGACTGCAAAGATGCAAGCAAATTGAGAAATGAAGCACAACCATTGGATCCTAATTGCACTTACGTGTCACCAATCATAAGTGTTGTCTCTGGATTGATCAGCCCGCAATTGATTGCCTCACTGAACATCAACGGATTTGGCTTGCCTAATATCAGTGGTTTGCGTCCACTAATCGCCTTAATGGCCGCTATCATGGCACCAGCGCCGACGAGCATACGATTGTTGCCAATGGGATAAGCGGCATCCAGACAGGTGCCCAGAAAGAGCACTTGCTTATTGAGCAGATAGGCGCAGGCGCGAATTATGGTCTGCACGGTGAAGGTGTCGTCCTTGGCCACAATGACTGCACCCACATCGGGTTCGATTTTCATCTCCTTGGCCATCTGCAACATGCTCTTGTCACCTTGTTCATTTTTAACCATAAACGAACAAATATCGAACTTATCCAGCTCTTGTTTAATGCCCATTTCGCCAACAATGTACGCCTTCTTTTTAAACTTTTTGTTGGCCAAATAGTAAGCTATAGACATGGCCGATGTCGCCATATGACCGTCATTTAGCTGTATGCCAAAGGTACGAGCCTTCTTGATCAGCGCGTTGCTCTCATCAGACGAATTGTTGGTCACAATGAACATCCGTCGACCACTATCCTTAAGCAGATTGAACGTCTCGGGTGCTCCATCGATGGCCTTGTTGAAGTGCCACAGCACACCGTCTGCATCACAGATAATCGTCTCGAATGTACCTAGCCATTGGCGTACCCGTTGCTTTGGCAACTGGGTCAGATTAGTGAAAGTCTGTTTGAACATAGCTCAATCCGAATTTGGTGAATTAAAAGGGATCAATGTTACGAAATGCACATATTTGTACATTTCAAATAATAAAATAAAGTGTCTTGACAACATTGTTGAGGCCTACAAGTTCGGAACGTAACTTCTAACAATTGATCTATCCGAAACATGCTCGACTTTCACAAAAATTATTGCAAAGTATCAATTACACTTTTAACTTTACACATTTTCGTTTAATGTTTTAAGTCCTATTAATAATAATTACGCTGGCCAAATCTAGAATTAAAATTGACGAATTTAATTGTGGACAATTTTATCGTATTAATCAATAATGGTTACAAGGTTTTAATACTCGAACTATAACAGAGTATAGATAAGTGGACATGCAGGACACGACTTCTTACACATTTGCAACCAATTCGGCAAAATAGCTTATAAACTACTTAAATGCGTTTCATACACTTTGATATAGTCCTCAGTAGTTGCTGATGATGTTATCGTTAATGTATTCCCAGTATCGTATTTAATCAACCTTCCTCAAAACTTATCAGCCATTCTAATAATACTATTGCATTGCCTCGAAAAGCGATTCGATTTAAACATTATACATTTATTAACATAAATCATAACAAATTTGGTAAATGCGGCAAACACACACACCTAACCATTTTTGGAGGGCAGAAACTTGAGCAAATCCGCCAGCTTGGGCACATAGAGATCTGGAATCTGCTGATACATCTTTGGCTTGCTAGACTTCTGTGCAGCTGCAACATCATCCAAGCTATTGACGCCCGTGCCCACGAGCAAAGTTTGAAAGCCGCAATTGTAGCCAAAGTGAATGTCCGTGTGCATGCTGAAAAAGTGTAAAGAGTGCAAAGTATTCATTGGCATAGCAGAACTGTGTTTGACTTACGTGTCGCCCACCATCAAAGTACGCTCCGGCTTGATGATGCCTTCGCGTATGAGATGCAAGCAGATGTATGTGTTGGGCTTGCCACAGGTGAAGGGCAGCCGATTCGAGGCCGCCTGAACTGCGGCCACCATGACGCCAGCACCGGGAGTCAATGTACCAGCTGCTGCAGGAAAAGCTAGATCACGATTGGTGGCCAGGAAAAGCACTTTGCGATCGGCCAAGTAGCAGCAAGCCTTGGATATTTTGAGCGCATTGAACTTGCTGTCGATGCCCACCGCCACAGCGCCCACATCCTTGTCGAGTGGCGTGGTCAGCATTTGCTCATGCAAACTGCAGCCTTCCTCTAGTTCGTCACCAATGGGCAGCGATTCAATGCCCACAGCCTTCAGTTCTTCGGCTATACCTTGCTCGCCCACAATATAAACTTTTCGCTTGAACTTGCGCTCCTGCAGGTAGCGCGCCAAAGCCATCGATGAGGACAAAATCTCATGTTTACTGATGAGAAACCCCAATTTTTGCGCCTTAGTGCTCAGACGATTTGCGGACATGGCCGAATGATTTGTGCAGATGAATACTTGCTTGCCCATTGCCCGCAGTGCGTTAAAAGTCTGCGGAGCTTCCTCGATCACTTCCTCGCGATGCCAGAGCACGCCGTCCGCATCGAAGATGATCGAATCGAAGGACTTGAGCCATTGTTGTATGCTAAACTTGTTCAACGCGAGCAGTTGACACACTCCTTTCTTAATTAATATGCTAGGCATTGCCGCACTCATCACTGCAAAGATTAATGAAACAGATATGTTTTAAAGTTATTTTGGTTTCTATAATATTAAGTAATTGTGTTGTCGAAATTTGTATACCCCAGTTCTACATCAGTTTCGAATGATACTCGGTAATAAACTCCAATTTGACAAGAAAAAAATAAGTCACATGCTTAAGAATTAAAAAACAAATTTCAACGAAAGCAATTGATTATGAAATCTGATTTTGACAAGGGGCATCTGGATATCTGGATAAATAAATTTCGTAAAAATTGTTGGAATTTTACACACATCAAAAGGGAGAAAAATGACTAAATAACAAGATAACATAGCAGATTGGCGGACCCTGAGTACTTAAAATGTTCGAATATTTCAAACACGTCACAGCAATTTATAAATGCCTCCTAAAAGTGTGCAATGATTTTGAACAAAGAAACTGTGACAGGACCAACGAAGGTTCTGTACACAATTCGTTGCATACCTCCAGGCGGCATTCTTTATTGCTAAGAAAAATACTTGTGCAGCTAGACTGCCTTTATAACTGTCAAATAATAAATAGAATTGCAGACCTTTCGCTAATCATTAATTAAGTTCATTAGGCCATTTCTTCGCCGAACGTCAACTCAAACCAACTCAAAAATTCGCCTCATTGTATAGCTGAAGAAGAAGTGTTAAAGTCATTTCAAAGTTAGCACTGCCTTGTCGCCATTGCCGTTGCCATTGCTGTTGCCGTTGACGTTGACACTGGTTTCCCAGGAGCCTGAAACGGCAAGGACATCGTTGGCGCATTTAAATCACTGAACTTTGCACATTTGTTATTTGGACATTGCAGGCCAGAGACTGGCTGGCTGAAAAACACGACTAAGTTGTGGTCCGCGCCCCCCTTTGGCTGGCAGAACATCGAAGCGCAACTTTTAATTGAGCGCAATGAAATAGGCAACTTGAAAGGCGAATCTTGAATGCGAATAGCGTGTTCTCGGCTCTCTGGTATGCCGTCTGGCGTGTCCTGTGCAAATCGCCAAAGCACCAAAGGCTGTCAACGTCAGGCGAGGTGACACCCGTGGCGCCAATTAAAATGGCATTTGACTTTGTTGTTGCCGGCCAACAACAGCAACAGCAACAGCATCAACAACAGGAACGCCAACAATGAACATTAATGTTCGCGACAGATACTTAAGCATGCCTAAAATCCGACATTTGTCCGGCCGCACCTTGGCATAAATTCATTAAAACGTGTTTGCCCAACGGCTATTTGGCTATTTGGCTTCGGGCCTCGGAATGCGCATAAATCTGCCGCAATTTAGCGGATTTCTTTTCGACCGCGTCAAAGAGCCCACAGCGATCCGGGCCAAAAGCATTTCCGCCGCAAAGCTCTGCATTTCGTTCGCAAATGGCATCGCCGCAACACTTTTAAACGCTCACTTAAAGCGAAAATAGAGCCGCAAAAAAACTGACAGCAGCAATTGCTAGAAACGAAATTACGAAACAGAAATTAAGCAGCTTAACTTTATGTGAACATTTTAAATAATTGCATTTCATTTAATAATCAAATAAAGCAGCTTTAATATATTTTATTTATTTGCTTTCAATAGTACGGATAATCAATATAATTCAAATGTATTTCAAAGTTTCGCTTCAAATTTCTTTAATTTTCCACTTGCACGACTTTCCATCAGTTTTTCGAAATGCATGCTTGTTGCAGAAAAGAAAAACCATTTAGCAAAAACAAAAATTGTAGCAAATTTAATTATTATAAGAAAAGTTCCTTCGGCAGCCTATGTTTTCCGATATTGCTGTTGTTGTTTCGAACTGCTGTTGTTAGGGGCAGACGCAGCAGCGTAGTTGTCAATAGAACACGCCCCGAAAGCCTGAAAGCCAAAGAAACCAAACGAGGCAAGAACCGAAACTTTTTTATTAAGTTTACAAGACGAAGTTAATTTCTTTGGCGCGTGTGGCAATGCTCGCCCAGCCTAATTAATACCTCGAAGCGCACAACAACAACAACTATAACGGCAGCGACAGCGGGGAGAAGAACTTGAAAAACAAGAAGAAATTTTACTTGATTTATATGCTAATTACTGGATTGCAACACACAACTTAGCTCAGCTTAGCTCAGAGCAATTACAATCGCTGTCAATTACAAGTTAAAATTCAAGTTTCGGCTCCTAAATGATTCCTGTTGGCCAATTTGCCACTTGTGGCAGTTTTTGCCATTATCTGGCGACAGCAGGCCGACGGAATGGCAACAAACTTTAAATTATCCAATGACTAGGCATAAATCATGCACAGATACCATCATCAGCTGTCTCCAACAACTCGACCAGCGTCTCAGTTATTGGAGGCCTGCGGGCCTGAGCTCGAGATTGAATTTGCCTGGAGTATTGTGATTGCGCTGGCCTCCTGCTTTGGCTCCGCTCGATGGCGTAATTGAAGTGAAAACAATCTCGCAGAGTGTTTGCCGCTTTGACTGATGGCCGCACTGTGGCATGCCTGCGAAATTGCAATCTGGCTGCACACTCTTCTATCAATTGAAATGTTTTGCAGTTACTGAATACTAAGAGGCATTCTTTCTTCAACGTGTTTGTTAGCTAACAACAAAACGCAGACTTTGTGTATACTCTAACAGGGAAGTCACCAGCTTCCACTTGTTGCCTCAAGTGCTGTTGAGCAGTGGAAATAAATAAATTCCAGCAGCAACTCCAGCACCTGCATAGTTGAGCCAACTAAATAGCAATCAGTGCGCCTTGCTTGGCTGTACAAAAGGTAAATGCAAAATACTAGAATTTCCATGTTCTCATCGCATTCCCTGCTCCCACACTGCGTATACGCAATGGCATTTACCAATGCCAGCGTCCAATACTTTTTGAGCTTGTGGCATTTGGCATTTGGTGGTTTGTGGGCGGATTAGTATTAAATGTGGACACATTTACAACAAATTATCGCACATTAAGCGACCGCAATTTGTGTCAAATTTGGCCACATTAATTTAACTGCTGCACGAAATTATGCAAACGACATGCCAAGGACCAAATGTCCCACTAAGTATGTACGAATATGAATATCAAATGGCCGGCTACGGCGATGAAGCATATTCTCAATCGAGTGCATTTCCAGCATTTTTTAATATGATGAATATTCATTTTATGCACTTCATGCGTCAGCGAACGTTCAATCGCAATCTGATTGCCAACATAGTTGATGGATTGCATATTAAAATGTTTTATAATCGCATGCTTCACTTGCAGCTGTGCGAATGCTACATGCGCTAGCTTTAGACGCACATAAACATATTTCAAAGAGTGCAAATTTTAAACAAAATTGTTGTGAACTGGAGGGGTCTTTGTAAATGTGCAATTTAAAATGTAAATGCATTGATTAATATATTAAATAGAGAGTATATAAAAGTGTAGCAAAATTGCACTACGCAGTGTTGAATGGAGGTCTTAAACTATTCGTCGCACAAAAGAAAGCACTCAGAGCCCAAAGAAGAGAAGTCAAACATATTTCATAGCAGTTTCTTTCCGCTGGATATTGATGCTGAAATTGCATTCAGCACTCGACCGACTTCTGAGTAAAAAGTTCGAATGGACTTTAAGAGTTCGCATTATATTAAATATTTAACAACTCGGACTGTGTGCAATTAACATGAACCGCAACATGCAACGTCAATCAATGTAATTTATAACGCAGCCAAAGCAAACTTTAAGCCGTAATTTCCGCTGCTGCGAAATCAGTGCAAGCGCTTTGCGCCCTAGCTATGACTCCGGCAATGGATCCGTATCTGTATTCCGTTTTTGCGCCCCTCCGACCGCAACTCATGTGTGTTTGTGTTTGTGTTTGCTTTGTGTGTGCTGTTTTTCAGCGTTACAGTTGGCTCCGTTGTTGGCATTGCCATTTGCATTCGTGTCCGCCGGCGACCGGCCGCACAAAATGCCGTTTCGTTCGTATCATAAATCATTTTAGCCGCACAGTCGACACTGAAGATTGGCGCACAGTCTGTGATTTAAAGGCTCGCCAAATGGCTTCGTTCGATGTAAACGCGCTAAATGCTCGGAGTCTTCGAACGTGGTGCTAGCAGTCTGTATCTAATCAGCCCACCATGTGTATCACATGGCGTATGCTTATTATTTGTGGGCGTTTGACCCAGTTAGCTAACAGGGCCCTGCGCAACATTAATGGCCATTTAATTAATATCACAAATTGTGCTCCTGTTGCGAATTCTCTTTGCCGCCGTCTTCAACATTTACTTTCACTTTCGAAGCGAAAAGAACGCACATCCGTCGCCGCATCCGCGGCCACATCCGCCAACGTTGTGTGCCGACCAATCATCGTTAATCAATTAACTTTGGCGCTTTCAATATGATTGCTCGCAAGTTCCCTTCCTTTTCTTTTCGGGTCTAAGTCAAGTCCAGACGCCCTGCCCGCCGCCTGTCATGCGCCAATTTAATTAATGATCAAGTGTCAACAAAAAGCGGAAGTAATCTCATATATTATATATGTAGCGTGAGAGTATTGAATTTCATTTCGGCCAAATCGTAATTGGCAACACGTGGACAACTTTTCGCCTTCGCCTAGGCAACCCAGTTGGCTCGAGATAATCGTTACAATATTGTTTACAGTTTGTTTCACCTCCACTCAACTACGTCACGAATAGAGTCGCCCAACAGGTAACATGGACTATCAAAGCAATCCCCTGGGGGAACCATCGATGCGGCAAAGCTGCTTGCAACAACTGGCGTACTTGTTACGTTCTCTATTTCTCAGTTTGCAGCACTTCTGGCCTTCGCTTTTGTAATCTTTTGAGACCTGCAAGTTATGCACAGATTGGCAGCTCCGCAAATCTACAATGACCAGTTGCGTTCATGTGGTAACTGCCTTCCTCTTTTATGCTCTCGCTTTGTGCCTCTTCAACTCTCATTTTTCAACTTCTTTGCTCAACCACTTTTCTCGAAAACTTGGGGGAATGGAAAGTTTTGAACACGCATCTTCAAGAGTGACCTCTCCCTCATTCTTTGCGTCACTTGCTACTTCGGAGTGTGGCCACTATATAAACTTTCAACTACTTATTATGTATCGTCATTTTTGTGCTAAGAATTTCAACAGACAAGAAGTACTCCAATTCAAGAAAGACTTTCACGTTGTTATGCAATAGTATCCAATAATTTTAAAAGCAACTGATAAGCAGTACATTAATTCTTTTAAAAGACTATCATTTCACTAAAAATTTAAGCAATTCGCGATTGAGACCATATTATTCTTAAAAAAAAAGTCTTGTGTAATATTTTACTTAGAGTGACCATCCTCTAATCATTTTAAAAGCAACAGATAAGCAGATACATCAATTCTTTTAAAAGACTATATTTTTTTTTTTTTTTTAAATGGAAGCAATCAACAAATTCTTTGATGGAAAAGAAAAACTCTTGTCTACTATAGCTTTTAGGGTGACCGTCTTCTAATCTTTTTAAAAGCAATGGTACTCTAATGAAGAATAACTATCATTTGACACAAATTAAAACAATTAGCAGATTGAGAATAATTATTGAATTAATAAAAGCAACAAGAAAGGAGTACTCCAACTCAAGAACGACTATCATTTGATTGCTGACCAGATTAGTCTAAAAAAACAGTGTTGCAATGTTTTACTCAGGGTGACCAACCTGTAATAATTTTAAGAACTAGAATAGTATATCTCTAAAAAAGCACCAATTTAAAAACACCACAATTAGACAATTGTGTTCGTCTGACTTTAAAATAAAGCTGCGCATGTTTTTACATTAGGAAACCTTTAGAACTCAGATTATAGGAACAAAGTGTAATTGGGGTGACCATGTTTTCACGTAATAAATAAAACTTGCGTGTAGCAAAATAAATTTATAGCCCGGACGCGCATTAAATTAGTTAACTGAGTGCATAATTTGATGAAACAGCCATTGCATTGCAATCTCAACAGATCTACAAGTTAAACCTTGCGCTTTGCGTGCAGTATTACTAATCTCGATGGGGGCTAATGCCATCTGATGCCTCGCTCGTAACAAGTCACAAGCCAAGTAGGCGCTCTTACTCACTGCCTTCAACGCCCCCGCACTCTGCTGTCGCGTGGGTGCAGCTACCAGGCAAGTTAATGGCGACTGGATGGCACAGCGGAAGGCGGCGGTTGCGTCAGAGACTAAAGTAGGACAATTTATGTGCTGCGTGCATTTATCTTGCAATTAAAAAAATAGGAAAACCCTTTAAATGCTGATTTATGCATGTGTATGCAATGCGCTACTATAGCAACCATGCTTAATGTCACATATTTTATGAGTCAGTCTGCCGCTTATTTGCTCGTACTCGTACGACTGAATGACCTATAAATACTATAAGTACTTTGTATGCGCATATTAAATGTCAAAGCTGCAAAAAAGTTTATTCCATCAGCAGTTGAACTCTGGCTGCTTGATGTGCGAAGCATCTTTATTACGCATGCAAGAAATGTGTTGCACAATTGCACAGACGATGTGGTTAACTCTCGTTGTAAGCGAACGTGGCAGCAAGTTGACAGCACTTGGGCGACAAGTTGGCAGCCCATTGGCCTAATAAAGAGGCGCTAACTTGCTTGCCGGCAACCAAAGTATTGTGCAGCATCATGTGGCCGGGCAGAATTTGTAATGCACTCGCCACTTAATTGTGCCATAAATTAGGAGCACTTTATTTGGACAACGAGTTGGCCACACGCCGCCCACTCGCCCACAAGCCAAATATAGCCACGCCGCCCACCGACCGTAGCAGCTCTATAAGCCAAGTTAGTAAATAGGCTGTCAGTTATACTCGTATGTATGTGTGCTAGCCTTAACAGCATCTCAATTGTTCTGGATTCCTCGAATCCATTTGACATCAACCACAAAATAGAGCAAATCGAAAGGCAATTTCCATCAAATTCACTGAACAGCTTGGAGTGGAGTGTTTTCCGGAAATGCTGCACGAGCAATCAACTCCGTTTGACTGTGCAAATGTTTATAAAAAAGTATGTGGATCTGTGAAAAAATGTAGAATTGATTTTGTGATTGATTAAATCTCATGCATGTTTAATAAATAATTGTTACAATAATTGGAAGTTTCGTTAACTGTGTTTTTGGCAATGCGCAGAATTTTAATTAAAGCAATCTTTATGCTATCAATAATAATAACTTTACTATAATAAATTGCCAACGTTAAGCAACAATTATTTTCTGCATATATTTAATATTTCCTCTTTAATAATGTGTTGATGAAATTAATATTTTTTGCAGGGTATTTCAATATGTTTCATCATCTTCTCGCTTTTTCGTGATGTCGCACATTTTTCGTGGAACAATTTGTTGAATACTAATTGAAAATTGTATTTGTGTCGGCTGGATACACAAAAGCAAATAGGGAAGATTACCCAGAACAGGCCAAGTTTTGCCCCACAATGAATGGAGACCACGTGTTCGAGCCGCCCACTTGACCAGTGGGGCAAGTAATTAACAAAGTTTTGCATACAAGCGAAGGCATAAAAAGAAACTGAAGCAACTCTAAATGTTGTGGCCAACTACTCGCCAGTCTTTCTGCTAACTAAATTAAGAGCATCCACTCTGCAGCAAAGTAATTAACATTTTGCCAAGATATACAGCTGGCAAAGTTGGCCGAGTTGCAGTCAGTGCATTAGTATAGTGGAAAAGTTAACCCAGGTCGCTCCAGATTATCGATTAACTTGGCCAGCATCAACAGTGAACAGTCAACAGTCAACAGCTTAACAAGCGATTACATTTTTCTTTTAAATGTTGTCAGCTTGTAACTTTTTCATTTGCATACTCTGAATGTGTTGTGTGGCGCTGTGGAGCTGCAATTCCTGCATCAGCTGGTGGTGCTCATTTAATCAGAAACAGACAGACAGAGACGGGACAGACAGACTCATGCCACCCACAGGTAGAGAGTGACAAACTACATGACGCTGAAAATTAAAAAAAATACCGAACAGGCCCAAGACACAAAAGCAACAATGTCAGAACACACACAACATTGGCATTGAACTAATGAAAGCTGCAGGCGCTGAAAGACTCCTCGACAAGCTCGTGTCCCTCCCAACCTCCTGCTGATGTGTCATGCCAAAGGGTTATTCAAACAAACACACCCCACACATGCGAAGCGACAATTTACGATGGCTGCTGGATATTGACTGTCTGACTGGGTCTCGACCCTGACATCTCCACACAGCAGCACGACAGCACAGCACTTGCTCCCATTTCAGTCTCGAAACCATAATATTGCCCATTGAACTTAAATTCTGGATGCGCTCGCTTGCTCGTTCCGCGCCCATAAACGTTCCTTCAGGGACGGACTCCACAGCCGATTGGGGGCGAAAAGTGTTGCTCCAAGTACGTGCTGCGAGCTCGAGCAGCTCTATTGATTTCCTCGGGGATGCTTAACCTATTCAGCTGCTCAATTCAATTGCTTAATCAATAAATGTCAAGAACAATTTTTAACACCAACGAAATATGAAAGAAATAGTTAGAACTATATGCAAGAATAAATCTAAGAAATTATGGCATCTTGAAAGAGAGAATTTTGAGTTATATTAGACTAAGTATAAATATATTTTATTTATATACATTTCATTACATCAGTAGTTGAACCAGTACCAACAATAAAGCACCATAACAACACATTTAGGAATATATCATATCAACCAAACCTCAGCGTGTATGTCATAAGGACTTAAGTATAAATAGTTTCAAGAAATATAAAAATTTCATTTAGCTGCTTAATTCAATTGCATAATCAATAAATTTTAAAGGCAATTTTTAACAGTAACGAAATATACAAATTTTAAGCATATCTAAGAAAATAGTGAGAATTATATGCGAGACAAATCAAGGAAATTACGGCATCTTGAAAGAGAGAATTTTAAGTTATATTAATCTAAATATAAAAGAGAGATTTTATTTTGAGTTATATTAAACATAGTATAACTAGTTTTAAGAAATTTGAAAATTAAATTAGAATTAGTTGCGCTACTTTATAATAATGTGATTCTCTATTGAAGTTATGTATGTAAATATATTGCTTCAATTAAAAAAATCTTTTTGAAATATTATTTTCTTTCTTCTAATAGTATTTTGTAATATAACCAAACATGAAAAGAACTGAATACCAAATATTTATGACACATTTTTAATAGCGAACTTCTATCTTAACCAACATCTTTGGGCGCTCCTTGGTGCCGCTGAACCGCTCCTGTGCCGAGAGAGTTCGGTTGCCCGCAGCGCTCACTTCGCTAGCTTTTAGTCTGTATTTACAGTTTATGACAGTTTGAAGCAGTTTCTAACACAAGCCAAGTTTATTTTTGTACATTTTAAGCTCAACCATTTCGCGAAGCGCGAGCTTCTTATGCGGCTTATCGACTTTCGAGGTCGCCTAATCCTGCACTCTAATTGATATACGCGCATACATACAATTTTGAACAGCAGCTTAAGTCATTTACAAAATAAAAACTCACACAAAGCTGCTTAAAATTTCACACAAAAGTCATTGACTCGCAGATCAGAAGTTATGTGCAGTCACGCAACGTTGAAAGCAGTCTGCTTACATATAAAATTATTATAATAATTCTAAGCGTGAATAATAGCCTCAAGTTTTCATTGTCACTCACAAAAGAAAAGTTTACACACAAAACTCCACGCTTTTCACTTTCGATATTCTTGTGTTGTCCTTTGACGTGAAGTCAACTTGACCGTTATCAGCAGCCCGCCAAAAGGAAATAAAAAAAAAGAAAAAGGGGTGCTGCAAAATGTCAATAATAATTATAAATATACGCAGAAATCCAAGGCGGATACCCATGTCAAACTGGTGGGCAGTTAAGCCGGTGGGAGCCGTGTAAAAAAAACAAAATAAAAAATATATGTACATTGATTGAAAACGATAATATTTCTCGGAAAAACTGAAGCCCACATTACAATTTAGGAATTAAAAATTTGGCCAGCACGAGCAGCTAAAATTAGATTGCGAAAAATGTGGAATGAAATAAATATTGAAGTGCAAACAATTTAAACGAAGAAACGCCTGTTTACAAAACTCACTAAATAAATGCGAGAAACAGAAGCTATTTCCGGTTTAAAAGGAATTGAATGTCGAACGCTGCGTATACTTGATACTTTTAGTGGAAAAGAATAAAACTGCTGGCGAAGCAACTTTTTGTATATTTTTCACGCTTCGCTCCCGTTATTGTTAAGCAAAATATTTGTTTAGCCGAAGCATGCTTCAGTTTACAATAAGTTTGTTGCTACTGTCTCTACTTTAAAATTGTCTTATTGATTTCTATGACAGCTTGTGTCACATTTCCTCTTCCCATTCGCCCCACAATTTCAATTACGATTGTGCTTTTATTTCAATTCTTGCTCAATTTCTCAGCTATTTTATAGCAATTGTCCGATTCCCCCGTCCCACTCGCTTAGTGACTTTATCTTTTGTGCAGCGCTCTGTAAAACGCTTGTGTGATTGCATTGTTGTCTCAGATTCAATTTGTAGATGCTATTTGGTCGACTCGACACACGGCTGAGCAATGATTGTGCTGACATTTCATTTGAGTTTTGAGTGTGTGAGAGTGCTTTGCTGATCGTCTTCAACTATGTTAGATGCAACTGTCCACTTATCAAATTGTCATCGTCATTAAATGGCAATTAGTCTCTGGGTTGTCGGTAAAGTCAACAAGCAAGCTGCTGGCAGGATTTTCGGTCGCCGTCAATTTGGGGGAGCAAACTTTTAAGCGGAAACACGCGACTCCTGCGACTGACTTTTGCTTTGACTTTGGTATCCTTGCGCACGCCTCCCTTGCCTTTGCATGTCTTGTGCGTTTTCAGGAAATGAGCTAAAATGAAATTGACTTAAGCGCAGCTTTTCGTCGAACCCACCGTCCATTAGCCTTGTCCAAGTTCAAGTCCAGGACTTTGCGGCCAAGTCATTGACACTGTCAGTGTGGTTGCTGCTGCTCATGTTGTTGTTGTCGTTGTTGTTGTTGCGACTTTATCAACTCTCATTGAGTGGAAAGCAGCGCTGCGCTTAAGTCAATCAGCTTAGCTGATTCAACTAGATGGTCAACTCCCTCGCAATTCGCGTGCTCTGTCAAAACTTGTGAAGCCAAAGCCAATACAGTTATCCAGATGAAGCCATGTCTTTTATGACCAAATTGCCACAGGCAGAGGCCGCCTCCTTTTCTTTTACTCTTCCAAAACGACTATAATATATTGTATTATATTATATTTAGGAAAGCAGCATTTATGTATATATATGGTAGTCAAATTTGCATATACTCAGTGCCCGACTCATATCACAGATCTATTGAGCAGCGCTATTTTTAGTTTGCCACTCAAAATGGCAGCAAGCGTGCAACTTAAAGCCAACCCTCTTAAGCAGCACCGCAAATTGTACGCACAACCACACAAAAAACTAAAGAGAACGTTGTAGTTGAGTGTGCTCGACTGGCAAATACTCTGTGAGGTACTTTCACTGTACAAAAATATACCATAAAATTTATTCGTTGCAAACTATTGCAATTGATAATTTAACGATGTCTGCTAAGTATATATATATCATAATCTCAGCGCAAGTCAAACGAACAGACAAGAGAGCCAACTGTGTCTGATCCTTTTTAAGGGGCATTGCAAGTACAGCCAATGAAGCAACTACAAAGTTGCACAAGCCGCAACCGAAGAAATCCCAGCACATACAAGCAAAAGCTATTAGGTGTGAGTAAGAGTAAAAGAATGAGTGTGTTCAAGTGTGGTTGGCACAGCGATTGAGTGTGAGTGTGTGGGAGAGTGTTTGTGCATAGCTGAGTATATTCCTCTTGAATTATGGACGCTTTTCCTGTGGCCTTTTGTGCGCCACAAAAGTTGAGCAACAAATTCATTTGGCTCTGCAAACGTGAGACTATTTCACACATATATCATTCAAAATGCTGGCAAATGAGTCAATTTCAACAAAATGGATTTCAAAGTGACTAATTCAATTGTTGTTTGTGGCAGCAAGCAGTCGACACTGCTTCACGATACCCTGTAAAAACCGCAGCACAAATTCCTGGAACTCGCTGCAAATACAGAGCACATTAATGCACAAAAGAATTCTTTCAGCATTTCATTTGCCAAAGCGAAATGCGGCATTTCCATTGAATTTTGCAAGATATTAAAAACAAGCTGAATGCAGTCGAGATGTAAAAGGATATCTAGTAAACTAATTGAGTGGGCGCACAATAGGACAATGTAATAGAGTCAAAACAGTATCGTAAACAATTCCCCTTGCACTTGCCCCAATTTATTGTTGAACTTTTTGCAAATACGCTTTTAAGCCGCTTGGGAATTAAATGCGCATTTGAAACTGCTTTTAATTCAGTTCTTAAATATGTTTATGGCTAATACTTAATTGTGATGCTCGCAGTTGTTTTCTCATTATGCAGTCAGGAGTTTAAAGGATTTAAAAATTTCTTTAATGGCGGCGTCAACAAACAACAACACCCACACAGTCACACAATACGTGACTATTTGCTTGGCTGCCACAGTGCTTATTATTATTATTGTCTTCCAGGGAGCGGAAAGCCCAAAGTAGTGCTTGTATTATTGGCAAGCACACAAACTTGGCCAGCCAGGTTTGCAGGGAAATTGCAGCGACTGCAGCTGCGCTGCTGTGTTCAAATGTCAGAAGTGCGTGGGCAAAAAAAGGATGACGGCGCCTCAATGCCAAGGCCGGCAAAGGTTATAAGGCCAAACTCCAATGCTTTGACATTTTTGCTGTGCTCTCCCCCTTTAGTTGTGGTAGTTTTCTGCCGTTTGTTTTTTGTGGGCAATTTAGTGGATTTATGCAACATTTTGCTTGTTAGGCGCCATTTGTCAGGCAGACAGGCACAGACATCCGGACATCCCTTGAAAATGAACCACACAAATCGTTTTCTTTTCTGCAAAATAACCGAAGGAAAGCTGTTTAAGGAAAATGCAAAAGCAAAGCAGAGAAAACATATTCGTGTCGTTGGGTTCCGTTGTTATGTGTATCTGAGCAGAGCTGATGACATGGCCAACAAATCGTAAATTCGATAAAGGAAATTAGAAGGGAAAGGCATTCAAATTGAACGTTGCAAAAAACAAACCTAGCACAGTGGTCACGGAAGCACTAAATGTTAACACGAATACATAATATTACATAATATTATAGACAACACAATAAAAACAATCATATTTTAGAGACCAAAAAGAATACGTTCAAAGTGTGTATAGAAAAATATAATAATTTACTGTCATCAATCAAATTTTACAGAATAAAAAGGATATGGCAAAAATGTGTATATAAATAATATAACATTTTATTCATACTACAAATACATTACGAAGAATTAAAAATTAATAAAACGATACTTTGAGTTGGATACTTAAGTTGAATATTTGTTTTAAGTAGATTGCAATAAAGTTCGCAGAATTTGATAAACATGATTTTCATATTTGAAGAGCAATTTAATGAGCTTTCGTTAAGAATAATTTTGAATTCAAGTTTAAATAGAAATCAATTGAATTGAAAATATGAACTATTTTCGCATGCAATCTACAATTCTGGCATTAGGCATTTCAAATTGATTTGCTATCATTTAAAGTACGGACAAATGGAAATTTAAAAATCCAATTAAAAGCGTGCAATGAGAACAAAAGGATTTTGTGGGACGCTGGTCGCCCACTGTGCGAACGATTGAAGAGGTTTAGAGACTCGTACTCGCACTCGATATATCCACATACAGATAAATGGGCTTATATATCTACGAGCAGGGGCAGTGTGCTGTGTGGTGTGCGGTGTGCGGTGTGTGGTGTGTGTTGTGCGTGCGCATTGGAATTTAATTCAGCTATGAAAAGGGAGAATTTCGCACATTCGATTGAGTATAACGGCCATGCGGGGAGTTTTGTCCACGATTTGAATGGGAGCTTAGGCTGCTGCAAATCGGCACAGCTCTTTATCGAAATTGAAAAGAAAACAGAGCATTTGACGCCGTCTACATGTACGTCTATCCGCAATTTGTTGTTTTACTGCTGCCATTTGTACTTCTTTTTGTTGTGTTCTGTCTTCCTCGTTGCCGACAAGGGAATCCGCAATTTGTGGCGTGCTAAGCCATAAATTGATTAGCTCTCAATTTATATGTTTCGATTAAGAAGGTATGAAGATAACAACGCCAGTCACGTAGCTGTTGCTGCCCATTCATTGACTTAATAACTCGATTTTCATGAAATATTAATCATACGCACCGTGTGCCGTTGGCCCTGACACTCAACTTTAGCTTAAAATCAATATCAGTTCTTGGTAATGTCAAAACTTCTGTCTTGAAATCATAATACACATCTATCTATAATTAAAATCTGTGTGTTGACCACACGCTGTTCGCACTGTTAGATCGGCAACCATGACAAATAAAACTTTATTTATGACAGCACAGAAAGAGAGAAATGCAGCAAACGTTTTGCACTTGAATGCATAATTGCCCACTGACAGCCTTGTGGAAGCCTTACCAACGACTGTAGACAGTGTGGACAACTTTTTGGTAGAGAATTTGTGTCAAAGACGCATTCCAACAAACGCTTTCGCCTGCAAAAGAAGTGAATAAAGTGATATCAAATATTCAACATTTATGAAAACTATGAACTACTTTACACTTTAGAAAATATGCTGAAAGTATGCTACAAATCACTATAGAAGTGTTTTGATAATTAATTAAATTTTCCCCGCATTTAAAGGCTGTCACCAAGAACTGTGGCCAAAGGATGCAGAAATTGCGCTGGCTGCTTAATAAAAGAAGCAATATGTCTATTGCAGCCAAGAGAGCACATTGCATAATCCCAATATGGCTATATGGAGTGCAGATTTGGGGAATTGCTGCCTAGTCTAATTATAAACGCATTCAGGTACTGCAAAATACAGCTTTACGGCAAATAACGGACTGCCCGTGGTACGTTAGAGGATCTACGTTGCATCGAGATCTAAATCTGCACACTGTTGAGGAACAGATAGGCAGACACACGAGCCGCTACAGCGACAGGCTGTTGAGACACCGAAGCAGTCTTGCAAGGAGACTGCTACCTGCAAGACCTCTGAGGCGTTTGAAGCGTCTAGGCTTTTCAAAGACGTTTCGAACGTAAATGAAAGCTGATAAGTCCTTATGGCACACACGCTGAGGTTTGGTTGTAATGATATATTCCCTAAATGTGTTGTTATGGTGCTTTATGTTGGTACTGGTTCAACTAGTTATGTAAATAAATGTATATAAAAAATTAAATCATAACTTTGGATCCAAGAGTTTTTGAATGGATGTTAAAGAATTAAGTATCAGATTATGACTGCGAACTCTTGCAGTAAACGCCTTCAAGAAATTTGCAGAACTAGAAGAGATAAATTCTTCGAAGTAAATTGTTCAAGATGAAATAAATTCTTCAAAGTATTAAGTGACTGTAAAACATTTAAGTACACAACAAGTAAAGCGTGTTTACTTCTTAAAAATTGCCTAAATCTTCTATGAGAATGCCCCTTAGCTTGCTGGAATTATACTTGTGCAAAGTAATTAGAGGCAAATGGTGTTTTAATCATAAATGAATGAAAACTATTTAATTAAACTAAGCAGGCAACTTAGCTTCGAGGCTAGATGAAATGCAGTGCCGCAAAGGACATACGCTGACTGCAAAAGAAAGAGAGAGAGAGAGGTGAGAGGAACAAAGAGACTCGGCGAAACAAAGGACACTTGTCGTTAAATTTAACAACTTTGGTAATTACAAAATAGTTTCGCTACAGAGGCCCAATATATGCACAGCAGCAGGAATAAGTGGTGGGCGGTATTGGCAATAACGCACACCTAAAACATGCTTATACGACCACGACCACGTAAGAGACAGACAGACAGAAATAAAGGGCAGGATAGAGAGGGAGAGTGAGTCGTGTGTGTGCACACCTATGGATGCCTTTCCAGATTTTATTGAGACATTATCAGGCGAAACAAATGGAGGACAATTTGCAGCAATGCTGCCCTCTTTTATGGGCGTTACGGAATGGCCAAAAGGTGGGCGTGGCGCTGGCATGGACATTGCACATACATAGCTGTGGCCCACAGCGTTTTCTATCATAAATTTGCGCTGGAAATGTATGTATGAGCGATAACTGTGCGTATACGCAATGCGTTCTCAACGTCTCTACGTTTTCGGTGTCTGACATTTGTTTTTGTGCCACTTTTATGGACCATAACCGAGGACATCGACAGTCGAATGACAGTTATTTCGCTACTCTCCTTGTTGTTGTTGCCCTCTTAAGTCCGCCCAATGGCTAGATAAATTTGCTTTTGGTTTTTATTCGTTGATGCGCCCGCTTAATTAATTGCGGTCTGGAATGCAAATTAAATCAAAATCAAAAACGAAATAGAGCTAGCTTTGTATGATGTATGTATATGATGTATATCGCTGACAACTCGAGTGAGGTAGGCAACCGCAGGAACCTTCGATATCAGCCAGAAGTAGGATCAAAAAAAAAAGGAAACTAAAGCGCATACATAAATAAACATTTGCCGCAGGCAAACAATGTATTTTTTTGGCACTTCGTGGGAGAAGTGTGAAATTGGCAGCATTTCTTTTTTGCACAAACAGCAACATCATTGGCAGCGCCGACGACAAACGATGTGCTGCCATGACGACGGCCAAAAAGCCAGGGACGCGACGTTTGGCTGTTTATTCAAAATAAATTTGAGGCACTCAATAAAATATTAGCAGCAGCCAGCAGCCAGCAGCAAGCAGCTGAAGGAGGGCAAATCGTCGAGCCGGCAACGTCAAGTGGCATAGAAAAATGAAAGCAGCTTGAGACGTGCAGCAACAAAGCGAGAACAGCGAGAATGTTTAATTTGCCAAAGGCCTTTGGGGCACACTGCCTGTTGTTAGGTTGGAATATTAATTATTTGATTATTTGACGTATTGACACACATTTAAGGAGCATGCAAAGGTTACGCTCTGCACAAATCGTCCTTAAAGTAGGAGTAGAGAAATATTTACAATACTTCAGCAAGCGATGAGTTGCTTTTAAATTTACCGCCTTGCAGCAAACGCTACTACTCAACACTGTGGAACAGACCTAAACTATCGTTAACGAGCACTGAAAAATAAAAACGACATGCTAATTATGTTTTGTCATACGTTATAATTCTTAAGGTGCGTTATAAATATTAAACTAGTTTCAACTATTGGCTTAGTGCTATAGGGTAGCTGGTGTTTTCACTATTGTCCGAGATTAGCTTAGTATCATATACTATTTCTTCTTATCGGCGCGTTTTTTTGGACGCTTGTTGCATTTCAAAAATGCATTGCGCACACCCTTTTTGTAATCTTCGTACGAAAATTGATCACTTTTTTGAGATTCTGTTGGAAGTCAAGCAGAACTTTAGCATAAGACATAGATAAGACATCTCATAGTTACCGAATAAAGCAATGTTGAAGTGCACGTAGTTGCTGAACGCCTTTTTCGAGCCATAGCCATCATAGCTCATATCACATGACAAATTCTCGTCGAAGAAAGATCCAATGGTTTGCTCAAAGCTGCCGGATTTCAAATAAAACTTGAACAACTCGACCTGCCCAAAAGAAATAATAGAGATTCATTTTCTTTCTTAGTTGATCTGGAATTTTGAACTTACGTATTTGCTGCGACTGATTGAAATCTTTTTCTCGACAGCTTCCAACTCGCTTTTGTCTTTGATCGGAAAATCTAATGCCTTTGCCAAACACAATTTCATTATTTATATAAATAATAAATAATTCAACAATATTACTTACAAGCTGCTCAAGTTCGGTCGACAGCTCCTCGTCTAGTTCATCTGGCTCGTCGTCCATAACATAATCCGGATCGTCTTTAATAAAATCCATTGGCTGAACGTACAGAGATAAGCTCAAACTTTATTAAACAGAAGAGAATAATAAGTTAAAACTTACAGATGAGTCCTGAAATCTATCCACATTTTCGTTGTCCAATGGCGAGTCTACCGTATGAACCATGACTATAAATATTCAAATACTAAATTAATCAGTACTCTTCTAAAGTATTAAATGCATGCCTCTCTTTGCTGACGTCGGCATAGATATCTCCACACTGCGCTTCTTGGATGTAGTCTTGTAGATACGAGTTTGATATCTATCCTCTTCGTCTTCGTCGGCTGTTGGCGATTCATCCCTTTGATCTATGACTATAGAAACAATACCAAATTGATAAGAACTTTAAGTGGCATTAGAAAATATGTATTTTTACATATTTTTGCTGTCGTCGGCATAGATTTTCCTTCTCTGCGCTTTTTCGATATAGATTTGTAGATGCGATTTTTGGTTTTGTGAAAAGCCGCACGAACCGTCGACCGATAATCTGCGTACGTATAGCCATCTTTCTTCAGAGATTCTGCAAGCAAAAACATTTCCTACAATTTAATATATCTTCTCGCCGTTCAATAATTACCATATAAAGCCGAGTTCAAGTTCGCATAGGTGGTTAATCCAAGTTTTGAGCTGACGCCATCAAAGTTCATTTCAGTTACCAATGCCTCGTCGAAAATGCGGCAAATGTGCTTCTCAAAGCCTAGTGGTTTCATCAGGATCTTAAACAAGTCAATCTAAAAACATATATTTCTAAATGTCATCAATAAGCTCAATATATTGACAGCGAGAACGAGGACTCACATATTTATCCGGAGTATTTGCGATCTTCTCATCCATTGCCTCCAATTCCTCTTTGGACTTGATGGGAAACTCGGTGGGTTCCACCACCTCCTTCGCATTCTCACACAACTTGTCAACTCTCGCAAGGATCTTGGTGTTTAAATTGAGCAGGAAATCCACTTTGCGCTCCAGACAGCCCAAGCGTTCGATGATGTTGCGCTCGTCAATTGCTCCCGTTGCCTGCTGCACGCGTCGCTGATCATCGAGAAGATCCTGGCTGCTCATCATCCCAAATACCGCTTGACATTGCGGAACAATATCATCGACAAACACTTCGTTCTTTACTTGCACGTTGTCATCGAGATCGAGAGGATCTTCATAGTTATCAAAGGACATGTGCTCAGTTTCAGACGAACGGCCTATGGTGTTTGATTTGCGTCCACGCCCTCGGCCACGTCCACGACCACCCATTATATTAACTATATTTCCTAAATTAATACAAATTTATAATACGAAAGTCTGAAATGCAGCGTAAACAAATCAGAAAGTTTGTAATTACCGCAAATACAGGTGCTCTGTAAACTTTCTATTAATATTTATGGCTTCCTTTTGCGTCCTGCTCTGCACCCAAGTGAATGCTCGTACTTAAGTTTGAATTTATTTACAATACAAATAAAACAAAACGAATCAAAAACGCTTATTGCGCGAATTGGCCGAATGTTTGGCTTGACGTCAGTGTGACCGCATGTTAAACTTGAAAATATACCAACACTTGAGAAGTGGACCCCGGTTTGAATTTCTTTGATAATTTCTCATATTTCGTATTTTTGTTTTTTTGTGCGATTTTTTATAAATAAAATAAAACAAAAATTATTTGCATATCCTAAAATTTGAACGCGACCCTTTTCCAGGGCTGCATATGATATCGGATCAGCTGTTTGCACGGTCGCTGTTGACTCTCTGTTAGCCAGTGCACTGTTAACAAAAAATGTCGTCGGCACGTTTTCTTTCGACCTGTCGATTATTTTCAACAAATTTAACTAAAAATGCGGTAAATAAAAGTGCAGTGGGTGGCCAAAGCCTTGTGGATAGCGTGGCTGTAACCAAAAATGGTAAAACTATTGTCGCCTGGCATCCAGAAACACCATTTCCCTACGAGCACACAAAACCGCTTCCACAAATTGTTACAAAACAATCGTCAGATGTTATCAAGGAAACGGCGCTGCAGTCGGCAATGAGTGCATTTAAAAGTAAACATCCAGAGGTCGCACGCCAGGAGCTGATGAAGCTAACACATACCACAAAACATCGCTGGTTCCCGCGTGCACGCGACAAGAAGGCTAAGAAGACACCAATGGACCGGCCCTACTTGTAAACAATGCATTACATAAGTCCAATAAATTAATGTTATATACATATTTCTCTCAATGTGTCTTTCAATTAAAACATTAATGACTTGGAATTCTATTAAATTGTCCAAGCATTCATTTTCCTGAATATAGGCAGTTAATTTATTAATTTTTGATCAAAATAAAACCCAAAACAAACTCAGCTGTTCATAACAGTGCCATTTTGAGTTTAACAGCAACGCGGTGGGTAACAGAACCAATTGGCATGGGAACAAGTTGCACTGTGTGCTGTCTTAAAACATCAAATTATGTATTGGAAGTACATTTAAATTTAGAGCGCGAAAAATAAATAAATGAATTATTTAAAGACCTTAAAAATTACGTATTTCAGCATTAATTTGTTGCGGATCTTATAAAAGTCTCCTGTTTCAAATTAACAATATGTCCTTCATAATGCTGGCACCTATGTTAAACGATCTGTTAGACCATCTGTGCTGTTACTGTTTTGTCAAACCTCTCTCAAATTTGCCTGATTGACGTTTCCCTCTCTCTGACTTGCATTGTGTCATTGTAGCTGTAACTTTCGGAGTGAACGGACCGTTAGCGCAAAGTTGTTTTCTTAAAATCAAAAGAAAAAAGTGGGAGTGTAAAGAGCAAAGAAAGTGCAGTGCATTTCTGCTATAGTATATGTGCATGTGTGTGTGTGCGTGTCTATGCATGTATGAGCTGAGAAAGAGAGCTATTTTCATTAAGCAAATTTGAAAAAAATAATTGACCGCAAGGAAAAAAACAAATAGACAAAACAAAAAAAAAATATGTCCACAGTAGAATCTTCTAGTTCGGCGGTGCAGCAGCCCCCCTCGTCCACGTTGCCAATGTTAGGTGATAACCAGGTGACCACAATGCAACTGCAAATGCAGGCCTCAACTTCCTCATCATCGTCGGCGGGGGGCAGCAGCATGTCGTCGGTGGGCGTGCCATTAGATACGCAAAGTAGCGAGCCGCCAACTAAAAAGCAAATGCTTGATCCAAATGCAGCCTCCTCCTCGTCGTCGTCGTCGGGGGGCGGTGGCGGAGGCAGTGGTCCAGCTGGAACTGGAAGCGGAACAAACGAGAAGCTGGCGTATCGCATTTCGACGGCACTTTGCTGTGCTGTCTGCTTGGATCTGCCCAAAACGGCCATGTATCAGGTGAGTTCCACCAAAAAAAAAAAAAAAAACAAACAAAAAACTGTTTATTTGCATATTTTTTTTTATTCTGAATGAATTAAAAGTGTATTCAGAGAATGCTTGTGTGTGTGTGTGTGTATGTTCATACGGCGTATAAACATACACACACTCACACTGCATTCGTGTGCGTGACCGTTCTCTGTATACAAAACAAATCGAGCAAAAGCAATCGGCAAACTCAGCTGTAAGCAGCAGCCACTCCCACACCACACACCGCGCCCACCCGTTTAACAGAGCGCACACAGCTGGCCTCCCCAACACAGTGAGAGCACGAACAAGAGAGCGAGAGTACGATGTACTGTTTTTCTTTTTTCGTCGTTGTTGTTTTCTTTCGCTTGTCTATGGTTACGTTTGCAATTGTGCCCGCTGCGTTTGCCTTGAAAAATGACAATGCCAGGCAACCCGTCCCCTCCCTGTAAACCCCCACAAGCCACGCGATCGTAACTCGCACAACTAGCGCGCTCTCTCACACGCATTGCTCTTACAATTGTATGTGTAACATGCAGTTCTCGCCATGCTGGCTGCACTTCTATTGCGTTTTAGGCGAGCAAAGCAAAGCCCAAAGCAACCCTGCTTCATTTCTATGCTCACCCCCTCCTTCCACCTTCCAACTATCTGCGCAGTTACAATTTTACTGCTGTTGCGTCACAAGTTTCATCAAATGCGACGTGTGCATTCCTTACTATTACAGCAACACATGCACAGATTTATGTATCTATGTGTGTATCTTGGGAAAAGTGCGAATGGCAATCGCAAAGATAGATGCGTTATTTACATATGGTGAAATGGGAGCCGTATGTATTCTTTTTTGTTGTTCGCTCATTTGTTCGTGGCCTATTTTTAGCTGGTTGCCCGTGCGACCTCCGCAGCGGCGGCGCCATCGCTGTCGATGTCGTCGTCATTGCCGTTGCCCCGCCCCGCCCGCAGTTCAAAAAGAAATACTAAAAAATGCTAACAACGCAACGTTTGTTTGTTTGCTTTGTTCACATACACATTCACACATCCAATTGTCTGTCTGCCATTTCCTCTTTAAAGTCATATTCAGCCATTTGTATGTACACGTACATGGACATACACACGCGTGAATACATGTGTGTGTGTGTGTGCATAAACATATTTTCAATTCATTGATGCACACGTTCGTCATCAATTTTGCTGCCTTTAGTTGGTAGCTTTATTTGTCAATTTAATAATTTATTGAGCCAATTTATAAACAATTAACACTTTATGTAATACATATGTACATATAAGTGTACGTTAGATACATAACTACACACATACATATACACACATACACTTATCTGAATTCTACTTGATTTCAACGTTTGCTTTCTAAGCCTTTTCTCTCTCAAAATCGTTGTGTGTGACTTTCTCTCTCTTTCGCTGGCTCATGTTTATGCTCTCACACAAACATATATCACTAGGTAGAATACAACTGCGTCATAGCGTTGACCTAGCAGCAAATACAAATACAACGCGCACAGCTGAACTGTGTTCCATTTTCTATTTAAACATTTCAAAATTAAAATAAATTGTAGTATATCAGCTATTCTTTTAAACGAACGGCAGAATTCATTGGTTAAATTGCCATTTGCATATCTACACACACATGCATACATCGTTACGTTCTTTTCCACTCTCCATATTCACGCTCTCTGTTATTGTTTTGCTTTTGCTGCCAGTTGTTGTGCTCACGCTCTCGCTGTCTCTGTCTCCCACACCCAAGCAGTGTCAACATTCGTATTGTCCCGCTTGCACTTTAATAGAGCTGAGCATAGTCAGCTGTTTTTGAAGGCAAAGGGAATTCAAATGGCACCAAACGAACGGAAAAAAAACTACTACGCACTTTAAAAGTTTTCCAATCGCATTTAATTGGCAGCGATTGGCATGGTTATTTGTGAGTATGTATGGTGTATAGTTGCAAGGGCAGCACTTAAAATTTGTTATGCGCAGGTTGTTGTTATTGTTGTGATTTGCAGCAATACTGTAGTTGTAATCTCTATGACAAACTCGTTTTACCAGTTTTGGGCCAATATATACCTGAAACCTGTAAACCTCTAGCTAACGTATGTTTATGTGTCTTGTTTATTCCTTTTTACCTAAGCCACAACGTTGTTGTTCTTGTGTTTGTTATCTGTCTTGTATCCACTACTGTTCTTTTGCCTGCTTCGTTTCGCTCTTGCTCTCTCTTCTGTTGGCAGGGCTACTTACACACATACGTTCGCATTCGCATACACGTGTATGCATGTGTATCTACCAAAACATCATCAGCTGGGTTTTGTTGTTATGTCTGCCGCCGCGTGAGCGAAGTGAAAGAGCGTAAAAAAAAACAAGTTCAAAGTTTGGTTCGGTTTTTTTTTTATTTATAAACAATTGTCACAGCGGCAGCTGCCTATCGGTTATTGTAGGTCATAAATAACGCTTGCAGTAGTGTTGCCTAATGCTTTTTGTTTAATGCTGCTGGAGCGACATTTTGGAAGTTCGTTCAACTTGAAAGAGAATGGAAATTGGAATGGGAATGAGAATGGGATGTTTGGGGTGCAGTGAGTAAGTCCAACTCTCACACACACACACACACATAAACACTCGCAGTGCACACAGATATGCATGATGCCTGACAAGAAATAGCAGACGTGCTCTTATCTTTGGACTAGCGAGATATTTACTTATACACACCACAGATGCATTCCATGTGCGTGTGCATATGTGTGTGTGTGTGCGTGTTGGGCATATCGCACATGTCACTCCGTAAATAGAAATTTCCAAATGCAGGCAAACGAAACCAAAAGCAAACAGCAGCCCGAAAAATGCGTTTTTATCACGCTTCGGCGACGATAATTAACGATGCGACGCGACGCCCGCATTCTTTGCAAAAAAAAAAACAAAATGGAAATGAAACGAAAAACGAATACTGAGAATCATAATGGTAATTAACACTGTCCCAGACATGACCTTTCTCTTGGCTTATCTTTCAATTGACTGGAAAAAAAAACATTTTACCTACCCTTCAAAATTGTTATCGACTGTTTCCTCGGCATAATTCACAAAGTAACACACATTATTTTCCACTCTATTCTTTGAACAATTGGCATTAAGTAATACTCTATGAATAATGAAATAAAATATTAACTTTATGATTTTTCCCATCATGGAGT
Source organism: Drosophila rubida (assembly GCA_035046165.1). Classification (NCBI taxonomy): domain Eukaryota; kingdom Metazoa; phylum Arthropoda; class Insecta; order Diptera; family Drosophilidae; genus Drosophila; species Drosophila rubida. The sequence continues at coordinate 12,078,880 of JAWNOF010000021.1, read as the reverse complement.
CCACTACACACTCCATTCGCTAACATCTCTCAAACTATCTTAACTATCTCTATATCTCTCTCTAATGATTAATCTAGTTAAGTCGAATTAAAATACAACATTTTACCAATTTAGCTAACTGTTGTAAGCACACACACATACACACACACACACGCAGAGACACAAATACACACTTACATATAGACAGACACTAGTATTGTAATTATTAACTATTACTGCTAAGTATTTAAATCGCAAATCTAATCAGGCAGTAGCCGTAAAACTGTTGAAATATCTTTGAATTGTACCAAATAGAAAAATACTATAATACCAAAGAAAATATTACAAAAAAAAATGAAAAGCGAAAAAAAAAACAAAAACGAAAATGAAACTGAAACTGATATCAATAAATTTTGCAGGCCATGCAAATTGATTAATTCAAAACAAAATACAAACGAAGCGTTTTTATTTACCAACAAGGATTATTAAGGAACCCACAGGAACCAAAAAAAAAAAAAATCAATCACCCATTGACATCTCACACGATAGCACTGCCTCTCCATCCATTTCAGAGCACCTCTCCACTCCACTCCAGAGTATTCTCCTCGTTCACAAAAACAACCAACCACATTTCTTCCCCATCCATTTCACGAATACTCCTTCTCATACCCCTTCTCATGCCCCCCCCCCCCAAAAAAAAAAAAAAAACAACTGTGAAACATTTGCAAAGGCGTATTTTGACTAATAGCAACTTTTTCTTCTTTTTTCTTTAATTGCAGGTTAATTTGTATTCCACACTTTTTTTTGATTTAGTTTCTACTACTACTACTACATACATAATTAATTATAATTCGCCTAACACCGATTCTCTTGACATGCGCCCGCACTAAAGCCTCTCTTCTTTCCACGTTTGCTCTCTTTAATTGCAGTGCCAAATGGGTCATCTGATGTGCGCCGCCTGCTTCACCCATCTCCTGGCGGATGGACGGTATGAAACTCAAAAGCGAAAATTAAAAGACCTGAAAAATTATTTACTGTGAATTGAACACATTTTTTTAACTATGCCCCCCACTTCGAAACCCATGAACAATTGATTAATTTTCGTTTTTCATTTATGTCTTCTCGATTCCTACGATGTGTGCAGCCTGCGTGATCAGATTGCCACATGCCCCAATTGCCGCGTGGAGATATCAAAGAGCACCGCGTCCCGTAACCTGGCTGTGGAGAAGGCTGCCTCTGAGTTGCCCAGCGAGTGCCAGGTGAGTGACGCAAATCGCTTTTGTAATTTGCATATTCCAATTTCTGGTTTTTCCATTTCTGCTGCAGTTTTGTAACAAGGAGTTTCCCTACAAATCGCTGGAGCGTCACGAACAGCACGAGTGCCAGGAGCGACCCACAAAATGCAAATATCATCGCATTGGCTGCCAGTGGCGTGGACCCTATCATGAAAGTAAGTAGCTCCCTAAATGGGAGAACCCTGAAAACAATGGTAATAGTTTTTCTATATTCAAATGGGTTGTTTAAAGATAGTAAACTATCTATAAATGGAGTGGGTTATTGAATTTAATGTGACGAATTATTGTTAAGAAAAAGTAAGAATAATTACAATAATCTTCGTCCATTTTAGCTACCGAACATGAGCGCAACTGTCTGCACCCGCAGAAATCGGGCTTCGAAGTAATGGCCGCCCTGGAGGCGCACGACGTCAAGATCAAGGAGGAAAAGAAAATGTTCAGCACGCTGATCGATCTGCTGAGCTACGAGAAAATCATCTTCAATGGTAAGCAGTTAGCCCTCGATAATATGCATCAGTATACAGACAATTCGCTTTGCAGACCTACAAATGAAACCGTATCGCACGGATGAATATGTGCACAAGTTGTTCTACGAGACGGCACGCTTCTCGGCCTTCAATCAGCAGTGGGTCGTGAAGGCACGCATCAACAACAGCCAACGCGATCCGCACCAATCCAACGAGCGCACCATCACCTATCAGCTCATCTTGAAGACCAAGACAAGCACACCCATGAGCATACATTTCTTTGCGCTCAAAGGGCCCTTCTCGGACATGAAGGTGTCCACGCAGATCTACAAGCACGAGTTCACAGAGACGGTACGAAACCTTACAAAAATGATTGTGAAATATACGAAATGAATTCATGTATTTCTACAGAGCACCGAGAGCGATTACTATGTGCTGCCTTTGCCGGACGGTAATGGAGCGAGCGGTTCCAGCGAATGCAACCGCATGCTGGCTAACAAAGGCATCAATTTCCGGTATTTTCCTCATTTGTTGTTATGCAAGACTGTTCGCTAAACTCTCGTTGTTCTATTTGCAGCTTATTAATGTTTCTGCTGAACAAGTAAATCGTCGATCGTTAAATACACGTAGTGCAGAATTTGGAACTTAGTTTAAGTTTGTTGTTTCTAACTCATAAATGTGCAAAACCCTAGACATATAGTTAATAACATTTACACATATATTTTCTATCTATAAATGTACATGTACCCTACCCGACCCTCCCACAGACTACAAACACAAACAGAGACAAACGAGACACAGAACACATTTATAATAACAGATGACAAATTTGTAACACTGTAACGCGGTAGGTTGTAATTGTAACCCTAAATTTAGTCGAGTTTTAAGCTTTATATTGCAAAACTTTGTCCATCACACACGCTTGTGGATGACTTTACTGAAGCTCTAACTTACATAAAACAGATGCGATATATAATTAATGTTAAGACAAAACACACACATACTTTAAACGTAGTTGAAGTGAAAGAAAAGCCCTGATTATGTTAAAAAAACAAAAATTAAATGCCAAGCCCCCTTCTTATCGCCGTAAACTGACAGCCATATATACACGCATAAAACGAAATACATATAATAATTATGTACAGCTAATTTAAAAAGAGAAAAAAGAAAAGAAAAACCAACGATCAGAAAATGCCATTTGAAGCAACTAATTAAAATAATTTCAATAATTAACTATGTTAATCTTTGCTGTTAATGCAACTGGAGAATTCGTGTAGTGCGCGACTTGAAATAAACATAAACAATAATACGATTTAAATGATCTCACTGGAATAATGATTGAAACACAAGCTTGCGAAATCGAGCCATAACAATTAATGCTAACAAACGATAACAATAACGATATGTATGTATATCTCTCTCTATATAGGAAACTGTCGGGCACGGATTCACAACAGTCTGTGCTAAATTAAACAAATAAATATAAACTGTAAGAAAAACAACACCAAGCTGATCCAAAATAAGCAGAGCTCCACGGCTCTAGGGCTATGATAATAATAGCTGCTATTCTATATTCTGTAGAATCGTAAAGATTTAGAGACAACATCAATAACAGTTCTCCATTTGCTTTATTAAACACAATAGAATGCTCCCCCTCTTAAAAAAACGCGTTTATATTATTCTAACTCTAATTGCGTTCTGTTGACAAAACAAAAAGAAATTTACGAAATCCCCATTACTTTATATAATGCTTACAATTTACATTCTTATGTGTAATATTTATATGCATCGTTAAATGATAATAATTGATAAAGCTATATACATAATACACACATTATGTATTAATGATATTTCTTAATAAATAAAAATCAAGTGCAACGACAGTCTTTTATTTATCCTCTACTCGTCGTCATCGTCCTCCTCCATCGCCTGGTACTTGTTGCGCAGATGATTTGCGATGACTTCGCGGGGATTTTTCTTGAAATTCTTGTCCTTGATCAGCTTCTCAAAGGACTGCACCTTCTTTACATACTCATCACGCTTCGACTTAATCTTCTTCTTGGCACTGAGCTTCTCGGACTCCGCTAGCGCGGTCTTGGCCTCAGCTGATTTCTTGGAGCTCCTCACCAGATCGTAAATATCTCCCAGAGCGGGCAACGCATCACGCAGTGGCTTCAAGTCACCAACAATCTTGGCCTTCTCTCGATTCTTGCGTGCGTTCTCCTCCTTCGCCTCTTTCTTGATTGTCACAAAGCGCTTTAGAAGCTTTGTGTGCTTCTGTGCTGACTTCTCCTTCTTTGTTGTTGTTTGTTTGGGCGACAAGGTCTTGTGCAGCATTTTCTCTTGGCGCTCGGCCTTCTTTAGCTGGGCCTGCGTCTCCTGTGCTTTCTGCTTGACAGCGCCAATGGCACTCTTAGCCTTTGCTCGTATATTTCGTTTTGCCATTTTATTGACTTTAATTTAAAATTTAGGTTTATTTTGAGTCTTCGCGATGTGTGGGCTGCACGTTGTTTTTACGCTGCACAAAAATAACAAATTTCGAGAGTGACCGCAGCGGGAATTTCAAAGTCACAATAATATAATTACGACATGGTCACATTTCATTTAGTATATTGATATTTTGGATCAACACCTGTTGAAGCGCATAAATTTGAATCGGTTTTTACGTAGTTAGCCAAAGCTAACGGCCAAATAATAATTATTTTAATATTTAATAAAATAATAACAGTTTGTTCGCGTATACTCTACCCAAGTTAAAAGTAAATCGATTAAGCCGATGCGACGTTTATCGCAACAGCATCATATATTTCGTGTGTTTTCTGCAAACCAACATGCGGTCACATCGACGCCAATGTTTGCTTGTTGCAGACAGCTGATTTAAGCGGTGGTAAATGCAAAATAGAACGCCAAAATGGATTACGATTTTAAGATGAAAACGCAAATGGAGCGAACGAAAGTGGAGGACTTGTTCAACTACGAGGGCTGCAAAGTGGGACGCGGCACCTACGGACATGTCTACAAGGCCAAGTGGAAGGAAACGAGGTGATACAATTAAACCAACTGCAAGCAAGCTGAAATAACACTTTGCATTCTTTCCAGCGACGGCAAGGAGTACGCGTTGAAGCAAATCGATGGCACCGGCCTCTCCATGTCCGCCTGCCGTGAAATCGCACTACTGCGAGAACTCAAACATCAGAATGTGATCACGCTCATTCGCGTGTTTCTCTCGCACAGCGATCGCAAAGTGTTTCTGCTGATTGACTACGCGGAGCACGATCTGTGGCACATAATCAAGTTTCATCGTGCGGCCAAGGCGACCAAGAAGCAGGTGGTGGTACCACGCGGCATGGTCAAAAGTCTGCTCTATCAGATTCTCGATGGTATTCACTATTTGCACAGTAATTGGGTGCTGCATCGAGATCTGAAGCCGGCCAACATTCTCGTCATGGGCGATGGCAATGAACGTGGTCGTGTCAAGATTGCCGACATGGGCTTTGCACGTCTCTTTAATGCTCCGCTGAAACCGCTGGCTGATTTGGATCCCGTCGTCGTCACATTTTGGTATCGTGCTCCGGAACTGTTGCTGGGCGCTCGACATTACACGAAAGCTATTGATATTTGGGCCATTGGTTGCATTTTTGCCGAGCTGCTGACGTCGGAGCCCATTTTCCACTGTCGCCAGGAGGACATCAAGACTAGCAATCCCTATCATCACGATCAGCTCGATCGTATCTTCAATGTAATGGGTTTTCCACAAGACAAAGACTGGGAGGACATCAAAAAGATGCCCGAACATCACACGCTAACCAAGGACTTTAAACGCTCCACTTACTCGGCCTGCTCGCTGGCCAAGTACATGGAAAGGCATAAGATCAAACCGGACAGCAAAGCATTCCATCTGCTGCAGAAACTGTTGCTCATGGACCCCAACAAACGCATCACCTCTGAGCAGGCAATGCAGGATCAGTATTTCCAAGAGGAGCCGCTACCGACGCAGGACGTCTTTGCCGGTTGCCCCATACCGTATCCAAAACGTGAATTCCTCACGGACGACGACCAGGAGGACAAGTCGGACAACAAGCGACAGCAGCAACAGCAGCAACAACAGCAGCAGCAGCAACAACAACAGCAGCAACAGCAGCAACAACAGCAGCAGCAGCAGCAACAACAAATGAATCCCAACGAGCCAAATGCAAAGCGAGTGCGCTTATCTGGCACTGGAAATCAACAGGATTTTCATCATCAGCAGCAGCAACAACAGCAACAGCAGCAGCAACAACAACAACAACAGCAGCAGCAGCAACAACAAATGCTGTTCAATCAGCAACAAAGTTTCCAGCAACGCTTCAACTGAGACTGAACTTCTTCAATGCCCTCCTTTCGTTTTCCAATTTCCCATTTCCATTGCTCGTAATTTAATTTAAACTAATTAAAACTCTCAAACAAAATACAAAAACATGCCTCTGAAAAATTACACAATTATTTTTGTTTTTACTTAAGCATTTAGTTTAACGACTTTAACTCATAAAACGTCAAGCTAATAGACTCATTTAATTTTTTATTAACTGAAGGTCTTGAGAACTTTAAGTAGATTTACAAAAAACAAAGCAAATAGAAAAAAAATATGTTCAAAATAATCACTGATGTATTTTCAATCTACTCTACACACTTTTATATTTATGAACTCGAAACAATTAATTCAAAACCTTGAAAAAAGTCATGTTATTTTTTATTTTCTACAAAAGTGAAGGCAATTATTTATTATTCCCCTAACATTTAATTTAACATTTTGAAAAAACCAAAGCTATGTAGACCCTTTTGAATTTTTACTAAGTGAAGGGTCTATAAATTCTAATATCATACAGAAAATCGCTGTAGTCTCCACTCAACTGTTTAATACCATCCGCTAAAGCGTTCGATGGCCTTGTTCCACTTTAGCATGCGATTGGCAATGATTTTGTGGAGCTGTGTTTGCGGCTCAAAAATACGCTCCACCTTGCGGAAACTCTTGAGCTCCTCGAGCGTCTGCCAGATGCCATGATTGACGCCCGCCAAGTACGTGGCGCCCATAATGCTGGACTCGACGCACTCGGCACGCTCCACACACAATCCGCTCGCATCGGCGAGAAACTGGCACACAAAGTCATTGCGCGAGACGCCGCCATCGACTCTGTAAAGCAAAAGCAATCAGTAAGAGCAGCGATAGAGCTTGTATGATGTGGACTTACTTGATGACCTTCAGTTTCTGATGTGTTTCCTGCTCGGCGCTCTCGATGAGCTGCACCACGCGAAAGACGATGCTTTCCAGCAGCGCTCGCACCATGTGCGCTTTGGTTGTGGACGGCGTCATGCCAATAAAGCCGCTGGCGGCGCGATAATCGTTCACCGGTGGCTGCAATGAAAGCAACTCGTTAGATGAAGACAGGTAGAGAAGGAATATGTTACAACACTTGGAACGCTTCTTTCGCTCACCCCCAATCCACTGAAGGCGGGCATAAAGTAGACATCATTCGAGTCTGGCACAGAGGTGGCAATATCTGAGGTCTCCGCCGGATCGTCGAACAGCTCACACGACTGCGCCCAGCTGACCACAGTGCCAAAATCATGCGCTGCCCCCTCAATGCAGTAGATGGTATCATTTTGCTGCTGCTTGCCATGCTTCAGCTGCCACGCCACAAGCGGATACATGCCACTGATCACCGCCTTGCACTCCACGCCCGTCACCATGTTAAGAAAGGCGCCAGTGCCCATGGTGACCTTGACGTCGCCGGTGCTAAAGCATTGCGAGCCCCAAATGGCAGCCGTTTGGTCACTTAATGAAGCAGCGATGGGTATCTTGGTGTCGCCCCAATCCGGGCCAAAGGCGGCGGGATGCACGGTGCCAAAGTTCTGGTAGCTGTTGTCCACCACTCGCGGCATAATGCTGAGCTGTAAAATACCAAACCTTTTAGCTGGGATCGTAATTATTCTGTATATAAGCATATAAAACCTTTTAGCTGGGAACTTTAAATGTTTTTCCTCAAAGATAATAATTTATGCTAGCCTATTAAATTCTGTTTATACTCATCATTCACATCTTTAAAATTTGGTAATGATTGTTTGGATTTTTAATGTTTTCCTTAATGATGATGATTTTGTAATTAAAGTTTTAATTATTATTGTTGACTGTTTTTAATGTATCTACCGTAAATGGCTAATCACATCTGCAACATATGATATCGGTGAAATGTAATACCTAATTTATACTTCTATTTCACAACCATCAATATAATCATTATTTTATAGGAATTCTAAAACCTAGTAAAGTATTTAAAATCAATTATTGTTAAGGAAAACATATTAAAGGATGCAGTTTGATCATTATTTCAGTATTTTTGGACAATCAATGTTGTACTCCAAAATATATAAAAATTCTAAATATTTTCAGTTCGCGTTCTAAGAAAATTGGGATTTTAGGGGCCGCTTAACTTACATCAATGCCAAAGAGAACGCGTCCAATGGCCGACCAGCTGAGCGTGAACGGATCATAAAGTCCTGTGGCAGTGGCTGAGGTTATATCGGTGATATGCTCCAAGTTCATCTCCACGCCATTGCCCGAGCGTAGCTTGTACAGTATCCAAGAATCTAGCAGCTCCAAGCGCGCCTGCTTCTGTTGCAACGCCTGCTGCAGTCGCTTATTGTTCGCCATCTCGTAGAGCAGTCGCGGCGTCACCTGGCCATTCATCAGCTTGAGCACGCTGCCGGCCAAGAAGCGAGCGTTCCGGGTCAGCAAATACAGCGCATAGGAGACGCCATTCATGGCACGCAGCGAGCAGCTGGCATTCCATTGCTGCACCAGATCGTCGGCACGCAAATCCTTCCAGGTGATGAAGTTGTGATAGTATTCCTTGGTGCAGTGGTTCCAGGTGAGGAAAGTGCAGCGTTGTGTGGAAATCGTTAGGCAGGTGATATGCGCAGGCGTTAACTTGGCATCTGGTAATCGCAAGCAAACTCGATTAGGATTGACACTTAAAAGTAAAGTGAAACAATGTTAACCTCGCACCTCGTATCGATTCCGTTATCACCTTGACTATCTTGCGCCACAATCCCTCGGGTTCGATCTCAAAGTAGCCGGGCTGCGGATTTAATAGCTCCACCTGCAAACAGGTTTCAAGTAGGAACTTTGCCACTTTAACAATTAACTAATACTCACAGTATGCGCTGCCGACCCCTTGACCACACATCTCTCGTCGAGCACATAGCATCGCAAGTACGTTGTCCCAACGTCCAACGCCGCAATATGAGATGCTTTATTTGTTGCTGTTGCTGTTGTCATTTCAAATACTATCGCCGCCGCCCGCCGCTGCTTCACTGAAACTCAAACGGCGACCGCTGGCAAACTGAGTTTGCTACGCTGCTGTTATTTTTGTTGAGCTCCATGTTGCTGTGCTTATCAAAGTTGTGCTGCTCGAATTTTAGATAATACAGCACAACGGACTAACTAGTAGGCTGTCCAATCATGTTTCATATTAAAAAGGTTGCTGCCGTGCCTTGACATCATTCAAGTACGTTTCTACGTCATAACTGCTTAGATCAACGCCCAACTGAAAAGTATCAACTAATAAAAAAAAATGCTTGGGCAGAAGCGCAATGTAAACTATTAACATACAGTAGCTCGCACTATAAATATTTATGTGCAGTCGCATCAATTAATATCAATTAACAGCGTATCGTGACGTCACTTGCTTACGAGTGCTACCATACCTTATTTGGCAAAGAGCTTTGCTTGTAGTGCTGCCAGACATTGACATTTCTATGTTGCCATATGGCAGCGCTGCGAAAGGCGGCAGTGATAAAATTTATTTGAAACGGATAGGTAATCAATGCTCGTTGATGGCGTACAATTTTGCCAGCTATTGCGACCCATAAAAAAACTTTCGAATTTATAGGGCTCTTATCAGTTAATGGCAGATAAGAATGGCTAAATGTAGAACACGGCATTAGCGTTGTGTGCTGTCAATGATGATTTCAGATTTCGTTTTACAACTTTATTTATACACCAAATATGATTACTCACATTCACAAAGTACATATTGTATATAAGTATAGATATATATATACGCTATAAATAAACAGTAATACATGCGTAGATAAATATTTATCTAAAATATCGCATTGCTTGCAGCACAATACAATGACAACAACATTTTTACCACATTTACTACAAATTAAAGACATTGATTTCGTGGAGTACAAACTATGTTAAATCTTCTCTTTGCATACGTCTTAGGTACTTAGGTCGGTTGCTAGTTGTTGTAGAAGGTACACGTCTTCTCTTAGTGTCTCAAATTATCGCCTCATTATGGAGATATGTGTCTATGTGTGTGTTTGTTCTATGACTAATTGGACTATAGCATTTTACATATCCGTTGGCAATATATCCGGTATCAAATATTGACACAGATCCGCCTCATTGTTGACAAACTTCACCTTCTTTGAGGTGTTATCATCGAGCAGCACACGAATGCCCGGCCAAATGGTCGAAAAAATACCGGGCGCATTGATAATCAAACAAACACCGAGACGTTCCGGGTAATGCTTGCCCAGCAGCCAGATTAGATTCTGCACCAGCTGATAGTCCATGCACGAGGTGCTGAACTCAGCCAGGTCGAAGACAATGCACAAACGATCAGTAACCTCCTCGAAGCATTTGGCGCACGCCTCCTCCAGATTGCAGACAATGAACCGCGTCAGCTCGTCAATGTCACGAGCCGTATTGTGATTCTTGGAAGGTATATAAATAACTGGACGGCCAACGCAATCCCTATGCCGAAGCACACGCGCCTTGTTCTTCAAATTACTCCAATCCGCATCTTTCAGCTTGGCCACACCATATGAATCACGCCATTTATTCGTCTTGAGCAAAGCCTACGAAAAAAAAGATGTGGGCGACGTTTCAATGTCAAGTTTAGTGGGTGCAAAATTGACACTGTATGTGACTCACTTGGAAAGCGGCATCTGTGGTCTTGAAGGCTCGAAGAAAACGGCGCAGCGAGAAATCATTGTGATACTGAGTCGGGTCGGCCTCCACAATTAGCTTCATGCGTTCTTTCAGGTCCTTAAAGTCCTGCTCGTTAATTGGCGCCAGCTCCTCCTCCGACATATTGCAGCTGTTATTTGTCAAATATGCGCTGTGCTCGAACCTAATTTGTGCCTATTTCGCGTTGGCGGCGTCTATGGAGCAGTTTGGTTGTTTCGCTTTCAGCGTTTCTACGCTTTATCTGCTGCACTATCTAAATTTGTTTAGCACAATTCTGTTTTTTTCACAAGCTTTTTTTACTGCGCTTCAATTATCATTTATCGATAAATTTCGTGACTCAACTAGGGTTGCTGTTGCGCAAACAAAAATCAGCTGTTTGGCTTGAAATTTAAAAAGTAACCGTTTTGTGATTTAAATGTTCGATATGCTTGATCTAGTGATTACTATTGTAAACATTATTTCTTATCAAGGTAATATTGACAAAAGAATTCGGATGCGGTTAGCAGCAGCAGCGATTAAAGAAAGTTTCCTTAATCGAATTAAAAAATATAGATTTCTTTGCTATAAATTCCCATCTCCCAAGTGCCAACAGAAGTGAATCGTGGTGGTTACAGTTTGTATATCTAGCTAGCACATATATATTTGTATTTTATTAATAACTGCCATAGTATTTCAAAATGTTAACAAGATGGTTATAAAATATGTGAAATAAAAATGATACCACATATAGTTCGTTAGAGATTCTTCTGATACCGACAAACCTAACAACGGAATATGTCTATTAACTACAATGTGTACAAAAATGCTTGAGATTCCCAATGGAGATTAATTATTGCTCGTTGTGTGTTGAGATTTGTTATTGCGTAAATGTTGCTTATCGCTCATCACTCATCATTTGGGTATCATGACGCGGGCGATGCCGGGCATAATTTCCGCCTGCAACGGACCAAATTCAACGCGTTCGCCATCCACAGTGATGATGCCATGATTGTCGTGTGGCTCGAGTCGAAAGGCACGCACCGGCAGCACTTTGACGTACTCGTTATTCTTCTCCGGCAGATGATTGCCCGCACTCATGTTGTACAGGAAGCTCAGCAGATGCGGTCGACTGATGCCGCCGCGTATCAAAACCAGATAAATGATGCCATCGTGCAGCTGCGATTTGGGCGCAAAGTGGCAATCGATGCCCAGATGCGATTGATACACCGCATGCATCATCACAAACTCGCCCTCCTCCACCAGCCAGCCCGCGGATTGCGGCAACGGTTCGTCCAACGCTGGCAGACTACTGCTTGGTCCAAAGTGCTCAAGGCCGCCAGCTGTTGTCGCCGCCGTCGCCGACGACTGCTGCTGGGCAAACTCACTCTCGTCGGCCAGACTGTGATAGACACTCTCTGATATGGAATAGTAGCAGCTGCGTCGGGAGCCACCCGATAGCCAGCTGTCGCAACGCGAACGAAACGATTGATTGATCGACGTCTCCAGCGAGATGACATCCTCGAACTCCTGCGGCAAATACTCGATGGAACGCCGTGAATAGCTGTCGCTGGCCAGCTTATCGATATGCATATTGCAGCTGCGACTGGACTGCAGTTTACGCAACTCTTCCAGCTGCTGCGACTGCTCGGTGGCTGCTTGTGTGGGTGCTGCCTCCGTATCCGCCGGCAGATAGCTAATCTTGCCGTTGTACGTGCGCAAGTTGGCCAGACGATACAACGTCCAGATGGTGAAGCGTTGATAGCCAAACATGCGTATGCACTCGCTCTCAATGTCCACGTCCGAGATGAGTCCCCAGCCAATCGATAGGAATGAATACATCACGCGTTGCTCCAGCTGCACACGCACCATATCCATGGGCGAGCTGCGGCCACTGATGACGGTCAGCGCAGCACCCAGCACCGGGTTGCTGAAGTAGGGTTCACTGTAACGAACAAGATTGGTTACATCAGTGTCGTATTCAAATTAAGCTCGGCCCAGTTGACAAAGCGCCATCAGGTTTCTTGGGTTAAAAGTTCACAAATTTCCAATATAATTATTCAAGTTTTCGTTATGGCGATGTTATGCATCGTCGACTAAGCGAGGCGAGATTGTGTTCAAGGCTGCAAAGTGCGCAAATCTTGCTTTCTAAAGGTTTCTACAGCCGTTAAACTCAAGGTGGTTAATTATTTAAAGTTTAAATGGCTCTTAGTCTGTTTGATCGAGAAACACTTTGCAGCCCTGAATAGAATGATTTGTAGGCTTCGACTCACTTGTAGCCGTGCGAAATGGAGCGTGCCAGGCCGTTGCCTGAACCACATGGAATGATGCCCAGCGCAATGCTGTCCAGCACCTTGGCCCAATCCTCGCGACGCAGCAGTCCGTTCACGATCTCGTGAAAGAGTCCATCGCCGCCCACGGCAATGATGCTGCACCAGTCGTCCAGGCGCCGTGTGCTCATAAATTCGATGGCATAATTGGAATGTTTCGTTACATACAGATCGTAGGGCACCTCGGCCTCGTTCAGCACAGGTGCCACATGCATATTGAAGACCTCGCGGGCATTGCCCGATCCCGACTTAGGATTGAGCAGCACCAGAGCACGACGTCTGCGTGTCTCGTCCAAGCGATCCACAAATATCTCCTCTAGCGTGTTGTGCAGCTGCCAGCGCAGTGCACGATACCAACGATCAGCTTCTCGCATGTTATCCTCGAAGGTATCGAAGGAACGAAAGCGCAGTGTCAACACTGTGCGTTCCCGATGCAAACTGCTCCTGAGACTCTTTTTCTTCAGCACATAGGCAAAGAGATACAGATAAGCGCTGGCATCGCCATCGGCATTGCAACCGTAATCCTCCTCTTTGCTGGTTGTGCTACATTTGCTAGGCGTGGCACCTTTCCGCCCTGCTGCTCCGCCTGCTGCCGGCGTTCCGGGATTCACGCAAGCACAGCGTGCCAAGCTGCGCGTCGATTTCTTGAGGCGCATACAACGTGCTCCAACAATGTCACAGAGTTTAACCGTTTGCTCTTTGATTGTCACACCGCTGGGCGATTCGCGTTGCAGCGTGAAGCCCGTGGCATCCAGGCGAACACGGAAAACGTGGCTGCCTTTGCGCTGGCTGGTGTAGAAGGTGTCGCTCACATTGTGCTGCAATTGCATTGCGTGCGGTGTGGAGTTGACGGAGCTGTTGTTGCTCCTCTCCTGAGATTTGCTCATGTTTGCTGGCGATTAAGTCTGTTAAGCTGCATTTTTTATTTACTCTTTTTGATGGAGTGTTGGTTAAATGCACTAGAGGTACTCCCTCCGTGGAGTGACCACAGCTTTATAGACACAATATATAAAACAATAATATACTATATTTTTATGTTCTCATTGTAATTTGCGAGCGCGCCTGACTGTTTTGAAAAATACCATTATATACCATTTTTATGCAAACTGAACAAATTATATGTATCTATAATAAAACTGTCTTCGACCTCTATTTATATTTTTTTAAATTTTATTAAACATGTAGTCCCAGAGTGTTTAGTAAAATATACCGTAAATCGTATTCTGTAAAATACTGTCACAGTCAAACAAATTGTAATCGATAATTGTCAGTCATTTGAAAACAAAAACATTTTCTATATTTATATTCTTCCTTGCATTCTTTAAAAATATACAAAATTCGCTTGTTGTCAATTTCAGCTTGGCAGCTAAAATAAAACTAATCTTTTCAGTTATCAGCTCAATTGAAATTCTTGTATACTGCAGCGGGATATCAAGGAGACGGCCGCACCGATTATTTCTGTGTATTTTTTCGATTACTGTTAAAGTGTTGCAAAGCCAGAATCGAATTGTGGCTATTATCGGATTTTTTTGCTATGTCTCTTTGGTCGCTTGCCCACACTGAGAGCTCTAGCATGCGGTAGTGAAGTGGAATAAATTACACAAATTTTTTCGGGTTTTACACGCAAAATTCGTGGTAGTGCAAGTGTGCTTTATGTAATTTGCAGCATTTAAGTTATTTGCTAAAAGATACTCGCACCCAACTCAACTACAACACACATAAACACACAACATGACAAACAGTCTGCAATTACAGTGTGCAGCGTTGAAGGTAGCGCGTCATAAAATCGAATGCGTTGGCTGCGCATATTTTAACGCACGCCGCCAAATTAGCGATGCGAGCGGTGTTGAGCGCAGTGACTCCGATGAGAAATTGGCGGGAGCTGGCGAGGATGTCGATATTAGCTACCTCAAATCGCTGGATCCCAAAGAGTGGAAGGATCAAGACCATTATAGTGTGCTCGGCCTTGGAAAATTAAGGTGCGTTTCTTACTCACACATATTTGCAAACACGAATATGTACAGATGAGTGTGTGTGTGTGTGTACGTGTGTGCACGTGTACCACCCACACAGAGAGAAATATTTATTAACTGCTCTGCGCGGGTTTTGTTTGTGATATATTAAACAGATATGAAGCTAGCGACGATGATATTCGTCGGGCGTACAGACGCATGGTGCTGCAGCATCATCCGGACAAGCGGAAAGCCAAAGGCGAGGAGGTTATTACTGACGACGACTATTTTACGTGCATAACAAAGGCCTACGAAATACTCGGTGGGTAGAAAAACTAAATTTGTGCTATTTATATACATTGCAAAAATTGTAAAACGCCTTGGTTGATGAACTTTGGTGATGAGCAGCTTGCGAGATCTTCAATTGCCTTGAACTTTATCGCACATATATTTGCAATGAATCGATAACGATAAAGTTGTTGGCGTCTGTTGAAAACTGAAATTATTGCTTTTAAATCATATTAATCTGTAATGCTATGCATAGTAATATGCAATATATTGATGTCAATAATTTGTATACTTGGCGCCTTGCGCTTGAATTTGCAGATCGTGTGATCAGTTTACTAATTAATCGATATCGATAAAGTTGCCCACTTGGCGCCCAATTTAAACTCTTAATATTGATACATTGTCGTCAACTTAAACTATTCTTCTAAAGCTGCTCGCTCGTTATTCCGGCAATGTATACTCAAATTATTATATTGATTTTATAATTCTAATTTATACCCGATTTTCGCTTCACAGGCACTGCTAAGACGCGTCGCAGCTACGACTCCGTGGATCCCGAGTTCGATGATAACTTCCCCACACAGACGGACATCGACAACAACTACTTCAACTCATTTAATAAGTATTTCAATTTGAACGCACGCTGGAGCGAGAAGCAGCAGGTGCCGCCATTTGGCGAGGTCGACGCCAAACGGGAGGAAGTCGAACGTTTCTACAATTTCTGGTACGACTTCAAGTCATGGCGCGAATTCAGCTACCTCGACGAGGAGGACAAGGAGAAGGGCCAGGATCGAGACGAACGTCGGTGGATCGAAAAGGAGAACAAAGCGGCGCGCATCAAACGCAAGAAGGAGGAAATGACGCGCATCCGTGCACTGGTCGATTTGGCCTACAACAGTGACAAGCGCATACAGCGCTTCAAGCAGGAAGAAAAGGATCGCAAGGCCGCAGCGAAGCGCGCCAAAATGGATGCGGCCCAGGCCCAGAAGGCCGAACAGGAGCGAGCGGTGCGCGAAGCGGCGCTGGCCAAAGAAAAGGCCGAGAAGGCCGAACAGAAGCGCATCGAGCAGATACGCATTGAGCGCGAACAGCAAAAGAAGCTGCTCAAGAAGGAGCGCAAAACGTTGCGGGACAAACTCAAGGATTGCAAGTACTATGCCAAAAACGACAAGGATCAGCTGAAGCACATGGAGGGCGCCGAAAAGATATGCGAAACCTTTACGCTGTCCGAGCTGCAAGCGCTGAACAAGGCCATGGAGAACAAGGGACGCGAATCCTTTGTGGCTGCGCTGCAAACAGCCGAGCGCAAGATTGCCGACGAATTGGAGGAGCTGAATATGGCGCAACAGAAGAAGCAAGCGGCCACGAACGGCCCCAAAACTGGGGTCAAGGAGGTGAAAAAGGGCGATGTGTGGAGCAACGAAAATGTACAGCTGCTGATCAAGGCGGTGAATCTGTTTCCCGCCGGCACCGCGCAACGTTGGGACGTCATTGCCACCTTTATCAATCAGCATGGCGGCGGCGGCGGTGCCTCGCCAGTGACGGCGCGCGAGGTGCTCAACAAGGCGAAGGCGTTGCAGCACAGCGATCACTCGAAGAGCTCACTCAAAACGCACGCGAACGAGGCGGCGTTCCAGAGCTTTGAGAAGTCCAAGAAGGAGGTGCAGACATCGAACGATATCACGCTCGGGGATTCGCCGGCGGAGAGCAGCAAAGAGAATGTCAAACAGAATGGTGTTGCGCCAGTCAACAACAATAACAATCAGCAGCAGCAGCAACAGGAGCAACAACAGCAGCAGCAGGAGCCCAAGCAGAATGGTGTGGCTACCACGAATGGCGTGTCCTCGAAATCGTCGTGGACAAAGGAAGAGCAAGCCCTGCTGGAGCAGGCGATGAAAACGTATCCAACTACGACGCCCGATCGCTGGGACTGCATTGCTGCCTGCATTCCCAATCGCAGTAAAAAGGACTGTCTGCGTCGTGTCAAGGAGCTCGTGGAGTTGGTCAACTCCAAGAAGGAGGCGCAGGCGGCAGTTAAATGAGGCACTGCAACCAACTACTGCAGGCTGCTGCCCTAGCTAGCTACTGTGTCCAATATACATTTTATTTAAATAAAAAGATACAAAGTTTTGAACGTTTAGCGAAAAGTTACATCCAAACGAGTTTGCTTTCTAATCCTAGTTACAATTCAAAAATGTATTTGCCTCAATTGGAAACCTTGCCGCAGCAGCTCTATGTCTGCTCTGCGACGCGTCGTCCGCCGCTCAGCTTCAAGTCGAATGCTTGAGGATTAGCTAAAGGATCCAGGTCCGCAAACAGCTCCAGCCAAGCATTGTTGCTGCTGCTGCTGCTGCTCGACTGCTGGCTCGGTTTGCTGGGATTCGAATTGGTTGCAGCTGCAACTGGAGCAACAACAGGCGCTGCAGCTGGTGTCATGTTGGCGGACTGCTGGTGGAACATGCGTGACCAGAACTTGTTGTTGCTGGCTTCCGGCAACGGCGCATCGATGAGCGGGCTCTGGTCGAGTTGCTTGGACAGCTCAATGAGCAAGGATTCGTTGTCGCCACAGGCAGCAGGCGCCGCTGGAGCCACTGCAGCAGCAGCAGCTGTCGGTGTGGGCGTGTCTGCAGTGGGCGGCGACGAACTGGACGCGGGTTTGTCCTGATAATCCTCCTGCAGTGCAAGAAACAAAACAAGTTCAATGAAAATGCCACATACAAAATATAATGTAATTGTTAAGCTACCGCAAAGAACAAGGACTGATCTTTATCGACCGCCTCGATGGGCACCACGGGCGTCTGCTCCTCTCCAGCAGCAGCGTCGGCGTCGCCCTCGTGCTGCGACAGCTCCTTGAGCACACAGAAATCGTACTTGGGCTTGACGACCAGCGCATTCGAGATGCTCTGAAACGTGGACGCCGTCTTCTGGGCAAACGTCTTCAGCTCCGCCAGATAGGCGACCAAGGCATGCGAATACATGTTGCAACGTGCGGCGGCAAGCAGATCAATCTTCTGTATGGAGTCCAGCGAATAGCCGTCGAAATTGTGCTTGGCAGCGCGCACATGCGCCTGAGCCGTGCGAAACTTGTCGAGTCCTTTGCCTGTGTCCGGGTCCATGTCCTGGCTGGCCGTGTGCTTCATCCACGACAGCGCAGCGCGGTATTCGGTGCGTTCCTTCTCCATGGTCTGCAGCGTCAGCTCGGTGTCCTTCACGGCACGACAGCGGTACACATCGACCTCGTGCTGCAGTCGCAGTAACGGCACTCGAACGCACATCCTTTGCTGTCCGGCGAAGGACATGGCTTTGCCTGCATTGGAAATGCTGCCTCCGGTGGTTTTGCTGCGCTTGCCCGCCTCCTTGAGGAAACGGCCGAAGACGCATTCCTCCTGCGACAGGATGCAGAGACGCTCCTGGTATTGGTCAATGATTTTGCAGAGCTCGGAGCTGGTGTCGCTTATCGATTTGAATATCTCGATTTTGGCATCGAGCTCGGCGTCGGAGGAGATGATGTGTTTGTCCTCTTTGCTGCCCAGCTTGCGTTGCACCACCTTTTTGGTGATCCAGTATTGGTGTTGCACCTCCGACTTTAACATATTTTGCGTGCTCAATTTCACTGAAAGAAAACTCTGACTAGTGAAAGAAAAAAAGACGAGATAAATGTCAAGTTTCTGCGCCGACGCAAAATTCAGTTACATTCAATGTTGCCAGACTGCCAGAAACAGCTGGAGAAAAATGCAATTTAAAGCATTTAAAACAAGGCTTGCAGTGATGTGAGAACTTTGTGCACTTAAACAACATAAAGCAGTAATATATATGCATATATAAATATTTAATAATAGACATATATGTTGAACACAACGGTCAACTACGAAAGCTTTACAGCAGATGGGAGCATTCGTAACGTTAACATGACCATTTCGAGTTACATTGGAGTTTACAGCCAGCCATTGGCGGTTGCTGACTGTAGTATTACAACAATAACATTATTTTAAATAAAGGCAGGAAAAACCGCAAAACACTCAATAAAAGCTGTTCAAAATAACGCGCCCTTTTACAAAAGTTCAAACCTACTCCAAAATGTTACATGTACAGAACCAGCTGACTATTATGGGAGTTTTTGTTTACGGTAACACTTCGTCACAGGTGTTCAAATAAAACAGCTTTTAATGAAAGCTCATTTTGCGAAAATAATCGATGAATGTCAGCAAAAAATCGATGTGTAAAATAATAATCGATGCATCGATAGTGCGAGCCGTCATCTCAACTTTTCAAAGAGCGCAACGCTGGCTGAGCAGCTAAACGAAGTGCGCTCGCTTTGCATTTTGTTGTTGCTTTCGTTTGGCGCTGCGTTTGACCGCGCGAGCCGCATACATTCATCATTTCGCGCATAGAACGCGGCAACTTAACTCCGTTCGCTGTCTTGACATTTTTTTTGACGAACATTAATATTTGTGCAAGTGTTTTTATTGTCATGATGCAGTCGCGTTGCGTCGCGTGTGTTTATCAAACAACTTTACATGTGCACGAGTTGCGTGTGCCTGTGTGTGTGTGAGCCTGGGCTAAAGTTCGACTAAGATTGCAAGTCGCAAGCTGCAATTGAAAGCGACACATATTATTTTGCGGCCATATTGCTAATTCGCTGGACAGGTAAGCTAAACTTGCAACGAGATACAGTTACTTTCAGCTTGTTGTTGCTGGGATGCACACACACACACACACGCACCATGTACATAAAGACACACTCACACTTGCTGCGATGAAGGTGAAGAAGAAAGTGAACAAGTGTGTGCAAAATGTTTCTGCTGCTTTTGCAGTGTGACCAAAACGGGTTAAAGAAGCTGCTGCTGCTGCTGCTGCAGCACAGCTTTTCTTCCTCTTCTTTCGCCTGCGTGGGTGTGCGTGTGTCAGCAGTGTCTGTGTGTGTGTGTGCGAGTGAGTTGCCTAGCCAAATTGATTGTTCATTTTATGTTAGCTTCGATAATACCTGCCCACCGCCTGTTAACACCAACAGTGCATGACGCCGAAAAGCTACTCCATCTCCTTGAGAGCACTCGAGTCTTTTGAACTGATTGCACTAACAATTAGATGCGGCTCTGCGAGCACACAAAAAAACAAACCACAAAAAAAGAAACGCTACATTCAGAATTGGAATTAAAATGAAAAGGTCATCCACGGGCACTTGCTGGGTTTAGGCCTCCGTTGAAGCTTAATGGGCGCAGCGCGAGGCCTTTTACATGCCAAAAAATATACAGCAACAAACTATAAATGAAAAAAATCTCAGGCCGTCGCTCGTTACCGACCTGTTATTGTTGTTGTTGTTGTTGCTGTTGTTGTTATTGTTGTTTTTTGTTCAGCTTCAAAGCCGCACTCCGCCTTGGGCTTGCAGCCGCTGCGCAGTCGCATTTAACAATTGTTATTGAGTCGCGTAACAACAACTACAAAAGATTTCACTGCACTTGACGCTGACACACTTGTTGTTGCTGCGGCTGCTGCTGCTGCTGCTCTTGTCAACGCCGCCTGGTCACATTAATCAAAAGCGAGCGCTTCGATGCCATTCGATTGCTTATCGATAGTACTCAGCTTTTGCGGCTGTGCACATATCGTCATTGTCTATCTCTCTCTCGCTTCCTGCTTTGCATACCAAGATCGCGATCTCGTACGGCAACAACAACATCAACAAAAGCTTTACTTATTTGCTTTACATTTTTCTCACAGCCCGCAAAAAGACACAAGCACAAAAAAAAATGTGAAAATTTTTACAAATATCT
The DNA here is from genome assembly GCA_035046165.1 of Drosophila rubida. Taxonomy (NCBI): domain Eukaryota; kingdom Metazoa; phylum Arthropoda; class Insecta; order Diptera; family Drosophilidae; genus Drosophila; species Drosophila rubida. Next base: position 12,057,806 of record JAWNOF010000021.1, on the reverse strand, counting down.
GGCTATACATAATTTTTGCCACCGTTGTGTCGCTTTGTTGTTGTTGGTGGTGGTATCGAGTTACTTTTGGTTGTTGTTTGGTTGCTCTGCTCTCATTTGCATGCAGAGTTGTTGTCGTTTTTCCACTACTGATTATTTTTTGTGTCGCCGTTGCTGCAACTAAATTGGCCTTAATTGGCTGCCTTTTTGCTGCTGCCAATTTTGTCGTTTATGCCGCTTGCTTGTGCCGCTCTTATCGGTCGTTGTTCGCTGTTCGCTGTTCATTGCCGGCCGGCCACTTGTGGCATGCAGCAATTTCCAATCAGTTTGTACCTGCAACTTTGCATTTGTTATTGTTTTTGGTTTTTCATTTTCGTTTTCTTTTGTACATTTATTGCTGTTGCGCGCTTACTACTATTTCATTTAATTAGGCAGTCAGCCGCCAAACAGTTTTCCATTATTGTTTGCAAATTGTGGGAAAAATCAGTGAGCCAAAAAACGCATTTCGAGAATTTATAGCGCCTGGCTGGCTGGCTGACTGCACTTTATAGCCGGGTTGCATAATTCACCCAAGTCGCAGCCGAAACTGAGCGCAAAAAACAAGCCAATAAATCAAAATGCCATTCTCAAGCCAGCGGCAAACAAACGGCTGCTGCTGCTGCTGCCGCCGCTGCTGCTGCAAGTGCCGCAGCGAAACCGCAAGCTGCGCTTAGACTAGAAGATACCATAGAAAAATCTTGACAAGAAACTAGATAGTAGAACTACATTTCTATAAACTTTGTTGACTTTGTTGTTTCATCATTTATTTATTCGTTTTGCAGGACGTCTTAAAGTCTGAGTGCAGAATAAGTTGCTCAATTATATTGATGAATTAAAACAACAAATTTGTGAATTTGAAATCATTATTTTGCTTATTAGGCGTTTGGCTTCATTTTGAAAAGTTTGATCAATTTAAAATAAGCAAGACTTGATTTTTTATTTAATTAAACTATATTATCATTCGTTAACTGCTCATACTTGGTTTTGATTTAGAATCTATTTGGAATCTGCCTAATCTATATATAACATTCGCTGTCGTAATCCTGTTTCTCAAAATTCCCACTCTAACTATTGAAAATCACTAATTGAAATTTGTACTAGAGCGCAGCTGTCACAGTGTATTTGCTAGACAACTTGTTTGACTTTATACTGAACCTTTGACTTAGCAAGTAGCATATGACCGTTGTGCTAGCATGCGACAGGGTATTGCCAGCATTCACAATGAGCGGCTAGTATTCAGAGCATGTCAATGCAGCTATCTGGTACTACTTACATGTGTGTTTAAGTGTGTGTCTGTGTGCGGATACTTAAATATGTGGGCTATGGTAATGTTAGCCTGCCCACCCCTGCCGGCAGCTGCATGCCACACCGACACACACACACACACACACACAGAGAGAGACATGATGTAGTCACAACTGAGTACAACATTTACCGTTTGGCAAGGTCTGTCAGGCCAGACCAGCTGGGTCTCTGGCTCAGATTCTTATGCCCACCCATTGCACAATCTCAATCTCACAGCTCCGTGTGCATAAGTGTGTGTGTGTGTGTGCTCTGTCAATAGGCCAGTGCCTAGTTTATTGAGTCGTCTAGGAGGGTTTGTTAACTGTCATGCCCACGTGACGAGGCCAAGCAGCCAAGCAGCCGGGCAGCCAAAGTAGCCAAGCAGCCAAAGCAGTCGAGTGGCCAAGTGGCCAACTGTCCAAGTGGCAATTCATTTTTCAGTCGCCGTTCTCAGCGCAGTTGTTGTTTTTGCATTGTTTTCCAAGTGTCGCTGATTAAATTTCAATTTCGAGTTGGCTGCCTCAAGTGGCAGGCCGAGCGGAAGCAACTAGATACACACACACTCATACATATATGTATCTATATGTGCTCGTATCAATACTTGTTAATGAGCTGGGCAACTGATTTGACCCAATTGGCTTGTTGCACACCTGAGCCGGGCCTACGTACGCCAAACTGACCCACAAAAGAGCTTTGCCACCGGTGTCTCCACCCACCCACCTCTCGCCCCGCGCCTCTCGCCGCTGCTGCTGGACTTAAATATAGCTATCAGCTTTAAGTGGCTGCCACGCCGGCCTCTTCTCTTGGCAAATTTATTGAATCTCATTGGGAGCAGCTTTCTAAGCGCTTTCTCAGTTCAACTACAACTTCGCGGCGCGCTCGATGCGGAAGATGGAAGTGAAAATTCAGTCGCAGCTTCAGTTTGCAGCTAAATCAAATCATAGAAAAAGGCAAATGCAAATCGCTGAAACATTTCAAAGGCATCTCACGGATGCGTTTTGCGTTGCATTGCGTGGCGTCGCGTCGTGACGCTCTTGCGGCTTTTGCGGTTGCACAAATATTTGCATTGTGTGTTTGTGTGTGTGTGTGTGTTGAACATTTGCCGATTGCCGATTTACACTCGATAGAGATTTATTGAGTCGACAGCGAGAAAAAAGTGCGTGGCTGTCTGGCGTTTTAATTAACCCATGAGCTCTCAACTGGCCAATTACTTTGACTTGGATTGTTATGATGCGGCAGCGGCAGAGCTGTGGCAAGCACTGCAGGGTCTAGTCATGACTTTCACTTTTTGGCACAGGAGCAGCGACAGAGCAGAGCGTTGGGGCGAGTGCACTGTCTGGGTTAATGAGGATGCCACCACATTGCCGCACACTGCACACAGAGTTCGTTCGTGCCGCTTCATTGTGATTATCTATCTCGTTTGCCGTTGCACATTTTTCTTTGCAACAGCGGCGGCAAAAACTGTGGCAGGCCGCTTTCATGTAATTTATTTGTTTATTGTCTCGGCCTGGCCCGCAGCCTGAAGTCTACAGCCTGAAGTCTGGCGTCGACACCCACCCCAGCAGCTGTTGTTACACTTGCACTTGCCACCAACTGTTACCTGTCCAAGCGTGCCACCTCCCACCTCGATTGTGCTCGTTAGCTGAAGATGAACAAGTTTGTTTTTCTTTTCGTTTTTCTTATTTTCATTTGATTGTCGGTGCTTTTCTGCAGGCCAGGAAGCCGGCGATTTCTCATTGTTGTGATACCGCTTGCAGCCCACACGCCACCTCCTCCTCCTACTTCACCTCCTCCTCCTGCTTTACTCATGCGAGTCGCTTAATTAGCTGAGGGCAGCAGTTGGTAGGGTATTTTTTTTGTTGCTTTGCTTCGCTCGCTTGTTTCGCTTTCGTTCTCACCAGCGAATTTTCCTAGATTTTCACATCCAGCTGCGCTTATTCGGAACTGCTTCCTGCCTCTCGACCAGCGCTCTGCTCATCCTCAGCAGCTGAATCACTGACTGACTGTTGCTCCTCATACGCACCGTGTTGATGCCACAGTGCAGCTCAACTTTGCTGCTGCAGCTCAGCGTATTTCCTGGAAATGACGTTTCCTTTCGGCTAAGACTTTAAGCTGCTGTCGCTTGGCTAAGCTCCCCTGATTGCCCTAACTCAAACAGCTCGTTTGATAAGGCAACAAAGTTATATATTATATATATTTATTACGAATTTTCTCTGCTACTTCCTTACAACTTTTTCTTTAATTTGCTGCCTTTCAATTTGCCGATATTGATTGCACATTGCGATTGGCCTTCAAGCTTATTTGTAACCTGCAATTACTATAATAACTTATTTAAAACATTTACTATTTGTGGGAGTCTTTTTTTTGATATTAATTGAATCCATTCATAAAGTGCAGCTTGGGCTAAGTTGGTGCACTCTTTCTGCACCAATTAATGATATTTCATAAATGTGTTATTACTTTATTTCTCTAACAAAATATTGACGAAACAATCTATGTAGTGTCGCATTTTCTTGGATATTGAGTGGTATTTTATATAGCTCAAGTGCTTTCCTTCCTTTAACTGAATTTGTTGATTAATCTTTCAGAGGGGTCTTGCAGTTCTTGCTTATCTTTATATGATTTTAGTTTAGCGCATCTGAGGTTCGACTTGTTGATCTCATCAGCTTGGCTGCAGGTCTTGCTGTTATTGTTTGTATATGGCTTGGAGAGTTGGTTGAGTCATACGGCCACAGAGATGGCCAGCAAGAACACTCTGAGCATTGTCGTCGTCGTCGTCATCTTTATTGCAGAAACTTGATTTTACTATGTGTGTGCAACGCTGTTGCAAGTTGAATTTGATGTTGTTTTGTTTTGTTTTTGGTTTATTGCTGCTGCCGCTGCCGTTGCTGTTGTTGTTGTTGCTGGCTTGGAACGTTTCTCACATGATTAAGCCAGATTGCTTACAGCTTGTTGAGGCTTGACGCTGCAGCCGCATCTTCAGCTTGTGTTTGTCTTTCGTTCTCCAGCCAGCAGTTGTGTTTGCCTATTTATAGCGCACTCGCGTTCGCTTTTTGGTCGTCGTCTTTCCTCAGACCTGCCTCTGCCTCAGCGTCTGTCTCCTAACTTGGCCAAGAACCATGGGCCCATGACGCAGCGCCTTTGGCAATGGTTTTTGTATACAGCCGATTGCTGTTACGATTTACATCATACGAAATGCACTCAAGAGTAGCTGTTGGCTAAGTTCAAGCATTGTTTAATGCCAAAAACAAAAATGTGGCAAAGAAGAGCGCAGAGAAGCGAAGAAGCTCACAGCCCGCATCGCAGCAGACGTGATGACGAAATCACAGCAACCTCATCAACGAAACAGCCACTCGAGATTGGTACCAACACGCAAATGTGAAGATGGAGCTGGAGGTAGAGGTGGGGGTGTTCTTGTGTTGTGCCATGTGGTCTCAATTGCAAAATGCAAATATCAACAATGCAACAAGACAAATTTTTCATTATTTGCCTGACAAAATGTTGCGGCAAATGGGTAAACAAAAGCGTCGACGGACTCTTCGCTGCCACAGTTACCTTGGTGCACTACCCCCCGCTTTCCGCCTCCTTAAAGGCATCCCCGTTGTGTGACAAGTGAGTGAATGAATGGTTGACCTAGTCGAGTGCTGCGTTTGGCATTCTTAAGTGTCTCCATCGCTCATTGATGCAATTTATGCTAATTGCTAATTGCATAATAATTCAATTGAACCCCAACTGCAACTGGCCGTCCTTAGTTAGTCAGGCACATTTCCGCGTTGTTAAGCAGCCGCTGCTTCAACTCTAGCCGCATCTGCATTCAATTTCAATTACACAATTTCAGTTTAGCGTCTTTGGTAATGCAAATTTGTTGCTTTGCTGCAATTGCTCTTTAACGAAAGCCAGCCAAACATGCGCCGCCTCGTCGATCGCAGGTCATTAAAAACGCTTTAAAAGCCGGGGACCCCGGCTACCGTCTGCCGGCACACCCGGCGTATGAGTTATACGCTTTGTCTGCGCATTACTCATACGCCCCTTGGGCAACACCTTAATTCAGGCAACGTGCCGCGTGCAGCGGCATTCTTGACTTGGCTTGATTGACGCCGTTTGTGCGCTCAAATTATTTAATCATAATTATTAAGGCGATTTATTGTGCATTTAACTGCAGTTTAAGTTGAACTCGCTTGACTCCGCTTCAGTCGCAGTCCAAGTTATCAGTCACAACCAATCGGCGAACAATAAAAGCTGCTACATCATGTGAATACCATGGCAACAATCAGCAGCTAAACAATTTGTTGCATTGTAACCAAACTTTTTCGTTGTTGTTTATATTTAAGTAGCATATTCAAGGGCATCGGCGATTCGGCTACATTGCTAATGGGGCTTCTTGTTGCAGCAACAGCGAGCGAGACAATAACAAGAATCGTATTTAATTTTCACTTTGTCAGCCCGAAAACTGTTCGAGCTACGGCCGCACAAAAACGAAAAACCAATTTCGACATTTTCATTTTCAAGTTCATGGCTAGCAGCACAGCGCACACAACAACAATAGCCCGCCGTCGATAGCTGCAATTTTTGAATTAGCCAAATTACTATTATTTGGCGCAGCGCACACACAGATACCATCTACACACACACATACACAGAGAGACACTTACTCTTATATAGATACTTATAGCCACACTCGAATATTGTTAGCCTTGTTTGTCTGGCCTCGAACGTTGCTGACTGGCTGGCTGGCTTTGGCCAGGGTCTGGTCTCGTCTGGCTTTTACGTGCTGAATGATTTAATGTCCTTTTTGGCAGTCACACCTAACCGCCCGCCTCCTGCACTCCTTGATAACTATCTGCCCCCGAAACTCCTGCTTGGCCATTGCAGTTGCAAAATTCTTGTCTAGACTGCGGCAAATGAACTTGCTATACACACATATATATGTATATATATATTTGTATTTTTGGGGGTTTTTCGTCGCTGCGAAAAGTGAGTTTTGTTGTGTTTCACGGGCAGCACGTCAGCGTGTTCCTGGGGGCGCTTAAGGACCTTCATAAGGTTCATTTCCGCTCCGGGCGTTACAATTTATCGCGCCGTGACATTTTGCACTTTACTTTTGCGTGTTCCATTGTCGATTGTCGGCTCTTCCCCGCTCCGCCCCTCGCTCCTCCGTTGTCGGTCGTTGGCTGCCGGCTTTTGTTGTTGTTGTTGTTTCTGTTTTTGTTGTTTTTGCATGCAGCAAAAATTAGCCAAAATGATAAAAATTTTAATTTCATTCGAAAGCGGATTTCGACTTCAACTTTGGCTGCAGTCGCTTGGCTGACTTCTCATTTTTCTACGGGGGAGTGTGAGATTTCAATGTTGTTTGCTTTGCAACCCTGATACCCTGCAAATTAACAAGAATTCGCCGTCAACTGAGAATTGCAACGCGAGCTTAAGACTTTTTTGTGTTTACAAAGTAGATGGCGAAGAACCTAAAAGTTTTATATAAAAAATAGGTGTTTTCTTGGTGTTTAATAATAAGTTAAGTCATTTCTTCTTCATCTTTAAAATACTTTTAAGTTGCCTTAGCAGAAAGCGCTTAGATCATTAGTTGATCTATAAATTCGAGAAGTTGTTTAATTTGCTAAATGTTGATGCCATTTTCATAAAGTTCTTTTAGTGAAATGCAGTAAAATTAATTAGAAAGCAAAATACTTGTCTAATGTTTAACTGCTTGCAAAATTATAAGCATACATTCTTCGAGTAAATAGTTTACTATCTATCTATATCTATAAATTCGAGAAGTTGTTTAATTTGCTAAATGTTGTTGAATTAATTAAAAAGAACTTATAAACACATGTCTAATGTTTAAATGCTTGCAAATTTAAAAGCATACATTCTTCGAGTAAATAGTTTAGTAACTAACTATATTATTAATTAAAAAGTATTAGGTAGTGGAGAAATATACACATATTTTAGATGCAATTCTCTATACCATCAAGTTAGTTTACTACTTAACTACATATTTTGCATTCTGGAAGTTAATTGAAGTTTTCTTTAGCTCTCGCTTGGCTAGGGTATCTTTTAGTGCTGCATGCCGACGGCGGCATTCATAATTGTTTTGCTATTATTAAGTCCGCATTGCTTTTTGATATTTGCGTGCCTGGAACTGAACTTCAAAGCCAGCGATGCGCAAAAGGCCGATAAGGTTGCAAGAGCTGCAAAACGCGCAACTGGCAAACTAAAGTCTGAAGTCTGGGGCAAGGGTTGCATTGCATAAGCACATCAATCGTTGGACCAGACTAGCGTGCCAGCGTGCAGTGGGGAGAGGGAGGAGAGGGGCAGCGCAATTAGAAGAGGAAGGGAGCACTTGCCGCAGGCCAATATATCACTTGCCAGCTATTGGCCATTGTGCGGCCGCCCAGCGGATGGGGCAGGCTCTGAGGTCTGAGTCTGAGTCTGGCTCTAAGCCGCTCACAACAACTGGCAATTAAACGCCGTGAATTGACAAGAAATTCACAAATAAAAATCAGCCGCAATTATGCGCAGAAAAAACAGCACACACACAGCAAATATAAATAATAAAGAAAAAGACAAGCGAGGCAGCAGACAGTGGCACGACACCGCGTGGCATGGCGCGGTGGGTGAGGCTCGACTGGGGCTGGGATTGAAACGGCTCGGATTTCACATTCTCCGAAAGAAAATGCTGGCAATAAGTTGCGCCATGATTCGCCAGTATTTCAAGTGGAGAAACATATTTATTTATCTGTATGGGCCAAGCTGAATCGGTTTGAAGGTAACTCCGACCACAAGCTACGAAAAAAAAAGAGTTGAAATTGCGCACAAGTTGCGATTAAGGTCAGTTGAGCAGCTTGACCCGATTTGTCGCTTAAACAACAGCACTTAAAAGAACAGAAACAACAATGAGAAACGCCAAGTTCGCGATTTAATTACAAACGGAAACAAATTAATCTCGAACAATTGAAATGAGCCGCATTATTAGCAATTGGCCAGCCCTTAAATAGACTGAAAGAGACTCAAAGGAAAAACCAAAAAAGTTTGCTCGCTCATAATGACCACAATGACTCGAACTATGCTGCTGATGGTGATGATGATGAACAAAGTTGGCTAAAAACTGCAAGCCCAAATGACTTGGCTTGAGGTTTAACTCTCGACTTCGTTTACCTCGCTCATAAATTCTTCGTCTATTTTTAATGCTGTGCTGACTGGAGGGCAAGCAACGGTTATTGTTTTTGCCATTGCTGCAACTCAACTGTGAGGCATGCAACATGCTCTGTGTTTGCCCAAAACTCAGCGTAGCAAAACGCTGTCGAAAATATGTGGCAAAATGGGCCAGGTTTATGTTGGGCCCAGCTCCGAGCTACGACTACCAAACAACTACTGGTTAATACGCCTCGGGCCTATAAATCAGGTATTACTTAATGCAGCTCCGCTGAAATTGAGCCAATTTCTAAATAATGTTTACGGCCAGTTAAGTAATGATCTTAATAACAATTCAGCTGACGAACTGTGCACATTGTTTACTGCTGGCATTTCTAAACTTTACAATGTTTATGCCGCCGTCGTTATCTGTTCCATATACGATTTCGCATTCCGGGGTCTCTTTACTGCTTTTGGGTAAATGGAATTGAGTCGTTCGCTCTATGAGTGATATTCAATTAATTTGTGTGCAACAATTAGTCGTATTCAGAATTGAACACTTTCCAAATCCTGTTAACGATTACGACTCGCAATATATCAGCAATTTTAATAGCATTTTAAAACTGATTTAAGAGTATTTGCAGCACACTTAAGTGTCTTACTCAAGAGCTCTAAAAAGCGAATACACAACAGGCCTTAGGCTTTCGAATTCTCAGCGCAAGCTCACCATTATTGTGGCAAGCGTTCACACTTTAATTTGCCACAATTTGAGTCCATTTCTTTCGGATTCAACTCGGAATCACTCGTGGCGAATCTTCTTGCATAACCGCGGCGAATTCAAGTTCGCTGTGCAAACTGGCGCTATCGCGATTCTTCAATTGCTTTCGCTGAGTCCGCCTTAAGACTCCCTCCCCCCCTCTCCCTAGCCTAAGCCGAATTTCCATTTGCATTTCCAATGTCAGCGCGTTGGCAATGCGAGAAATCGCCAAATATGAAAGACAAGCAATAAAAATGTATAAATATTGAAGCGATTGCGCTCCCCTCCCCACCCCGCTCTGCCCGCTGGAGAGAAACAAAAACCAAGGGGGGGGGGGGAGAGGAGTTGGGGCACTGTGCATCGCGCTCCACGCCCACACAATGTTGGCGCTTTCATCAAAATGCACATAAATTTCAACAACTGGCGCGGCCCCAAGTGAGACGTTTGTAGCGCCAAGCGAGCGGCCATGTGGGTGGTCAGCCAGTGGAACTGGACCCCCAGCCTGCCGTCTCGCTCGCACTCGCAAGCGCGCTCGCTCTTTTCACTTGGCATTTGCATCTTTTGGTTGCTGCAGTTGCAGCAGTGCCGCGGGCAAACGATTTCTAAAACACAAAAAAGAGTATACGAAAAATTTGCATTTAATTGGACAGCCAGCAGCGGGCGGCGGCGCGGGGGCGCGGGGGTGTGTGGGAGAGCGGCAAAGAAGACGGCAAAAGGGGTGGGCGTTGACAAATTTCGTTTGTTCTACTTTAGAGCGCCCTCTGGCGTTCGTGTGCTGCATGCGTTGTTGTTGTTGTTGTTGTTGGGCGCATCAATCAGCGACAGCTCTTAAATGTTTATTGTTGCTTGTTGTGGTTGTTGTTGCTGTTGCAGCTTTTGTGTGGCAGCAGCACAAACGACAAGATGACGTTTTCAGAAATTAAAAGAGCGATGAGTGAAAGTGAATTTTCGTGTGTTGTTGTTGCCGCTGCAGTTGTTGTCATTTCTTTTGCCTAGTTGTAATGTGTAATGTTTGCAACGCCAACAACAGCAACAACAACATCAAACAGTGGGGCAGCTTCGTTGTCAGCGTTGTCTGCGTCTTCGCTTCGCGTCTTTTGATTGTCTTGCGATAGCCAATTGAGTTTTCATTTGTCAGTCAGTCGCAAAGGCAAACGAATAAACGACCCAACGTCGTCTGTCAATGACACAGAAAGAGAGTTTCAAGCATGATATGTGGCTTGTTGCTGTTGTTTGTGTACTTTGCTTGTTGCCCAGCTATTTTTTCTCTCTTTACTCGCTTAGTTGCACTGATTAGACTTTTGTTGATATATCTGCGTTTTCACTTTCGTTCACTTTCAGTTAACGAGCTCAGATTTCCATTGACTTATCTATGAGCACGTGCCCATAAACAATCGAACTCCCCAGCAACCAGCTCACGTTGGCCGGAAATGTGTGTGAACTGCCAATCAGCGGTGTGTTTTTCTTGTTGCTCGTTGCAGCTGCCACAGAATCTTGCAAGCTGCCAACCATTGACTCAATTTGCGAGCGTCGACCTCGCTGCGACCCGCTGACACATCGCCGCTCATCGTCCTTCAACTATTTGAAGCTGGGACCAGCGACAAGAGCGACAAGAGTTAGAAACCATTCTCATGGCACGCTAATTGTGTCGGCAATCTTTTAATTATGCCCCGCAATTTGGATAAATACAAGACCCAACAAATGGACTTTTTCTCCATACCTCGCGCGCTGTCTGCGTCTCAGTTTCAGTCTCAGTCTCAGTCTCATTACGAACAATTCTCGTCACTAATTACAATGTGGAAGAACAAATAAAATACGAGAAAAAAAAACTCGAAAAAAAACATCAACAAATGTAACTGGGTCAAGTCGCCGACCGACTGACAAAAATAGAAATAAAAAAAATTATACTTATGTACAGAAAAATTGTGGAAAACTCGAGATTTTGATCTGCGCTTCAGCTTGGAGGTTGCTTGAGTCACGGGCCCTTCCACACGGGGCACAGCCACAAATTGAAATTAAGCTCAATTTGGTGCACGACAAGTGCTTGGATGGGGAAGTGGCAGCCACTTGTGTGTCACGTCCTTGCAGCTGCAACTTTGCCGCTTTGCATGCGGCTGGTTGCAACAGCTTGTGGCCACTTTCGTTGTGGATTCGAAAGGTGACAATTGTCCAATTGATTGCCATCAACAACGAAAACAAACAGAAATATAAAAACACACAGCAAACATTAACTATCAACTGCGAGTCGCACTCGTTGTCGTATTCGTATTCGTATTCATTCAAGTGCCGTCGAGCAGTCTATAAAATAATTTCGCGAAAGTTGTCGCATAATATGGCAAAAGTGTTTGCTTTATTATTATTTTTCAGTTAGTTTCTTTTACTATTAGATTGTTTGGTTTATATCTGCTGCCCACTTGCTGTTTGCTGTTTGCTGCTTGCTGCTTGCTGCTTGCCACTGGCTAGCTGCCACTTCGCCGGTCGCCAGTCGTTGCCACATTTCACAGCCATAATTCAACTAATTAAATGCACATGAAAAATTCAGCACTTCAAATGGCAAAAACCGGACAATTCGACCACCGAACGGACAAAACGCAACCAAAAAAAAAGTAGCAAACATAAACTGAAACGCACTGAGAAATATTTCGAATTCGAAATGTCCATGAAAATTCACTGCAAAATTTCTGCCAAGTGAAAGAGAAAAAGCCGCATCGCATCGCATCGCATCGCATCAAAGTGCCGATCATGCAGTTGACTCAGTTTGGTGTTGGCCATGGGAAACATCCAAATTTAGCTGCGACTAATCGAAATAAGTAGCATCCAATTATTCGAATTGAAATGTTGAAATGCTCAACTATCGAGCAATTTGAGTAGCAAAGACAAATTACGGATTTTTGCATGGGAAACAACGTGAAACTGTTTAGTGTCCGATTGAACATAACAAGCATTTCCTTAATTCATTTGAATGCACTGCAACTTTGACGGGAGATCAACTTTTAATTACAATGATATAGAAAATCCATTGAATATCAAATTGTTTGTTTCTGATCAAGGCTCTAAAGTCAAAATACTTCAGAAACTTGACTTTTGAGAGAGAAGTACGAAAACTTGGAGTTTCTATACCTGGCAAATTTACTTGAATACATGAAAGATTTAACTCGATGTTCTCCTAACTTACTAAAATATTAAATTTACGTTTATATGCTTAGCTGAGAAATTTACTTTATTACTATATTTAACATTTTTCTAATAAATTTCTTTAATATAAAATTGATATTTCGAGGCGCATTTTAAGAAAAACTCCGAAAATTGTGAGTTTCTACTGAAGCTGAGAAGTTTACTTCATTACTTTCTTTTATAAAAGATTCTAACTGCAATAAATTCCTAAACTATCAAATTCACTTTTAAAAGCTTGGGAAAGTTTAAGAGAGAAGTTGGGAAATTTGAAGTTCCCAAATTTAATTTTTTCTTTATTGACTTTATTTCATAAAAGGTCCTAACTCTATGTTCCAATAAATTCCTTAAATATAAAATTGATATTTAGAGACTTGCCACATTTTGAGAGCGAAGTCCGAACATTTTAGTTGCTAATCAGGCTGAGAGATTTACTTTATTTCGTAAAAGCTTCGAATGAATTCCTAAACTATCAAATTGATTTTAAGGGGCTAAAGCGCATTTTGAGAGAGAAGTCGTAATATTTGAAGTTCCTAATGAAGCTGATAAATTTACTTTAATACTTTGTATTATAAAAGGGTATAACTGGTATGTTCCCATAAATTTCAAAAATATCAAATTGATTTTTTAAGGCATGCCACATTTTGAGAGATAGGTTTCAATATTTGAAGTTCCTAATGAAGCTAAAAAATGATCTTTATTAGTAGTCACTTCGTATAAGTTCTAACTCTTCTACTTTGCAACAAAGTGTAGATAACAACAAACATAGTTATATATATGTTTATTAGTCTTTTCTTTCCTAAGCATAGTTGTTTGAGTAATTAACATATTACACTTGTGTCCGCTTAAAGTAAATAAATACTTGGTTCCTATCGTAGCTATGTTCTTGGACTTCTAATAGTCTCTTTGAAATGTTTATGATTGGCACAAAAGTCACATAACATTGTTTTCGATTTACGAACTTTATTTATGACAGTTCTCTCGACTCATATATCAAGCTTAATGGTTCTTGCCGGCTTCGATTGCTTGACGGCTGCTCAGGTTGTGGCTCGATTGAGTGTTTGGTTTTTTTCGGGCAATTGTCTCGCTGACGGATTCTTTGCGGAAATTGAAATGTGTAGGCCTAAGGCGTATCATTTTGATAATTGTATGGACTTGGCCACGGCCATTTATAGTTTTGCTTGTTGTTTTTATTTCTGGTTTGCAGCCACTGACCGACCTGAAAGCCTTTCCAAATCAATTAGCGCTGACCCCAAGTGTTTCCTCGAGCTCGCATTAATAGCATCGGCTCAATGAGCCGAGCCAAAGCAAAGTATTTTCCAAGTTCCCCGCTGGCAGCAGCTTACTTCTTTTTTTCTGCCCATTTTGCTTTTGGTTTTATCAATTCAAACGATCGCCAACACGATATTGCCCTAGGTTGGGCTGCATTTCGTTGCCGCTGCCGTTGCCGTTGCTGTTGCTCTTGCTGTGGTTATTTGTTGTGGCTACTGTACAATTACAACAGCAACAACAACAATTATGGCCCGGGTTTAACTTTCACTCGACGATTGCCGGAGAGGACGCGCTTTTGATGCGTCAACGCTGCGATCTTCAATGCCAGCGTTCTCAACGCTGCGTATGAGTAATATTCGCTCAACACATGGCAGCCGCTTTGTTTTGTCGAGCCGATTTTCAACGCTAATTGCCGGCATGACTGCGAATATTCTTCCCGGTTCAGAGTCTCAATGTATTAGTTTCGATTTTATTTATTTAGTGTTTTTTGTTGCCTCAGATTTATCGCTTTATTATTGCACGCAAATGGTAAAATTAGCAGCGGCCAAGCGGGCCAGCTGCAATTATAAATGCCCCCGTCCCCCGTGAGTGATCTGTGCCCAACTTGGGCAGCGACTCCCCAGGGTAGACCTGTTTTACTTTTGTTGCTGTTGCCGTTGCCGTTGCTGTTGTTGCTGTTTCCTCGGCGAGTTGACCGAATCTTGGTGTTTTATTTTCATTTAATTACTGTTGTGGCTGCCGCTGTTGCTGCCGCTGCAGCAGCATTAATTGGCTTGTTTTGCTTAATAATGATTATTGGTTTTTATGGCTCTTTGATTATGCGATGATGCATCGAAAAACTTGCCACGGATTAGCGCAAAGTCCGGCCTAGACGCAACGGGAAAGCGAACAGCAGCTCAGCGCAGCGCAGTGCTGTCCGCCTGGTGTTGTTGTTGATGGCCTGTCAGTTTGCCAGTTAGTCAGTCAGTCAAATGGGCAGACAGATAGGCAGACAGCCAGTCAGACGCGACGCGACGCGACGCGACGAGGCAACACAAGACAACACAAGACATTGTGGCCAGCATTGGAAGTGCTGTCTTAATTATGCAATGGGCGCAATTGAAGACAATTTAAATGCCCGCCAGTTGTGAAAAACAAACACAAACTTCAGACGCAGCGTCGGAGAAAAAGCCAAGAAATGCATTACCACGACTCGCGCATACACTTCTCACTCGCTCTCCCTCTCTCTCTCTCTCTCTCTCGCGCTGTGTGTATTAAAGTATTATAATGCATAATAAAAGTTCAATCTGCCCACGAGCTGTGGAATTGTGACCGCAGTCTTTAACAGTCTTGACGCTATTTTTGTGTGCTGCTCGTTTGGATTTTTGATTATTAGTTGCAAGCATTCACTTCCCTGTTGCAGCCAGCCACAGCAGTCGTAACACTTTTTAATAGGGCATACAGCTTTAATTACTTATGTGCATTTGGAAGTGGAGCTGTCTTCAACCTTTACTTTACTTGCCTGCACTTGATCAACCGCGAGAGGCCAGAAAAACCCAAGCGAGCCTAAATGCAGTTCAAGTGGACAGTTGCAGCCTGGGGCGCCAAGTGGACGACAACAAATTATGATGCCGATGACGACGATTATGCAATGGAAAGCGCGAGCGCGGCAAGAAAACTCGCCATCGATAAACTCGAGAATCTCGAGTTGTGGCAACTTGTGACTCCTGTCAGCTCTTGACCCCATTCGCGAGGCGTTTGCGTCGTCAACTCTTCAACATAAATGCATAAATTTGAGCGCAGAACGGGGCAGCAAAGAATTGGGGAAAAGACACAAGACAAGACAACACAACGCGAGACGCATTTTAATTGCTCGCAATTAAGCAGCAATTACATAAAGACAAGCAGAGCCGCTGATTTGAAATGAAATGATTACAGCAGCGGGCCAAACGCATCGCTGCGCAAGCTTATCGACGACGTTGGTGTTACTTTCATGACTCTTCTCTTTCTTCGGCAGCAGCAGAAGAAAGCGAAAGAGACGGCGAGGCGGGCAACAATTAGTTGCACGCGCTCTAACAAAATGTTGAATAATTAGTAATAATTATGATAATTAAAATAACAACTTGCGCGGGCGGTTGCATCAGCGCTCGCATCGCTGCACCGCCGCAACCACACCAACTACAACACCACTGCGCCACTGCACCACTAACCCACCGCCACCGCACACACACTCGACGCCTGTGTTAATTTATGTCACGTCAGGCGAAGCCCAGCGATTTACCAAATTCCGCACATAAATTCCAATGGAATTCTTACAATAAATTTGTGGCCGGCAGTTGTTTGTTGTTAGCCAAGATGTCAACGCTTTTCCTCGACTTTTCTGTCTCTCTCTATTTTCCTGCATTGTGGCGTCGAAAGCATTACGAAATGATCTTTTGCCTCCCACTTTGAGATCTTCTTTATGCTTAACGCATTCAAATTGCGGCGTCCGTCGGGCTCTGATCACTTTTTCATTTAGCTTGCCACGCCTGCCACACAAATGTGGCATCCATAACCCGGGCGACAAACCAAATTATATTTATTTATAAGCAGCACCCAACGAGTTAGCTGTCCCCTCCAATTCGACATTATCCAATGACTCATGACTTCTGAAACTTGTCTACGTCGTCTACACTTATCCAAGATAGCTGCTCAAACTGTGAAGAGCTCTGCTAGTCAACATGCGACAGAATTGCATTGATTTGGGGCAGAAAAAGAATTGCGAATTTGACTTTTATTATTTGCATTATTATTTAGATTGCTTTTGAAATAAATAATAGTTTTTGTATGATTTTAATAAGGGAACAAAGTTATTTATGTTACTACTAATCTAGACTATTTTCATTTCATTAATTGAGTTAAGTTGGGCAAGAAAAATAGGTAATTCATTTGCAGTTTGAAAATACAAGTAACATAATTATAATTATAATGCAAAAATAGCAGCATTTTTATTATTGTTCTCGACTGCTTTGGGAATAAATAAAACGAGCACAAAATCATTTATGTTACTTATAACACATTAATACTATTTTATGTAACTATTATTGTTTAACTGGCTTGAAAAATTGATTTCATTTGGGGCAGAAAAGGAGTCAATTCTTTTGCAGTTTCATATAAGTAAGATAATTATTTTTGCTGCAGAAAGCGTTGCATTTTTATTAATGTTTTTGACTGCTTTTGGAAAAAATAAAAAGAGCACTATGTCATTTATGTTACTTATTACTAATTTGTGCTATATTTATTTACTATTTTTTAACTATTTGTGTTTAACCAGCTCTTAGGAAAATTAAATTGATTTGGATGAGAAAAAGAGTTAATTCTTTTGCATCTTATTGCTCCAGAAAGAGCTGCATTTTTATTACTTATTTTGACTGGCTTTGAAATAAATAATAAGAGCGCAAAGTCATTTACATTACTTTTTACCAGTTTGTACCACATTTGTGCTATTTTTTGTAACTATTTGTGTTTAACTGGCTTCGCAATTTCCTTGTCAACCCAAGCTAATTGCTTTGCCTCAATGGAGGAGAGTGAAATTTGGCCGCAAGGCGCAAGGGTATTTATGCTTCATCATGCCACAGTTTGTTGCTGTTTGTGGGTGCCTTTGTTTTTGTGCTGTGCGCGGTGCCACACACAAATCAAATGCTCAAATGCCCGCAACAAGATGCATGTGACATTCTCGAATGGGGCCCTCTCGAAAATAGCCGAAACGAGTACTTGGCATGCGCTGACACGAAAATATGCTTTCTGCCCGTCTTTGTTGTTGTTGTTGCTGTTTTGGTGGCACCTTCAATAAATTTAGCTCATAACGTCGACTGACAGTAATGTGTCATCGGTGGAAATGTTTTCTAATGAAGCTCTCTGTGTGTCTCGACTTTGTGGGTGTTTTCTCCGGTCTAGACTCTAAGAATTATCGTTCATTCAGCAATGCGTCTTTGCATTGCTTAATTTTCAACGAGTTAGCAGGCATTTAATGAGCAGACTAAGCTCTTAATTAATTTCAGCTACTCGCTGTTCTGTCGAACACCTGACTGACTGACTGACAGCGCAATGAAATCATCAACTGCTGCTGCTGCCAACAATCCATCAAACCGAAATTGAAAAGCAAAAGTGTATCTTCTTTCTCTCGTTATTTTGGTTTTAATCAGTTTTCCTCACATGCCATGCAAATGAACCCATTGAATGGGCCTTTGACTTGTGTGTTTTTGTTTTGATTTGTTTCACTTGCTTTTTTGCTGTCTCATTGGCCCGCGAGCTGAGGTTGAGCGCAGTCAGTGCGCGGTGATCGCTCGTGCGCATAATTTAAAATAATGATCGGCATATGAAACTTTAATGCGTCTCCTCAGCAGCCTCCGTCGTCTTGACTCGCTGATCTGGCTCATCGATCAGCATCGCCAGCGGCATTGCGTTGCGTTGCGTTTTATGATGCGGCACGTTTTGGAGCCGAATGTTGCCACATTTTGATTTTGATGGCTAACAAAGTGCATAATTCACGCACGCACAACAGGTGTCACTCTCACTTTCAAAGGCGCCAAAATCCAATTTGCGCTGCCCGGTCTCCTCGCCCCCCCCCCGCTGGCCAGCTCGTGCGTTTACCCTACATACATAACAATTAGCATTTCGTGTTTGGGCCGCAGTCGAAGTGGACGCGAATTATCGCGTCGCTTGACGCCTGCAATCTTTAGGCCATTTATATCGCGAGTTTGACTAGCAAACTGCACAGTTAGCTTGTTCGAGTTGCTGTTCGTGCTGTCTTTTTGTCACTTTCCTTTCGGGGGCCATGCAAATTTCCTCGCGACGTCTATTAATTGGTAATGGCAGCCAGCTAAAAGAAAAGCGCCAGCCACAACCACAACCACACACACACAACAAATAAAATGCAGCAGCCATAAAAATGCTCAACACGAGACTCGCGCTCAGCGGTTATCTGCCCAAAACTCTCGTCCTGACGACCAAATCCAAAAAAAAAAAAAAGAAATGCAAAATATGCAAAAAAAAGACTTTCTTTGCTTGGACGCTGCCACCAAGTTTAGCTCCGGCTCCGTCTCCGGCTTTGGACGCCGTCTCCGTCTCCGTCTCGGTCTCCACTTCCAGCTCCAACTTCAGCTCGAGCTCTGGCTCCTTTGCAGCTTATCAGCGATCGTCAGCCGTTGGCACGTTTCGTTCATTGCCTTGGCGTGATTGTTGCTGTTGTTGTTGTTGTTGTTACTGTTCGCTGTTGACGTGTTGCAAATAGCAATATTCAAGTTTTTATTGTGCTTTATATTAGATTGCCACGGCCAATACATAAATACCCAGACATCAAAACACTCCGTATATATTATATTTGTCTTTGGCTGCGACTCTGTGAATTCCCTTGTGCTATTCACTGCGAATTCGAAGCGTTCCAAGAAATCACAGCAAAGGCCAAACGCCGTCTGAGCCTTGGCCCAAGAATGCAAAGCAAAAACCCCAGCTTGACCATAACGAACGACAAATGCACTCTTCGCTCTGGCGGAACTAATTAATTAGGCGGCAGAACTGCCATAATGCCAATAAAGAGATTACAAAAGTTATTACAGAATCTGAGCTAAACGCACACAGCGAATAATTCTGTGCATTTGTAATAGACTTATACCCTGTAAAAAGTGCATATTAAGTTGGTGCAAAAGTATGTAACAGGAAGAGGGAAACGTGTTACAACAAATATGCTTAGAATCGCATTCTAAATCGATTTAGATATGTCTGCCTGTATGTTCTCATGCCTAGTTCTTGGAGACTAGTAAGAGCTGGAATAACCAAAATTTGTATGCAAATTCTTCTAGCTCTGTTTCTATACGAGCTTACTTTTTTTTTTTTTTATTATTTTCCCACCCGTGAGCCGCACTTTATTTTTTGCGAATAACTCCCACATTTTTTAAGCGATCTTTGGCAGACTGGTTTTTTCTCTAAATATTTGCGTTGCTGCCAAATTTATTATTATTATTTTCCCCATTCTGAGATTTTTGCGAATAGCTCCCACATTTTTAAAACGATCTTTTTCAAACCTGGTAAACTGGGTTTGTCTCTAAATATCTATTTTTGTGACAAATTGCATTATTAGCATTTTCTCCATAGTGAGCCCCACTATAGATTTTTGCGAATAACTCTCACATTTTTAAAACAATCTTGTTCAAACTTGGTAGACTGGGTTTGCCTCTAAATATGCGCGTTGCTGCCAAATTTCATCATTAGTTTTAAAATTATTGAGGATGACCATTCGAACTTTAAACTACAAAAGTTACAATTTGAATTGTTTTTTCCGCCATACAATAGTGGTACAGGGTAATTTATAGTTGATAAATCTCGACTCTAGCGTTCATACTTGTTATTATTATGGAAAACGAAGTTTGTTAAATCGATTTAGTAGTTAGAGGTGTACAAATTAACGTAAACATTTGCATTAATTGGTGTTATAGCACTTTATTAAGCTTAAGTCTTTATAGATAAATGCAAATAATTAGTTTAAGTTACTGTATATAAATGCAAATAGTTATAGAATAAGTGCTAAATGTAAAATATAAATCACATATAGTTGCTTGCTAAGAAATATCCAATGCAGTGTACATTTTTACGAAATTTAAATGTTTTCCTTGAATGCATTTTGAGAAAGAAATTATAGCAACGTGTTGTGCACTTCTTCGATACGTAAAAAGTGCCCATCTCCTTTGCTGTCCTTATCAAACAACACTCACTCATAACGCATTTCTCGCAGTGCAGCATTAGAAATACATGTTTTTTTTTGTGCTTTACCGTAAAAGGTTTCGTTGCTTGTGCTTGTGTTGTGTCTGTGCGTAGCGTCTCTTCTGAGAACTGCGCATAACATGCTGCTTTCGCCATCTTTGTCGCACTCTCTCTCTGTCCGCATCTTTCGCTGCGCCGTTGTTTCGCACATTCTCATTCTAATAAGCCAGCAATAAATCAACATTGATTTTGAAGTCTTTTTTCTTTTTGTGCGCTTTTCGCCTTGCTGACTCACGATCCAGTCGAAGTCCACATCCAGGCTTAAGTCTCTCAGTGCCAGTTTGAGTTTGACTTCCAGGTGCCCAGGTCTTATTTCCCATTCTTATGGGCGCTTCGCTTTGTGTTTCGTTCGTATTCTGTTGCTGTTGTTGTTTTTTGTAGTTTTGCTGCTCTTAAGCTAACAAATTCTGGCAAGGCGGCCATTTAGGCCCAAAAGAAACTGGCTTGGGCACATATTTCAGCAAAGTGTTGGCCAGCACGCGAAGGAGTCGCCGTCGTCGTCGTCGTAGCCGGTTTTTTTGGGCCCACCGCCTGGCGCTGACCGCATAAGGAGAAAGCCTGCGCCCAGCACGAGAGGGGGAGGCGAGGAGGGAAGCATTTCCATGCGCTGCGATTCTTGTTCCGCGTAGGAACACATTCTCAACGTCTTCTGCGATCGGCTCGCGAATCCAGTTGCAAAATTTGTTATATGACTTACATTAGCGGGCGGTCTCCCCCTGCTCCCCCTGCTCCCCTCCCCTTTTCTTGCCGCCCGCTGAGCTTACACATTGGCGGACGATGCCGCAAATGTTTCGTGTTGCATTGTTTTTGGCAAACGGGCAGCAGAATTGACATTTCCTTTTACAACATCCAACATGCTGCACAAGCTCTGCAAAATGAAAACTATAAATCAGCAGCAGCAACAACCAAACAACAACCAAACAACCAAACAACCAGACAACAACAACTGTTCCATGTGATTGTCACGCTTGAAGGACTCTTTCGCTCCGTGTCGAGCGAAATAAAAAGCGAAAATGAATTTGTTGCTTTTCTTGTTGTTTGTTGCAGTTGTTAACAGCGTTTTGTTGTTGCTGGTTTTATGAAGTAGGTTACTATGTTTGTTGAGTAATTGAGTTTAGTTTTTCACACACGAGTGTCTGCCTCACTCGCTGCTGTAGGAAGCTGCTGCTGCACATGCAACTTTGTTGGCAACAGTTTTGCATGTCTTGGGACACAACAAGCAACACGCTTGTCCCGCCAACTGCTGCTGCTCGACACAGCGACCCTAAAAACACTTCAGCAACGCAGTCAGCAGTTGCAACTCTAAAGAGAATCTGCTCGCAATACCCTTTAAGCCAACTTTGCGGCAGAGTTGTAGAACTTTGTGTTGAATTAGTACAGTTCGAGTCAAATTAAATGCAACTGCAACAAGGAAATGCGTTGCAAAGTATTATTTAAAGCTGCTGCCAAATGTTTTATCTATGATTAAGCCAGCATGTTTAATTGAAGACTCGTTAAAATTACTGAATTAAGCGAATGAAACGCAAATTGAATTGCGCAATTAACTGAATTAATATAATGATTGCTTTGCTGCTAGCAGTTTATGGCCAAACTTTTGATTAATCCCAAACAAAGAGTGCAAATTTATGTTTCTTTCAAAGTAATCTTTAATTGCCATAAACTAATTACGACTGCTTTTTGTGCACTCGCTAAACGAGCTTAAATAATTTGAAGACTTGCAATTGCAAGAGTTTCGTCAGCATTTTGAATGAAAAGTTGTAAAGTGTGTTCCCGGCTAACTTCAAGCTTACGGCAAGTTCATTAACCAAGCCGGATTCTAAAAGCAGTGCTAACAAATTTATTGACGCGCTGCTAATTGACGGCGCATAAGATGCAGGGAAATCACGTGCTTCGCTTGGGAAACTCTCGTTCTCGCTCTCAATTCATTCAGTAACTAATACACCCCTCTGGGCGGCTGCTGTGTTGCAGGGTATGCAGTAGAGTGCAGAGGCCCTGTCTGCGAAATCATAATATTAACAACTTAGTTAGTTGCTCGCCCTGCTGTGAATCAGCAACGAGAACAACTCAAATCGAAGTCGCCGACTCCATGCTCAGCTACTCCACTCCCCGACTCCCCCCTTCCCCCTTGCTGTCAGTCATGTTTGCTGCAGCAGACCCAAGTCTGAGTCGGCTGTCTGTTTGTGATCTAATTATTGTATTTGCTGTCCGTGCTTTGCCAGTTGCCGAGCACCAGAGTTGTGCCTCCTACGGCCAAAGCTGCTGGCACCTAGTCCCCCCCCGTCCCCCGTCCCCCTCCCGCCACTCCACTGATTTGGCTGCCAAGCCTGTTTAGACATTCGTCGTGCCAGCTCCGTTGGCTCCCACTTTCAGCTTCCAAGCACAACTCCTTCACCTTGTGCTCCTCCTCCTCCTGCTCCTGCTGTTGGTTCAACTGGTCTTCTCCTGTTTCTGCTTCATCCACTTCACTCTTCGTTTGTGTTTCAATTTGGCGCATTTGCTTTGCTTAGTTTTGTGTTTAACGTGTACTAATTTGACTTTTTGGCGCGTCTCTCTCACTCGCTCTTGCTCTTGCTCGACTCTTTTTTATTTGCCAGTTTTATTATGACATCATTTTCTTGGCAAATGCTTGGCTATTTGCCTGTTTATATTTGCCATTAACTAACTAAATAACTAAATAGCATTTAGTGAGCGCAACCCACAAAACCAAAAAGTAGAAAACTTTAAAACTCAATTAACATTTGCCAGTTCGATGTGCTGGGAAGTCTCCCTCTCTCCCTCTCCCAACCATTGTTGTCAGCGCGTCCTCGCCCCCACGCCCCCCGCTTAGTGGATGTGCACGTCTTTTGGCGCCTGCCTCATTTTCATTAAGTCTTTAAACGAATTTCCGTGACTGGCTTATAAAAAAATATTAAAATCCATAAGGAAACTGCTGCGTGGCGGGGGAGTGCAGTGTGCCTGTAGAGGGGGGGCAGCAGTGTCGCTTCCTTTATGCTTGAGCATGCATCAATTTTCACTTTTGCAGCAGCGAGATATGGAAAAGATACACGAGATACACACACAAGATACAAAAGATACCTACTACTACTTACTACTGCTTTGCTCGAAGTCTGTTTCTTTATGTAAGTGCCGTGGGTTGATCGTAAAATCCTTGTACGTGAGGTTTGCCTTCGAGGTCACGTGAGAGAAAACAACAACAACAGCAGATTGGCGATTGAAACCGAAAGCCACAATAACATCAAATTGCATTTATGTAAACATTTCTGCAAGTGAAACTTTCGGTTTGGGGGAGAGAAAAAGTATTAAATATTAATTATTAATTATTCGATGATTCGATTATGCATGCAATGCGATGCAATCGCTGGCGATCTTTGATCTCTTTTTTGTGTTCGTTGCTGGCGCAGAAATTGAAATTCGAGCTGAAAGTTTGTCGCATGCATTACGTTGATTACATCACTGCAGATATCCAAGTGCGGCGAGCGGGACAGTGGCAGGGGGGGGGGGGTACAGTAGAAATAGGCTGTGCAACGTCCACCAACTGTGGCAGTCAGTCATTCAGTCAGTTCAGTTGGTCAAACATGCAGCCACACAGCCTAAATATAGACACACCAACGTCGACAGGACGAACTCTGTTGAGGCAGTTGAGAGGGGTGGGGAGGCTGTAGGAGACAGCCAGTCAAATGGTCTTGTTAATTTCCATTTTTCTATGCAAATTTCAACTTCCTCGAAAATGTTGCACACACCAAAACGGCAACAAACAAACAGACAACAACAGCAAAATGAAACGAGACGAAACGAGGCATCACACAAATTTGACTTGCCATAAAAATTGAAATCGAAAACATGGCCGCAAAAGGGAGAGAGGTGACGGCGACGGGGTTGAGGTTGACTTGATGAAGTGGGCGGCTGTTAGGCAACTGGCCTGTTGCCTGCAGCCTGCTGCCTGCCTGCTTGCCACAGTGTATGGAAAATATGCCACAGCCACATGACACAAAGCAATGGTGGAGAGGCAGGCGGGGAGGCAGACAGCAAGAAAAGTCAACGTGCAAAAATAACAAACAACTGTCAAATGTCTGACAAACGAGACAAGGAAAAGACAAAACTACACACAGAGAGAGAGAGAGAGAGAGAGAGAGAGAGAGAGAGAGAGAAACACACACGCTCTGGAAGAAAAGCAAACTGCAGCGAAATAATAACAACAACAGTTGATGTATAGCAGCCGCGTTGGAGAGCAAAGACTCTGCGCAGAGACGGCCTAAATGAATATGCTCATTGGCAAGCCAAAAGCCAAACGCTGCTCATATTGCATTAGCAGCAACCACAACAGCAGCAGCAGCAGCAGCAGCGGGCGACTGCCACAACGTTGACACAAAATGCTGTGATAACAACTTCCCGAAAATGTTTGCCGCTGACATCGTCAAATTGGCCATGCCGCAACAGCAACTGCAACAGCAACAGCAACGGCAGCAATGCGCCAAGCAATTCGTTGCAGCGGCAGCGACTCTGCTCAGATTACGCATACGACACGTGAGCTCACTCAATTCACTTGCAACGATCGATGCGAATCATTTGTTCGCCGTCCATGCAGCCACAACAACAATAACAGACTACGACTGCAGCGACAGCGTCAAATATGCAGACTGCCAAAAGAATGCTGAAATTGAAGACGCTGTGGAGCAACAATTTGTTGCTTGCCTGTCGTTATCAACGGCATTGTCACAGCTCCTGCGGTAGCTGCAGTTGCAGTTGCCGTTGTGGCTGCCGCTTGTGTTGCTCTTGCTGTTGTTGTTGTCACATGGTTGCATGCCCTTGCGATTATGCGGGCTTGCCACTTTTCGCGTCCATCAAATCGTTGTCTTTTTCGCCACTCGCAATTATACACTACTAAAAACACACACATTGCAAAAATACATAAACTTTAGCATTAACATTAACAGATCTGGTATATTTTTGACAAGCAGTTTTGTTTAACTGGTCGCCAAAAAAATAAACAATTAAATGAAATGGTTACAAAACAAGTGTCTACAATTTGAATGCATAACTTTTAAATTGAATAAGAAACGCTAGAAAAATATAGACACATATTTTGTAATTTACAAAACTTTGTTAGCGCTTTCTCAATATCAAATCAACAACGTTATTTTATTTTATAAAGTCAAACAGTTTTCTATTTAATTGTTTTTCTGCGTCTTAAAAGGAAACTTACTTTTACAACATGAGGCAACATATTTGAATCCAAGAATTTGAGTAGAACCAAATTTGTTGCTTCATTCCACGAATTTGAGTAGAATCAAATATGTTGCCTCATGTTAGCAAAGCGACATATTTATGTATTAACGATATAGAAAGAAAAGTCACTAATGCATTCGTAACTTTCAGTTTTATTAAATTAGAGAATACAATATTTAAATGTATTTATTATTTAAATGTAAAAATTGTATATTTTTGAAAAGTTACTAATGCGTTTACTTCAATTTAATTGCAAATTTAAATGTATTTTAATATGTTTGTTTTTGATAGCGATTTACATAAAAGTAATTTGGAATTGCTTTCCAAATTTATTCATTAAAGAAGCAAGAATAAATAAGCTGTGTATTTTGAAGTTGTGCATTTTAATACATTACGAGTATTAACTTTTGCTTTAATTTAATTGGAAAATAAAATCAATTTCAATTTGTGATATCTACTTACATAAAACTAATTTGCAATTGCTTTCCGAGTTTATTCAGTTAAGAAACAAGAATGAAATAGTTGATGTTTTAAAAGGCACTAATGCATTAGTTACTTTTGTTTTAATTTAATATGAAAATTAAATGTATTTAATGATGTTTTTCTAAGTTAAGTAATAGTTATTTATTTACAAGTATTTTGCAACTGCTTTTCGAATATATGCAATTAAGAATAAATAAGTTGCGTATTTTAAAGTTTACTAATGCATTAGTAATTGGAAAATTGAATGTATTTTAAGATGTTTTTCGTGTGAGTGCAGTAATAGCTATTTACTTCAAAGTATTTGGCAGTTGCTTTTCGAATTTGTTCAGTTTTATAGCCAGCATTCAATTTGTGGCATCGATAGAGCATCTAGGCTTTAGCTTATTGCAATTGCATATTATAAATTTCTTGATTTGTTGCTATTATTATTGTTGTTGTGATTGTTATTGCAGCCGTCTGCCGCAATGTCTCCGCTTGGCAGACGCCGATGTCGTCGTCGTCGTCGTCGTCGTCGTTGTCTTTGACTCCGCTCTGGCTGTGGCGGTGGCTGCCACTCGCCGTAGATTGGTTGTAAGTTTGCAAGGAGCATGACAGAGCGCAGTGCGCGTCAGGGGGGTGGGGCGCCGTGCACGGGATGGCATGGGAGCATGGGTCTCTGAGCATGAGCATGGCATGTCATTTCTTGGCTTCGCCAAACATCTTTGGCATTCCTGAAGTCTCTGGCTCTAGCCAGCAAGGCAGCCAGGCAGGCATCTGCGCAAGCAAATAAAAAATACAGCAAATAAGACAAAACGCCACGCAACGCAAAGCAATACGAGAAACAAAAACAACAACAACAACAGCAGCAGCAGCAGCAGCAGCAGCTGAAAAGAAAAACGTCTCATTTTCTCGTTCGCGCCGTGTCGCGCTTTTGTCTTTCTCCAGCTGCGGTTGTGTTCCTCATTTTACTTTTGCTGCAGATATTTGTAATGCAGCTTGTTTTGCATTTAATTTATGCGCGTAATTAGTTGAAAGTGAATGCCAGTAGTAGTAGTGAGCGAGCAGCAGTATTTGCAGCGTTGCGTATACGCGCCGTGGTCCGAGAATCGGCTGCGTGCAACGCGATACCAGCAGCGATCTGACTGCGATCTGTGGTCAATGGCAATAAATTGCGATGCGGACGCTTTGGCGTTGGCTTTTTAGCCGAGTGGTGGGCGCACAAAAGCACAAGAGCACAAAAGCAGCTCATTATTTGTGAAAAACGCGGCTGTCAAAATTGAAAATAGGGAAAAGCTGAAGAAATAAAGCAAAACAATGGCAGTGGCAGCAACGGCAGCAGACAGCCTGCAAGGCAGTCAGTCCATTAGTAAATGCCGCCGCTGAGTGGCAGCTAGAGAGGACAGGATGCGGGGTTGAGGAGGGGGGCAGTCGACGACGCCACCGCTGCGCATAATGAAAGCAGAAATTTAAATTTTTGATACAATTTGCAATTTTTTCCTACTTCATCATTCACATCACCCAAGCCAAGCCACAGCAACGGCAACAGCAACTGCAGTTGGCAGTCAACAAGTCGACAAAGAAAACAATTCATCATGTTGTTGCAGATTGGAGGAACCTTTTGGCAACGGCAACAGCAGCGGCAACGGCAGCAACATCGCCACGGCTTCAATTTATGCGGCGGCGCTTAAATCGATTGCTTTGCCACATTGCAGCAATTGGCTGGCATGCAGCAAGCAGGCAAGCAAGCGAACGAACCGACGAACGAACCGTCGAACGCCTGCGCCAGCCGCTGAACCGTAAAACTGAATTATGGATCAGCGAGCGACAGGGAGAGAGAGAGAGAGAGATGTCGAGGCAGATAGAGAAAGAGTTGCAGACGCCTTGCGACGTTTTGCGGGTGGATAAAAGCCGATGTCGGACTGACCACAAACCAGCCAGTGCCTCGACTGTGCTGCAGCGGCGCTTCATTAAGCGATTCATTCATGCAACCGTTGCCAGTCAGTCAGTCGTCGATCGTGTCGTTTTATTTGCCTCTTCAATTTTTGCGCTAACTAGATGTCGCAATTGAAAGTAAGCTGTCAATAAAAGGCCAGCGACGCGAGCACTCTGCAAAGCCAATTCAACCAGTCGATTCTCAATGAATGGCCAAAACTCCAGCTCGCTAAGAATTGAACAATTTCAGCCAATTTGCAGTTCTTTGCTCCTCTGATCTGGTTAGAGAGCGTGGCGAATCCATACGTCAAACAATGGCTAACAGATCAGGGTTATCCGCATGCAGATCGCATTCTGACGACAATGAACGACAGATCATGGACATATATATATGTGTGTTCATTAGAAAGTTAACGTTTCATTGGCAACACAAATAGACGACGCATAGACGAAATAAAAACAAGGTCATCTGTGGCGGTGGGAGCAGTTATGTTCGGCAGTTATAGAAATTCGTGATCTCATGATCTCAACGCGCAACTTGAACTCGACGCGACGTATTTAATTTCGTCATCGCTTAAATTTAGTTGTAGCTGTTAGGCTTTATTATTTATTTATGCTCAACACCCCGAAGGTCAAACAAGGACATTGTCGATTTTTCTCAATTGTGTGCGTCGCACACTCGACAACTCGCATATTGAATGAGAATACTCACCGAGTGAAGCGCACCTCGAAGTCATACGCAAATTTAATTACTGACTCAGCGACTGAACAACCTCCAAAGCTTCGAAGTTTCGAAGCTGGGGGGCAAATCAGTTGTATGTAGAAAACAGTGATCTTTTGGCAGTTCCACTCTATGCAAATCCCAATGCTGGACAGCTTATTATTAATAGTAATAATTGATGTAGATTTTTGTTAGCACCTTTATTTCGTATCTATTTTTTTCGGGTTGGTTTCTCCCATTTGTTATGTTTATGATTTGTAAGACAAACAGCAACAGAGTGTTCAGGGGGGTAAACAAAAGCCGAAAAGCTGGTGGACAGTCGACAGTCGAGAGTCGACAGTCGACAGTCGTCGCAGCTGGCAAATTCTCTTTCTCATGGAATGTGGCTAATGCTGTTGAGTTTGGGTTGGCTGACTGCGGTCTGGCCTGGCGCGGTAGGTTGGCCGTCTGGCTGGCTAAGAAACGTGTTTTCTAACAAAGACCGCCTCTTAATGGGTCGACAAATAAAAGTATAATAAATAAATAATATGAGGAAAATGCGTGAAGGGTCGGGGGAGACACACACACACACACACTTGATCTTCTGGGCCGAAGGCGCTGAGAATCGAAGCTGTGGCAGCCCGAAACGTGGGCGATGAGATCATCGCCATTTAATTGGCTGCGACTCTGACTTTGCCTTTTACAACTGAATGCAAAGCTGCTTTCCTCTTTCCCTCGCCCCCGCACCCGCACCCGTTGTGGTTTCACAGTAGCCCTCGAAATCGTCGCTGCTCTCCCTCACACTTCACACTCTTTTTATGGCCGCGTCGCGTTGCGCGCGCGTTGACCGAATTCGGAAGATGGATGTGCGACAAATGCCAAAGATAAGGCAAGTGACTGCCTGACTGCCTGACGGCTTGAATGACTGACTGCCTGATTGTTGGAATGGCTGCCTGGTAAACGCGACACGAATCAAATAATCGTGTAAATCTCACAAAACGCGTAATCTGATAAATTGCTGATGTAAATTTCTAATGCTGACGCACAGCGCGCATACCCTGCCTGCAAACCTAGAGGGTATGTCGAGCACTTCGCAGTTAAGAACTGCATTGCTCCCATGTTGCTTTTTGTTTCGAGGGCATTTCGAAGTCATGCAAGTTAAGCTGCTGATTTTGTTGCCATTTTTGATTGCATTTGCTTAGCGCTTTTTTAGTGCTCCATATGACAGTTTGTGTGCATTGAGGAAAAGGCAAATAAGCTGACTGACACGCGTACGTTGTGGCGTACATGGCGTATGCGCAATTAAAGGCAATCTGCGACTGGCACTTCCTAGCTACATGCAAATTGAATTCTCGCCACAAATGCGTCGCAGCCGACATACAAGTATAGCGCACATATGCCGACTTGAGCATAAAGCTATGCTCTAGAAACCTTAAAGCTTAGCGTCTAATTTTAATTAACTCATTTATAGTCATTATTATATCCGGTGCTTTGGCCAGGAAATGGCCAGCTGCCGGTGGGAGAGTTGCCAAAAATTTGGCTTACCGTTACGTTTGATTGCTAATGCTAACGCTGCTGCTGCTGCTGATGATGATGATGATAATACAATAATATTAGGAGCAGTAGACTGTGTAGACTGTGAGACGTCGCCTTAACATTTGTGCTTGTGTTTTTTAATCTTCTTTTTTCTCGTCTAATTGATTTTATAATCAAGGTTTTAATGCCGCTTCTCGTTTTTTATTGTTGTTGTCATTTCAGCAAAGCCGCAAAGTCTCCAACACACACACACACACACACGGGCAGGCAGGCAAAACTTCAAAGCCGCGGAGACACAGACTCTACAAAAAACGTGTGTGCGAAAACAAAAACAAAACCAAAAAAAAAAAGTAAACGAAAACGAAAAAAAAAGCAAAAACAAAAGCAAAGCAAAGCTAAAGCTTGCTGCCAATGCAAACGCCACTTGCGCAGCCGAAGCAGTTCGCGTCGCTGTCGCTTCGTTGGCGCTCGTGCTATGCGACAGCAATCGTCGCAGCAGCAGCAGCAGCACTCGCAGCAGCTAGCAGCCGAAGCAGCGCTCAGTCTGCTTGTGTCGCTCGGTACGTTCGGTTGGCAATTCGCGCTGTGCTCGTTCTCGTTGTGAACGTTGTCGTCAACGTCGTCGCCATCGTCTTCGTCTCTGTTCGTTGCGCGTGCGCCGTCGCATCGATGTCGCTGCGGTTGAATATGTCGTCGCCTGAGCCCATAAGTTCATGCGAGTCAAAGTAAAAGCCATAGAAGCAAAAGAGCAACAAAGTCCACAAAAATAAAAGTGTGCGAAAACAAAAATGTAACAACAACAACAACAACAACGACGAGCGCAAAACCAAACCAATCGACCGACAGTTTAATACGGGTTTCGTTCTTTTGCCGCTGCTGCTTCTTAGTTGAGTTCTTCTTCTCTTTTGTTTTTTCGTCGACCATTAAAAGTGACGCTGTAATGAAGCTTTGAACGCACAACAACTACACGCAAAAAAAAAGAGTTGAAAATAAAATTAAGAAAAAAGAAATAAAAAAAAGTAACAGCAACAGCAACAACAACAACAACAAACGAATTGAGCCGCCCGTTGAGGCATCAACTTGAACTTCAGTCGACGTCGACGTCTTCGTCGCCGACAACGCAACGACTCGCGGTCTCGTGTGGTATTTTTAGACAAAACACAAAAAACAGCCGAAGCAGAAAAAACAAAATCGCAACGCAATGGGCACCAAGTCACCCGGTGGTCCACAGCGCTGCCGTCTCATACTGCAGCGCTGCCTGGCCATCCAGCTGAGCAAGCCGGGCCACACGCCCGAGGACTTTTGGATGTACGACTCGGGATATATGATATTTCAGGTGAGTCGCTCACTAACACACACACACACGCATAGAGAACAGCGAACTGGTTTCTGGACACAACTGGTTGCACGTCCCAGTGTCTCGTGTCCAGTGCTCAGCTCGGGCGGCGCTTTAGCGCCCCAAAGTGCGTGAGGATGTTCGAGAACTGCGAAAGGCCCCAGCAAGGAGGCTCGAGCACACAAAGTATGCAGAGTAGTGGAGTGATTCACCAATAGGGCTTTGAGATTGCAAATATTACAAAAGATTCGCGTGTAGCTGGAGCAAATTAAATGCCATAAAGATCGCCATCTTTGGCAGTAGTAAAAGTATAAACAAATTATTGTTAATGATTAGAGATAATCTCGTGCAATAACCTATAAATAAAACTAAAGAGTGTGGACAGGTTTTGAGAGGCTTGGCGTGGAATAAAGTACTTTAGGTGTACTCTGTTTGCAGTCGAGATCTCTACGTATAGTCGTCGTTTCAAGGTCGCCCCGAGATGTGCGTTGCTGTTTTTTATTTTGATTTCGTTGTATTTATGCACTGTGAGCACTTCCCATGACGACAAATGACTTGGAACGTTGGCGACTTACACAGGTTGCAACTTAGGAGTTGTTGTTTGCTGGCTAGCTCGCCAGTAGTTTGCACTTGGAATAGCGGCAAATTTGTGTGGCGTCATTCAGACTAGACAACTAGACCCAGCAACATGCAACTCAGCTTACAACTTACAACTTGCAATTGCAACTGCAATTTAAAAAGAACTCTGCGCGTGTCTGTCTGGCCCCGAGTTCTGTTTTTATTATCGTCGACTTATATTGATGACTTTGGCGAAAAAGTTGCTCCTTTTTTGTGCCAAGTTGCCAGTTGCCAGTTGCCAGTTGCAAGTTGCAGGCTGCAGCAGATAAGCACAACAGCAGATAAATCACAGCAGGGCTTGCTTTCATATTCATGAACTTCATTATGAATTGCAGCGTTAAAAGCAAATCGAAACTGCGGCATTTGTTTCATCCATTCTCCCCCCTCTCTCTCTCTCTCTCTCTCTCGGTCTCGAACTTTTCTTTTATGCATTCATCAACACGTCGCGTTGACAACAAATTTGAATTTAAAATTAGTTTAGTTTTTTATTCAGTTTTTCGGTGGCTGACTTCGCATTGTCTGTGGGTTCTGTTCAGCGTGTTCAGCGTGGAATTGCAACTCGATGGCCGCATGACGTCACTAGTCAAGTTCAAGTTTGTGGCTTTAATTTATGTAGCGCTACAAATGACTCAAAATTAAAACTAAAAAATACAAAAATAATATGAACAACAATATGCAAAATAATGCGAGTTGAATGGAGCCAATAGTCAGACATCACTTCCTACTCGGCGCTAAAATAATTTGCAAAGTGCGCTAAATATAAAACGTATTTGTTGTGATTTTTTGTTGCGAGATAATGTGGTTTCAATAAGTGGATGAGTTTTCAGCTGATTGCTGTCATTTCGAGTTGTGGCTGTCAGGTTTGTCAAGTTCATGAAGCATGCGAAAATTGAGTGATTAAAGTGGCTTCAAATCGAAAGAGAAGGGATCACTTTGAAACATTTATTTGTTGCTATTAATCTCGTTATCTTGAAACTCACTCGTTGACTCATTCTGGAGTAGTCTGGAGATTTTCCAACTGCATCGGCTGTGCAATTATTCTATAATAACTGCGACCTTGTGCGGCTCAAATTGCTCAAGTTTCTGTTCAAACTTAATAAGCTTGTAATTTGGCTATCAACAATTTGCAACTTTAATTCAATTTGCACTTCCCTTTTTGGGTATTCATTGTTCATTATTGTCATCAATTAAATGTCGTGTGATTGCCTTAAAAGTGAGTAATTTGTTTGTATACGCTGTGCACTGAATTGCAAGTTTTTGGCCAAGACACTTCAAAAAAGTCGACCGCGTTCTTCATGCGATTTTTTGCACTTTGCATACCAAACTCTTGGCACATACTTGCAGTTGCTGTAATTCCCTTGAGTTTCCGTTGACATTTTCATATATATATATATATATATATAGGTATATACAGTGTAGTGCACACATTACGAAAAGCCAAGCGAGAAGCATTCATAAAGTGGCCCGAGTCGGACAGTCCAGTGTGCTAATTAATATTACGTGCCTCGGCTCCGTTTGTAGAGTTTCTCATGCTGCTGCTGTGTTGTGTCTCGCGAGATAAGCGCACACAGTGGAGCGTGCCCCGAATGTGAATCGGAAGAGGCCAGAGATGTTGTTTAGGGCCAAACGCACAAACAACGCCAACTCGGCGCATGCTTCACGAGAAATGCCTAAAAATTATTGAAAATTGATGTGAGAGAACACAGGAAGTAACTAAAAGAAAACAGAGTTGATACAACTTCTGACTGTGCAATCGAGTGTGAATTGTGCTGGGCGTGGCAAGTTGCAAGACTGAAGTTAGCGTCTTGTTGAACCCAGAGTTTTTGGTGTATTACGTAGTTGCGCAGCTTTAAGGGCGTCTCCCAGGGACAATGGGCTTAATGAGCATATCAAAACTGTCAGAGATATATATTGTTTTAATGGGAGGTTTTTAAATGGCTTCCGGCCCGAGAATGATGGGAAAATATGCGCATTTTAGTGTGACGAAATTAACACGCTTGTGCAATCCATTGAAAACTAATTAAAGTTTTCGAAAACATGTGGAAGGAGAGAGAGGAGAGTGAGAGAAGTGTTATAGAGTTTATCTAACTGGCTCTTAAATAAATTGTTATTTTTTGTGTGTGTTCGTCTTTATGACAGCGAGCCAAAAATTTGTTATAGTGATCGGTTGCCCAAGCAAGCCATTTCTATGATAAATAGATAAATAAAAAATTCCCATTTCCCAGCCAGCCAGTCAGTGTGGTGAAAATGTTCGTGTATTATTCGTGTAAATCTAATGAAAATTATGCCCAGGTTGTTACTAGTCTTTTGAAGTTTTATTTCCTTATGGTCGCGATGCTTTTATGATGGTCTGTAATATATCAAACTGATAGTTAACGAGCCAGCTGAGTTGAGTATCGTAAAGCGGCAGTGTCAATTCTGAGGCATGTTTCGCTACTAATATTTTATTGGCAAAACAGCGAACAGCGAACAACGAAAAATAACGATATAACGATATTGTGCCGCTCGAGGTCTGCACCCACCACAACTGATCTCTGAACCGTATTGTTTATTTTATGTATATATCTCCCTCATTTTTTTGTGTTTTTGTTTTGTTTTAGTGTTTGCAGCAGACAAATGACATGAGCTAAAACAAGTTGTTTCGTGTATTTCGTGATATTTTATTATTATTGTTTGACTTTTACGGCGCGTCGAGCGTCTCAGCCGAATGCGATTGCAGCAAGTTGTGTGCGGTTCTTGCTGCCACAAGCTGCGAATTATGTCATAAGCAGTTGCTGCGGCCAAAGAATGTCATTTGGCAATGAAATTGAAAAGTGAAATGCGTTGGCGCAAACCACAATCACACACACAGCGAGAGAGAGAGAGAGAACCAACTTGGACGCCAGTTCCTGTTTTTGTTGTTCGTCAGTCAGTCAGTCTGCAAGTGAATAACGATCTTGATCTGAACAATCCAAAGCCATTCACTGGCGAGTCGTAGAGACAGCTTGTTAAGTGCTGCGACTCCTTCTGCTTCTTGCTTGGCCGCCGTTGGCAACTTTCTGGCCGTGTTCAAATACAATTTCATGTGCAATCAAAATGAAAATAAAGCCGCAGTCGAAGTCGAAGTCGGAGCGCAGCAAATTGATTTATCGGCACGCGGCACACACTGGGAAGCCAACTTGAATTGTTATAGGCTTTGATTTGATTGTTGATGCGCGGCCCCTGCTCGATTAAGCTGATTGAGTTAAATGAACGTTTTAACGATGGCGCAACGTTTAAACTCAAATTTATTTTTGTCGCCTCGCCGGAGTTAAAGTTGAATGCTTTTAATTGGTTCGCGTTCAACTGGCGTGCGCCTTATAATTGATTTTCATTTCAAATTTCAATTTCAATTTCAATGTGCATTGCAACTGCAATTGCTTTAAGTGACTAATTTGATTGAGCAAACAAAGCAGACACAACAAAAGAGCAATTGTGTGGGCCGCAATGGAAGCCAGCAGGCAGCAAGGGGCATCAATGGATTATGCAAGTGAAGTTTTGATCGAGACCAGACCAGAGACGACAACAAGGTCGCCGTGGATTACGTCCAGTCCGCCGTCGAGTGCGGACAAGTGGCAAGAGCTGCCGAGCTGCCACAGTTCAAGTCACGCCGGCGACAATAATTGCCCCACACGGCCCCAGCACACACTCAAATCGCAGACGTATGAGTTTGGAGTATATATATTGAGATTTACGAGTACACTCGGTACTCGGTACTCGGTACTCGCCTCGAGGTGTTGGCCGAAATGTTGTTTGCTTAAAAGTTAATTAAACCAGCTGCGTTTACGACGAGTTTCATTCGTATTTGTAACAGTTATGCTTCAAATCGGCATTAACCAGATTAACACATCAGCCAAGTTGATCGACTAACAACTCCATAACTATTACCAATCGACTCCCCAACGTTTAGTGAGCGTCTATAATTTCCACGGCGACCTGTTGATCGACGATTGCCTCGCAAACTCGATCAGGGCGAAAAGGGAAAACTCTTCTGTGTTGTGTGTTGTCTGTTTTTGGGGCTTATGGAAAACACCAGCACATGTGTTACGATCTGTCTGTTGAAGCGCTTTATTTGTCTTTCGCTTTTCGTGTTTCGTGTTTCTATTTCTGTTTTCGGTCTCCATTGCTGTGTGTTTTTATTTTTGTTTTTTTCTCTCAGCTGTTGAGCTGTTCAAGTTTGTGAACTCCGTTTTCAGTTCTATTTAAAGCTCACATTTTAATGACTGACGAGCATAAACCTGATTACATATGTACACAACTCGTAGATTCTCTTTCACCTGCCTGCTGTCGCTTTCTCCGTCCGACTGCAGCTATGAAATAACTCCAGTTAGAAGATTGCGAGCACACTCAACAACAACCCTACAGACAGCAATTAAAATTGATTTATTAACCTCTTCATTTTTGTGCTCATCAACAAATGTTGCTCGAATATTCGCAATTAAGAGCCAATAACTAAATCACTCGACTGCCTAATGCTGCAACTGACTCTGCATACTTTTGCAATTAGAATTTCTGACAGCAGTCCGGGAAGTGTAATCGTAATGTGGGAAATGGGATATTGCTTCATATTTAATGATTGCATGATTGCCGCATTGATTGAATGACAGCCATAGAAGTTGCGTGCTAACAGCCAGATACATTTTGCAGGTAGACGCCACAAATACAGAGCTGCATGTAGCCAGCTATTTAACTTACTGCTAAAAGTGACAGAGTCCGCAGCAATCCGGCCTGGCTTTTCAGCAAGTGCCAGCTGCGCATCAACGCCAAAATACAAAAGGCGGCGGCAACAATAACAGCAATTACAACAAGGGCTTTTGGGGCGAGTCGAGGCATGCCGCACTCTGCGCTACTTTGCAACGCCATCTCGCGAATGTACTCCGCTGCATTACAGGGTACAACGATGCCAGCCAACAACGACGACGACGACAACGTCAACAAATCAAATGCAAAAGCAGCGTCAGAACACAACTGAACAGGTGCCAAGAGTTGGCAGCTCCAATGAGATCCGGCTGCGGTGCACGACAGGCGGGGGGGGGGGGGGGGAGTGTACCCCCGGCAAGTCGGTTGAAATTGGAGCTGACTGCAACAGACTTCATTGTTCCCACAGTATTCTGCAAAGTTCTGCAGTTGGATCGACTGCCACCTAATAGACTTTTCACGCTTCGGTTTTAAATTGAGGCGCTGATTTTCAGCAGCTGATATCTGTCGCAAAAGTCTATAAAACTTTTCTATATATTTGTATATGTATTGGTGTTGTGCAGTTTCTCGTTTTATTTGCCAGAAGTTTGGCAATAGCAGAAACTTTTGCAATGAGCCGTCGGACGAGCTGACAGCTCGACAGAGTTAAAGACTTAAGCTGCAGCTGAAGCCGAAGCGAATTGAATTGAAATGGCACAGAGTCGAGTTGATATTTGTTATTAATTGCAGAAGGGTTGCCAAAAGATACGTTGCGCTGTCAGCCCGACTTTTATGTGTGTGTCCTGCTTAGTTTGCTGCCATTTGCCATTTACGATTTACCATTTGCCAGCTGCCAGTGCAATTTGTTTTGCCAAATACAAACATGGCCCGAGCTCGACAAAAACTAATAAAACAAATCGGCCATGTGCAGCACCACACGCTCGACGGTTCAATGAACCCGCAAATTCCCGATCCCAATTGCAACCCTCACCACAGTCAATGCCTTAGGCATTCCGGGGCCAGGACTACGCCCGACTGACCAATTCATGTCGAGCACATTTTAAGTGCAGTGCGAATTGCTCAAGACGCTCCAAGGAATCCTTGACTGGGGGATGTCAAGGGTGGTTACATGGTTGGGCGTTGCTCTGTGGCTGTGCAATTTGTGCGCTTATCAGTTGACGCATTGATTGGAATTGTGCTCGCACATTCCGCTTCTATTTATGCAAGCAGCCGCTTCCGACAGTCGACTGGTTTCGTTTTAGAAGCATTGACCACCACTCACTGCTCGGAGTGCTGACCAGACGTATAAACAATGATGACGCCCTTAGATAGAGCAGCCCACGACTTTAGACGCGACTTGGGAATGAGCACACTTCGTAATTGTGTAAATGCTAAATGGCAGTGGGAGTGGGAATGGGAATGGGAACGGGCTGGGAAACTGGCAAAAACTCATTTCAGTCGTTTAAATAATTATGCTTATTGTTGTAGTATTGAACTAATGATGTTGCTTGCGAAAAGATTTATTATTCGCTCTCGTGCAATGATCTTTAACAATCTGGGCACTTGTTTTGAAACACTTAATAAGAAAATAGTCATTAATATAAATAGTATTTAAGACACAACGAAAGTGTTTATGTGCCATCATTAACCCAAGCCTTTCTCCGCTAATCCTCCTCCAAGTGAAGACTGCTTGCTGTCCTGGCCAAATGTCAGTGGGATTTATGGCGTGTATAAAACGCAAGTTGCAAGTAAAAGGAAATCACATATTTTCACAATGCTTTCAATACAATTCAACTGCAAGTAGTACTTAGCCTGGCGCTTTTCTCGCCGTGTATTTCGCGTGGCTCGTACTTTGTTTAGACGTTTTTTAACTATTTCATAAAAGCGGCGAGTTTATAGTTTTTCTACTCGAGTCGCTCGCAAAAATTGAAACGACAAACTAAAAGTAGAAACCGCTCTTCAGCCGAAACGCAGGAATCTTCAATAAAACCACACACAGCTAGCTTTTGTTGTCGTTGCTGTTGTTTTTAAGTGGCTGCTGCAAGTTGATGTTTGTTCGTGGTAAGGTCAAGGATTATTATACTTCATCATAACTCTATTAAGCTGCGTGGCAGCAACTGCCTGCCTCGCCACAATGCCCACACATTTGTTTGTGAATTGTTATTATCTCTCTGCCACAGCGGCAGCCAGCGCAATGACAGACAGTCAGACAGTGAAAGATTCCCCTTGAGTCGCCACAGTGTCAGTCAACTTGGGCCATCTCGAGTCGGCGCTGGTGATAGTTTTGTCTATTTAAAGCCACCGCAAAGAGTCTTTAAATGTTTCGTACACATTTTTCGTGTGTCTCTTTTGTTTTTGTGCCGAGTTTGAGTTTGAGTTTTGTGGGAGTTTTGCGGCAGGCATTAAGTAAAAGTTCAATATGAAAGCGCCACCGTTTTTGTGGCAGGCACAAACATCACGCGGCACTGCTGTCAAATGGCTTTCGTAGCAAACACATTTAATTCGATTATTAAAAGTTTGGCATTACTTCCGAAAGCCGCATAAAATCGAAGTAGAAACCGACGACATCAACACATTTGGGTTTCTTTTTTTTTTTTTGTTTTTACCTTTTCTGCGTTTGATGATGCAGCAGAAAATTGGTGAGCAGAGTTTTAGAGCCCGGAGCTAGAGTGAAGAGTTTTATATTTTTATGATTTTATGATTGCATAGATAATGTAGATAATGCCGGCTCGGACGTTGTCATCCGACGACGGCGGCGCGTGACAGCCAAACACGCCCCCTTCTTGTGTGCTCGGCCAGGGCAGATGACTCTTCAGCTGACGGGTTCATCAGGCAATGACGAGTTAATTTTTGCGCCAGCTCATGCATTAGTCGAGCCCCCTCCGCTCCCAACTCCAACTCCAACTCCAACTCCATCTGCATTGTATAACACTGTAGACACTCGACGTGAATCGACGCGATGCGATGCGAGGCGACGTGCTGGCGACATTAAAAGCCAAGGAGTGACCACATCGAGAAATGGCATCGCAAAGGTCAAATCGCTGGGACCACAAACCGAAAAACCAAAAGAGATCTAAAAACTGGGTGATGTTCATTAGCGTGAAACTATAAAAGCAACGGAAAAAGGCACTCTTTTTGAGTGAAACCGAAGAGAAACTTGCAAACAAAACCTTTGACTGCACTTTAAACTTGCATTTCCTCCCCTTCAAACCCAGCCGCATTCCTGCTAGGTATATACTCCTATATATATATATTGTTGTAGTTGGCTCTGTCCTAGACTGCAGTTTTTGTGTGACTTTTAGCCCGATCCCTGGGCCCATGTTTACATCAGAAACGTGCCTCAAGTGTTCCTGTCACCGCACAAATTGGACATTTATTTGCTGCCCGCGGACAAAAGTTTTGAAAAAGTGTTGGGAACAGCAGAGGCACAAGAAAGCCCCCCCCCCCTGCTCCCCGTGCCACTCGCCACAATAAAAAGAAAGACGTAAATAAATGCAACGCCGGCATTTGCTGTGTGGAATTATATGGGCCAGAACGTGTTGAGGATTTGGCATTTCATTCACGACAACAACAGCAACAGCAAAGCAAAACATCAATTGAAGCAATGATGCAGCGACTTTGTGGCGCCTCCTGTACGAGTACAACAAATATGTTGCAGTTGCCAGCAGTAGTTGCTGTTCAGTTGTTCAGGGGCGTGCTGCGATCCGTTTAGCTAATTGACGGCTGCCAACTGGTTTGGGCTATATACACGTTACGCCCACAGATGGATAACTCTTTAAGCTAGCTGCTAGTTGCAGCAGGGGCGGCCTGACTCAATTATGCCACTTGCAGCACTGCAATTTGTCAATTAGATCAACTGCTCTCAACTCGCCACTCTGTTCTCTGTTCTCTGATCTCTGCGCCCGATTCAAACTGATTCAGTTATGACTTTTCTCGACTCCACTCGGAAGTTAATTGTTCAATTCAGTTTGCCAACGGATTGATTGGGCAATTACAGTCTCTGCTTTCCACCATTGTTTGTTTGGTGTTCGTCTTCAGCGTGAAATTGTCGAGCTCAGAATTTAGCATACTCAATTTAGACAATTCTGTGAGAAATGAATGTAATTTGAGGCGGACTAAATGCTCTGGCTGACTCAACTTGTTTTGCCAACTGATCTTAACAAAAATTGCTTATAAATGAAGACTGAAGAATCTAATAAGTCCCGGACGGCGCAGCGCTAATTAATTTCTATGGGCAATCAGGTGAAACTCATGTAATTGAATTCTGTAAAACTGAAATTAAATGAAAGTTGTCAGAGACAGCCATAAGCTGACAAGTGTGCTCGACTCAGCGATAGCTGCACATTGATATAAAGTTAAACTATGACAGCAATTGCAAATAAGTATGGCAATGAAATCACAGTAACTTCTTGATATAAAAGTAGATTTTTAAGTAAATATTTCAGTTAACAGATTAAGTAATTATCGCAGAAAAACAATGAAGAAAGCTTACACAATAATTTGTTGAGAGTGCTTAAAAATCATTTAAAAATGAATGTATATATTGAATCTATTTAGCAGCTATTTAAGTGCTTATGGCAAATATGTTTTGGTCAATATGAGATATGCCCGAAATGTGTTGTTATAGTACTATAGTGCTTAATAAATGCATATATATATATAAATAATTAGCAGCTAAGTGCAGCTATACTGAGCTAGGCATTCAACTGAATTATAGACGTAGATGTTTGAAATTCTCACAAACCTGTCAGGCTCTTTTAAGCCAGCGGGTAGCGAGTGTAACAATCAGTTGGAGGCCTTCCTCGTTTCTGGCCTGTTCGGCTTGTCTCTGGCGCTTTCCTTTCCGGCTTTCATGGCTTTGACTTGCACGACTCTTAACACGTTTCCTCCACTCGCATTTTGCAGAACTTCCTGGCGGCCAACGCGCAGTGCTGGTGGAATGCCCCACTGACAGCGGCGACGCGTGCGCTCAAATATGCCGGACATGTGGCGCCCGGCATGCTCCTGGTCACCGCCGAGCCCTGCGCCCTGGAGGTGCTGCGCGGCGCCTTCGCGCGCAGCGTGCTCAAGCCACCGGCCACCTACATCATTAGCTCCGTGGGTAAGTAAACAAAACAAAAACAAATCAAAAACGATCCTAGTAGACGTGTTGTCGAGTTGCTCAGTCGAGATTTTGGAAAATGAAACTGCAAATTTGTTGTGTGAGTGCAAGAGTTTTTCATTGAGTCGCGAGTAGGAAGAGAGTGAGAGTGAGAGCCTTGTGCTATGTTGCAATGTATGATGCACTGGCCGATGAAAGCAAACGCGTTCGTTTCCGGGAAGTTGAGAAGGTGAGACTGCTCACGTTGGCGCGTCGCTTGACCCTGCGCCCCGACGAGATACAGCAACTGTCGCCCGAGCAGCTCAA
Organism: Drosophila rubida; assembly: GCA_035046165.1. NCBI lineage: Eukaryota > Metazoa > Arthropoda > Insecta > Diptera > Drosophilidae > Drosophila > Drosophila rubida. Next base: position 12,015,487 of record JAWNOF010000021.1, on the reverse strand, counting down.
GTGCCGCCTGCAGCTGGTCGAGCAGGCCGAGCGTGCCGAGGATCAGCACATGGCCAAGTTCAAGCGCTGGCAGAATCTCTGCGAGCTGCGCTGGCTGATGTACGAGGTGCAGCGCGAGTTCAACAGGAAGCACGGCAAGGCGGCCATTGGTGTCTCCATCTGGCGCATACTCGCCCTGGAGCAGAGCAGCCTGGAGGCCGAGCTGCAGCTGGACGACTTGCTAGGCGACTGCCAGCGCTTTCCATCGCCCATGTCCGTCATGGTGCCCGAGTCTGAGCCGCACGCGCTGCTCAAGCCGCTGCGTTCGGTGCTGACTGGCTTGAGTGGCAAAGGCGACTTGAAGACGCCCTTCACGGACGCGCTCTACGAGCAGGAGCTGCACAAGCAGCAGCGCGCCGAGAGCGGGGAGGCGACCATTGAAGAGCGCGTGGAGCGAGTGAACGATCTGCAGGCCAGCGGCTCGGAGCGCAGCGTCAGCGAGTTGACTGCGCCGGAGAGCAGCCTGGACATGCAGGAGGATCTGCTGCAGATTCAGCTGGAGCTGCAGGACATACAACGCTCCACGTTGCGTTGCGATTGGATTATGGAAGCGTTGTTCGCGTCCCTCGGCAAGGACGTTGACGACGACGACGACGATGGGGATGAGGATGAGGATGGGGACGAGGACGAGGACTACACGAGTTCGCAGTCATGCGGCTATCGACGCAAGATATCCTGGCAGTGAATGTCCAACTATTTCCGATTATTGATTGGCAAGTGAAGCTTGGCAGATGAAGGCAGCTGCCCCTTTTTAGGTCTTTTCGGCTTTCGATGCACTTAATCACTTTTTGATGGCCAGGTCCGCGGTGCCTCGTTAGCTGTCAATTAACTGGACACCTGCACACCTAATGCGACACTGTCTGCGTTCGCGTTCGCGTCTGCCTCTGCGTTTCAGTCTCTCCAGTTGCCGGCAGTCGCATTTGGCGCTTTTTTCACACTCCGCGGAACGTTGAACGCTGGTTTATGGGCTGCTGCCTGAACCTTGTCGCCATGGCTAAGCATGGCTACCAGGCCGCATCGATGCCAAGCTCATGAATTGATAAATGGCCGGCCAGCCAAAGATCGGCGTCGGCATCGACAGCGACGGCGCCGACAGCCGACAACGATGGACTCTGCCGTTCAGCTCAGCTCAACTCAGTTCAGTTCATTGGCGGCCTTTTGGCGAACCCGTTTGGCGAAATTAATAAGTTGCGATTTGGCAGCCCCAAGGGGGCGCCCAGTTCGATGCTGCGGCAATGGTTGTGGCTGTGGCTGACTGCCGGCGGCTGGCGGTTTATCTTTGTAAATTGCAATTGAGGAAATATATATTGCAAAGTCCCAGCCAACAGAGTCTTGCAGCGTCTTTTCACAAACACACACACACACACACATGTAGAGCTACATTGTTGGGAGTGAAGTTTTGCCACAAAGTTCGCTGCGGTGGCATGCAGAATTTTCCATGTTGTTAATTAACGCTTGCAATGGCGTAGAACCCATTAGCTCTTAATTACCATAAACATGACAATTCCATTCGTAAACAAGCTGCCAAGCAGTGCGACAGCGGCAAGCAGTGCCGCGGTGAACAGCTGCAAGGCGAAGCAGTGCAAGTGTTGAGGCCAGCAACATTTCGCTGGCAACATTTGTTGCCAACATCAACTTTTGATTTTTGGCAGATTTGCGTTGAAATTTATCATCAGTGCTCATCGATGTTGCCCTGACAGTGGAGCAACGAGCTGCCGCAATAACAAATTGCATGCAAAACAATCAATCAACGGCAATTTCTCGCTCAATTAGACAGCCAACATGCCAAATGAAACAAAGCAGCTACGAAATACGGCAACAAAACAAAGCAAAACAACTTCGAAATGAAATTAAATTCAATTTCGTGTTAAAGTGGCAATTGCAAAAGGCGAGGGGGAGAGGGGCGAGGGGGCGACGTTGCCAATTTGACAGTGAAGTATCAAAATACTGGTAGAAAGAAACAAAAAAAACAGCAGCAGACAAATGAACATTTGATAGTCGATAGCAAAATGCAAAATAGCTGGAAAGCGAGAAAATTATGCAGTGCTGGCTGCGGCATCGGCAGGGGTAAAGGGGAGGGGAGGGGGTAGGTGGGTTGCCTGCCCCCTGCAGCTGTCAGTAACTATGATGGCGAATAAAAGACAAAAACGTTCAAGAGCCGAGCCGCAAATCAATTTCATCACGATTTCTCGTTGAGATGTTGCCCCGTTGAAAGTGAAATGCGGCCGTGACAGTGGTGGCCAAAGAGCCATCGAGCCGCTGTTGTTGTTGTTGTTGCCCCTGCAGTTACTGTTGTCATTACTGTTGATCGGCTGTCCGTCCGACTGTTTGGCCGATAATCGCAGTTTAATATTTATGCCATTAACTAAACAAATGGCTGGCAACAGTTGCCTCGCTTCGTTTCCCACACTCGCCAACCACAACAACGCGTCGTCGCAGTTGCTGCCCCAAAAAATCGGAGGAACGCGCGCGCCTAATGCCATTTAATTCTGCGCGAAGTGCCGTTAGCCGATTCTCTGGCTGTAAGTGGCTGGCGAGACAATTTCACGCTGACGGGCCAAGTGCGAGCTGCGAAGGTTAACAAACTCATCGTTAAAGAATTCGCCAAAGCGTAACCAGAGCAACGCGAGAACCGAACAGAACAACGAACTGCAAGCCAAAGGTAAACTTTCAAGTTATCGCTGGCCGTCGTCTTTGTCGTCGGACCTTCTGCAAGTTCATCATCATGCTCGCTTGCACACAACCCGAAAAAGAGCAAGAGCAGCGCAAAGTATGTGTCCTCCAACTTCCAGAAAAGTTCTCTGGCGTTGCCGAAGCGATTATTGTAATTTTATTGTTCTCGTTGTTCTCGTCGCGCAAAAGACGCGCCTACCGCATACCGCCCCCGCCCCCGCCCCCGTCGTTGAGTGTGTATGAGTTTTGCTATAACTACTTGCTGATTGCTGCCGCCGTTGACTGGCTTTAATGAGGTCAACGCGGGTCTCCGCTTGAGCCGCGACTGGGGCTTGGACTTATTTCAAAGTGGTTACGCTTCAGAGCTCTGCCATTCGACGGGAAAGTGTTCTCGCCCGCAACTCGCCAACTTCTCCTGCTGCTCTTCTGCGACTCCCACTGCCACCTCGAGTCAAGTCAAGTCAGCTCACGAGCCATTGTCTCTTACAAATTGCCCAGCCAACAATTTCACACAATAAGTTTTCCAATTTTCTCATGTGCATGTCAAGCTTTCCACCGCCGCAGTCGTCGTTGTCGTTTTCCATGTGTCCAATTCGTTTAATTATCTTCATATATCTGTAAATGCTGCAACAGTTATTCCATTTGCAAGTCAAATGAACAGCTTGCCGGCGTTGCCACCTCGCCAAAACACTGCTTGAGTCAGTGTATGCAAATTGCAGTCCACATCAAATGCACTTCTTTCTTCAAGTTGTTCGCAAGCAGCGCAAACTTAAATTGCTGCAATTGCTGTCCTAGATCGTTTTCTCTGTAGAAATGTTAATACTTCAGGTTGTTGTGCGCTGCTGTTAGTTGTCTCAATTCATAAGTCAAATCGTCTGCAATCAGTTTTGACTTAAGCTCGTCACTCTATTGATGCGCTGATGTAATGCGAGTCAATTGACAGAGTTGCCACCTTTAAAGTGCTAGTTAAACGTGGCCTTTTAACAATTGTTGTCGCAGCTTAGCCTACGTTTAGCTGTTATATCTTTGCTTTATTGAATAGGCGTCGTCACTCCGTTGACACGGCTTTAACGCGCCGTCACAAAAGCCACATGAGGGAAACGACAAACAAACAGCAAAAGAGCAAAACAGCAAAAATAATGTAACAGAAGGCAGAGGGCGACATTGGGGCCACGTTATGTGCGCATGCTGACAGTATCGGGCATCTGTGAAGTTATTGACTCCCCACATAAGCTGCAGTGTCTATGAAATTGCTCGCGTTTGCAATTGGGCTTATTGCACAACGGGCCAACAATAAAAGGAGCTCTCTCCCCTCTGTTTTTTGTTTTGTTTTGGCAACTATGAATATTCGAGGGGCTGGCAGACAGTTCCAGGTTCAGGTCCAGTGCCCTGCGGCCCCGCAAAACTCATTGACCTTTAACACTGTGAGTTTTTTTTGGCAACAGATTGGCAGGCAAAAAGTGTCGCCAAGCGTATATTTTGTGGGCCTCTTTTTGGCTCTTTGGCTGCTGTTATTGTTGTGGCTGCTTTGGCCATCATTGTCGTCGTCGTCGTCGTCGTGTTTGCTCCTTATTTGCCAGCATCGTTGGGCTGCTGTTGCTGCTGTTTCGGCAGTGTTGCAACCACGTAAAATGTCAATTTGCATTTTTTTGTGCCTCCGTCGTGCTGAAACTGAAGCGTTGCATAAACAGTCCCAGTCGAGCAGCAGCAGCAGCAGCAGCCTTGTTTTCAATTTGTAACTGGCCTGAAATATTTTTATTAACCGACGGAAACAATTAGCGTCGCCTCGCAACGTTTTCCAAACTAATGCAAAAACACCAAAATAAAGGAGAAACATATTGTGCACTCCACAAAGAGGCACAAAAAATCGCAGGTATGCATATTGGCTGGACAGGCGTATCATTGCCTTTATGCGCCGCTGCGTGGCCTTTTCCCCCTGCAACAGCGGCAATGGCAAAAAGTGGAAATTGAAAACGCGCAAAAAACATTTCAGACACAAAATCGTGATTGTCGTTTGCCGCTAGACATTTTTCGAGTGCAACGGCAGCGGCTCCAACTCCCAACTCCCAACAACTCCTGCTGCTGCTCTACATGTCTTCCACGAAGCCAACAGAGAGATATCGATAGGCAGCTGAAGCTGTTGTCCCCGGCGATAGCCGCGTCTGGCGATGTGGGCGGCAACTTATGTAAATGTCGAACGGCGGCAAGGTGTTTCCTTCCAGAGACACAGAGGTTCGCCTTGCGGCCACGCAGCCACCATGAAGATCTCTCCCAAATTCCATTAAGCGTTGAGAGACAACACAACCCGTTTAGTTGCATTCACAAGCAAATTTCGAAAACTACGCTGGCTGCAATTTCAACAAAAATAGATAAAGCCCCCCATTCAGAATTAACAAGTGTCAACAGAAACAGTCGTAGAACAATCAACCGCAACAACGGCAACAATCAGCAATTGTTGAAGCCAAGTCGGTTTGTCAGGCATATATAATTACTTTATCATTCTATCGTCACGTTTTCAAACCAATTTGCAAAAGCTAACCGCAGCCATAACAAAACAGCAAACAAATCATCAAGTGCGTGATGGCTAACCCAACTAGTAGATACCCTAAGTGGCTTAGAGACTGAATGAAAAGGATGAGGAAAAGTAAGCAATTCTTTAAGTCAGTTAAGCGAAGAAAATTCAAACAATTTGCTGAAATTTGAGAGAGCACTAAACTATTCATTGCATATATTATTTTCGGTATTTGATATCATATATTACTTTCAGTATTTGATGTACTTTGAATGAAAATAAAATATGTGACACATGTGACATGTTTAGCTAAATTATTGCCTGATATAAATGCAGACTTAAAAAAGTATTTTCTTTTAGAAGGTTCACCTTTATGCTCGCATTTATGCAGAGTATTCTGTGATTAGAACTTGTTGTCGCAAACTCCACAGAACAGCTAGAATTATGTCAATAAAACTTGTTCATAATTGAAATTGATTTAATCTGTAATGACTTGCTAATTGCGGGAGTACTTTAAATATATAATTCCGCCGAAACTGCTGAGGGCAGATATAGCTAGACAGCGTGCAGATAATTCTTGATCAGAAAAAAAAGCTTATCTCTTTTACAAACAAGCTGAAGAGCTTTCATTGTCGAGTAATTGAAAAGCGCATTACGAGTAAACACTCGAAGCGAAAGTTTCACTGCGTTTTAATTGCAGTTCTTTCGAGTGTCGATGTTGAGGCGTTAAAGCCAGCTTTGCTTAATGGCCCTGAGAGCGAGCGAGGGGGGAGAGAGGAGGGGGAGCACTTTATGTGTTTGCGTTGCGAGTTGTGTTTTTTGGTGAAAATATATGTGCACTTAATCGCAGAGCTGGCAAACGCCCGCGAGGCGTTGTCTCCGGCAACTCCCCGTTTGCGAGTGTCTATTTGCCGAGTGCCTATTACCAATTGGCAGTTGGCAATTGCTGTTGCTGTTTGCCATTTACCACTGGCCATTTGTCGACTAATGCAATTAAAATTAATAAACGAAAATCAAACGAATCCACACCGACAATTATCAATTGCAATTGTGCTGCGGCATTTTGACTTCTTCGCCAACTCGTTTCAGTATTATTATTGTTTCTTTTCGGCGATCTTGTGTTTATCGTTTAAGGAAGTGTTAATTTATTTGCAGCTTCTCGCCGACTTCGCCGGCGATCGTTGAGATTCCCCCAGAGAAATAGTAAAACCCAAAATAATAAATTGCCACTGATAGCTAAAAATTATTGATTATTTCGAAATGGACAGCGTTTAAATGTTTATGGTGTCCGCAGTCGTCGTTGTGGAGTTGGAGTTGTTTGTTATTTGTTGTTGTTGTTGTTGTGGCTCGAATCGCTGGCGGTTATGAGATCAAACAAAACAACGCGAAAATGTGCCAACAACACGATAGGTGCGCAGATTTCCTCTTTATTTTAAAGTCTCTCTGCGAATCGGTTTCTTCTCCTTACTCCTTTTTTATTTCTAATAATAATACCCAGCGACAAACAACAACAACAACAACAGCAACTACAATAACGAGGGAGAGAAAAAATCATACATCAAGATTATTGTAACTCGCGGCAATTGCATCACAGTAATGGCCAGCAACAAAGACAACAACGACAGCAACAACAGCAACAACAGCAACAACGCGGCAAAGTCAGAGGCTGCAAATCGGCTGGAAAAAAATGGAAATCGCAAGAAACATTTTTCATTTGCATAAAAATGCATGGCAAAAAACTACAAGCGCTAAAAATGTTTGCCGCATGTTGCGCAGCATGACGAGTAGAAGCCAAGGGGGCGGGGGGGGGGAGGGTCAGCGGTGGGTTGCAGCTAGTGGGAGGTAGACGAAACAACCTTCAAGCAACAAAACACTTGACTCCACAGCTCAGTTGGCTCGCTGACGTCGCTTTGGTTTGATTGAACACAAGGATATGTGTCCGCCGGCAACAGCAACAACGGCAACAACGGCAACAACAGCACCAATAACATAAACTAAAGTGCAGCCAAGTAACAGCAACAACAGCAAGAGCAACAACTGACAACAACAGCAGCAATAACAACGTCCACAATTTGAGGCAAAACGCAACACTTTCACTCTACTTAAGACGGATGAGGCGATCGAGGGAGGAGCAGCAGCTCGGAGGGGTAGGAGGGGGGCGGCGGGGGCGGCTCAGCCTGCGAGACAAGATCACGTTGGTGGGAAAATCGCCTGCCGTGTCCCTCGCCAGCTATCGCCCTCTCCCGACCGACCGCATTTGATATTTATTATCATTTCGCGCCACAACGTTTCGTTGCCACAACGGCAACAACAGCAACGACAACGGCAACGGCAACGGCAAGAGCTGCAGCATGCAACTCGCAGCTGAGGTTGCCAAGATTATCATTTGCATGCACACAAGCTCCCCCAATTGCGGGTTGATCAATCAAACAATCAATTTCGACTCCACTCCGGTTACGGCGTAAACATGGTGCTCCACTTCACAAGGGATTGCCAAAGTTGTTTTCTGTTTTCGCTGCCAGCGAAATGGCCACAGAATAAATAAAACACCCAAAGTAATACCATAAAAGTTGTGCATAAAGCCTCCAAACTGGAAAACCTTTGTATTGTTTGCAAATCGTTCAGTATAAAAAGGGTAAAAATGCTATAATTTTTCATTAAGTTCAAAGCGATTTTGTGTAACTTCAATGCAGAAGAGGATTAAGGGAAGACATTTCTGCAATTAGCTATCTAAAAGTTTGTAAACGAATTTGTTAACCCTCAATATAGAATGAGTATAAGGAGAGTTAATCCTGTAGTTAAAAGTGTTGGGCCACTTTGAAATAAAAGATCATCAAATTACAGATGGAATAAGGAAAGACATTTCTGCAATAATCTATCCTATAGTTTCTAAAGGAATTTGTTAGCATATATGTTATTGGTAACTTTGAAATGTGAGATCTTCATTATAGAATGAGTAGAGAGAGAGTTAATCCTGCAGTTAAAAGTGTTGGGTCACATTGAAACAAAAGATCATCAATATACATATGAAATAAGGAAAGACAATTCTGCAATAATCTATCCTATAGTTTGTAAAGAAATTTGTTAACAATTTTGGATGACTTTCAAATGAAAGATCTTTATAGAGAAGGCATATGGAACGAGAATTCTGTTGGTTAACAAATTTGCGTTGCTCTATAAGAGAAATAAGAAAAGGAAATTCAGCACCAATAACTTTAAAAGTACTTAAGTAAAAGCTTCTTCACAATTCTGCTTATCTTTGAAATACAAATCTTCAATATGAAATGACAATAATGAAAGGAAATTCTGCAATAATCAGTCCTCTTGATTGTGAAGAAATTTCTTAACAATTTTAAATAACTTCGAAATAAAATTTTGGGATATTACTCATATCTTTTTTGACTTTGCGGCATTCATTTTTATTAGTAGCAATCACTTCAAACAGCTTCTATTTTATGTTCACTTATTTCAAGTTTTTCATAGAGATTGTACATTGTAGTAATGTAATAAGGAAATGACATTCTATTTGTTAAAAAACGTCACTCTAAAACCAAAGATTTTCACTGAATGAGACTAAGGAAAGGAAATTCTGCAATAACTTTAACAGTCCTTTAATAAGTTTGTTCACAATTTCGGATAACTTTAAAATAAAAGATCTCGAATATAGAATGGGAATAGATAGAATTCTGCAATGATACGTTCTATAATTTGTTAACTAATTTGCTAAAAATTCATAACAAAATGTTGCGGTATCACTTCAATATTTTTGTTAAGATTTAATATGACTTCAATTTTACTTTGCTGCATTCATTCAGTAGCAATCACTTTAAGCAGCATCTATTTTATTTGCACTTATTTGAAGTCTTCCAAAGTCATTGCACAACTTTTTTTCTCAATTTCATATCCAAAGAGCATAAGTGAGGTGTCATAAAGACATAAAGAAGGACATAAATTGATGTTGCAGCATATGTAAATCTTTCGCATGCACTCGTATCTCAATTGAGTTTTGCATGTTTTTTGTTGGCCACTAAAAGCAAGCTGTTATAATTTCCCCACAAATATTTACTCGAGTCAAGGCTGCATTGCATCACAGCGCAGAGTCAAGGCTTGAGCTTTAGGTCCTGGCTGGCACCATAAACACAACACTCAGCCTCTCCTCCAGTCGGTCATTGCCCACACACACACACACACACACACTCATACAGAGAGCTCGTTTTGTTGACCAGCAAATAAGAGTGCTTGCCAAGTTTAGCGCGCTGCTTTATATGCATAACGTGGTGGCCAAATGCAAACACAAACAAAAAGCGAACTGCTGCGAAATACGAGTAGTTGGCCTATGCTGGCTGGCAATCATGCATCGTATGATATATGAGTTCATGCACAGGATATTTGTTTTGCGAGGATGCTTTTGGCAGGCGCTCTCTCAATTTATGGGCTGGGCAGGCGCTGGGAAAAGCAAAAGCAAAAGCAAAAGCACAAGCAAATGTGGCAGCTGATAAGCGGCGGCGCATAAATTGCAGTGTTGCAGCAGTGGCAGCAGTGGCACTCGCTGTGGCAGTTGCCACAATGTTTTGGGGGCAGACTGCAGGTTGTGTGTCGCGCTGGCGCCTTGGCATTCGGATTGAGATTGAGATTGAGTGCAATTGCAATTGCAGTCTTTGCCAGAGTGGACGATTAAGCGGCGAACAAATTTGTCTGTCGTCGTTTGTGCCGCGCAATGTGAAAGTGCGAGTGCAGCAGGTGTTGTTGCGAGTTGCAAGTCGCCGTCGTCGTCGTTGCAGTCGCCCATCAAATGGCGCTAATTGTCCTTGACGACGGTGCCATCCCATCCCACATGGCGTCATCTTGATGTTGCGTTTGCGTTTTGCGCAAATTGCTGCCGGATAAAGCGCAAGCAGCGGCGGCAACAACAACAACAGCTGCAACTGCAACAGAAAGTGAAAACTTGAAAAATTATGCAACTGCCGCAAGGACGTTGTGGCCACGAGGCAGCAGAGTTCGACGGCAACAACAACGACGGAGGTCGTCACACACTTGGTCTCATTTTGCCGCATGCCCCAGCTGCCACTCCTCCGCTGTTGCAATGTAGGGGGCGTGTAGAGTTTGGCTTGTCGCTGTCGTTGCCGCTGCTTGCTGCATTTTGGAGGTTAAGCTGGATGCAAGTAGGAAGCATTGTGTGGCGGCGCCTCCACAAATTGATGGCGACAATGCGGCAGCCACAAGCACAAGCACAAGACAGCGACAAGCGACAGCCGACAACCGACAACCGATCAACGACATGGGACACGGGACCATCTGATGCTCATAATTGTTGTCTGTCGTTGTCGCTGCTGTTGCTGGGTGCGCATTTTAATTAAGCATACGACGCGTGAACAGCGCATTGGAAGTAGAGAATACATATGTAACTGCACAGAAATGATTTGGCAAGTGCCTTATTAGGCTTTGAGCTTGCCACGAAACTACTCAACTCTGCATGTGCAACCTGTGTGGCAAGACGCGCCTCCAGACCACGGGGCAACAGCGAGCGGGGGCCGCAAGACAAACGATCAGTTGACAAGCACTTGGCGAGGTGTGAGCGACCGCTGAATAGCAGGGGAGCGACAGCGTTAATTGGCACAACCGAGAGAGAGGTGTAAAGGAGGGGAAAGAATTCGTAAAGAGACGCAGACAAGTAGCGAAGTGGGGAAGAAAGTCGCGAAGGGGCGTGGATAGCAATGCATGTAAATAGTTGCCGAGATAAAATAGAATAAAAATGCGATCAGTGGAGAACAAAGCAAGCGAAGAAAGATAAATTATAATGATAAAGATTATGCTGACTGCATAAATCACATAAATAACAGAATATTTAAGAGCACATAAATCTGTGGGGAGTGGGGAGAGACTTATAAATAAATCACAACGATTGCGCACATCCAGCAGATTGATAAACTAATGGAGAATTGCGCAAGAAGCACTCTCAAGCGAGTGACAAAATGGCAAATCCAATTGAAAACTAGAGCAAAGCACTTAGCTCCAACTCACTCCAGTCCCAGTCTCTGCTGCCAGCCGCAAAGTGCGTGTGGCAGCGCACGTTTAATTAGCCGACCATGTAACATCCAACATCAAATGCCAAAGTGCCAGACAGCCAGACAGTCGGACAGAGTCAAGGCTTTGACCATTCACTCGCTGGCCAAGAGCATCTGTTGGGTGGTCACCCGAAATGCCGATCCAACCATGTTGTTGTTGCAAAAATGCGAGCAAGCTGCGGCCAGTGTGTGGCAGCACCAAATGTGGCAGCTGGCCCCCCGAGCTGGCCATATTGAGTGCGCGCTTAGACATGGTCTGACCGCTTCTCCTTGGTTTCATTTCAGTTATTCACTCGCTCTTTGTTTTTCGTCTCGTTTTCGGCTAATTGCAGGCGACATTGACGACTGCATTGTGACGCCGACGGTTCAGGGACAGTTCACCCCGCTGCCCGAAGCGCTCTGCGACGTCATCATGGACCTCACCGCCGAGGGTCAGTCGGCGACCATCGAGCACGTGCGCAGCAAGCTCGGCGTGCGCTTCCCCCACATGACCACGCCGGGCATGGAGGTCATCTACGACACGCTGGCCCAGCTCATGCAGGAGCAGAAGATCTACCAGACCGCCAAGGGCTACTTCATCTTCACGCCCGAGTGAGTACAGCACCAACTACATTTACTTACTAAAACTAAATAATGCAAGCAGTAGAAGTTCATTTATAGCACATTGAAAAGTTATTCTGCAAACGGTTCAAATCTCTCGTTAGGAGTAAATATTAAACTATTGTAAATATTGACTATTGTAAGTAGTCAAATTGCTTGGTAAATACTTGGGCAACACTTCATTTAATTTTACTAGAAATCTACTTTATATATACGTTAGATAAAGCAAGTTATAAAAGTTCACTTTAACACAAAATATAAAATAAATAATTGGTAAATACTTGGGCAACACTTCATTTAAGTTTACTAGAAATCTAATTTAAATAAAAGTTAAATAAAGCAAGTCATAAAAGTTCACTTTAACACAAAATATTGTAATTAATTTCGGGAAAAGATAACGAAGAGAACTGAAATACTGCACTAATTCTTCTTAACAATAAATCTTCTTAACAACCTTTAAAATTAAATAGTAAAATACTAAAGTTAATTATAAGTAGTCGAATTGCAAGATATATACAAAGGCAACACCAAATTAAATTTTAGTGTAGTTTTACTACAAATCCAATTTATATATCTGATAATGTTACAAAAATTCACTATCTGTTTTGGACATTTGAAATTGCAAGTCAAAATTATTATATATAGAATATATTGCAATGATTTCAGAGGTTCAAACAGCTCATTAACTTTGCGCAATAAATGTTCTTAACAAACTTTTAAATAAAATAGTAAAATACTAAAGTTATTTATATCGAATTACAAAGGCAAAACCAAATTAAATTTTAGTGTAGTTTTACTACAAATCCAATTTATATATCTGATAAATAATGCTATAAAAGTTCACTTTATCTGTTTTGAACATTTGAAATCGCAAGTCAAAATTACTATATATAGAATATATTGCAACGATTTCACAGGTTCAAATAGCTCCTTAACTTTGCGCAATAAATCTCATTAAAAAAGACTAATTTACCTGATAATAAAAGTAGATAGTAAAATACAAACAATAATTAAAAGTAGTGGATTCACATTAAAAGGCAAAACTAAATTTAATTAAAGTCTAGTTTTAATAAAAATCGATTAAATATATAGCATAAATAATACTTTAAAAGTTTGCTTTATCTTTTTTGGGCATTTGTAAATGCAAGTGGAATCATGTCTTGGGAAAATAAAGAAAACTGTTGAAATATTGCAATAATTTAATAGGTTCAAATAGCTCATTAACTTTACGCAATAAATCTCATTAACAAACACTAATTTACTTGGTATTTAAGGTAAATAGTAAAATACAAACAGTAATTATAAGTAGGCAGCTCGCTTTAAATGGCAAACACAAAGGCAACACTTCATTTAATTTATAAAGTTAATTTGATTGCCAATTAAAATTAGTACTACTTTAACAATAATGTTATTTAAAGTAAAGTTGAATTGTATTTCCAAGTAATCTAACAAACAACATTTGAGTACATTTAAATGCAAATTTAATTTGGTTTCACATTACATTGAAATCAAGTTGAATTTAATTTGAATTTGGAAGATTTTCGATTATCAGTATTCGCATTAAGGTGCTCACTTTAACGCTCTAAGCACTATATATCTGTAGCTTTATCTTAGAGTAATTTTGAATGCAGGCTATTGTTATCAGTACCCACTTAAGCACTATATATCTTTGACTGTATCTGTGATCTTCTCGCCGCCAGACGTCGACGCAGTCGCTCGAGGCCGCGCAGCAATCATCACCAGCACAGCAACAGCGGCAGCTTGGCGTACTCGCAGCTGGCGGAGGAGGAACAGCAGCAGGACGTGGTGCCGCCCGAGGCACGCACCATGCTCATGTCCAACGCGGAGGCGCTGCACTCGCTCTACGGCGAGATATCGACGGAACGGGACGGCGACCTCACGCATCAGTGCATCCAGACCAATCTGGCGGACGTCATCTGCGGTGGTGAGTAGCAAGAATACCCTACGCTACTCGCTCGCGACTTAGAGAACGATTTGTGTTGCAGGCAACCCCAATGACAAGATCATTTATCCGCGCGCGGCCAAGCGACGCAGTGCCTCATTTCCGACACCGCGCAGCCTGGAACGTCGGCACAGTTTGCGGCTCTTTGGCTCCTCGAAGCGCCTGCAACGCTGCGCCTCCACGCGCAGCCTGTCCAAGACCTACGCCCAGACGCTCAACACCACGGACAGCAGCAGTTCGGAATACCAAAGCACAGATTCGTCATCACCCAGTGAGTTCACTTCGACTAAAGCATAAATATCTCCTACATCAGACACTTGCCACTAGCTCAACTCTCCTACTCTCATTCAAAGCTCAGCCAGGCTAAATGCGAACTACGAACAACTTGGCACGTAGTTGACATAAATGCAAAGCAGAGAGTGACTTTTACATTAGAATCTGTACATCAGAAGCTGAAATAACTTTTCCACTTTGTAGCTTATTCTATTAATTTATAAGACTAGCGAATTCTGATACAAATACTACACATTATTTGAAGCAAATTTGCTTAGTGTCTACGATATGTTCAGAAGTTGAAACAATTATTTGAGAGCAGATTTAGTAAACATCAAGCTACCATATTCAATAGCTCACTTACAATGTTTTGTAAGATAAAACAACTGAGAACTTACTTGCTTAAAGTATTGTCAAATCATTCAGTTTGTTAAGCATTTTGTTGATGTTTGTGAAATGTTATATTTAAGCTGCTCAATCAAACAAGAATCAACAGCAATGTTAACTAACTTATTGCATAACTATTCTTGTTAAGCATTGTACTATGTTGCAGAAGTTACAGCTATAATATTAGCAAAAAAATCAAACTTAGTTATTATTACTTTAGATTACTTAATGCAGAAGAAGATAGCACAGCGCTTTAACTAAGCTCTTAATGTAATTTATTACAATAATTTTTACTATTTATATGAGAAGTGCAGCTTAGTTATTGTTGCTAAAGATTACACCATGTAGAAGAAGTGAGCAGTTATCAGAAAAGAAAAACAAGAAGTGTAATTTGTAGTTGGATTGTTAAGGATTGTGCAATGTTTCAGAAGGTACAGGTGTATAAGCTTAGCAATAGATGCAATTTAGTTATTGTTGTTGACAAGTCCTTATGACATTGATTTGGTTCATATGAGATATTCCTAAAGTGTGTTGTTGTGGTGCCTTATTGTTGCTACTGGTTCAACTACTTATGTAAATAAATAAATGTATATAAACAAGGTTAATGTGGTTAAAGTTTGCACAAAACTTTTCAAAGTCAACAGTTAACCAACAAAGCTTTAACTGAGCCACAATTTAGTTGAATTATTGTTACTATTTATTAGCTTAATTGTTGTTACTATTTAGATTAGCAGTGCAGCTCAGAATAGCATTCCTTAGTCTCGCAGAACAAAAGCGACAAGTTGAATTAAATGTGTAATATACTCGTATTCCCTATTATTGTTGTAAAAGATTAAATAATGTAGAAGAAGTAAGCAGTTATCAAACAAGGCTTTAAGTTAGCTACAAATGCAATTTAGTTCAGTTGTTGTTACTTTTTATATTAGAAGTGCAGCTTAGAATGGCATTTTCTAGTAAAGCAGAGACACTGAGATTAGGTGAATTAAATTTGTAATATAACATAATCCCTATTATTGTTGTTAACAGTTATACAATGCAGAAGGCGTGAGCAGATATTAGACAAGGCTTTAACTTAGCTACAAATGCAATTTAGTTCAATTAATAATACTATTTAGATTAGAAGAGCAGCATAAAATAGCATTCTCTAGTAGCGCAGAGCCAAAGAGACAAGTTGAATTAGATGTGTAATATATTATCTATTATTGTTGTTAAAGACAATGTAGAAGTGAGCAGTTAGAGCACATTGCTTTAAGTTAGCCACAAATGCAATTTAGTTCACTTATTGGTACTATTTATAATAGAATGTAGCTTAGAACTGCACTCTCTAGTAGAGCAGAGCCACCAAGATTATGAAATTTGTAATATAACATATTCCCTACATTTGTTGTTAACGATTCTACAATGTAGAAGGAATGAGCAGTTAGAGCACATTGCTTTAAGTTAACCACAAATGCAATTCATTTCAATTAATGTTACTATTTAGATTAGAAGAGCAGCTTATGATAGAACAGCACTCTCTTGTAGAGCAGAGCCACCGAGATTAGGCCAAAGAGACAAGTTGAATTAAATGTGTAATATATTCCCTATTATTGTTGTTAAAGACAATGTAGAAGTGAGCAGTTAGAACACATTGCTTTAAGTTAGCCACAAATGCAATTTAGTTCAATTGTTGCTAAAAGTGCAGCTTAGAATAGCACTCTCTTGAGGCCCTCAGGCAAATACAATTGCATTTCTAATAAATTCCATTGCTCTTTCCTTGCGCAGAGAAAGGATCTTTGCTCTCACGGCTGTTCCGACGCAGCGGACGCGCCAAGCAGCGCCAGATTGAGACGTACTCGGCGCAGTTCCCGCCCGCCGAGTGGTTCAACACGCGCGCCGTGCACCTGCACAGCGTGGGCACCCAGACTGCCGATCACGTAAGAGTCTCTTGCTTTAACTTATTCACACTTTGTGTACTAACTAGTTGTCGCTCTTGGCAGGACATGCCCGCTGTTCACACGCTGTCGAACTCGACGTTCTACGACGGCTCGGAGCTGAGCCAGCGGTCGTCGACGCTGCCGCGCCGCCATCGCCGGCACATGTCGAGCGAGTCGACGTTCCTGATCTCCTCCAGGGACTGCTCGCCCATCCGGCGCCGCTCGCCCGTCTACTGCAGCAGCTCGCTACCTCGCTCCACGCAGTCCATACCGGCCAGCAGCGGCAGCAACCACAGCCACATCAAGATGAACCACTCGTCGGCCACGCTGTCGCGCCTGCACGCTGCCACGCCCACACCCACACCCACGCCGCCCCCCAACGGGGCGCTGGCGCAGAAAACCGCACAAAAGTCCGTGATCGGCAAGCACATCTTCGAGAGCGCCTCCTCGGCGCGCAGCTCCACGCTCAAGTCAGCAGCGGCTGCGGCGTCGCCGGCGAAGCGACAGACGGAGACGGACAACAAGCTGGCGTACCGCAGCCTGCAGAGCAGCGGCCCCTCCAGCCTGGAGTCGTGCAAGACGTCGATGCTGGCCAGCGGCCCCTCGAGCATCGACAGCGGCAAAGTCTCGTTCAGCCAGAAGACCAGCGGTCACTCTAGTCTCGACTCCCAATGCTCCACGAACACTGCCGTCGTGGCGCCCGCCACCACAACACCTGCCAGCGGCAGCTCGCGCTCCATCCTGCTGCTGAATGGCTCGCCGCGCGGCACGCCGCGTCACCAGGCGATGCGAGCGCGCGTCGCCGAGGCACAGGCGCAGCGGCAGCGCGCCAGCACGCCGAGCCGCATACTCGAGGAGCTGTCGTACCCGACGACGGCGACGGCGACGACGGTGCCGAACTCGAGCAGCAACAACTCGATAACGCTGCAGGTGACGACGAGCTCGAACCAGAGCATACCCAGCACCAAGATCTTTGTGCAGAACTCGCCGGTGCGCAGCGTGATCACGCTGGAGAACGGCAAGATGCTGGAGAACTCGAACGTGTTCATCATCAACAACGAGACGATGACCAACGAGAAGGGCGAGATCATCAAGAAGACGCTCTCCAAGCAGTCCACCCAAGCCCCAAGCACGACCATGGCCACGCCCATGGCCAGCTCGACGCCCGTGCGGCCCGAGCCGGTGCCGGAGCAGCCGCTGAGCGAGACGGAGGCCAACTCGGAGACCTGTGATTCCATCTCCTTCATCAGCGAGAGCTCGCCGGAGAACACGGCCGCCGAGAGCACGCCCTCCTCCTACGACGGCGGCAAGTACGCGAAGAACACCAACAACGACGCCACCATGAACAACAGTCGCAAGCTCTGCCTGCAGCTGGCCAATGGCATCGCCTACAAGAACAACGTGCTCAAGAACGAGTCGCAGCCGAACTCGCCCATCGGCGAGCAGCAACAGCAGCCACAGCCGCTTAAGCTGGCCGCGCTGGCCAAGCAGGACTTTGAGATTGCCGGGTCGGTGGGCAACCTGCACTTCTACGAGAAGCACTCGAAGGACAAGCTGCTGAACAACAGCAGCAGCAGCGACTTGAAGAACCTCTGCTACGAGTCCGTTTGCCAGCTGCAGAAGTGCTCGATGAACGGCGATGAGTTGGCGCTGGCGCATCTGCTGCAGAAGTCCAGCAATCCGCTGGGCAGCGAGCCCAACCTGGCGCTCCAGGGCCACGCCAACGACAAGGCCATCGACAAGGAGGCCATGGACCGGCGTCTGAGCTTGACCAAGGAGTCGCTGGAGCAGGGCATGGGCAATGTGCTCAACTGTGCCGGCAGCGAGGAACTCTACAATTTCCCCAGCCTCACCGATCTGTCGTTCAACTTCACGTCGCTGGCGGCACGCAAAATACTCCAAGGCGTCAGCCTGAACAGCATCGACACCCTCGTCGAGCTCAACATGGCCGCGGCGGCGGCGGCTGCGGCGGCAGCGAGCAGTGCCCAGGAGAAGCAGCAGAACAATCAGACCGCAACGACGGCAGCGGCTGCCACAGCGGCCTCCGTCTGCACAGACTTCGGCATGGTCTAGAGCAGCAGCAGCAGTAGTAGTAGTGGCAGCAGTAGTTGGAGGCGCCTCCAGCCAAACAGAGCAGCTCTGTTGGCTCCGGATGCCGCCGCTTCATCCTTAGCATAATCAAACGAACCGTAGAAGGGGGGGAGAGCGAGAAGGCGAACTGCATTTGGCGAAGCAAATTCAATTGCAAGACTCTGTATAATTTATGTTCATCGATTACCGATCATCGACTGTCGACTGTCGAACGTTTTGTAGCCGCAATTCTTTTTTTTTTTTTGATTGATTGATTGATTGTCGTGTGTATTTGCAATTTCTTTAAATATCGGAAGCAATTTTATTATTTACAGTGCCAAAATATGTTTAGTTTAATTATAATGTTTATATACTTTGTACAAGTCGTCTATCGATTTCCCAGCAACAAACGCAACACAGCGATCCCAATACACACACACACAATCACACACTTACAGACGAACAAGCTCGCGAATCATCCGGAGTGCATCTGAAAGAGTTTGCAAGTGCAATTTATTTGTAAGTAGCGGGAGAGAGAGAGAGAGAGCGCGGCAGAGCGGCTGCCAGCATTTTTATGTAAAGTTTTATTTTCTTTAGCTCTGCGTAGATCCCGTGTTTAATGCTTAGTTCTTGTATATTTGTTTAAAGCAATCATCGTTTAGACTAACACGCTGATAATCGTAACCACAGACACTCACACACACGCTCACAGAACACACACACACACACACACACACACCTACGAATATAGAATTTAGCACATACAGAAATATACATACACAATAATTTTGTACAAGGCCTTAATTAGTAGAGTCAGCAATAATACGAAATAAGTTGAAATCACTAATAAACATATACAAATTTATACAAACAAAATGCGTAAAACTGTCTTCGTTCCTTTTAAAATATAAGTAAGGAAAAGAGTATTGAATATGGATGAGTATTTGTTGCTTGTGTTAAAAATAATAAGCAAGCAATCAACAACTGCAATTTTAAAAAGCGCCTAAAAGATGCACCAAAAATCTGAGTAAACTTCGGCTAAATTCAAAATTAACGGGTGCTCAATTAAAACATCGACCTGCTGCTGATTTCTGTTCGCCTGGTATTTTGCCTAAAATTTTCGGTGGTTGCTAGAGTTCGCAAACTATCCAACACAGCACTCACACACTGACATACACTCCGATGAGAGTGTTCGCCGCTCACATTTACTGTTAAAATACAAGCCGAAGTGCCAGGCGAACAGAAATCAGCAGCAAGCAGCAAAATGTACTTTGAGTGACATTAAAACGGAGTGAGGCGGAGAGAGCCAATGAGTGAGTTTTTGCATTGAGTCAAACTGCTCTTGTTGGAGTGAATGATTGAGCACTTCTTTGAGGGATCGTTACATTTGAATTTAGACAGTTGCAAAACGTGCATTAGGCACTTTGTTCCATTTATTTAAGTCAACAGCGACAAACAAACTCCAGATCCGCAGTGAAAACAAAGTCATTGGTATTATTTCTTTTCATTTATTTAAATTTTTAAGTCTTTTGCTTTTTCATATACATATCGGGTGTTTGCTTTTTCCATACACTTTGCGTTTTCATTTATCGTTATCGTTATCATTACCATTATTGTAATTATTATTGGTATTTAATATTATTAATCAATATTTTAGGTTTTGGGTAGTTTTGGCTCTATAAATATGAATAATTATAGCTAATTGCTTTTAAGTTAATATTCATGGTATATACACTCACACATAGATTGGGGAGAGCTATATAGATATATACTCGAACTGCCGATCGCCTGATGCGTCTCTTAGTTACACAAACATAATTATTGTAGAGGGGGAGAAGGAGAGTAATAATATACAAAGTAATGGAACTACGTCGTGTGTATAAGTATATATAAATATATATATATATGCATATAGTATTGATAGAAAGAGGATTAGATACAAAAGAAAAGAAAAATGCTAGCTGCCCGAGGGGTTGACCAAGAGTTTTGGTTACGAGTATGCGATTATCGTAGTGGGTATTTGCCATATACCATATATGTTGTAGACATATGCGTGTAGATATAGTAGATATCCCGTGTGTAGTATATGTATGTGTATGTACAATTAGTTTTGGAAACTTACTTAAACCGTTAAGTGTAGATCGCGTAGCATAGACGAAAATTGTAATTTATGTACATGAATATTATAATTAATTAATTCATAATTATTAGCAGAGAGAACGAAGGAACATTTAAGAATATGTGTTGCTTTCTTTTTTCTAACCCAGCTGCTGCTGCTACTGATGATGTGTGTTACGGGAAAACGGTGTTCGGTTCGTTTTTCAATTCGTTTCGGGATTACGATTTGTGTGTGGTGCTACATATATATTTGTTTTTTTGGTTCATACTAAGTCGTCGGGGTCGTATGATAGTTTGAATAGATGTGTGTTATATTTATCGCTCGCTAATTAACTGAATATAGTACAAGTGTTGAGCCATATTTAGACCTCCGTGGAGCGCGAGTCGTCCGAGCGCGATGCCTTGCGCTCCCGCCCCGGTATGCGGCCCATGACCACGGGCCCCGGTGCCGCTGCTGCAGCCTGAGCTTGTGCCTGCGCCTGGGCCTGAGCCTGCGCTTGGGCGTGTGCCTGTGCTTGGGCCTGCATCTGGGCGGCTGCCACCTGTTGCTGCTGCAGCATTTGCTGCTGCTGGAGCAAGTAGGCGGCCTGCGACTGCTGCACGAAGTTGGCGTGCGTGTAGGCCTGCATGCCGGGAGCGGCGTAGACGTTGTTGGGCGTGCCCTGCATGTTGAAGCGGATCTTGGAGGCGGCGTTGGCGGCATTGGCGGCCGCTGCAATGGCGGCGGCGTTCTCCCGCGAGGCGCTCGACGTGGTGGTCGATTGGAACGAGATGCTCATGCCGCTGTCCAGCGATCCCACGCTGCCGCGACGCTGCGGCTTCTCATTGCCAACTAAAAAGAGACAGAGAGAAGCAAGGATTAGCTACAGTTGATGTGTGTGTGGGTTGCAGTGGACTCACATTGCTCGTGCATGTCCAGCAGACTGTTGCTGAGCGCGCTGCGCTTCAGCTGCGAGGAGTCGGCCGAGCTGGAGGCCTGCTCGCCGGCGGCCTGCGCGCCCGGCGGATAGGGGCAGGGACAGACCTCGACGTCGGCGACGCCGCTGTCGCGATTGTCGGCGTTGCCGGTGGCGCGATTGCGCGCGGACTTCTGGCGCTCGAGCTCGGCCTCGATGCGCAGCGACTCCATCTCGTCCATTTCGCTGATGGACTCCTTGAGGTCCTCGGCGAACTTGCAGCGATCGTGCTCGTTGCGCGCGTTGAATGTGATGAGGATCTTGCCGTCGACCTTCTGCGACAGCTGGATGCAGAACGGATAGTTGGGCAGGTCGAGCAGGTTGACGACGGTGCCGCAGAGCGGGAAGCTGTTGCGGAACGTGTACGTCACCGAGGTCTTCTTCTTGCTGAAGATCTTGGTGATCACCAGCAGATCGTTGAAGAGGAACACCTCGCGCTGGTGCACGCCGGGCCGCTCCTTCTTGTTCACATCGGGTATCTCGTACAGCCGGCAATAGCAGACGAGGCGACGATGCGGCAGCGCCAGGTTGGGCTTCTTGCCCACGATGGTGGCCTGGACCTTCATCACCTGGGTGACGTGGTCGCTGCCGGGCTTAAACTCGTCGGACTTGACGCGCTCGAAGATGCCGCTCAGCATGTCCTTGTCGATGTCGTGGCAGTCGTCGATGCCGCGCAGATTCTTGATGAAGTCCTCGACGCGCATGCGTCGCTCCGGCTTCAGGTTGGGCGTGTGCAGATCCGTGTTCAGCATGATGATGGCAAAGGCCAGCACAAAGATCTGCAGATAAATCGTAAAACAATAAGTCTGCCAGACAATGCACAAGACAACCACTTTGCTTACCGTATCGGATGACCTGAGGCGACCCACAATGTCCGCGTTGCACTCGCAGTAGCGCTGCGAGAAGATCTCCATGAGGCGCTCGATCTTCTGCGCCTCGCCGGGCATGCGGAAGTAGGCCTGGAACTTGCGCAGCGCCACGTCCACCTGCCGCCCGGACAGGTCCAGCTCCATCGCAAAGCAGCTGAGCACCGCCATGTTGAACTGGTTCTGCAGGTTGCCCAGATACTCGCCAATCATCTGCCGCGACAGCCCCTTGCGCGTGATCAGGAACCGCGCCACGCCCTGCGGCGTGTTCTCGAGGAAGCCGCGTCGTATCAAGTACGTGATGCCCTTCTCGGGCTTCTTGTTGAACAGGTTGAGGCCCACGCGATACTGCCGCTTGCGTATGGTCTCCGACATCTTGTAGTTCTGCGCCACGCCCGCGGCCGCCGCAGCGGCCTGCAGCTGCTGCTGTTCGTGCTGCTGCTGCTCGTGCTGCTCGTACTGCGCGGCGCTCGTGTGCGACGAGATGGCGTGATCGTCGGTGGGCGGCACGCCGCCCGCTGCCGTCACCGCGGCCACGGCGACCTGCATCTGCATCTGCGTGGCGACACAGACGCCGCCGGTCGTCGAGTCCGCCGAGTGCGTGGAGAACTGCTGGGAGCTGTTGAGCGCCGTGCCGCGCTTCCAGGTGTGCGGCGAGTTGCTGCGATCCGAGCCGAGGTCGCTGTTCAGGTTGCGCTCCGCGGACGTCACGCTCGAGTCGGAGCCCGAGCTCTGCACGGAGGTGAGGCTGCCGTTCTCGGCCGTCTTGCAGAGGCCGTTGGTGCGCAGCAGCGAGGGCGGCGGCGGCGTCTGGCGCTGCATCATCAGCAGCTGGCTCTGTTGCTGCGCCGTGATCGAGGACGTGCGCTTGGGCACCTCGGGCGGCACCTTCTTGCCGCTGCCGCTGCCCTGGCTGCCGCAGCTGGGCGTGGGCGTGGTGCTGCCGCCCTTGGGCCGCATGTAGATCTGTGCCGCCGAGTAGTAGGGCGTGTGCGGCGAGTGGCCGCTCGTGTTCACCCACGACGCATTCAGCGAGGTGTCCGCCGAGCTGGCGAAGCTCAGGTCGTGCGGCGAGCCATGATAGCTGGTGTAGTAGGCCGCTGCGCCCGGCATCGCCTGGGCGTTGTAGTAGTGCGACTCGGCGGCGTGCAGCAAGTTGACGTGCGGGTGCGAGGCCAGGCCGGACACGGAGGTCGTGGAGCCGCCAATGGAGACGGGCGAGGCGCCTACAAACAGTGCAGAGTGTTAAATATTTGATAGCAATACTGCAATTCAAACCATATGTTTGCTCAATCCACAAGCTCATCATAAAGTCAGTCTGTCTGTCCGTCTGTCCCTCTCTCTGTCTGTCTGCTCGTGTAAACAGCTAGTTCTTAGTGACTATCTTGGTTGAGGCTACTAAATTTGATAAGCGTAATCTTGCAGTGAGTAGACGCGCGTCTACAGACATTAAGCCTATTTATAATAGCGTCAGCTGCCATTAAAACAAATTGCTAAAATAGTTTGCCAGTGAGACACTTTCAACTCTGCTGCGCATTATAAAAGGCTCTTCTAAATAGTGCGGGTCGATGTTTGTTGGTAAAAATAAGTGTAATAAGAGTAAAATAGCTGATGTTTTAGCATTAGGGCGAAGTGAGAGCGCAATAAGGCTTTCGCCTCTCGTTCGGAGCGAATTCGCCGCACTTCGCCACTTTAGTTAACTTTATCAATAATCAACTGAGCATCAAATCTATTTTAAACTGAAGTTGAAACCGTCTCGTTGTCTCGATTTTTCTCTCTCGTTATTCGCATTAACGTGGAAATACCCGTCAAGAAATTGTCGCTCGTCAAAACTCTTGCGATTTTTCCATATTAATCATCTGTGGCGGCATCTGTCTAATTTGTTGTTTCCCATTTACACACTAATTCACCATGGCAAGTTACACGCTTGAGCAGCAGGTGCAAATGATAAAACTTCATTATCAAAATGAGTGTTCTCTGGTGCAAACTAAGGGCCTAGTCTACTCTCCAATATCGTGAAATTTGACTGCGCTAGACTTTATCGAGTGGAGTTTGCTGAAGTCGCAGTTCTATGCCAGTAAGCCACAATCGACCATTGGGCAGGCCATCGCTCAGATACAGCAGGATCTATGTGGCAAAGTCATTCTCGGATTGCTGCTACCAAAGAAAGCCGTAGACATTTGAACGATGTCATATTCCATCCATAAAGGCATAAATGTGTTTTTCACATAAAAAATACATTTCGTTAATATCACACACTCAATTTTCACATGAACCCATCCTTGTTGAAAGAGCCTTTCTTGAATGCACATTGAGACTGTTGCCTGCATTTGTTATTTACAGCTGCAATGACAAGCAATTTGTGTGTTCGCTAATCTGCTATCGAACTTGCAGCACCCCTAGTCTATATCTTGTTTGTTTTACAGCCCCGCACTCAAATCATGCCGAATTGCGGGCAAAACAAAGAGTTTCACAGTGACTCAGCGCTCAGCGCTAGATAAGCGAGGCGCATGGGACTGAGGCAACATTTGAGTGAAATTCGCAAGCGTTTGCTCTTGCCCCAAGACTCACCTGACTGACTCCGCGGAATGGGACTGCAGTCCAGCTGGCGACGCTCGCGCATGGACATCGAGCGCGTGGGTGGCGTGCGCGACAGGCCTGGAGAGGCGGCGCCCGGCGGACCCGCCATTATGGTCACACGTGGCTGTTGCTGCCCCGCAGCTGCCTGTTGCTGCTGTTGCTGCTGCTGTTCGAGCTGAGATTCTGTGGTGCTGCCGTAGGCAGACGAGAGCGAAGCATTCGCGGAGCCGACGCCGGCGCCCTCCTCGGCCAGGGTCATGCTGGAGGCGGTGACGACCATGCGGCGACTGAGGCGCTTCTCGGCCTTGGCCATGGCCGTGATGGAGGCGAACTTCTTGACCATCATGTAGTGTCGGAAGGCGCGTTGAATGGTCACAGCTGCATTGCGCGCCCGCACGCCGCCGTACTTGCGTTCCAGCAGCTCGATCTGTTTGTCCAGCAGATCCTGTGATAGCTCGTAGCTGTGTCGCCACAAACGGAACAAAGAGAATATGCAAATTAGGTAAATCACACTGTGCTGCCTTCGGAAATATGCGCATAACTGTTCGCCAGCTCCCCAGGTTGCCAGTCTCGAGTCGCAAACTCGTCGCCGTCGTCGTCGTCGTTGTCTTGATAAGATATCGTCTATTTGGGCGTCGTGCGAGTATCTTTGCAATGCTCACACACACACACACAGTTCGACCTGATTAAAAATGTTGCCACGAGCAGCAAAACAAAAAAAGTGAGGGGGGGAGGTGTGGCGACTGAATTTGCTTATTGCCAACAGTTTCCCCGCTTTTTTTTGGTTTCTACTATTGCGCATTGCGATGGAGCGATAGAGATAGCAAAACAGCCACCTGGAAGTCATATGCGAGCGATATTAATTAGTAGTTATACAGATCGAACTCTCGAGATAGCCGCCAACAACAAGAGCAACAACAAAGGGAGAGTCTCCCGCTGGAAGCGTAAATTGGCCCACTCTCTTCGCTCAGGTCAATGGCTGCCACATCACGAGATCAACAGATCATATTTACATGACAGATTGCAGATAAGCGGAGGAACTAAAGTGAGGCTGTGCTCCCACAAATTATTGCTAAGCAGGCAATCTGATTGACTTAATTGGCAAGACAATAAAACGAAAGAAGCTACAGCTGCAGCTCAAGAGAAGTAGGCACAGCATTTAGGGCATCAAGAACTTCAAAGAGAAGCCAATAAAGCAATATATTATAATGCTCAAATTGGATGAAGTGAAAACACTACTAACATTTGATTTGCAGTTGAAATGACAAATATTTGAGCAACTAGTAAAGTGTGCAAGGAGAAAAAGACTCCCGCAGAAAGTACTTTAGGGAAGCATGCAACAGCTAGATCTACATGATTCCCAAGAGAAGGCTGAGCAATTGTAGTATAATGAAGCTCTAGTATAATGAACCAAGAAGGCAAAAAACTATTCACTTTCTGGTTGCAGCTTAGATGCCAAATATTTTAGCAAGCAGTAAAGTGTGCTAAGAAGACTTCCGCAGAAAGTAATTTAGGAAAGCATGCAACAGCTTGAGCTGTATGATTTTCAAGAAGAGGCTGAGCAATTGTAGTATAATGAATATGTAGTATCTAAAGTACTTTAGGAAAGCATGCAACAGCTTGAGCTGTGTGATTTTCAAGAGAAGGCTGATGTCAAATTTGGCGCATCATATGAAAACTCTATTCACTTTTTAATCGCAGCTTGAATGCCAAATATTTCAGCAACCAATAAAGTGGGCTAAAAAGAAGACTCCCGCAGAAATTACTTTGAGGAAGCATGCTTTCCAAGAGAAGACTGAGCAGTAGTCTGTGGTATAATGAACTTCAAGGAGAAGCCAAAGAGGCAACAAATTGTAGTGCTAACATTAACTTTCTAATTGCAGCTGGAATGTCAAATATTTCAGCAGCGAAATGTGTGGTAAGAAGACTCCTGCAGAAATTACTTAAATGAAGCATGCAGCAGCTGTCTGTGTTGTGTTGTTTGTGGTAAAGCGAACTTCAATGAGAAGCCAAGTGTCCAATTTGATCGTTTGAAAGCACTGTAAACTGTCGCACTGCAAATTGAATGGCACATATCTGAGCAACCAATAAAGTTGGCTGGAAGAGTTGATATTTTTGGAAGCAGACTCCCGCAGAAAGCGCTTGAAGTGGGTAATCTCTGGGCACTGCTCGTACCTGCAAACCACAATGCGCAGTGAAAACATCTGCCCAGCGTTATCATCTGCTCGTAGAGCAGAGACCTGTTTCCCCGGCAGCAGCTGCGCGGCGCACAAAGAACGAAACTGAGTGCGCACAATTTGGCTGTGGTGGCAAAACAGCTGAGATTGAATTACAGTTTGCCGAGCGTCGAGCAGCTCACAAGATTCAGTTGTCATCTGATTGCCAAATATTTGCATTCCTCACTGCCGGCGTGCGTCAGTCGCTAATCTTGGCCAGAGGGGGGCGCAGGTGGGTGGCGGCACCTCGACGCTTATCACGCAATGGTGCAAGGGGCAAAGTGCAAACTCGTTAGCCTGACAGCTGGAGGGCTCGTTGGCCGTTGGCAGTGCGCTAAAGGGAGAATAGATAATGGATCGACTTTGCTGTTCACTTACGCTGATTGGGCGCGCGTTCGCTTGAGAACATCGCCGCCGTTGCGAATGGAGTTCTTTTTGTGCATGTTCTGTTGCTGCTGCTGCTGCTGTTGCAGCTGTTGCAGCTGCTGCTGATGCTGCTGCTGCAGCACCACAGCTGAGGCAGCCCCGGTGCCGACGCCGCTGCCCGCAATGACCACGGCGCCGCCGTGGTGATGATGGTGGCCGTGGTGATAGTGATGGTGGTAGTGCCCCCCACCACCCACAGATGGCGCTGCCTGCACTTGCATGTAGTGTTGCTGCTGCTGTTGCAGGTGCTGTTGCTGTTGCTGCTGCTGCTGCTGATGGCACGTGGGATACTGCTGTATCTGGTAGATCATCTGGGGATGCTGTGCGGGCGCGGGGTAGTTGATGGTGGCCGCAGAGTTGTGGCCGCCGCCCGCGTAGTGATTCTGCAGATAGACATAGCCGCCGACGCTGTCCGTGGTCGACGTGGAGCCGCCGTGGGCCCCCGACGCCGCTATTGGGGCGCCCGCCAAGTCGTACTGCGTGGAGCCGCTGCGCTCGATGCTCTTCTGGGGAAAGCTGCAAAGATCGGAGCGGAGTGGAGAGTTGGCGATTAGTCACAGGACGCGAGAGCGAGAGTGAGAACTTTCAGTTGAGTGTTGGCTGCGATCTGCATACCTTTCGCCAATTATAAAACCCGAAATGCAAATGATCATTTTGTACACGAATATTCTATGGGTTTAGTTAAAAAATAAAGCACACACACACAGAGAGGGACGCACACGCATTTAGACTACAGTTATGGTGCGAGTTAATCACAATAAACGGCAACAGAAAAGTCGTAGCTCGTTAATTTTAATAATATTCAAATGGAAATGCAAATTCGTTTTGTTTACGGTTCGACCGATCACAGGAAGCACTCGAAGAGTTCACAATTCTCAAGCGGAAGAAATCGTTCGTCGTCGCCTCGCGTCGCGTTGCGTCGTCGCCCAGCAACGGTCGCGTTTCAACTAAACCGAGCCAGCGTCGTGAGCTCGCCAAGCTGCTCAAAAGGCCCAAACGTGTTCCGTCTCTCTCTCTCTCTCTCTCTCTCTGTGTGCGTGTGTGTGTGTGTGACAGCTGCCTACGCATCGAGAAATGCATCTGTTTTGCTTTGAGCTCAACAATTGCTACCCTTGCGAAGCCATAGACAACAACACAGCACAAAGCGAGTGAGAAAAGAAAAGCAGATCCTAAGCGTAAAAGGATCCCATTGAAATGAAATCCTAAAAAAAGGAGGAGACTCAGTATCTGTGCAGGGGCAGGGGCGAAGTGTCAGTGCCATATGGCGGCTGGATCGGCTCGAATAAACTATAGGAAATGATTAGCCAACGATGACAAACACTCAGAAATTCCCCTAGAGAAGACAGCGACACATCTTCCAGAATTTGTTGTGGCAATTAAAAAGAGAGAAAGTGCTGAGATCGGATTGATTGACAATATGAAGTTGTGCCTTGCAAACGGCAAAGAAAAGCGATTGAACACGGCACAGAGGTGAGAATGGAAGATAATGAAAGGTCAGCTTGAAGTAACATACTTTACAGTTTGCTAATGCACTACGAAGTTGATTGATGCATTCTAATAGCACTATGAATAATTCAATCGTTAATCCATTGATTAAATCAGTAACTTATATACACAGAAATGCATTGGAGACTTGCCAGAAGACACAATAGAATGTTACTTAGGTAGCAAAGAGTGACAAACAAGTTGCGAACTATATAGACTAGAATTTACAATCAATCTTAATACAAATGTTTATATTTTCCGCTTTTATCTATAAAGAGTTTTGCCGCTTAAACTGGATACTGCTCAGTTAAAACTTGGCTGCCTAATTTCAGATTTCCTTTACAAATAAATCTATAATTATTTTTTTAAATCGTTTCCTGACCGAACAAATCCCTGCGTCTTAATTGATTATGTGATTCGTATGGGACTGCAGCAATTTGAAACATAGCTCAGCTGGTGGCCTAATAGGTTCTTGGCCGTGGCTAAAGCGCAAGCAGTTAGAGCATTCAGCGGGTTTGCTATTCCACAGCCAACGAAGAAATAAAGAAAAAGATACCGAAATCGAAAAATTGAGAACAATGCGCAGCTGCAGTTTGCACCCAGCGAGCAGCTCAAACAGGATTGAAGGATAACGAGGCAGGAAAACACGCACAATACGATTTTCTAAAGGGCGAATGAATACGACGACGACAACGAATATGAATATACAAGTTCGAGTACGAATACAAATACGAGTTGTATGCCTCGCCCTTCTCTTGCTCTGCTTTTTTGCCAGGTTTCGAAATATGCACCTGGCGTACAATCCCCTGTTGTCCTTTCGGCAGGTAGTTGCCCGACAACAACAACAACAACGGCAGCCACTTGCTCACACAGTGCTGCTGTCTCTTGCTTGTGCAACGATTTAAGTGCTGGCGAGTCCTGCTTGAAAGCCGAGTCGACGTCCAAGTGAAGGAAAAAACATCTGCCACACGTCGCCACTAATTGTTTGCTGCTGCACATGTGTCCAGCTGTTTGTTTGCCCCTCGGCAACAGCGACTGCGACAGCGACGTCTCCGCTGCGCAAGCTGTATTTGTAGCTGTATCTGTTGGATACGATTGTATCTTGCGGCCTGCGACGTCACTGACACACTGCGCTTTGCGCCGCAAGCCACAAAACTTTGTCTGTCCCCCGCCTCCGGGCGGCGGGCACTTCCTCACACACTTCCTCACTGCCTGCTTGATATGCAACAAGTGTAGTCAGCGAGCGAGCGAGCGACGTTTGGCGGCGACTTGCGTGACCTGACGGCGGCCGCCTTTAAGCAAAGCGCACCCGTAATTGTTATTGATTTTACATTAGTGTTCTTTTTGAGGTCTTATGCTTTATGGAGTGTGCCACATCGAGAACCAAACAAACAAATAAAAAGCCAGACAGCTGACAGACTAAAAGTGACAGGGAAACCCACTGACCGGAGGTGTGAGACTTTTAGTTTTCATTTCGAACCGAAACCAATCGCAGACAGCATGAGTAACAGCCCCCATCTTAATTTGTCTACAAAGAAAACTTATTGCGTTTGTATGTTTAATACTTCAAATACATTTAAACTACTTGTTACAATTAATTAACTAAGTTGAAAGTTGTTAATTGTTTTCTATTGCAATGCAACAGCGCTGCTAACTTAACAGCGGCTTAACATTTTCTGCTGCTGCCCGAAAGTATGCAATGCTTTTGTTGACGCAGCGAAGACGAGTTCCACTGTTAATGAAACGCACTGAGAATGGAACAGCGCACAAAAGCAGAGACGATAACAACACGTTGGCGTATTTGTTGTTGCTTATGCAGGCCACTAATAAAGTCGCCATAAATACTTTTAACTGCCACTGAGCCAAATCCAAGAAGAAGACGATAACGATAAGCGCGTCGGCTTCCCCTACACACACTTCGCTGTGTGTGGCGCTTACCTGACGGCCGTCACATGGTGCGAGGTGTGCGTCTGCGTCTCCTTGTGGCGCGTCGACAGACTGACCACGGTCACGTGCCGCGTGGCGGTGCGCACCACGCGCCGCACCCGACTCCGACCATCGCCGACAACAACAACAATCGGCGGCGGCTTCTTCTCGCTGTCATACTGCAGAAAGGATTCGCCGCCGCTGTCGTCCACATTGGCGGGCACGGGCAGATGCCTGCGATTGTTGTTGTTGTTGCTGCTGCTGCTGCTGGTCTTGGACATGATCGTTGGAACGGGAGACTGAAACGGCGACGTTCGCTGTGTTTCTTTCGCATTCGTTGCGTTTCACAATTCACAATTGAACAAGACACAGACAGGGGGGCGCGCGCAGTGGGTTGGGGGCGTGGCTTGACTTTCGCCTTCACTTTCCGTAGGTTTTGTTTGTTTGTTTGACTTTGACTCGAGAGTCAGGTTGAGTTGTTGTTGTTATTTGTCGTTGTCGTTGTGCTTGTTGTTGTTGTTGTTGAGTTACTGCGGTTTCTTTTGCTTTCGTTTCATTCAGTTGCAAATTGATTTGTTGTTGTCGATTATAATTTATTGTTCTTGCTTTCGTTTTAATTTATGTACATATTTTGTTGATATTTGTTGCTTGTGGTATCTTCGCATGTACTTTGTTGATTTCTTTGCCATTTTATCTTTGGTTTAGTTATGGAATCCATTCGTTTCTTCCCTCTCTATCTCCCCGCTGTCCGGCTGTCTACATTGTGTTTGCCGATAACATTGTTTTGGGGTATGCTAAGCGATAACATTACCAAATTAATTTTAGCCACATTCCACACACGCGTTTAACTATCTTTTGCGCATTGCGTAGTCGCAACCATTAACATTAGCAGCAAACAACAACAGCATTGTGAACGCCCTTCAAAAATTGGCTGTAATAAAGCAACAACATTGA
Organism: Drosophila rubida; assembly: GCA_035046165.1. NCBI lineage: Eukaryota > Metazoa > Arthropoda > Insecta > Diptera > Drosophilidae > Drosophila > Drosophila rubida. Next base: position 11,983,462 of record JAWNOF010000021.1, on the reverse strand, counting down.
CACACACACACACGCACACACATGCACAGAAGCACACGAAAGAGAGACAGCGAGAGATGGGATGACAATCGCTAATGAAGCAAAGTGGGTAGCGTGACACTTGCAAAATGTTATAGTTTCTATGGAAGAGCGAGCGAGTGAGCGAGAGAGCAACAGAGAGAGAGGCTTGCAAGCTCTCTTCTGTCGCGCGCAACGCATTCAATCAGCTTTGTAGCTTTTTAGGTCAGCGATCGCTGATCGCAAGTAAAAGTCGCATGGCTAGAAAATACAATATGGAATGAAACGAGCCAGTGCCAAGTGACAAGTAAACAACAAAATAAATATTCAAATTGAATGCGAATACACATGTCAGGGATGTGAACAGTTGGCATCCGTCTATCCGTCTGCACCAATCAAAAGCTCTGCCAGACAGCCGAGAAAGCTCTCTTGGCAGTGTGCCCAGCACAACACAGTCCCAGTTGTGTGACCTGATCCACTTAAATAAGTCCATAAATCATATGGAAATTTACGTGAGAAGATTTATCAATGGCAAACAATGGCGCATTGAAAGGGAAAAATATACGTTTGTTTGCTCGTTTTCAGCGGCTGTAGACAAGATCAAGATCGCTATAAAATGTAAATCGAATCGAAAAGAAACAATACAAAAAGCCAAGCTAAGTCGCCCCCGCACTTTCCACTCGTAAATCTGTTTGCGTCAAGTTCAAGAACCTTTCGAGACAGTCTCAAATCTCAAGTGTCGCCTCTGCTTCTGGCTGCGTCTTTAGCCTTTTATGTGAATATGATCGGTAATGCGCGATGGCTTGATGTCTTCATCATTAGCGTAACGTCTTCTCCAATTCGTTACAATTGTGGCTAAATGCTGTCAATGTCTCGGAGGGCGATTGTTTCGTCATTTATTGTTGCTGTTAGTCAGAAATTGAGACACGCCAGCAAAAAGCTGAAAGCTGTTTAAGCCAACGAATTTCGCTGTTTCGATAAGCCAATAACCACTACCCCACTGCTCCACACTCTCCCCTCTCTCCCGTACTGTGTGTGTTTGTGTTTTAGCCTTGCCTTGGATTCCACAACAAGTCATGGCACTATTGGCCAAAACAAGTCGCCTACAATCAAACAACAGTTGTTCTGTTCTGTGCTGTTCTGTTCACTTTTGTTCTCGGGGTGGAGAGTTCTCGAGGCGAGTCGCGACTCGACTGTGAGAATGCTGCCCCGAAAAACCCACTCACATAAAAAGCAAAGCAAAACGAAGCCAAGCTTCGAATATGTTTTATTATTTAGCAAACTATTGAGAAGCAGTTGCTGTTGTTGTTGTTGTTATTATTGCTGCTGTTGTTGCTGTTAATGTTCATGTTGTTGTTCGGTTTGCTTAAAGTCAACTCGTTCTCGTTGCTGTTGTTTTTATTTAGCATATTCTGAGAAAACACTTTGCAATTGCAGTTTTAGTTGGAGTCGAACAAGTTTGCAGCTAAAAAGAGTTCTTGGCTCCTTCGTAAAAATTGCTTTGGGCCGCGTTTTAATTTTCATTATGCTTTAAGCTGGGCTGTGGCTGCAACAGTCGCTGCATGCATCCGCCACAGTGCACGACAATAGCTAGTTGCATTGTTGTTGTTGCTGTTGTTGTAGTAGATAAAACTGCCTTTGTTTTACAGGTGTTCCACTGCACGAGCAACGCTGCCGTTGCAATCAGTTTCAAGTTTTCTTTGCTTGTATTGTATAATTATTTAATTTATAATTATTACACACACACACACACACGAATTTGAGAGCGCGCCCGAGAGAGAGAGGGAGCTCAATGCAGTTGGGTGCAGAGTTGGGCGGCACAATAGGTTCCCCAGCATTGTGGCCCGTGCTGCCAACGCTTTTATTCACTTTCGTGCCATTACTAACGGCGCACGTAATCCAACAACTCTCTTGCGTGCTCTCCCTCTCACGCGTTATACGCGCTCTGTCTCGCTTACTCGCTTGCCAGCTCGCTCGCTCTCCCACAATTGGCTGCAATGCGTCTGCAAGTGCAGGCAGCTCGAAATGAGCGGAAGAGGAAGTGGAAACACAATACGCGAATGCAACAAACGCGATGGTGACGGTGACGGCTACGGCGACGGCGACGCAGCGTAATTGGTTGGCAAGTGGTTACACAAGCAGAAAAAGGCAGCAGGAGAAGCTAAAGCAGCACAAGCAGCAGCCACAACTGAAGCAGCGACTGAGATCGCGCAACGACTGCGAGTTGTCAACTTCGTGACACAGCACGACAGCTTTTATTTTATATTTGTGTGTTTTGGGAAGCCAAGTAACGGTTAACAGTGCTTTCTCTGGCCAGTGCAGGTCAGCTGCAGCTGCGCACTCACAAATCAGCTGTGAAGCTTTTTGCGGCTGTCAAGTGAGTCGAAGCTTTCACGTTGAGTAATTGCCCACAGGACGTTACGTTACGGCACAGCTGCACACACCACAGCTCAAAAGCTCTTGCGGGAATGTTTCGAATGCTGTTGCTATTGTGTGGAGAGGGGGAAATGAGTTGACTCTAATAACTTTAGCTGGGTGCTCTATGCGCTGCTGCTGCTGCTGCTCTCAGTCAGCACTTGCCCACAATTTCAATTAAAAAATGTGTAGCAGAAATTTCCAGTCGAGTCCACACAAACACACACACCCGACAACGACGACAGACCGACAGTGGGACGCTTTGGACTTGTGTTTGCCGAAACGTAACGGGGCAGTGGCCGTGGCTGTTGCTACTACAGTGGCTGCTGTTGCTGTTGCTGCTGCTGCTGCTGCTATTCCCGCTGTCGACGCCTATTTCTGTAGTTGCTGTGTTTGTTGGCGGCACTATTGTTTTTGTGTGATACGCGCAGAGAAAGGCGATTTTCTCTTTAATTATATTTTATTTTTTAACATTACAAAAAATATTGTGTGCAATGCTGTGCGTTGCTGTTGCTTTTTTTTTTTGGTTTCCGTTTTGTTTTTTGGGTTTTCGTTTGCCGCTTGGCATTTGTTTTTATTGTTTTCTATGGCAGGGGGGAGCACACGACGATGTCAAATTAATAAACCGGCCCTGACTGACGACGACGACAACAACAAAGACGAGACATCGGGAATTACAACAACAACAGCAACAGCAACAACAACGGGCAGATGAAGATGGCACACGCGTTGCCAAATCGTGAGCTGCGTGTTATGTGTGTGTTTTGCAATTTATAGTGTTGTTGTTGCTGCTATAATTGTTTCATTTCTCACTTTTTCAACACTCACACTCACAACTCACAACAATTATTCACAGAGACAAACTTTTGTTTGCAAATCAATTCGCGCGCTGCAAAAAATTTTGTTATTCGATTTTGAAATTTTGCTGCTTGTTTTGCGTATGCAAAGTGGCAACAGCAACAACACTACTGCTGCCAGCAATAAGCAATAAGCAATCCATTATTGGTGACTAACATCACCAAGCAAAATGTTAATGTTAATGTTAACGTTAACGTTAGCAACAAAACGCACGATCGGGCAGCACTGAGACTGGGCGAAACGAGACGAGACGACGACGCGTCGACGTTTTGAATCGAGAAAAGCGCGCGCGCACGGGATTTCTCTGATTTGCAGTGTGTGCTCTGCTCCGTGTGCTGCTGCTGCCTGTCGCGACGAAACTTTGAGAGAGACTAAATTGGCCGAGCGTGGCATGCGAGCTTCCAAGTCGTGAGTCGCCAGCAGACAGTTCGTTTCTACTGCTCTCTCTCTCTCTCTCGTACTCTCTGAGTGTACGTCGCGTGAATGTGAGGGAATGGAGCGAGCGTATTGCTCGTATGTGTGTGTGTGTGTGTGTACCAGTTGTTGTTGTGGCTCCTGCTGCCGCTGGTGAGTTAAGCTGTTCTTTTCAAATTGATCTACCGAAAACAATTGGCAGTCTATAAACGAAACACTTGCAATACTACATCGCTCACACAATTGTACACCTGTATCTGCGTTTATAAAGCCGTAAGTGAGCATTGACGTACGTAGCACAGTGGGACTAATTGCAATTGCAAACTAATAGCACTGAAAACATCTGCAATGCGCCAGCTTATGGCTGATTTGTCAGCGCGTAAATGCGTTTGCTTAAATTGAATAATTGAGGAAAAGACAGTAACAAATCGTATAATTCGATATACGAATGTGCGCTTTAAAAAGCTGCTGCTGCTGTAAAAAAGGTGTAAATTTGCATGCACACACACACACACACTGACACGCTCACACATGTCCAAAAAGCGAGCGATCACACAAAAGCAACAAATTTGTGAGACAGTTGAAAACAGCTGCTCACAGAGCGGCCCCGATAACAACAACAACAACAAGAACAGCGACAATAACGATAACTGCAGTGGGAGAGCAAACGAACAGCCGAATGTGGTGAGTGCCGAAAACACAAAAACAAAACCTAAAGCAAAATGAAATAACGAGCACAAGTACCCGAAGCACACAACAATAAGCTGCGCTTACGTTACGCTCAGGTGACTCACGACCAACGAATGAAGGGCGAAACGGAGGCGGCAGTGTAAGCGGGGGCGCTGCTCTCTCACCACTGCTGGCTTGCTGGCTCGCTCCCTCTGTCGCTCTCACTGGCCATGCATATGTGAGTGTGTGTGTTTTGGTGTGCATGTGCTGTAGGTACGTGTGAGTACGAACTATGAGTGCGAATAGTACGAGTACATTATGGCCGCTGTAAACGCAAGCTGTGAGGCAGTTTTGGTAGTTAGTCGCTTGCGGCGGGCTACTAACAAAATGGGCTTCGTAATGGCTGACTGGGTCTGGGACTCAGGCTGAGCCAAGCGTTAAGCGTAATGATGAGTGTATTCCACTGCATATGGATACACTGTGCACACTCATACGTTGCCGTTGTGCATTGTGGATGTGTGAGTGAGTGTGTGAACAACAAACCATTTATATCCGGACCTGCGGCCTGTTTTGACTTTTCATTGAAACTCGCTTGTTGCTGGCGTCGCTGCTGCTGTTGCTGTTGTTGTTGTCGGACGTTGCTGTCACTGGCATCGTTAAAAACTAAAGTCATAAAAACCAAAACTTGTGCCCACTGTGCCACACACACATGAATATACGTACGCATAGCTTACAATACGAGTATGTTTGAGTCTATGAGCAAGCTTGCTTGCAAGCTGCTTTGATGATGATATTAACGCATTAGGCACAAGGTACACAAAACCCATTTACCTTTTGCCTGACTTTGTCTCAGCTGTTATGAAACAATAAACAACATTCAGCGAATGATGACAAGCAGCCCGAAGCAACAACAACAACACTGCCAGCAATAACTTCATGTGAGCGAGGGCCGCTCAATGCAGTTGCCACGCCTTAAGTCGACTGCTCACACATTGCATGACAGACTGCACTGAATTCACTTTCAGCGCAGCGTGTTTCTTCTTTAAAATGCATTAAATTCGGGTATTAAAAAGCAGTTTAGTTCCACCTTTAATTCCTGGTCGTGTGCTTAATGATGGTTGAGTAAGAAAGTGGACTGTACGAGACCCAGTACTAGTTTATATAGATCTTTTCCAAAAATAAACTTTATAGCCAGTATAGGTTTATGAGTAATATCTGCAGTGTAATCTCCACTGTCCAAATCTATATTAATTTCGAGTTGCTCACTCATTATGTACAAGTTGTTAATATATAATATTTGGTGGTTCATTTAATTGTCTATTGACTCCGCAATAAATGTCTATCTAATCTCGACGTACAACGCAAAGTACATTGTAAAAGTATCGAAATGTTTACACGTCACTTCCCCAGTTCATTTAACTAATCTAATCTAATCTGCTGGTTGCCCGAATATTCAGTTCATTTCCATAACTACTTGAGCGGCCCGTGACTGGGCTGACTACAACACATGTATGCATATGAATCGTTTTGTATATTTCATTAGTAAACATAGCGAATGTAGTTACTAACTATGCGATTACGATTACGTTTACCCACTGTTTGACTCTGGCTAAGTTGTTGTTTGGGGCTGTTGTTGACTTGACCTTAGGCGTCTGAACCCAATTTGTGGATAAATAAATGTATGAGCAGATACATAGTATATGCATATGGCTGGCAGCCCTGTATGCTGCACACGCTACGATTGCGGGGCCAACAAGACCTTCAAACCTCCCCAAAAGAAACCAACAACGACAATTGCGAGAGCTCGCTGACTTGCAACCCTCCACTGCCTGCCCCACCGCCTCCTGGCCTCCTGACTGCGTCGTGCCATATACGAGACGGACAGTACCTTCAACTTGCGTGTCTGTCGGCGCTGTCGTTGATTGCATTCGGTCATGGCTGCCACAGACTTGCCAACTGGCGCTACGACGCTGACGACGCTGACTTTGGGTGATTAGAAAGTGAACGCTGCTGGGCTGTGGGCTGTGGGCTCTGAGCCCAGCCAGAGCTGAGACAATGACGGTACACACACAAGCGGTTAATGAAGCGTGCCCATCCCGACTAGAGATGGCAGTTAAGCCATTGTGGAGCGTGGCGTGTTTCGGGGTTGCAAAAGGGAAGCGAGCACGCAGGCACACATACTTAATTCACTCACTGTTACCTAAGCTGTGAAATGGCATTATGTACTTTTCCGTTGGCCCCCATTTGGCCCCCATCTCTAATCCCAAAAACTACACAGCCAGTCAAAAGGTGAGACAAAGATCGCGACAAAAGGCGATAGACGATCAGATTCACTCTCACTCCGACGCCGAGGCTGACTCCGACATTTAATTAAATGTGTAGCAAACACAGAGGCGCCAATAATGAAGATGAAGATGAGCAGCGGCAATGACAATCCACAGCTGTAGTAGCACAAGCGGCAGACAGAGCGGCAAGCACATCAGTCACATCAGCAGCTGCCGCCGCAGCAGCAACAAATGGAAATGGGCAATGATTTTGTATACCCTCTAGCTAACTGATAGAAGGGTATTATAGCTGACTGACTATTCAAAGTGTGTAAAATGAAGTGATTAAACAAATGTTCAACAACTACCCTGAACTCGCAGAATATCAAATAAAGAGCAACCAAGTGTTGCGGCAAAGATACTTTTAAATTTTAGCTCTAAATAAAACGTATCTTCAAACTTAGGGTAAGATTTGAGGTAAAGATTTTTTTGAATTTTAGCTCAAAATAAAACCAATGACATCAATTTTAGTCATATGAAATCAAGTCTCTTTAAGCTCTAAACAAAACATTTGTATATATTGAAAATTAGTTGTCAACATATTAAATAGCTTCTCTCTCTCTCTTAAATGACTTCATCAATCACAAAGCAACTAAGTGTTGGGGGAAATATTCTTTTGTATTTTAAAACGACATAAATTTTAGTTATATGACATAAAGTCTCTTTAACTCGTAAACAAAACATTTGTATGTGTTGAAAATTAGTAGTTAACCTATCAAATATAGTACAACAAAGTTTTCAGAAGGATTCTGTTGCATCTTAGCTCAAAATAAAATGCATTTTAAAACCAAAGACATGCATTTTAGTAATATGATTGCAAATTAGTTGCACTAGTTCATAGCAATTGAACACATCATCACAGTCAATAAGTAGTGGGTGTTTCAAAGTCGTGCAAGTCGACAATAACTTGCTAGCTTATTTTCCATTTTTGTCTGCTGCTTTATCGTTTTCTGTGCTTTTTTTTGCTGTGCTGTTGAAAATTATGTTAGTGGGAAATTTTTTTGTGGTTGCCGATGAAGTACACGACGAACAGACGGACGGACGGACGGACGGACGGAGCGCCGCCAAAAACTTCACTTTCACTTGCACTTCAGCAGCAGCGCCGCACTTCACTTCACTTCAGCTGAGTTCAGTTCACTTGTTTCTTCTTGGCCATGAATGAAGCATTGCTGTGGTTGTTATTGTTATTGCTGGTTGCTATTCGCTGCTTTTCGGCTGCCCACTGGCGGCGGCGACTTCATCAATCACAAAACAATCACGAGAGGAGCGTGCGCCGCAGGCCCGAAGCCCGTTGTGGCACGATGGCTGAGAAAGTGCGCCCACAAGGGTTCTATGCTCGTTAGGCTCTAAATCACGTACCGCCGGCCCAGCCCACCTGGCCCCCTCGCCCCTGTCTGTCTGCTTTCTCAGCGAGGTGCGCGTGGAAATGTTCATTGGAAATATGCATGTTTACAAGCGATTAGCAGCCTATTATTTATTTATTTATTTATGTGCCATGCAATTGTGACTCCCAACCAGCTGCTGCTGCTGCTGTTGATTGGGATTATCAGATTGCAGAGGCTGAGATTAGCTTGGCCATTTTCGTAATGATCATCATCAATTGAATTGGGTCTAGAGAGGCAGCTTTGCATAATCGGTTCCCCCCCAAATTGGACATCATTATGCGAAACTCTTTTATCTGTTTCGTGTTGTTTCTGTCTATTTTTGGCAACCTGACGCCGCCGCTTTCCACAGAAGCTAATGAACTCTGGCGGTGGCTATGAAGAAGACAAACAGCAGGCAGGCAGCAACCCTTGCAGTGATTTGGAAATTGTGCGAGCTGATGAGGTTGTCGTCGTTTCGTCAGCTTCCAATTCAATGCAAATTTACACTGACAACGCCGACGACTGACGACTGACGATTGCACGCTCTGCACGTCGGCAAGACAAGACAACAAAACGAGTAAAAAACAAAACGAGAAACCGAGAGAGAAACAACAATGCAATTGCCGCTATTGTGCAACTCGGAAAAGTGGTGGAAAAACCTGTAAGAACTTTTAAGTGCACTGTGCTGTAATTGTAGATGAACTACTGATGTTAGCTAGCAGCCGGATACCTGGCGAATACAGTAGTCACTGCTCATAAGTCACTGCTCAGCTGCAAACTGCTGTCATTCCAATTAGGTTTACCTTTTTTTGTAGAAAAGCTAAATATTACTTCATTCGCGATTTTGTAAGCTCAAATTTCTATTTGCAACCGAGTCAGTTGTGGCTAAGCAGAGTTTTGGCTTTTAGAGCGTGAAATTTGGCAGCTAATACTACAGCACTTATTAAAGTTTATCTGGAATGCAAATTAAACAGCATTTATTGTTAGTAATTTGACTACGATTGGGGTAACAAGTTTTCAAAGATGGATTGCAATTAATCGATAAATTTAGACGCTGCACAAGCTATCGATCATTCGCATTAAACGAGTTCTTTCTTGGCGCATTTCCCCCAGTCGCAAGCTCTTTGTAGTCTGGCATATACCCTAGAATAGCAGCGTAGTCTGCTTGATTTTACGCCCGCTGATTACAGGGCAACGGCAAAGTACTTTTCGGCCAAGTTAGCATGCATTGTGGATGTGTCCACGGCAAAATCAACGGCGCCGAGCGACGGCGGCTAACTGGAACTCCAGAAATTTGGCACACAACTAGGACGACAACAACAGCAAGAGCCGCAGTAACAAGAGTGGAAGTGGCAATAACAACAACGGCAACGGCTGCAAGAACTGGTAACTGGTCTGCCGGCAAGCGGCAGCTAAAAACTGAGGCAACACCTCCGCCAACCTCCTGCGCCGCCTCGTTGCCCACACATGACGTCAGCCGGTTGGTTGCTTCGCCACTCTGCTCAACTGGTTTTTCAGTTTGTTAATTTAGATGCTTTCTTGATGCGCGTCGCCGTCGTCGTCGTCGTCGTCGTCGTCGTCGTCGACTTTTCGGCTGAATGTGTAAATACATTTGCGTAGGCCTACAAACCCAGAAGCCTACTAAAACCGCCCCGACGGATGCCATAGAAATCGCAGCCCGATTTCATATTGATAAACTCCAAATAAAAAGCATTGCTTAAGAGGCTTTCAATTAGCAGAACGAGAGAGAGAGAAAAGCTGAGATCACGTGGATCGGTTGAAGCGAGGCACACTTTGAACTTGAAATTTGCATCGCGAGACAAAAGCCCGTCACGTCAAGTGGAATAATATATTTAAATAGCATGACTTTCGAAATAAAAGCTGAAACTTCAGACAGCAGCTAAACAATGTGGCGATATAGATACGAGGAGTGTGAAAAGCGCTTGAACCACGAGTCAGATGATTAAACGCTAAGTGCCTGCTACTAACTAAGTACACAATTAATGTGGCAACTTCCATTAGTTTCATTCGGCAAATATGCAAAGCGCTCTTCGCAAACTCAAGGCATCCAGCTGGCTGAGCTGAAGCGTATTCAACTAGTTTTGTTTGCCATAACAACAATGTGAAATCTAGTTTGCGATTTGGTTTGCTTTTATGCGATTTATCAATGTGATGAGCTGACTTGTGTCTCGTGGAGCGTGCAGTTCCTTATTGGCATTCGTTTTGTGACTTTATGGTGGACAAACGGCTTAAATCTTTTATGTCATTTACGGTCAATATTGAGGTCTGTTCGCTTGTACTTCGACTTTGATTACTACCAAACAAAAAAGTGGTTATAATTATTATAATTGCCGGCTTAAGCAGAAAAAAATAGCAGTCATGGCCGTATCGCAAGATGCAGCCACAATAAAAAACGACATTTTATCGCACAACAACAAAAAAAAAAAGCGAGCTCAATTGCAGTACATATCAATTAGCTTGTTATGCAAATTGTTTAACAATAATTAAGTTCAATTTTATGCAATTATCGAGCCAAGAAATAGGGCAGCGAATCACAACCCTTAGCCCAACCAGAGACCGTAGAATACCTATGAATTAATAATCGCACCTGCACCTGCAACCGATCGAAGTCACTTAATTCTCTATCGCACACGTTTGTGTGCTCTGCTATCAGCTCCAGCTCGCCTGCTGCCCTATGGCTTAGTTTATTTTTCCGCGGAAATGCTATCCGGCAATTAGACGAAGACGAAGACGAAGACAGAGACGCAGCCGTCGTAAAGTGCAGCACGATAATGGTTGTCGTTGTTACAGTTGCATTTGACTCGCAGACCTATTGACAGTTATGTACATATAATCACGTGTTTATCATGGAATTTTCGTATGCGCGTGTCTCATTGTGGGAGTCGCAAAGCGTTACGTACCATCTGCACACAGTTGTGTATGTGTGTGTGTGCTGGGTATCTATCGAACAAATATATGCAAATGCTTATGTGTGTCGTGTGGCTGACTGTTTGCCTGTTACCGAAATGTCAGAGTTCAAGGCTTCTTTCTGTAGCTATGCTTTTTATGTAACTGTCAGCTAGCAAATGTACATGTACAACACACACACACACTCACACACGCGCGCAGTTAAGCATATATATGCTGGCCACAGCTGAACGTGCACGGAAAAAGGATATCAGCTTATTTTCGTGCCAAAATAATCGATTTTTTCCATTTAAATGGCTGTCGAAATAATCTAAGCCTGTCACATCCGGCTGGCTGCCAGTTAACCACGACAAAAGGTCTTTCCTGGTTGAACACAATGTTTGTGCATAGCTCTATTTTGCCACCATCATCACAGTTGTCACAACTTCCAACGCGAACTTACAATCCACACACTGGCACTCAAAATCGTAGCATACTTTCGCGCGGCGCTGCGCCGCACCTAATAATAGTGTAACATACTTGTCAGCTGTCAAGTGGGCAGGTTACAAAAGTGTTGCCTACTTTCGCGCTGAATGAAATCCAATTCAACTGCATTGTGCACTGCGACTGTGTGTGTGTGTGGGCGTTGCATGCGGTGGGCGTCGTCGCTGCCTTTGTTGTTATCCCCACAAGAAATGGAAGTTCGTGTGTGGGCCAACTAAAGCGGGTGGGGCCACTATGTGTGGGCAGTGGAAGGAGAGTCGTGGTGGTGGTGCCGGGGCGGGGGGCGAACATAGAAACAAACAGCGGAGATGTCATTGATTTTTGCCGCAGTCACAGCCACTGCTGCTGCAGCTTCAGTGGGATGCGAGTTGTGTAGGCGTTTATTGCGTCACAAGCGACCTCGTCAAGGCGAACCTTGAACTGCCGGCAGCTAGGCGCATCTGCGTGGGCGTCAGCTGGAGCTATTTCGTCAACGGATGCCCCACAAGTGCAACGCACACACGCAACGCAAAAAGGATAAGGATAAAGACGACGACTTGCTACTTACCAGTAGATCTCATTGGAGGTAATCATATTGGTGGTCTTGTAGTACTGGGCGGCCGTATAGCTGCTCATTGTGTATGGCTATGTATGTGACTTCCTTTATATATATATATAGTAGAGTTGTAGATGCTTTATGGGGTTTCGGTTTCGTTTGCGTGCTAGTTAAGGCAGACAGAGACCCTTCAGTGCAGTTGCGGGCAGTGTCTAATGAAACGGAATTGTTGTTGTTGTTGTTGGTTGTCGTTGTTTTTTGGTTACTGTGGAACTAGGTTCTGATTTGTATGGACGGTTTACAACACTTTGGCACCAGAGCGATGATAGATAGAGAGATACACGTAGTAGTGAGTCGATGATTGCGGAAAAAATCAATAGGCAGGCGGGCAAAAATTTCACTTCACTTCGAGCCAATTTCGCGATTTACTACATATATATGTGTGTGTGTACTTATGGCGAGTATTTTTATAATCCACATGCACGTATATATCTGCCATATATACTACAGCAATCTCATCGCATTATTAACGCCCAGCGGGGCAGAAGGAGGGCGGCGAGAGACGGACTACGACAGCGACGACCACGACGACGACGACGACGACGATGTATTTGCCGGGGTTGGCCGCAGACAAACGAATACATACACAGGCGACGGCGGTAGGCGGGGGGCGGGACGCTGGCGAAAAGTACGAAAAAAACAACAACTGAAAACGGGACAGACGCTCCCACACACACACACACGCGCACACACACACACACGCCGGGAGGAGGCACTCGATGGGATCCCTAGACACTAGACACTAGAGAAACACTAGAACACTAGAGCTAGCGCTAAGTGGCGCCTCTACTACATGGATGTGCAATAACTTCAGCACATCTATTTATCTATATCTATATACATATATTTGTATGTGAAAAATGTTGCTAGGCGGAAAAGCGTCTGGCGAAAAACTAACGTCGGCTAACTGTATGGCGAGACTGACTACAACGACGACGGGGCTGCTACGCTCAGCTCCTGAGCTGCTGAGCTGGGAGCGTTACCAAAGGCGTCGACAGAGCCAAAGCGGCGTCGACTGCTGAGAGCGCAACGTCGACAGAGAGCAAGAACGTGAGCGAGAGAGAGAGTAAGAACCCTTAGCAGTTGGAACAGATGTGAGTGCGGGTTGTTTTTCTGTGGTGCCCGTCTTCTGCCGAGTGGTGGCTGCGACTCGTGTGTCCCCTTGACAGACTCGGCAATTTGCAACTGCAGCTATGCAACAGCAATTGCAATGCAGGACAGCTGCTGCTGTCAATTAGCCGCCGTTGCCTCTCGCTCCCTCACTCCCTCTGTCTCTCTCTCTCTCTGTCTCTGATTAGGCCAGGCCAATAACTTTAGTTCGTTGGCTTACACTGTCGTAATTGTCGCTTAAATAGTTTCGAAATGATTAAAACTGCAAACGCGTCCATTAACAACACTCTGAGAGAGAGCGAGAGAGCTGAGAGAGCTGGAGCGCCAAAAGGGGGGACGAGACTGTTTGCCGTTTGCGGCTCTCTCGCTGCGCTAAGGGTTGCTGTGGATGCCGTCGCACACACATCGTGTGCACAATGCCTTTGGCCTGAACGTGAGCAAAGCGAATCCGGAATGTTTGCTAAGGACGACAACAACAGCTTCGAGTGCCTGACGAGTCCTTAAGATGCTGCTGCCGTCGCACATCGCAAAGGGGCCCGAGACTTTATGGCCCACCCTTATTTGCCAAAATCGGGGTGAAGCCAAGAGACACTGCGAGAGAGAGAGAGAGCGCGCAACGCGGCAGAGAGCGGGCGCAGCGTTGCCAGCTCTGAAAATGTGCACTGAAAGAAAAGTGTGCGCACTAATTGCAATCGCATTACGCGCTCGGCCAATTAACTTCGTTTACTTGTCTCCACTTAATCAGGCAGCCAACTGATGGCTATTGAATCAATCGTAATCGCCGGTTATTACAAGAATAAATGACCTTGCGGTTGCTGCAACTAGCGCTGCAATAAATATGCATTCATTAAAACAATTTTAATTCGATTTTGACTGAAATGCATTGGACAGCAAAGTCTTGAATTACACACTGCAAGAGTGCTAATTTAAGCGGCAGTTGATTGAACTATTTTACCTTTATATTTACTATATGCAAGCTGCTATTTAATATATTAACAATGAAGTGTATTGACAACTAATTGCCACATCTTCCATCTTCAACTTTAGAGGAATTATAGTAAAACTCTCCAGTTACTTGCCAACTTGAATTGATAATTCAATTTTCTGGCAATTAGAATCCCCATCGCTGTTGCAATTACACAATTTTGTGTAAATGCAATCTTAATCTTACTTTTCACAACGCTTCCGCAACTTTCTGTCTTGCTGTTCTAGCGCCCCTAATCCCGAGCTCAAACCTTTGGGGCTGACATCAATAATAAATCACTTTGGCGCACAATTCCCAGGCGTTATTAGGTTCTTTTTTATGGCTGAATCGCATGGCGTCGGGTTGAATGGGAGACATGTTCGAGTGCGCCCAGAAAAAGTGACGAATTGAAAACTTCTTTTGGGAACTCCTTTCCCTCGACTGTGCGTGCTCGAGTGTCGGCAACTGCAGTGTGTGGGGTGGGGCGGGAGTGGGAGTGGGGTGGTTGTGTGACTGTCTGCACTTTCTACGGCCGCGTTGCATGCAATGTGCAAGCATAGCCAAACAACAATAAGCACTTGAGCGAGGTTGCCCCCAAATGGGAGCGGAGTTCGACTTGCGACTTGCGACTTGAATAGACGCGGCAGCGGCAATAAGCATTTAATAATCGTCAGCAACAGCATGAAGTGCACATCGGGTAATTGGCAACTGCTGCAAGCTGCAATTGTGAGACGACACCGCCACGAGAAAACTCGCTGACTCCCACCCCCAACCCCCCTCCCGCCGGGCAGTTTCTTTGTGCATTTTATTGTGTGAAAAAGAGCAGAAGAAAAAATATAGAGAGAAAAATAAAGAAGTTGAAAACTTTGTGAATGCGCTTCTCATGGATTAATTTTTGAAGCGACAAGTGGACACGTTGCAGCAGCCAGGCAAGTGGAGCTGGGAGTGTGGGAGCAACATGCTCCGGGGGCACGCCCCCCAATTGAAGTGGGTCAAACGCATTAGCCGCACGACAACGCATCAAAATGCAAGTTGCCAGCCAGCAACTTTGAACTAGATAAAAATGCTGAGCATCTTCCCGACTGACAGTTGCCCCCCTAAACAAACAAACTGCAAGATGAGAAGCAAGACAACAACGAACTGAAAGAACGCTCAAGTGTAAACAAAAGCGCAGAAGCCCAACAACAACTCACAGAATTATCATCGAAATGAACTCGAAATGGAAATGGAAATTCGAAATGGAAATGGACATGGAACTGCAGACCAACTTCGAGTAGGCAAATTGTGTCTGCACAAGAGAATTTTCCAGCAGCAAAGATGACAACTTATTAACTCGCTCTCTCACTCACTCTGAGTTGCAAGGTGCAGTACTTAAGTGAAGGCAACTACAAATTTAGCACTGCTCGTGGCAGCTAATTATGATAAATAAATAATCAGGAATTGCATTCCTAAGAAAAACTTCGACACAGCACGGAGAGAGAGAGAGAGAGAGAGAGGGGGAGACAGTCAGGCTGTCAGTCATACAGCGAGCAAAATTTGTATAAATGGAGCAGCTGCCATCGTTGCCAATCCCCCCCGGCTGCCCCGCCCGCTGTCTGCCCCGCTCTTTGTCAACTGCGGAAAAGTCAGCAAACGCTAAAGAGCACACCAGGAGGGAGCCGCATCCAGCGGCACGCAGGGCTGCTGTGGGGCATGCAACGGAGTGCACTTCGTGCGGCAGCGCAAGCTGGGGCAACATCTTGTGGGGTGGGGTGGCTGAAAACACGGTCTTTGACACATTATAAAATCGCATGGCGCAGTCATTAAGGACTACTAAATGCCCTGCATTAGCATCAAATTAAATTGAGATGGCTAAATAATGAGCACTGCATAAAACTGGCCAACTGCAGCTCCTAATCAAGTACTTTTTACGTGCTCAACTGCAGTTTAATTAGATTAAAAACTTATAGGCAAGCTGATTGTAATTATCTTGAAACAATGATTAGCTAGCTGGGAAATGAGTGTTCCGCTCATTAGATAGTATTATCTGCACTTCAACTAATCTTTTTCGTCACTGCAAACCGACTACGCGACTAACTGAATACAAGGAAGGAGTTACTTGTAGATGTGTCTTGAAGATATGACAATTTGATTAGTAGACTGCATATTGCAACTTGTCTAAATCGATGTGCTTTACCTATATGAATTTATACTTCCAGCAGAACTTTAGTCTCATGATTAGTTTGCCAAGAACTTAACAAGTTGTGAGTCTATCAAAAGTGACACTTGAAATTGAATTCACTGCATTTGTTTTAAACTCAGTGATGACATCAGTAACTCATTGCATTACTTATTTCCTAGCCACAAGAATGAGTTTAGCCTGATATCAATTAGAATCTGATGGTATAGCAAAGTTTGCCCTGATCTTTCTTAGTTTATTTGCTAAACTTACTCGCTAATTTGTTTGTTTAAGATCTTAGATAAGTGTTTGAATTTAGTAAGTTGAATAATAATCAATATATTTATTGATATGTTGCAGCTCAATTCGTCGTTTGTTATAAATTTACTGATGACATCAGGAACTTATTCCATTACTTATTTCCTAGCCACAAGAATGAGTTTAGCCTGATATCAATTAGAATCTGATGGTATAGCAAAGTTTGCCTTATGCTTTTTCTTTGTTTATTTGCTAAATTTACTCGCTAATTTGTTTGTTTAAGATCTCAGATAAGTGTTTGAATTTAGTAAGTTGAATAATAATCAATATATTTATTGATGGGTTGCAACTCAATTCATCGTTTGTTATAAATTTACTGATGACATCAGCAACTTATTGCATTACTTATTTCCTAGCCACAAGAATGGGTTTAATCTGATATACAATCAGAATATGTTGGTATAGTAAAGTTTTCCCTGATATTTCTTAGTTTGTTTGCTAAACTTACTTGCTTGATAAGTGTTTGAATTTAGTAAGTTGAATAATAATCAATATATTTATTGATGGGTTGCAACTCAATTCGTCGTTTGTTATAAATTTACTGATGACATCAGCAACTTATTGCACTGCTTATTGATTTCCTAGCCACAAGAATGGATTTAGTCTGATATACGTAGTAGATAGATTAGAATCTGTTGGTATAGTAAACTTTTTCCACATCTATATTGCTTAGAAAATCTGTTGGTATAGTAAAGTTCTTCCAGATCTTTCTTAAATTAATTGCTAAACATACTTGATAAATTTAAATCCAGTTTAAGACTTTAGATTAGTGTTTGAATGGAGCAAGTTGAATCTAAAGATATAATGAATTTATATAATGGTGGCTTGCAGCTAAAGTCGCCAATTTTAACAGTGTAAAAGCTCAACTTGCTGCAGCTCAAGCTGCATCTGAAAGCGCAGATGCTTCGCTTAAGAGGCAAGCAGACGCTGCACAAGAACAAAGAGGAGAAAACGCATAGCAAGAAGTGCCATTGGGGCGAGCGTTGATCCACTGGGAAAGACGCATGCAACCGCCCCCTCCGTGCTGTAGATGGAGCCCTGCAGCCAGAGGCGGGAGCTGGCAGCTGAAGTGAGCGCCACAGGACGATGACGTTTCGCTAGGCCTAGGAAAAGTGTGCTGAGATTTGTTTGCTGCATATTTGCAAAACTGCAAGAGACTTGCGACGAGAATGAGCGAAATGAAATGGGCACAAGAGCCATAACTAAACACACACACACACACACAGAAGCGACACACAGCAGCGACGTCGGAGGCGGTTTTGGTTGCATCAACGCGTCATCCCCAATGTGTCATTGTGTGAGTGGCTGCGAGTGTTCTCAGTGTATGAGTTTTTCTTCTTTTTCCTCTTGAATTTTTTTTGTTTTTGGGTGCGTTGTATGTGGTGGAATGAATACTTTTACAGTTTGTTAAACTCTATTTTTAGAGCGTTTGCGACGCGGCGGCCACAAGGAAAAATCTGCGTTGCTGCCGTTGCCTTGATGTTGTTTTTGGACCGTGTATGCCGCATATTTACATATCGGCTAACGTGTGCTTGTCTGTGTGTGTGTGTGTGTGGGGGCGCTTGTTGGCTTAGTTATTGGAGAGTCTGTTGCATGTTTTGTTAATATGACAAACACGAGTTGGGACTTTAAAGAAAGCAGCAAGCAGCAAGCACACAAAACATTTGGGCAGCCGAGAGCCGATTGCTTCAATTTGTCACGTCTAGACGCTGGCTGAGCGCGGGAGGAGGCGCAGAAGCCGTGTTAATTGGGTGGCGCAATTAAAACAGAGCTAGACGGAGAGCCAAGGTGTGCTTGGGGGTGCTGTAAACGCAATTAGCGCTAACTTCGTTTTCACGAGAGTGCCAATGAATGTGGCATGCAACAAGCATGTGCCAACTATGCGAGCTGTGGGTGATGATGCTGTCGGTTTGTGAATCGATATGGCTCGCTATTAAAAGCGTTTACATTATGTTTGCCTTCCCACGGCAACGCGCTGAACTCAATCACACAACGTATCGATGATGCTCAGCGCTGTTGTTGTCGATGATTTCTATACCGCAACAAAAGCAAGGCGAGAGTGCAGTGTAACATAATCACAAGTCCGGCAGCAACTCTCTAAACAGCCAACAACAACACCAAAGCGAGTCATAATACGAGCAACTACCAAGTAGAAACAGCATTTGCAACTGCAATAACAACAGCAAAAGCAATAACAACTGCACTCACTACAAAGGCTAAAACAGTAACTAGAAATCAAAGTAAATACGTCGCCACGAAGTTTGAATGCACTCGAAGCTGCTGCAACAGCCACAAGATACGGCGGGCGGGGGTTTCAATTTCAATTTCAATTTCCAGATTACGCTGTAAAATCAACTTTGAAAATAGAAATTGTTGATTCACATGGAAAATGCATTTATTGATTACGAGGCGTGAATACTTTGGAAATGCGTCTGCCATGAATATTAATAAGCAAATATAATGGCTCGATAAGACGCCTCAAAGTGCTGCTTATTTATGCTGAAATACATTGTCTTGATTATCGCAAGTTGTGCATTGGAAAGCAATTTCAATCAAACGCTTCATATTTATTTACGTTCGTCTTAAATCAATTCAAAACCGGCTCGAGAATTCAAGCGCAAGTTAAGTGAGTATATAAACAAACCTGTAACCACAAGTAAATTAAGACTTCATTTAAAGAAATTCAACGTTCTCAAAGACAAACATCAATTATACTATTTGATGTTTTGTCCTTTTCAAATTTGTCTTTACTAAGTGCAAAATCTCAAATATTTGTGGTAAGAACTGAAGTTTTATATAAACTATTTACCGATGCTTTATTTAATTGCTTGTTTTTGAATATATTCCCTAAAACTAGAGCGGATTGATCCTGACTCAAAGACAAGCTTCAATTATACAGTTTGCTGTTTTGCCCTGTTCACATTTTTCATTACTAAGTGCAATATATTCACAATTTGTAGTAAAAAATGAGGCTTTATATGAACTATTGTTCAAAACCTTCTTAAATGGCTTGCTTATGAAGAATTTCTTTAAAACTGGAGCAGATTAAACACGTCTCAAATATCTTTTGTTATGCTTAATAATATCGAAAAATAAAGACTTAATTTACAGAAATTCAACGTTCTCCAAGCAACAATTACAAAGTTTAGCATTCTATCTGTCTAAATTTGTCTTTACTAAGTGCAATATATTCTATATTTATTATTCAGTGTTTCTTTAATTGCTGTTTTATGATAATTTCCCTAAAACTGGAGCAGCTTGAGCACGGCTCAAATATTTAACTTACAGAAATTTGAAGTTTCCAAAGACAAGCAACAATTATACAGCTTAGAGTTCTATCTGCCTGCATTATTCTTTACTTAGTGCCATATATTCAATATTTATAGTATAAACTGCGGCTTTATATCAACCATTGTTGTTTTCCTTAAATGCTTTTCTATGCATAATTTGCTGAAATCGAGAGCAGCTTAAACACGGCTCAAATATCGTTTTATGCTAAATAATATCGCATAGATAGCCTCATTATCAGCAACCATATTTATTGAACTTCCCGTCATTATAAATTCAGCATACTCGCCCCGCATTTTAGGGTATGCAACAACTGGTTGTCGGCACTGGGCAGCGACACCAACTAACTGACCAAGGAGAGGGGAGCGGGGAGCAGGGAGCGCGAACAGGCAACGAGATGAGAGACGGGGGAGGGGAGGGGCGGGAGGCAATATGACGACGCTGCTGACAATCGATTAATGGGCCACATAAATGGCTATCTTCTGGTTGGTTGGACCGACTGACTGACTAACTGCTGACTGCTCGTGGTTTTCTTGGTCGGCTGAGTGGTTGACTGGCTAACTGCTGTTGGCCAAGTTAGCTGGGTCAGGCGCTAAGCTCGGCCAAACTGAATTCGCTTTCAATTTGCATGTTTTCGTTTCACGTTTCACGTTTGTCGTTTTCGATTTCGCTTTTTTATTATTTGTAATTTGGTTGAATGAATGAAATAAACATAAACACGGCATTAAAACAAAATACGACTCGATATTCATATTCGTTTCGTGCTAAGTGTGAGTGTGAGTGTGAGTATTAGTAATACGTATACGTATTTTATTCATTCGAATTCATACTCGTATTTATTGTGGGCGTTTGCCTGAATGCGCCGAGCGGCGCCGTTGCGACGACGCGGGCGACACGACGGTCACCAATCACTTGGCGACTGCGCGCTGCACGAGCGTCGAGCGAGGGGGGAGGGGGAGGGGGGATGCTGTCGCCGCTGGCTGCGTCCATTGACGTTGGCGAGCGTTGGACAACAACAGCCTGAGGTCTTCGAGGTGCCTGCTGCTGCTGCAGAGACAGAGAGAGAGAGCTAAGGTCAAGCCCCGCGATCTGGCGCTGATGAGTGATGAGCGGCGGTGGCAAGTTGCCGTTGTTGTTGCTGCTGTACGCATATATGACATAAAGCCCAAAAAACCTATAAATATAAATCGCAAAGCGCCCACACACACACACGCACACGCGCACACACGCACACTTGCACAGCTGTTGATTTGACGTGCTTTTAATTTTCGAAAAATTAAATTTGAATATGCGGGGGAGAGACGGGGTAAGCTGCTGCGATGTCGCTGCACTCAAAAGCCGATAAAGTGTCCAACGGGGGAGTGGAGTGGAGTGGAGTGAAGAGCGGCCAAGCGCGAGTGTGTGTGGAAATTAAGCAACGACGCATTTTCTTGGCACCAGCCGCAATTGGGGCGTGCTGCAGCATGCGGCAAGCGGCAAGCGGCCCGAGGCGTGGTGCGTGGCCAATCGGGGAAGCGACTCTTTGGCGGGGTCAGCTGAAGGAAGTACGCACTCGTAGCCCCCATCATAGAGGGGAGGCGCATTGAATTTGGGTCAATGTACAAGCGACGAGAGCGAGCAGCGCCCCCAAATCGAATGCCCAAAATATAAGAAAAGCACACATGCAGATACATATTATATTCTCATTTTCCTTCGCTTTTCGCTTTTCGTTTGTTGTTTTTTAATGTTTTTATAATTTTTTTACGAACGAGAAAATAACCGAAAATAAACACACACAATGCATCTTTTTAATTGCTGTTTTGAAAGAAATTTGCGCTCGATTTTTATGGTGCGCCGTTAATTGATTGACGACTTCGAGATTGCCAGAGACACGCGCCCTCCGCCGTCGACCCCAAAATACAAAAACGAACAACGAAAAATGTCGGAAATAACGGAAAGGAAAAGCTGGCACAAAGCAAATGCAGCTGCTGCCCACAAGAGAAAACAACAAAAAACAAAGTCGAGCATTGCAAAAGCTAAAGAACGGAAGTGCCTGTCACTTGGCATTCCTTGAGAGTTTCCACAATCCACTCAGCATAGCTCACGCCTAAGATATAGACGTGTACGACACCCGAGTTTAGTCAGCATCCGCTCCAAGAAGAACAACACGAATTATGACAGAAGAAGCGACAGTTTTTTATCTTATCTGCGGCGACAAAGATATTGTGGAAGGTGCTGCTTAAGAGCGACAGTCAGGGATTTGCTAGACTAATGTAGATTACGGAACACACTAAGATAAGACCACAAGACAGCACTCTAGCTTAAGCGATTGAGTTGAAGCGAAAGATATGTATGCAACTTGTGGACTGATGCTTTTAGAAGTAAAACACAAACGATTGTCAGACAGAATATGTGCAAGAAATAAACACAAATCACACTCTGTACTATTCGATTCATCTATGAACTTGCTGCGCTACAAGCCAAGGCTAACATTGAAGCAAATTTGAAAATCGTTGCCAAAGTGTAGAACAATAGGCTTAGTTAGATGATTATGGACTGCTGTAACTGCTGTCCATAACTGTAGCGTCCAATTCGAGTAGCGCGTCTTCGCCATAGTTCTCCATAATGAAATCAAAGCAAATCGCGAATCCCACATTATTGTTTTTTGTTTCGTTACCTTTTTTTTGGTTTGCCATTTTTGGGTCAATCATGGCGCAGGCGCGACCAGAATGAAATACGGAATCGGAATCGAAATCGGAATTGTAGCAAAGCGAGGCTGCTGATGATGATCGTGAACCGTGCCAAGTTAGGCGACTTGTGTTGTCCACGAACTTGACGGCAACAAATGCTGCACGAGTCGGAAGTTGCTTGTAGCAGACGACGGTAACGAGCCACATTCCCAGTCCCATTCCCAGTCCTAGTCCCACTTTGAGTTACAAAGCGAGTTACAGTTCAATTTACATGGTCATCAATCATCGTCAAAGCCGCCGAAGCTCGCGGAGGCTCAAAGCAAACGCACACATTGCAAAATGTCGCCCGCAAATTGATTACATTGCGTTGCGCTTTTTTTGTGTTTCAAAAGTAATCCGCAACGTCTTAAGACTTAAGCTGGCTGCTTGCAAAGTGTTTCTCTATCTTTTTATTATATTTGCAAGTGAAATTCACATGCGATTTGAAGGCCTCGGGCACAACAACAACAATAACAACAACAGACAAGAGCATTAGCTTGAGACGCCAGTGGCATTGTTTATTAAACATTTCAAAATGATATAGACAAGTGATTTTAATTATTATTCTTTGGCTGCTTTTGCCTCTGCAGCGCGATGATCTCATTTTTCAATTGAAAAACTTTTTTTTTCGGGGGCCGCTCATGAGAAAAGCGTTTTATATTTTGTTTATTGCATGCGTAATAAATAATTATGTGTGTGTTTACGAGTTCGCATTGTTGTCTAGTCCAACACCGAGCGATCTAGAGTGAAATAGAGCGAGAGGAAGGGGGGCGCGACTCCACTTGGCTCCCACAGACTCATTCGCTGTCTGTCGAGTCGAGTGCTCCGCGCTTAGATCAGCGCTGTCCGCCCTCCTCCCTCCCCCCCTCAGTCGCTCGCTCTGCGTGCCACCCTCACTTGCTTCACTCGCTTACAGTGCATGTCCATTTAGCATAACTTTTAATTAAAAACCCAAACAGCAGCAAGCAGAAACAACATTTGCTGCACGCATGTTTTAAAATTAGGTGCCACAACGCCGACGCCCAACAACAAATGTTGCATGCAAATGAAGAAAAAAAGCTAACTACTAAGTTTAACAAGATACTTATCATTCAACGCGGCTGACGACGACCATAAAATACGCTTTGACTAATGGAAATTAAACAAAAATATTATAAATCGCAGCGTTTAGCAAATGAAATGCGTACAGACTCTATAAATAAAGCGTCCATAGTTATGGAGAAATATTTTCGAGTCGTTTAAACACAGAAAAACAAATTAAGAGAAATTGGAAAAGATTTACAAAGCAATAAAACTTGAACGACGAAATAAAATGTCATTTATTGCGCAGATATTTCACACATAAATAACTCGTGAAATATTTTGGTTTCTCCCGTTCTTATTTATAATATTCGACAACCAAATAACATGCATATTCATTATATTTTACTTGTTGACAACAAGTTTTAACGAATTGTATATTTTGATTGTCGGTTTCGCAGTAATAAAGACACTTGTGATATTGTAATAATTATTCAAAAAGTGTCTAACTAATTTATGCGAAATTCCACGTTCGATAAAAGCGGCAATACTTATCTAATAATGGTTAATGTGCTGGATCTATTCGCTCCGCGTTGCGTCATGCACAGCAATTGACATTGTTTCTACGGAACCAGATAAGCGGAGAAGGAGAGAGAGAGTCGGTCTTGTATGTGTGCTCGTTTATGTGTCTAGCAGCACAATTATCTTTTATTTGCATTGAGTTTACCACGCAGCAGTGCTATCTGGCGTATTATGTGACTGATCTACATATTCACCTCTTGCCAAGTTCTTTGACCAACTTATTGACTTCCCTCCGTCCGACTGTATCTTGGCGTCTTTAACTGTTAAACAGAATTTGGCACAGTGCTCACTCATTAAGTGCTACGAAAACCGTTGCTCATCCCTTTGTTTTACCATACGATCATTCATTTATTCAGCCTCTCTCTCTCTCTCTGTCTCTCTCTGTCACTCTTGGTGCGCGCTTAAAAGGGGCGTATGAAATTAATAGACTCTCCAACTTGCTTAATTATCGCACTCGACAGACAATTTTAAAATGGGCAATGTTTTTCTTTTTTCGAGTTTTTTTCAGCTTCTTTTTTTTACAACCATTTCCATCCGGAGTTGCTTGGCCGCGAGTTGTAGTGTGTGCCTCTTGTTGTTGTTGTTGTTGTTGTTGCGAGCTTGGCTTTATTAGATGATGATAACTTGGCTAATGAGTTGTTGGACTGACAGCGGGACTGCGGGCGAAAAGCCAACGACATTGTGAATTGTGTTGGCCGGCCAAAAGCAGCCGAGCAAACAACACCACACCACAGCACACCACAGCAACCGCAAGAGCAACAACTTTATTCAAGCTGCCCGCGCATTTTCAACGTTTTCATCTTGAGAATGTAGTTTTTAATGTTGTTTCTTTTGGTTTTTGGCTTTGCTGTTTGTTTTATTTAACGCTTTTGCGAAGGTGAACAATGCAAAACGGCGCAAAGAACCTTTGCCGAGCGATCTTCTGGCCCAACTTGAAATTTTTCTTCATTATTTTATTTGGCGAGGTTAAACGGGCAGCGAGAACGACGGTTAGAGAGATAACTGAACACTTGCGCTTATTTGCGTCAATGGGTTCAACGCTGGGCATGACCACAAGGCAAAACAAATGCCCCCTCCCCCCACCACTACCCCAAAAAAACATACCAATTAACTCAAGTTTCTTCGTATGTTTATCTATTTTTTCCCACTGCTCAAAAGTTGTCTTTCAATGTCGATATGCGACTCTGTGCCGTTGCCAATTTATCTTGGATCGTACTTTGCGTGTTTGCATTGCATTTAGTGCGGGTAATCTCCAACTAAGTTCTTCATTTACTAGCGATGAGCGTGGGACTGAACTATAATTACATTAGTACGCATTAAAATGCCGCGCCGATGATTTAGATAGCACATCGCAAAGTGTTTAATTATGCGATTTTATGGCCGATTTATGCTTGTCTAGATAATCTTCGTTTTATTATCATCAGCTAATTTTGCGGGCATTTTTGATGTGGCAAAAACTAATTTCGAAATTGAATTTTACGGTATTCTAATGCGATCAGTTTATGTCTTTTGGCGAAACAACAATTAAAAGGCACCCACTCAATGGAGCATAATTTAATTTGCTGAATATTAATTGATCTGCAGCCATGACGACACTTGCTCGCATTAACAATTGGAATTCAAATGCTTAGATATTTGTCTGTTTTGGAAATAAAGTATTAATATTTGTTAAACATTTTAAAATTGATATTCAGTCAGCTTTTTAATTAACTGCCATTAATTCTCACAAATTCATTCTGGACTTCAACTTAAAGAGTTTCATAGTTTTTTATTTGAATTTGTAGAACGCTCATATTTTCAGCATTAATTCTCAACAATATTTTATTAGTTGGCTCGAATTTCGGGAAGTTCTAATTGAAGAGCAAGCGCTGTATATATTTTAATATAATTTCATACAGATTAATTGATCATCCATGTTTGTCACTTGCCCTCCATGCTCACAGTATTTCCACAATTTCAAGAGACAAGAGACAGCACCGTGTTGACGTCAATTAAAATTAATATCAATATCGTAATATTCGAGACTTTTTTTATCGTGCTTTTTGGGTCACGGCAAGCAGATACCCTTGGCACGACCCGCACGCTCATCTCTAGACAAGCAAGCAACGACAACAACAACAACAACAACAACGACAACAACGACAAGTAGAATGTGCAGCTGCCCTAAACTTGCCATTGAATTTCCGTAGTTGAATTCCTAGTTTTTGATATTTTCGGTCGCTTATCGATAAGCGTTTCTATATTGAGTATTTGTCTAACACAGTGCGCAGCGCTTATCAACTAGGCGCACACGATAAGGTTGTATATGTGTGTGTGTTTGCGTAGAGTGCAAAGCAAATAAATGGGAGGGGATCGATAAGCATAAAAGCTGAAGCGAAAAACATAACGAAAAACAGCGGCTGCTGAGTCAGACTTGCAAAAACTTCACAAAATAAAACAGGTAAGAAAGCCTACAGTCGGGAACTGACTATAGCAGACCTGTTCACATTTACTTACTATATATATACACAAACTTAATCGTATAATCGATTTCAATAAACCAATTAAACCTTTACTTATTTCAAAAAACCAACAATTAAACAGACAGGCTTTAAGGCGCGATCGCAAGTTGTACCCATATTTTGGCCGTGACTGTGACAGCAGTGTCGCACACTCACACACAGGTAGGCAAGAAATTGCACATGAATTGGGGTTGCAAAAAAACCAGAAGCAGAAGTCGTAGCATTTTTTTGTGAGCCCTGTGAAACCAATTTGACAGCTGGGTCGAGAGCAGGACATGACGCAACACTCTGACTCAGTAGTCGTCGTGCCCCCAACCCCCCCAAAATGTGAAAACAAGTTAAGTTTGTAGTTTTAAAGCAAGTCGAACTCACCCTTCATCCAAATCGAGGGGCAGACGCTTCAGCTCGGACATGTCCAGCTCCAGACGCAAGTTGGCCACCTCGCACAGCAGACGATCGCGCTCGATGCTCAGCTCCTTGACTTTGGCGTGCAGCACATTGTTCTCGTGCAGCAGATCCTCCACGTTGATGGGACGGGCAGGGGCAGCGGGCAGGGGGCAGAGCATTGAGCTAGCCATGAGCAGCGATTGAGTTGTTTGGTGCAACAGCAGCTGTTGTTGCTCCGGAGCGTCAGGCTCGCTGCGCTTTGGTGACAAGGTCTTGTGTTCGGCCTCCGACATTGTTTGATATTATTCTACACACTTAGTAAGACGAACTCCGCACTGCACTTTTCTTTTTTTGTGCTATGCATTGAAAGCGAACATCGCGGCCACGCAAGCGCACTCGCGAGTTGTGCGACCGCTGCAGCCACCGCGGATCGAGCGAGATGGAGAGAACACAACACACACACACTCACACACACACGCACATAAAAAAAGCGACTTTGAATATCAGTCAGAAAAGCGAAGCGAGAAAGAACAACACGACGACGGGAGACAAGGCACGACGAAAGCGACGCCGCCGCAGTCGCAGTTTGCTTTGATTCGAAATTCACTTGATTTGCATTCAACAAATTGGGATTCTCTTTTTTCCTTGATTTTCGATTTGGAATATTTCTGATCTTATTGTTGCACTTCGTCGACGGTGCGGTGTACGGCTGTGACTGCCTTAGGAAACTCTTTGAAACTTCGGATTTTTCGTCACATGCGCGAGCGACGAGCGAGCTGCTTCTTGTGCTTCGGAATCAAAACGAATACGAATACGGCGCATAGAGTGACCAAACCTGTTACGTCCACAAATCCACACTTGAAAATCCAATTGCCATAACACATATGGCTTGTGCAGTCGATAACTCGATATTCTGCTGTTTATCGGAAACATTTAACAGAGCACCATTTATTCTGTTAAAATTTCAAAGAGACTAACGTATTTCTAAATGATACTTTAATTAAATAATTAGTACAATTTGTTGAATTATACTAAATTTATTTCTTGTTTACGCATTTTATCGATATTCAGGTTTTGTTGAATACTCGTGTGTTGCTGGTCTGGAAATAGATTTTTCGACGAGTGGTGCACATCAAACTGTAAAGTTATGTTAATCACGCCTTAGCTCGTGCAATATATCCAAAACTGTAGGACTCGCAGGACTGCTGTCAATATTATATTAGGAATGTTATTTAATATTAAACTAGAACAATGCTAATTTTAATCATCTTTGAATTATTCAAGAATTTGTGCATATTTATTAATTTCGTAAAGAAACAGCACAACCCTTTCGTAACGCACAAAGTTATATTTTGATAATCTTGCTGCTGGTCACACTGATATGCTTAAATTTAAATTAATTTAAAACGACAGGTTAACAAATATGATTTATTTTACTTTATTTGGAACATGTAGTCAATGCTACGCCTCTGTTGTGGATAATTGCACCGCTGGAGGTGGCATCGTTGTCGATGTCGTCGTCTGTTGGGATTGCGATTCACTTTTACGCGTGGAACGCTTTCGAACCCTTTTCGTTTCCTTGGCCCAGTCCATTTCACTATACATCTGCTCAGTGGCACGCCAATGCAGCTCCTGGCGCTGCACCAGCTCCACATGCTTCTGCTCGAACTCTTTGTCCGGTGGCAGCAGCAGCTCCCAGCGTTTCGTGGCATTGCAGCGTGCCACAGTCTTCAACACATCCAGAGTCTCGGCGGGTGGCAATTGAGTGGCAGTCATCACCTGGTTGCGATACAGGTACGGAGTGCGTGAGAATCTAAAGAGCTGCAACATAAAATTTAAGTTAATTAAATGAGGCAGAAAGACATGACTTATAGCCACATTTCACTAGCACGCGATTATTCGCATTTCAAGTGACGTAACTTAGTTGTTTAACATGCAAAAAAAAACTCTTAATGGAGTGATGTATTAAACTGTAGATCACATATACCCGTCGTAACACTATTAGCGGGGATAAACTATAGGTTGGCCGATCGAAAAATATTTGCCTATGTGTTCACACTTGAATGCTATGCTCGGTCTTCTAAAGGACCAATACAAATAAAATTATATTGAGGCAACCCAGAATTTTGCGAATTTGAGTTCAGCATAGACTTAAAAGGTTTAAAGGTTAAGCTCCAAAATAAAGGTGGCTTGTTGGAGTTGAGTTAATGACTTACAATGTAATCCCTTGCGCGAATCATTTGCTCAGCTGTCACGCCGTTGGCATGCGAGAGCATCTTCTCGGGGTAGACGATCTCCGACTTGGGCACCCAGTTGCCGTGCAACAGAATTCCGACTTGCGGCAACAGCGCCAGCACTTTGTCGGCACTCACATGCGGATCCGTGTGCTCGGTCAGTATGCTTAGGACATCGGCGAAGGAGAGTAGTTTGGCATCCTTGAGCAGCACACGCAACTGTTCCAGCAGTGGCATTGTCTTCAACATGGCCTTGTTGTAGACGGTCAGCACGTTGGCTGTTGCGTCCACCTGTTGCACGTGCTCGTTGTGTGGCAGCAGCTTGTTTAGATATGCGCTGGAGGGCAATGCCAACGATTGGTTCGCCTGGTGAATCGTGCTGAACAATTTCTGGCGTTCCAACTCCGCTGTCGCCGTGTTCCTAGCATGCCAATAGGTTTCGCACCACGGCTCCTCGACGATGCGCTGCATAAAGTTGTCGTAGGTGCCACGCTGCTCCTTCGTCTTCTTGCCAGCGGTGGCGCCAGCGCCAGCACCACGTGCAAACTTCACCGTCACCTGTTGAGCGATCTCTTCGTCATCCGTCTCGTCGTTTTGTGCCTTTTGCTCCGCTTTGCGTCGCTTGTCCTCCTTGTCGAAGTGGCTGAGCGAGGGACGCAGCTGCACCATGCTCGTGAGCGGCGACAGATGCACTTCCTTGTCTTCCGTGTAGATGCCCACCACATACTTCGAGACGTCCGTCAGCGAGCGTGAACTCGTGAACGCTTGTTTATCCATAATGCCACGCTTGTATGTTGGTCTCTCGGCGCCTTTGGGGGGGACGGCACCGTAGGTGTTTTTGCCATCGGCAGACACAGCAAATTGTTCGGCCTTGAAGTGATCGTAGTGCTTGGACTCGCTGTTCAAGCCGAAATCCACTTTGACTTCCTGCGTGAAGGGTTTCACACAACAGTTGACGACGACGGCATCGTCGTGATTGGGTATTTCCGTTTTGGTGGGGTACTGGAACAGGTAGAGGTTGTGCTGCAGCTGTTTGGATAGAAAGACTGGTATCTCCTCCACAATGGGATCCTCAGCGTCGTCCATTTCAGTTACAATTTAAATGTAATACTTGCAAATTGTTATTTATTCGCTGCTGCCCGCATGCGGTCAGTGTGACCGCAAGTTCAACTTTAAAATATACCACAAGAAATACTTTGCCACAAATGTACTGAGAAACGGTTGCATGAGGTTGCCAGCTGTGGCGAATTTATCGATAGTTCGATAGACATTTCAGTTTTAAATTGAATTGTGGCGCGCAGTTTTGCACAACCTTAAGTTGCTTTATCTACTTGAAGCTGGCATTTAATTGAGTTAAATTCCAGCAAATTCAGCTTTGCATTGCGCGTGTGCTGACCTTGCCTGCAGCAGACTGTGAGAAGTTGCTGAGAAATGAAGTGACAGCACACCCGTTTTTGATACATAAGTCATCAATCAGCGGCACACACATTTATGTAGATTTAATTCGTTCGAATATCTTGTGCATAATCCCCTTCGCCATGCTCGCATGGTTGTGTAAATATTTGTTGGTGGTGGCAACAACGTCTGTCTGGCCTTATCAATTCAATTGAAAGCGTTATTAATAACAATAGCACGCTTTATGCGAGTATACTATAAAAAAAAAAATGCTTGTTGCATCAACACAGTCTTGCGTTGTGCACGCCCCTCAATGAGTAATCGCTGCGTATCTCAACTCGGCAACAGACTACTAAGACCAAGAATGCGCACAGTATACGGTCATTAAAAACATATAAAATAATTTATTTGCTTATTAATTTGTTTTAATAAATATACAATATATAAAAAATGTTTCTGGTTAGTTTTTCATTTCATTCATTTTCTTTCGTTGCAAAGCAGTCGCAAGGCCACTTGATCTTGAATCTGTTACAAAAAAGCTAGTACAAAAATAGGCGAGTGTAAAAATGATTAATATGCTACCCAAACTTCAACTTGAACTAACATAGAGAATTACACACTGATAAACTGATAACGAAAACACGTTTTTCTTATTTTCTTGTGGTTTTTTAGTAGACACACTTTTGGACTTGACTTGGGGTTAAAAAGATTGTGTAGAATTGTTTCGTTTGCAAGGCACAACGTGGGTTGTTTACAAGTATTAAAATATATTAGTCTAGATATAACATTACACACAAACTCACACACGCACATACAAATCAGTTAATGCTGTTACCATTCTAAAACATGCGACAGTATTTTGTTTATCTTTTTCTTTTTGTTTTGTTTCTTGTGCTTGGCACTCGTTTTGAATTCTCCCCTCCAAAAGCCAAAAGCCGTTCAGGAGGTGAGCAGGTAACAAATGATGTTGTGCTTATGACCAGCCACCGGTCAGTTTGTGGAACATCTCCTCGTTAAGCGTCTGATTGTTCTCCTTGGAGCGCATGGACATGAAGATGTAGCCGCCAATGAACTCGTGCACCACCTTGCAGTCGGCGGAGAGGCAAGAGAAGACGACGTTCTCGTCGTGGAATTGAATCATCATGCACTTGATGCCCCAGTTAACGTTCCAGGCCTTCATGGTGTTGTAGCGCCACGTCTTGATGTGATCGCCCGTATTGAGGTCCATGCGCATGATGCGATTGTGCGCCACGCCCAACAGCTCCTCCTTCTTGTGGCCGTCGAACTTGATGACGAACAGCGTGACACCAAAGTCGGGCAGCGACTGCCAGGCCTGAATGTACTTCAGCTTGGCATCCATCAGCTGCAGCTGGCGCACATTCGCATGCGCATCCAGAATCCTTTGCACCGCCTTGCCGGACAGTTTGCGCAGCATTTTGGGCGACAGATAGTCCACAGCATCCACGCTGCGCGGATTTATGTTCAGCGGCGCTGCCTGCGCCGGCTTCTGCATCTGCAGCAGCGAGCGTATGCTGCTCACCTCGCTGTCGTAGCTGCTGTCGGCGAGCGAACGTCCCTTGGCCGCCAGGCGACAGGCCGCCATCCACTTGGCGTACTGCTCCTCGCTGTCGAAGCGCACCCAGAACTCGCTGTTCGGTCCGTTGCGTCCCTCCGGCGGCACTTCGAGGCGTATGCCGAACTTGCCCTGGGCCAGATGCACGTCGGGGGTGACCTCGCAGCCGCGCAGATTGATGCTGATGCTGGGCGCAGTGCGACCCGCCTCCTCCTGCGTTTTGTACAGATACAGATGCAGATCGCGATACGTGAAGAAGTAGCGTTTCGACGACTTCAGCGTGAACAGATGTGACTTCTGGAAGCGCAAGTAGTCGGACAGCTCGGGTATGCGTGTTATGTTGCCAGCATCGCCGCCACCGCCTGGACCCTCCAGCGTTATTTGCAGCTCATTCAGAGCCGAGTCAATGTCATCGTCGCCACCATTGCTTTGGGCGGACAACTCGTTGCTGGCATCGAGACCGGGTGGCCGCAGATCCGTTTGGTGGTTGACTTGAAACTGCAGTGCGGCAAACATGAGTGTCTCTTCCTCGGTGCAGTCCAGCTCCTCGTTGAGTATGGACCACTTGGCCTGCTCGTACAGCTGATTGATGCGCACCTGATCGTACTTGGGATTCAGGTCGAAGAACGTGTAGTACTTGAAGCGCAAACAGAGCGTATCGTACTCGCGCACGCCCTGCTCCATGATGGACAGCGACGAGTCCAGCCAGCCGACGTTCAAGCGCGCCTTCTGCACCAGCGTCTTGGGCCGCACGAGACGCGCTCGCACATCGGGACTCGGCGAGCGCGGCGACACCGCCAGATTCTCCTGGAAGTCGCCGTAGTTGGAGCCGGTATCGTAGGCAGCATAGCTGCTGGCGCCATTCTGCGGCTTCCAGGTGCCCGTGGGCGAGCTGACGGGCGTGCCCGGCGCTGTGGCCGCACGCCGTGGCGTGGTGCCGTAGGGCGAATGAGGCGCACTCATCAGATTGTTGCCGTTCTGGCCGTATGTGCGATCCAGACTGCCGTTGCTGCCGTTGTAGGCATTCGTGATGGGCACAAAGCTGTTGGTGTCGGGGGCTGGCAGCAGGTAAGCGGTGCCATTTGCCTCGGCGACGGGTATCAGTTTGGGCGGCAACTTGCTGAAGTTCTTCTTGAGATGCTCCTGCTCGACGGGCTTGCAGAGCGACAACTCCTCGGGGTAGCGTATGTCCAGATCCTTGCAGAGATTCACAACGGCCCCAAACGTTTTTGCCGAGAAGTTGACGCGATAGTCGAGCACCCGCAAGTCGGGGAGCTGCACACGCAACGTCTTGTGCATGGGCGTGAAGTAGAGAAACGAATCCGACTGGACGCCCGCCTGGTCCAAGGTGGAGCGTGTGCGTGTTAGCCAAATGTTGCGCGCTGGCCACCACAGCGCGTGATCGGACCAGTCCTTGGGCATCTCGGGATCGACGAGCTGCAGCATGACGCCGCCGATGTGCTGGTCACCGCGCACTCGCAGCGTCTTCTCCACCTGCAGATCGGTGATCAGTATGCGCAGGTTCCAGGTGTTTTCGCCCACATGAATCATCTTGTGGCTGCGTTGTGTTTGCTCCTATTTTAGGCGTATTGCCGACACACACACAGACACATACACAAACAGATGGCGACTAGAAGAAAATCACTTGATGATTATTTTTTTTTGAAACGATGACGTAATCGCTTACGTTACTTACGTTCGTTTCTATCTCGGCCTCACTTCGCTATCCACACAGTTACAGTACCTTGTGCTGGTATACTTTTTGTTTTTGCAATGGAATTGCTTCTGGGCCCTTATCTGGCCAGATGTGTGAGCTCCAGCAACAGCTCCAGCTCCAACGCCACTTCCACTTCTAACGCCACACAATTTTTTGTTATTTATGCCCGTCCAAGGTTATTTGTTAAGCGCTCTTGCTCGCTTGCTCTCTGCTTGTCTCTCCCTCTGTGAAACTGCTTTCGGAGCTTGGCGGAGACGTCGTTGTCGTCCCACGGCACAACAAATACTAATGAATGCTGCAAAATTCCGCACACGAGCAAAGACGACGACGGCGACAGCGAGCGAATCGTGAACAAAGCCCAAACGCGAAAAGCTACGCGAGAGATAGAGAGAGAAATTAATTCATAAATAAATCAGCACGAAACAGCGACGCGACGACGACGACGACGACGCGACGTGTTTTCGTTTGGATTTTTGCTTTTGCCCCTTACATTTTGTTGTCTGCCAATATACGTTGTATATGTGTGTTTGTTTATGGCTTGTTTATTTGGCTAATACACTCAGCACAGAACAGCATATATTTGTTGGCTATTTGCGTTGCTTGCCCAGCTTCCTAAATATTTTGTCGCTTTTAATATTTTGCGTTTATTTTTAGCTGATTTTTCACGTTCGTCATCAT
Organism: Drosophila rubida; assembly: GCA_035046165.1. Classification (NCBI taxonomy): domain Eukaryota; kingdom Metazoa; phylum Arthropoda; class Insecta; order Diptera; family Drosophilidae; genus Drosophila; species Drosophila rubida. The sequence continues at coordinate 11,948,782 of JAWNOF010000021.1, read as the reverse complement.
CGGCCTTTGCCTTCTTCGACTACCGCTGCTATCGGCTCAACACCAATGTTATCGATTGTGCATGTTATCGCTGATCGTGGCGATAATATCGCTTACTGATAGTGTGACCAATTAAATATATTGTTCTACATGGGATCATGACAAATTTCCCGCGAGTCGTTTTTGGATATTTGCAGACACATTCCTAATAATAAAAAATAAAAGATGTTTTGTATTGTAGCAAAATAAATTAAAAAAATAAGGCGTGGACAAATTAAAATTGCAGATTAAATTAAATTAAATGCTACGAATATTTTTCGAATTAATTATATTTGTTGGACGAATGCAGATATCCTTAACAATTGTGTTGAAATAAATACGACACTTGTTGCGAACGTTCACTGATACACTGATAGAGGCCGTAATTGAAACTGCTAGAGCTGGAAATAATTTTTGATAATCGATGTAATCAATTTGATTTCAAATCTTATCAGGCAACCTATATATAGTTGAAAGTGTAATTATATTAAATAATTTTTACTTGCCTTTCGATGATTACATTTAATAAGCCGCAAAAGCTATTTTGCAATATAAAAACTTTTAAGAAAAGTTTCGATTCGCGCCTTCAAAACAAAATAACATGAATCGATTTACAATCGAATCGGTTCCAGCTCTAAAGTGCCACGCACGCATACCAACTAACGCGTGTTGCTGCTCCCACGTCATTCGTAAACAAACACAATGAAAGCTCCCGTTCAGCCCCAAAGCACCAGTCGTTGCGGCGCTGTCTCTACGAGCGCACGTATTTCACAGAAGTTTTTTCTCTCGGGCAGCCGAACGTTTCGTCGAGTTCACTACGCGGCCGCATGCTATCTCGCTTGCGCGCATAGAAGCAGAGCGAATACTAATACGAATACCTGTAAACGAGCGCGTCCGTGTGCATGGGTGTGTGAGTGAAAAGTCGCACAGCTTGGAAAATTGTGCATGAAAAAATCGGGGAAAATCTTTGTGTTAAAACGACGGCAAACCCAGATGACGTGAAACAACAAATAATGCGTTTACAATTGTGTCAAAAAATGAAATGTGGAAACGTGTAGCACAAAAGCAACAAATATTATTTCTACAATAAATTTCCTTAAATTTCCACATCAACTTGAAATCATCAACGCCTAGCACGGAAAAATCGATCCGCAATGTGCTAAAAGAGCCAAAATTACAAGACTTGTCTGACGCTGCCGGAACTTTAAAGAAATTACTATAATACAAATGTATAATTAAATCTAAAACTAAAGAAAAGTTGTGTACAATAGAGAGTGAGAGAGAGAGAGAGAGAGAGAGAGAGAGAGAGGGAGAGGGAGACAAATGAGAGAGAGGCGACTTGAAAAGTGAATTACGTTAATAGTTACAAAAAACGCGCAATAAGTTTTGTAAAGCAACAGCCGCTGCAACAGCAAGCAGACAAGAGCAACAACAACAATAAGTGTACTCATAATAGTAATAATAACAACAAAGACAACAACAAGACTGCGCTTAGTCATCCGTGTGAGTTACGCCAGCGCAGTTCCAGTTCCAGCTTTTGGGTAGTACGAAGTGCAAGGCACTCTGTAAAACAGAGCTGCTCAGATACTGTAGATAGCTCGCTACGCAGCGAACATCTGACTTGACTGTAAATAATTACGAGTTGTTGTTGTTGCCCACGCCTACGCCACGCTACTGATTTCAATAGCAACAACAAGCAGAACAAACGACAACAACTACAACAACTGAGTGAACTAACATCGACTACATCGTAGTAACCTGTTGTGGACTTTTGTTGTTCACCTTTCGCCATCTAAAAACGGTCAGATCTAGACACAGATACAACTACACAAGCACACACAAATACAGAGAGATACAAATACAAATTGTAGCGAGTGGCCGCGTAGAGAGAGTGCGCGCATTCAGTTTACGACCAACTACAAATCGTGGTTAAGCCCGCGGCACACCTGTTTGCTGGCATTATAGCCAAACTCTAGTAGCACCAACAAACCCGGCAACAAACACAGCGCAGCGGAACGCAACACAACAAACAACAATATGTCGCGCCTAACGGAAGAAATGGTCGTTGCCCGTTCCAAGCAATCCGATTTGGGTGTAATTAAAAAGCTCAATTGCTGGTAAGTATTCAGCGACCAACGAATGCATCTAATGCGATCCAGTGAAAGCCTATCAGACTACGTCCATGATCTCTGGCCTCTCCGCCAACTGCTGCCCACTCTACGCGCTTTCACTACACTTCCCAGTCAGTCAGTCAGTCAGTCGGCCTGCCTGACTGACCCAAATCCCTCGCTGGCAGCCAGCTCCTAACCAGTTTCGCCCGCTGGCCAATCGGGGCTCCTCCACAACGGTGTCGCTCCTGAGGGGTTAAGCGCCGCTCGAGCATTTTGCGAGTGTTGCGAGCCAGGCACTTCAAGGCTTCAAGTGGCTGTTGGCAGCAACGCTACATTCTGCAATAAGCATCCTCAAAGCACTTAGATGCGGCTGAAAGTTGTCTACAGCTGCAGTCGCTTAATTATTTCATTTAAGCAAATTTTCTTATTTGGTATTCATTTAAAATCGAGCTGATATGCAAACTGATTTAGCATTCTATTCTAAAAATAGCTGCAAGGACTGTGTGTAATAATAAATTCGATTTATTCGCATTTAAATAAACAAATATTTTGTATATATTGTAGTTCATTAACATTTACCTAAATGGTATACAAGCTAAATCACTAAGAGCTGCTCTTGATTCTCTAATTAATCGAACATTTAATTTATTAGGCGTTATTGCCTTTTTAACGAAACTTACTTTAGAGCATGAGAACTTGAAGCGGTTGCGCATGATTTTCAATAATCGTATTCAATGACTTGGCAAATTAAAAACAGCTAAAAAGCTCGCAATTAATCAAAAACTGTATTTGCTTTAGAATAAATGCCGCTGCTTAAGTCTTTGGCTTATGTAATCAAAAACAAAAAGAAATATATATATTTTTTATGCATAACTAATAATGTCGTTCTTACTTCATCTCTTTATAGGGGCAGTGATCTCAGCGATGTGAACATAATCAAACGCATGCGTGGTGTTGAAGTCTTGGCGCTTAGGTAAGTTCCCAGTCAATTTTCTCCTGTTTGGGGCTTGCTATAGATTAGACAAGCGTTACGCTCATTTCCTGCGTTTGTCTTTTTGATTGATTCCAAATTCAATTAACCGCTTGCGGCGCTAAGCAAATCTGCTCAAATGAGAAACAAAATAAGTGAGCGATAGAGAGCGAGAATGAAATAGATGGGGGATATAAGTACCTATCCGTAAGATACTTGTGCTCGAAATGATGTCATTCGAGCACAGCGAGAGGCAGCCGCATCATCATCATCATCATCATCAGCAGCAAGCAAGCGCAAAAACTTTGGCACGCTCAAGCGCGTAATTAATGCAAAAAGCAGCAACAACAACAACAACAGTAAGCTTCACAAAAGTTGTGGGAGCACCGAAATTGGCAACAACGACTTGGCGTTTTGTAGGTTTCTCTAGCTTTTGCGTCCGGCAGAAACTGCCCAGCAGTGTTAGAGCGTGGGCTGCCGCAAGCTGCGTAGGCGTAGCGCACTTGCCGCACAAAGATACAAGATGAGAGATACTACAAGATACAAGATACAGGCTACAATACCAGCATGCTGTCGTACTTGCAGATACTTACTTGGTATGGCTGCTTGCTGGTAGGTGATGATTATGTGCCGCATGTATCTGTTGTGAGTTGTTGTTGCTGCATTCGTCGCGTTGCCTTTTATGGCGAAAAATCATTGTTTTGACTGTCAAGGTCGTTTCGATCGATTTGCAAGCCAAGACTGTCATGTCATCTGGGCAACATATTGCACGACTCGTGACTGTGAATACAAGTTTTTCTTTTTGCTTTTAATCACTTTATTGTGCGCCTCGAAAAGGAAGGCTTTGCGAACAAACTGCTGGCTAACAGATGGTTTTTTGATTCAATTTTATTCTTCGCTCGAAGGGAAATTCTTCGATTTTCTTAATTAATTTGACATATTTTTTTGTAGATACTTTTCGGACCCCCCTTGTAAGCAGATGTCATAATGTCAGCGCTTTCTTATCAGTCACTGCGGCTACTCAATTAAAGCATTAACATTATCAGCTTATAGATAAAGCTAGTCGACCAAGTGGAGCAATAACATTCACTTTCATAATTTGCATTTAACAAGCAAACCCTTTTTGTTTCAAACCACTGAGCAGCCTTTGCACAAACTCTTCTTTTTTGCGCTTGCCATTTATGGCTGGCAAAGCGAGTTTTGCCATGCTCGATGCGAGGGGGGGGGGGGATTGTTGTGCTAGGCAATGGCAGGCGTAGGTCGTCTCGTCTGGCCATAAATCAGTTCATGTGCCCACTCAACACAGGCACAGCTCGTCTTGGGTCTAGTTTGTAGTGCGAGTATTACTCATGCGCCCCGTTGGCTGCGCTGGCATGCTTGGATAATTTTGTAAGAGAGCGAGAAAAGGAATTGGTATTGATTTGCATTGCGTGCCGCATTTCATTATTATGATTTCCTTTCAGAGTGCTACTTGAGAACCAAGTGGCAACCTTGAAAGACATTTGGATGATGATGTCGCGCTCTAACTATGCATATTAGCTGCCGATGAGCAGATAGTTTACGCTTACCTTTGCGTATCTTGTGCCAGTTTCTATGCCACTATAAATAGTTGTCGTCACCAAATCACCAAATGTTGCCGTGGCAATGCACCCTTGTGCCATTTACGATCGGAATACGTTTCAGCTATGTTTAGACATAAGTATCTCTTTCCTTCCTCACGACAAGGTTTATTTTTACACATCTTCACGCTTTTTTTTATCTTATCGTCGAGCATGGCGCAATTGAAAGTAATCAAAGCACGCGCCATCAACTGCCAAATTGGCAATTTACTCGCAAATTAGCGAACGAGGTGCAAACCTGACCTAGACGATGCGATGAAAGATGCGCTTAATATGTTTGTCTGGTCAGCGCTTAACATGCCAAGTTGTTGTCAGCTTGTTTCCTAACGGTAGGCATGAGGAATGCCCCTCTCTACAACAAGAGTGAAAGAGGGAGATGGCGAGAGGAAGCGGGAAAGAAAGTTGCCTCCACACAATGTTAATGACCTCGTGCAGCAGCCGAGAAACACGCTGCCAAATGCTTCTTTTGTATCTTTTGTGTGGTCGCGCCGCCCTGGCATAACTTTAAAATGATTCATGGCACTTAAGCGGGGCGTCTTTGTCACTTAATATGGTAATACACTCGAAGAAAACGAGTCCTAAATGCTGAGCATTGGGGTCACAGCTCTGTCAGTAATGAGCAAGACAAGAAAACTATCTGGCAAGCGAGGCATATAAAATACTCTACAGAGGGAAATGAAATGACTAATTTGGGGCAAGAATTCTGTACTAATCTTCGACACTTTAGTTGGAAATTTATGTGGAGATTTGATAGTGAAGTTCAACAGTTTAAGAGACTCAAGTCAAAAGGTTGAACACGGTCAGCGTGCGTAGAGCAATATTATGTGTATCAAGCTAGCTTGAAAGGTTAGAGAGTAGTGCGCTTCGAAATGCACACAGACGAGCGAACGTGACTTTAATGATTGAGAACACCGTTCTAATAAAATATGTAAACCAAATGATGGCATGCAAAGTATCTGTAGGTCAAACCTTAAATATATGTCTAACTAAATTTTGTATTTCGCTTGCAGCGTGAACAAGATCAGCACTCTGGCGCCATTTGAAGACTGCCTGAAACTACAGGAGCTGTATTTACGCAAAAATAATATACAAAATCTGAATGAAATTACCTATCTGCAGAATCTACCAGCACTCAAGTATCTGTGGCTTGAGGAGAATCCCTGCTGCGATCGTGCGGGACCAAAGTAAGTGCGAGCGTTGCTTTGGCGGCACCTACAGAAAGAAGCCACATTTAACACTCCGCATTGTTGCGTTTCTTTGTGGTGCAGGTATCGCTCGATTGTGTTGCGCGCATTGCCCAACCTCAAGAAACTGGATAATGTGGAGGTCACTCAGGAGGAGCTCGAAGAGGCAATGCGCAGTAGCACCATCGAAATGCCTGCAGACGATGATGTCTATGAGGACGCCTATGAGGCGCGACAACAGCAGCAGCAGCAGCAACAGCAGCAGCAGCAGCAGCAACACCATCAACAACAGCAGCAGCAGCAGCAACGCGTCTCGCCGCAGCTGCATTCACCGCAACAGCACATGCAACACTCACCGCAACAGGCAACACAACACTCACCGCAGCAACACCAGCAGCAACAGCGACGCAGCTCGAGTCCCATGAAAGAGGTAACTAAATCCCTTTGCCGTACTCCCCTCCTCCCCCCCCCAACCAAACTGACTGCCACAAGTTGCCACAGAAATTCGCTCCATAGTTAACGACACTAATTGCGTCTCACATTTTAACAACTATTCGTTTTGTTTTTCGTCAATTTCAATTATTAACAAGCCGCCACAATTAGCAAGTCCGCTTGCCAATAACTTGGATGGAGGCGTAACCAATAATATCACCGACTCATACAGTAATCAAGTGCAAAACTCAATGCCCCCGACACCCACAAAGGTAAACGAACCAGGTCAAAACGAGGTGAATACTCGCCTGATTTGTTTAATGTTCAACCTCGGACCCTAATTGAGTTCCCCTGCCAGTCGACAGGGTGTCTGGGGAATAACCGATAATACAATTTGGGCTTGAATTGTGCGGTCAAATATATTATTAACTGAGTAGGTCAGCAGAATTACAGTTTAATGTGGGGAGATTCCAGAAGAACGCCGTTGAGATACGCATAGTTTTATCTTTTTAGTTTATGGGGCTAATATCATAATAATTATCACTAGAGCAGTATACAAATAAACATAATCACAAAATGGTTATTGAATATCTCATACCCTCTCTGAAAAGTTCTGTTTCTCGGCAATAAAAATCAATAATAATTTTGTTCACCGAAAATTGAGTAGACAATTTAGTTGGGCATTATGAGTATTAGAGTATATTGTCATTGAACTAGGCTGATAAATAGTATATGCTTGATGGAATATAAAAGATTACTAATTAAATTTGATATGGAAGTTAAGTATTAGATACTTAATAAATTTATTATGAGCTCATGCCTTAGGAAATATTCCAATTTGTGGTCTGAAAAGTGTTAAAAATCCATGGGTGATAATTAGTCAACAGCTTAGATAATTAGTGTAGGTCTTATGGACTCCCGTTTGTCGTTCGACTGAAGCGTTATCCTTTCAGTTAATGTTGAGGCAAACACCTTGAGGTCGTTTACCGAATGTCGTGACCACACCAACAAATTCCAACACTAACACATTTATTTTGTTTGTTGTTTTTGGCTTGTCAAATCGCTATGCTATCTCCCCAGGAACCCGCGCACCCGCCATCGCCCAAATATAACACCATTACTAAAGAGCAACGCACTTCCTTTCATCAATATGATGTAAGTTGCCCCCCTTGTGAACTAAACGCGGCCAAACGAAAATTACCATTTTTATTACGAACTGTTGAGCTGCTTGAATTCTCTCTTGTTGAGCCTAGACAATGTATAGCTAGTTGGTCTTCTTGTTATTTTTATTTATTATTATTTTATTCTATTCTCTACTTTTTTTGGGCGTGGAGACGTGCACACGTCACACTCGGGGCGCACTCTCACTAACCCTTGCACCCTTTGCTGCCCCCTCGTTGGGCGCCGTGTTACGCGTGAACGAGTCACGCGATGTGGCACTGGCATGGTTAAGGTTTTTTTTTCTATTCGTTGTATCTCGCAGCTCGCCGCTTGGCCCATTGTCAGTCAACGGAGAGGGCTTTGCTTTTTTCTGGGTTAAGTCGCGCCGCCAAACAGCATTTGACTTTGAGCCGAGAGCGAGAGAGAGAATCATAATTGCCACGGCGTAGAATCCGAGAAAAGACTGAAACTGATTAAATGGGTCACTTCTGAAAACCAGAAAAACAGAGAAAGACACAGCAAAACATAGACCAGAAAAGGGGTTAGGCTATGTCCGTAGAATCGTGAACATTTTTGGGACTGTAGCTCAACATTTCGTAAAATGAATGATAGTGATGCAGACATTGGCCTGGTAGCATTTAACAACTGTCGACTAACAACTTCTTTGTGCTCCCAACTAAACTGCACCACACTAAAAACAACAACAACCACTTCTATTACTACTACTACTACTACTACGACTTGGTGTAGCACTCACCGGGCTCCGATCAGGAGAGCCCGCATGTTGGTTACCGGGAGGTGCGTCCAACGCCTCTGCCGCCCAGCATATCCACACACTCGATGAAGGTAAGCATCGCCACAGTTTCGAACAGTCGCCGGGACTTGCAAATGGTGATCGCCTTTTGATTATGGTATTCCTATTCTCTTTCTTTTATACATTCGACTGCAGGAATACTATCAGTCGGATCGCCAACCATATCCATCGCATTACCGCCACAGTCAAACCGACCTGACCGAGTGGGAGGAGCATCAGCAGCACCAGACGCCGCAGGTGCACCACAATCCCTACGGCAGCCAGATGCAGTTGCATTATCAGCAGCAGCGACGCAGCGCGGGTCCCGAGACCGGGGAGCGCTACGGCTATAGGAACGGCAGTGCGCGGGAGAACGGCGGCGAGTGGGAGGAGGAGCGACCCCGATCCAGGTAACGCGACGCACCTCGCCCACAATCTTATCAATCAAGACCTAACCTATTTGCAATCAATATTGTTTGTCTTCGAGCAGCAGACGCCCCGATGGTCGTTACAGCGATTCCGTGAGCAATGTGTCGGCCAATGTGTTGAGTCACTTCTCAGGCTGTCATCGGAGACCTGTTAATCGGGTGTGTAATCTCTCAGTGACCTGATTCACTTCAGAGCAGCTTAATCTATAGATTAGTAAATTGTATTTACTTACAATTATTTGTATATTTTATAAAATTTCGTTGTGTTGTATATAATAATGTCTATGCTTATTGATTTATTATGTAGATTTAACATTCTGAATTCTACTTATAACTTTTTCTTACTTTTGTATATTTGTAATCCACAGAACTCCAATTTATTGTCGGCCACTTTGTGTCTCGTGAAGGAGCTGGACTATGGAAGTCTGGAGGTGCTGGAGCACGCTGTGCGCTGTCGCATCGATGAGATGGCGGGAGAATGATGAAGACGTCTATCTAATCGTATGTCGATTAGCTGATTTTCTCAATATGCCTGAAAGGCAATCGAATGAAGACCATAAAAAACCAACAAAAAGAAGAAAGACAAATTAACAAATTTTGGGATGCTACAAAATAAAAACAAAAAGAGAACGTTAACGTTAACTAAACGAAACAACAAATACTTAAACTTATACTTGCCAATTGTAACTGTAACTTAAATTTTATAAGTAACAAATTTTGCTAACTGAATAGTGGGGAAAGATATTATGACAATTGTAACATACTATATAAAGTAAACTAAACTCAAATCAACTCAACTCAACTCATACGCTATCTCGATGTCTGGCAAAGCAATGATATGCAAATGATATGTTCGTTATCCTAGCGTATTTATTTCGGTTTATCTTTTGTTTTTCAATGCAATCCTTAAAGCGAAAGCAAATATCAAAAATACATATGTAAAACGCGCCACACTAGCCTTATTTTGTACTTAACAAGAAGAGACACACACACACACACACACAAGCACTTACACGTCTTAGGCGTCAAGCACAATACTTGAATCTTCCTTGTTTAATGCAAATTAGTTAAAATGTTTAACTCAAGAATATTTTGCGGCGTTGGAGTAAAATACTGCAGTTGCCGCACGCGTTTTTGTTAAATAATTTTACACAAACTATTAAATGCTAATATCTTAATTTTTATACTATAATGTAAACACGTCCAGTTTAAGTATATTTTCTTTTATAAAATGCGTACGAAAATATCGAAAAAAATAAATATATTAACAAATGGTATGAACAAAATGTTTATTTAAATTCTAATGATGGCGCGCAATTCGCAATATGCTGTTAACTCTGATAAAGCTTTTGCCTGTCTGGAGCTTTAATGTAAACTGCTTAACTGGTTTGCTCTACAAGTACTGCTTGCAAAGTTACTCGGTTTGGCTGTTAACTGCTTGCTACGTGGTGGGTGATTGTTAAGCAGTCGAATATCGTAAATCGTATTGAAGCTGTTGCTTTATTTCGTTTCCAAACGTATGCTGTTGTTAAAGCATGCTTATACTACTGTAATATGAAATATAAAAGACATTGACCTCGAAGTGCAGTCGATGGCACAGTATCGTAATAACACCATTGAATAACGAAAAGTTATGAAGGTATTAATATATTCAAGCATTTCCTTCATAACTTTTATGCCTTTCTCCAAGTACTCTACAAACCAACAGTGTATGCAAATAAAACACAATATTTTAGAGGGGCTTTACAACATTTAACACATAATATATTTTGACTTTTATGTAGGGGTTTGCTCTGTATTATGGATATTAATATGAAATTGTCTTTAAATTTCTTTTGCGGCTGTTCTGCAGAGATTTGCATGGATTTTCGTCTACCCTATTTCTATTTAAGCTTGTTATTAAGTGTTATTTATTTTTCAGCTAATTTTTAATTGTTATTGTTTTTTTTGGTTTTTGTTTTTCTTGTTAGTATTCTCCGTTGTTGCTGATGTTACACTTCTTTGTGACATCAATTCAATGCCAGTTACAATTAAACCAAAGATTTCATTTAAATATTCTTCTGTTTTGTTTTGTTGTAATTGATGATGATGTTGTTAAAGTTCTTCACTATAGTTATTATAGTGTTTCGAAATTTGTTTTTTGAGCGATTTAAGACTCTTTCGGCCGCTGTATTCATGGCAGAAACGCAACGCCTAACACATATACATATACATAAATGTAAAGTGCATTATTAATATATATATATATTATAATTTGTATATATGTATGTATATATACTAGAATATAATGTATGTGGATAATGTTCAAACATGCTACACATTGATATATTGAAGCCGCAATAAATGGTAAATAAATGTGCTCTGAAATCGATATTAAACTTTGCTCCTTTTTTTTTTCTTTTCCATAATCTTTTTGTAACTAATTGTGCAATTACAAACATTTATAGAGTGCCAGATTATGAATATTGTTTTATTTTGTGTTTTGCTTTTCTTCTAACATTTATATATAGATGTAATTTTCTTCAGTGTAGCCAAACTTTACACACACAAAACACATTCCTTGCACATGCAATGGAAATGCATTTGTGTTTTTCTCCTCCAAAATTGTTTGTTTATATTTAATTATTGTCTGTCACAGCGTCGCGTTTGACACAACAACGTGTGCTAGCCTTTAAATATATGGAAATCATAATTTGTTAGTGTTTTTTTTTGTGTTTTTGTATACTATGTTTAAGCTCTTAAGAAACTAATTGCAAGAGATGTTGGTTTCGCAATTGACGCATGTCTTCCAAAATGCTTGTTGTTGTTTGCTGAAATGCGAAAAAATGTCTTCCAAACACTTTTTAGCATATACTATATATATTTATAGTATTATTCTATATAGGTATTATGTATATATATAAATATTCTGTATGTATAGTTATGCACATTGAGATATTTGCAGTAAATACACTTATTTAATTAATGTCTTCGTCGAAAAACGTTGTCAGTTTCTCTTTTCTGTTCAATGAGCCTCTGATTTGCAATCGCAACTCATTTTATTATTTTGTATAGACCAATTTAGCTATATATATTTAGTCATATATATATATATATATAATTGTTAATGTTTTAATAACCAACACTAAACTCTTGGTTAACATTTATAATTGTGACACGTAATTGATGCTGATTTTGCTGATAATATTATAATTATTATTTTGCTTGTTTAAAAATATAAGTGAAAACGTTTAATCAATTTTTCCTTCTGCCTTTGTAAAATTGATATGCTGATTCCATTAATTAAACAAAAGTGATAGTTTTTATAATAGTAGTATGTAAATAATTGTATTCACGACGATATGTTGTGTATTTTTGATATTAATTGGTTGTGATTTCTAAGCATTATGATCTTCTCCTCCTGTTTAGCTCCTACAACTAATCCTTAGGTTTGGTTTTGTGCTCACAACGCATCTAACAATGGGATCTACGAAGGATCCGCGAAAGATGCTAATGCTGCACTGGAAGCCCTTTTGTGATTTTGCTGTTTTCTTTCGCTTACGAGCTGAGAATGTGATTTTGACTTTTGTTTTGTTTTGTTGTGTTGTGTAGATTCGCTTGTTGTTATTATTAGGTTTTCATCTTAGTTACAATTAGTATTTGTTACCATCTCTTTTAATTGAAATTAATTATAAATTAATTGATTCGCATAGGGAATTTTGTTTGTGTTTTTGTTTTGTTTTTTTTTACTCATGGCGATTCGTTTTGCGGAGCCGCGCATTCATATATCATCATTTATATATTTATATAGATTTACTTTTGTGCTTATTTCGCATTTATACAATACAATTCAACTAAACTTTCGCAATTAACAACAGTGAATATAAAGACAACACTAGCATTTAACACAAATCGAAATTGTCGCAGAGTGCGACACCAAATTAAATTCTTTTTTTTTTTTTTGCATTTTTTAGATATAGATCTCGGTTTGTTTTTTGAGTGTACAACAAAAAAGAAACGAAATATTATATAGTTGCGATCTATGCACCTTCAACCCGAGCCTGGCTGGGCTCAGGTGAAAAACGGCGATAGATCACAGTTGCACAAAGACCCGCCATCGCCAGTCTTGCAGAGTGCCTTGCACATTTCGTCCCAGTCCGGCGTATCTGCAGCACTTGCCCCAACCTCAACCTCAACCTCAGTCTTGGCTGCCAGCTGCACTGTTAGCTGCACTTCGTTCGCGCCAGCTCCGGAACCATGTGAAGCCACATTCTGCACTGCACTGACCTTCTTCTCATCTCCATCCGTAACACTCAACAACTGACATGGACTGCAACCGTGCAACGTGCGACGGCGTTGGTGGCAGAAACTCGAGCAGAGTCTGTCGCCATACGACTTTAGCGTCTCAACTCCTTTGCACTCAGAACCTACAAAAAGAGATTATGAAAACTCAAGTAAATTATTAAGTGAATAAATTGTGTACTAAAACTACTTATAGAGCATGTATGGTTAGACATAATTGCCTCAACTTAAATTACTAAAATAATGTTTTTATTAACAATAATACCTGAAGATCATCATGTAATAGTACAACGAAATAACTAATTTGCATGTTCATAGATAGATCAAAAGGTACAATAAAAATTTTGTAGAATGTAGATTACGTAATTTATTAAAATATATATAACACTGCTATAAAAACAATTGTAGAGCTTTTTAAATGCTATTTAATATTCAAATTAAGAGTATACGTAAAAATGCATAATTTTAGATGAAATTTACATTTAAATCAAATGAAATTGGTGTTAGCTAATTTGAGACAATCAAATAATTTAGTGTTCAAATGCTAACATTAGAGTAAAGTGCCGCAATTCTTAACTTTATTTGAGTAAAAATTAAGTCGGAGTAAATGTGTTCTGTCCACAAAGTGTCAACATTTGAGTCACTTACCATTTTGTGGTCCAGTCAGTTGCTCGCATTTAGCCAAATCGAAAACTGTGTTCAGGATCTTCACCATTCCCACGCCAGACTTTGGGCAGTAATTCGCACATGGCGTTACGCCGAGGCCAGCTCTAAAGTTGCCAAAAACAGAGTGAAAATAACAAACAACGCATTAGCACTTGAAGTTGAAACAAATAAAGTCACAATTGCCGACATATTTTGACCACATTTCTGCCCGCTAAGGTCGATTAGTTATCTGGCATTTTGGGCAGCACTCGAAATACCAATGCGAGGTCTACTCATATCACTCAACACACATTTCACTCTTCAAGGCATACAATTTTTGATGTGCTCGAGTTGATTTTGACTAATTTGTCACTCATTGTGACAGCCATTCGCGGATGCTTATCACAAATTTGAAACTGAAACTCACACACACTGAGTTGGAGATTAGATTTGGGTTTGCCCCAATACCAGGCTGATGGCAAATTGGGCAAAGTTGAAGTTGACTTACCCGCAGAGCTCTTTACACACCAAACTCCAATCCTGAACTACGCTGACGGACGTCAGAGTTGACGCTAACGACGGCCTGTGCCTCAGCTCGTCTTCAAGGCTCTGCTGTGCTGCTTGCAGCGCAATTGTAGCATCCCCCAATGCCTGCAGCAGACGTGGATGCTGTGACGTCACGGCGCCCAGCGACTGCGCACACCACACAACGGCAACAGCCAATAGCAGTCGGAACATGCTGCTCTATGCGACCAGCTAGAACGAGAGGGCAAATCTCACATAAGCTGCGCTCGCTGTATGTAAAGTGTCCGGCTGGAAGGGGAGGCCAACATGGCCGTGTTACATGTGGTATGCGTAATGTGATTCTAGTAGCTGCTAGGTGGTAGGTGTTGTGGGATGATCGGGGCTGGCTGGGTGGTAGGTGCAGCTCGGCGCTGCACAATGGAAGCAATTGTGCTCGAAATGCAATTATCGCGCGCCTGAAAGTAGGCAACAAATACACGGCATTGCATTGAGTCCTTTGTTTGCCATTTGCTTGCCGCTTGATTTGTCAATTTCAAAAGGGCTTTACGCCTTTGTGATGCCCCGGCGAAGCCCAGATCTAGGCTCCCCGAATTGCGTTTGGGAGCTGCCAAAAGTATCGATTTTTTCGCATTTCCTGACACCATCATCCTGTGTGGCAAGTTCATCTTTTCCTTTTGGCTTTTTGGCAAATACTCCGCTTAGGCGTGCGCCCGTTGCGTCTGCCGCAGTTCGAAGTTGCCAGCGAGCGCAGACACATCCGTATAAACTCTATATTCCCCTGGAGACTATATATGTGTACCATATACTGACGTGTTTTTATACGGACTTAAACGCGGCAGCTGCGTCCGCTTTTTAATTAACTTTAGCAATTTGTTATTTGCGTCGTGTTGTTTCTACTTTTGTTTTTAATCTCAATTTACCTCGTTGTCGGTGTTGCCGAAGGCACCTAACTCAAAAGATTTAAATATTTTCGCCTATCTGGGTTACAGAGCCTATCTGCGCTACGTGCAAACACAGCCAGGTAAATATTCGCTTTAATTACACAAGTCCTTGGCCGAAGCCTTTGTGGCAAGTCAGCGAAACACTTTCAGGGCTGGCCACAAGGTTGCAGCTGGAGCTGAGGCTATTGCCAAAATGCTTACTTTTGATAATAGTCATAAGATATCGATGAAATATTTCATTTACATTTAGCTGCATATATTCACAGATTAATTCATTGAAATACCTTTCTATAAAAATATCTATAAAATGAATTTCGTGACTGATGGCGAACGAATTGCACACATTTATAACATTTTGCTGCATTAAATTCTAAGCACAATGCTTCCAAAACCAAATTTATTACTCAAGTCTCAATACCAGAAGCGAACTCGGTTTAGTTAATGACTTTTTCTGAAGGCAATCAAGAAGAATTGACAGCCATTTAGTATTGAGTTTTCTCTCTTTCATACTTACATCTCACTCGATAGACATAAAATTGATATACAATTTAATATAATTCACACACATTTAATTTAGAATAAATCACTTTTGTGCTTCACACCTCAGTGCTCAAAACAGAACTAAATTCTTTGCGAAATTCGCGCTTGTTTTAAAAGGTTCGCAAAGCAAAACAATACTCAGCCAACTGAATGGGTCACAAGATCTGAAGCAAAAGCACAAATATTTTGTATATAAACACACTCATAATAAAGCGTTATCACTTCAGTGGCTGGCAAGTGGCATTATTTTAGTTGGCATATGCCTGCCCTATTGTGTTGCCTTTAATCAGAGATAACTGGAGTTAACCAGGAGCACCTAATTATAATTGGGAGCATTTTAGCTGTGCTTCGATAAGCTACAACCTGTCAGTTATACGACTAGATAACAATTGTTGGTCGTTCAATATAGTAAGTACGCATAATAAACAATAGCAGGCACTAAAGTATGGCCAACAGTTAAGGCTATAAAAGGCTATAAATTCGGGGATCGACGTAAGTGAAACTAATAGAAATTGAAGTTGCACTTCTCTCTGACAACTCTAGGAGCATGCTTAAGAGATTTTTTTCTAAACTATATAAGGGGCGTGAACTTATAATTAAAGAGAGCAGCGTGGAAATCAAATTTATTAAACTTAATTGCGAATTTTGTCTTTCTATATTTAAATATGTATTAACATTGCATTATTTGTTCTAATTGATAGAAAAGTCGTTCTCATATGTTTCTTCAGAATGCATTTTATTTTACTGAAGTTTTCTTAATACATTTTTTAGTTACATTTCAATAAAAAGTTAAGTTGTTATCTAGTGAATCTATGAGCGTATCTCAAACCATTCAATTTATATTTATACTTCTTCAAGCACTCAAGATCAAATTATACCCCAACGATTTGCATTTCAATTACTATTTTCGAAATTACCTAAACAAAACAATGGTGATAAGCCCGAGTTGATGGGCAGCGAAACATTAAGACAACATAAAAGTGAATTTAAAGTTGATGCTGAAATTCAATTAAAGAAGAGCACAAGATAAACAAATCTAGGCGTTGTACGACGACACAAGTACATTAAGACCCAGGCACTTGAAGGTTGTCAAAAGTTTTGTGGGCCACAAGCGATGCCTGCATGTCGAGAGATAAGCGAACCCAAGTTAAACGATACTTTTTGCTTGCCAACTTGGCTAAAAGTGTTGCTAGTTTCGCCAGCTGCACCTTTTCATTTGTGTTCTTTTTATTTTTTGCGCAGTTGCGACTGGCTGCGTTTGTTCAGCTATCAATGTTACATAAGACTCGAGTTGTGAGTTGAGCGAGCAGCGCTGAAAACTGTGCTATGGAAATCATTCAATTGCGAGTAACGCAATTGAACAGGCTGGGGGGAGGGGGGAACCCTACTGGCGGCCATGTTGCGAAACACAGCTCCTTGTGTGTGTGTGTAGGTGTTTCCCTGTTCCTTTTTTTTCGGGGCTTTTTGCTGTGACCTAAATTTGCGAGTGCCTCGGAAAATCCATAAATTGCGCTGTAGCCTTTGGCACATATGTTCATGGTATGTGTTTCTATATATAGCATATGCTGGTCTATTATTTACTTTTTGTTGCTTCAAGGTTCTTGCTTCATTTTCCAGCGCAAATTACGCTTTCCTCTTTGGAGGGCAATAAAAAACTTTTGGCATTGTAAACGTCAAAAACAGTTGCAAAATTAGTTTGTTAATTAGCTTTTCATTCTGCCACATCACATGGCAAAAACAGACAAAGTGCTCGCCAGAGCATCACATCGAGCAAAAAAGAGAGTAATAGCAACAGCAAATAAGGCATGTCACTTAAATTTGTTGAAAAAACATTCAACACTTTTTGTCGAGCAGCCAAACAGGGGACAAAGTGCTCCCCATTCCTGCAGCTCGTTGTGGGTCGAAGCCTGCGCAATGGCGGCGCACTCGGAATGTGTATCTGTTGGATACGCTGACGCCCCATTTGTTGTGGCTCCGCCCCCATGTACAAGGAGCCAAGATGGTTGCCAGCAATGGCAGTGACGTCATCGTTTGGCGCCCAAAATCGGGCATCTGCATATATACGAGAGACGTGTCCATACATAAGGACAGCGAAATGCCGATGCTGTTGTTGAAGGTTATGCAATTCTATATGTGTGTGTGGGTGTGTAGGTGGCCAGCCATTTTGTGCGTGGCGTAGGCATCGTAGGCAACCCAAGCGGATGCTGCTGCTCAGAGCTCCGCAGATCGTCAGCGAGTGTAGCTGCTTTTTGCCAGCCAGCCCAGCCCGACTCACAAACGTATCCAACTATCTATCGCCAGCAGTCACAGCTTACAGTTTACAGTTCACAGTTCACAGTTGACAGTTAGCCAAGTGGTTCCGTCCCGTTCGGTTCAGTTACAGTTGAAGTTACAGTTCGAGACGCGTGTGTACAAACGAAGTTTTGTAAGTCTGTAGTTTGCTCTCACCCTCCGCTCAGTCGCACATCCAATTGCATTCTAGTTACTCGTACATGCCACTGAGATCAAACCCAAGCGTACCAGCTAACTAACTGAGTAGTTAGTCAATTAACTGAATTCATTCTCGCACGCTCGTTCGCCAAACTTCAAACGTCATTTAGTTTATTTGTTCTTCTTGTTGTTGATTACTACTACTACTACTACTACTTCTACAACTATCGCACACATTTCGCATTCGCACACGTTATTACGTATACGCAGCCAAAGTGAATTATCTAAAGCAATACATCGACGATATCCGCAGGATAATCGGTAAGATATCCGCCACACACCACATCATCCGAGCTCTATCTCCCTATCTTGCTCTCTATTACAATCGCATTTCGAAGGTGTTTGTTATATAAGTTGAGTTCGCTTCGCTCAGGTTTAAGGTTTTTCGCATTACGCCAGCAGCTGTCGCGCTGCCTGCCCCACTCCCACTCCCACTCCCTCACCTCACAACCTCCTCCTGCTATCCCGCAGCTATATACACATACATATACATCCTGCAGACTGTGGAAATTAGCTTAACACTCACTGCGCAAATGCAGATGGCGTCCAGCTCTATATACACCCCACACTCCAACAACACCCAACACCCAACACCTCCTTGATTTGAGTATATGAAATCAGTGCTCGAGTGTATATATGCATAGCCCAGCCAGCCCAGGTCTATGTGAGAGGAAGGAAGCTTGCGACACCCACGCACTCATACACCAATTTTGTCCTTCAGTTGTCCTTGTGCCCAGCTGAATAGTTATGTATCTTGTATCTCTGGCTCTGTTTATTTACCCAATCGCTGCACTTTCCCACTGCTTTTCCCCCATTCGCCCCTTGGCCTTGCTTTCGATTATGTAATTGCAAGTGTAGACAATCATTTTCAGTTGTAGATTGTGTAACACTTTGCTTGCAATTGCAGCTGCAATTGCAATTGCATAACATTCGCTCATCCGCATCATTGCCCACTTTTTGCATTCGACATTGACATTTTGAGCGCATTAATCTTCATTGTTTTCCCTCAACTATTTCTCATATTCTTGCAGAGGAGAAAATGTCGCTTAATCCGAACGGGTATAAACTCTCCGACAGGACGGGCAAACTAACGGCATATGGTGAGTACAACAAGAGATTATAAAATTAAAGGACAAACTATTTCCATCAATCTTGAATATGATACAAATTTATTACTTGTACAACTATCCTAACTTAAACGATTCTCAAATTAGAAGATTATGTATCTATCTTGAATATGATACACATTTATTACTTGTACAACTATCCTAACTTAAAATTTTATTACATGATTAAGTATTTCTATCAATCTTGAATATGATAAAAGTGTATTACTTGAACAACTATCCCAACTTAAAAGGTTCTCAATTTATCAATCTGCAAAACAAATATGATAACAATTGCTGATGATACTTGGCAACTCAAACATCGATTTGCCTTATTCAATCAAGTATTCTTGATATCAAGTATTCTTGATTACAAAACCGTAAAAGCTGTAATAAGAAAACCAATTTCATAGAATTTCAAAAACATTTCATACAGAGAGTTTGCGATCATAAATGTAATACATACAGCACTTAAGAATTGAAAGTAATTCCGAAAATATTACTAACTAAATCAAATGAATTAAATAGTGACTACTATATATTTAAATTTTGAATAATTTTCATTGGTTAAACACAAAAAAAGTTGGACCAACTTATGTTATATTTAAATGATTCCTTGCTGAAACTAGTACTACCACACTATATCATATTTTAATACAGTTTAATTTACTTCGTAATATATATGTAACGTATGCGCATTTAATCTTCATTCGAGACTAATCATTAGCGCCTAAGCTGTGGTATGCTTATCATGATAAGGGAAAACTTATTACTTAAACAATTGCGAGCACAATTCCTTCACATTCAAGAGCGCCAGCAAAGTCTGCCTATGTTATTTATTTGTCCAGTCAATAATAAATGAGAGTGTTAAACTGACGCTGGCAAACAAAACGCTGCGAAGGACAGCCACAAGGACGCACTGGCAAACACATCGAAGGGCCAGTCGGTAGTCGGCAGTTGAGAGGCTGTCTAGGACATTCGCTGCCAGCTACAGCTCCTGCAGGAGACCTTGATAAATTGCTGCGCCGTTTGGCTTCGTTGGTGCGTGAAACGGGCGAATGCCTTGTAACAGATTTTTTTGGGCCAGCAAACAAACAGACAAACAGTCGCACACACACTGACAGACAGACAGACGGGCAGACGGACAGACGGACAGACAGGGAGACGGATGTGGCGAATGGGCAAAAGTCAAAGGCAACCACCACCATTGGCTTACTTTGCAGAGCAGAGCAGAAGCAGGAGCAGCATAAGGTGCTGCCAGACGCGTGCACGTTATTGAAAGCACAACAAACATAAACCGTTTAGTCACAGGATATTACGCACGCTTACAGCGTGCCAGCGAGAAGGAGACAGCAACAGATACACGCACGCAAGGATCGGGATCGGGGTTGAGGTCCTGCTCTGGCCACGGCTGTGCTTGACATTAAGCGCAGCCCAACATCATGCTCAGCACATTAAATTTTATTTAACTTTGCTCTAAACTTGAGGAATTTCGAAATTGCTACAATTTGTCTGCCTTCTGCTGCTGGTCTCAGTTTCTGCCCCGGGGTAGGAAGTTGCAGTTGCGTCTTATTTGAATTGAAATTCGCCAGGCTTCACTTGATGCCCATTTAATGACAATCATGCGCAACGTTAAGTTTACAATTGATTTAGATGGCGACCAACCAAGCAACTTGGGCTGCCCAGCATTAATTTCACAATAAAGCCAGGCAATTAATAGCTGCAACCGCAGTCGTGGCCCGGGACAAGCCACGCCCGCTGTGAAATAACCTTGCCGCAGCATGGGGCACATCCCAACAGAAGCCAAAGCCACAACTTGCCACGGCATATGGCCATAAGCCATAAAGACGCGTAATGTCCGAGCAGCTCGGTACAATGCCAGCTGTAAATTTTAAGAATCCTTTTAAAAATATGTGCTACAACTTTATGCAAAAGACTGACGATTTTATACCCTCACTAAAGATTCTCATTACTTACATACTTGAAGTGCAAGAATTTTGCATTCACATGGATATATTGATATTGGGAAAAGTATAAGAAAAATACAAAATCTGTCTAGAGATTTTTTCCAAAATATGGAAAATTAATAGACAATAGACATTATAAACTCAATATCTGTAAGCAATGAAGAAAATATAAAAAAATATACATATAAAATATAAAAATTGGAATTTATTATATTTAAATGATAATTTAGTCTAGAGATATTTCCGAAATTTGGAAACAGTAGCAAAATTAATGTCAATTGAATGTTTGCTATTTACAATTATTTTTAAGAAAATTAATAGGAAATCAACAACGTGTAAAAAATAATTCTAACACGAACTGAAAATTGCTTAGAGATTGAATTTACTTTATATTTTCTATTAGGGAAATGGGTAAATTTACGATAGGTATAGGTAAAATCTTTTAATTTATTCAATTTTGTTAAAATGTATATTACTTAATATGTTGAATTTACATCACTTACCTACTTGAAGGATACTCGTGCCACTCAAACTCTCAGCGTTGACTGTTAGGGCATCGCATTGAAATCTGTTTTTTATGGCTTGGCGTCGAGTTTCAATTTCAATGGCAGAGCTGTGCCACAAATCATCGTAACAATAATAATCATATATCACGTTAATGCCAGAAAGTCATTTGCGCTGTCAGCAGCAGCGCACGCTGCTGAATTTTATTCATGCTTCGCGATAAGAAGCGACAGATAGCGTACGGCATAAACATGAATATTATTTTTTATTTTGTGCCTTTTGTGTGCCTCTTTTTTATCGCAGATCTGATGCCAACGACAGTGAGCGCAGGACCCGAGACACGTGAATTCCTGCTCAAAGTCATCGATGTGCTGTTGGACTTTGTGAAGGCAACCAACGATCGGAATGAGAAGGTGCTCGACTTTCATCATCCGGAGGATATGAAGCGCTTGCTCGACTTGGATGTGCCCGACCGCGCGTTGCCGCTGCAGCAGCTGATCGAGGATTGCGCCACAACGCTGAAGTATCAAGTGAAGACGGGTAAGTGCGGGGGGGCACTTGGCTTTCCCAGGGGTGGCTTATCAAGTGTTTACACAGTCAACCAGTTGGCGTTAATCAAATTTGTCTCTGCATAAATTTGCATAACACTAAGCATATGTTTGTCAGGCGGAGAGACTGGCTGAAATTATAGAATACTTTTCAGGGCGCGTGCCCAAACAACTTGCGGTCGCATTAGGGCACAAAGTGTGCAGTCTTGTAGATAAGCACATTAGCTGCAAGGACATCAAGCACTGTCCTTGGAAACTGCCAGCCAGACAACAGGCAACAGACAATGCCAAATGCCAATGCCATTTTATGGCCCATTGAGCTGTGCTCGTCCGCAGGCTTCTTGTTTACACCTTTCAAAAACACACACTCCTTCCCTCCAAAATCTGTAAATCTCATTTGCCATCAATCATAAATCAGATCCCAAAAAATAAAAGGGTTCTCGCTGGCAGCTTTAGCAGCCAAAAGTCATTCGCACGTTTCACTTTTTGCTGCTTGTTTTCTTTATTGGCGCTGAATGTGCGCCTGATTTCATTGAAAATTAATGCAAGGGGTGGTCAGGACAGCGTCAGGACACTGTCAGGAGAGCGCACGTGACCGCAATTGTGTTTGGAGTATCGATAATAAGCACCCCCGGAAGCTGCGGCCTTGTCTAGGAAACTGCGTGAGCTTCCGTCACTTCCCTTTCCCGCCCCCGTTTCTGGGAAAGAAGGAAATTATGGTGCCTTTTGAAAATTTGGTGGCCAAAAATTGAATTAAAAGAAGACTGAAATTGTTGATTACATATCAACGAGTAGCTGCGTAAACGAAGATTTTATTATGGTTCGACTCTTCTACGAGCAGAATTGAATCAATATTGTAGTTGAGCAAGAAAAGCAATTGAAGAAAGCAAACACAATTAAGAATTTTTGCATTGGATAAGAAGGAATTGGTTGTTTTAAGGCAGCATGAAACTTAAGATGGAAAAATAAAAGTATTTTCATAATAAACTATAAACTACAACATTCCCAAGTTAGATAATAGATCGCAACAATTATTAAAATCTCAACTTTTTATTGCATGTCTTAAGTATCTTAATTTCTTCAAATATTTACCTTCTTACTGAACACATTCCTTAGCTGAAAATGTTATCATCAGCCTAAAGAACAAGTTTATCATTTAAGTTCAATAGTCTAGACTTGTCGGTTAGCTAATTTTCAATCTCCAGCCCAAATGTCGCAAAGGATATTGAAAGTTTCGGCAATGGAATTTCCTTTTTAGTAGCAGACGCAACATTTTTGCGTAAACTGGCTTGATATAAATCCCATTTATGATCCATAATCTTACATAATGCGCACCCTGCCCCACGTGCCACGAGGGAAACATGATAGCACGAGCCGAGCAGCGAGGCCAACAGACTTTTTCTGTCTGCCGACGAGTCGACGACTCTATCAAAAGGGGAGCTTTAATCAAAATCCGTTGTTATTTTCTGACTCGCTGCATTCCTGATCCTTTGATGCGAATGAATGACTGACTGCCTGCCCGACGCGACGCTCTAAGGTTGAAACTCTGGGTCGAGGGTGCGTCGTCTTCGTGGCAGCTGCAGCCACATGGGCAAATTGAAATGTTTGAATGCCGACGCTGATACATCCTGTGAGCGTGTGTGTGGGTGGATTTAGCCTTGTGGGCAATGGGATTTTAATCACACGACTTATGGCACTCAAGATGTGAACTGACAGACGCCCAGAGCAACAATGAAGGGTTCGCCAGAGCATTTAGCGAGGGGACTGATGCTGCTCTTGTTTAGTCTGTGGACTGAAAGCATTTTGTGATTTTTCGTGGGATTTTCCATGCCCAGCAAGTCGCAATTAGCTGCAATAAATGAGCAATTTAAGACACGCGCAACAAGAAGATTTCGGCTGCTTACAACGAATCCAGTCTATTGATTTCACTGACCCCCAAAATGTGGCAACAAATGCAGACCCACAACAATGTCTGCCCTTGAACGTATGTACTTCCGGCCCTGCATTGAACGCCACTCGGCCGTGCCACAAACGCCAGAAGGGGGCGGGGGGCCCTAGACTGTTGCTTTTGTTTCAGCTGCGAAATATTTTTAATAAAACAAAAAAGAAAGCTACACAGCTGCCAGGCACATCTGCTGTCAGCTTAAAGGACTCTGCCGGCTGACAGGCAGACAGCCATGGCGAAAGTGGAAAAGCGACAGGCATTTTCGGCTACATTAAGCACACTCACAAATGTTCTCTGCCCACAGGCCATCCGCACTTCTTCAATCAGCTGTCGAACGGCTTGGATCTCATCTCCATGGCGGGCGAGTGGCTGACGGCGACCGCGAATACGAACATGTTCACATACGAGATCGCTCCGGTCTTCATACTCATGGAGAACGTCGTGCTGACCAAGATGCGCGAGATCATTGGCTGGTCGGGCGGCGACTCGATTCTGGCGCCCGGCGGCTCCATTTCCAATCTCTACGCCTTCTTGGCCGCACGCCACAAGATGTTCCCCAACTACAAGGAGCACGGCTCGGTGGGCCTGCCCGGCACTTTGGTCATGTTCACATCGGATCAGTGCCACTACTCGATTAAGTCGTGTGCCGCTGTCTGCGGCCTCGGCACCGATCACTGCATTGTCGTGCCATCCGACGAGCATGGCAAAATGATCACCTCCGAGCTGGAGCGGCTCATTCTGGAGCGCAAGGCCAAGGGCGACATTCCGTTCTTCGTGAACGCCACCGCCGGCACAACGGTGCTGGGCGCCTTCGACGACATCAACACGATTGCGGATATCTGCCAGAAGTACAACTGCTGGATGCACATCGATGTGAGTAGCCACTCGATTGCTAATCCCCCAACTAGTCTACTAACGTATAATTACTCTCTTCCCTCTTCACACGGCAGGCTGCTTGGGGCGGCGGCTTGCTGATGTCGCGAAAGCATCGCCATCCCCGATTGACTGGCGTGGAGCGGTAAGTAAAACTCAAATTTCAATTACCTATATATTTGGGAAACAAGAAAAGATGGATAAATATTTACTTAACAATTTCGATGTTACCATAAACTGCAGTAAAGAAATTAAGTACAATTTAATGCTGCCCGGAATTTCTTTTCATTTTGAAGTAAATTTTCACAATTTCAACTGAAATAATAAATTTAACTATCACTTTATAATTTACAACAAATTCATACGTATATATTTACTTAAGAATTTCGATATTACCATAAGCTGCAATAAAGAAATTAAATAAAATTTAATGCTCCGCGGAATTTCCTATTATTTTGATGCACATTTTAATAGACAATCCAACTGAAATAAAACATTTATCTATCTTTATATTAATTACAACAAATTCATACGTAATTCTAATTATTGTGGTTTGAGTTTCTTTGAGGTGTAGTTTTAAGGCTAGACGAATAATATATGTATATCTATTAATTTCGTATGTTTTAAGTGAAGTGATGTAAACAATGGAATTTGAATAGATTTTATTAGCTTCAAGAAAACACAATTTTCATATGCCATTCAATTTAGAGGTACATAACTTAATTTGCCTTACAAAAAATCTTAAATATTTTTTTAACGAAATGGAAAATTAGCTGAAATTCTTGTGCAACTTGAATTCAATTTAAAATTCAACTTGAGCCAGCCAATCAATATTATCAAGTAAATCTTTAAGCTGTTTGTGCTCTTGTGTCTCACTCTGCAGGAGCGCAGCTCATTCATCATGTTGTTTGGCCCTTTTCAGCCTCTTTTGCCCTCATATGCGGCAGTCAAAACAAAAATTGAAATCTCTTGTTGTGCAAATTCAAATCTAAATGCTCCCAAATGGCCCGCATCGCTCAAAACTGAATGCATTGCCCTTCTGTTGCGCTCTCTCTCGCTCTCTCTTGGCATGGAAACCCTCAGCGACATGTGGGAAAAATCTCAATTTGTCATTCAGTGCCTCCATCAGGTGTTCAGAGCTTATAGGGATTACAAGGCCCAAAGCCGAGTGCATTTTCGTTTACGTAAAAGACAAACAAATGAACAAAGTGGATTTTCAACCCGCACTCCCTGTGCTACCCTTCTTGCCCGTCTGTCTCTCTCTGACTTTCCAGCTGCCACCCTGCCGAAGAGGGCGGTGGGCATTACTTACACAACAATTACGCCAAACAATAGCTGAAGGGCAGACCAAGTTGCAGTGCCAGGAATTTTTAATTTTAAAGTTAAAACGTGTTGAGAGGAAGAGAGTTCTTAAGTGCACTTTACCCCGTCGTCTCTCCCACCCCAAATCCGAGCAGAGCTTAGGCAAATGTCGCCACTGCAGCTGTCGTCGAAGTCGTCGTATTGGCAGCTTGCGGTCAAGGGAATGGCCCATAAACACTTTCAAATTGATGAGGAGTCCATCCATCAAGAGGCCTCGACGACACTTGCTATTCATTCAATTTGAGTGCTGCGGCATGCAAATTGCCGAGGCCCTAATTGAAGAGCTCGGCATCGGGCGCTTTATAAATTAATCATTAGTTGCGCGTGCAGCTGACAAGTTGTGCGGCCTAAGCCGAACTTGATTAATGGCAGTCTAGGAGCTGCTCTTAATTCGCCTGAGCTTGTAGAAAATCCTGAAACAATGCCGCAAACTTAAATGGCACTGGATTGTGGCAAGCGCCACATGCCGCCACTCAAACTGAAGCATGCTTCCAGCCACTCCATAAGCATCATGTTTATAGACACCCACACACGCAGACGCCCGTAGATAACTGTAAATAGCTCCCCCAGGGATGTTTAGCGGCGGCAACGTCTGTCACATCCCTCAGGGCTGCCCGTCGGGGTTGCGCTCGCTTTGAATTCAATTAAAGTGCTGCGGCCTCAAATTGCCACAATTTATGGCACTTGCCTCGCTCTCTCTCTGTTGGCTGTGTCCTTGCCGCCGCGGGGGGTGCGTGCATGAGGCAGCGACACGCGGGGGGTGGCTTAGTGTTAATTGTTTGTAATTTGTAATTGAATGTCATTTAGTATATGTGCGGACGTTTTGATTTGACTCTTTGCAGCGCCGATTCGATCACCTGGAATCCACACAAACTCATGGGAGCGCTGCTCCAGTGCTCGACGATTCACTTCAAGGAGGATGTAAGTAGTCAGCACGTTGACAATCATATATTCAAAGTACTTAAGTACCCTATATCGTTGTAGTATTAGAGCATTTAGTTGCAGCCAGCAATAATATCAGTAGGCTTTAGACTTAAAGAGTTTGGAATATAGAGGTAATCAGTATTGCCGGCTGTCTGTCCGTCCATCACCTTAAACGCCTGTATTTCAGAAACCAACAGACTGGGGAATTTGATATCCATTCTCCACTCTTCAAATGTCGTAGTCAAAACCTGCTGAAAATAAATTATATCAAAAACCAAA
Source organism: Drosophila rubida (assembly GCA_035046165.1). Classification (NCBI taxonomy): domain Eukaryota; kingdom Metazoa; phylum Arthropoda; class Insecta; order Diptera; family Drosophilidae; genus Drosophila; species Drosophila rubida. The sequence goes on along the minus strand of JAWNOF010000021.1, from coordinate 11,921,136 downwards.
TAATCTTTTGGCATACTCACTATCGTTGATAACACATATGTTGTGCAGAGATTTTTATTGCTTCTGCCAGGAATTGCTTTTAATTAAAATTCAAATTTCAAAACAATTGCCTTTAAAGCGACGCCTGAAGTTCACGGGCTTGCAACTTCCCCAACATTCTTGTGCATATCACAATGTTTGTTGTTTATCCAAAGAATTCCAATTGTATTTCGAACAATTCCTTGTTATTTTTCATGCCCAACAACTGGCAGACAGGCAGTCTGCTCTGCTAGTCTGAGGGGTTGTCGCCGCTCGATGGCACAATGAATGAGCACAAAACCTTGCTAGAGAGCCACCCTTCGATTTGGCCTCGCTAGCTACACTTTTTGTGAGTAGTATTAGTATGCTGTGCAATATGTTGCCATCGGTCACAGTTGCGCCTTTTGGCAGTCGGAATTTTAATTAAAATTTCAACTTGACTTATGGGCAAAAAACGCTCTAACTTTCACTATTCTCCACTCCGCGCAGGGTCTGCTCATCAGCTGCAACCAAATGTCCGCCGAGTATCTGTTCATGACCGATAAGCAGTACGACATCAGCTACGATACTGGCGACAAGGTCATCCAGTGCGGTCGCCACAACGACATCTTCAAGCTCTGGCTGCAGTGGCGCGCCAAGGGCACCGAGGGCTTCGAGAAGCAGCAGGATCGATTGATGGAGCTGGTGCAGTACCAGCTGAAGCGCATTCGCGAGCAATCCGATCGCTTCCACTTGATCTTGGAGCCAGAGTGCGTCAACGTCTCCTTCTGGTATGTGCCCAAGCGCTTGCGGGGCGTGCCCCACGACAGCAAGAAGGAGGTGGAGCTCGGCAAGGTAAGTGAAAGAGAGCGAGTTTGAAGTAGAGTTGGATTTTATGGCTGCTGGTCTGCTTGCAGATCTGCCCCATCATCAAGGGCCGCATGATGCAGAAGGGCACACTTATGGTGGGCTACCAGCCGGACGATCGACGACCCAACTTCTTCCGCTCGATCATCTCGTCGGCCGCCGTCACCGAGGAGGATGTGGACTTCATGCTCGATGAGATCCATCGGCTGGGCGACGATTTGTAAGCAGTTCGCTGGCATTATTATTTCTCCAGAGATCAATGTAGCTACTGTTGCGTAGTTCATAGCAACCAAGAAGTATCTTTAAGGTAAAAAGCATATCATAAGAACGCAAATAATGAGAATAACTTCCAACTTATCAAAAGTTCAATGTTGCTGTAAATTTGTTTGAAATGACAACCAACAAAAAAACAAACAAAAAAACTAAAAAAAAAAAAAGAAATTATGAAAAACTGTTAACTAAACGTTACGTTTGATTCCGTTCCTCAGTTAAGTCATTCGTACGCGTCAGGCCAGTGTTGGAAAACTACTTATTAACTATGTACTCACCTACTTATAATCAAAGTGTTAAAAAAAGGCAAGTTGATTTTGCGTTCCACATTCTATGAATTATGCAAAGAAAAATGTTTATTACGACTGTTGCACATTATAAACAAACCAAATATTCTACATATATAGTGAAACCCCATATTAATATCAATATGTATATTTCAAAAATCAAGACAACACAACCACAACTACAAAAACCACCCACGTTCACCACCAGAAGGAAAACGAACCCAAAATTGCGAATAGAAATTAATTTTGGAATGCGAATGCATGTTTTGAGGCTGCTGATTGATGATTGATCAGCTTAACGTGTTGAAAATTATTTGAATTATTTCAAATTGTATTGTGAATTCTGTTGCTGCTCTATCAAAGTATATATAAAGTTGATCAATGGCAAAGTCTAAGCTTCCGGAAAAATGTACCTTTATATCAAAAGAGACCTGTGCTTGTTAAACTTTCTACACGTATTATCGCAATCCACAAAAATTGTTAGATCAAAGAATAAGCAAATGCTCATTAACTCTCGGTTTGTTGTAATTGAGTTAATGAAGGACCTAGGAACGATGGCGAGTCCTGGGCCACAACTAGTCCAAGTATCGAACTGTGCTATATACATGAATACGTATTAAAGAATAATTTGTTGAATTTTTGAGTTTCTAATTTGTGTTGAACATGATAAATGTCTGATATACTTATTATATATATACCTATATACATATATTCGGTGTCAATTAAATGCAATTAAACAAAACGTAACTCAATCGAAATGTTGGAAAAATTATTATGCTTAATTTATTTAACTTGTTTTAAAGCAGCAGCCGCGTGTTGGACATCGAAAGAATGAATTAGAATCGAATTGGTATCCGAGTCACACTTAAAACACTTGAGTATTCATCAACACACGCGCTGTACACAAATATCCTTTGAAAGTATAAATAACTCAATGAATATTATATTATTGTATTTTAATGTGCTGTTAACTAAGTTCAATCGAAAAATAACAACTATGTGTATATCAGAAATATGTATTTAAAATTAACTTTTAAAGTCACATTATTTGCATTTTATGTATGTACTATAAATTGATGTATAATGTATTTGAGAATTCCAATTCGAATAAAACAATTATTCCAGCATCTAAACAAATATATACATAACGGGTAAATAATAAATCAAAGTAATCAAAGAGCAACAAAAGAGTCTTCTCTACTTTACTACTCTTTACCTTTGGGGGGCTTGTTTGCCAAAGAGCGCGATAAAAACCAGCTGAACCGGCCAAAGAGAGCGCAACACCATAATGCTGGGTTATATATAAATACGATCGTCGTCGAGCGTGCGCTCAGTCGTCATCGTGATCGTCGCTCTGGCGCTACGCACATTTCCCATAGCTGTTGTCATTCTAATCAGTTTAGTCTGTGTACAACTGCCCAAAAGTTGTAAATTCCTGAGTAATTCAACTGAAAACCGTACAAACTTGGATACAATGTCAGTTAGCTTTGTGCCAGTGCCAGAGGGCAGTGATTTTCCACTGGAAAACCTGCCATATGCTGTCTTCTCAACCAAATCTGCGGTGAGTAAAACAATGGAATGGTAGAATGGTTTCTCGAAGTTTTTCCATATTTATTTTAATTTGCCATGTGATTTTCAGCGAGTTTGACATGTTTTGAAATAGAACATACTCTAGAACTCTGTAGAATTAATTCAGAAACCGCTTTAGTGTATATAATTTGCATTAATCATAAGCCAAACTAGTTTGTTTACAAAAACAAACGACAAATTCCATATGCATAATAACAACACTTGCACAGGTGTCCGCCGCTATTAAGCAGTTGAATATCGTATGCAAATACCGTATAATTTCTTTTTATCGCACGCCTTCTTTTTCAGCCCGAACATCGCCTGTGCGTTGCCATTGGCAACTATGTGTTGGACCTGAAAGCAGTGTCACATTTCTATGCAGCCGAACATCAGGTTAGTTGGCTACACTGCTTATTGCACTGCTTTCTTACTGTATCGTATTGTTTTACAGGCTGCACTGCAATCGACCACATTGAACTTGCTGATGAGCCTGGGCCATGAAGCTTGGGCTGCAGTCCGGACACGAACCCAAGAGCTGCTGTCCAAAGGTTCTGAAATCGAACTCAATGACATAAGACATGTGTATGTTTGAATATTTCTTATTTGTTATTCGCTTATTATATCAACTTTTTTACTGGCAGTTGCCTGGTGCCTCAATCCGATATTGCGCTGCATCTGCCGGCACAGATTGGTGACTACACCGACTTCTACTCCTCTATTCATCATGCCACCAATGTGGGCATCATGTTCCGCGGCGCAGACAACGCACTCATGCCCAACTGGCGTCACTTGCCAGTGGGCTATCATGGACGCGCCAGCTCCGTGGTTGTCTCCGGCACTCCCATACGTCGTCCGCTGGGACAAACGCTGCCCGATGGTGCCGAGAAGCCAGTGTTTGGTGCTTGCAAGCTGCTGGACTTTGAGCTGGAAATGGCCTTCTTCATTGGCGGACCAGGCAATAAGTTGGGTGAACGCATCAAGGTGGACGACGCCTGGCAGAACGTGTTTGGCTTCTCGCTGATGAACGACTGGAGTGCGCGCGATATACAGAAGTGGGAGTATGTGCCGTTGGGTCCATTCACAGCCAAGAATCTGGGCACTACCATCTCACCCTGGGTGGTAACAACGGCGGCGTTGAAGCCCTTCCTGCTGGACAACTTTCCACAGGAACCGGAAGTGCTGCCATATCTCAGGCAGACGCTGCCCTTCAACTTTGATATTAACCTCGAAGTCTCGCTGAAACGTAAGTGCCTACACAGAGAGGAAGAAAGTTCTAAAAAGAAGACTACAATTTAGTACACGTTCTAAAAAAACTTTTCTCAATTGAAGAATGCTCCAGTTACAAAAATGAGCCGAGAGCAGAAAATCTTAAATCATTACTTATTTAAGATTAACAAATCTTGATTTAAAATTGAAAGCTAATTTCAATAATAATCATTTTAAGATCTTAAATCAAAATGGAAATTCTTGAAATTACTTTTTATTTGCAAGTCATATTAAGATAAAAAGAATTAATGAGTAATGATGACATTGATTGACAAATATGCAATAATTTTTTTATTTTTGTTATTCTTGAAATCTCTGTATAAATACTTTCATTTACTTTATTTCCCCAGCTGCCGACGACAACGAGACACTGATCAGCAAGTCCAACTTCAAGCACTTGTACTGGACTCCACTGCAGCAGATTGCTCACCATACGATCACAGGCTGCAATCTGCGCCCCGGCGACTTGATGGCTTCGGGCACGATTAGCGGCGAGACCCCCGATTCGTATGGCTCGCTGCTGGAGCTGTGCTGGCGCGGCACCAACACCGTGGAGCTGCAGGGCGGCAAGACGCGTAAATTCCTGCAGGACTACGACGAGGTCATCATCCGTGGACACTGCGAGAAGAATGGACTGCGCATTGGCTTCGGCACTTGTGCTGGCCAAGTGCTGCCGGCTCTTCCAGTGGATCAATAGAGGTCGTGAAAACCAATAAATAAACTGCTCTCCTAACTGTACCTGCTACTCACAGTCCTTAATTGTCCAATCAACAAGTGCTTCACTCTCGCCAGCAAGCTCTCTCTCGCTCTCGCACTCTGTTTGGCATTCGTTCGCTCTCTGAGAGCGCCAATTGGTGTTTGCGCCATTACACGCTGCTTCGTAAATATGCGCATGCTACTCTAAAAGCTACGACGGTCAGCGCTGTCGTCGTCGACGACGCTGCTGGCGCCTCAGTCTCGGCCTCAGCCGCAGCCGCAGCCAGAGTCAGTCAGTACTCGGCGAGCGACTGCGAAGGCGGCGTCCAACGGCACAATTTGCAAGCGTCGCGCAGCAAACAAATCATTTTTTATATACAACAGAAAAAAAGTATAAAAAAAAAACAAAGAGATAATAATAACAATCATAGTTAAACAACGGATAGCCAAAGCGACTGGCGCCGCTCGATTACGCGCAATAAATTGAATGTGCAGTGTGTAGCTTTTGTTGAAATAAAAGCCCCAATACAATCCATAAAATACAACTGAAGAAGCGCCACAGAAAACACTATCACAATCTCAATCGAGGGCAGCAGCGAATATGCGTTAAGTGTGTGTAAGCAATATTTTACAATTGAAAGAAAAGCGCAAATTCGACAAGTTTTGCCAATTTATAATTAAGCTGTTTTTGTCGGTCGCAAATATTTTCCATATTCATTTTGCGGCAATACTCGCATTGACTTGGAAAAATCAATTTTTGAGCAGGTCTGCGCACGCACACACACACATAATCACACACACGGACATGCATACACACACCCACCCTGTGGCGCACAGAACATAAACCAGAACTCAGAACCCCCAGACCCTTGAAAGAGTCGCAAATTGTCCTCAACTTTTGCTGTTTGCTTGCACTTTTATGTTTGTGTGTTTGCATTGATTTTCTGCATACACATTCACTTACACGCACGCACACACACACATACATACATGCATACACAGTTGGAGATATCCGCATAGCTGTCGCTAAAGATGCGCACCAAAAATACTCTTCAATGCAGACACACTTACACCGATGCAATCGCAGCATGCAAAAAGTTAATCAGCTCGCTGCACAGTGCCCCCAGCAACAACAAGCACAACTACAACTACAACTACAACGAGGCAAACGATACGCAACTGCAAAAAGGCTATAAAAAAGAAAAAAGTTTGCAATTAACTGGCGCCGTCGGCTGTCATGCTGGAACAGACGCGCCGTCCCCCCTTCAGCGAATCTTTCACCTTAGGGAACCTGTTTTGGCGCGCCACTAGTTCTCTCGCTCTTCCCACTATCACTATTGCCATGCAGTGTGCGCATGTGCACGAGAGAGCCATCGTGCATCGTGCCCTGACTCTCAAGTGGTCCTCGCTCACGCTGCTCTCTGTCGCCTGGTCTGTTTTCGCTCTCTCTCTCTCTCTCTCTCTCGCTTGTTTGGAGAGCACGCGCCGGCGTCGTTATAGGCGATAACATGCGAAAACAGAGCATAAAGCAAAAATCTGCACTATTGCCTCCCCGTGTTTATATTTACATTGTGCGTCTACGTTGGAGATGGACATGGGGGAAGCAAACGAGTATTGAACTCTGACTATATTTACAATTGAAATTGCACGTATTACATATTGCGTGCGACACGTGACACGACGTGCTGCCGCCTGGCCATCACCAAAAGTTGTCGACTTCTTATCTGCCATAAGTCATAAAGCGACAGACAAAGCTTTCAGTTTCATTCTTTAATCACGAGCAGCGCCAATGTCTGTCAACGAGTTGAGTGCATGAGAAGCGAGCACAGAAAGTTCACACTTCTACCCACACTCCTAAATGCATTTACTAATTATCTCAGTACGTTCTAATCAAGTGGCCTCAGATCTCGTTTATGCATTTGCGCATCGTATAATTATCCTGTCTAAGTTTAGAACGGCTCTGTAACGCAATTAACCCAATTTCCGTCAGCAGGCGCCTTCACTAAACCGCTTGGAATTAATTCACAAACGCAATTAGAATTAAATACGTGTCTGTGTGTGTGTGTGTGCGTGGGCTGATAAGGTGAGCTTTGAAGTACTACACACACAACGTGTAGCAATACACGTAATGTGCCAAGACATTTTCCAAAGTTCAGCCAAGCGCGTAATGAAAGCCAAAACAAATTTCTAATCAGCGTCTGCCTGGCGTCGCCTCAATGGGGGAAGGCGCTTTGAATATAGGAGTAAGCAGACAAATACAGACATCAGTATATACATATATGTATGTATGAGTGTGTGGATGTGCAATTTATACACACAGAGAAACAGTGAGGAGGCAAAAGTGCTCTAGAAATTGTTGTGTCTTTAGCCCCAGTTCGCATTTGATGAGGAATTCTATAAAAAAGACTTCATTTGTTTTCATAGTTGCCGAATTTTTATTTCCCTTTTATTGGGCTTTCAAAATTCCTGAAAACAATTATACATTTGCCTAGTGTACAATTCTGCTGGCCTTATCTATACACAGAGTGAGTACACTGAGAGAAAGGCACGTGTGTCTAAAAGCTTTAAAAGTCGAACTTCACTTACAGTAGTAGCTTTGAAGCTTGCAAATCAAAACTTGCTAAGTTCTCCTAACTTCTTTGAAGTTACTATTTATTTTAAGAGTTAAACTACACTTTGTTGTTTCTTTTCGAATTCTTAAATGTTTGCTTGTGTTTGCGCGCAGTGTATATTATTTATACTCATATTTCGCGCACTCCGACGCGTCGTTTGACTCTGCCGCGCTCAATTTGCACATCAGAATGCGGCCCCAAATGGATCCAAAGTGCAGTGTCGCTGTCTACGTAACGCCCCCCTCTGCGGCGTCAACTCTCCGCTCGCAAGAAAGTGGGTGGGTGGAGAACAGACTGACACACAGAGGGAAGCGCCAACAATGTTGTCGTTCTTTTTTTTTGCTGTTTTGCTGCTTTGCTGATGATCATGCAGCGGCTGCTCGACCAAGTTGACTGACTATTTATGAGTATTTAGGTCTGGGCGTTATCGTTATTGTTATTGCTATTGCTGCAGCGTTTGCGAAATTGACAGAGCGCCCACTGAATATAGAAACGGCTTAACGAAAAAAGCACCACAGAAAGAGACAACAACAGACAGAGAGAGAGAGAGGGGACATAGATATTTGCATGCAGTCTCGTTATTGTTTATAACAAAATATAACATGAAATTTCGCTTAAAATTTTATTTCAGCAGCAGTCTCGAGTCTCGAGTCGTCTTCGTTGAACATTTTTCCGCACCATCAGCCGAAATGTCGTAAACAAATCGCGCGAAGGAGCTGAGGTGATAAACCACACAAATTTGCAACAACAATTTCGCCAAACGGAGCACTTCAAACCGGCCAAAGCAAATAAACGAAAATTAACAAGATGACGAGGCGCATTTGCAGCACAACGTTGCTGCTGCTTCTGTTGGCCATGTTGACACTGGCCAAGCCAAGTGAGTACTCCCAACAAATACGAGTAATATAGTAAACCATTTGATTGATTTGCTTGCGATTTGCCTGACGTGCAGCGCCGGTGGTCAATCGGCAGTACAGCTGCATGAGCTACCAGGAGAACGACAGCTCGCTGCACGACGACGACCTCGAGCCGGAGAACAGCGAGGGCGTCAGCGGGGAGCTGGTGCCGGAGGCGGAGGCGGACGCGACGTCCGGGGAGCCGCATCAGCGCAGCTGCAGCGAGGGCTACACCTTCTGCTTCAGCCTGTGGAACCAGACAGCCGACGGGCCGCGCCTCATGAAGCAAGGTCAGACAGCAGCTAGCGTTGCACTCCGACACCAATTAACACATACTCTCTCCTGTCTCTCTCTGTAGGCTGCTGGAAGGACAACACGGACTCGATCTGCAGCCAGCGGGAGTGCAGCAGCTCGTCGCCGACGTCGCGCAGCAACTCGCTCTACTACTGCTGCTGCTCGGGCGACCTCTGCAACGCCAAGGTGGCCGTCGTCGAGCCCGCCCCCCTCGAGCTCGCCAACAACGTGCGCGCCGCGGTCAGCAACCGCACGGCCACGCAACAGCAGAGCTCCATCTGGGCCACCACCATGCTGAGCGGCGTCGGTCTGCTCACGCTGCTGCTGATCGGCGCCCTGATGGCCTGGCAGTACTGTCGCGGCGCCAAGGAGAAGCTGGAGCCCGAGGAGTCGCCGCTGGCGCCGTCGGGACCCGGCTACAGCTCGAACCTGCGCAACGTGGACAACCTGAATCTGGTGGGCATGCTGGGCAGCGGCAAGTACGGCACCGTGATGAAGGGTCTGCTGCACGACCAGGAGGTGGCCGTCAAGATCTACCCGGAGTCGCACCACCAGTACTACGTCAACGAGCGCAACATCTACGCCCTGCCCCTGATGGACTGCCCGGCGCTGCTCAGCTACTTCGGCTACGACGAGCGTCGCACCATGGACGGCCGCATGGAGTACCAGCTGGTGCTCTCGCTGGCGCCGCTCGGCTGCCTGCAGGACTGGCTCATCGCACACACCACGGACTTCGCGCAGTGCTGCGGCATGCTGCGCAGCATCGCGCGCGGTTTGTCCCACCTGCACACGGAGCTGCGGCTGGGGGAGCTGCACAAGCCGTGCGTGGCGCATCGGGACCTCAACTCGCGCAACATTCTGGTGCAGGCGGACCTCAGCTGCTGCATTGCGGACTTCGGGTTTGCGCTGAAGGTGTTCGGCTCGAAGTACGAGTACAAGGGCGAGGTGGCCATGGCCGAGACGAAGAGCATCAACGAGGTGGGCACGCTGCGCTACATGGCGCCCGAGCTGCTCGAGGGCGCCGTCAACCTGCGCGACTGCGAGACCTCGCTCAAGCAGATGGACGTCTACGCCCTCGGCCTGGTGCTCTGGGAGGTGGCCACGCGCTGCGCCGACTTCTATGCGCCCGGCCAGCCGACGCCGCCCTACAAGGCGCCCTACGAGCAGGAGGTGGGCCCCCATCCCAGCTTCGACCAGATGCAGGCGCTCGTGGTGCGCCACAAGGCGCGTCCGCTCTTCCCCGCCGGCTGGGGCGGCGGCGCCGCCGCCAAGCTGGTGCGCGACACCTGCGAGGACTGCTGGGACCACGACGCCGACGCGCGCCTCACCTCGCTGTGCGCCGAGGAGCGCATGCAGGAGATGGCCGGCCTGCGACCGCGCCTGCAGGCGCAGCCCGCCAGTCCGCTGCTCAACGCCAACAACCTGGCCAGCTGCCAGCTGCAGGTGAGCGTCATTGGCGGCACCACCATCACGGCCGCAGCCGTGCATCAGTCGCAGTCGCAGCTGAGCTCCGCGGACGGCGGACTGCTGCAGCCGCCGCCCAACCAGCAGCTGCCCACGGAGAAGAATCATCTGAGCTATGCACAGCCGCAGCTGCAGCCGCATCTGCAGGGTCGCAATCCCTGCCAGGAGCGCAACCTGGCGCCGCAGCCGCAGCGCGCGCCGCCCGTGCTCGTGGAGCGCAGCAAGAAGCACAGCTTCCAGTCGCAGCCGCAGCAGGAGCAGAGTCTGTCCTGCCTGGAGCACGACGTCAGCGTCGAGGAGCTCATCGCCGCCAGCCACCAGCAGCAGCAGCACCAGCTGCAGCAGCAGCAGCAGAAGCAGCACAACTCCAGCCTCGGCCAGGGCTTCCCCAAGCAGCAAAACACCGACCACAAGCTGCGCGGCTGGCACGCAGTGCGCGCGCTCATCCACAAGAAGCTCTTCCGGCGCGCGCACGCCGAGCAGCTCTGTCGCCAGCTGCAGCTGGGCGAGGAGAAGTCCAACCTGGTGGCGGCGCTCGCGCAGCCGCGACGCCCCAACAACCTCGACCTGAGTCCGCTGCAGCGCAGCAATCCGCTGCAGCTGCGCAGCGCGGAGCAGCGCAGCGGCACGCCGGCGCACATTGTGCCGCGCTCGCTCTCCAGCAGCCTGCTCAAGCACATCAACAACAACAACAACGAGAACGAGCTGCACCTGCTGCGCGCTCCCAAGCGGCGGCCCGGCCACCTGCGCACCAACTCGCTGCTCGTCGGCGGCACACAGACGCTGGGCGGGCAGGCGGCGGCGGCACCCACGGAGCAGCAGCTGCGACGCCAGCACAGTCTGGAGGTCTTCCGCGAGGTGTTCAGCGGCCGGGGCAGCTGCGAGCGGCTGCGCGATCCCAGCGAGCGCGTCAAGACGCCGGGGGATGTGCCGCCGTCGGTGCGCAAGGCGCGCGCCTCGAAGACGCTGAGCTTGTATGACGACCGCATGATGGACTCGTCGCTGCTCAACATTCTCTAGCATGAGGAGGTTCTGCTGCTGGAGCTGTAGGTGTGATGGCCTGCAGCGGACGGCGGCGGAACTGGCCTGGCGTGAGTGCACTCATATCTCAGAACTTCATCACAGCGACATATTCAACGATAGCCATACGATAAACAATATATAGTGTAGTTTGAGAGGGCCCTCGAACCTGAGTAGTGGACTGCGATCAATGTATTTTTGTGAAAGGCGGCGCAGAGAGGCAGCTTCAGAGATAACTAGATTGTATATGTATTTTTTCACCAATCATCCTAGCGTTTAGTGCGGCAAACAACCAAAGTCCTTATAGGTTAGAAGCGTAGTGGGAACCGAGTACCGACCGACGAAGGGAACAGCAGCGAGACAGAGACAGACAGAGAGACAGAGAGTAAGAGAGGAGTATCAGTATAAGCGATGATATTTTTTCGACTTCAATTCGACGAACAGCAGTCTGATTATATAGCTTGTTTAGTAGCCTAAGTGTCACACGCAATGGGGCAGTCTAGCAACATTTTTTAAAGCCATACACACACACAAACACTCCCCCCCATTTGTAATCGTAACTAATATATTATATACTTATATAGACCGTACACAGACACATAAATGTATAGGCTAGGGCGCGCGCAGGGTTGGCGAGACAGTCGATAGTTCTGCAGTCACTTCCGTTAGGCAACCCTGCACGCCGCCGAGCACACCCCACTATTTTCGAGTATTATACGATGTTATTCTAAAGCAAAACTTGACAACACACACCATGAATTTCAAGCGATTGACTTTCCCCTTGATTGTATTAGAGTATCAGTTTTTTGTTTCCTTTTTTTCCCAAACGTTTCGTAGTACTTGTAGACCAAAAACACCTGCAGCCTTTCAATTACAAATAACACTAGTAATACTTGTATGATTTACATTAAAATAGTATATATTGTATTCTATATATATATGCAATTTATTTAAATTCATTTTTTAACGCAAATAAACAATGAACTACAAAAGTGTACACACCACACACACTTTGACTCTTTGACTTTGACTTGCAAATCAATCGGTTCGCGATCGCAGCTCGATCAGCACGGGAGCATCGGGCTTATTGATCAGCAGCGTCACAATGTCCAACTCGGCATCCGCTCGACCGCGCCAGATGAGCTCATAGTTGCGCAGCAGCTGAGTATTACAATTGCAAAGGCATTTGAATATAGATCAATGATCTATCCATCCATATTTAACAGCCATCAATACTCACCCTCAGCAGCAAGACGTGCATGTTCTGCTCGGCCAGACGACGCGCTATGCAGGCTCGCATGCCGTGTCCGAAGGGCAGCACCAGGTACGGATTGAGGGCGTTGCGCTGCTGCAGCCAGCGCTCGGGCAGGAACCTCAGCGGCTCGGGGAAGTGCTGCGGCTGCCGGCAGGCCACCATGTTCTGGGTCACCACGGTGGTCTAGGATTAGCACAGAATAATTCAATTATATTTCAGTTTGAGTGTGAAGTAACTAACTTATGGTAATATTGCAACTAAAGTGCTCAAATGTTATTACTTTTATGAAAATTACAGGAAGCGCGATGTATTATTATGTATACAGAAATTGCAGTTCCTAAGTTTAAAACTTAGGTCAGCATATGTTTATTTCTGACTTATGCTGAGAAGGGAGTATTTAATGAAAATTTCAGGCATTGTGCTGAATATATGTAGAAAGATATGTAGGCAATTTGATTTAGAGTGGGAAGGGAATATTGAAATTTGATGACAATTTAAGGAATCTAGAGCAAAAATAAGAGTTAAACTCTATATACTTGAATTTAAATAACTGTTGAGAATAAAGCGCCCAAATTTGATTACTGAAAATTGCAGAAATTTTGCTGAATTTCGTAACCACTTTATGTATGACTATCAAAGTCTCCAACTTTAAACTTTTACGTTCAAAATAAGGTTTAGCTGATTTGTGGGGAAAAGAGATATTTCGGAAATATTCAACAGTCTTTAACTGCATTTGAATTAACGCATTGTATCGGGATTTAAAGTAGATTTTGAGTATAGACACCAAATTTAGCAGCTGACACTTTAAACATGTAGAAACTACTATGGACAGCTAGATGAAGAGAGATGCTTTTATCTTCTTAACTTTTGCTGCCAATATTCACATTTATAAATCTAAAAACCATTGCTTCACTCACCCCCTTGGGCACAAAGTAGCCGCTCAGCACAGTGTCCTGGTTGAGCACGCGGCCGAAGCCAATCGAAATGGGATTGAGACGCAGCGACTCCTTCAGCACCGCGCGCGTGTATGTGATGTCGGTGCGCAGCGCATCGGCGCTGAGAGCTTGCTCCGCACGGGGCAGCACCTTGAGCGCCTCCTCGTAGATTCGTTGCTGCACCTCGGGATGCCGTGCCACGTGGTACAGCAAAAAGGCCGAGGCATACGATGTGGTATCGATGCCAGCCAGCAGCAAGTCCGCCGAAGTGCCGATGACATCTAAGTGATCCAGCTGCGGATTCTGTATGTAGGCGGCAATCAGCGAGGAGCGTGAGCTGCCCTCCTCCATCGTCTGCTCCAGCATTTCAAGCGCCACGCTCTCCATGTAGGACTGAGCCTGGCGCAACCTGCGATAGCTGGGCGTCTCCACATAGCGCCAGAGTTGCAGTCCCTGATCCGTGGGCAGGATGCAGCTGTTGGTTGTCTCCGCAGCATGCATGAGACGCGTGGAACGAGAGTTGGCATGCTGCTCCGTCGGCGAGAAGGATTCAATGCGTGCGCCAAACGTCAGCAGACAAGTCACTAAAGAGAAGGAACAAATTTATGCGAGTTACAGAGACGCTGGTTACACTGACTTACACTCCAAATTGAGTCTGGTGAGCTTGGGCAGCATGTCGATGCTGGCGCCGCTGCCCTCCGAGCGCTGCAGGAAGTTGAGGAACTCGCGCGTCACACCATCCACCTCGGCCACAAAGCTGCGCACACTGCGCGGCGCACTCAGCTCCTTTTGCACCTGGGCACGCAGACGCCACCAGTCGGGGCCGTTAGTGGGCAGCAGACCCGTTGTCTTGTAGAGATGCGGACGCTGTTTGCGGTATTCGGCGAGCGCTAGGTGGCTGCGTCGCTGCGGACAGTCACGTTCGTTCAGCAGCGTGGCAATGTCCTTGGGATCGTAGAGCCAAACAATATCCTGGCCTGGCACCATAGTTTCGCGCACAATCGAACCGTACTTATCGTACTTATCCTGGCCGGCTTTGTGCAGCCGCAGCCACGAATACGCGCCGATGCCGGGCATGTAGTTGTACAGATTACCCAGTCCAAAGGGACCTCGTGGGCCGGGCATGGCCTCGAAGGGCTTAGCGAATGTGCATTGCCGCGCATTGCAGCAGACTTTCAGCAGCTTTGTCAACATTTTTCGTGTGTCTATTCGCTGCAAATTCTTGAAACGTACTGAGAGTCGCAATTTTAGTGTCGAGCCCGAGCGCATTTTGGAATTCTTGTTTATTGCGGCTTCTTTTGTTTCACTTGTCGTCCAGAAAGGTAGCGAACGTTCTTGCGCAGAGTCGGGTTTACCTGTGTGACGGCTGTTACACGAGTTCGACTACCTGGTGAGAGAATCCGAGACGCTCTTAAAACTGCAAAGAGAGCAATTGTATATGTTGCATACTTTCAGGTGCCAGTTTTATATTTCGCTTGCTCCGCACGCTAGCAAAATGCATTGCATACTTTTAGGCAGTAAGTTAGTTACGTTTTATTGAATACGTTACGGCTAACAGTCATACTACATGCATTTTATAAATCACAGAACTAGTTTTCGCCTAATTCTTTTTCTTCTCCACCTCCGACAATAAAGTTTCCTTTCTCTTGTCCAGTTCCTTCAGTTTCTCTGCATACTTCTTCTCCGCATCCCTCAACTTCTCCAGCGACTTTTTGGTTTTTAATTCCTTCATCTTCTCCGTAAATTTTCTCTCAATCACTTTGGTTTTATCCTTGCTATTCGGGTTCTTCGCCTTGTAGATCTGCACCACCAAAATCCCGAAATTGACAATGAAAATGGTAACGAATAACAGCGGTAGTATCAGCACATCGATCGATTGGCTAACAAAGTAGCTCTGCTCCATGGAATCCGGGTACGCCAAGTACTTGAATTGATTTGGGTCCGCCATCAACTGTTCCACATACCAAACTGCCTCATTCACCGGCTTCGCCTGGCGTGTACGGAAGTTGAACTGAGCCTGTTGCAAGCTGGTGAAAAAGATACGTTCGCGCACGATGCGCCGCAGAGCATTGTTGAAGCTGTAGTGACCGGTGGAGTTCGAGATAAGGTGAACTCCCAAATGGCGCTCATCGATGCGCTTTGCATTCTACAATGAATAAATAAATTGTATTTTCTTAAATTGGCTTTGCACTGCGCACTTACATTGGGCTGGTCAAATAAGAGCGGCAACACAATGACAGGCACTGCATTGTAGATGGCTTCCTGCAGCTCGAAGCTGTCGCCGTGGCTAATGACTGCCTTTGTATTGGATTGAGCTATGAAGTTAGATGTTACTAAATTGTTGTGGATGACCAAAAAGGCAACTCACAGATTATGTCCTGTTGCAAAGTGCCATCGATATCGATGGTCTTTAAATTGTTGAATTTCCTCGCCAGAGTGAGCTTGGAATTTAAAATGAAACCAAACTGCGTGAACTCCTTGATCATGTGCTGAATATCCTGCACACCAGAGCGGCTGACCAGCGTTAGATACGGCAGATTGATGTAGACAAGGCCCTCTGGGAAACGCTGCACAAAGTTCTGCAAGTAGAGCGGCAAAGGTGCCGACTCGGCGCGAATGTGCAGCCCACCAACCTCAATGACGTTGGGCGGCAAGTTCTGCACATAGTCGAGCACTGGATGGGTGTTGAGCAGCACGAGTTGCACCTCTGGCTGGTGATAGGGCGCCTGCAGCATGCCCTTGAGCACGGGATCAATGACTCCCCAGCGAATGCTGCAAGTGGAAGCGGATTAACAAATAGTAACTTGCCATATTAGGCACAACTTACATGGACTGGCCCACGTAGATGAGATGGTTCTGCAGGCGATGCCAATAGTTCATCTGCACAGGCAGACGACTGGAAAAATGTGGAATCCTTGCAGGATTGATGGTGTTCTCGGCACTCACGAGTCGCAGCAGATCTGGGGTCAGTTTACCGCCACTCAGGGCAAGCACGGGCGTCTGCTGCCGCGTCAATCGGCTGAGCAAACATTCCACGGAGTTGGTGGCATCATAGATGATCAGGTCGTAGGCAGTTTGCAGAGCATCGAGCTGCCCGTTCTGGATGACAGCCCGACAGTTGCCTAGGATGCCCTCGTACCAGTTCAGCATCTGCTTCACATCCCATTCATGCCAAGCTGGTCTGTCTTTCTCCACGTACAGTTTGAATGCATCGTAATCGTTCTTAATTGGAATATGCTCGAGGCCCTGCAATTTGGGGTCTGTTGCAGTGCTCACAAGCGTCAGCTTGTGGCCGCGATCGACGAGCGCCTCGAAGAACGGTTGCGACCAGGCGGGATTGTCGTGCTCGGACGTGCCCACAATGCACAGTATCTTTGCCGCCTGCAGCTGCTGCCAGTGGTGGCAGGCGAACAGCAGCAGCGTCGCCCAAAATGCCACCCAGTATGCCATGACCCAGCGAAACGAAATCAACCCAATTTTAACAGCGACTGATTCACCACGCTGACTTTTGCTCGCCTCTTGCCGGCTGCGATTAGATTACGAACTGGGCAGCGATAAGAGCTCACGTTTTTTTCGTTTTATTTAATATTTTATTTTCGTATGCTTTTTTTACTATCGAATATTTTCGAGAGAGGGTTCAGTGCTCTTCGTAAAGCAAACAAAACATTAATGCTAACAGAGTAAGAGTTCCAGGTAGCTTGTTTTGCCGGCTGTCAAAAGTGATAAGAAAAGCAAAGCCGTCAGATTGTCAGCCTTGTGCTAGGTTATTTTGTATGACTACCTTTGTATTGTTAGAATTGTGCATGTGTTAGTGAGCTTTTGTATATGAAGAGCTGCTTAACGGGCGAGGTTGCAAAGCTCCCTATGCGTGTGCAGCGTGTGTGTGCTGAAATGAGCTTTTAAGTCGAATGGAATTTTCGGGTTCTGCTTCTGACCTACACCCCAATTGATTAATCTTTTGTTTTGGAAGACTAGTGACCAATATTTCACCATTAAACGCAATTGAATTGATAGTGGTCAGCCAGCTGTAATGTCTTGACAATTGTTGTCTCCCTCGTAGAAATGTTTGCCCGAGAATCGCTTGCGACAAAAAGTGTTTTGTCATGCCATATGTGAGAGAGATTTGGTGTTGCGACAAGTATCTGTCTTATCAGCAATCAAACATAAATACTGTATAAAATGTATAGTAAGGGACGCACAGCTTTAGTAGCTAACAAGATGTCGAATCGAAAGTATCTCGGCATCGCAATTGCTTTGCAGCTGCTCGGCTGCTCAATGGCCGGAAACATCTTGGCACTGATGGGCATGACATCGCACAGTCATCATATATGGTAGAACAACTACTCGACAATTACTGTATAATTGGAATTATGTAATATGATCTATTGACCGCAGTACTTTTCCATACACACAGGAACAGTGTTTTGCTCTACGAGCTGGCTGAGAGGGGTCACAATCTGACCATACTCTCGGTGAATCTGCCACGAGCCAGCGACAAAGTGCCGGCCAATGTTACGTATATATATCTGGAACGTGCCTACGACTTTTATACGGATGACAAGGATAAGATTGACATCAATTCGTTTATTGGCATCGGCAGCTACGAAACCATACCCATACTCTACAAGTTTGGCATTAAAACGGCCGAGTTCATCACGCTCTCAAAGGGCCTGCAGCAGTTGCTGGACTATCCCGACGACTTCAAGTTCGATGTGATCATCAATGACTACACGATGGGTCCATACCTGCTGGGCTTTGTGCACAAGTTTAATTACCCGCCTGTTATTGGCATCACGGCCTTCCACAACAAGCCCCTCGTGTTGGACTTTATGTCGAACAGCTATTTCCCTGCGCTGATACCCTATTATTCCACACTCTACAATCCGAAAATGAACTTTTTCCAGCGCTTCGATAACACGCTAATCTTCGCCCTGGATACAATGTAAGCACAACCAGCCATTACAGCTCAGATAAGATTAATTCATTTAATTCCCACCAACAGTTATCGTCGGCTCTATTACAATCCTAAACTCGACGAGATTATGCGTCCCTTTTTCGGGCCTGATATGCCAGCGCTCTCCGAGTTGGCCAAGCTGACAAAGATCTCGCTGATCAACACACATCCAGCTACGGATTATGTGGAGTCCTTGCCACCGAACATCATTGAAATCGGCGGCATGCAGGGCAGACCCGGGAAACCCTTGCCCGCCGACCTGGATCAGTTTATGCGGCAGGGCAAACGCGGCGCAATCCTCTTCTCGCTGGGCACCAACATGTTGCCGCAAAATGTGGACCGCGCCACGAAGCAGAAGATTGTGGAGGCCTTCAGGCAGCTGTCCGACTATAATTTCATTTGGAAGTTCGACAAGGCGTATCTGAAGGATGTGCAAATGCCGGGCAATGTGTTGGTCCGCGATTTTCTGCCACAGCGCGACATTCTGGGTGAGTGTGAAGTAAATTCGGGAAAAATGATTAGAGATCAGGCAGCGACACATGAGTTTTATGAAAACAATAGTTACAGTCGAGTATGCTCCTGTTTGAATATACTAAAATATACCAAAAAGTAGTATGGATATATTTGGTATTTTTAACGTAATGCAAAAACTTTTAAGCAAATCTAAAGTTTATTGATATTCCTTTACAGTTTATTGATATTCCTTCACAGAGTATAAAATATACTACAGACGGTCACAATGTCCACTTAGATAAATATACACTTAGGCAGGCCCACATTACATCGCGATCTAAATCTACGCTTAGAGTTACAGATAGGCAGTTCGGACACCGAAGCAGGTTCGCTAGGAGACTCCCATCTGCTAGACCTCGGAGGCATTTAAAGCATCTAGTTTTTGCCAAAACGTTTACTCAAACATGAACGAAAATTGATAAGTCCTTATGACATATGTGTTTGAGGTGTGGTCTGTATGAGATATTCACGAAATGTGTTGTTATGGTACTATATTGCTTGTTTATAAGTTTAAATAAGTTTAAATAGATCTCTTAAATCGTTTTTTTAGATTCCTGTCTCTGAGGACAAATATATCTATAGACGAATATATTTCGTCTGTTAATGCTTAGCTAGAATATATGTACTTTATGGGGTTGCAGTTGCTTCCTTCTGTCTGTTACTTACATTTTCTACTGACACAAATGAATAATGCTCTACTATTCCATGAATAACTAGTTAATGTTTTTCCAACCTATCTAAATTAATTTACCTCCTTGCAGCTCACGAATCTCTGACACTGTTTGTCTCGCATTGTGGTGGCCTGAGCACCCAGGAGGCCACCTGGCATGGTGTGCCACTGGTGGGCATTCCTCTGTTTCTGGATCAATATCGCGTGAGTTCATAAAGATCACTTCAGCTAATCCCACGCTTAACTCGGCCAACTCTTTGAGCAGAATCTCTTGCAAACAATTGGCGCTGGCGCCGCTGTCCAAGTGGACTATCTGAAGCTGACCACAGCCAGCTTGGTTTCGGCCATACGCGAGGTGGCCGAGAACGAACGCTACACGCAGGCCATGAAGTTGCGCTCGAAACGCTTTCGCGACAATCCCGTGCCACCGCTCGAGCTGGCCGTGTGGTGGGTCGAGTATCTGATGCGTCATCCCGACCCAGTGCATCTGCACTCCGAGGCCAAGGAGCTGAACTACTTCCAAACACATTCGCTGGACGTGCTCGCTGTGCTGGCATTGTTGCCGTTGCTAATGCTCTACTTGTTGAGTCGCCTTTGTCGTTGCCAGGGCAGAGAGCAGGAGAGAAAGCATCGCAAACGTGATTGAGTAACTCAAGGGTTTAGCTTTTAAATATATTATTTTTATTATGATATAGCTAAAATATACAATACATTTCGTTTGTTATTATTACGCGTGTTGAGTTTAATTTCTATGCAACGGGTGCTCATTGTCTATGAAAAAAAAATTAATCGAATTGAATGTGCGGAAAAAATGTAATTTTTGCACTCTTGTGATTTGCATAATGAACAACTATTGGCAAAGAAATTAGTCACTGTTTCATAGGCTAGGTGTGTCCATGTGTGTGTGTGGGTGTGTGTGTGTGTGTCTTTGTTAAGCTTTTATTTACGTTTTGTTAATATGGCAAGATTAATACATGAAACGATTCTCACTTAACTTAATTTCTCTTTTTGTTTTTTGTTTTTTGTTTTTGTGTTGTTGTTTTTGATGAAACTTTAGGCTAATTACTATTGCTAGGCGCTAATTGCACAAATCGATTATAGTCATAAATTAAATTACACATATAAGCATTAAATTAATTAACACAGATATTCGTTTTCTCATTTGTGTGTGTGTGTGTGAAATGTTTAAAGCGTGGTTATGTACAGATTACAATCGGGCCCCTGGCAGACACCCACTTGCAGTGAGCGCCCCCCGCCGCCCGCCGCTGGCCACTCGCATGAGGCTAGCTTAAAAGATGCTGAGGCTTCTCGGTTAGTTTTGGTGCAACAATGATTTGGACTTGGGAAGTGAGGTGGCAGTTTTGTGAATTGATTTGCATTTCATTGAGTTCGTATCGTTAGCATTATCGTTACTCCTAACTCGTTACTCGTCCACTCGACTCGCGCCTACTGCTCATTCACCAACTGCGCCGGCCCGGACTCATCGTAGGGCGCCCCGTTGGCGCCCACGAACTGGTTGTTGTTGCGATGCACGAAGCCACGCCCCGGCGCCGCATTGTAGTAGACCACGCGGCGTATGCCGAACGGATCCACGTACCCAAAGCTGCCCGCTCGCTTGCCATCCGCCGCCTGCGCCTCCTCGTGATACTGCTTGGGCAGCACATAGCGGAAGCCGTTGCGCGTCACACTCACCCCATCGTAGTCCGCCGCCGTCGCCGCATCCAGAGTGTTGCTGTGCAGCGGTCGCAGGCGCCGGCGATAGGCACGCTCTGGCAGCGGCGGCAGCAGCGGCGCGTCCAGCGCATTCACCTCCAGCGGCGACGAGTTGGGCGCGTAGTAGCCATAGCCATTGTTGCTGGGCGCGTAGTGATAGCCTGCAGCAGCGGGCGGCGCCGCAAACGGCGCTGGCGTCGAGTAGCCAAAGGGCTCTGGTGTTGCTGCAATGGGCGCCGGTGTCGTCGACACTATGCCCACGGCATGGGGGCGTGGTCGCTGGCGCCTGCGCTGCACGCCCAAGGGCGGCAGCATGGACAAGGCTGGCTCTGGCGCAGCCACAAACAACGTGGGCCGCGGCGTCGTGCCGATGACGGTGGCGAAGCGTCCGGGCGCAAAGCCATGATCGGCCTCGGCGTCATACACATTGATGGCATTCAGCTCGGGCAGCGGCTCCGCATTCGGCTGTATCTCCACGTGCGGCGTTGCAACGCCCTTCAGCAGCTGATCGCGGGCGCGCGGCAACTCGTCGGGATAGTGATCGAAGCCCAGCTGCGTTTGCGGCTGCAACTTGGCCGCCTGCTCGGGCGGCAGATAGTTCAGCTTGCCCACGCCCGAGTCCAGATTGGCCGTGGCCAGATTGGGCGGCTCGTAGAGCGGCGGCAGCGGCGTCGTCGTTGAGGTAGTGGAGCTGTAGCCGTAGCTATGCTTGCGATAGCCACCGGGCACATTGTTGCCACCCGCATTGCCATCAACCAGAATGCCAGACTGCGCTGGCACTGCTTTCGTCGACTTGATGGCCTCCTGTGAATACGCAGTGAAGATTAGAGAGAATTGTGGCAGCTATTGAGGGCTGCCTTGTTACCTCAATGCCCTTGCCCTGCCCCACAAATATGGTCTTCGACTTGAGTATGCGATAGCCTTCCTTGTCGGCTATGTAATCCTTCTGTCGCAGAAAGCCAGCCGCATCGATCCAGGCCTCAGTGCCTGAGGAAATAATAAAGTGTGAGGAGTGGAAGAGAGTAACAGATAGCAAGCAAGTTGGAAAAGTGAAAAGCTTTAGAGCTACATAGTTGAATTCATTGGCTATACATTGCTATTGTATTTTAAGACATACTTCATTGCTCTGAAAGTCTATAATTATATTTGAAAATTGATTCAAAAGAAATAGTTTATATTTTAAATTGTTTGCTGCACTTTGAAAGAACTTAATTAAAATTAATTGGAAAGAAAATGTTTATATTTTAAATTGTTTGCTGCAGTTCGAAAGATTTTTCTCTATAATTCCTTTTGAAACCACAAATTTGATTCAACTATTTCACTTTTTAAATACATAGTTATTCCCATCAAACATTGTTCACATTTTAACATTATCATTAGACGTAAATTAACTATAGTTTTTGGAAGTACTTTTTGTGCTGCATATTAAGCCAGTAAAATCACTTTAAACTTCAATTTGTTAGGCGGCGAAAAAAGCATGTATATAAATGGAAATTATTGGTAATTCGACAACAATTTAGAACAATCATCGGGTTGAGCACTCTTGGTTTCGCTATGTATTTTCTACTTAATCCAATCGATTTCCCTTTGCCATTTGTGTGGCTATTAGGCAGGAAGTGCTTTCGAATCAGTGCGATTGGCATCCGATAATCAATCAGCAAAGATTTCACTTTTTTGATTTAGTAATGAATTTTTGTGTGAACTTACCAATGACGGTGCCGTCCTGCAAGCGTTTCTCCTTGCGAAACTGTCCATTATCGGTCTGAAAGCGGAAATATCTTTCGGGTCCCTCATCCGTTTGAATGTGGTACTGACTCTGGCTCGCATCGCCCCACGAGGCTGCCGCCAGTACGACGACTGTTAGCTGCAATGAAATTATTGTCGACACGGGGTCAGTAACACTTTTACACTTGCCACATTGCCGCTACGTTTTGACTAATGGCATTCGGCAAATGCATCTGGATCTGGCCAAACGTGGCCACCACAACTCAAAGTGATGGACAAACGCCAGGCAGTCAGCAGCCAGTCAGCCAGCTGATGGCTGGCCAAAAACAGGTAGGCAAACGTGATTGCACTTCAGCGTTTCAGAGTCAAGGTGATGTGAAGAGATGCAACCGCTGTGGCTACGCTAGTCTTATGCAACACAACCACTAGTACAACATGTTGCAAACGGAAATGTGGCATGTGAAAGTGGCCAGCAGCCGCAATGCGAACCGGTTGCGTATACGCGACGTGTGCACGCCGTTCATGGACAAGGTTGGCATTCTTGTTTTGGCCAATTGACTTGCTTGAATTCTAATGCCACCCGCACGTAGCAGCGTTAACGCCTCAATTACTTGTATAATTTCGGCGTGCCGTCATAAACCACAATGACATCGCAACTGCCACAAGGAGCAGCGACCGCGGCACGTTGCCCCTGTGGGCGACGCAAGCTCTGCGAATATTTGTGCGCTTCAATTAAGCCAATGTTCGTGTAGCTGACATTTTTATTATAATTTTGTGCTTGTTACCCGACCCGATTCGTCGTATACGAACATCGCTTGGCGTTCAATTTATTTCGCCTTAATTAATTATTCTTTTACATGTTTATTGCATTAGGTGTTGCTTTATGACAGGGTACGTTTCGCGCTGTGGGCTGTAAATATGAATAAGGTCTAATTGCTTTACGAGTATGTGAGTTTATATTTAGACGGTGAAGTTTTTTCTGTTTTTCCAAACCTTTTTGCTCACTTTTAGTGGCACTTTGAATGCATTGTGTCTCATTGTCTAAGCTAATAATTTTGGTGATTTATTGCGGGGCTGACTAACAGCTGGACAAAGTCATCGCGTTGCAGCCATCAATCATGCAAATGAGTGCGAAATGGATTACATCAGCAGCAGTCAGTAGTCGGCAGTCGAAAGTCAACAGAGCGCAGGAGAAAAATGGAAAACAAACAAATGCTTAACGTGAATTCCCTACGCCGCTCAAGTGGCACTTTCCCAATTCCCAATTCGCACAGCAATTACATTCAATTTAAATATTTGCGTGTAAACGCCACTATCAATCAGCCAACAAATTGTGGCATGGTCAGAAAATTTATTTCATTTGCTAACGCAACGTAATAAATTGTGCAAAAATTATTATGGTCATTTCCGTTATGGCATTATGGGGCACAAGATTGCAGACACGTCGAGCCGTCGAGCCATCGAGCCAGTAGCTGGCTGCGGCAATGAGAGTAAAAGTGGCAGCAACAAGCCACTCTGAGCATCGAGAGCAAAGATCTGAAAGAAATGTTTTGTAGCTCAAATTGGCGGCGCAGTTACTCAACCGGTTGGCGTTGGTGTTGACTGGCGAGCCACAGCCTGGCAACATATGTTGCATGTTGCATGCTGCGACTATGTGATGCTGCCGGCAGCATGCCGCTTGTTGCCAGCATTTTGGTTACGTGAGAATCACCGAGTCGAGAGTGGCTCCTTTCTGGGCGCGAGCGCGCCTTAAACCCAACAACAACAACGACAACAACACAGCAACAAGAAAAAATGAAGCAGAAAAAATCAAAAGTGGAAAATCACGTTTTTCTTGGCGCGCAATTTAAGTGGCGCTTTTTCTGTTTACCTTATTGTTATTGCTGCTGGTCGAAATGGTAACAAAGCCCGTTAACTCTTGCGCAACCTTTTTGGCGTAATTTACGCAGCCTCCACAATCGAGTGAAACAAACAAAAAGAAAAACTTTTTTCAGCTTGACCCCAAACGAAACAAACCTCATTCTACCAAAATGGAGGTGGTGCAATTTATGCGAATAATCTAAGAAACCACAGCTATCGCTTTGTGGTCGAGCGACGCCGCAGGGGGCGTTGTGGCCGTGCCCCAAACTGACCTTCACAGTTGTAGTTTTTTAATTAAAAATCACTTCAATTATAATTATGCGCGCGCTCTGAATTTATTAGATCAAAACGGAGCAGCGAGCGCAACCGACAACAATTATGATAAATGATCTGAGATCCGAGAATACAACAAGTCACAGCTTGTGCCTTTTTTGGCGTGCATTCTGGCGTGCAAAGCATAGATCTTTCGGAAAAAATTCATTAAACCAAGGCGCTAATGAAGCGCGCCCACAGCGCCGACAGCGAACCTTTCATATTGAGTGTTTGCCTTTTCCTATTTGCGTTGCCAAAACGATACCCCAACGATACCATGCGATACGCGCTGCAAGCCCACACTGTGTCGGATATAGCGGCGAAAAACATATGTTAATTACAATCTGTTGCCGCTTCCGACTTTAAATATGCCAAAGCATTGAAATCGAAGCTCGCGCTACGCAAATGAGCAAATTGTGGCGCATGCAAAACGAAAGACTTAAGACACAAACTTGCTGCACAGCATGCAAATGTTGTTGTTTATTTAGTTTACATTTTATTTATATTTGTTGCTCTTGCGGTTTTTGTGGGTTTGTGGGCGTATGGGAAACCGTTGCGGGTTTCGCTTGTTGGCCGCGTATGAAATACAAAATGCAAATTAGCCGAGTTAATCTTATCAATATACAAAATACAATGTGAAATACTCGATTGCTGAGCTGTCTGTTTGCCTTGTGGCTGACATTTGAGCGTCTGACAAACATATCAATGAGGCAATGAAGCAAATAATAATTTCTAATTGCTCAAATTCCATAGAAAAATACATTCACACACATATCGCAAAGCCCGTTCTACTATGCGGCGCGCTGCAAACGTGAAATTCTATATTAATACGCGGCGATTAAATGAAACATTTCATTAGACACAATCAATTCCGAGAATGTGCGGCGCACAACAACAGCAACGACAACGACTATTGAATTACAGAGAGTTTGGTGAGACACCCACACCGAGCACAGCAGAGGGTCTCTCATGTGAGCTTGGCTTAGCAGCTACTGACAGACCGCCGTCAAATTTCGAGCAGAGCCCAAATTACTGTGGGAGCAGCTGCCAAACACTAATAGCAACAACAACAACAACAACAACAACAACAACAACAACAACAACAACAACAACGGCAACCAGCATCAAATTGTATTAAATTTCGTTAGTTGATTGACTTTTCGTAACGTGCAAAAAAAAAGCTCCAGCAAATTTGCCGAAGTGATTGCCTTTTTTGGTCAACATTTTTGGCGCTGCCATTTCCTGTTTCTTGCGCTCTTGCCTCTGTTATACAACACAATTTGCCTAGAACTCGACTGCGAGTCGTCGACTTCAATTGAATATGAGTGGATTATGCGTTGCGCAACAGCTGTAGTATTTAAACCACAACACAATCTTGTGTTGGTGTCGTTTTCTTGTTTTTTTTTTTCTATAATTTTGTGTTTTTGATTTGTTGGCATATGTTTTATTTGATCGCTCAGAACCAGCCTCTGGCACAGCCTGTCTGGTCTGTCTCGTTTGTCCAACTCAAAATTGACCGGCTCAGTGCAGTTGGCTGCTGCATTTTTGCATATTCGCGACGCCTCGCAGTAACCCAGTTTATTTGCATTTGACAGCTGTTTGCTACCTCGGCTACCTCGGTTACCTCGGCAAACTCGCCTGCCCGACCCGCTCGGCTAAATAATTGCTAATTTCTATAAATAAAATCACATCCGACGCACTCAGCTGCAGCAAGCGAATGCTTTTAATACTCTTCCTAAATAGCACTCGCTAAAATTGAAACTGCTGACTAAGCAGGCTTATTATGATTGGTTTATTCAAACGAAATTCAATAATGAATTGCTGTGACTTTGTAGCTAATTATTTAATGCAATGTTTCGGATGTTTGTATACTGAATAAATTAATATATGCGAACTGCAATTTTTATGGTAACAACAATCTGTCAACTTTAATACTTTAATCTATCCATAAATAATTTCATTTTGAAATTGACTTATTTCACATAATAAAAATGGGAATTATTTTACGTTTTTTCGGTAGTCGATATGTGTGCATTATTCATCAGAATTCCCACAAAAAATCCCAGTAAATACCCGAACGTAATTTTAAATCAAATTCGTTTTAATAATAAATTACAAGTGTTTCAGTTTGCAACTTCCAAATTACTTAAACAATAATTTGAAAACGATCTTCACAACTTAAACATTTCAAATATAAAACATCTATTAACAATTTATAGAAATCGTTTTATCACAACAACCACTAAATATAACCATCATCTTTTGCCTTAAGATTGTGTATTACATGCATCACAATTGCTCCCACGGATCGTGGACTTATAAGGGCATACAGGTGTCTCCATGACAGCGCTGCTTTTGTTGTCTCTGCTGTTGTGTTGCTATTCGGCTGCCATAGATCATTTAACAAATTGCGAGCAAAACTGCATTCAGACAGTTCGACTTGAGTTTGCCGCCGACGCCGAACCCCATGGCGACGCTGGCATTGCATCACTTTGAGCCATATTTGTGGCACTTGGCAAATGCGTAACACTTTTGGCATGCACTCACACACACACGCACACTCCAGCTAGGTGTGAAATGGCGCTTACGTGGATTGCGACTGGCTGATTATTATGATCAGTGAAATGCGATTGTTCCAACTGACAGGCAAGTGTGCTCGTCAAGCATTCGCAGTTTTGTCAGCCACGCGTGTCTCTCAGCCTGAATGACATTAGAAGCGCATAGAATAGAATTCAATGACTCTGTCGATTATGCAACTGGCATGCAAATGTGCGGCGCGACTGTTCAACAAATGTGTGCATGCATCATAAATAGTAGGCCATAAAAATGATTGTTTTTATTGCCTTTATGCGCTCGAGCCGACAAGGTCAGCGTCAGCCACATTGTCGCGCCAAAGAACCAAAAAGGGCGCACGTATGATGCTTCCGAGGCTTTTCACTTTTGCCGTTGTGGGTGGGGAATTAATAATAATAATTATGAATATTGTCAGGTGGCAGCAAATGGAACTAAAATTGCATAACGCACACGGCACACAGAATTATAGGTGCGCCCAAAATTTGTCGAGGCGTGAAAAGTTGTGTAATCTCTTGGTGCGACGCGGCGGGGCGGGGCGGTGTGGT
Source organism: Drosophila rubida (assembly GCA_035046165.1). Lineage (NCBI taxonomy): Eukaryota > Metazoa > Arthropoda > Insecta > Diptera > Drosophilidae > Drosophila > Drosophila rubida. The sequence continues at coordinate 11,892,842 of JAWNOF010000021.1, read as the reverse complement.
GGGTCCATAAAAGACAACTTTAACTGCAAATTGCATGAAGGTCGTTTGTAATTAGGCAGCCAGCTATGAAGTCAACTCTTAACTAATGCCCAAGAGGCATAAAGGCATATAAAGTGCGACGCCTGCGCCCGACGCCCGACGTGCTGACTCATCAGAAATGCTCATAAACAATAACAATTGCGAGGCCGAGCAGCATTGACTTTGACTGATTATAAAACCCCCAAAAGAGCCAAAGAGCCAAAGAGCCAAAGAGCCAACGAGCAAAAGAAAGCCAAGTGGCCAATAAATTCACACAAATCAAAAACAAACGCTGACCCAATGTGTAGCAGCGAGCTGTCAAGAGCTGGCACTTGCACGCCTCATTGCCTCGCCCCGGCAAGTTCGTGCCCTGAGTCTTTTGTGTGAGTTGTGCCGATTCTTCAACGCTTCGTCGCCCTGGCAGCGCCCCGAATGCAGCGCAAAATTTCCGCATTTTGGCGCTGCACTTGGCGACTGCTCCAATTTGTCACTGCCGCCAACTGGGTTAGCGTCCAAGTCCAAGCATTTTGTGGTCAAAGAAATCCAAGCGAACGCTCGTGACATTCGGCCCCACAAGAGAGTGAAAGTTGCACGAAGCGAAAAAAGTACAAACTGGCTAAGCTGAAAAAACAATCGAATTAAATTCAGCTCAGCTTCGACATGGCCCAATGCAACTTGGCATAGCCGTTGCTGTTGCTGTTGTTGCTGTTGCTGTTTGCTGTTGTTGTGTTTTTGGCCATGTTCAATGTGCGATCGTGTTTTAATTTCGTGTTGTATAAAAGGCTTTTTTCATTGTCAGCGGCGTGCGGGCATGCAACTTGCATTGTTTGCCGATGTTGGATGCTTCTTTCAGTTGCCTCTGGTGCTTCTTCTTCAGCTGTTTGCTGGTGCCTGGCTAAAATGCTAAAACGTATTTCATAATTGCTGTGGGTTACTTTACTGGCGTCAATGTACATCTGCAGCTATGCAACACGTTGCAGTTGCTGTCTTGCCTACAAAGCCAAATTAATCATAGCTAAGTAATTGGCCGAGAGCAGGGGGGAGGGGGCGGCTTTTCCAAGCTGCTGTCTGAGCTGCGTGTAAATGAACTTCATATGCAGACACGTACAAAAGGTACAACTCGCCGCGCGCTATCTCACAGATAACAAACAGCAAATAGCATGGTGGGAAAAGTCTGTTTTGGCAGCTCTTGTTGCCATGGGGCTGGGCGCCGTGAACTGTGTCAGCAATGTCGCTGTTGCATTTTATGCAAAATGCCCCGCTTGGGACGAATTCCACAGGCAGCAGTGATCAAAACGCCAAACTATTCGCCATGTGTGATAATGGCTTTGGGTTTGCTTTCGAAAGGCACTTAACTTAACCGAAATAAGTGCGGGGGAAAAAGGGCCAACGACAGCGTGACTTTGGCATAGTTTTAATGGCTTCACACACTGCGGCTATTAGCATTTGTGGAGTGCAATACTCTCCAGACAAAGCCAAAGACATAGACATTGTACTTTGCGTAGGCTGCAGCACGGATATTGCTTCTTGATAAAAAAATATATATATGCGGCAAGCTGGCGACATTGTTGTCAGTTTCAGTTCTCTGTGGCATTGTGTGTGTGGGCACAGGGCTGAGCTCAGCGCGTGGTTGTCTCGTTTGCACTCTAACAACTTCCAGTTGGAGCTGACAGTTTGCTTTATGCCCGTTTTTCAACAGAAATATTTGAGACAGAAGTGCGACAAGGCGTGTGTCGCCAACTGCATAATGCATATGGCAAATGTGTGCCGCAAATAAATCAGCACAATAAATTCAAATTATTAACTACATGCTGCTGCTGCCTGTTAATTGCGCTGAGCAAATTCTGGCAGCTCTTTAGCAAGTCTACGCTATTGTCTCTAAGTCAACTGCGGAAAATCCCGCTAACTGTGGACAAACAGCAAAAAACCCCTTTAGTTTGTTTACTCATATACAGCAGCATTTCCGACATCTAAGCTAGGTATATAGTTGCATCCGCTACCCAATCGGAACAGTGCCATTTCGTCAAATGATTTATAATTTCCCAAATAAAAAACTCACATTTTCTTAATTAAAACAGCGACATGTTCTTCACACATCCATGCGCAGTTTCCTTGTATGTCTTTCAAGACCATATCAGGTAGTCAAAAGCAAATCATCCAACTGCAGCATATAAAAATTACACCCAAATAAAAGTAAAAAAAAAGGCGAGACTCCACCCTCGACAGATTCCCACATCGCATTCATACGCGAGTCCATAATAAAAACTTAAACAGCAGCTGGAGCTAATTTGTTTAACGGCCCATTAAAAATCTTTGCAAATTGGCTACAAATATTGTGCAGCTAATTGAGATGGCGCAACAACAACAACAGCTCGTGTGAACCAAAAGGCTTAGAATTTAGAAAATATTTTGAGGGCGGCCTTCATGTGAGCTGAGCGGTCAGTAAAGTGTTTCTATTTGTACATTAGGCGAACTTATTCGCAGTCTGAAATTTGGGTCAGTTAATAATAATAAAAATTGCAGCATCATTCAGCATTGCTGAAAACGCTGAAAAAGTTCGTGAAATGCGATTTTAATCAAAGTTCATTAGGGGCGTGCACAATTTATGAGCGAAATAATTTATGCGTAAAAATGCAAAGCAAAATGGGAAGGAAAAAACACATTTCTTGGGCTATGATTTCGCCCCGAGTCCACATTTTTGGCGGCATATTACATTTGAAATGATATTTAATACAACGCGCTGTAATTGTGAAATGAGAAATGAGCGAAGGGAATTAAATATCAACCGGCCATAAGTCTATAAGTCCAATTTATTTTTTGCCATTGAGTTTACATAATTATTGTGCGCGAACTGCGTGTTCAACAAAATGGCAAAGATTTGTTGTTGGATTTGCCTTTTGGAATTTATTGCTATCACTCAGCTGATATCTTGTCTCAGTTGTTCGTCTGTCTCGGACTGGAACTGCTATCTCCCTCAAGGTCATATAAATAATACACAGCTACAACACAAAATGTTACAGTTGTTAATTAATTCAGTTGCGCTAATTTTGTGGCCCCGCTTTTTCTCTTTTGCTTTTTTTGCTTTTGCTTTGGTTCGTTTACAGCTGCTCATTTGCATTTTGAATGCTTGTCTTTTGCGGAAAGGGGAGGGGGGTGGTGGAGGGGACAAGTCTTGGATCTTGGCAACAACGTTACCAATTTACGCAATTGCTGGCTGCAGTTGTGTTTGATTTGTCGCCCTTCAAGGGAAAGGCCAACGTCAACAATGCAAACGCTGACCTGCCCACATGGTCTCTTGCCCACCAGTTCAGCGGAGTTGAGACCACGCAAACACACACACACATTCACACTTGAAACACAGCAGCGTCATCATCGAGTTCGTCATCAACATCATCACGTACTCATCACCAGTAAATCTTCGTCGATTTGGCGTCTGTTTTTGGTTAGACGATGCCAGTGACCTTTGCTATGCTTTTGCTTTTGTTGTCTTCTTCCATCTCCCTCGTCCACTGTGCACGCCTCTCTCTTTCGCCCTCTCGCCCGCTGTGTACTATGCAAATTATACATTTATTGAGTGCCGAGATCAATATCGGGGAAGCCGCTGATGCTGCTGTCTCATCACAAGCTCACTATCCACAAAAACGGCCCAAAAAATGTAATGCACGATTTTTGTTGAAACTCTTTTTTAATGTTTACAAAGATTGATTGAAGCCTTCCACCCCACCGCACGCCGCCGCAGCCCTAGCTGCCTGCCAAACTTCCAGCGAACAGTTAAGAAATAACGTTTTGCCTATTCACCGAGTTCTTTTTATATTCAAATTCAACTAGCCAACTCTAATATGGGTCAAAAACTACAGGTTTGCTGTGAGCTGAACTCAAAAAAAAAAAAAAAACACACACAACTCACTCAGAAAAATGTGTTAATCGTTTGCTATTTTTCTCTCGATGTTTTTGCATATTTGTCTTATGAGTGTAATACGTGCGCCTATTCATGAATTATTCAACAGCTTTGTCTTAATCCAAGTCCCACAAAGATAGCACAAATTAATAAAAATAAAAATAAAAATACAAGTGGCATTTTCGCTTAATAGTGTCACAAATTGTGCCTGCCATATTTGCCAATAACTTACAACACTTTACTAGACGGGCCAGGCCCATTAAGCTGATACGCTATAGGACGCGGTCAAGAATACACTGAGTGACCTAATGCAGTTTGTTGCCTAAGTCTTTTGTTGCAGTATTTACGACAAACATTCGCAAACAAGTGGCCGTAAATCTGGTTTTCATTTAAGCAATAAGTAAATTGCTTAATTATGTGCACACGTAAGGAGAAACTAATTATACTCGTCATTTTTTTAGTAGTTCAACTCGCGTCGAGAATTGCATAACTTGTGTGGCTCATCGTGCAATTTTCCAGCCAAACGATAAATCAACGCAACTACGAGCATACTGACAGCGTTTGATCTTAAATCTCGCCACTTGAGTGCTGAATGGGGGAGCTGAAACAAACGACATTGATTTCTTATAGATAGACGCTTAGATTTAGTGTCGACGCTCGAATGGAAAATGGAATTGTGGGAACCATTTAACAAAGTCATCGAATTTGCATTTCAACTGCTTAGTTTCTTGACATCATAATACCAATTTTTCGAGCTCTACGTACAACAACTACACTTCCAAGTAGGCTGTAAACTGTAGACTACTGTTTCGTTACACAGGGAATTCCCCAGTCACTTCTCAATGTTTGTCCCTAACAGAACAAACTATAATTGAAATATAATAAAAATCAAAAAATTTCTTTAAGTTTTTAGCATTCCACCCAAAGTGTACTCAGTGCTGGTGAGTGCGTCAGCGAGCTTGTTGAGTATAATATTTCTAGTATTTGGCATCAACAGCCCAGATGACGTCCCGCAAGATCGATGAGGAGCCTATTCACAATAGTACTGTTCATGAGCGCAAGTCATCGATCAAGGAGCCATCGAACTTCGTCGACGCCGACTCTGCTGGCGATGGGTCACGCCTGATGTCCATGTGCCGCAAGCCGCGGCTCGACCTCAAGTCGATGACGGTGCGGCAATACTTGGACCAGACCGTGGCGCCCATATTGCTGCACGCCCTGCAGGCGGTGGCCAACGACAGGCCCACGGATCCCATTACCTATTTGGCCACATATTTGTTGAAGAACAGGAACCGTTGTAGCGAAATTGATACCGATGCCACGTAGATGCTTCGCTTGCAACACAGCCACGCCCCCTTCGTAGCATACATGGAATAGTTGTAGTCTGACATTTTTAATTTTTTGCTGGCAAACGGAGTGCTGACCACACACACGATGCCTACGTCATACACTCACACTAGCTCACTCGGACTTACCAAGTGTATGCAATGCAGCCACATTGTGTTGAAGAAGAAGAAGAAGAAAAGGCTTTTCCTTTAGTTGGACTACGAGACGATTGTGTCGACACGTGTGTTTTTATGAATTTCCAAATTGTAATTTGCTGGTGGTGTTTTCACGGCTCTCGCACAATACAACTAAACGGTACTCAATCTTCGAAAAATTTTCATTTAATTTTGCAACAATTTGCGGCAGCGCCTTTTTGCTTTTTCCCGGCGTTGCAGCTGTCAAACGACATCACGCCCGAGCGCGTCGAAGTCGAACGGACCAGAGATCGGGGGCCGAGAAAGATGCACCGTTAATAGTCAATTTTGTTGTTTTACTTCTGGCGAATTGTGTTTGCTGTTGCTGCTTGCTGTTTAATTAGTTCCGCCGACTGCTGCAACAAGATTATGCTTCACTTCCGATGCTTTTCAAGCGAGTTCGATTTTATGGCGTCGTCGTAGTCACACGTCCGTTTACTCAGCTGGCTCGATTGCCACTAAAATCGCAGCGCTTTTAGTTGACGGTTTAAAAAACTTCAAATTCAAATCGCCAAACGGTTCGTGGCTCGTTCGCTCACTCGCTCGCTCGCTTCGGATCGGTTCGGTTCGGCAACGTAACGACTGTGCTGCTACTGTGGGGAAGCTGAGAGAGCGAGAGCGGGGCTGCCCCCGCAGGGCAATGGGGCATGTGAGGCATGACGCTGTAAAGCCGTTTGTTTTGTCTATTTGCCCGTTGTCATGGCTGTTAGAATTAATCTACTTTACGAGCACTCTTCGGTCACAAATATCGTTTCTTTTTGCTAAGCCGATTTCGGTTTCAAGCCCAAAACTTGGGACACAGTGACCACCCGCAACAGTCACGCGCCAAATTGAATCTGTCTGGCTCTGTCTTTTACATCATATGTCAGACATTTCTTGATTCCATTGAAATAATTAAAAGTTGATTATAATTCCGGTCTAAAGTACAGCGTAACAGCAGCATGCAAGCACATTGTATTCGCCAGTTATTGATTTATTTATCATCGATGCGACAGACGCTCAGACGCTCAAGTGCAGTGCGAGTACTTGAATTTTTTAGAAAGGGTTTTAATGCGCCCGAGCTGCCTTGATATTGTTAGCTTTGCAAGAGCTGCCAAGACTTATTCTCCTCTCAATAACAAATATTTCAAATACAATTTTGAATTCTGCGCTTGGGTCGCATTAATACGTTAATTGCTCAGCAATTGTTTAATGGGCAAATGCGATATAAATAATAGATGGCAATATGTTAAACTATAATTATAATTTCACAAATCAATAAACAACTCACAGCTTTGAGTCAGCCGAAATGAATGCGAAATACAATAAAAGTTAATCCATTAAGGAAAGAGGCGCCCACATTTGATTAAAAAGCACTATGCCAGATTTATCTATCTATATATATCGATATGAATAAATGTGTATACTCGTATGTGTTGTATTGTTCGCCTTGTGGTTTGATTTAATTAAAAAATCAAAACTGTTGTAAGTTGTTTGTCTGCTAAAGATCTCGGCTCATATAACAACTTGAGCTCATAAGCCGCCCAGAGTGGAGTTTGCAAATTGAGCGTACTTGATTTTGGCGCCAGTGTTTACCATATAGTTGTTGTTAGTGTTGTTGCTGTTGTTGCCTGTGAAGTGCGTGGGTGACTGACAGTCTTTTTGCCGAGTGTCTGATGGAGCAACGCTTTTCAAGGCTACGCGATCCGTTCAACTTGTCGCCGCCGGCTGGCGCTTGAGTCGCCACCATTTGTTGTGCCACACAAGCAATCATGTTATCTTGAAGAACTGCGCCTATCCCTCGAGCCTGCCCTGTGGGGGCGTTGGCGTGACGTCACAGCCATTGGCATTGCCATGATATCATTTTCCGCAGCTTGAATCACACAAAAATCTAAACATTTCATAAATCTAAGGCTGCGCTACAGCCACAATAAATAAAGTAGCAAGAGGCAAAACAAAGTCTAGGCGCAATTAGCATGCAGTGCACAGACGTGCGACCCACTGTGCGTATGAGCAACCAAAATAAAAGGCAATGCGGAACAAATTCGAGTGCTGTGATTATTTATGCGTTACAAGCGCAAACGAAAAATTTAAATATCTGAACATGACGCATGCGACATGTTGTCCAAAAGTGTCACTCAATGCGACACGCCCCCCACTCCCACCTGCCCGCCCACAAGCAGCGACATTGCTGTGCGTTTGACAATTGAAATCAAATTGATCGAGACGCGATTAGCAAAATTAATACACCCCAACAACAAGAACAACAACAACAAGAGACCCACTATGAAGCATATTATAAATGTTGAATGTATTTGCGCATTGTATAATCCATGTGCGTGCACTTATAGCACACACTGTGCACGGCCGATCACGATTACATGGAGCGAAGAGTTTTCGATTTGATTGACTCGATGATCGAATGACAGCGAAAGGAGTTGGCCGGCAGCAGGAGGGCGGAATGCACGCTGTCGCTTTGATTTTGCCATATCGATTCAGCAAATTCGATCCCATGTCAAATCGCCGTCTATTTTTATAGCTCGCCATACACTTTCTGCACGGCATAGTTCGAATTGTTTACCGATCTTGAGCATATTAATTATTGATGCGTTTTATGAGCTGATTATTCAAATTGAAATCATCCACGAGTTATTAGAGAAAACATGCAGATAATAACGTTGATCTGATTATGTCCATTCTTATATATTTTACTAGCGCTCATTTATGAATATAATCCTATTACTTACAAGAAATTAGCCTATTTCTGAAAATCTTAACGATGCGTGGAATATTTTGCATAAATCCAACGAAAACAAAGAACTTATCTATCACAAAAAGCGCTCTTTCTGAACTATTTACGTTCAAGTTGTTTTGCTTTTCACTCGAATAAAAAACCTTTTTATTGAAGTATTAATTTGTCTGTAGATTAGTCTAATCCTTTCTCAAGCTTTTTAAGGGTATTGAATTTACAGCCTTAGCTCGCTTGTTAGGTTTTTTCTTTTTGTTATTTCCAATATAAATTTTATATTATTTTTACTATTATTCCTGCAAAGTCACGAACTCTTGGCGCGCATTGACTTTGACAGTTTTATGAACATTGTTGTTGACGCTGCTTTGTTGTTGTTTATGTAAGCCTTTTTGGATTGCATGAGATAATCGCAGCGTTGTATATCAAAAAGCAAAGTTACAGGTGCCAATTCGACAATAGACTAACCCAATTCCAGCCCATATAAATTACACTTTATGATCTCATGCAGCTAATCCCGACGCTTGGTTGGCTGGGTTGTGAAAGTTTGGCCCAAAAACTGAAAAAGCTTATAGCTTAAAACACCCACACATGCGCAAAAACAGAACAACAACAAGCGCTGAAGCGATCCAGATTTGGTCGTAGACGCAGTCGGGCCCAGGCAAATGGACTAACAGACAAACAGTTACTAGAAATTGGCGAAAAAAAAAAACAGCATGACCTACGCTAATAGAAAATAAAAAATGTATATATATGAGAAGAGCAGAAGAAATAACGTTGGACTAGCATAGAAAATTCAGACTAATTTTAGCAGTTGCGACATCGGCAAAACATCGCGGCAACAACAAAAGTTCGCTGAACTGCACAAAGGCATCGGAAGATATAATATGTAATAACAAATCAACAACAACCTGGCGAAGACAAAGGCAAACTTCATTAGCTGGCGCGTTCTGGCATCATCAGCTAACTTGGCCAAAAAGACAGCAGTTGAAGGTTTTATTTTTTTTTTTCATTTTGGCCACAAAAAATGCACACAAATCAACGTTCGAATTGTTGTAGAATCGAAAACAAAAAAAAAAAAAGAAGAAAGACAGAGCAGCAAAAGAAGTCGAAGAAGTGGTAAAAGAGTGGACAGAAGGCGACGAAGAAGAAGCAGACGAAGAAGCGTAGCGAAATTCCAAGTAACAAAATTCGATCTATCGCAAAATAAATGGACTTTTCATAGACAGTGACAACAATTAATTATATTTTAATATGCCTTGCAATCCGCCGTGTGGCAAGAGGGGCAGAGTCAGACTGCGACCTCGACTCTCAGAGTGCGGATTGAACCCCGCTAAGCATGGCCGACAGCTTATTAGTTTATAGTGTCAACAACGCGCTTTAAAGACGCGTCAACAGATGAGGCAAGGCAAGGCAAGGCAAGGCAAGGCAGGCAAAGAAAGGTCGCCGCGAACGCTGCCGAAAGTCATCGAACTTTCTCTCCATGTCTATGTCTATCCATCTATCCCTTTTGTTGCGACTAATTTCTATATTATGTTACAGGTGTTTTCAGCTGCCGCGCGCTTTGTGGCATTTTGTTGGACACATTAATTAATTATGCTATTTGGTCGGGCGCCTGACCAAATGCTGCAGTTACCCATCATCTTGCCAGCTAATCACTTTTTTTTTGTTAACAAATTTGCTTAAATCACATCACATCGCATCACACACAAATAAATAAGCACACGTCAAGCATACGTCACGTTGCCTTGACTCGGCGGAGATCAGAAGAAAAGTGGAAGTTAGAACAATGGACAATAAATACAATTATGTACTTAGGCGGCAACAATTTAGATTCATACATATGTAATTTTGACAAATGTCTTTATTTAAATTTAATTTAATTACATATGGGAAGAAAATGTGAACAATCGCGTGTTTTTTTATGTTTGTGTCTTTTGCGTTATTTTCGTTATTTTTATGGTTTGATGCTATTTAATGAGAAATTCCCGAAAACAGCGACAGATGCGAATAGAATGATTAGGAATGGTTTATAGTAGTAGCCACTTTCAAAAGCTGTGCTGTAATTAATAACAGCTTACGACTCCAGCCACAAATTAGCCGCATGACATAGCGCTCCAAGAACTCAAATCTCTCGATTTTGTTTATGGTTTCTCGCTGTTCTTGGCCTGAAGTAGCTGCTGACAGTCAACAACAGAGCGATAGCGTAGGAGTTTTGAACTCGAATTCGCGTCTTAAAGCGAGCGTGGGCCTCAAAACCAAACTGACCGCAATATAAACGATATCCTGTTACCAATCGATGTCAAGCGAAAAGCTGACAATTCTTATCGAAATTAATTGCTCAACTTTTCGCTTTTCGCTTGTCCACCGGCATAGTTGTGGCACCCTCCACAAGATCTCTCGATCTCGTGGTTTGCTTCCGTTCGATTGAAGGCGTGAGCACACTGACTTTGTTATGAAGCCAAGCGTGGGCATTGATAAGTACTCGCTTAGGCCAGTGTTTATGTCTCGTATATTTCCAGAACTAGTTTCTTATTGAATATTAAGAATAGAAATACATAGCAGCGACCTTGATGAGGCCAGCTGCTGCAGTTGCTTAAACAAACTAAATAAGTAGTTACTAAAGCTAGGCTAATTCAAGGGATTCGATGTCTTGGCGCTCTCCTGCCGTATGGCATTGATGAGCTCATAGTTCACCAAGAAGGTAAAGCGCAGTCCCGAGATCTCCACAGTGCAATTATGCGCCAGACGTGTCTTATTGCCACTCAGCAACGGTGTGCCATCAATGAAAATGGCTCGCTTGCCCTCGTTGGCAATGAAGAAGTCGCCATTGCTGCGCATCTTAATGGTGCCCTGGCGACGCGATATCTTCGCAGCGGGTCCCTCCAGCGACAGGTCCACATCGACGCCGCATTCCTTGGCCTCGCGACCAAATGTGATCTCCTTGGAGCGCATCAAATAGCGCACCAAGCGACCACACAGACATGCCAGTGTTTGATTATCGAACTCGCTGGCGGCTGTGGGACCCAGCACAGAGTCTACCAGCACACCCCAGCGCGACAGCTCGTTCTCCAGCAGACGTATATCACGTTTGTTGCGTCGATCCGCTAGCGCAAGCTCCACTTCTAAGGCCTCATCACGCGGTTCATGCAAGTCCTGATCAAAGACCTGATCCTCGGCATCCGAGAAGCTGAGCGGTTCAGAGCCCTGCAGCGGCTTCACCGTTTGATCCGGCAGCAGGCAATACTGCTTGAGTAGCAGCCAATGATTGTGCAACGACTTGGCTGTGCGCGCACAATAAAACGTGGCTGCATTCTTGTCCAGCATCTCCTGAAACTGCTCCAGCTTGGGTGTGTCGGTCTGCAAAGTAAAGTTGAGTTAATAAGAGTTCAACTATCTTCGTTAAGCAATGATCAAAAAACAAACTATGGTTAGTGTCTCAACTTGGCTTAACGAAGAAATACGCATTGATTGTCCAATCAGACTAAACGTTTTTGAACTTACGCTCTTGATGGTGCCTAGCAGATCCTCCTCCTGCACGCTGTACAACGCCTTGCGCTGCACCGACTCCACCAGCTCGGGATGCAGATTCCGCATGGCAGAAACAGCAATGCGCGACACGGCTGGCTCGTAGAGCAAGGCATACCAGCGCTGTTGCAGCTCCTGCAGCGTAAACTTGCAGGAGAATTTCACGCCACGGTGAATCATGCGCAAGTCGTTGGTCTGCTGTATACCAATAACGAGCGCCAGATCATCAATGGGCTTCCAGCGGCCCAGATCCTTGGTGGCCATCTGTGCCAGAGGCCGACCATTGCGTCGTGGCTTCTTGTTGCTCGCTGGACGCGGAGGACGCGGACGACGTTCTGTGGCTGCTGCGCGGTCCATGATGAGCTTGGGTTTAGGCTGCGTCTGTTGTTGTTGGACTGGCGCAATAATTGTCGGCAACGGCAAGCTGGGCGTGACAGGCGTCAAGGGCGTCGCAGGTGTTGTGGCAGCTGCAACAATGCTCGATGTGCCCAGTTGCAACTCTACAGGAGTTTGTGGGGTTTCTGATATTGCGGCAGCAGTAGCTGCAACACTAGTTGTTGCAGGGGACTGCAGAAGTGTTGTTGGTGTCGTCGGAGTTCCTGTGTAATTCTGTGACGTTGTTCGCGGTCGATTCGATCGGTTTGCATCAGCGCCGCCGCCACGGCTGTTCGGAATTGTCAAATTATATTCAACGATTTCGTCGTCGAAACGCTTGCGTTTTATTGTGCGCGAAGAGCTGACAGGCGAATAATTGTTAGTTTGTTTACAGTAACTCGTTTGACTAGAAACGTCAGAAACACTAACCTTCGTCGCTTGGCTGCGTCGTTTTGCAGCAGCTCAATTGGCAAATTGTGAATTGGAGTTTTACTCAAAAGTGTTGTCGTTGTTGCTGCTGCTGCGACTGGTGCTGTTACAGGAGTTGTTGGTGTTGTGATTGGTGTGACAGGGGCTGCGCAAGTGTTGACAGATGTCGATGACACCACACTGACAGTAGTGGCGGTTGGAGGAGCGCTAGCTGCATGCGTTGCGACAACAATTGGTGCTAAAGTTGTATTTACAATTGGTGGAGTCACATTATTAGCAATTGTAGCAGGTAATTGCGTACCTTCCATGGTTTTTTATGCAATATTTTTTGTTTTTCTTATAACAACGCAAAAGTGCTTGGTAACCAGAGTGAAATTGCAAAATATACTATTTAATGTCGAAAAATATATTTAAAAATATACTATTTTCATTATTTCGAGCATGGTCACACTTTAAATGCAAAGGCCAATTTCGAAACGTGCATTGCAACATTATTTGGTTTCTGTCATAACACAAATTGTTGTTACTCGGCAACGCTCTGTTAAGTGGCAGCACTCTGTTAAATTCACGGTGTGACTCCAAACAACGCGAAGATTTACACTAAGAAGAAAGCCATCGTGTCATGTTGTGCAGCTAATATTGTTTATACATGTTTCATTAATTTGTTTTTGTACAATTTAAAAAATGTATCATTCGTTAATGTTTGCGCTATCGATAGCTCCATCTTAGCATTAAAAATTCGATAAAACGATAGTGACAAACCTTTGCCACTGTAATTGTGAAAATGGTATATTTTTAAAGAGTGAACCTGTGGTCACACTAGGTACAAAAACAAAAGTAGTGGTATTCTCTAATAAATAAGATATAAGTGATGTCCTATTCTTAAGAATGCGCGTCATAAATACGTGCGTTGAGGCACCTCAGTATTGCTAACAACTCGCTAACGCTTTGCCAAAACGCCACAAAACTATGAGGTGAGTGTGCAACACAGTTGCAACGAGATCTGATAGTGATGACTAATCGATGGCGCTTTCAGTTGTCACTACGCGGAATCGGAATCGTCGCAGTCCGAGAGCAAAATGGACATCTCCGAGACGCCAACGGACTCCACAGGCGTCTCGCCGCTGGCCGACGAAAGGAAAGTGAACGACGCCACCTCGCAGCAGCAGCATCAAATCGAGGATGCGCGGGAGAATAACGAAAACGTGAATTCGTCAATGCTGGATAATCGAATAATGCGGCCTGAGTTATTGCTGCCCATTGAGGGAGGTGGAGGAGGAGGAGTCACACCACAACGACATACAATAACCGAACGCACTCTAACGTTGGCCAACAGCCATCCGCTGATGTCGCCCACAAACACAGACTCGGACTCGGAACCATTTCTGGGCAAATGCAACAATTTCCCCGACGTTGTGCCACGCACGGAGCCCAACAACACGACGGAAGCAGTGCGCAATACGCTGAACCAGCAGCACAATATGCGCGTGAAGCCGCCAAAGGATGCCAAGGTCAGTCTGTTGCGTGCCAATAGCCCGGATCTGATTAGCAGCGAGTCGGATGCGGATGTCTCACAATATTTGGCGGCTGTGGAGTCAAATTTTCAGTCTGTATCGTTGCTGCCCAATGCCAACAACAAGGCATCGCGCAAAACCAAACGCATTGGAGCTGGTGGCGAGGACATCTCCAGCTTGGATTCGATATCGAATCACAGCTTCGACGATGACGAAGACATCGAGCACAACTTGGCCTCGTTGAGTCCGTCGAGCTCGCTGATCGACGGCCTCGATGGCGAGGACGACGACGATGATGATTGCGAGGGTCCCGAGCTGTTGCCGGACAACGATGACGACCTGGATGACTTCGGCATGACCACAACTCCGACGCCACATGCAACTGGCGCCGCTGTGGTTACAACTACAACGGCAACCGGAACCGCAGCAGAGCTGCCTCAATACACGGCGGATGAGGAGCGACGCGATTCGCGCAATTGGCAAAAGATAACGCTGCCAGATGGCAAGACCCGCGAAATAGACATGCGCGTCATTGAGCCCTACAAGCGAGTGCTGTCCCATGGCGGCTATCTGAAGGCGGGCGGACAGAATGCCATCGTCATATTCTGCGCCTGTCATTTGCCCGACAGATCGCGAGCCGACTACAGCTATGTCATGGACAATCTGTTTCTGTACGTGGTGAAGACGCTGGAACAGCTGGTCACCGATGACTATGTGCTCATCTATCTGCACGGCGGCTCCAACAGGCGTAATGTACCACCCTTTCCATGGCTCAAGCGGTAAGAGCTGCCCAAAGAGTAATAGAAGTTCTTTAGTAATAAGGTCTGTTGTTTTAGTTGCTATCAACTTCTGGATCGCCGCTTGCGCAAGAGTCTGAAGCACATGTATTTGGTGCATCCCACATTCTGGATCAAATCCTTGGTTTGGATGGCGCGCCCATTTGTCAGGTGAGCAGAGAAATCTATTAATATTTCAATTTTAGCGGTGATAATCCACAATGAAATTATCAAAGCTGAGCAGTTTATTTATTTAGCATAAACTATAAACAGTCAAAAAACTATTTAATTGTTTTATGATCACAATGGAATGTTTTATACTTTTTCCTTCCGATTTTAAACTCATGATCATAATTAAGAAAATAAAATTGGAAATTTTTTCTTCATCTATCTATTTTATTAAATTATTCATTTACTTTCAATCATTCAGATAATTTAAATTTAAAGCAGAGCATTTAGTTTAAATAATGTATGACTCACAATAATCCTATTCATATTTATTGACAGCACAAAGTTCTGGCGCAAGCTGATCTACGTGAAATCTCTGGAAGAACTGGGACTGCACGTGGTTGTGGAGAAGGCAGCCATACCGGAGAAGGTTAAGCAATACGATGCCAAGCGACACTGAGCGCAGACATTGGCAATCACCACCACCCCCCTAACAAAAAAAAAAACTATCTCTAGCTGCTCAGACTTGTTTCAGTCTTAACGCAACATTCATACACGGCTCGCTCGCATTTGTGTTTCAGCATTCCTCGTTTAAGGTCTACAGTTTAATTGATAATGCTCTCAGTTAAATTATTATTTTTTGTATTCGATATTTATTTGAACACTCTCGCTATGCTTTAATTTAAGATCTCAATCTTTGTGATAATTTATCTTTGCCTTTTTGCCTACTCAATGAAACTCATCTCATTACTATATTATATTCGCTATGTGTTATGCAATGAAGAAGAGACGGCGTTCAGCAAAACATCGAACAAGTTTTTCGTAGCACTTTACTGAAAGCAGTACATACATATATAGTACTATATACACAGACAAACACACATGTAGCTGTAGCAATTACACTAACGCATAGTTCTAAGCAATCATGATCATGTAGCTTCCGCTTCAGTTCCATATACATACATATATTGATATCACTTAATCGCATAATCGCTACAATAATTTTTCTAGCCTGGTTTTTACAATGTTTAAAAAACAAAGAGAACGTAAAGCAACAAGAAACCACCAGACTTCCGTATCGTACGTGTTACCTTCTTTGTTGAAACAAAATGAGAAATGAACGAAAACAAAAACAACCTAAAGCAACTCAACTGAATTTAAAATTAAGCCACATTTATGATAATTGAAAATGTTTAGCTGAATTTTTTGTGTGCATCGACACCACACCACAACGACCACTGAAGAGAAGGCGACCCCATGCCAGTGTCACTCCCTTGCCACCCGCCCCTCCCTGTTTCCCCCATCAAATAGCTGTTTAGCATGTAAGTGAAACTAGTGACCATTATATTAAACATGAGAAATTTGATATTTAAATCTACAAAACTCACATACCCAAAAAGAATAAGAAAAACACAGGAACATATGAAATGTAGTTGTATAGTTAAGCATGTAACCGATTGATATTAAGGATGCGATCTTTTGTTGGTTTCCTTATTGCTTCAATGATAATAAAAACAAACAACAACAAAACCGAACACAATGCAAACAAAACGATCACGAGTAATTACTTTGATCGCAATCCCAGAGATTCTGATCCTCGTGGAACTGTATCAACACCAGCTCATAGGTGACTATGGTGCCAGCTACCTATAAACATATCATTGACTAATTATATATTCTTCCACTTTTGCAGTCAAGCAACTCACGCTCAAAACCAATTTCCTGGTCAGGTGAAAGAACTTCATGCCGCTCAGCGCAACCAAATCGCTGGTGATTTCCTCGGCGAAACGCTTCGTCTCCGAGCACCACGAATCCTTGGGCACACAGCGCAAGTAGCGCAGCGTATAACGCGACTCATCGTGCACGCTGGCCGCATACAAGGACACGGCCAAGGTGCGTCCAATCAGAAATATGAGCGAGAAGTAGAAGTAAACTGCGTGAGCCACCGAAGGCATTTGACTGCAAAGAACATTTACGTTAAGAGCAAGTAATGGAAATCGTTCACACTCACTTAAGACTGCGCAACAGTTGGACGCATATAAAGTAGAGATTGTTGGAGAAGGAGACCATGGTAATCAACGATATGGCGTTATCCATCTTGCCGCATAACGAGCAAATGTTGCGATACTGTATACGTCTTTCCGACCAGTACGAGGGTGGCATGTGCTGCAAGACGGATTAGCTTAGAATTTAACAGATGCGTTGTGCACTCACCAAGCCCTTGAACTTGAGCAGGTTGTCGTTGAGCTGACGAAACTTGGCGGCCAAGCCGACGCTGACAATCATCACGAACACGTCCATGTAGTTCCAGATGAACGTCGAGTAGACATTCTGCAACTTGCCCCACAGAGCCAAGGGCGTCGAGTAGTCCATGATAAAGAAGATCTCGTCGTTGGTAAGCATAAAGAAGTTCTTGATGGGGTCGTCTGTCACATTGCAAACCGAGGCGTAGTTGATGGCCGAAATCATGCTCAGCAAGTGCTCAGCTGGTAATGATGAGAGAGAGACACGCAATTAAGAGCGTTGTGAAGTTTGTTGCTAGACTTACCAAAGGAGAGCATCATGCCCACAAGCATGACCATGTGTATGGTGTGCGCCATGCGCCATTTTTCCTTCTGCGTCCGATACTGCGGCAAGTCCTGTTCGATGTCGTGCCAGTGCATCATCAATTCGGGCCACTTGCGTGCCAAATTGAGAGCTGTCACACAGACCAACAGAATACAGCTTCGAAATATGATGGGCTTAATGTTGTTGAAGCTCATCGGACCGTCCAGCACCTTGTATATGGTCAAGGACAGATCGATGAGCGTCGAGGCAATAAACAACAGGCAGCAGCAGGTGCGCACATGCAACCACGAGAAGTTGAGGCTGCTGGGATGCTTGGCGGTGACGCCGCGAACCGGCATCATGGCAAACAATTGGGCGGTGAGCAGCACCTTGCCCACAGCCTCGTGGAAAGTGCCATTGTAGAGGAACTGCTTGCGAGTCTGACAGCTCAATGCTACGCAGAGAGCCATTTCAAATAAAGTATACGTCAAATATCAAGTATACGCTCACTTGTGTCTGTATTGTCAGTGCACTCTGCTTGCAGGCGACTTATGTAATCCTGCGAGGTTTCCAAGAAGGCACGCTTGCGAGCACTAATTGAAAAGATTATTTTACTCCTGTGTTTTTCTAGTTGTATGGAATTTGCACACCTCTCGTGTAGTAAGTCTAATTTGCGCAGCAGAGGCGACTTCTTGAACTTCTTCCAGCGTCGCAATTTGCGTCCCAGCTTGGGCAAGAGCCTCATTGTCTAAACGCAGCTAAATACGAACTGTGCTACGTGACAAATGTCCAGCTGGTCGCTGCATGTCCTGCCCATTAAAAATACACCTGTTGTTTTGCACTTATCTATAATTAAAGCGACAACGTGGCATTCATAAATAACACTACAAATTGCAGGTCATTCGCGCTCAAAGCGATAACTCAGCTGTCACTGCAGCGGTTTTTTGCAAGTCCTGTTTTCACTCTCCACTCCTTTTATTCGGCATTCCTTTTCAGATTTTGTGGCAATCATTCAGTTTGTCTGTCTTGTTAAACTGCAGCAAAATCAGTTCATAGGTGACAATTGTGCCTGCCACCTGGAAAAGGCCAAACACATTAATTTATATTTTAGACTGTATATTGAAGATTATTATATACCGATATGACAACGCCTCGGGTGAGACGAAAGAACTTCATGCCCGTTAAAGCCACTTGATCCATGTGTACCTCCTCCGAAAAGCGCTTAAGCTGTAAAGGAAAATGCTAAATTTCATCAGTTAAAAATAATTAGCAGCGAAAAAAAGGATTCCAACAATAAATTTCAGTTTAAAGTAATTATTCTTTTAAGTAATAAAACAGATTCTTTAACAACTTCTGGATATATTTAAATGAATTTTAAACGGAAACTACTTTTTGCTGGAGAAGTTCAAGTAGTTCTATTTACTGTAATGACGTCATTAACTTGGGTTTCAATATTGTCAACTCACCTCCGTTGTCCAGTACTGTCTGGGCACCAGTCGAAAGATGAGCAACGGTCGCTTGGACTCGTCGTTGATGCTGGCGCTGTACAACGAGAGAATCAGAGTGCGTATCAACAAGTAGCCCAAAGAGAACCAAAAGTAGGCGGTATGCGAAGCCGAGGGTTTCTTCCTAAAACATCGAATGTAAATCAAGTAAATTCCTTACGCTATTGAAAGTTTAAACTTACTGCAAGCTCTTCAGCAACTTGCCGCATATGAAGTAGAGATTGTTGCTGAAACAGAGCAAAGTTATGACCGAGATGGCATCGTCCACGACGTTGCAAAGCTTGCAGAGATTGCGAAAATTGATGCGACACTGTATCCAGTAATCCGCGCTGGTGGGCTGCAAGGCAAACATAATTGAGAAAGTGCTGGAAAACATATGCGGGCATCTTTGCTACCAATGTGGCTTCGCGCAGCATGTAGTCGTTGAGCTGGCGAAAGCGTGCCGCCAGCGAAACGCTGACAGCCATGACAAAGATGTCATTGAAACTCCAGGCGAATGTGGCCAGCACATTGATAATCTTGCACAGCACGCCCAAGGTTGTGGAGTACTCCACAAAGTGATAAAACATGCTGAAAACTATGAGCAAATAGCTATCGATGGGTCGATTGGGCAGCACGGGACATTCCTGCACATAGTAGATGGTGGACAACATGCTCAGCAGGTGCTCCACTACAAGGCAGGGAGTGTGAAAAGTAAAGAGTACTCAGTGTTCAACGCTATCTTACCCAACGAACAACTAGTGGCAACTATGACAATCATTCGAATGTGGTAAGCTAAGGCGCCGCGTTCCTTTTCTGTGCGCAACGCCGGCAGTTGGGACTCCACCATTTGCCACTCGAGCACAACTGCCGGCCACTTGGTTGCCAGCTGAAAGAAGGCCACCGAGATGGCAAAGATGGAGCCGTAGAAGATCAGCGTTTCCATCGAATCGAAATTAAAGTTCACGTGCATCACAAAGGCGGCCATGTAGCCGGAGCTAATCGCAAACAAAATGCTGACCACCAGTGCGTAACAGGAGCGAAAACTCAGCCAGCTGAAGCTCAGATCCTCGGCGAACTTGGAGCTGACGCCACGCACAGGCATCAGCGCGAATATCTGAGCTATGATGAGCACTGCGGAGAGAGAGTCTAGAATGCAGATTAAGTGCAGATTGTAGCACGAACTGACCTGGTCGGATGGCCTCCTGAAACGAGCCGCTGTGCACATAGTTCGCTCTATCAACGCGCTCCAAAATGGCATTAACTGGGGAGTGTAAGAAATTAATTTGTAGATGGCAATTAAAGTAATATACTTTAGTGCGAATTTAGATATTTGTACTATACAATCACGCTATAAACTAATTCGCTTTAGATTTAGCAGTGTCTAAAACTAAATTATGTTTTCAAAATGTGCAGTTGAAATTGGTACACTTTAATTATTGATATATTTTTTAAATAGTAATCATTTCATTTCACTTTTGAGTTTAAACTGTGCTCCAAAATTGACCATGATATGAAAGTTTCTAATTTGTTGTCAACAGCTTTAGGCATATCATTTGAAAGTCAACAAATTAGTAATATAAATAAGTAATAAAATAATTAATTGAGTTGGGCATTCTCTGCTTACGTCTAGGCCAGCGCTTGCGAGTATCACGCTTGAGGTTCATCCTGCGCTTCATGTCCAGCCTACAAACAGACTTTTAGCACTTTTATTACACACTAATCGTGCCACTTACTCGCTGTCGACGCGTGCCGCACGCCAGAAATTAATAAGTGCCACACTCTTGCGCCGCTTGGCGGCATCAACTATTGACCTCGCCATGTCCGGCGACAAACTGTTGCCAATTCCATAACAAACACAGCACAACAGTGGTTTCGCCTTCGCTTTAATGCCAGGACATGTCCTGGATCTGTTTTGTGCGCTATCTGTTTACAATCTTGTTTGTGCAAATTGCAGACAAGCTCGTTAAATATGCAGCAAGTGCGGTGACTATGAATAGAAAATACTCTTTGAGCTGCCGGCACCACGACTGCAGATGCTCTTCTGCACCTCGGAGCCGCTCATCTGATTGATCAGCACCAGCTCGTAGGCCATCAGAGTGGCAGCCATCTGCAAAAATTATACAAGATTTAAAGATGGTGCTTTACAGCTTGCCATCACTTGACTTACGGCAAATATAAGACGATGTGTTAGAAAGAAGTAACCTTTGCCACTCAGCGCGAATGTGTTGTTCAAAAGTATCTCGTGGATGCGTTTGAGTTCCACGCACCAAAACTCGGTGGGTATTTCGTAAAGTGTATGCGAAATTTCTCTGGCCGCCTGTGGTATGGAGGCGGCGGCAAACATCATGTTGCAGACGCGCGTGATCACATAGAACAGACAGAACCAGAAGTACAGCTCATCCATGAAGTTGCCACGCGTCCTAAAGAAAGAGATATCAAATCAGTCGAGTTGCTGCCACCAGAAGACGCCACTTTACTTGAAGCTGTGATAGATCTGCACGCACACAAAGTACATGTTGTGGGCACAGGCCAAGATGACCAAGCCAGACAGCTCCTTGTCATACAACTTGAGCAGCTCACTCAGCTCCAGAAGATCATAGCGCAGCTGCTCCCAGAACTCGTTGGCCATGCGTTGGCCCGCATGCCGTCGTATGCGCCAGTGCAGCTGCTGGAAGCGCAGCTGTAAACTGCGCGAGATCAGTATCAGCAAGATGTCCACAAAGTTCCACACGAAGGTCATGGCCAGCGTGGTCCACTCGATGAAGATCGCCTGCAGCACATTGAAGTGGAACACGGAGAAGAGCTCCTGCCGCTCGCGCTGAAAGTAGTTCAACCAAAAGTCCACGTCCAAATGGCACTCTGTGATCTGCTGGTAGTTGCTGTAGATGGCACTGCCCACATAGGTCGAGTGCTCACAGAGTGCGGCCACCAGCAGCGCCACGCCCCACAGGCGTATGCGACGCCCGAACTGCCGGCCGAAGCGACAGTCGTAGCCGGGTTGCAGGAACACCAAGTCGCAGCGTGCAGTCTGCCGCATGAGGCGCGGCCAGCGCAGCGCGAGCGACAGAAAGACGCTGAAGCCAGCGATGCAGATGACGCTGAAGCTGAGAGAGCCTGCCACAGACGAGGGCCATTAAAAGAGAGAGCAGCAGCAGCAGTTGGGGCGCCTTACCTATGGTGTAGATCTTGAGGCCGTTCTCGAAGACTATTTTGGAGGAGAGCACGCAGTCCAGGATGGCAAAGCCCAGTATGATGCAGCTCACTAGAAGCGCCGGCGACAGCCAGCGAAACTGCAGC
This sequence comes from Drosophila rubida, assembly GCA_035046165.1. NCBI lineage: Eukaryota > Metazoa > Arthropoda > Insecta > Diptera > Drosophilidae > Drosophila > Drosophila rubida. The sequence continues at coordinate 11,870,560 of JAWNOF010000021.1, read as the reverse complement.
TGCTCCACAGGTGCATTGGGCCAAACGCCGGCCACGGGCAGCACGCCAAGGAATTGCGCCAGAACCAGAACTAAGTATATACATAGGCAAAAGTCAAAGTAATAACTTTAATTTCACAATTAAAGTAACGTATAATTAAAATATTTACAGGGCCCGATGGCGTGGTGAAGTGTGTTTTTATTGCGCTGCACTTGCCGCTGCATTGTTGCCTGCTCACTGGCCAAGTGTGGCACGCAAAGTGAAACACAACGATTGCCATCAGACGGCGGACAACGAGCGTGTGCAAGGTGGCGTCTGATACAACTTTTATTAATGTGCTTGCAGTTAAGATCTGAGTAGTTAACAATGTGCCACGACAACTAGAAATGCTTAAGAGTGCTTAGCAATAGACTGTGCGCTGTCGAATGGTGGCCTGATTAATGACATCGGAGATCATCAGCTCGTACGTGATTATTGTGGTGCCCATCTAAACGAAGTAGATAGAAGGTAGTAGAGTCAAGAGCGCAGTTGCAGTTAGTGGACTTACAGCCAGCACTAGTTGCCGCGTCAAATAGAAGAAGCCATTGCCGGAGAGCGCGGTCATGTCATTGCCCAATTGCTCGCTAAAGCGTTGCACCTGCAACAATCTCTGATTAGTGTGCGATTCTTATGTTATTGGAGAGCAGCTAAGCTTAGACACAAACTACAGTATTTAGCGAAGACCCAAATCAAGCAGAAGTCTCTCACCTCTGTCGTCCAGGCCTTGGAGGGCACATCGCGCAACGCTGTGATTATTTTGAGCTCGTAGTCGTTGATGGACGCAGTGACGAAAATGGTCAAAGTGGTGCGTGCCACGGCAAAGATGAGCGAGTACCAAAAGGCCACCATGACAATGGCATCCACGCCGATGTTTCTACAAGACGAGACCACTTAGTTTATACAACAAATTAGAGTAGACGCCGGCGCTCACTTGAAGCTGTTGAAGAGCTGAAAGCAAATGAAGGACATGTTGTTGCCGAAGGCGAGCAGCACTAGAGGCGCAATAGCTGCATCCAACATACGCACTAGACGCTTGAGAGCCAAGTAGTGTTGACGCACCTCTGTCCAGAAGATTGGCGGCATCACCTTCTTGTGCACGGCGGCAATGCGTCGATGCAGCTGATGGAAACGAGAGGCGAGCCCGATGCCAATGCACATGAGAAAGCAGTCAGTGAAGGAGCGAGGATACGCAATAGTCTCGTTCACCCACTGCAAAAATGAGAGAGAGAGAGGAATACGAAGATTCGTTTGAATTTTAAAGTCACCTCCAGCAGCGGCAGCAGCCAGATTTTGTAGGGTAGGATGTGGTAGAGATGCGGCCTCTCCCACTTGTAGACGCTTTCCAAGTAGCTCACGTTAATGTTGCACTGCGTGCGCTCCAGATTGCTCAAGTGAAACGAGTTGGCCAGCAACAAGCAGTGCTCAACTAATAGCAGAACAGTAAAGTTAAGTCTACAAGTTTCTACAAGGCTCACAGCTTATTTCATGCAGCGAAAAGTTGATTTGCAATATTGTTTAACTTTTAAACTAGAAAGAATTTAACAAAGATTTTAATGTAACCAATTACAATCAAATATAAAAATATCAGAACTTCCCATTTTTACAATTAAAGATTTTGGAATTATTTAATAAAAATAAAAACTAACTTTTAACATTTAAATTTCCTTTAACATTAATAAGTAAGTATTCGCTGCACGAAAGCTGTGAGCCACTGTAGTTTTTAGTCGAGTACTCACTTAAAGCGGACGACATGATTACACCCACTACAATGTTGATGCGACGCTTCATGTTGTACTCATCATAGAAGCGATAGGGTATGCTGAGAAAGAGCTGTTCCACGTACTGGCAATGCTTCATGATACGATGCCAGTTGAAGGCCAGTTTCCAGAAGAACACGTGCTCCAGCAGACACACCACATATAGTGCCAAGGTGCTGGACGTGTGAAAATTAATGCCCACTTCAGTGACGTGGTTCAAAACGGCGCCGAATTCGCAGAAATTGAGCAACAAAATGATGGCCGAGTAAAGCGTGCGTGGACTAAGCCAGCGAAATTTGATATTCCTGACGTCATGAGATCGAATGTTGCTCACGGGCAGCAGACCATAGATTTGGGTGATGAAAAGCACTGAGAGAGAAAGAACATTTGAAGTTGAAAAACTGCATTGTAATTCATAATAAGTGTTTCCTTTTAGTATTACAATTCATTTGAAAACTTTATAGCGACAAGCCCAAATAAGTATGCAATGCTTTTTTAAACAAATTCTCTAGCTGGGACATTTAATTTAATAACAGTTTGTGGATATATATATATTTTTTTTGAAGTTTGCAGTTCTACACTGCCAGATACGTTCTGCAATACAAAATTGTTTCTTGGACAATTTGTTTATAGTTAATAAGTTTAAAGAATATTTTCACCCGATCGCAAGAAAGTTTACAGAAAACATTGAAATTTAAACATTGAGACTTCAGTTTTAGAAATACATTTGCAATTCAATGTTTAGGGGCGGAAAGAAGCGTAAAAAATATAAAACAAATTTTGTCTTTCTGCACTTTATTTGGTTGGGGATACTTATTATTGCCTATTCTAATATATGGATAGCGGATATAAAAATGCTCTTAATGAGTGAATTTCCTTTTGTGTTGCACATATAATTATTAAAAAAATACATTTCAAATGGAATACAATAAATGTTCTACAAAGTATGCATGTCAATAACAGATTAAATCCTTAGCAATTATTTTGATTCTCCGTTAAAATTATGATTTCGGCAACCCTTCGCTTACCTTGCGAGACAGCGCGATGGAAAGCTTCGCCTTGTGGCATGGTCAAAGTAGAACTGTCCGATCCAGAGTGAGGCGAGCAAGCGAGTTGACAGCAGCTGATGAGGGGGCGTGCTTGTTTTTCACGATTTCGCAGCAAGTATTTACTACAATCTAAAGCTAATTGCCGCACCTGTCGGCCGGCCATGACGAGTGGCAATTTGCCAAAGCCATGTCGCCAATTTATCACCCGCACAAGGGCAGCAAGCCTTTGCGACGATTCGGTTCATCGAATTGCAGCAACACCAGCTCGTAGGTGACAATTGTGCCCGCCATCTGGGAAAGGGAAGAACGTGCAACACAAGCTGAACATAGTTAATAGTCAGTTATACGCACACCAAACAGCAAGCGGCGAGTGAGAAAGTAGAACTTCTTGCCCGACAAGGCCACGGTCTGTGTGGACATCTGAAATATCAGGCGCTCCACCTCGACGCACCAGTTGCGAGTGGAGACGCGCCGCAACACGCTCAGCGCACTCTTTGACTCATCGTTGATGGTGGCCGCCGTGAGAAAGACGCAAGCGGTGCGTCCCACCAAATAAAGCGTGGAGTACCAGAAGTATACATAGCTAATGGGCCAGCGCAGCTTGCTGCAAGCAAACACGATCTACAAGTCTCTGTCTAAGTCCGTTTTAAGGAACTACCCACTCACTTGAAAATGTTGAGTAGCTGGCAGCAGACGAAGTACAAGTTGTTCACGCAGGACAACAAAATGATGCTGGAGAGCGCATTGTCCACGCGCTCCAGCAGCTCACACATGCGCACATAATGCTCGCGGATGTCGACAAATGTGGACTCCGAGATCTGCTCCTCGTGCTCCAGCTTGCGAATGCGCGTGGAGATCTGCTCGAAGCGGTAGGCCAATCCCTTGCTGACCATCATGATGAACAGGTCCATATAGTTCCAGATGAAAGTGCAGGTGCCATTGACGAGCTAAAGGTCGAGCAAAGAAATTCCCACAATACAAATTTAAATCAATAGTGATGTACTGTCATTGCTAATCATTTGAAGTGTTGTTACCAATATGTAGACAGCTGTGATGCGAGTGTAGGGCATCACCTGGAACACGTATTCGTAGTTGTGCAGTATGTAGTTGTCGAAGGAGATGTCCGCAGTCGTGTTGTGCTTCTCCGCACAGATTTGCACGCGTCTCTCAAAGTTCACGATAGCGGAGCTTTGATACAAACCGTGTTCAACTGCAAAGATTATGTTAATGCACAAGTTTGAACTTTATTCGCACACTTACCTATGGACAATGTAATTATGACGACAGCAGAGTGTCGCACACGTTGCAGCAAGTTGTAGGGCAGCGTCTCATAGGGCGCTTTATTAAAGATCAGCTCCACGCGAGTCCAGTAGCGTATCAGAGACGGCCAGCGACGCCCCAAGTTGATGAACAAAACACAGGCGAATAGCACAAAGGTGAAGAAGACCGGACCCACTACAGCGAAAGGGCATTAATTAAAGTTAAATGCATATAAGAATAATTGTAGGGTATTGTTCCAAGTCCGTGACTAATCTAATATAGCTTTTAAATTCCAATACATCGAAAGGGCAGTCATTAAAGTAACATCCGTATAAGAATTGTTATACGATGTTGTCTCTAGAATACACTAGTCTTTGGCTAATCAAATGTATCTCGTGGATCCATATAAGAATTGTTCTAGGATAATGCTGTACGTCTGTTAGTCATCTAATTCAGCTTGTAAATTCAAATTAAAGAAGACTAGGCGCACTACATCCCACTTCATAAAATAAAGTATAATCCGTATAAGAATTGTTCTACTAAGTTGTCACTAGTCTTTGGCTAATCAAATGTATCTCGTAGATTCAAATTTTAGAAGACTGGATGATACATTACATCTAAAGGGCATTAATTAAAGTAAAATATATATAACAATTATTGTGAAATAATAATATAATATACACAAGTCTTTAAGAAACCTTGCAAGATATTGTTACAAGCCTTTGGCTAATCAAATGTGTCTTGTGAATGCAAATTGAAGAAGACATGACTCACAACATTGAATTGGCAATATTTAAACTGAAATCTATAGCAATTATTATTGTTTCTTGTAGACATAAGTGTGCGGTTAAAAAAATCTTGCAAATGCAAATTAAGCAAGTCATTAATTGCAGTAAAATCTTTATAAGAACTGTTGTAAATACTGTTTCAAGTCTTTGGCTAGTATCTCTTAAATTGAAATTAAAGCATTGACCTACCGAAATTCTTGGCTGTGAAGCCAATCTTAAGCAGGAGCTTGATCATGCTGCTGAGCAATATGGAGCTGGCCACCATGAAGACGACTGTGACGAGCATCTGCAGCGACTTGAAGCGAAAGCGCAGGCGACGTGGATTCGTCTGCCAGACGTTGCTCAATGGCATCAGCGAGAAGCACTGGGCCAGCAACATGACTGCAAAGCAAATACAATTCACTTCACAGATACATTTTAGAGTAAAATTAGATCCCACCAGGATACACGGCGCGATGAAAAGTCTCGAGCTGTGCATAGTCGGTTGGCTTCTCCTCGTTCACAATGTTGAAATCGAAGTCAATGTCGTCTTGGGGCGGCTTGGGGGAAACGTCGTCCGCCTGCTTCACCTTGCGATGGAAAATGTGCTGCAACTTCCAGCCCGAGTGTCCTTCCATGTCGCCGGCCACTTGTGCACTGAGCCAAGCGCACAAATCGCGCACAAATTAGCTGCTGGTCACACTACAAAAGGGAAATTACAGTCGGAAAAGCAGTTATCATGTGCGTGTTGTAAACAATAATTATGCATGGCCAGTTGGTAGGAAAAGACCCCACTCAGACGCTGCTGCAAGTCAGTCAACATGCGGCAAGCTGCAAGTGCAGATTTCTTTCAACTGAAGTTCAATATTTTGCGGCAACTGCGACTCAAGCGGCGCCAGCAACGCGCTCTGGCGGCGCACAAGGCGCGTTGCACGACCAATGCCAAGAATCTGGAGCAGCTGGACACGTTTCATCGCGCCATCAGACCTTGTAATTAGTGCCGCCAGTCGGGGAGAATTACTGACCAATTCATTCACTCAGATCTCTGCTTGGCGCGTGTGTTTGGCCTGATGCCGCTGGCGAATGTGCTGAGTCCTCATGCGCGGGATGTGAGGTTTCATCTGCGCTCCACGGGCATGTGCTTCTCAGCGCTGTTTTTGCTGCTGGGCGGCGTGAAGACCATGCGAATTGCCGGCAAAATCTATCAGGGTGGCATCAATAGCAGAAGTCTGGGTACAAAACGAAATCAATTGCGAATTACTTTATTGTACAGCTGAGTACTTTGCTCGACAGTTAGCTTGGTCTTCTACATCAGCGGCTTGATAATCTGCTTGAATTTCATTTCGTTTGCGCGTTGCTGGCATCGTCTGATTGTGCCCTGGAATGAGATTGACATCATCATGCTGTTCCCTCCCTACGCACCGACTAAAATGACTCTACGACTCAAACTGCTCATTACAGGCTGCGTGCTGAGCTGTCTGACATTGGGTGAGTCGCAGTCGTAGAACTAATTGCACTCTTTAAGGCCATATACTTTCTTTTCGTAGTGGAGCACGGCTTGTATTATGCCTCGGCTTATACCAATTACCACATGCACGTTCTGCACTGTCAGCCGAATGTCACAGAAATTCTATTTAGTGGCTTCATGAAGCGCGAGTTTGCGGACATATTCGAAATGCTGCCCTACAATCCTCTATTTATATTCTACGCCTTCGTAAGCGGCTCTCGCAGTTGACTTTCTGTTCAATAATTTATAGTTTCGTTTCTTTAGTTTCTCACAGGCACATTCAGTTTTATTTCCAACTTCGTGGACACTTTCATCATACTGATTAGCTTGGGCTTGGCGCAGCGCTTCAAGCAGTTTGCCAAGCGCGTGTCGAGGCTCAAAAATCGAGTAAGTTGCAATTGAAAAATCGTCAATATTACTGACTACCAAATATGTGAGTCTATATACCACATTGTAAAGATCTAACTTCTAGAACCCGTGATACATTTTCTTTTGAAAGACGGAGTTGCCAAACTCTTCTTCTATTCAATCTGCATAATTTTCCTTATTAATAATTCATATACCCTGTAAATTCTGCTCGCTTGCAGCACGTGCCCGACGCCTTGTGGCACGAACTGCGTCAGCACCACATTCTGCTCTGCGAGCTGATGGATTTGGCTGATGCCAATATGTCGAGCATTGTGCTGCTCTCCTGCTTGAACAACATTTACTTTATATGCAATCGTTTGCTCAGCATTTTCACGTGAGTCTCTTCTTTGAACTCCCCCCACAAGCGCTTCTGTATTTCACATACTTTCAGCAAGCTGAGATATCCGGTGAATTATGCGTTCTTCTGGTTCAGCTTGTTGTTCCTGTTGGGTCGCACTTGCGCCGTCTTTCTGTATGCGTCACGCATACACGAGTTCTCGATGCTGCCCATGGAGGTGCTTTACACGGTGCCCAGCGACAATTGGTCGGAGGAGGTGCAACGCTTCATCCATCAACTGACAAGTCAGTACATTGCACTCTCAGGATATCGACTTTTCCACCTCACTCGCAAGAGTTTCTTCGGCGTGAGTTGGCGTGTCCTTAAAGGCAATACAAATACAATTGTATATCAAGCTTATTTCTTTAGATGATGTCCACGCTGGTGTATTACGAGTTTATGCTGTTGCAGTTGGATGCCAAGGATAACAATGAGGACCCGCCGCATCTGTGTGCATAAACGCAAAGTAAAACAACGCAATCTAAAATAAAATACTTTGCATTGTCAAATTAAATGGTTCAACATTTAGTTGCCGACATCTGTGGCAACCAAGAAAAAAAAAAAAGGGCAGGCAATTTTTGTGGCAGCGCAGCTTATTAATAGAGGTCTGAGCCGCTGTCCTAATTGGAAAAGTGAAATATTATTTCAATTTTCGGGCTTTTGCGGCCAAGTGCAGCGGTTCACAGAGGGCGAGTCCACAAATTGGGGGGTAACCGAAGTCGTTTGCCATTAGTTTCAATTATTTGGACATACGTAAAGCTGACAACTGTACAGCGATTGTTACGCCAACTCAACGAGTTGTCAGCCGGAGGAGGAGCAGCAGCAGCAGGACGAAAACTGCGAGCAGGACGAGCAGGACGATCACGTTGTCTAAAAACGAAACTTGAATGGGTTTTCAATTCGCGTTCGCTGCGCCTTTGACACTGACACTTTGCCAATTAACACTTTCCTGGTTACCTGCCAATTGTTTGTGTGCCCCGGACACGGTGCAGCAATTATCCTGTCAGAAAACTTGCTGCACCGCGCACAGCGAAGTTGGTAGCAAAACAAAATGCCAACAAAAACAAAAAAAAAAATATGCAATGCAATGGAAAAGAGGCCCAAAGGGAGCAGCCAGTTTATTACCAGTCGCCGGTCGTCGAGTTTCTACCACCAACGACGACGAGCTTCCGTTGTGCGGCACGTGAGTCAGAACGTGAGTCGGTCGCCACCCTGCAGGGCTGCAGGGCCGAGAGCGCGCTTGTATTTGTCGTGTGAGTGAGCTGTCATGGCAACGTGCGACAAAGCAAACAACTGAACGAAAAAAAGAAGAAATTATATTGAAAAGCGAGCTCGATTTGCTGGCATTACGAACAATTTTGAAACGCTCAGAACGCAACGAACCGCCAAGAGGAACGCAAGTGCAGAGCCAGAACAGCCAGAGCTGGCATGCGAGAGCAGCATGGAGATACCGGATACTGTGTCAGTGCGAAGATTTCGCGAGTTCAATGCGCGCCAGAAGCACGAGGTCTACGAGACGCTGCTCGAGCTCAGCGAGACCCTCGAGGAGCTGCCCAAGCGATCCCTGCGCAAAACGCTCGAGCTCACGCTGGCCGTGCTCGAGTACAAGGGCGAGCTGGCGCTGCGCCTGGAGGCGAGTGGCGAGCGGCGCGTGCACGACGAGAACGACAAACTGAAGCGCATGGTGCAGAAGCTGGAGGATGAGCGCGACAATCTGAAGCAGAAAACCAAGGAAGTAAGTGGTAGTTGAGTTGCTGGCAAATCGAAACTGTTAACGCAATTCAAACTTGAAACTGCAGCTGAGCGAGGAGATCAATCGGCAGCAGCAGCAGCTGCGCGAGGCGGCGCTGCAGGCGGAGGCCAGCGACAAGGACTCGTCCGACCCGCTGTCCGAGCTGGACAAGCAGCAGGAGCTGCTGCACAACATCGACACCAAGAACAAGCACATCAAGCGGCTGCTGCGCGAAATCGAGGTGAGTGCAACTCGTACGTCTCAAAGTCTTCACTGACTTCGTCTTTGCAGTCGCTGCAAAACCAGAATATTGTGCAGTCCAAGACCATAGCGCTGAACGAGCAGGAGCTGCAGCAGATCAAGACGCGCCTCGTGCAGATCTCACAGGACATCACGCAGCTGGAGCAGGAGCGCAAGGCGCTGCAGCAGACGACGCAGCAGCAGAGCCTGGAGGTGACGCGCCTCGAGGGCAACGTCACCTTCCTCGAGGACGAGCGCGACAAGCAGGACCTGGAGATGCGCCAGTTCCTCGAGAAGCACGAGTCCCAAGCGCTCCACTGGCGCCAGTCGCTCGAGCAGAAGGAACAGCAGCTGCAGCAGCTGCGCCAGGCTCTCGAGCACAGTGCTCACAAGCCGCTGGCCAGCAGCAGCAGTCCCAGCCAGCAGGACGAGGAGCAGATTCGACTGCGCCACGTGAGTCAACCAAGCACACATCTAGCTCTCTCAATCACAATCAACTCTCTCTCTACGGGCAGCTGCTGGAACTGCGCGAGCAGCGCATCGAAGCGCTGGAGGCCAAGCTCAAGTCGCTGGCCACGGAAATGGCCAGCTCCACGAAGCTGATGAACCAGCTGTCGCTGCAGCGCGAGAGCGCCGCGCATCCACAACAGCCGCGCGCCTGCTGCCAGCTGATCGAGGAGCGACTGCGTGCCGCGAACGCGCGCGCTGCGCAGCTGGCCGAGCTGCTCGACAGCACCGAGCAGGACAACGTGCTGAAGGCGAAGCAGGCGCTGCACTCGCTCACCGCACTCGAGTCCTACAAGCGTGGCGAGGATGGGCTGGTGCCCGCGCTGCGACGCTGCGCTGGCCTCGAGCAGAAGCTGAGCGAGCGGGAGAAGCAGCTGCGCAGCTACACGCAGGAGCTGAACGCCATGCACGAGCTGGCGCAGGAGAACGAGGTGCTGCGGCGGCGCCTCAACATACCCGACGACGTGGTCGTGCTCTCGAAGCAGGTGCGCGCCAAGCAGCGCAACAAGGACAAGCAGATCGAGCGGCTGACGCTGAAGCTGCGCACCTCCGAGGAGCTGCGACTGCAGCTGAAGCTGGACAAGAGCGAGCTGAGGTGAGTGCGGGGACAGTTTGAGAAAAAGCAGAGCTTATGGTTCCGGTTTGTTTGCGGCAGGCGCAAGTTGCTGGAGCGGCAGCAGGGCGAGCAGCAGCAGGGGCAGGACGAGTCGCTGCACCATCAGCAGCCCAGCGAGGTGGGCGAGGTGCCGTCCAGTGCGCCGCTGGAGTACTCGCCGCGTCGCGGACAGGGCGACGGCGCCGCCAGCTCGGAGCTGCAGACCAAATACGAGGACGTGCTGGCCGAGAACGAAACGCTGCGCATGGGCATGTACGAGATCCTCGAGAAGATGCGCGAATACGACGGTGAGTCTGGCAGGAAGAGAGTTAAATGTTAATGCCGGAAGGACATTGTAACTGACTGGCAATCAGAGATGACGCCCCACATGTGGAAGTACTTGCCACTCATGCCTGATTGCCAACAAGTTAGATGTGCGTCCCTCTGTCTGTCCGTCCCTAAGAACGCCCGAATCTCAGTGAATCTCAGAGCTAGCGATCCAAAATTCGCCATCAATATGGCTTAGTGCTGTACCTACCTATCTTGTTTTACAATTCAGCCCCCTTGGCCTTTTAAAATCGCAAATAAATAAATTCCAAGTGCAAAATTAATGGAAATTCTTTGAAGACGATTGGAACACTAAGAAATTAACGACTACTTGTATAATTTAGTTACGGCCACACACGTGAATACTAAGTTTACGACACTCCGTCTTTCTGTCTGTCCGTCCACAAGAACAAGCGAATCTCAGTGAATCTCAGAGCTATTGATAACAGATTTGCGAACAAGATGGCTTGGTGTTGTACCTATTTAGTTTTGGTAGTAAGACACGAACATGAGCCTTTGAAAACGCAAATAAATAAATTCTACTAAAGATTATTGAAACATTAAGAAGAAGGCGTCAGTTGTCGACTTGTATTTAGATGCCTTTCTATACTGAAATGCCATGAAGTTTATACATACAGTATCATTGAAGAAGATTATGTTTACCACAATCCGTCGTTCTGTCCGTCCGTGTTTAAGTACGCTTCTGTGTCTTACACCATAAGAGTTAGCTTTGGTTTGCTTTAGAATTTAGTTCACAGAATTAATGAGGATTAATTGAAGATGATTAGAAGGTGCAGTCGATCTCAACGAACTTTCATTTGTATGATTTTACTACATCAACAGCCGATTCATTGTATCGTTGTCTGTCTTTTTGTTATTCTTCCTTCCTTATTATCACTTAATCTAATAGACTAGAAGAGTGAGCGTTATTTAAGAAGAGTCGGTGTTATTTAAATACTCTTTGAACTGAACATATCTGTGACCAATTTTGCAATATTTTGCTGCCCATTTCCGCAAATTAGTCAAGTAGTAAATGCAGTAGAAAAGTTTGCCACTTGCGATAACTTACCCGCTGTCCACGCTTTCGCAGCCACCTCGGAGCACATCACCATCGACTCGGAGCTGCTCAGGCGGCTCATCGACGCGCTGCCCGGCGGAGCAGCGACGCCGCAGCGTCTGCAGAGCCAGCTGCTGGAGCTGAAGGCGCGCGAGGAGGCGCTCTGCCAGCTGCTGCAGCAGCAGCAGGCCAGCGACTCGGAGACCGGCGAGTTGTCCTCGGTGCACAGCATGCGCGACGTCTCCGAGATGCGCGACGAGCAGTTCGACAGCAGCCAACTGCCGATCGACACGGCGACGCGGCCCACAACGCCCAATGAGGCCACCGAGGCACTGCAGCTGCCCATCATCGGCGAGGCAGAGGAGCAACAGCAGCCAGGGGAAGACAGGCCCAGCTCCGCGGAGCTGAACGAGCTCAGCCTGCTGCGCAAGCACTACGAGGAGCTGCGTGTGCACACGGCCGCCGACGGCGACGAGCTGAAGCGCTACAACCTCGAGCTGCACGAGCAGCAGCTGAGCCTGGAGCAACAGCTGCAGCAGCAGAGCAGCTCCTACGGCTACATGCGCGCGGACTATGACGAAGCGCTGACGCAGCTGAAGCGCCAGGAGCTGCGCCACATTGAGCACAACGCAACGATGCAGCAGCAGCTGGCGCAGCACAAGGCCCAGCTGGCGGCCCAGACGGAGCAGCTGAGCACGCTGCAGCGCACGCAGAGTTGCACGCCGGAGGAACGCCAGCAGCTGGAGCAGCGCAATGCGCGTCTGAGCATGCAGCTGGCGGTGGCGTTGGAGCAGCTGATGGGCGAGCTGCCGCTGCCGGAGATTGCGGCCGACTACGGCGTCATCGATGACAGCTACCAGCTGGGCTATGTGACGGCGCAGGAGTTCGAGCAGCAGCGCCAGGAGCTGGCCACGTGGCGGCAGCAGCAGGCGGAGCTGCAGCGCGAGAACAAGCAGCTGGAGGGACTGCTGCAGGTGGCCAACGGGCAGATACAGTCGCAGCAGAAGCTGCTCAACGAGGTCACCGACAACCACATCAATCTGCGGCACCTCGTCGCCGATCTGCAGAGCAGCTCCGGCGACAAGCTGCTGCTGGCCAAGATGCAGCGCGACCTGGATGCGGGTGAGTCGAGCTGCCCATAAACTGCTGCCGTTGATAACATGTTCTCTTTCCCCAGCCAAAGCGGAGACTGTGCGCCTGGAGCTGGCGCACAAAGATGTGCAGCAGCAGGCGGCGCAGCTGGAGACGCAGCTGCAGGCGGCCGAGCAGCAGGCGGCGCAGGCGGAACAGCACTTTCAGCTGGAGCGCAGCAGCAGCGACCTCAAGCAGAAGTGAGCTCCAATTGCAGTGCAACGTTTAGCCTTGCTTAATCCTTTGTTTCCACGCAGATTCCTGCAGCGCGCGCTGTTCACGCTCAAGGAGAAATATGCCAAATTCACGCCGTTGATCTTCCTCAACAACTTTGTCTTCGCCTATCAGAAGTTCCACAACTCCCAGCAGCAGCAGCTGCAGCCACAGCAGACCAGTGACGAGGCCGCTCTCGTCGAGCAGGTGCTGCAGGCAGTGCAGAGCAAGCTGTCGCCGGCGCACGAGCAGAGCTCCCAGCAGCTCATCAAGCTGATCAGGTCGGAGACGCAGTCCAAGCTGCTCGAACAGCGCTGCGAGAGTCTGCAGGCGCGGCAGCTGGAGCTGCAGCAGGAACTAAGCGAGCTGCGTCTGCAGCATGCCACAGACTCCGAGCACTGGCAGACCATCCAAGCACTCTTCGGCCAGCCGCCGGAGGCATCCAAGCCAGCCGCTGTGGATGTGGCCACCAACACGTTGGGCGCAGCGCCAGTGCCCGCGTTGCGTCGCACGGCGGCGCAGCTGATCGACAGGCAGTGCTCGCCCATAGTGTCGCCGAGCCGCAGGCTGGCCAGGCAGGACATGGCCATGCAGACGGAGGAGGCAGCTGCGGTGCTGCGCACCGAGACGGCCGTGCAGCTGGAGAAGCAGCCGCAGCAGCATCAGGCAGTGCAGACGGCGCAGGAAGAGCGGGAGAATGCGGATGCAGAGCTGCAGCGATTGCAGGCAGAGTAAGTTGATGATTAACTGCTTGTAGATCCCCATACTCATCCCGTTTCCACGGCTCAGCCTGCAGGCGGCCAACGAGCGCATCGCGGAGCTGGAGTCTGGCAATCCGAGTAACCCCCAGCAGTCGAGCGAGTCCGACAGTCAGCACAGCGGCGTGGTGGAGAAAACCATTCTCTCCTTCCACACGCTGCTGCTGGAGAAGGATCAGTCCATACAGAAGTATCAGGATCTGCTGCAAGCGGAGCGGGAGCAAAATCAACAGCTCATTGCCAAGCAGGCCGCCGAGAACGAAACCCTCAAGGCGACCGTCAACAATCTCAACTTCAACATCAAGACCAAGGATGTGGAGATCTTGGATCTAAAGTCCCGACTGGAGCAGCCAAAGAGTCCAGAGCGCGTAGCTCTGCAGTCCGCGGAGAATTCGCTGAACGAGCTGACAGACGAGAGGATCGAGGAAATGTTCGAGCACAGCTCCACGGATCGTAGTCCAGAGCGACAGACGCAGGACGAGGTGGAGCAGGAATTGGCTGTGGGCGAGGAGGACGTGGGCGGCGAGGAGGAGAAGCAGGACACCGAGGAGCTCAAGGAGCTGCCCACGCTGCACAAACAGATCAAGGAGCTGAAGGACAAGCTGCTCTACTGCGAACAGAATCTGGTGACGCGCGAGGAAGAGGTGGACATCCTAAGGGAGAAGTGAGTGATTCAAATAGCTTCCAGATCACTTAAGATTTCATATTTATGGGGAGCTCTCAACTTAATACGATCTGGGTTACTTTTCAGCCAGCTTAAAGATGTATAGTTTAATTATTCAATGACTTGCAGGTTGAAGCTGTACCAGGAGCGCGAGAAGTGCGCGGAAAGCAGCAGCAGCAACCCGGAGCTGGAGCAGCTGCGCGTCTTCCTCGAGGAGAAGGACAAGCACATACGTGACCTGATGGACACGCTGAAGAACTTCCACGTAGCTATTGCCTCGCACTGCTGCCAGTCACGTAACTAATGCAACTCTAATCCATCCCAATCCCTGCAGGACGACCAGCAGCGCTACATCAACGACACCTCCAACTACTCGGCGGAGCAGATCGCCAAGCTGGCGGCGGACCTGAATCGCGCCGAGGCCACCAACAAGATCTACCACACCCAGATGGAGGCACTGCGTCGCCAGCTGACCAACGTGCAGCAGCGCGAGAAGCAGGCGCGCGATCTCAGCCAGTCGCTGCGCCAGCAGCTGCTCAAGCGACCCGTGGTCTCCATCAAGACGGAGCTGAATGCGCGCGTCAAGCACGAGAATCTGCAGAAGCGCATACAGCAGCTGGAGCTGGACCTGGACGAGTCGCGCGCCCAGCTGCAGCGCCAGCAGACGCTGCTCGAGGCGAAGCGCACGCGCAGCGCCAACGAGGTGGGCCTCTGGGAGAAGCAGAAGCGCTGGCAGCAGCAGGCCGAGAAGCTCAAGCTGAAGCTGGACGAGACGGAGCTGGCGCTGGAGAAGACGCGCACGCTGCTGCAGGCGGCGCGCACCACGATCGCGCGCCTCGAGAAGGACAAGCAGCTGCTGGAGCACAAGCTGGGCCGAGGCGGCGCAAACGGCTCCGCGCACACAACAGCCACGGGCGGCACTCATGCTGGCCACGCCCTGAAGTGCTGTCGTGCGCCCTCCTGCCCCAATCTGCAGCATGTGGGCGCCGCCAAGTTCACGCCGTCGCCGTCGGAGAGTCCCGAGACGTACACGACGGGGCCCAGCAGCGAGTGCAGCTCGCCGGCGCATCACCAGTCGCAGGCGAATGCGAGCGGCCATCACAGCTTCTACGAGCAGGGGCAGTCGGAGCTGATTGAGGCGCTGAAGGCGCGCATCGAGATGCAGCAGCGCAAGATTATCGCCATGGAGCTGGAGGGGCGCGGCTCGAATGCCTTGACCACGGAGCTGGAGAAGCTGCAGGAGCGCTGCCAGGCGATCGAGGCGCAGAACATACGGCTGGAGGCGCGCAATCTGCAGCTGCAGCTGGACACGGATCTGCTGCGACAGGGCGACAGCAGCGAGCGCCTGCACAAGCGCATCAAGCACCTGGAGGAGTGAGTGGAAGAGACATTAACTAGGATATGTAATAACTGTGTGATTTTTGCAGTTACATACTGGCGCTCAAGGAGGAAATGGCGCGCACGGAATCCCGGCGAGAGCTGTGCAAGTGCAGCGGCCTTAAGGTCAACACGCACCAAGGCCAGTCCGCGGAGCACACGATCCTCTCGCTGCGCAACCTGGTGGAGAAGCTGCGCTCAGAGAACAAATTCCTCAAGGATGGACGGCTCTCCAACGAGTCGCGCAGCTCCACGGACTCGATGCCCGCCTCGTCGGAGCTGACGCGACTCCAGCAGCTGCATGCGGAGGCTCTGGAGAAGATTTCCACGCTGCAGCATGAACTGAAGCAGCGCAGTGGCAGCGGCAAGGTAACTAGCAAGCAGCGTCAATAACCTGAAAGAAATGATTAGTTTAGTTAGCTGTTGTTTGGGTTTTGAACTTAAAGCAATTCGCATGATTAATTACGCCCAAAGTTGACGTTATTTATAATTTGTTTGGTTGCTCAACATAAGATTCATAATAACATTAAATGCTTAAAGCCTCAACAACAATTTATGATTTTTTCTTGAACCTTGCGTAATTTAAGTTTGAAACCAAACCAAGTTTATAATTACCATTTAACTAATATTTACGGCTTCTTATTTACGCTTCACCTTCTAAAAGCCAGAGGAATTGAAGTACATCAAGGAGCAGCTGCAGAAGAAGACGCAGTTGCTGCAGAAGGCGAAAGTTCTGTTGACACGCGCCGCCGCCAAGGAGAAAATGCTGCGCGAACAAATCTCGGTGTGGAAGCGCAAATGCTCCGAGCTGCAAAATGTGCCCGTCATCGATGAAATTAGTGAATAATCTTAAGTTTAAGCTAAATGTTGTACATGATTTCATATAAACAAAACAAAAAACCGAAGTCGTGAAATCGTGTTGAAATTTAAATTCTGTAGAGTGTCGTTGCCACAAAGTTGTAGTCTGGCGTTGCCACATCGCTGCATTATAGTTATTGTTCTGCATCGCGTGTTGTGACGTCAGTGATTTGCTTAATACCCCATTCCCCATCCTTGGCTCATAAAAGAACAAGCCAATTGAACTTTGTTATTAGTTTAATCAACGTCGCATTACAGTGCAGTTCATCCGCAACGTGAAAAGATGTCGTATATAGGATATGAGCAGTTAGTTGTCAACAAGGAGGGCAAAGTTGTTGTTATTGAATTCAATAATCCGGCAAAGAAGAACTGTGTTAATTACGCTGGTTATGCCGAATTAACTCGTGCTCTAACCGAGGCCAATGACGACGATGGGGTGACAATTGTGGTGATTACCGGCAAAGGTGAATATTTTACAGCTGGCAATCAATTGAGCCCCATGAACAACATCGACAACTTGGAGGGCTACTTGAAGAAAACGTCTGCCATTTTCAAAAACTTGATTAATACTTTTATCAACTGCAAGAAGGTTATCTTAGCGTTGGTCAATGGTCCAGCGATTGGCGTAGGCGCCACAATTGCGAGTCTCGCCGATGTGGCATGGTGTGCCGAAGAGGTAAGCAACAAGTCGCCGTCGTTTCTTATCCAGACTGCAACTCATTGTTTTTTCTCTTTCAGGCATATTTCTATACACCTTTCTGTAAGCTTGGACTGGCACCCGAGGCTTGCTCCAGTGTTACGTTTCCATTAATAATGGGCAGGTCAAAGGCCACTGAAATGCTGGTGTTGAATGAAAAACTCTCTGCCGATGAAGCGTATCACTATCATTTGGTCTCGCGCATTTATAAGCTAAGCGAATTGGATACTGTAGTATGGCCAAAGATTCGCGAATTTTCCGAATTGCCGCCTAACACAATGAAGACCTGTAAAAGATTGATTCACTCCCCATTGCGGGAGAAGTTGGAGAAGGCCAACATTGAAGAATGTGAGGCAGTCTACAACAACATGTTTCAGGATGAATTTTATCAAGCTATCACAAATTTTTTAACCCGAAAGTCCAAACTTTAATTCACATATTTACATATTCATATTTGGAATGGTTAGAAATTATCTCTGCTGTATAAATATTCTACTGCATTTACCAAATATTGTTGTATTTTTGACGAACTATCGATAACTTGGTTATGGACGGTCACACTCAAAATACTGTTTCAGCATATACGTTTTACTGTTACAGCACAGTACAGTTTCTGTTATGTATTGCCATCTTCAGACTTAGTTAACGTCGGCTATACTCTTGCATTTTCCCCCAATTTTTGTATACGAACTTAGTAAATATGTAGAGCATGAACATTAAAAAAAATACGTTTTATAAACAATTTATTCAAAGCTCAAAATGTATTTCATAGTTTTGCCAAAAAAAGGAATGCCGTATTTTCTGTTTACTAACAGTGTACGTAAACGTTAAAAGTTTGCGGCTGTTAAAGAGACGGGCTGTTGATTAACAGGTCACACTGTCACCACGAGTGTAGTAGGAAAAGAAACAATCCGTCTTTTTTTGTTGCACATGCAAAAATAATTAAGTGTTTGTGGTAGCGCTAAAATAATTTATCTACTGCATTTTCATACTTGTGCGTGTGCGGGTGGCGCAAGCAGACAGCAAACAGTGCTTTAATTCGAGAGCAGCGGTCGACGCGACAAAAGTGTGTGTGTGTGCAGTGTGGAACAAAGTTGCTTGCAGAATTCGTCGTGTCATTAAAGAAAAAAGCAAAAAAAAAAGAGAAGAGTGCCGCGGCAAGTGAAACACGACTCATTTCTCATTTACTGTATTAGCAGCAGCCGCCCGTCGCACTGTCGCGAGGCCGCCCGCACGCATAAAACAAAAAAACATGTTTGATTTGCTGCAGCACAACTAATTCATCTATTTTTTTTGGCGAACTTATTAAAGGTAAGAACTTCACACAACACACTTTATTTTCTAGACCCTTCCCCCACCGCCGCCCGCTTTGCTCTGCTACATAAATTCCACCGCCTTCTCTTTTCTTTTCGACTTTATTATTTTTTTTTTGTTTGCTGCCGTCAACGTGGTGTGTGCCGCCGCCATTGGACATTGGAATGCTGCTGCGTGCATTTACATTACAGGCTTATTAAGTTACGCAGTCTATTCGAATTAGCTAGAATTTCGACACTCATTGAAAGCGTCGGTCGCTTGCCACTGCAACTCGACTTCTTTTCTTTTTACTCCTCGTTTTCTTTCCAGTTGAGTGACGTAGTGCGGCGCCTGTTGTACAGGTGTGTGTTTTGGCTGCGTGTGTGAATGTGTGCGTGTGTGTCATTTGCTCCTGATGTTTGTCTGTCTGTGTGCCCAACGTAAGCGAATCAAAATTTGCATTTTCTTGCCGGCATGTAAAGCGAGTTGCATTGTTTTGAATTAATATGCATATTTTTGACACTTGAACGCTACTCTGCTTCGTTTGCCAGTTCGTTGTGGGGGAGCTGCTGGTGGGGTTGTCACCCCACCCGGTACAGTATATCACACGCTCTTTCTCGCTCTCTCGTGCACTTGCTCTCTCTCTGTTTATTTGCCTTGTTGTGTGTGGTTATTTTTTGTTGTTTTTTGCTGGGTCCCCGACAGCTGAGCGGCGTTGCCAGATTTTTGGTGGTGTTGGGTTTTTCAATTTAACCTCAAAATTTGGCGCTTCGATTGCTAATTTCATTTGTGTTTTATTTGTGATTCACACAGTTGTAGAAGAAACTTCAATGTTTGGCGTTCGCTATAGTGTATCCTGAGATTCGTCCAGAAACGCCAACGCCGCATCGCATTGTGCACTGTCAGTCGTCAGCGTTGTCAACTGCGTTGCAAGTGTGTAACGCAGTCGTTCCAATTATGGCGCAGCGGACGCAGCCGGTTGCCCAGCAGCAGCAGCAGCAACAGCAACAGCAGCCGCCTCAGAACCAGCCGTTGCAGCAACAGCAGCAGCAACAGCCGTCGCCAGCAGCGACGCCGGTGTCGACACCAACAACGCCACAGCCGCAGCAGCCGCCGCCCCACAGCAACAACAACAATAACAACAATGGCAACAATATAGTGTCGCCAGGCAACAACAACAACAATAACAACAACAGCGTACTCGCTCAAGTACCCGTCTACAGTCAGCAGCCACAACCACTCTACATGACCGCTGGCCATGGCGGGCATCATCCACACATGCCGCAGGGAACTCCCGTGTTCCATCCGTCGGTAATACAGCCTCCCATACCCAGCAACGTCTTTGTGGGCAATGTGACGGCCAATGTGAATCTGCACGGCTGGCCACACACTTATGCCTATCCGGCGGCCGGCGGAGCTCCGCCTCATTATGCGACTGCGCACGGAGATTTGTCGCAGGAGCAGGTAAGTTGCCAACACACAGACACACATACACACATGATGCGCTGACGAGTTTTCTGTTTACTAAAGTTTGATGTTTTGCAGGGCAATCCGATGATGCAACAACTGCCACCCATGCCCATGCATCAGGGCAACCCCAATGGACATATGACTGGCATGGGCGGACGTGTGCGTCCGCGTCCACGTGCCCCGCGTCGCAACGACTTCAACCGACCGCGACACATGCAACAGCAGCAGCAGCAACAGCAGCAGCAACAACTGCAGCCACAGCAACAGCAGTTGCAACAGCCCGACGGTTCGAGTCCAGCGCAGAATGTGCTGCAAATGCAACCGGACGTGATGGGTCAACCACAGATGGCACCGCCGCCACCGCCAGAGGCGCAGTTGCCGCCCATGTCGTACTATCCGCCGCCAGCGTATCCTGGCTACGGCGGCTATCAGGCTGCCTACTTTGCGTCCCACCATGGCCCCATACAGACACAACCAAATGCGGCAGCTGCCGCCGCCGCGCAACAGGCCACTGGCCAGCCGGTTTTTATATCGCCGATGCTGTACAACTCGCACATGTACAACTACATGGGCGCCTATGTGATCCAGCAGATGCTGCCGCAGTCCGAGTACGCGCCGTACATGACCGAGGACGGCGCCCAGGGCCAGGCTGGTGTTGTGGATGAGCGGCAGGCAGCACAGGAGATGCCGCAGCTGTGGCAGGCGCCCATGTACACCGAGGAGTATCAGGAGGTGGCGCATGTGAATGGCGACGAGTTGAATCACAACAGCTCGTCGCTGGCCTCCTCGGAGACGTCCAGCATGCTGAGTCCCAACTACTCCATCTACGAGGCGCAGCAGATGCACGAGATGCAGCAGCAGATGGGCGTCATGCAGATCTACGACGATGGCCAGCTGGCACCACTGCAGGCCATGCATCCAGTTGCCGGCGTGCCACAGGTGAGCAAGCACGCAGCAAGCTTCCTTTCCATCGGTCCCTGATACTGATAGTTCTTGTTTGGTTTTCAGTACAAGGAGGAGATTTGGTTGGCAGGCGAGGGTCAGCCGCAAGCAATGCTTGTCCAGGCACCACCGCCACATCATATCATTCAGGCACAAGCACCGCCAACAGTTTGCATCGAACAGCAGGCGCCGCAACATCAGCTCCATGGTACTCCGCATCCTCCGCAAGCGGAGACGCCAACGCCCCAAGTACAGACGCCACCGGAGCCATCGGGTGAGTGCCGCAGACAAGTTTTGTTGTTGTGTTTCTAGTTGATAAGCATTCTTGGGTCACGTTCCGATAGCAAACAGATAACTGATATTGCCTTTTATCTGTTTGTATATATATATTTAAATTGCTGTTTATGTTGATGGAATATTGATAGCTTCCGTTCGACGTTCGACTCGAATCGCGTTTCCATGGGAATTGATATTTGATTCACTTTATAGATCGTTGCATAATAATAACGTTGAACTTGTTGGATGCCTGGTTGCTTTTTGTTTTCCTTCTCGAGCGTTTGTTGTTCTTTCCTACGATTATGCTTTAGTTCCTTTGTATTCTGATTTGATGAATCGCTTGTAGACTCCTCATTTTTATTATTTATGTTGTAAATGTTTCTTGCCATCCATTCGATCCGATTCGATAACATCAGTTTGCAGTTTTCTTTTTTATTGTATTTTTATTTTTTTTGCTGAATTGTTGAGTGTCGAGCTTTTGCACGCTCAGTTTACAATTCGAGTCGCTGTAGGTTCCAGTTCTGTGCTGTGCCGTGCTCTGGCTCTGGCTCGAGGTCCGAGTCTGTCTGTGTGTCAGGTGTATATCGAATGCGGCGTCACATGATACGACGCGTTGTATTTGTGGGCTCGACGTTCTCCGTCGATGTCGTCGACAACAACAATAACAAGAGCAATTTGCCACCATTTTCAGAATATATTTTGTTGTTGTTTGTGCGCTGTTCGCTTAATTGCTGCGGCTGCCCTTTGAGAGGCAACTGCGACCACGACGCCGACTTGTTGCTAGGCGTCCATTAGCTGCGCATCTCCAGGCCCCCCGAGTGCTTCAAATGCCTATTCAGAGCGCATGTTTTGGATACAAGTGGACTGGCAGTTGGTCGCGAAAGCTCTTAACAGGTGTTTGGTTTGTTGTCGAAACAGTTTTACTGTTGCCTGGCCAAGTATGTTTATAGTGCCAGCTCCAGCTTTGTATTCTTCTTCTTCTCTACTACTCAGCTGTGCGTCCCTCGCACTGTTTATGCATTCCTCTTTGTTTCTGTATTAATCTTTCTCCTGCCCGTTCGTGCTTATCAGTTCACGGCGTTTTCTATGCGTCAACGTCTTGCTCCACTTACCGTCTTATATATTGTACTTGTGTGCACCTCGAGTTATTAAAATCGTCTACTTTATAGAGTACACTCGAAAGGGTGACCATACATTGTTGTACATTCCAAGACTTTGAAAATACTAAGGTTTCTTGTTTCTGGAAGTGACTTTCATTCATGATAAGGGATACCATACATTGTTGTTTATTCCAAGACTTTGAAAATACTGGGTTTCTTGTTTCTGGAAGTGTGGCATATATATATTCTACAGTCTTATATATTATACTTGTGTGCAGCCTGCCTTATTAATATGGTCTACTTTATAGAGTACACTCTGAAGGGTGACCCTACATTGTTGTACATTTGAAAATACTAAGGTTTCTTGTGTCTGGAAGTTACTTTCATCCATGATAAGGGTGACCGTATTAGGCATAGATGTTGTGGGGCATCTATATATTGTACGGTCTTATATATTATACTTGTGTGCAGCTCGCGTTCTTACTCTACTTTATAGAGTACACTCTAAAGGGTGACCAACGTTGTTTCTTGTACTAAGATTTCTTATTTCTGGAATTTACTTTCATTTATGATAAGGGATACTATACATTGTTGTACATTCCTAGACTATGAAAATACTTAGGTTTCTTGTTTGTGGAATTTTCTTGCATTTATGATAAGGGATACCATATATTGATGTACATTCCAAGACTATGAAAATACTAAGGTTTCTTGTTTCTGGAAGTGACTTTTATTTATGGTAGGGGTGACCGTGTTAGACATTGATGTTGTGGGACATCTATTCATGGTACAGTCTTATATGTTATACATGTGTGTGCAGCTCGCGTTCTTAATATGGTATACTTTATAGAGTACACTCTAAAGGGTGACCATACATTGTTTCTTGTACTAAAGTTTCTTGTTTCTGGAAGTTACTTTCATTTATGATTACCATACATTGTTGTACATTCCTAGACTATGAAAGACTTGTTGTTTCTGGGAGTGACTTTCATTTATGATAAGGGTGACCGTATTAGACATTAATATTCTGTAATCTTGTAAACTCTAGTAGAATATGCATTGAGTTAGTTTAGCTATAGTTACACTATTCTCTAGCATTGTTTATGCAGACCACCCTTAAAGGCATTTCTTGTTGGACTCTGCATTAATTTCGCTTTCTTTAGCTATTTTGTTTACGCTTCGACTCCGCTCCGTCCAACGGTCATTTGTGTATGATGCATGGAAGTCGGTGCGCTTTGGTTTAGAGTTGCCTTCCGCCTTATCAAGCACAGTCATTGACATTTTTGTTGGCCATTGGCCACTGTTGCTCACTGGAGCTTTAGAGCAAAGCATGGATCACTCGACGTATTCCCGTTCGAGTTGCGAGTACATACATATCTTATGCACCCGACCCAAACCCAAAACCAAATTGATAGCTGTCCAGCCAGTTGAGTGCCTTAGTATGGATGGCAGTGTGTTTACGTTGTTGCGAAAAGCTGGAACGTCTCGTCGTCGATTTTGTTGTTGTTGCAGCACTTGGCCCGGCGACTTTGTCAATAATTTGATAGCACTTGGCGTGTTTGTGTACGAGCAGATACGATTGATAGCATATAGCACTTGATATAGCAACACAATCGGGGCACATCGCAACCAATTGCCAGCAGTTAACACAGTTTATGCCCGCTTGTTGCAATTGCTAATGCTCATTTAAACGCCATTTATTGATTACTCTAATCTGTTTCTTTCTGTTTTATTTCGACGGCTCATTGCGACAGGCGTCTTTTAGACCATAATCAGGGTCGTTTCAGTTTCAAGTGGCGCACGACCACATAAGACCTCCATGTTCAATTTCGAATATCTTGGGGCATAAGCTAGTGCGATAACAGAGAGGCCCCTCCTCCAAAAAGAAAAAGAAACAAAAAAAGCAATTATCTGAACTTTGATCGATGATTTTTAGAGCTGTTTTGTTGTCGAGCACAGCATAATGAGGTGAAATTCTAAGACACATTTTCCGATTCCGATTTCTAATGACGCGCCGCAGCGAACAGCTGTTGATATAACAGTTCTAGGTGCTTGTATAACAGCTGTTGCTAGTAGTTCTCTAGTTTTGAAAATGGCAAAATTTGTTTGTTTTCTAATATTTATTGTTCTGCTTTGCTTCGTGTGTGTTTCCATACTTATTTGCTTTTCCTATTAATTGAGAGTGAGTGAGTTGGCGTGTAAGTTGTGGTTATGTGTGTAAAACAGCATTTTATTGCTTTGCCTTTTATTCACTCTAAAAATTTGGTTAGTTTTAAAATGTATAACACATATACGTATGTTTTGTTTTCTTTTTTTTTTGTAGTGTATAACAAAACGCACAAGCCTTTAGAGATTTGTTTTAATTTTTGCTTATGGACTTGCTCAAATAGTTGTAGTTTCTGTATATTTTGCTTTTATTTATTAATTAATTCATTAATGTATAAATCATGAGCCATCAAATTGCCGTTAGCTGAATTATTAGTTTAAAATTGAAAACAATTTCAGTTTGTGTGTTGTTTGTTTGTTGTTGCTTTTTTCTTGGGTTTTTCATATAAAATTTATTTGTTTTCTATAGCTTTATAATTTGTTATATAGTAGTTGTTGCCGCTCTCTTACAATTTACAACTTAATCATCGCTTCGCCTTCTCTCCTCATTTATTGTACATACGAAAATATAACTAACTACTACCAAAAAGGTTTACACACTCGTTATTTAGTAATTGTATTTGTATTTTGCTGTATTTTGTTTGCTAATCGCTACTTGGTTTCTGCCTACTACAGTTAGGTCGTATGACACATTTATAACACTTGCCGTATAACAATGAATGCACAACAACAGTTATACAGTTATAGTAATAATTATATAGATCGAAAGTTTATCCGTAATACATATACATTTAGCAATAATCATTAATAATAAACAGCATCATCATCATCATTGACATTAACATCATCGTAATAATAATAATAATAGTAATAAAATACACAATAATTAAAGAAAATCGTAAATTTTAACAAACAAATAATAAAAATATTTTACAATGTAGTTGCTGCTGGTGAGCTTTAGCTGTAGTTGCAGTTGTTGCTATTGTTGAGACTATATTTATCGATCAGGGTTTTATCAGAGTGAGCGTGTGTGTGTGTGTGTGTGTTTCTATATAGTTATATAGCTAATATTTTAATATATATGTATGTATATATATGGCTACAATCTTATCATCGAGAAGCTAAGCCAAGTTTGCTGCTATAGTTTATCAATTTGTTGTATACTATATATATATATTTTAGTTTGTATGAATA
This sequence comes from Drosophila rubida, assembly GCA_035046165.1. Taxonomy (NCBI): domain Eukaryota; kingdom Metazoa; phylum Arthropoda; class Insecta; order Diptera; family Drosophilidae; genus Drosophila; species Drosophila rubida. The sequence goes on along the minus strand of JAWNOF010000021.1, from coordinate 11,844,920 downwards.
GTTTTTGCTTAGGCATAGTTTCGGCATCGGCATCGTTATATATAGTACTTTCGAATATATATACGATATACATGCGCTCTCCTCATTTTGTATATAGTTTTCTTTGTGTGCTCAATACTTTTCCTGGACCTGCCTCTCTTCTTTGTCCCTGCTCCTGCTGCCCCGCGGAAACACTCCGAGTTTTCTCTCCTTTGTATAAGTTGCTAGAAAAATATCGTTCTCTCTTTCGCTCTCTTCGTAGTTGTTTCTTCTCTCAAGATCCCCGCTATTTACCTCGTTTCATTCGAACTTGACTTGTTCTGTTTATTGTTTCATATTCATAGTTTCTCTTCACTTCTTCCACCTCTGTGTTGTTGTTGCTGTTGCTGCTGTAAATTCTGTCGTTGCTTAGAGCTTTGATTCCGATGTCGTCGTCGTCACCGTCGCTCCCTTCTGTGTCCCGGTTGGGGGGAACTGCAGCTGCGGCTCCTCCTGCAGTGGACTGGGCAGCGTTTTGATGATCTTGGGCACTATGGTGATTGGTTGATCCTCATCCTCCTCGTCGCCATCCTCGCCCTGCTCCTCGTCGATGGGCGTCAGTGTCTCCACATGCACCGGCGTCTCATCCGAGCCGCGCTTCAAACACGGCGCCATAAAGCTGGTCACCGTCGAGATGGCGAACAGCGCGCCAGCCATGTAGAAGGCCGGATCGTAAGTGTGGGTCAGATCGTAGATGAAACCGGCCAGCGGTGTGCCAATCAGGGCGGCGAAGCCTCTGAACAGAATGAGCAGGCCAAAGGCGTTGGTGAGCTTGTCCAGGCCCAGCAGGTCGACCAGGATAATTGACGTGAGCGAAATGTAGCCGGAGATGGCAATGCCGAAGGCTATCGAGACGGCGATGTAGGCGCTGTAGCTGTAGCAGAACGGGATCAGGGTCACCGCCACCGTCGAGATCACCAGACAGATGTTGTTCAGCAGCAGCGAGTTGACCTGCGGCAGGTCCGCCACCCAGCCGCATGCCACACGTCCCACCGTGTTCGTGATGCCGATGACGGAGATCAGCATGGCGGCATCGTTCTTCTCGATGCCGTGCTCCTTGGCCGCGTCCACCAGGTAGACGAAGGGCACGTAGAGGCCGGCCATGCCGAAGATGTTGGAGACGCCCATCAGCATGAAGACGGGATCCTTGAGCAGGCTGACGTCCAGCATGGTGTTGAACACGGACTTGACGGAGTCGGGAATGCACAGGCAGGGGCACAGATCGTACTCCTCGCGATGCTTCTCGGCCTCGGCCAGCGGGTCGAGGCGCATGCTCTGCATGCTCTTCTCGTACTTGGTCAGCGACAGCACCGAGTTGCGGTAGTTGGTCAGCGACTTCTGCGACTGGTACTGCGGCAGATTCGTCACCGAGCCCGAGTAGAAGATGTCCTTGCGCGACATCGGACGCACCATGCGCCCGCCACTGCCGCTCGAGCTGCCCTGGCGCTGCGACAGCGACAGCTTCGACGTGCTGAAGTCGCCGCCGGCGCCCGCCTCGATGTCGCCGCGCGACGACGCCCGTATGGCCGCCAACGAGGGCTGGTAGCGCTCCGACGCGGACGTCTTGCGCACACGGCTGAACGACGGCACGGAGCCGTTCTTGGGAAGACTCTGATGATCGCCGGCCAGGAAGGCCGGCTGCGAGGCGTTGCGTATCATGGCGTCCTGCGACTGGTACGGACTGTGCTCCGTCTCCGAGTTGCGGTGCGACCGCCGGCCCGAGCGCACGGACAGCTGGCCGTTGCTGTCGGCGTTGCCGTTCTGCGGCGGCGGCGGCGGCGAGTGGGCACTCACCTCGACCACCTTGGACTCGGTGATGGTGGGCAGCGTGGAGACGGGATGCAGGCCGCCCGACTGCTGGGCGAGCAGCTCCAGATTGAGGCTGGAATGGACGCCGGGATCGGCGTTGAGCGGCATCTTCAACTTGCGCTCCATGGTGCCGTCGGGCAGCTGGACCATGAAGTGGGAGCCGGCGAACGAGCCGCGCTCCAACTGCATCTGCTTCTCCTCGTACATGCGCTGCATCAGCGGCTTGACGCGCTTCTTCTTCGGATAGGTGAGCGGACGCATCATGGCGCCGAAGATGGAGCAGTTGAGGATGAGGCCCGCAAAGATGAGCAGTGAACTCTTCCAGCCGTACTCCTCCAGCAGGTACGTGGCGAGCGGCGCGAACGTGAACGTGCCGAAGCCGGAGCCGCAGACGGCGATGCCCGTGGCGAGCGAGCGCTTCGTCTCGAAGTAGTAGCCGACGGCGACGACGGCCGGCAGGTAGATCATGCCAAAGCCAAAGCCGCCCATGAAGCCGTAGGTGGCCATCAGCATGCTCACCGAAGTGCTGAACACGCTCAGCACGAACGCAATGCAGGCGACGATGCTGCCCGCAATGCAGACGGCGCGACAGCCGAACTTGTTGGCCAGCGCCGAGACGATGGGCCCGGCGCTGAGGTAGACGCCGGACAGCAGGCTGCCCACCCAGGCGACGGTGCCCTTGCCCTCGTGGAAGTGCTCGACGAACTTCTCGAGGAAGATGCCGAATGTGTAGGCGATGCCGTCGACGATCATGTTGCACATGAAGCTGGCGAAGCAGATGACCCAGCCGTAGCCACCGTCCGGCGGTGGCGGCAGCTCGTCGTACACGCTCACTTCGTCCTCATCGTCGGGCTCGCCCTCGGCCTCGTCGTCGTCCTCGTCGTCCTCGGGACTGTGGTCGTTCTGCTCGGCGGTGAGGCGAGCGGCCTCCTCGCAGGCGAGTTCGCTGTCGGTGCGCTCGAATTTGCGCAGGCGTGCCGCCGAGTTGCCCACTGTGGCGGCGGCTGTTGCATTGCTGTTGTTCGTGTCCACCATCTTTGAAAAGTTTAGTTTGCTTTTGGTTTGCAGCCCCGTTAGTTTTTCGACTGCAGCCGGCACACACACGCACACACACTTGGGCGAGCTTTCAACTTGACGAGTGTTTAACTAAATTCAGTTTCAGTTTCAATTTCTATTTCGTTTGCTATTTTCGTTTTCGTTTGCACGCGTTTGCCCGCACCAACCTCCTGCGCCTCGGCTTGCTGGAAGTGGAGTTTTGTTTGGGAGTTCAGCAGCAGTGGACGAATTGTCTGCGTTATGCGTGTGGCCGAAGTGTCGCACTCGGCGGCGTTACGAGTTATGCGAGCCTTAGAACGGCCGCCGTCGACGTCGCTGCCTCTGCTATTGCTGCTGCTGCTGCTGCTGTTACTATGTTTTATCTTTGCGCGCGCTCGCTCTCTTTCGCGTGTGCTACTCCCACACGACGTACACTTGCCGTATGTTATTCTCTCTCTCTCTCTCCCTTTTCTCTTAAGTTGTGTGTGCTCGCAGCGAAGCTTAAACTGCCGTTACAGTGTGAGTAGAGTGGATGAGTGTGTGTGCGCGCGTGTGTGTGTTGTTATTGTTAAATTGTTATTGCTTCAAAGTTCTGATGCATTATCGACAGTCGTCACACAGCAACACACACAAGCAACACTGTGCATTTTTATGAAATATTTCTGCGGATTTTCGTCTGTTTTGCTTTTTGTCACGTTGTAAAAATGCTGTGCTTTTTTCTTCAATACTCGATTGCGATGTGTGCAGCAAACGCAAAACGTGTGTATTGTTGTTATTGTTAGTCTGAACTTTGTGTTTGCTTTTGACTTTGCACTTTTGCTTTTTTTGCCTTTGCTATGCTTTACTTTTGCCTTTGCATTGACTCGATTTGTTGTGCTTTACTTTTGCTTTTGCGGCTAGTTGTACATGCTGCTGCTGCTGCTTTTATGTATGGCATATTTTTGCATTGCTGCTGCTGCTGGCGTCGCGACCGCGCTGCTTTTTGGGGGTGCTGTACGTACTTGACGTACTGTAGCTGTAGCCGTAGCCGTAGCTGCGATGGCAATGCAATTGTATAATTTGTTGAGTATCGAAATTTGATTGTAAAAATGTGTATAAAATACAAAAATTCCTTCGGCGTCAGCGAAAAAAACAAAAAACGAAACCAAACGAAACGAAAAGCTTCGCTTGTCGACGGCCCCGCAACGTGTGATCGATAAAATGTGAAGAAGCCAGCGACTGAGGCAGAGCAACAACAAGAACAACGACAACGACAACAATACACGGAACTCTAAGGCTTACGTGTTTCACACTTTACCACCACACGACGGACAACAACAATTGACGTCGAGTTGCAGTTGCTGCAAATCATGCATCATGCAGCACATCAAACGAATGCTCAATTCCGTTCTTCGTTTATATTTAATTTGTTTTTACAAATTTTGAATATCGCTATTTTTGTTATATCTGCGAATTTTGTTGTTCTTTTTTTCTTTTTGTGTTTTAATTTTTTATTTTGGGGTGTATACAGCGATTTGAATGCTTTGTGCGTCGCGAGAGATACCAACAAAAAGAGCACACCAAACACACACTGACGGCGTGTCCGTCGTCACTGCTGCACTGTTCGATATAAAATGAAAATTCGTCGTAACCAACAGCCGTCGTAAACCGACCGACCGAACGGAGCTGTTAGAACCCGAACTGTTATACTGCCATATACAAAAAACAACGCTGCTAGCCACAGTAGCAAAGTGTGAGAATGCAAACGCAAAAAAAAAATTAACGGAATCAAAAGCAACAACTACAATTCAACGCACACATGAACGTGCACGCGTAGATATAACCTCCTTGTATACAGCAAACACAATTTCAATTACACCAAACAACAACAGGCGAGAAGGCAGCAAAACTGCAAAAAAAAACAACTGAAAAAAACAATGTTCTCGCCATGCGGTTGCTGACATTGCGATGTCTATTTTTCATGCAATGCATTTGAAGTTCAAGCGCGCAAGCTCTTTCTCTCTCTCTCAATCGCTGCTGCTCTCACGGCGCTCTCTCACATGGCCACCTGGTCACAAAAGCTCTCTTTGTCTTTGCACGCGCGCTCACTCTCTCTCTCTCTCTCTCTCTGTCACACAAACGCACACACACACACACACTGGCTCTTGCGTTAGTGTGTATATTCAGGTTTGGGTTTACAGGTATGCGGCGCAAGGGTTGTGCTCGTCAGAAACAGAAACAGCTGATTTGCACATTGTGCCAACATTCAGTCAGCAGACGCAGCGGCAGCGCTAGGGACTGCGACTGCGACTGCGACATGGGCAGTAGCAGCAGGAATGTTGGCTACAGTTGCGTTCGCTACACAGATTTCACACAAAAACAACTTTGCACAGTTCGCAGCGGCCCAACAACCCCAAAGGGGGTTGAAAACTACCCTCAGCAATGACGCACTTTCTTTAAGGGTAGTCTTCGCACATTGTAGTGCTTTGACGACATACGGCGTTCACGTTACCTTTGCTTCTTCTATTCTTCTTGAAGGAAAACCGGCAGCCGTATAACAGTTGCGGCTGTGCCTGCCCAGCTGGTATAACAGTTGGCCACAAAAGAGCGTAAACTGTTGCTCTTAGTTGTGATTTAGGTTAAAGGTTAATTTGCGACTTTCAAACTTTTACTTTTTTCCATGTCGCTCCAACCACTGTGCGTGCAGTGAAAATTTTTTGGTGTGCCGACTTTCAGGCGCCGACACAGGATGAACGAACACAAGGACGTGTGTCTAGCGGCAGCAATTTCGTAATTTCAACATGTCTTCGCCATATCTTAACGCGATTTCAGCTATTCGTCGTGGATTTCTTTTTGGAGGGGGACTTGCGCTTGATAAGCGAATCGTGTTAATTGCATAGTTTATAGTGGTCAATAAATGGATTATTTTTAGACTTTAGCTCATAAACAAATGCTCGCCCCACTCAAGTCTAAGATAGTGCGCGAAGGGAGCAGGCAACTTGAAAAGCGCACACATCTCTTAAAGCGCCTACTTGTCTGGCTCTCTTCCGAGGATGTCCGCTTAACTCGAGCGTTTAACTCGTCACTGTGTGCGTGTGTGTGTGCTTGTTGGTGCTTACGTGTGTTCGTGCTCAATGTCATTCATAAAAATGGCATCACACACACACACACACACGCACGCAGATGCGAGCACATGACTTATGGGTCAACGCCAGAGGGCGCCAGCCCTTGACGTTTTGCTTTTGTGCTCTCGTAAGTTGATTTACTGTATTATTAGCGCATTAGTCGAGTCTCCTGCTTTTCAGCTGCTGCCTTTCCTTAGCTAGCTGCAGCGCTCTGCGCAGTAGTTGTTATTATGGCCAGGAAATTGCCCGTTAGTTTAGGCCATATTAGCAACATTGTGTAACTGTGAAAAGCGAAATTTAATATGCTCAATAATACGTCGTATGGCATTAAACTGTTTTTACCGCAAACACAGCTATTGCGTGCGCTTATGCGACGTGCCCAAAGCGCTCGCGGGTTGAAATGCTAAACCAGGTGAACGAAGCACCCGAAGACCACAAAACACTTGTCCGTGCAGCAGGTGTTTGCATTAGCTGCACAATTTCACAATCGACAGCGAGGCAGCAGAATGCTTTTTTGGGCCATCAGCCAGAAATGCACAAACCGAGCACAAAGCGCAAATAGCTGACAATGGTTGCAACAAGAGTTACAAGTAAATAGTTCGGTGATGATTGTAAGGGAAAAACCCTACAACTCATTAGTTAAATGAACTTTCAACTCAGCTGAGCAGTTGATGATTTCATCTTAGTGCTGATTGAAATTGCTTTTGCCCCCGCTCGAGACGCAGATTTTCCTTTATGAGCGAGTTGAATGCGCTTTTGCAGATATGCGCTTATACTGTACTCGTATACTGACTGAATCGTATATCAACGCCGATATGTGCATATCTTCAATGCCAACGCCTCTGGGCCAGTTCAAGAATTTCTTAACAACCTTCTGATCGTTTTGTTGCTCTGCTCTCTCTCTCGCTCTCTGCTTTTGTCTTTGTGTCTAAGAGGGAAATGAAACTCAAATTGCGCATACGTCGCGTTGTGCGCGTCTCGAGACACTTTGTCTGTTTCGCACAGTCAATGCGCTGCGCTTTTGTTCAGCGCTGCAATTTTTTACGCTGCGAAAGTCACAGTTCTCCCCCAGCATGGTTCATCTTTGCAGCCAGCACACTGATGCGACGATGGCTATATGCTATATACTCGATCTGGGTGGCTATAGGTGGATAGATGCACAGCTGTGGTCGCTGCCAATATTAAATAGATACAATTTTACACAAAATGACGCAGTTTTGCTGCTGCCTGCCAACTTTTATCTCGTTTTATTTTGCGCTTTTGTGTTTGTTTTACTTGTTGCTTTTGCCGTGCATCGATTGTAGCTCATTTATTTCCCCATTGAGTTTGGCCTCTGTTGTTTCTACCTGCTAGATACATTTGTATCTACTAGATGACATTGCTCAAAGAGCTGCTGTTGCTGCTGCCCACGCGCCAACTGTTATACGCATTTATATGTTAATGTCAGGCAGGATACACACCGAGCGTGTCCTTGACGTGCTCCCGTGACTGCTACTGCCACCGATATCCTGCTCCCGCCTCAGGCAACTCCCCGCCCCCCAGGCTTTGCCTGTCTCGATTCATACTTTTCAGTTGTTTGTCTGTCAAGCTGTCAGTTTTGCTTTCAGTTATCCTTTAACACGCCCTCGCTTTCGCTGCACCCCTTTTCGCCACTCAAGAGCGTTGCGATGCTTATCTGCCACACACTCGCTCAATACGCAATACCCAGAAGGAGAAGCATCATGAAAAAAATGGCTTAATATAATCACCGCCCACTTTATAGCCAACAGCTCGCTGTCGTTGTCGTAAATAATTTGCTGGCTAGTTCTTTCCACCGTCTTCATTGATAAGAAAGCGTTTTACGGTTGTTTGTTTCTGCTATTGCTATTTGTATTGCCGTCGACAGCTGCAGGTGCGCTGCGGTGCGGTGTGGGGCGATGCGGTGGTGAAGGTCGCGTGCCGCATTTTGTCGTCGTCTCGTTGAGCATTATGCAATTTTCTTTGGCTTATTGTTTACTGCACAGGCAATAGAAGAGTGCTTTGCTGTTACTTTGGCGATTATTTATTGTAAATTGACACAAATGAATTCAATTGAATTGCAGCGGCAACAATAATTTAGAGGCAACAATTGGGGCAACTGGCTGGCAACAGGGTGTCTCATCCAATTTGCCACTGTTGCCAGGCCGCCTCAAGTGTGTTTACCATCGGTTGTTTGTCATCGACGCCGCACGCCCATAATACGATAATTTGTTGGCCAGATTCCTTATCAACAACAGCAACAATTGCACCACGTGTGTGACAAGAGTCTGACATTACGCTTTATTTGTTTATTGCATTTATGCTTTCAACTTTTCGCTCTGCCATAAATTACTCTGTGCAGTCGCAAATATCAGAAATTAATTGATTTATTTATCGCCATTTATGAGAATTATACATGCATACATTTAGACGCTCGACTCTATTAATACACAGGGTATCAGCTAGCCGTGCATTTCTAGGTCGCAGTCATTGGCGGCATTGTTGCCTCGATTAATGCAAAGTGATTAATTCTGCGTGTATTGCAGTAACGATCGACGATTATTCATGCTGTGATAGATTACCAAAGTGTATTAATAATATAAAGGGAAATCAATGCTTACGTTGACTGTACAAATATATCGACAACTACTATCAAATACAAGTAAAGCGTGCTCGACAATGAGGCACTGCACAAAGTCTGGTGGGAAACTATTGTATTCTGAATCATTATTCAAATGCAAAGTGAAAGAGAGTGAGCTCATATACAAATTTATCTAAAGAGAGTGAAATGATTTTGTTCTTTATTTAGGATTATGAACCATTTTATGCAAATTGAGATAAGCTTGCTCTATATTTGGGATTATGAACAATTTTATTCAAAGATACGAATGATTCTACTCTATTCTTGGGATTACGAACCATTTTATGCAAAAGTGAGATGATTTTGCTTTATTAGTATTATGAACCATTTTATCCAAAAAGAGTGAATAATCTTGCTTTAAATTCACGATTATGAACCATTTTATGCAAAGAAAGTGAGATGATTTTGCTCTTTATTTAGGATGATGAACCATTTTATCTAAAGAGAGTGAAATACATTGCTCTATAGTTAGGATTATGAACCATTTTATCCAAAGAAAGTGAGATAAGCTTGCTTGCTCTATATTTATGATTATGAACCACCAAAGAGAGTGAGATGATTGTGCTCTATAGTTAGGATTATGAACTATTTTATGCAAACAGAGTGATATGATTTTGGGAACCATTTTATTCATAAAGACAGTTGCTTCTACTCCCTTTTTAGGATTATTCTATTCTATTCTTACGATTATGAACCATTTTATCCAAAGAGACAGATGTTTCTACTCCATTCTCAGTATTATGAATCACTTTATTCAATTATGTCCGAGAAGGTTAGCACTGATTACGTTATTATAGACAGGCAAAAGTACTGTCTCTATTTCAGCGAGTACAATGCACTCTTTTAGCTGGTTTAGATAGCAAGTGAAATGTGCTGACTGAACTTGAATTGAACACGAGTTCCGGTGCTGCTTCGGTGCGGGAATGCCGAGTTGTTCTTTGGGTTGTGCGATAAACAATAAAAGTTATGCTAAAGTTCAGTTTGTGGTAGATACAATTGAATGGCATGATTCATTGGGCTTTGTTTTGTTGATTGTGAAAACTGTGTGTAAAATGTTTATAAATGCCTGTAGGCATTGATTGCTTGCTTTTTATTTCTTGTGTATTTTAATTAAATATCTATTTCTAATGCTCGGCTCAATTGAGAGTCAGATATTCCCGGCAATTGCTTAAAATTCATAAGCCGAACACAAATTAGTTGAGTGCGGCGGCAATTGTTGTTATTCTCGATGCTCTTGTTGTTGTTGTTGTTGTTGTTGTTGTTGCTGTTGTTGCCGCTAATAAAAATTGAATAAAATCGCGCGTTCAATAACAACAGCACGACGGTGGAAGAAGGAAGAGGGGGGAGTAGAGAGGCAGCTAGACAATGTCTGAGCTCCGCCGCCGCATCGCGCGCTTTTAGGGGCTGCTGCTCTACTCATGGTGATGACCCCGTTTTCGTCGGTTTGTGTGTCGAATGGGAAAATCAATTAAATATCAAATAGGATTGCACAACAACAACAACAACAACAACAACAGCAGCAGCAATGACAACAAGAGCGACGAGTTGTAACAAAATCTCGATTGAAATGCGTCTCGCAACAAATTCATTTGCGTAATGTAAATAAAACTGGCATACGACGCGGCGTAGCACAGTTTGGCCCTTAGTGAAATGGAAAGCGAAATTGTCCAGTCGAGTGGCGAGGGGACGCAAAGCAAAAACTGTTCTAATGCAGTCACTCCCCACTCCCCCCCTTCGCAGCCTGGGGCAATGTGTGCTGAAGTGAAGTACAGTCGCGTTTCGTTGTCGTCGCTTTTCGTGTCATGACGATTTCCTTGTTTGCATTGTTGCATTCAACTTCTGCTTTGTTGTTGTTGCCGTCTGCTATTATTAGCCGTAACATGTTTGCCCGTTGCCTCTATAGTTGTTGTTGTTGTTGTTATAAGCGACTTTGTTGTAATTTACCTGTGCGCTCATGTCTGTAATTATCCAGCCAACCTTGTGACAATGCAGCTCTCTCCGTCTCTCTCTCTCTCTCGGTCGCACCCAAATCTGACACAGTTTATATTATTATAATTCGTACTTAGTATAGCTGAATACTCGCTGCATTTGAGGAGACTGCAAAGCTGTTCTATAAATTTCCATTTCATTTTCGAGAGTTCAATTCGAGCTCCCATCCGTTTCGAATCTATATTTACGCTACTGTTGTTGTGCTCTCGTTATACGCTAATTGAAATTAATTAACACACTGCATACTCGCACTCTATTCTAAATTCCAATTGTTGAATTGTTGCTCTTCTCCTCGCTGTTGGAAATCCAATCCGATGCCTGACCGTTGGGGTTGCTCTTGGCTTCGCCTCCTATTTGTCATATGACGCTATGGGGTAAATATAATATAGCATCTATCGTCGCCCATTGCCTTTTAATTGTGCTCTGAAAGCATTCGTTATGATCCGCACGCTAATGAAACTTTAAATAGCCTCCCCGGCCAAAGAAATTGTTAATAGTCTATTTGCTGTACACACATTTTCCAATCACACTCTCGCCCCGCCTCCTCCACCCGCTGAGCCTCGAGTGCGGCACATGTGCCAATTATACGAATGCAAAGAGGGGCTTGTGGCACCCCGCCAATCTCGGATCTCGGAGATCTGATCGACAGCATCTCTCACAAGTTCGAATGGAATTTTTGGCGTTTCTGAATTCATATGACAGAGAGTGGGAAGAGCAAGCAGCTGAGAACTGAGTCAACTGTAAATATTTTAAAGTTCTTTTAACCAAGTGCAAAAAAATTGAATTCGTGAAACGGCAAGAAAGGAGTTATACTAAATGTGCTGGAATACCATCTCATACTTACACATGAGTATGTATTGACTTTCCCTAAGCGTTTCTAATGAACTTGGGCCTAACAAACTTAGTGTAAACTTCAGATTTCGAGCAGCTTTAAGAAAGTACTTTTGCGCTTCGAAATCGACTAAAATGAGGAATATCTGGGACTATTAAAAGATAATTCGCGCTTAAGTTGTGCTTCAAATTTGCTCTAAATTTATCCCGATGTGTATGATAATGAAAAATGCAATAATTAATGATAATTATTGATTAACTTGTTGCTTGTATCGAAGTCAATCGGTTCTACGTATTTGCATTCAGCTTAGTAATCTTCAAGTCTGTTACGCTGTGACGCTTGCTATCTTGACAAAGCATTAGCAATCAGTCGCTTCTTCTTAATCACATCTTCAAACTGCGATTCCCAGGTGTGTGATTTACTAGCTCTTTGTCTTGATTCGATTATGAGTTGCCACAGCGTGTGATTGCGAGATGAATCGCTTGATCAGCTGCGCAAACTTCGCTCCACATTCGCAAGCCCCCCAATCCCCAATGGCCATGAGCCGGAGACTCGCACAGTGGGTCAGCGCCGTCGTCGTTGTCCTTATCAAGTGTTAATATTTACAGCGCCGCGTAATTGTTAGTAATTGGGGCGAGACCCCAACGCAAGCAGCTCGTGCTGTTCTCAGGCTCAGTCGGGTATCAGCTGGGATTATTAATTAGGCATTTATTAATAGCAAATGGCAGCATCTCATTGACTGCATCACGTGTGTGCAGCGACTGATAACGCTTGTTTATTGTTGCGATAGCAATTAATAAACATGTTCGTTGCGGGGTTTATCGTCGTGAGTTTGTCACATAGTTCTTACACTGGGCTGTCGATTGTGATTTAGTGGTGATAAGTGATGTTGTTGTTTGTCCAAATGAAATTTATAGAACTCCACGCGCGCTTTATATCCGCTGAAATTGACATGGATTAAGTTCAGTTATTTTCTATTTACTGCAAATGGCTGACAAATTGATTGGACAGCAACAGGCTGGCCTGCGACTGCGACGGCGACTGCGATATGCGGCATGCCTTATCGCGGGGCAATAACAACTCTTGTCGCCGGCACAAACATTGTGAACCCATTGTTCATTGTGACAGTTATCTGCGTGTTGATGTTGATGTTGTTGGTGGACGTGCCCGATTAAAGTGCATTGGGTAAAGAGCTGAACAACGCTCGGTTTGCCAACGACAATGTGTATTCTATTGCCGATCAGGCGGATCTCTATTGTCTGTGCTGATTAGCGGCGTGCGAACTAATTTCCTATTGATTTTTTGCTATTATGAGCTACTTTTCGTAACCCCCAACAGCATTTAAACCTACACTCGATTTATTTTTACCATGCCAAGCAAACAAATCAATTAAAAGCAAGACAGCCTAAATTTCGATAGTTGAGCGACCAAATTGGGGGCTCATTTAAAGTCAATTGGTATCAATTATGATGATCTTGTAAATTATTTCGTATGCAGAGCTCAGCAATTGGGCGGATTAAGCATGTGTCGCCGCTCAGAAGTTCATTGCTTGACCTAGAGATAAGTTGGAGACCTCAAACGCAAATAATAATGCAGGAAATTCTCTTTTGCTTGCAGTTGATAAAACGCTGGTGGCCAACAACAACAACATCAAGGGCAGCGAGGCAGCTTTGGACGAGACTTTGATTGCCAGCAACGAGAAGCAGCAGCAGCTCGAGCTGGAATATCAGCAGCAGCAGCAACAACAGCAGCAGCAACTGATTGAAAAACAGCAAACGGCTAATTTGGCAGTCACTGTTGCCACTGTAGCGCCCCAACTGCAGCAGCAGCCGCAGCAGCAGCAGCAACAACAACAGACTGTGGCAGCACCTGCAGCGCAGCAGCACCAGCAACAGCAAACTTCGCCCATTGGACTGCAGTCAGTGCCACAGCAGCAACAACAGCAGCAGCAGCAGCAGCAGCAAGTGCAGCCCAGCTACCATGAGCAGCATCAGGCACAACAGCAACAGTCGCAGCCACAGTCGCAGCCGCAGTCGCAGCCGCAGCGCAAGCCGCCACAGCAGCAGTACAACAACAATGCGCAGCAAGTGCGTCGCAAGTATTCGTCGGAGTACAACCATCAGCAGCATCACCACCACCATCACCAGGGCAGCAACGATTCAGCCATACAGACGACCAAGACCAAGTCGTGGACGAACTCTGGCCAGCACAAGAAATCGACGCAGTCGGTGGCGGTGACAGCGTCGCCGAATACCGTCAACAACGGCGGCGCTCCACTGCCTGCCACAGCCACAGCGTCAACAGCGACTGCGCCAGCGAGCGGCGGCAGCAGCGGCGGCTTCAATAAGCAGTCGAGTGGTTCTGCGAGTGGCGGGGGGGCGTACAGCCACCCGACCAAGACTTATACCAATCAACAACACTACCAGCAACAGCAGCAACACTACCAAACCAACTACAGCAGCAGCAGCAGCAGCAACAACAATAGTGGCAACAACAATCAGCCACAGATGCGCACGTACGGCACCATGAAGGTGCCCTCGTCGCCAGTGGCCAGCACAGCGCCGCCGCTGGAGCGCAAGCTCAGCGGACAACAGCAGCAGCAACAGCAGCAGCAGCAGCAGGGCAGCAGCAATGCAGCGACAGCAACAACAACTACCTCAACGGCGAGCATCACAGCAGCGCCGCATCAGTTCCAACAACAGACGTCCACAGACAGCCAGTCCAACAGCACAAACAATGCCACAGTGCTGCCCCAGCAACAGCAACAGCAGCAGCAGCTGCAACAACCAACCCAGCAGTCACAACAGCAGCCACAACAGCAGCAGGCTCAGCAAATTGCCCCGGCTGCTGGCAAAACATTTGTGAGCAAGACCAAGTTTGCCGCGCACGGCTTCAGCAGCGAGTCCACAGCCACAACGGCAACATTCAGCGCCGCAGCAGCCGCTGTCGCCACGCAGCCAGCGCTCAACTTGGCGCCGCCCGCACCGCCGGCATCGCAGAGCAGCGGCAGCGGCGACAGCGGTCAGGCGTCGTGGGCCAGCCTCTTCACCAAGCCGGTGGCCAAGGTGGCGCCCTACGACGGCAACAAGTCCCAGCAGCAGCAGCAATCCCAGCAGCAGCAACAGCTGCAACCACAGCTGCAGCTCGCACCACCTCAGCAGCAGCCGCAACAATTGCCAGTCCAGCAACAACAGCAACAGCAGCAACAACAGCAGCAGCAACAGTTGCCAGCAGTTGCGACCAGCGTGCACCAGCAATTGCAGTCGCCAACTCCGGTGCCGGCGCCCATCGCGCCGCTGGTGACGCCCGGCACGCTCTCGTACTCGGCTGCCTCGGCACAGGCTGTGCCTGTGGTGGCGGCCAGTGTGGCAGTGCCACTAGCCTCGGCGGCCGTGAAGCCACTGAAGCCGGCGCAGCTGGACGAGTGGACCAATAAGTATGCCGAGTTCTTGACGCGTCACAAGACCAATCTGACGCCCATCAGTCTGCGGCCGCGTGGCTTGACCAATCGCTCCAACTACTGCTACATCAACTCGATACTGCAGGCGCTGCTCGGCTGTGCGCCGTTCTACAATCTGCTGCGCTCGATACCCAAGCAGGCGGCGGTGCTGAGCGAGGTCAAGACGCCCACCGTGAATGCGATGTAAGTGTGACCCAGTTTCGTGTTTTGTGCGCTCTGCGCTCTCCACAGGCAAGTCAACAGACGTCTCGGCACCACGACCAGCTGGCGTCTGTGTTACGCCTGTGGCATAGCAATTGGCGTTGGCCTCCAAGGCGTGCACGGATCGCCTCCGTTCTGGAAGCCATCTGTGTTCAACGTCGAGGCCAATGCAGGTGCAAAGCATGAGCATGAATGCCACAACGTTGGCTTCATGCACTGCCACTTGCACGCACAATTCCAAACTGAATACAATCCGAGTAAACTCATTTGACTAATCCGAATTTGTTTTAATCCCATCCAGGATGTCGTATATGACGAACTTTTCCGCTTTGCCGGGCGGCTCGCGCTTGCGCGTGAACAACAAGGCGGCCCAGATTAAGGGCAAGGATGAGTTCGCGGGCGTGGATTTGCAGTGCGATCTGGCCTTTGAGCCCACCGAGATCTACAAGCTGTGGAACGACAGTCGCGAGGAGCACGTGGAGGGCAGGCAGGAGGATGCCGAAGAATTCCTCGGCTATGTGCTGAACAAGCTCAACGATGAGATGCTGGAAGTGAGTAGCGAATGTCTGAATATCGAATGCAGTGCTAAACTCGTCTCATTTGACAGGTGATCAAGCTGATCGCGAAGCCGGCTGCCCAGCAGAATGGCGAGGAGCAGGAACAGGAGCAGGAGGATGGCGGCGATGTCTGGCAGGTAAGTGCTCTCGCGCATTCCTTCGTTGATTTGCAAATGTTGTTTAATGTACTTCTCGCACAGATGATCTGCAACAACCGCAACAAGGGCAGCGTCACACGCCAAACTGACTTCGGCCGCACGCCGCTGAGCGACATCTTTCGCGGCGAGCTGCGTTCGCGACTGCAGCGCGAGGGCGAGCACTCCACGGACGTCATACAGCCATTCTTTACGCTGCAATTGAATATTGAAGTAAGTTTTCTAGCCGCCTCATAGTTGTCCTGCTAATAGTTCCTTTTTGTGATGCGATAAACAGAAAGCCGCTTCGGTTAAGGAGGCATTGGAGATACTGGTGGGTCGCGATCAACTCGAGGGCGTCACTGGCAGCAAGACCAAACAGGAGGTGGTCGCCTGGCAGCAAATGACGCTGGAGAAGCTGCCCGTTGTGCTGATCTTGCATTTAAAATACTTTGACTACAGGTCCGACGGCTGCACCAAGATACTGAAGAAGGTCGAATTCCCTGTGGAGCTCAAAATCGATGCCAGTGAGTGGATGCATAATACTTTTAACTTGTTGCCTATTCACGCCTTGCTATTCGTTTTGCAGAGATACTTGGCTCGAAGAAGACGTCGCAGAAGCAGCGCGCCTATCGCCTGTTCGCTGTCGTCTACCACGACGGCAAGGAGGCCTCCAAGGGCCATTACATAACGGACGTGTTCCATACCGGCTACAACTGCTGGCTGCGCTACGACGACAGTTCGGTGAAACCGATCGGCGAGAAGCAGGTGCTGCAGCCGCACACGCCGCGTGTGCCTTATCTACTCTACTATCGCCGCTGCGACACCCTGCCCCCCGTGCAGGCAAGCAACGGCGGCGGTGGTGGTGGTGGTGGTGCCTCAGCAGGCAACTCCCATGTTCATGCCCATGCCCATGGCCATGGTCACGGCCATGCCACGTCCAATGCCGCCTCCAACGCCGTAGCCGCGAACTCAGCGAATAACAAGTGAAACAATGTTGTCAAAAAACTATACTAGGCATGCCCCAGTTCGGTTTTCTATGCATGTACAATTTATCAATTAAACTATACATATATATATATATATCTATATATATATATATATATATATTTAAATGCCTATATTTAAGCCCGAAGTCCAAAGCGCATGTAAGTGTGAAAGGTCGATGTATGTGTGTGCGTGTGTGTGTGCTGTTTGCGTGCGAGTGTGTATCGTATAAGATTTAAACTTAATGCAAAACTCCTAGCGATAAGCCCTAGCCGTAGCCTGTAAGTCGAGGACAGCTTAGTTGTGCAACAATGAGAAAACAGCAAACAATTAGTTCGTTTGATCGAAATCTTTGTACAAAGCAAGGTAGCGCATGCGTCACCTAACACAGCAAGCAAACGATCATATACATAAATACATACATACATAATTAATTAGTTAAAGCCCAGCCCATCTATCAGCATGCCCAATTTTCCCCGCAAGAAAACAAGCAACTTTCTGAATGGCACAAACTTCAGTCGTGTGCATTATATATACATAAATAGTAGGTAGACCTCTTCGATATGACAAACATTTAGAGCTCTATGTGTAAATAAACTTTATATATATACATATACAAATAGTTATAGGACAACTAGGAATACCATTTTGTAATTGTTTATGGCATGCAGCATGCATTTAGGCGCTAGAGCAAGCAATCAGCCGTTTATCGAGTATAGTTCACAATATATATTGAAATGCTTTGAATATGCTTTAAACAAACAACAAAAACAAAACAAATCAATTTAATAATTCTTTTGTATGCAATACAAGACGAAACAAGAAACAATGGAATATTTAGGCATTATTTTGTGTATAAGTCGAAATAAGTTATCAAGCAGCCCACAAATAGTAACGCCACATACATTTATCAAATTAACGCTCGTTCATTTCATAATTTATTTCGTTTTGTTGTTTAGTTAGAATACCAATCAATTAATCACGAATCATTTTAGTTCACTTACTTAGCTATTCCTCAAATTATTGTCGCACCTCTAATGATATTTTAGTGTCTTGCGTGAAGATCGCGAAATTGGCAACACACATAAATTAGTTGATAAATATTCGATTTTTTTTATAAAGTAACGCTATATACTATGTAAATCAACTTGTCAAATTTCATATTTTGCAAACAACTACAGCTAATCAAGATTTCTAGTTGTTGCAACTGTAGTTGCTATAATCATACGAGCATATTACATACATAGTGCGTGCATATTTTAATTTGTAATGCTTGCTATTCATTATTCATTACACTACAATACAATACAATAGTTATAAATAACGTGCCAATGTTAAAATTCGATAAAAGTAAAAAAAAAGAAACAAAATGAAATGAACTTTGTGCTGTAGAACACACACAATTGCAGTGCTTTGTGTGGTCAGCGAACAAACAAAGAAATATGTTGTTAAACGAAACAAAATAGTTACGAAATTTTGTTAAATTAAGTTTTGTATTTAATGATAATAATATTTGATATAATTACGGGAAAATCTATAGAAACTGTGCTGTAAATTGCTTGGACTACGATTTAACCACACACACTTAAAAGTAACTTCTTATGTTTGCTTCCTGAACTCCGTGAGGAATACTTTACGAAAGCCAAATACGCAAATTGTTTGCCAAAAAGCTTTGTTTAAAGTATTCTTTGGATGATTTTCTGTTTGTACCTACTAAAATTGTTAATTAGGAATTTCTCTAAAGCCAAGTCAAGATGTCAGCGTATTGATTGTAAAAAATATATACATATAAACAGCAAAAGAACTTGAATTGATGAAGTGATTAGTGTTGTATATTCTATGATGATACATATATGATATATTATGTATGTATATTACAAAACAATAATATATATTTTGATGTTACACATATATATGAATTATTTGTAAGCCAAATTATAGCAAAACATTTTTTTCTATAGGAATTTTACAGCGTCTGCGCTTTGCTAGTTACAAATAGGTTCCTAAACATGCGAGGAAAATTACACAACAAAAAAACATTAAAAAAAAGAACTACAAAATATTACGTAAAAATAAAAGAATGAATACAAGAACGAAAAGTAAGAAGCTTAGTGAAGTAACGGAAAACAAAAGCAAAAACAATAATATTAGTACTTTGTAGTCTAAAGCCAAGCTAACAACATATGAAACAAACAAAATTATACATACATATGCATACATATATAAATGAAATTTATACAAAAGAAAAGCAAAACACAAAAAAAAAAAACAAATATTACGAAAACTAAAGATAAAGTAAACATCAAAGCAAATTTGAGGAAATTCATTATTATACATCGTACTATATATATTTTTTCAAGCGAAATTAACATGTTCAACATACATCGCATCTACATAAATATTAAATATAAAGTAGTAACCAAAACTAAAGACGTAATAGTGTTAACATTTTTGTCTTACAAATTCATTTTTTTAATATAATGGAATACTCCAGAATTCAATTGTAAATTTATATTTAACGTATTTTTTTTCTGAGTTAATTCATTATCGATTCACATAATTTTTTAAATTGTTTAATCTTTGTTGCCCTTTTTTTACATCTTTGGCGCTAAGGCAAGTCGGGTTTTTGCCTGGATTAATGTTTTAGTTTGTAAGTAGTTTCTAAGGCTGTGTAACTAACTAAATACATACATATACATATATCATATAGAAAGCAAAAACAAAACGAAATGCAAGATTATTTAAGGCCCCGATATGATTTTGAAATCGGATTCTGTGTTGACTTCGCCTGACTATTTACGATTATTGTTTACTTTTGATTTCCAGTTATTGAGCTATTTGTTGTGACCCTAGATGGAATGAAAGTAAAGTAAAAGTAACGAGAATTGGCAAGTGCACTTACTAAGCGTATAATCGAAGTACGATAAAATCATTAAGATATACAAAGTAAATGAAAGAAGTTTAAGTAAATCTAAAGCAAACTAAACAACAAAATCAGCATACAAACTAAAGTTAAATGTTTTGTAAGAATTTTGTAATGTGAACCAGAAAATGTGGAAAACGAAAGGTCGTTTTCATCAATGTGAGAAACGAGATGACTAAGAAGACATGCAAAGACGTTTAACAAAACAAAATTGATAACAATTAAAAAGAAAAACAAACATGATCAAGAATTCGTAATAAATTAGTCCACATTTAGTCTAAAACAAAGCAAAACAAAACAGAACGAATTGAAAAAGTTGAACTAATTAAAGCTAAACGTAACTAATGTAATTTGTAACACGATACATCCACACAAACTAAAACGAAATTAACTAGCAATAAAATAAATAATACCATTACGAGCGTGTTTATTTTCTTACAGCTCTCGCATTTTGTATGCACTGGAAGATTGGAAAATTATTCATAAGGCACGAAGAAAAGATATTACAAAGTGTAATAATGCTTAGCGAGCTTATTCAATTTCTATGAATTTACATTTTTGGATTTGTTTCTGAAAATCAATGATGAAATCTCTTGGTCTAAATGAGATTAAAAACATTACAATGTTTCGCTTTTGCTCAATCACTTAATACTCACGAGAGCTATAAATTGTTCACTTTATATTTGAAAGAAATTTTTTGGTGGCGATTAAAATAATTTAAACCATGAGCACGAATTGAGTGGGAATAAACGAAATTTTAGCAACTATAAATAAAAAGGGCAGAGAGGAAAGTGAAAGGAGTCCATCGAGAGAGTTGCTAATAAATAGGTGTAGTCACATGCAGGTGTAGGTCACCATCGTCACGAAAAGAAGACGCTCAAAACCGGTTTGGGCCCAAAAAGAAAAAGAGAACAGCAAAACAATTGGGTATTGATGGCAGATTGATACCCTAACAGAACGCCAAAGTAAAGCAAATGTACAAAAAGAACTAATTAGATGAAACGCAATCACTGTAACGTTGTAGAAAGGCAGTGCCTCTCAAACCTAGTAGCATTTCAACAGCCACACTGAACTCTTAACGCCTCAATTCCTCAGTTTTGTTTGTATTTGTTTTTATTTTTTTTTCAAAATATTTGTTGAAATCAGCCAAACGGCGTCTTCAGCGAGTTGTGATTCATTTGTTATGCGAATCACAAACGAAACAGACAACAGAAAACCCGTTTCAAGCCAAGCTTCGACTCTTGACTCTCGCTCTCCGTGTAATACCTATTAGAAGAGACCCTCTGCCAACAGTCGCGAAGCAGCCGAAGCCAGAGACACGCTGACAAAATGCGCAGACGGCTGCAGCTTAAGTTAAGGATTTCGTAACGTTGACAGATCAGTTGCCTGATCAGATGCCACAGTGTCTATATAGTGCAGTGTAGTCGCTTCGTTCAATTAGTGGAATGTATCGGAATGTGCTGTGTTTGGTGCTGGGCCTCATTGCGGGCATGCAGCTGACCGAGTTCTGGGGCTTCCTCACATTCACAGCCGACGAATACGAGAGCACCGCGATTGCAGTGGACAATGCGGCACCCACGTTGCCGCTCAAGGTGTCACTGGCCGATTGGCTGCACCACCAGACACGTGTGCTGTGCATGGTGTTGACCATGCCCAAGGACCATGCCACGAAGGCGGCCAAGCTGAAGGCCACTTGGGGTGCGCGCTGCAACAAGCTGATCTTTCTGAGCAGCCTAGACGATGACGCACTGGGCGCCGTCAATCTCAATGTGACCGAGAAACGCAGCAATCTGTATACCAAAGTGCGCGCGGGGTTCGCCTATGTCTACAAGCATTACGGGGAGGATTACGACTGGTTTCTGAAGGCCGACGACGACACGTAAGTCAAGCTTTACGCTTGCAGCAATATATATTGATTACGCAAACTGATTTCAGTTACGTCATCATGGAGAATCTGCGGCACTTTCTCTACCCCTACGATCCGGAGGCACCCGTCTACTTTGGCTACCGCTTCCGCACCAGCTATCCACAGGGCTACATGTCCGGCGGCGCTGGCTATGTGCTCAGTCGAGATGCGCTGCGTCGCTTCAATCTGTTCGCTCTGAACAGCACCAAGTTCTGCCCGCTGCTCGATCGTCCCGAGGACAGGCAGATTGGCTACTGTTTGCTGAATGTGGGCGTGATCGCCGGCAACACGCGGGATGACTTGGGTCGCGAGCGTTTCCTGCCGATGAACCCGCGACATCTGATACCCGAGGTGCAGCCGGGCACTTGGATGGATGACACCTTTTACTTTAAAATTAATGTGAGTTGTCGACGCATCAATTTGATCCCAGCTCACACTTCAATCATTTATCTTGCAGTATAGCGACTTCTGTTCGGACACGACTATCAGCTTCCATTATAGCAAGACGCACGACTTTGATCTGTACGAGTATTTTCTGTATAAGCTGCGAGTGCTGGGACTGGCGCAGACATCGTATACTCTGCCCAAGCGCTTGGATGGCAAGCAGATGGAGCAGATGCTCGAGTACTGGAGTGCACAAAAGTCCGAGAATCCCACGGAGTTGCAACGACTATGAGCAGCAATCTTCGGCAGGCCGAAGTCTAAATTTCTAAGCAGCGTGAAGTCTAGTTTTGGTAGATATCACACTTTGACCTTCAGCAAACGAAATTGTTGTCGGATTTAACCCAAATTTGGAATAAGTGGAAAACGACAAATCAAGAGACTCGTAGCTTACTACGATAACTCTATGAAATTGTAGACTAGACGAACTTTTACCTACTTTGTAGCTGGATGAGTGCCAAGTTTTTATATGGTAGCTTTATAATTAACTGACTAACTGGCATCCAAACCGATGGAAAAGGAACAATGTAGTTTATATAACTTTGTGTATTTTATAACCTTGTGAGATATTTTAATAAGCAGCTTCTGCTAGGATTAGAGAAAGACAGTCTGCATAAAGTTACGCATTTTATAACTCTAAGATGACTAATAAAAGTGCCAGTTGTATATGAATTTTAGCTACTGAAATAACGCGCTGGAGACGTTGATAAATTGTGTAGGCGTATCGATATACTTAGAGTAATTGGCCGACTTTGTATAAATAAAACAAGAGACTCATAGCGTGGCAACCAAGATTTATTTGACAACGAAACAAACAATCGCATGTACAGCGCGAGGACAGAGCGACCGAAAGTTTAGCTGTCCACTGGCACAGCTTTCGCCATTTGTCAATGGAGTCGGGTGGGTAACAATTGAAGACCCCTGCTTTAAAGCCCAATTTATCACAAAGACGTCGGCCGCGTGCCGTGTTGCCCCGGCGCCGTCCATTCAGCCGCCGCCTCTGAGGATTAGACTCAGCCAGAGGGGCAAGGGCGCACTGCGATAGAGGAAGCATAGAGAGGTTTGTAGTAAATACGAAAATAGGAATCGAGAACCGGAAAATCGAGCGAAACGTGCCAAACACGTGAAAAATACCTGGGGATCAGAGTTGCTTTCATTGTTGCTGCTCTTGTTGCATCCGCGTCGCTATTGTTGTTATTTATGAGCATCGAAATGAGCTGAAACTGCAGCACAATTCAAGCAATTGGGGTGGGATTTGGTGGCACGCGAGCCTCACCTCAACCGGGATAAGGATAAACTCGTTTTTGGCAAAAACAACAGCAACAGCAACAGCAACAGCAGCAGCAGCTGCCAGCTGAAATGTTTCGTGTCGAGCTGTAAAATGTTATGTAAAATGTGTAACATATTTACGAGCTGATTGTGCGCCGCTATCTAACGAGGGGTGGCGGCCGCTCCTCTCCTCCTGCTCTGTTCTTGTTCGTTTGTCGAGGAACGTGTTCTGGAACGTGCCCTAAACGTGCCTTGTGCGCCGGCGCAGCGACCGTCGCGGCAGTCGCTCCGTTTGTTAGCTTAATTTCCATATTTGCATAAATAAATAAATACGAGTCGCATGCAAGTTTTTCAAGTTGATTTGGGAACAGTTGGCAGGCGGCGAGAGCTTTATCTGCCTCAAATGCAAATGCAAATGCCCATGTAGATTGAACACGTGTCCTGGCCAACAAGCCGTGAACATGCAAATGTTCAGCGGGTACGAGTTGGCAGTGTGCTGTCACAGTGGTGGCAGCCAGACAGATTTCTATGATGTGGTCTTATCGGTGGCATGCCACGAGCCGCCAATTGAAACTAGCAGACTGATAAGCGAGTGACAGCTGCTCAGTCTATTAAGCTGCGCGAAGAGCTGAGCGAAATCCCCTTTCAAAGGGCTTCCTATTGTAGATACTTTTGAATTTATTTGACAATTGTGCAAAGCAGCATGAAGGCTTATTCTCAAATTATAATGACATAATTAAGCTTGGCATTAAGTTCGTGATGCTATGTGATTTGCTGTCAGATAAAGTGTAAGGCTTCAATGCGGAATTTCAAAGAATATTCGTTATATTAATAATCTTTGTGTTGTATCATAAAAAGTGCTAGCTGAGATAGTCTAAATTCTTTAGTAGTGTCGAAGAATATTAGTTAAAATAAAGTCCAAGCTGAGATACGCCAAATTCTTATAGTGATAGTTTTCTCTTAGTGGTGTCAAAAAATATTCGTTACAAATGTTATATTATCAATCTTTGTGTTGTATCTTAAAAAGTTTAAGCTGAGCTGAGAAAACATGAGCTTATTAAGTCGAGATACTTTCGACTACACTTTGATAATTCACTATAAACTATCGACTATGAAGGTATAGAAGCTCAACTTAGTCATCATATTGCATTTGACTACGAACAAATTAGGGAAAGTGACTAATACATAAAGTGCCATTAAATGTGGCAATCAAATGAGGTTTTCGGTACTGATGCTCAATTTGTTTCCTAGACTGAGAAAATACGTATGGTTAATGTTTAATTAGATGTTCGAACTCCATAGAAAGAAGGCGTCGTTTTCTCGGAACACTTAACGATAATTTGACGCCGCTTTAGTTTCTGGCGTTCCCAATTCCGTGGCAGAAACAAAAGCCTACTCAGAATTCTAGACGATGATTGTCTGCCGTCTTAAGGAGCGACTGGGCACGCCCTTCACTTTAGTGCTTTACTGCTTGGCTCATTGTCATTGATAAACCCTTAAGTTGCTGACCCTCCCGAGAGTATGTGTGTGTGTGTGTGTGTGTGTGTGTGTGGCTGTCGTTTAGTCCGCAAATTGTCTGAATCATTTGCTTCTTAAAACCCAAGTCACAACTGTGCTGCCTTGCCGCCCCTCAGCCCCTTAGTCCGGGACTCTTTTCCGCTCTGGCTCTTCGCAACGCCCATGTAATTAGTAGCATTCCAGAGCTAACAATCGAGTCAATGTCCCTGGCTGGGGCGCCAGGCAGTCTGGCAGACTGTTTACACATTTCGAGGACGTTTTATAATCAATTTAATGGCTTCCCTGATGCAGAGCAAGCATAAAAAGGAACTACACTCAAGGTAGCTGGCAAACCAAGAAACGAAAAAAAAAAGACGCAAGCATAAAACAAGGAGGAGACCAAGACAATGTCGAAGCCAAAAGGCACATGAATAAAAATAGAAGGGAAAAAGTCAACGCCAGCCAGGCAAATGTCCGTGGGCATTTCAATTTGTAGCTGCTGCCTAAAGTGAAACCTACAATTGGCACTTTGCAGCCAAGGAATTGCCCCTTTTTTGTGCACACACACACACACACACACACTTAGAGTTACAGTCGTATTGCCTTTCTTCTACTGCTGCGGCACCGCAACTCAATTAAGTGACGAAAGTTGAATGAAAACCCAAAAGGGCAAGTAAAACGAGCGAGCGCAGGGCACCAAGGAGGGTGCCTGGCACCTCGCAAGTTCCGATAAGAAAGGCGGCTCTGAAAAAGGAGACGCCGAGACACCGAGACACCGAGACACCGAGAAGGGTCGCCAGTGAAGCACATAAATGCCTCCGCAACTCCGCAACTAGAAGGGACTGTGGATGTGGCTGTGTGGTGACTCAACAATGTCTTGAACGTGTTGCTTCGCTTCCTGCGGCAAAGGAATGTTTCTTATAAGAATATCCACTGGCTTTGCAACCCCTAAACAAAAGCAGCATACAACAAAAAAGAAAACAGAATGCGACGCCTTGCCAGAGGGTTTCCTTTGGTTGTGGCGCGTGCCAAGGCGGGGCGAAGTCGCAGAAACAAGTCGAAGACGTGGCATACCTGTAGCTGGAGAAGCGCTGACGTCCTGACGTCGAGACGTCCTGACGTTCATTACCTTATCGTCTGTCTGCCGTCAAGGTTGTCGCCTTGCAGTTCCGCCAGCCACACGGCTTGACAGGCCTACGCTCGAGTCCTGTGTGACTCATTGCCCTGTCCGTGTCGCAAAGCGGAAGCGCCTGCCAAAGCCGAGGCACTGCGCTCGCTTCCACGCCGCATAAAAAGTATTGAATATTACAGCTAAACTGAAAGCCGGCAATTACGAGGACACGTGCATATGCAAAAAGAAACGGCCAGGACTTTGCAGGCTGCCGTGTAAAAGGAAGTGGCAGCGAAGCGTTAAATTGAAGCATGCCAAATCAATTAAAAATTGTAGTTGCTGGCTGCCGCAGGCGACAAGCAAAGCAACGCAACGGCTTTGCTGTTGCATGGCAACATATTTTCTAGTCATTAGAATGTTTTCCATTTTTTACAATGTCTCTCTGTGGCAAACAAAGTTGCGCAGCTGCCGCAGCTCGCTTATCGCAGCAAAATAAAAATCAAAATACCTTTACACATGATTTATCAAGCACTGCAAATGGCTGTGCGTGTGTGTCTCTCTCTGCGTGTGTGTGTGTGTGTTTTGCTGTTGCAGCTGCCGTTGCTCTTTGCTGCCCCCTTTTGGTATTTTCGGGCTGCGATCGCCCTTGGCCGAAAAATGCTTATGCTTTATGCCCAACAGCCCAAAAATCAACCCCTGGAACAAACACTTTGGGGTGGCTTACTATCTACACACAACACACATATGTATATATATATATAGGATATATGTATGTTTGTGAGTGGACCGCACAATTTATTAGCGCAGCTCTCATTTATTTAGATGTTGTTGCATTTGTGCACATAAACTGCATGAAATTCCACATTTTCAGCTACCCAAAATCTGACCATCTGAATTGTTGTTGTTACTCCTATTTCGCTAGTTTAAACACCCGCTTCCACTTCCTCTCCTGCACAGAGGGGTGCTCCTAATTACCTCGGCATCTGTGTGTTTATGGTGTCCATGGGATTTCGTGGATATCGCGGGGTGCTACCAAAATTGTTTAGTTCATGCTCGGGCTCATATGCTAGATTTTTAGTGGCGGGCGCATTGAACTCTTTAGCGACAAGTCTCTTCGACTGGAACTAATGAAAATTGCTATAGCTAGCCGAGTAATTGCATGCTCGTTGAGCAACTACTTACTGTACACAACCAAATTACATGGCAACAGCTCATGTCACCAAAACTTAGTTAAGCAGAACCTTAGCTTCAAAAAGCAAGTGTTATATTGAAGACATCAAAGCGTACAATCTTCAAAATTGCTTTGCAGCTTTTCATTGTTGGACTTAAATTAAATTTAAATCACATTCACAACAACTTGCAAATGCACATCTGCTATTTTGAGACGAAAGCAATGAAACCTCTAAAATACTTTATAAGTTTGCTGGAGAAACCAATTTGCATAGCTTTCTTAAACTAAACACAGTTTAAAGTAATTATACTAGCAAACTGCTGCAACTATTTAAAGTTTATTGTTTAAAGTGCTTATTGGCAATATGTGAGCTCGAAAATATTATAGTTTTTGTTAATCTGGCTTAAAATTGAATTTTGAATACCGACTGTTATAAGTTAACTTCTTTTGCTACTTTTCTTACTGCTTTTCTTGTTACTAAGTTGAAAATTCTGTAAGTTTTTGAAATTTTTCCCACCAACTGGCAACAGCTCGTCATCGCAATGCGTGAATGATGACTAAAACCCGTAAATAGACTCGTTTATCTTGGCATCTGACAGACGGAGACTCGGTCCACACGTATGTGTGCATCTCTCTAGCTCTGGCCAAACAAATTCTTTTAGTCTTGATAAGCTCGCGATAAGTGAGCCATGTAAATCAAACTTCCCACAACAAATTTACACAATACGCGAAATCATAATATCAAAACAAGATGCGCTGCCCAGCAGATAAGCTCAGACTGAAGCTGTCTATCTATATAAAGCCAACGCCTACCAATTTCCAGCAGTTCACCAAAACTAGTCGCTCCGGCAACAGGATGCATTGCCTCACATTAGCACTGATTGCCCTCTGCAGCTTGAGCGTGGGATTTGCGGCAACTCCGGCGCCAGCTAATCCCGCAGCTGCAGCTAATAATTTCTACTTGGAGGTGAGGAACTGGGTGCGGAGCGTGCCGCACAAGGAGATCCAGCAATTGGTCAGAGCTTATGCGCTCAACGACGCTGGCTTCCAGTCCGTGCTGCGGGAGATCAACTCAATGCCCACATATCGATTGCGACAGCAAGTGTTGCACCAGCCCGAGGTGCGTCAATTCATTCTGTGGCTGTCGCAGCAATTGGCGCTGTCAGGTGGATCGCTCAAAGTGTTCGACGACCTGGAGATTGAGATTAAGCTGCTCAACAAGCACCCCTACTGGGCGCAGTCAGTGAACGGCGTCGCTGGCTTCCAGCAGGAGTTCGTCTATCTCTATCCCGTCAAACTGCTGCGCAGCCTGCTGGAGACCAACGCCCAGCAGAGCGCCGTCTCTGCCGAGCTCTGGCGTCGTCTGGTGGCCCTGAAGCCCGTCTACGAACGCATTGTGGCCTTGCCACAAGGCATCGCTTTTGGCAATCGCCTGCGTGCCCTGGGCGTGGATGTTGCTGGCGTTGACTCACTGATTCGCTATCAGCTAGGCTGGAGCAATGAGACCCATGCCGACTACGACTACCAGGATTACTTCGGAGCCGGATTTTAGATATAACATCAAGATTGGTTAAGTCATTTGACTAACAGATCAATTGCTATTGATAATGTTTGTACATTTCACTAGCAAAACCGTTGCAGCATTATAACTATTACAATTAACCATTATTATATTGACTAAATCTCTGATTATAATTTTATATAATTTTCATTTTTTACTATACTAACATATCTACTAACTTTACTTATAAAATTGCATTTCAGAAGTCGTTCCAGAGTGAAGTCTAGTCCAAACAGAGTAATTATAATAAATGTTTTTTGAAAACTATGATTTGAAGTGTATCGTGTTTATATAGATTCAAGATGATTAACCCTTTTTCTGCATAGTATTTGAAAAGTTAAACGTAATATAACTTGAGCAAAGCTTAACTAAATTAGCATCAATCATAGCATCACAAATTTGCATAAGTATTGCAAATCGGAAAAGTGTTTGTTTAGAAAAGTTAGGAAGCGGTAGTCAGGTAGTCGTGTAAATAAAATCAATTGTAATGATGCTTGATTACTTTTATTCCGTTATGCGAATTTGAAGACCTTTGAAATTGAATATTAACCATAATTCAATTACCATATAATTGAATTTGAGAAGCGGCATATCATTTGGCAGCAGCTGCTTTAAACTCAGCGAAAGCCCGAGGAACCCAAGATAAATGGTTGGGTGAGTGGAGTGTATGGATGGCTGAATGGGTGGGTGAGTATCTAAGTGTGTGTGTGTGTGTGTGTGCGTTGGTGTGCACACCCTCAAATGAGGAGACGTATCTATGGCAATGCCATGATTAAGTAACAGATGAGCCATGTGCCCAGCAATGCGCTGTCTATGCTGCGGCCGTGTCCCGGCAGTGTCCTGGCAGTGTCCTGGCACTGCTTATGGGTCGCACATGCGATTTAATTGAAACAAACCAAACAGGAAGCGCCGCAGAGCAGCGCAGACCTGAACTGAACTGAGCTGAAGCGAACCCAACTCGACTGAAATGAAGGGGGTGCTTTTGTAATGAAGTTCACAGTTGGCAGTTGCCACTTCCCAGTTGCCACAATTTCAGTTTCCAGTTCCCATTTCCCACTCACCAGTTCCCAGTTCCCGGTTGCCAGTTGGCAGTTCTCAGTGCTTTGCGTATACAGTTACTCATTAAAAGAGGCGCATCCAGTTGAGGCGAGTCGCGACGAAGCGGCTTTGAAATTCGAATTGCAGCGGAAACTAGTTAATGTGAGGCTATTGTCAAAAGCAGAAGCGCAACTTGTGCAATTTTCACACAGCGGCAACGTCCGCGTCGCTGTCGCCGTCGCCGTCGCCGTCACCGTCGCTGCCAACGTCGACGTCAACGTCGACGACAAATCTTGCACAGGATCTTTGCAGTAAAACAATAAAGGAAAAAAAAGAACTCGCCCCTTTTTTTGCGGTGTACGCGTCCAATTGGAATTTTATAGAGTCGTGTGAGGGGGGGTAAAAATGAAATATATTTTATATGTATATATACTTATATGCGCCCTGCAATAATGCCGCGTTGGCTGCCCCCTCCACTGCGGCTGACAACCACGATTCCGAACCCTCCCAATATGCACAGTGCACTGTGCACTCTGTGACTGACGTGAGTCTGAAAATGCGGCTGCAGCTCCGAGCCACCCCTAAAAAGGCGCCCTAAAACAAATTTTTTAAAGCGCTTTTGAAATCAGCAACAGCCTCGTATCGGCATAAACATAGTTAGTCATGGCAATCGGAATCGTAATCGGAATCAGATTCAGATCCAGAATCGAAATCGCGCCACGCTTGAGCTCTGCTCTCGAGTTTTGGGTTTCCCCCTCCCCCGGCCGTTGTGCCTCGCGTTGGCTCGTGGCTCGCCCTACGACATTTCGGTTAGTGTTTGAAAATGCACCTGGTTGAATATGGTATTGTTGGGTTGCGTTTGCGTTCGATACGACAGCGACAGCGACTTTGACTTCTATTTGCCGTTTGCTGTGACGCCGGGTGGTGGTTTTGCCTGCATTCTGATTTCCATGGTGCACATGCCAATGTGCTGCCAGTTTGCGGTCCTTTGCACTGGCAAACTGGCAAGCTGGCAAGCTGGCAAGCTGGCAACTAGGCGACTGCACAGCAAGGACATTAGCAACAACAAATGAACGTTGGTTGCTGGTCGCGTGCCCGAAGCACTTCGACACCCAACAGAATTGTGCATTCTGATTGTTTTTCTTTCCTTCTGTTTTCTATACCGCTGCTTTTCCTCTTTTCCACATTGTATTTTCCACATTTTGCGCGCTCATGCAAAACGCTTTGACGAGTTATAAAAGTGCGTGGTGTGCCTGTGTGCGAGTGTCCTGCGGCGCATAAATACATTAATGCATGTGCTCACATATCGTATTTGCTGGCATATAATTTCGCCTTGACTCATAGCCAGAGCCGTGCAGTAAATGGAAATATATAATTACTGCTTCCCTCTTGGCTTTGCCAATTTCGCTGGGTCTTTCCTGATTGGGGGTTAGTCACGCGGCCTTTGTTTACTTTCCTGCCGCGGATTAGTGTGCAAATTCCTTAATCCTAGTCGGATGTCAACCTCTGGCATGTCCAATACAAATTGCACAAAATGCGATTTTGCATTTGATTTAAACAGCGGCTTGCAGTTCAACATTTCGCTCAACGAATTACGGCAAATTCAATTTATTTGATTTTTACTCAATCGTTCAGTTTCGCATTGTCAAATCAATTTGCAAACTCACCTTTCGATAAATAAAATTATCACATTTGTGGTGCCGAGCATTTTATGCCTTTTTTCTTCTATTTGCCAGCGTGCATGGCCTTAAAAAGCTTAAACAAATATTTCACTTTGAATTTTTAATTGGACATGTTTGCCGGGCAAATGCAAATAAATTGTTTTTAGTTAATCCTTTAAATTGGCACTGCCGCTGGTCTGATTTGCCGTCGATTTAAAAATCAAAACGAATCCTTTAAAAACGACAACCATTCGCCCAGAATTTGTCGACCGACAAAAAGCGAGACAAAAGCTGTGCAAATATTTGCTGCTAACCAAATCCCCAAAACAATTCCACACTCCAACGCGATGACTGTTAATTGGCGCGAATCGAATTCAAACTGCCTGCGATCCTATTCTAATCGCCAGCATATGCTGCTGTGGGGCAAATTGGGGGCGAAAAAACTGCTGAAATACAATTAAAAAATTTCACACTTTCGCGAAAAAAAATCCGAATCCAATCTCAGCCAGTTTCCGTTGATTTTTTCGAGCAGCCCCGCAAATTGCATCAAATTATGAAAGCAAAAATTTAATTACAGCCCACAGACTGAAACTCCCCCCAAAAGGCAACAAAAAAATGAGAAAAAGTGAAGCTCCACGTTGAGAAGCAGCCGGCGGCGACAATGGCAACATGTGCTACAGTGAAGCATCCTTGAGGAGCTGGCCAAGCGCAAGCACATGACGGCTGAAAGGCCTTTTGAGACACACACAAATGCAAATGCATTATGGCACATAAACGATGCATTTTCGAACATTAATTATTACCAGGCAGCAGGCCAGCAGCAGGCTCGTAGGCTGGCAGCTGGAGCCAGGACTGCACTTGAAATTACCATAAAAGATGCACTTAAGGGTTAGCAATGAGCAGGCAAACAAACAACAAACAGAATGCGTGTGCCCAACAAGTGCGAGGATGAGTTGAGCGACTCGTCTCGGGGTCGTCCTGGGTGTTGGTGGAGTGCAAATTTAAGCTAAGCGCGCCTTCGAGCGCTCCGCTGAAATCCGAGCAGTCCACGAAGGAGTTGAAGGCATCGAGTGCGAGTGGAAATAACGCAGCATTTGTTGCTGACAGACTGACAGCATGACAGCCAACGGTGAGCGATGAACGATGAGCGATAATTTGGGGAGTTGGCGGATCGGGCCAGAGGGTTGTGTTTCTTTCAGCCCAATCGCAGGGTTGGCATTTTCATCCTGCAGCGTCCTTGCAATTGTTCGCGTGCCTGGCGCACTTCTGCGTCGTGTCCCAGCGAATTCTCGGCCGTTCGCCTTGCGCGGTGCGTGCGCTATTAATTCTAAGCTGCATGGCAAACAGTGATTCCAGCGCTGCCAAGGGGTCATACATTCGCCTTTCACCCGGTCAACAGGAGGGGTGGGGGGGACAACAACGATCGGGGCGCTCGAAAGCTGCAAGCGGCTGCTCTTGTGTCGCTCTGGGAATACCGTAAGCCCAATTGGGGTGGCGACAACGACGGCGACAGCGACAGCGACAGCGTCGTTGCCACGCACGTGCCTACCGTAATACAACAACAGAAACAACAACAATGGCGTCACATTGAACATAATATGCCATATTTGTGTTGGCAGCGAGCAGCGAGCAGCGCGGCCCAAAAGCCCTCCTCGTCGCCGGGAATCGAAAGTGCATTCCCTTTCATGGCAACCACGAGGACAACGCCAGCGACGACAACGACGAGTCGAGCAGCGGCCATGGCAGAGGCTAAAGCAGCGGCAACGACGTCGTCGCATTTCGATTATATTAATGCAAAGCACACACTCACACACACACTCACGCACACAGATAGCTAGAACAAGCGCTTTGTGGTGGCTGAGCAGCCCAAACTGTGCTCGAGCCCTGCTGGGTGCGTGTCTCTCGCTCAGCCACGTACCTACCCCACCAAAAGCAAACTTGACGAGCTTAGAGCACTGCTGTATCACAGCCTTTGTCTGTGTGCGTCACTATGTGTATGTGTGTTCGCTTGTGTCTCTGTGTGTGTGCCGCCTGTGCGTAGAGAGCATGAAGCCGCAGTCGTCGCCTTAGACGGCGCCGCAGCCGAAACGAAAACCTGAAAATGCAACACCAAAAAAACTACACACAAAGAAATTACAAGTGCAAAGAAAACTGTATTGCAGAGCATATAGAGCTATCGCTGCTATTATGCTGAATTACACTAATTTAGAAGAATGCACCTCAAAGCTAAAGCAATCAGGAATATTAGTTGTGCATAAATCACATTATTGCAAATATGTTTCAATTTATAATCAAACTAAAATTTCATCGGAGTATATGCGAAGCGTTTTAAGTGTCACGATATAAAATTATTTATAAGCTACTATTTCTATTTAATAAAAAGCTATTGTAATATAAGGAATGAAATTCCATTTGAGTATAAGTCACATTATTGCAAATATATTTCAATCAAACTCTAATTTTATTGGAGTTTATGCGAAACGTTTTAAGTGTCTCGATATAAAATGATGTCTTAACTTCTATTTCTGTAACTAATAGTTGCTGTGATTGCAGGAAATTAAATTTTAGTTGAGTTGATAAATCATATTATTGAAAATATGTTTCGGTTTACAATTAAATTTTAATTTTATTGAAATTTATGCGAAACGTTTTAAATGTCTCGATATAAAATTATGTATTAACTTGTATTTATTTAATAAAAAGCTAGAGTAATTGCAAGCAATGAAATTCCAGTTGAGTATAAATCACACTATTGCAAATATGTTTTAATTTACAATTCAATTTGAATTTTATTAGAATTTCTGCCATTTTAAGTGTTTAATATAATATCACTGTAGTAGCAAGACTTTTTCATCTTTAGCCTGCAGAATTACAAGCTTCCGAGTTGAAAGTTGCAGTATTTTATATTCATGTTGATTTTTTTATTTTCATGTAATTTCCAACAATTTATACACATTCGCTGTGATGAATATTTCTACAAAACTATTAAATTGAAATACATTTCTCATGTATGAAGCTATAAATTAGACTGCCTGGCAAGATGTTCAAAATTTACATAACAAATTAGATATTAAACGACTGTTTGCAACTATATATAAAGCAGGCCACAGTCAGTCACTTTAAATGATGTGCTCATATCTGAAATTTATATTCCGCCAGCTTGCAGGCCACTTTGGCCAATAGCCCGATGTATTATGTTGTGTATCCTTGGAGCAGACAAATGTTTCCAATTGCCACAGCTGCTTGAGAGCCCGAAGCGCACATAGACAGAGGGCAGAGGAGTGTGGAAGTGTGTGCCTCAGGTATTTCTGGGCCATTGGGTTTTCTGTATCGCATTTAACCTTTGGTTACACGCACAATTAACGGTTTCATGGGTATCAGCTGTTTGCCCAGATTTGCAACAAAAAAATAGCCACAGAAAGAACTCAGAAGAAAGACTGAAACCAAGAAAGAAAGAAGAGCCCAGCCGGGTCTTTGTGCTAAGGTTCTTTGCCAAATTTCCATGAATCGTTGAATTTGCAAGACGGCACCGAACATGTGCTACAGTGCCTGTGTGTCGTGTGGCGTGCGTGGAACGAGGCAACCTGAGGCACAGCTGCAAATGGTTTTCGGTGCGCCAAATATTTGGGCACAATGATTTCTCCAAGTGCAGGCAGACAGCACACGGTGCAAAGGACTTTCACTGTCGACGCTCTCTGTCGCTGCTCCCCTCGCCAGGCTGCGGCACGCTCTCGATGTGTGTGTGTGTGTGTGCGTGTATGGAAAAAAGGGTGACTAATGTGTGTGATTGCTAACAAAAGATTCCGGCTCGCCGGCGACGTCGCTGCCAGCGCCGCCGTCGACGCAGACGTCGTCGTCGCCGTCGCTGTCGCCGGCGACGAGGGCTAAAAGGACAACGACACGGAATTGGGGGATGAAAATTTCCAAGAGCGACGCCGTCACAACATACAAACAATGATTTTAATTTCGCTTTCCTTTGGCACACATAAATAGCGGCGGCAGGATATGCTGTTAGTCATTCGCAGCAAAAACGTCGAGCCGACAGGAAGCCGCCCAAGGAGCGCTCAACGTTGCCAACGTTTCAATTTGTTGTTAAGTTTTTGCTTAGTTCTTCAACTCTTTGTTGCACCTTCAATCCCCATCCACATTCCCGTTCATCACCATCACCATCACCATCATCATCGTTCGTCGTTCTTCGTTCCTCGTTCCTCGTTCTCCGTTCACTGTTCGGTTTTTGCGTTCAGTTTTGATTCTTAAATCGCGTTCAAGTTTTCATTTGTTCATCATCATCACCATCATCATCATTTCGTTGTCACGCGGCACAGTGCAATGGCGAGTGTTGCCACCAACCCAGCAGCAGCAGCAGCAGCAGCAACTGCAACAGCATCGTCCGCCATCGGTGGCAGCCACAGCCACGGCCACTCGCACCCACACATGCACAGCATTCAGCTGCTGCACAACGCCACGGCCGGGGGCATGCCGCACGGCTTGGGCCTGCTGACCACGGTGGCATCGCTGCCGCCCAAGTACCGCAGTCGCTATCTGAACATCAAAACCAAGTGTGAAATACCATTGGATCTGTCCGTGAAACCGCCATCGCCGCCACCCGTCGCCCTCCCCTTGCCCGTGCCCATGGCCGTGCCCGAGACGAGCAGCGACGTGCCAGTGGCGACCACATTTGCCAGCGTGGAGCCAGCAGCAGCCGAGGAGGTTGCGCTGCCGGAGGAGGTGGCGCAGGAGGTGGTCGTTATTACGGAGAAGCCCATAACACCGCCACAAAGTCCAGATCCAGTTGCAGCTGCAGTTCCAATTGCAGTCAAGCGCAAGTTGAGCGAGCCGAGCGAAGCGCAGCCAGCAGCCAAATTGGCCAAATCAGAAGAGACGGCTGCCACGCCAGCGAAACCCATTAGGGTCACAGACACCGCCCCGCGCACCGCCAAAGCAACCACAACGACAACGGCGGCGGCGGCAACAACGAGTGCCAAATCGACGCGCAACAAAGCGACGCGCAAATTAAAGTTCGACGAGGAGACCAGCTCGCCGGTGTCGGGCACAATTATACGGCCGCTGGAGGACATCACCGATGGCAATGTGCAGTACAGCAACGGCGACATTGATCCCAAGTACAACATCGTCGAGATTACCGAGGAGACGAAGGCCGAGCTGGCGGCCATCAAGAACGTCATTGGCGACTACGTGTGTCGTCTGTGCCGCATCAAGTTCGACGACGCCTTCGGCCTGGCCCGCCACCGTTGCGCCTGCATCGTGTTGCTCGAGTACCGTTGCCCCGAGTGCGGCAAGCAGTTCAATTGCCCCGCCAATCTGGCCTCCCATCGACGCTGGCACAAGCCCAAGAAGGAGACGCCGGCCGCCAAGAAGGAGAATCGCCTGATGGCCAGCAGCCAGCAAGCACAGCAGTCGCCCGCAGAGCCACAGTCGAGTTCCAAGAAAGCGTCCAGCGAGGAGCTGCCCTTTGGCTGTGCGGAGTGCGGCAAGAAGTTCAAGCGTGCCGCCTATCTGCGCAAGCATCAGCAGACGCACGCAAAGAAGTCGCAGCCCGCTGCCTCCGAGCAGGACGCGGACTCTGAGCACGAGTTGGAGCAACAGCCAGCCACAACTTCAGCCGCAACCGCAGCCGCAACCACAACAATTACGGGCAGCTTCCAGACGTCGGTCTACAAAGCGCACAGCTCGAGCTCGGCCAGCAGCTCGCACTCGTACGCCGGCACCCACGAGGACGAGGGCGTCTATGTGGCGGGCGCGGCGAGCGGCAGCCACTACGACTACGAGGCTGACTACTTGTCGGACTGCAGCTCGTCCACCTCCTCGGCGGGCTACGGTCGCCTGCAGATTGTCGAGCACGGCCTCACTGAGGAGGAGAGCATCGCAGCGGCGGCGCTCACCAATCTACGCAACTGCGCCTCTGTCATCCAGCACACGACGATGGCGCACTGAGTAAGTGGGGCGACGATGGGTTAATGCTGCGGCCACTTGTATCATTTTGTTTATAGTCCATTAATTGTTAAGTTTAGTTACGTAATTGCTCTCAGCGTCGTTGCGAGAGAACTGCAGCTAAAGCATACCAAAGACATTTAGTTTTTAGTTTTTTAGTTGTACTCAGTTAGTTACTAATTCATTTGGCAGGTTTCTAGTCGTTTAGTTCTTAGTTCATACCAAAGAATATCGAGTTCAGTTCTAGTCAACACTCACCATACTTCGATCAACATTCCAATTGTTGTACTAAGATTACCCCATAAAACAAGCAACAGCACCAAAGACGGCAAGCAGTCTAGTCATCAGTCATAGGTTTTAGTTTAGTCGGTCCAAACCAAATATACTTGGCACAAGTCAGCTTCAATATGATCTCAGCGTGCATTGCGGTAACCCCTTGGACGCTCTAGTACCAGGTCACGCATTTACGCATTTCGTTTAGTCAGTAAAGTTCTAGTCTTATCGATAGTTTCTAGTCACATTTTAGACGGCACATTTGCAATAACTTATACCAAAGCTTCAGAATTCACCAAACCAAAGTCAGCGCATAATTTAAAATAGTTTCTAACTTGCTTTCTACTTCGAACTATCACCATCTCATCTTTCATACATTCCTCTCATCATTGCCTATACTCTACATTTTCATTCTCTCACAATCTAGTCATCAAGTGCAGCTTTAAGTTGCATACATTTACATTCTACTCTCAATCATTCACTGTTCACTATCAGCATTTGAGTCATGAATGAATTCTCATCCACCATCATTCATTTCATCTCAACTGCCCCCTTTCTTTCATCATTCATCATTCTTTCCACCACATTTCCTCGCTATTCACAGTATCATCCGGTCATATTTCACACTTCACTCATTATCATGTGCTCATCTTTCCATCACTCCATCCTTCATTTTAATATTGTCATAAACATTCACTATGAATTCTAGTCATTAATTTAATTGCTCATCTAGTCATTTGAAGAGCTAGTCAGCTTCATTTCGATCTCATTAGATTACATCAACTATTCATCTACTTTTTCGGATACAATTTTAGGTTTACTTTAAGGCAAACTTTTAGTTCAAATTTCGAGATTATTTTTCCATTCAATTTCAAAAATTCAAAAACGAAATTCAGGCGAAAACGTGCAGTAATAGTTCTTAAGACTCATCCCAACCAAACCAAAGCCAACCTATCCAAACCAAAAAAAAAAAAAAGAAAAACCAAATTGTAAACTAAGCAATGAAATCCAGTTCCCGTGCTGGTTCCAAAAAGTCGAGTGTGAACTCTAGTCATTTCTTAGGATCCTAAGTTTCGAGGCATCATCGCTCAGCATCAGATTAGTTTAGTTAAGTTTAGTTCGCTTAGCTTAGTTAGTTAGTTATTTTTCGGTTAGGCTTACAACAACGGACATTGAACCAGCGTTTCACTACCAGTAAAAGTATTTGAAGAGTACAACTTAAGTTATCGATATGCCCTCTGTGGCATATGCATGGCCAGAGGCAACAACAAAAAACCGGCGGTTGTGTACTTAAAAGTCAACTCTTAGTTTCTAAGCAATCCAGAACAATATCACAGCGTTATTGTTCCTTAGTCTGTAGAATGCAATGCAATTTGGTTGAAACCGCAGAGTACAACGAAAGTGGGAAAACTTCGCTCAATCTACAATATATACATATATATACATTTTAAACGTAAGCATAAATATATTGTCATATGTACGTAATTTATATCATTGATAAGCATATCTAACTGTTAAGTGAGAATTTGTGATACTAAATTGTTAAGCCTAAAGTTTACAAAGGTCTTGTGCTCGATGCTTTTTATCTGCGCACAGTGCATTTACAATAACGAATAGCATTTTAAACTTTCAATATAACGACAAACACGTAATCATAAATCCATATATTTTTATACGTAATTTTTATATTTTTCTACTACGAAACGAATCACAAAAAAATCGACAACAAATTGTAAGCAATTGTAAAATTAACAAATATTTTGTGAATAAAATCCAAAAAAAGGAAACTGAAATTAAGTTCTTCTTTATTCCCTTAATAGGGGATATTTGGAGTGTCATAAAAATGGAATATGGGTTGCTATGGCAAGCTAATATCATGGGGAACGTGCACGACAAGCTGGTTGGTAATCACTTTATAATTGTGGCGCTAGTAAACACTTCCTATATGAAGTGCTCATAACCATAAAGACTGCTCAGGCACATGTCTGACAATGGCTTGGGCTCATTTGAAGGGTGGAAATAGTAGACGACCCCAATCGAATGTGAAATCCAACTAGAATTGCTTTTCTGCCTATTCATGACAGTGACGACGATGACGACGACGATGATGATGGTGATGAAGAAGGCGTTTTTATGTGTGTCTTGGCAATTTTCTCATCGTGTAGTGTACAATGGGCAGTTTTGATGGCTCGTAAAGCGAGTGCAACTGATGGGCAAGCAAAACCGCAGTCGCTGCGACTGGCTCAGCGCTCAAATAACGGTGCAGCTGTAATGAAATGCCAGTAAAGGACATTGACATGGTCGAATCATCGATCTCCACTAGGCAGCACTTAAAAGCAACTAAAACAAATAACAGCAAACAAACAAACAAACACACATCACGTCCCACACAAAGGAAGCCTCGATAGCGGAAGTGGACAGATGCAAGTTGTGCCTAAGCACACAAGGAAATGCCGCAGCAAACGGGGTGCGTATCGTCTACTCGTCTGTTTTGGGGGGGGTGGGGACTGCAAGAGGAGGGTTGCTGATTAGAGGCGGGGGTGGTGCGTCGCATCGCGGCCCGTTGCT
This sequence comes from Drosophila rubida, assembly GCA_035046165.1. Classification (NCBI taxonomy): domain Eukaryota; kingdom Metazoa; phylum Arthropoda; class Insecta; order Diptera; family Drosophilidae; genus Drosophila; species Drosophila rubida. Next base: position 11,804,785 of record JAWNOF010000021.1, on the reverse strand, counting down.
GGACCAAAAAGCAGCGAAACACGCCAACTAATGATGCCCTCTCAACGGAAATGCATAAAAAATGTTTAATCAAATACAATCGCATGACAACACGGAAAATAGCTCACAGCATGCTGCAACGGGGAGTGCCCGGTTGCAAGGTACTCTGTATATTAATAGTCACAAGCAAACGAACTTCATTCGCTTGTAGTAGAACTTCTTGGTTGACAAAAAAAGTTAAGAAAAATTACATATTTTTCCGCCTATTATATTAAAATCTTCCCACAAACCATCTTTAAATACTTTGGTAGTTATATATTGATATAATATAATTAATTTATTTATTTACCTTGAGCGGACATTGAAAGAGGGGAAAAATTAGGTAAATGTTTAATATTACTAAAGATCTTAAACATGCAAAAGAAATTATTATCATCTATACAATTAAAATAATGTTTAAATAAAAATAAAATATTACAATTATTTTTGTATAATTATATAGATTTTGGGTTGTATTTGGACAGTGGGAAACTAGTACAGCATTCAGAATAAAACCAATCAGATAAATTGTAAGGTTAGTTCGTTAGTTCTTGCTAATCAGTATTCTATGGGATGGTTTTTTTTTAGTAATTATTCCTCAAAACAGATAAAATAGAGCAGTTGGTTGATTAATTATTATTTATGCTCTGATACACAAGTATAATTTAGTTAGTTTGTATTGTAAATTCGATCAACTGTAATACTTTAAACTACTGCATTGCATTTAGATCTGCATTAAGTATTTTGTGGCACTTTTTGAAATCTATGTTTACTGCATTCTCTCATTTGACTTGAATTGAAAGTTTGGCAGACTTTTACCAGCTTGGTACAGGGTATACAGAGCGGACTAACGAACTGGGCAAGCCGCACAGGATGTGCAGGGATGTGCGTGATGGCATTGCACTGGGTGCGTGTGCGGTGTGAATCAATTTAAAGCGTCAAAAGAGCCATATACTATTGAGTAGATGTCCTGTACGCAGCCAAAGTTCAATGCACACGCAGGGTGCTGGAATTATGTAAAATCATGCCGAACGAAAAAACTACCCTCACCCTAGCGACGACGCTTGCTCTGCCCTTCACCCTTACCACTTCCTACAGACTCGCAGACTCGCAGACCGACTGACTGAGTGACTGACTGACTGACGGGGGGTGCAGCATCAGTCAACGTATCGTTCGCTGGGCAATCGAATCCTGCAACGCGGGCGTGTCCAAAACAAAAAAGTTGAAGGGAGGAGAAGTCAGTCAGGGCAGGGCGGGGCAGGGCGGGGCAGGGCAAAGTCATCAACATCTGTGGCGATTGGGTTTCAAAAATAATAATGCAAACGCGCCGTGTAAACTGATATCTCAGTTCGTGCAACTTGCGCTGCCTTTGCACCTTTTGGCACGGGACACGGCAGACGGAGCATGCTCATGCATACCTTCGCTGCTGGCTGGCTGGAAGTGCGCCCGCATGTGACGCAGGACACAGCACACAGCGCACAGCACACAGGACGCATGACGCAGGATCCGCTGCATAGCAGCGCACTGGAACAACTTTTGGCGTTATGTGCGGGCCTCGCCTTGCGGCAGCTGCAGCTGGCCGCTCAGCTCGGCTCTTTCTAATTATGATCACAGTACACGGGACAGAGGACCTGCGGCGGTAATTTGCCCACCTTGACAGCCACATTTGTTGCTCTCGAAATCCTTTTGCGATATGCAGGCACTTTGTTCGGCTAGACTTGAGTGGCCGTATGTTCCCTTTTTTTTTGTTTTGCGCCGTGCACAAAGCGAGTTGACAGATTTTGATGAGGCTGATTGGCTCGAGCGATGAGTGGACACTTGAGCAGCCCGGCTGATTAGCATCGTCATCATCGTTCTCATCGGCATCTGCGGCATATAATTATGCCACTTCAACTTATGCCGGCTTTTCAGAACCGTTACAATCCGCGCAGCGAAAGCTCGTGGCGATTTTGCGCAGTGTAAGCGCTAAGTGGAGGTTGCAACTCTGCGCCTCACTCCTGGCAGCTGGCTGGAAAGCAACTCTGCGCCCCAAACAAGTTGGCAGTGCTGGCTGTCAAAATAATAACGGTACATTTCGCACTCTCTCGCTCGCTCGCTGTGTGCGTCGTGCTCGCTCGCACTACGCCTACGCTCTGGCTGGCTGTCGTCTGATTTGGGAAGCGAGGAGCAGACAAAATGGAGCCGGAATCGCACGCACACCTGACATTCGTGTTGTGGCGACGCTGAAAGTCAGACGTGTTGAGCGCAAGGCAGCTGAAAAAGAAACCCCAAAATAACCAAACACAGTGCAAAGTTTGAGAACATTTTTGAAAGTTTTGCCCGCTGGCAAAGTCGCGATTTACGGTAACATAAGACGAAAAAAAAGCACATTAGACAAAAACAAAATAAAATACAAAATACTAGAAACAAGGAACGTTGTGTGTGAAGCTCGGCGAGTGAAAGCGCTGGCAAAAATTAATTAAAGCTTTGTTTACATTTGCCCCCGAAACTTGTTAATTGCCCAAAAAGCCCCAAAGCCTCAACACAAAAATACAAAAAAAATAAAAAAAAAAACATGACGTGCTGGTAGCATGTGCTGCCTGCGGCAATGACGCTGGGGCAGCAGGCAACGGGCAGCAGGCAGCGACGGCATCAGAGTGATGCTAGGCGGGCCAAGGGGGTTGAGGGGTCGGGGGCTGGGTGCTGTGCACGTTCTCGCATCCCTCTCCCGCATCCCGCTCCCGCTGGCGCTCTCTCTCTCTGCGGTTTACGCGCTCTCAGCGAAAGCTTTTCAAGTTTTGCGGACTTATTGATTGTGTGTGTCCTTACGCTCACACTCTCTCTCACTTTCGTTCGCTCGCTCTCTCTAGATCTCTCTCGTGAGTTGCTCTCACTTGTTGTTGGTTATGGCAAAGGCGAAATAACGGTATTTTTGCTGAAATTTCGTTGAAGAGCTTTTTTTTTTGGCTTTGCGCTTTGCGTTTGCTACATTTGCGCCTGGCATGCGTTTGCGTGCTTTGGGTAAATTTTTCACAAATTTTCATTTTCAGTTTTTCTCACGACTGTTTTAGGGCGGTTCCACAAGCCAGAGGCCAGCCACAGCCACAGAGTCGCAGCATAGAACACAAAACTTGGACGCGTCTCCAACCAAACTCACTCACTCTCTTCTCGCTCTCAAACGTATGTGTTCCGCATAGTGCATGTGCTGTAGTAGTTCTCCATGGTGCAGTGTGTGTGTGCGAGTGTGTGTGTGTGTGTGTGTATGTTTGTGTGTATTTCAGTGTGTGTGTGAAAATTTGTTGCAAATCAAAAACAAATTCACAAAATACTTAATAGCAACAACAAGAAACATGCATCGCAATGCCGTGACTGTTTACCAAAAAGCGAATTGAGCCAAAAGGCCAACAATAAATTTAGTTGTGAGTTGCGCGTGTAAAGCGAGCTTCGAACACATGAAAATATTATGACAAAAAAAGAGGAGAAAAAAATAATGGAAACGAAAGAAAAGCAGAAAATGTTGTTATTGTGTCGGAGCACATGTGTGTGTGTGTGCGAGTGTGCTTGGTGTGTGTGCGCATCTGTTAGACAAGCTTTTGTTCGTGTGTGTAAAATTCAATAAAATGCGAAAATTGCAATTGCCAAACGGCAATTACAACAAAAATAGAAAAGCCACACAACAAAACATGCACAACCAGAGCGCGCACACACACACACAGTTAGACATAGGCATGCAAATGACACACACACACAGACACGCTGCAGAGTGTTGGAAGGCAGCGCCTTTTTGGTTGTGCGCGTAGTTTTGATTTTCTCTGTGGCTTACTTTGCCCACTGAATTTCGCAGCGCCTTTGACTTGTCTCTGCTGCCACTGTGTGTGCGTGTGTGTGTGTGTGTGTGTGTGTGTGTTGATGTATGTCCTTCTGCTGCTTACGTACGCAGACTGAGTGACTCGATGCGGCTGCCCCGAATGGCAGCAGTCAGGTCCTTCGCACACTTTTCTGAGTGTGCCACTGTGTGTGTGTCTGTGTGTGTGTGTGTGCGCCTTTGTGTCGTGGCCCCATGAAATGAATGCGTATTCAATGAGCAATGAAATCCGTGACACATTCGCGCTTCAGTCTCTCTGGCTGTCCATCTGTCAGTCGCCTTTTCCTTTTGCATTTTCCATTTAATTTATTTTTTATTACATTGCTCGCCTTTGTTCTCAACGCTCGCCCGTTCTATGTGTGGCGCCCTCTCTCCCGCTCTCGCTCTCGCTCACGCTCACGCTCTTTCTGCCTCTTTAGCTGCTCGCCTCTGTGCTGATATCCGTTTTGAATAAAAGAGACATTAACACCATAACCTCTGACATTTATCTCGAACAATTTTGTCTTCTTGCTGCGTCTCGTCGGCCACGTTAAATGCTTTTCAAGTGCACACACACACACATCGACACCGAGTGACACAGTGTGTCAGGCATGCCACATGTGCGGTTGCCACACACACACACACACACACACATCTTTGTGTATACTTGTCTATTTTGTGAAAGCATTTCATACATTTTGATTTGGCCGCATGGCTTTGTTTCTGTTCTTGGCATTCGCATTGGCATTTCTGTCATGCACTTCTGCAGTTTTTGCGGCCGGAACAGGACAAATGCCAAACAGGGATACTCCCCTACCCCCCACACCAAGTGAGACTACTTTTTGTGCTACAAATTGCTTGAGTTTCGCTTTAATTTCCAGCAGGTTTTCATTAATTGGCAGCCGTGTGCTAAATTCCATTGCAAAAATCGTGCAAAGTGTTCGCGTGCGCGGCCCGGACAACAACGAATATCGCAATACCAACATATTATCATACCAACAATCAACAACAACAGTAACAACAACAACATCGGCAACAACGGCAACAAAAACACACACCTGAAAAACAAAATCAAATGCAGAAAACAAATAAAGATCTATCATAATTCTAATAACTATGCCAAATTGTGCATGACCCGCTGCAATTGTGCCTTTTGCAAGTTGAAATGCTAAAGAGAGAAGCAAACGAATAACCGAAAGCAAACTTGTTGACTTGAGTTTCAAACACACAGTGACACCCGATTCCCGCAGCTCACTCAGCGAAAGGTAAGCCAAAATTAGATTTATATTTATAACCATCTCAATTAAGCTGCGAATTAACCGCTGTCAAATTAATTGAAAGCATCGCATACGCATAAACTGGGCGATTTTCCAAATATATATATAAATATATTGCTGCTGCTTTGTGGCGAATTTGCTTAAAGTTGAATTATACGCAAATATTGTGTTAATATTCTCTTGGAAATCAGCGGGCGATCTTGAAATTTTAATAAGTTATTGTGAAAACAGCCCTAAGTGATTTTGGGCAGTAACTTTGTGGAAGCCTTGCGGAAAGTATTTTAATTATGAAAGTAATCAAAAAATTAGGCTCATTTGGCGCGTTCTCTATGTAAATTTGTATAGGATATGTAGTCGCAGTGGCTTTGAACTCCAGCCGAAAGATTTAGTTAGTTAGAAAGTGGATTGCTTGGATGGAGTCCATTTCATTCCACGCCGCTGCTCCTCCAATTGAGTAAGACAATGTTTACCAATCGGCAAAGAGCCAGCGCACAGCAGGCCAAAAAGGAAAAACGAATTTCAGTTATCGCTTCATTTTTTATTTTTATTTCTAGGTTTTTCTGTTGTTTGGATTCTTCTGTATTGGCGTCATAACAACATATCCATTTACGGATTAAACATACACGAAATTTCATAGCAACTTATCCTTTATAAACAGCCAACAGCCGCTAGACCCACACACACACACACAGAAACACACACAGGCGCAAAGATAAGAAACCCTTTTGATTGAAAAGTGTAGCATAATTTTAAGCGCACATTTCCCGTCGGCCGACGGCCGTCGATTGTCGTTTGTCGATTGTCGGAGGACGGCTGGACGGCAGGACGGAGAGCGACGGACGTCGCGTCGTTGAGGAAAATATTGTTTGGCGTTTTACAAAAAGTCTATTAATAAAAATAAGCAAAAAATCAGTGCCCAGCCCGAAAGAATTGACCCAGCTCAGCATTGAAAGCAAGCAGCAAATGCCGACAAATAAAAAGCAAAAAAGGAGCAAAAAATAAAATAAAAATAAAATAAATATGAAGCCAAAAATGTTGAGCAAGTAAAGTTGAAGGCATCACAGCTCGTCGCGGCTTGCCCCGAGTGCGTTTACTTAAGCAATCAACCCGACCTCAAATATACACACACACACACAGACAGTGACAGAGCGAGCAAGGGAGATGGACAGGGAGAGAGATAGAGAGAGTGAGAGAATTAAAGTGTGCGAGGTATGTGTGCGTGTGTGTATTGAAGGGATTCTCGTTATTTGTATTATAAAAACAACAACTAAAAGAGGCCGCAAAGTAAAATAAAGTAAAAAACCCTTTTTCTCTTGTTTGGATGCCGCCGTCAAAACGAATTTGGCACAGAAAACGCAGTGCATTGAGCGCTTAGTGTGTGTATTTTATTTGTTGTGCGTGTGTGTGTGCGGTAGACAAATAAAACATTTGCTTTCGGCTTGTTTGCTGTCGTCATTGTTGCTCTTGCTGCTGTTTTTCTTGTTGTTGTTGTTTTCAATGCTTAGTTTTTCAATTTTGCGAAACGAAATCAAATCCACGAAACATTTACACGCATGCACAACAAAAGACGTGCAAATTTTCACGTCAACAGGCAAGGCACACACACACACACACACACACAAACACACACGCGCAGCGGAGTACACGGCAACAAAGAGATAAACATATTTACGGCTGCAGATACACACACTATCACGTACTTAGGCAGCTGCCAAAAATGTATAGCATACATTTTGGGGCGCTTTCAGCATTATTTGCACCTTGCCATTCGTTTTTGCGTTTCGCCTTTGCGTTTTTGCGGACCTTTTGTTGTTTAGCATTCTCAGCTTTCTTTATTTTCGCCAGCCTTTGCTGCTCAACTCGAACTCGGCGGCAGCGCTGTGTTGTTGTCGCTCTTGTTCTGCTGTTGTTGTTGCTCTTGCTTTTTCGGTTGTTGTTTTGTGCGCTCCTTTTTGGTTTGGAGCTTCGCCGTCGCCATGCTGCAACTTCAAAGCTTTGTCCTCGCTTGACTCCTCTTGTTGTTATTTAGTGCCTTGGCGTTGCTTTTTATGCGTTGTCCTGCTACACAAATTTTCTTTCGTATCTCACGGCTAGCGATTGTATCTGCTATCTGTTGTCTGCTGCCTGCTGCCTCCTGCCTCCTGCCTCACCCTGTGTCTCTGTCTTATGCCCTGTATCTTTTGGGGCGTGTGTGTGTGCGCGCCTCTCTTTCTCTCCCTCTGTCTAAGTGTGTGTGTGTGTGTGTGTTTGTGCTTGTGCCTGCTGCAGTCTTGAGCCTCGAGGCGCTTTTATGATGTGCGCATAAAATATTTGTCATACTCCAAAATCTGCTGGCAGCCCAGTATTGAATTTTCTGCGCTCACCGACTGACTAACTGACTGACTGACTGCCTGACTGACTGACTGACTGACTGACTAGCACACTGACTGAGATACTGACTCAGTTGACAGAGTTGGTTCGCTCAATGCGGCTGTCTGTGGCCTCCATTAATGTTTGGTCCGCAATCCTTTTTTGGGGCCACGCCCCAGCTTGCATAACAAACGTATCTATGGCTCCGTTTAAACACATATATCCCTCTGCACATACGGCCTATATGGTATACGTATTTAATATATATACCAAGATATATATATATGTATTGCTCTGCGGCGCCTAACGAACTGTGTCATTTACACTTTTGACTTTATTGTCAAGTCGCGTCGCCTTCCAATCTCGAACTCATACCGAATCAAGTCAACTCTCGGCGCTCGACTGCCGCTGTCGCTGTTGGTCCTCGCCGTCTGTTGCTGATCCTTTTGCCGTGTCAATGTGAAAATATTTGCCTCAATCCGCTTGACTGCATGCACGTTTTGACGTTGACTGCAGGGCAGCTGGTGCCGCGGCGCTTCGCTATTCGCTCGCCATCCTGCCAGCGCTCTCATCCTGTATCCTGTATCCTGGCCGCCCCGACCGCCCCGACCGCCCAGCCGCGTTATCGCGGCGTCGCTTTGTTGACTTTTGCCCGGGACGCTTTGACGTCGATTACGCAAAGCCAATAATGAAATGACTTTGGGGTTTGATTGGCAAAACATTGCGGGCTACAAATGCGCACACCACAGCGCCCATTCTTCCCCCTCTCCAGCCACGCCCACATCGACGCCGTGTATATGTGTGTGTGTTTGCGCTAAAATTCACGCTCTATTAATGGCACGGTGTGTGGTGTGTGCTCATCGTCGTCGTCTCCATTGTACATTGTCAACATTGAGGCTTCGAGCCGCTTTGATTTGCCATTTTAATTAGCAATCAAACAACTAAAAATGCGCCAATCCATACCCCCCGCTTCGCTACTCGTTGTTGTCGTTGTCGCGTTGCTCTGGCCGTAAGTGCGGAGCGAAACCCACTCGCAAATCGAGAACGAGAACGGGACCCATAAATAAACGTTCGAGCACATCGCGTTTTTCTGACAATGTCTTTTTTATTTATGTGCGCGTTTATTTTGCCATAGGTATTCCTCGCTTGCCTGTTTGTATTTGCTTACATATGCCGAACACACACACAGACACACACACTCATACACACAGCCGCAATATACACACACGCACACAGGCAAACAATTCGGTACACAGAGCACATATCGAGCAGCATATTTTGTATTGTCTTTGCCTGGGGGCCATTATACCCGCAGCTTTGACATGAACAACGATTGATTCCAATTTCGAGGACTCATTTAATGCTTTATTTTTACAGCATTTTTAGCTTTGCTTTCAAATTCAATTTACGCACAAAAAAAAAAACAGGAACCCAACCTCTATAAAACCCACATTTAATAAATCTATCTATTTATTAGAGTTGATTGTGATTGGAAAAAAGCAACGCTTATTTCGCACTGGGTCCCAGTGGCATTTAATTAAAATTGCAGTCGTTGGACTTTGAATAATTGAATTTCGATTGAATTCGGTTTGTAGTTTGTGCTACACACACACACATTTTATGTTTGCTCAAGATTAACAGACTTTACACATTTTGCTCACACAAAATTATAGACTTTTAAATTTTTGATTCAATTTTACGACGCCAATTGCCTCCCTCAAGTCATTTGAGTGTGTGTGTGTGTGTGTGTGTGTACTCGTATATTCAATCTATACTTGAAATGTAATCACAAAGCTTTAACTTTGGCGAGGCCAACAAAGTTTTGATGAGTCGAGAAATGTGTATTGTTATGTTTTTGCTTTACTTTTTGTTCGATTTTGTTGTTGTCTGGCGCTTAATAAATATCTCAATCGCTTATACGCAATAACGGCGCCTGTCTGCGTGCCCCAGCTGCTCCTCTTACTTTTGCTGTTTCTAGGTCCTAGCTACGTCCTCGCCACCTTTAGTTCTCTCCTGCGATTTCGATGTCGACTGTTTACATAACGCCCTGGCACAAAAGCCAATTGCTGAATGGCGTTCAGTCTGGCGCTCACTTTTTGTTTGTATGCGCGTCCGTCCGTCTGCCTGTCTGTCTGTCCGTCCGTCTGACTGTCTGTCGCTCCCACTCTTTGTGTGTGTTTGCCTGTGCGGCATATTTAGTTACCTATATGATTTCATATCGCATGAATTTTATATAAATAAATCGCAATTGGCTTGCACACAAGTTGGCAAACGAAACCGAACGAAGTCGCGCACTTGCAATTTTTGCCGTCTGCTTTCATACGTTTTTATATAAATAACATTTATTTGGCTCATTTGGCGGTTTATGGCCAACAAGGCGTCATCGCTGCAACCCCTTCCATCTGCAGAGCACACACAGCACGACGCTAGCAACATATTCCATATATTCATGTTTATTTTTAAAGGCTTTTGGCGCTTGCCCGTTTATCGTAATTACAATCTCATGTAAGCGATTTCGCGATGCTGTTGCACAACTTTCAGCCCATAAACATAAAAAGCAGCCAGCCAGCCTGCCATACACACACACACATGCAAATATGTACGACGTACAATAGCTATATTCGTAACTATGGGATTTTTATTTGCACAATGCAGGCAACTAAATAAGACATCATTTGAATGCGGTCCACTCTCCAGTTTTTGGGGTTAGCCGCTGGTCAAACGCTCTGGGAATAATAAATAAGTGTGCTTGCCCCCCTCCCGATTGTTGGAGATGTGTGCGTGTGTGTGTCCAAAATATGCACGTTGTCCCGGCCATTTCATAGTTCATTTGTATGGGTCCATGGATGTGGGGACCCGGCCACTGTGTGTCAGTCAACCAAGCGTGGTACAGTTTCAGTTTCGGTTACGGTTACGGTTTCAGGTTTTTCTGCAGCAGTTTTCGTTAGTTTCTGTTGTTGTTGTTGGTCCTGCTTTTTTCGGGGCCAGCTTGTTAGGCCCTAGTGCTTTTGTCGATGAAGTGTGACGTTTATTAAACTCAATTTAAAAGAATGGCGGCTCATTTATTTTATTACTGCCTGTCAGTTTTGCCGGCCCCGGCTAAAGTTACCAAAGAGAAACCAAACACAAGCGCCCCTCCACCCAAAAAACAAAAAAAAAAAAACGAACAGAGAAGAAAAAACCCCCCTCGTTGAATGCTGATAGTGTGGCACATTTCCATAGTATATAAATGAGTCGCTCTTCCTCTGCGAGTCTGTCTGTCTCTCTGTATGTGTGTGTGTGTGTGAAGCATAACAACAACCAATTTGTTATTGATATTGACAGTTGCAAATAAATGAGCAATTTGCTGGGCATGTTCTTTTGCCACTTCGCCTCGGTGCGCTAAATTTAGCCGGCAAGCATTTTGCCAGCCAAATGACTACTAAAATTCGATGTTTCAATTCCTTGTGAATGCATTAGAAAACTCAATTGGAAACTGATCTGGCCCACAAAGAAATAGGAGAGCAGCAAAGAGCAAAAAAGAGCAACAACAAACAAAATTAATCTACGAGTACACCCAAAAACAAAATGCCATTGGCTTGTGTCGTCCAAGTGGTGCCCGGAGTTAGTTTTATAGGTCATGTGCCTAATGGCATGTTTGTCGTTGACTACAGTTAAGCAAGACAGATATGGCCTGCGGCTCTGGAAGATGGGCGACAAGTGCAGTGCAATGGCCGGGCTTCAATGCCTCAAATATATCGTCTATTTGCGCTGAATTTATTGTGTACTTATATGAAAGTTCCTGTATCGCTCAGACTGCCAAATGAGTCGAAGCTGTTTTTATGGACGGCAACCCATCGCGCATTGACAAATGTGCATAAGTAGACAACACTTTTTTCGCGCTCTAAGCAGCAGCGGCGGCGTTGTAACTCGCTGCATTGCCAGCTGCAGCTTCGTTGCCATTAGAGCCCGCGAAAGTATGCTACACTTTTTTTTGCGCTGCTCGCGTATTTTGATAGATGAGCCATGGCAGCCATTATGCAACACCTACACACACACACACACACATGTAGCTGTGTGTTTGTTGCTTGACATAACTCACATTGCAGTTTATTTAGCAAACGTAAAAAACGGTGCAGGGCGAGCAACAAGAACAAACACGCTGCAAAACATCAACAAGCAAGAGCAGAAGGAGATGTTGGAGTACGCCTGGCAGTGACAGCATCAGCGTGTGTAACAATTTTTCAACAGTGCTACACATAAGTCTGTCTACCAGCTGCTATAATGTGTTTCCTGTTTGTGCTCAACGCTCAAAAAGCGGATATGAGCGTCCCTTTCCCAATCCATGCTCGGAAATGTGTTTCACTCGCTGTTCGTTCGCTTGCGCCACCTTTTCTCCAACTATTTTTGGCATTTCGGGGGGTTTTTTTTTTATTTTCGCAAGTCTAGTTTTTTTTTTTTGTTTGCAGCTATTTGAAGAGGTTGCACCGCTGGACACACACATTTGCTTCACATTCGAGTAGCACATGCTCTGGCTCTGCTTCTGGCTCTTGCTCTGGCTGCTGTGCTGGCGTTATCTTTGCGGGCGGCCAAGAAATATATGACCAAAAGCACCACATGAGCGAGCATTAGGAGAAAACGACAACGACGATGGCGATGGCGACTGCAGTGTGTGGCTGGTGTGGCTGTTTTTTAATTTTTGCTGTCAGCGAGCATATTGCCATCGCATGGCCGTGTCATTGCCAGCGAGCGTCGGCCACGCCCCTTTCTGCAGTGGCGAAAATTGAAAAATACGCGCGATAAAACGCTTGACATGCCACGTAATGCGTTGCAAATATATTGCCAAAGTTTTTTTGCTTCTGCACATTGTTGCTGCTGTTGTCGCCGCTGTTGTGACAGCGCCGCAGCGTGCAACACAAGAGACACACAACACAGCAGGAGAGCAGGAAACTTTTCATTTTTTTGCGCTTTTTTTTCTCTTTTTTGAAACTCGCGCCCCGTTATTATTCATTATTGAACTGCCAGTTGGCAGTGACATACACCAAATGCCAACGGGCACAACACAACAACAACAAGAGTAACAACAACAGCAAGCCACGAACGCAATGGGAACGAACAAATGGTCGGGAGAATTGCATTGATTTTTAGCTCTTTGAATTTTTAAACGCAAGGCTACAAAACTAATTTCATATCATTTGGCATTGAGCGCTCCGCTTGGCCATTAAGTGGTCAAAAGTTTTTCCTTACTCCGGTCCGCTTTTTGCCGACAGTCCGGCAGACAGACAGACAGACAAATGAACATCCTTAACGACGCTGGAATGACCCGACTGTTGGTTCACAGTGCGCCGCTGCATGGGAGAACAGCTTTTGGCCGATTAGTCAGAAATCGATAAGCATATTTTATACTCGTAAACTCTAATGGCGGATGAGTCGGCTGTTTATCAATCTAATGTGCATCAATTTGTCACTATTAAAAATAATTTTCATGACTAAACGCACCAACGCAAAAACGCCACGGCAAAAGTTTCTTTTTCTCTGCGCAGTCCGCACTGAAATAATGGCCGGCATAACAAACAGTTTAATTAAGTTGCTGAAGTGTGGCTTAAATGCTGCAAAAAGGTTAAACATGCCAAACACACACTCACACACACACACACACACACACGCACGCACGCAGTAAATAAATGCACTTTAAAACATGTTGAATAAATGAAAAGCGTGCGCAATAATAGGCTTAAAAAGCATATTATTATTATTTGTAGCTCGGGGTTTAGTGTAATGCCAAACGAGTTTTAAATATTTAAGCTAATCGAATTAATTATGCATAGTTCAGTGTGCTTCAACTCCGCTGCCAACTACTGCGTTCAACATTAATAATTGTTGCCGAAGCTTTGACAAATGCTAGCGCAATAAACTACTTTCATTCTTCGTGCTCTCAATTAAATATTCATCAAATAGTTGTTGTGGCTACACAATATGCTCGCTCGCTTCTCAAATCTCAATCTCAGTCTCAGTCTTCGCATTCAGAACGAAAAGAGCAAGAGGACACCGAGCGCAGTGATTTCTCCGTGCGATTGGCGTTGGCCACATTTCGGTTGCATTCCTTGCAATTTAGCAGCAGTTCACGCAGATGGCCATAAATATGCGAGTGCTGGCATTTTAAGATTTTCTGTGTGTGTGTGTGTGTGTGTGTGCTAGCACACTATGCTACTCTTCCACTCGGCTCCACTCAATGGTCTTTGCGATGCTGTGGCTGCTGGTTGTGTCGCCCACAATTTTGTGGGCGTGTGTATGGCTTTTGCTCGTTTTATCGTTTTATGGTTTTATCGCTTTTGGCGCTGCCTTTGACGTCACCTTAATTAATGGGTTAATGCGACGCCGGCAGCGACGCTGGCAGCGCTGGTAATTAAGCGACTTTGTCGTTGGCCTTCTGTGCCAAATGAATTATGCCGTACCTATGGGGCACCGGAGCGGGCGGAAAGAACTAACAACTAATTTGGATGCGGCATTGATTTAATATTTGCTTTTTAATTAAAAATATTTGGCGCGCTGCTTAAAACGTGCTCGAACTGCATTATCATGCGCAAATGTCATAAATTAATTGTATTGCAATTTGTGTGCGAGCGTTAAATGTGCGCTCAATTAGACACAATCGCTGTTGCGAGCGACAAACGTTGCGTATACGCAATATGGCAGCGCCTTGATGACGGCCCGCGATACGACAGCAACAGCATCAACAGCGAGCATCCAGCAGCCAGCAGCCAGCAAGGACAAGCTGAACGATGACAATGGAGATAGAAATGGAATGGGATTCCAGTTGATGGGAGGAGCGCAAGAAGTCGAGCAGCGAGACAGAGAGACGGGAGAGGCGAGGAGACGCTGCCGCTGCCTGGTGTCTCTTCATTTACGTAATGTAAGCAATTTGTGAAAATTGCTGGCCTGGCCGGCAATTTTGCAGATTAAACTGCACCAAAGTGCAATTGGGCGCAAATTTGTGTGCGGTCTGATGCTGATGCTACTTGGCTAAAAGTTTGCGCCTTAAAAACGTAGTAGATTAAGATAATGAAGCTGCAGTTTAGAGCCGCCTGAATGCCTGAACGTCTCGCCTCACTGACTGACTGACTGGTTCCGTAGCTGGCAGCCACTCCATCACTTGCAAATTAAAATTAAGATGAATTATGAGACGTCTCAAGGCGCTGTCACAGGCCAGGAGACAGACTATCAACTCAGCTCAACGCAACGCAACTGAACGCATCACAACGCAGCGCAACTGGCAAAGTCAAGTCGACTGCTTGTGTTGTTGCAAAATTCAAAATTGATGCGAATTCCATAAATCAGTATCCAGGCAGCGCAATGATCAATGACTCTGCCTGGATTGAAGGCACGTACGAGTATCGACTCACAGTCGCTCCCTCTGATGCTTTATGACGTCAACGTGCAAGAGTCACAGTCGCCAAAGTGTTAAGCCAACAGGCGGCTGCCAAACAGCCAACAGCCAACAGCCAACAGCTTCATCATTGTGCCACGCTGCAGGGACGCGACAAGCAGGTGGGGCAACGTTTTGTGAAACGGAATGAAGCCGTGAGCTCAACTCTTCTGCATGGCAAGTATTACATACAAAGTATGAGCAAAAAGTGATGATGCCCCGCCTCTGCTGGCTGAATGACTGACTGACTGACGGCCAGACTACTCAGCGCCTTTAAGCTTTAAGCATTGATTTATAAGACTGTCGGAGCAGACAATTCGTAATCCGTTCTTGGCAAACCAACTGGACAACTTGGCACTGGGCCGTTCTCGCTCTTTCTCTTTCCGAGAAGTGCAATAAAAATGTGTGCCCATGACCAAATGGAGAAAGAGAGAGAGGGGGCAGCGAAGTCGAAGGCAGAGAAGAGAGAGAGAGAGGCTGGCGGCTAAACGGGGCCGTCCATTTGCCCGACATTGCACACTATTAGTTGCAGCTGCCAAAAGTGATGAATGTGTGAAATGTAAACTTTGTTACGGAGGAATAACAGCGCCAAAACCCGAGCGCCAATTGCAAAGAAAAGCTAGGCCAACCCCGCCACCACCAGCACCACCAGCACCACCATCAACAGCAGTTGCACAAAAAAAGTAATGGATGCCAGGAAAAAGGCAACAAAAGCTCGCCAAAGCCAAAAGACGGGCAAAGACGGGCAAAAGTAACGTGAAGTGAAATGAAACCAAGCGACAGCCGCCTGTCGAAAATTGCAATTCTCTTTCTCCTCTCTCGCGTTTTTTTTTTTGTTTTTTTTTGTAATATTTTTCTGTTGGTGTTCGTTTGTGATATTCGTGTTGTTTTTGTTGCGGCCGCAACAGCGAAAATCCAATTAAAGCTGCTGTCATTGTGTGGGCGTGGCAGCGCCAGATGGGCTGGGCCAAAGTGCGACGCTGATTGAATGTCAGACAAGACAACGTATGTGTCATAAAGCGGAGATTCGCAAATCTCTTTCTTTAGCATTTCGCCAACTAAGTGCGCCGCCTACACAGCATACATAGGTATATTTGACTTTACTCTTGCACTCGAGTTGAAAGTGTTGCAAGTTTGCTGTTGATCTTGCTTCAAGTATTTCAATATACAATTTGAGCTCGACAATTTCTTTGCATTTATTTGACAACTTAATTTGTGTGAAAATGGAATTGTTGCTGGGGCAAAGTTTCAGAGTGCTGTTTGCTTACGTTTTTACGTAAATCGACGTTGGGGTCGGACGGGGGCTGAAACACATGCACAACTGATTGGCCCAGTTAGTTTTCGGCTCATTAAGTTTTTCATTAAAAATTAATTTAAGTCGCAAGTTAATTAGGTCTAAGCGTATTTATCATTTTTCGCGCAAGTTTTACATTTCTTGCCATGACAGGCAAGCAAGCAAGGCAGGGCAAGCAACCAAGCAAGCCGGCAACCAAGGAACCAGCGAACCATCCAGACAACCAATGAACAGTGTACCACCAACAAACTAACGGCATGCCAAAAACTTTTGCGTGCTATGCCCATAGAATAACCCCCACCATACCTACCCCCCCTGCAGTGCCACGCTGTCGTCTTTTGCTGCAAAGTGTCATTAGTCTGCCAAGCATTTTGGCATAAATTAGTTGAGTAGCAAAGAGACTTGTACAGGGGTGAATTTGTGGACTAAAGTTTTTCGCTAAAGGATTGGCGGGCGGCCGCGCGGACGGGGGGGGGGGGGATGGTGGCTTCAACATTTTTGTGGCGTCGCCTTTGGCCTTTCAGCATGTAATTATTGATGAATGATCTGCCTGCTGTTAAATGCTGGCGCGTGCTGCAACAACGTGCCGCAGCGCAGAGCGCCCTTTGATGTCCTGTTGGCAGTGCAAACAATGGCGCCACAGCGAAAGCCGGGAGCCGGGAGCCGAGAGCCGAAAGCCAAAAGCTAAAGCCAAAGCCAAGTTAAACAGCCATCGAGTCAAGTTGATAGAGCGTTTCGCTTAGGGAGTGCAAACCGAGCACCCCAAACACACTGGCAGAGCAACAACAAAAGCTCAGCTAATATTGTAATAATAAACAATGGGCCAAGTGCTTTAATCGCTTTTCCTGATTATATTGCAGGCTAAGTGCTTCAAGAGCTCTGCTCGAGGACCGTCACACCACAAGACCGACGACGACGACGACGACGACGTCGACGAAAACGACTTACAAGCCCTAATCTGATAACCAATCTATAATAGTGCTTGCCAGCTGTGGCCCATGACTAGGCAGAAAGGTGCACTTGGGCCACTATCGTGATGAACGCCTGCTTAACGCTTCACAAAATTAGGCGCAAATCCTTGATTAAGCCCATTGAGTAGGTGAAAACTTGCGCAACACTTCAGCTAACTGCAGTTTATTGCTTAATTTAGCTTCAGACGAACCCTCAAAATTAATAGTTATGCATCAGCAACATGTCATATTACGTATACGCACTGACTCTACTGAAACGTAAGAGTGTGTGTGTGTGTGTGTGCGATCGCGAAAGTGTGTATAAGTCTAATGAAAATCCCAGTTAAAACCGAGCTCACTGCATTCAGCGATGGTTGGACATGTAGCGTCATTCTCTGTCTGCGTCCGGCTTTTAAGCTTTCAATTCATAAATATGAAGTCGCACAAAAAGCGAGCCAAAGATTGCCAGCTTATGAGCGCCATAAAATGACACTCGCACAGCAACGAGCAGCAACGAGCAGCAGCAGAAGCCGCAACTATAACGATGCCAGCTGCTGTCGTCGCAAACGATGACGCCATTGAAAGGCTTAAACGCTCATTACACTGGCAGGCATTAAATTAATTGGAAGCAGCGCAGTTCTAACTGCCAACTATGCGCCCAAAGAGCCCTCCTCGCTGGGCTTGCTATTGAGCGAAACGCAGGCAGCGGTAGACGCAGGGGGCGGGGGATGGGGGGGGGGGGGTATGGCTGCATCTCGCTGGGTTAGAGGCGAGTTGGAGGAGCGTTGAGGCAGCAAAAGCAAAAACTTTACAAAAGGCCAAAAGTTTGATGGCAACTTTTGTAGCTGGGGCCAAAAGCAAAAGCACTCGAGCTGCATTCATTGCTAATTTGGCTTTAATTGCATAAATGTTGCGCTTTTTGTACACGAATTTTGCGTTGAAAAGCCGAGTGCAGGCTGCCAGGACGAAGTCGGGCCCAAAGAGGGCCGGCTACAACAACAATGAATGCCGTAACAAAATAACCATAAATTCAGTTGGCGAAATGCATAAAATATATGCTAAAACTCTCTCTGTGTGTGTGTGTAGTAGTTGTGCACACTATAGATCTGTGTTGGGCTGAAATTTTGTGAAATTGTTTGTCGAGTGCACTTGAAATTGAAATTTTTGCTGTTGCAACAAGAGGCGGCCGGGGCGGGCGGGGCAAGGTGTGGGCCATGCTGGTCAGATAAGAGCTTGGGCCGAGCTAACAAGAAAGACAGTTGCAAATTCTATATTTTTTTCTGTGTGTGTTCTTTTGCCGACGACCAACAAGCTCGTTGTGCTTCTTATCAAGCTGCTCCACCTGAATGCCAGAGCAGAACAGACAAAGTGATGGACTGACTGCCTGACTGACGGACGAGGGCGAGAGGGGCATGGGCGAGTTGAAGCGTTGCACAAATATTTGAGTAAAGCACCGAAATTTGCTACTTAAATAACTGAAAAAGTTGAGTGCCATCAAACTGAAAAGCAGCTGGCAAACTAAATTTAATGAATGTTGCCAACAAAATTTGCATATTCAAAAAAATAAATGAAATATATTTATAAAACGAAAGGAGCCGAGCGAAGAGCATGAAGAAATTGCGCCACTTTTTAGCTAACACCCCGACCCTCCCTTTCCTTCTCTCCCCGCTCACCCGCAGACGCCTTTCAGTATGTGTGTGTGTCTCCTATTTGTGTGTGTGTGTGTGTGTGTGTGTGCCGCAGTTTCACAGCGTTCCCTCGTCTGGTAGCTCCTGCTGCTCGACGAATTTATGAATTGCGCCAGGGTTGCCAGCAAAACTAAATGGGTTGCCTGCATGCTGTGAAAGTTTACAAAGCCCAAGTCCCCTTTTCATATAATTTACGACTATATGCTTCTGCATATATAGAAATTAAAATCTTTTATTACAATTTTTTCCAGCTTCCTCCTCTTCATATACTTTTTTTTTTATTTTGTGTGTTGTTCGCTCAAATAACGAAAAGTTTTCATTTGCTGGGGCAGCTTTTAAGCACTTAGTGCATTAGCTAGGGTTACCATCTCTAGTTAGGGGAGCTTGGGGGGTGGGGGGAGAGGTTGCTAAAAAGGTATACTTGTGCAAAATATATGTCACATCATTTCAAGTCAAATATACACAAACAGCGAGGGGCAGGGGCAGGGGCAGAGGCAGAGGAAGATGCCGCAGTCGAAGCTGCCTCTCGATGCAGTGCTTAAGGTGCGTTGGCAAACTTATTGACATAACTGTCATTACCTGTACAACAACAGCAAACAGCCTTGCCGAAGGTAAAATCCCCACTTAAACTTGCACTGGGGCAGGCGTGAGGGGCGGAGAGGGTTGGCGTTGGGGCGGGCGACGAGTGGAGATTTAAGTTAAGCGGCCAACGAAAAGTGTATTCAAATATGCACAGCAGCGACAACAGCAACAGCAACAGCAACAACTACAACTACAGTAAAAACAACTTGAAACAGGTGTACATGAAACGACATCATTGTCTCTGTCGCCCCGTGGCCCCCGCCCGCTCCCTGGTCTGCTCAATCTCTGGCCCAATCTCTAGTCCTTGGCTGGCTGAGTTTTTGGCATGCTATTTGTTGGTGTTTTTGCACGAGAAATGTTTGCAAGTGGCAAAGAAATTTTTAATGCGATAAAACTTTAATAAAGGCTCACTCTACATATTGGTGTGCGCGGGCGACTGCGGGGCGGCGTCTGGGTGTGGCCTAAAGTAGTTATGAATACAACAACAGTGAGACAAGGCAGCGGCACAGGCACGAACGCACTTAAAAATGTATGTAATTGTGCAAAAGTGTTGAGCAGGGGCAACTGCAGAGTGAGGGCAACGAAAGCAGTTGCAAATGGAGGCAAAAGTTGCGTAGCTGCATGTGTGTGGCAAGGACGAGCGGGGCGGAGAGGGGAGGAGAGGGGAGTGCAGTGTGCTGGCTGGTATGCAGTTAACTAGTAAGTAACAAAAGTAGTTATAGAAATGACAGACATGATGGCTGATGGCTGCTGCTGCTGCTGCTGCTCCTGCTCCGGGACACATAGATAAAGACGCAGACACTGAGATGTGTCTACTTGCTGACAAGCTGGGGAATGAAGACGCTCGACTGCACTTGCCTGCGTCGCTGTGGTCGACGACCAAGATGTTGACGACTGAGCAACCAGTTTTGCCAGCTACCTAGGTGTGCTAACGAGCTCGACGACGTCGACGACGACGACGACGGCACTTGAATGACAGCCAGTAGCATACAGATTTCGAATTGAAGACGAGAGGCTGGCTCCTCAGCAGACTGACAGCTGAACAAAGGCACGCAGCTGCCTGGCCACGTAAACTGTTGTGAAATGCAAGGTGACGATTAGGGAAATGCATGTAGAAAGATGAAAATCTGCAGCAATTGGGCAACCAGTTTAATTTGTAAAGAAAGAGCTTGGAACAACAAACATTTGAGCTGCTAAACAAATGATTTTACAATTCAAAATTAACAAGTTAAGCGCAAACAAGTTATTTGTTTAACAAATAGAAAATATACAATTTCGTTTATCATAACTTATGCGCGATAATAGCATGTCCATGTTGAATATTATAGCGTATATTATGTATAAATGAAAAGTGTTTTAATTGGCACTTGGCGAACTTTAAATGAAATGAAATTAATCAAAATGCCCAATTGAAATAAATTTATTTGCCTTCGCTTTTTCGGTGGGCTGTAAATGAATTATGTTTATTATAATGCCATAAATTCCATGTCAAAACTTTTAGCGCGGCCTTTGTGCCTTTCATGCGCTATTCGAGAATCGACAACAACTTTTTTATGGGCGCCATTTTAATGTCTGTAGTTGACACTCACCTGGCGGCGCAGCGCTCGCTCTCTCTTTCTCTATGGCTGGACTTTTTTGCGGCCTACACTGCGTATTATCTATAAATTTATTTGGCGAGTCGCTGCGAAAGGCTTTGGCGCAATGCTTAATTAATTTTGCCACATTAACATTTACAGGACTTGGCTGGCAATTTATGTCCGCAAGCTAATTATGCCAAAGGTTGCCCCGATCCGCACACACACACACACACACACACACACACACACACACTGGCTTCTGGGGCACACATTGCCTTCAGCTTTTCCGTTTCATTTAAATTAAAAGCCTATTTAAATGTTAAATGCACAAAAAAGTGGCTTTTAATTTCGTATAAAATTGTATAAGCAATTACCCAGCGCAAATGCAATAAACATGGCGAATTTATTTTAATTTTCACACAAGCGCGCGCCAAAGGCGCCAGCCCGGTCGCCTCCGAGTCCGAGCTGCAGACCACGTTCACAGCGGCCGCCAACAACAACAGCAACAACAACAACAACAACAACGGGAACAACAATAGCAACAACTGTCAACATGTTTGGCGGCAACGCAACGCAGCGCATGTACAAAAGCCTTTTACAAAATTAAAGCTCAACTGCTGCTGCTGCTGGAGGGACGGGGGAAGCTGCAGTAAGTGCTGCAATTGGCGATGGGCTGCAAATGTTTGCTATCAAATTAATTGGCACTAAAATTAGCACGTAGCCGTTGCAGCTGTTGGCAACGTTGGCAGCTCGCTGATTTAGCCGCCCGCCTCTTTTTGCTCTGTTTCATCCACTTGGCCAAGTGTCGGCCGCCTGCTGCGTTTTTCCATTTGCACTAAGTACACGGATTTTGCATTAATGCAACAGCAGCAGCAGCGGCAGCAGTGGCAGCAACAACAGCAGCTGGCGAAAGGAGACAGCGCGCACTCACATGAATCATTCATTGATTTAATTACAATGATTGCCGAGTGCAGCGGATCGGCCAGGTGCCGTGTGCCAGGCACTAGGTGGCTAGGTGGCAAGGTGGCAGGTTACGAACTGAGCACCCGGAATCGCTGCTGGCAGTTGCCATGTCTCTTCTGCGCTCCCTCGCTCTGTCTGGTGGCAAGTGTTTAATTAAAAGTGCTAATGCAAAATAAATAAGCGGGATAGCTGACAGGAAAAATCAATTTGTGATAATAAGCAGCAGCATTTGGTAAATTGAAAAATTTATGCTTCACATGCTTACAGCGCGTAATAAGCTGAAGCGTTCTAATGCTTGGCGAAACGAGTGCACGTATCCACGCAATATTAAGCAGCTTAAACTAATGAAAAATATGACATTAGTCTGATGAAATTTGGGCTATGATGTTGCAGCTTTGTGGCGCTCTTTAATTTAATTGAAGTGCGCGTCTCGAACTCAAAATGTATATTTAGAAACTCAGTTTTTGTGGCGTCATCGGCATCGGACTCAGTCGCCTCCATTTTAATTCCACAATTGTATTTGATTTGAAAACAATGATTGCACAAATCTTAAAAATATTTGCACATGCCAAAGACAGAAGTGCCCTTGTCATGCACTCGAAATACATATTTTTCTTTTATTCATATTTTCATGCTTCAGACTTGCAATCATTGAACAAACTTTGCACTCGACCCGTAACTCGGACTTGGACTCGTACTCTGAGTTCGCACTTCGCATTCCCCAGAAACCAAATAGCTTGCTAAGCATCCAAGTGTCTAAAAGTCCATCTCTCGACAGGTGAGGCCAGACACACAGAAAGAGACGGATAGAGAGAGAGAGAGAGAGGGGGACAAGCACAAATTGAACCCATTGAGTCGCCCCTGCGCTGCCCCCTCTTATGGCATCTATTGGCATTTCCTTTTCACACAGCGGACTTACGGACACCTTTGCAAATCGTAACCACTCAATACAATGCATACAATAATATTTTTTTCTAATTTTCTCGAGCTCTCACTTTGAGTGTCTATAGCTCGGCAATGGTGTATGTGTGTGTGTGTGTTTGTGTTCGATGTGTGTGTTTAGCTGTGTGTAATACCCTCTAATAGCATTAGTCGTGTTGCAAAAGGGTTAAGCTATCGCCCGAATGCTTCTTTTGCTTCTTTTGCCACTTTTGCAACTTGTGCTTGTGTTTCGCCTTCTTTTCAATGTCTTCGGTGCGCTTTCATGCCACTTTGATTTCGCTTTGTGCATTTACCACGGACGTTTAATAGTTGAAAGGTAAATTGCACACTATTTTCCTACTTGCCATAGCAACAGCAACAGCAACAACAGCAGTTGAAACTGTGGCAACTGCTGCAAGGAAAGCAGCAACACTTCCGCTGCCATGTCGTTGCATTGCCTGTTATTGCTCCTTCAGCTGCTGCCCTTGTTGTTGTTGTTGTTGTTCTTGTTGTTGTCGGCCAGCACGGAAATCATTCGATTTGCCATGTTCGTGCACTGTAAGGCGATCAAAGTGTTTTGCCTTTGATGCCTCTGCAAGGCAATTGCAGCGAGTGCTCTGCAGCAGCAGCCAACCAAATACGACTTTTGCCAAAAACAAAATACATATATGCAAAAATGTGGCTGCTCTTGTATTGCCACACAAGAAAGTTGCATGCTTTGCTGCTTAATTGTGGAAGTATTTATTGGGATATTCGATAGCAATTTGCCCAGAAACTTAGCCATATTTTCAATTTTCCTTACACTTCCAATAGCAATAAATTGCTGCTTATTCCTGACACTATTGTTCGATATTCGATATTGCGTATACGATCAGCTTGTGGAAGCCATTGGCAACCGAAGTCTTTAATCTGCGGCAGGCCACATAGATATTTTGTGCTTTTGCTGTTTGCGTGGCAAGCTTAAGCTGCTGGCTGGTGTCGGTTTCGATTTCGATTTCGTTTTGGTGATTCTCATGCAGAATCGTTCATCAGCATTATCAGTGCGTGCATTTGGCGCAAATCGTGTTACAGATAGAAGTGTGCATACATACAGACAGCATATATATATAAATTAAATTGCATTGACAGCTGAATGGCAAAGCTAAAATGATTGGCTTGGCTATAATTCAAATTAATGGCAGATTATGCCACTCAAACTGGTTTAAATGGCCAAAAAGTCAGCCCGAAGACTGCCAAGAGCCAATCTCTGTTGCCAACCCCCTGCCCCTCGGTCGCACCGCACAAGCGACACGCTGAGCGCACAAAATGGGGGAATCAAAATGGGAACGAAAACGAGCGAGAAAAAAAAGCAAAATGCAGCATATTTTAAAGCGCAGGCAGAAACATAAAACTGCTCGCCCCCTCACCTCCCGCTCCCAATGAGAGGCGACAAATCTCATGTCGTTGTTTGATTTTATAAATTTCCCGCCAGCACTGTGTGTGTGTGTGAGTGTGAGTGTGTTGTGCGTGCGATGTTTACTGTTGGCTGCGTTCAACGCCACGTATGCGTAATCTGCGCTTAGCATGCGAAAAGTCAGTCATAAAAAAGCCATCAGCTTAAACTGTTGCGGCCATAAAGGTTAACACTGGCAACAAAGCAAACTAAAGCGCACGAAAAAAAAACAGAAAAACAAAAACAGAGCAGCACAGAGAAACAAGGAAGGCAACGAGGAGAAAAACTACAACACACAAAATGGCTAAAACTGCTTAAAATTTAACGAAACAATGAGCTGAAACTGTTTGTCCGCACAGTGACGGAGCGTGCCACAGATCGAGTGATGGGCGAGACACGAACTACAGACAAAGTGTGTGATGGACAGAGAGAGAGGAAGAGCGCAGCGCATTCCTATGCTCGGCGCACGCAAGTGACGGCCATGAAAGCGTAAAAATGTAAAATTAACACGCAGCTTCTGGTTTTAGTTTTGTGGCAAACAGCAACAATAGCAGCAGCAGCAGTAGCAGCAACCGTAGCGGCAGCCACTGCAGCTGCGAGTATTTTGCAGAGCACAACTGCAGCTGGGAAACCGCAGCCATAAAAACCACACAAAAGCAAGAATGAAGTTGTTGCCGCTGCTCACTGCTAGCCGCAAAAGCGCTTGAAAAATATGTTAACCACAGTTAAAACAGCGCCAGGTCAAGCGTGCAGCACACACACACACAGAGTGCGAGTGCGAGTGAGAGAGATAGAGATAGAGATAGAGAGAGAGTGAGTGAGAGACACGTGCGAATGCCTTAAACGCTTGGCATGTTGACAAATGTTGCAGTCGACGCCGAAATGAGCAGCAACCCGATGCTGACCTCGACGTCGCAGTCGCCGTCGCCGTCGCTGTCGTCGTCGCAGTCACGCTTGATGACGCTATCGTTGTGGCTGGCAGTTTTAGTTGTGCTCAGGAGTATGCTACACTTTTTAATGCCGCTACTCATGGCTCTGAGTGATAAGCATTGTCGGCAACCGCCAACCTCAACTCCGGAGTCAAAGCCACCGTCAACGTCAACGCCAACGCCAACGCCAACGTGAACGCCAACGTGAACGTTGACGCCACCGACTGACATTTGTTTTAATGCAAACGTCATCGTCTGGCAGCTTTTGGGTTGGTCTTCAACTGCTTTTCAGCTTTGACTTATTTTCGCTGCTTGTTTTTGTTTCGTACTTGGCAAGTGTTAAAAGTTTAACACACAGCAATGACATTATCAAAATGAAGGTGTGGCCTTTGCTTACGACCGAATTGCATGACAATGCATGCGCCAGGCAGCTAAGTGCTTGAGTTATTCTAATCAAATTTGCCATGTACACGTACTCCTTCTATCTTATGCTGACGTCGCGCAGCCAAGTGGGGCACGTTCTTGTTCATTAGATAATGCAACGCATTGCCATTCACATTGGATGCACTCATTTGGCATGCAGCAAGCGAACGTTTGCATTCAACTCCAATTTAGCTGTGCATTCGATTTTTATTGACGTTTTTAATCAGCGGCAGCAGCAGTAGTTCTTTCTCTCAGCAAAGCAATTTTACTTAAGTTGAGCTCACTCAACTTTTATTGCATTGCTCACACACTCGCACACTCGCACTGCCCTCGCACCTATTTCATTAACAAAGTTTCATATGTGATGATATATGCCTTTTGCTGCTGCTGCCTTTGAGCCTTTGCCGCTTTGCTCTCGCATGCTTAGCAGCTGGCACGCCCCCTCGCCCCCTCGCCCCGTCGCCACCCCGCCGTCGAGCAGAGCATCTGGTGGCGTCTGTGTGAATTCAATTTGATTGACGTTACGAGTTTCTGCTACTG
Organism: Drosophila rubida; assembly: GCA_035046165.1. NCBI lineage: Eukaryota > Metazoa > Arthropoda > Insecta > Diptera > Drosophilidae > Drosophila > Drosophila rubida. The sequence goes on along the minus strand of JAWNOF010000021.1, from coordinate 11,778,614 downwards.
ATTCCAATTGCAATCAATTTACTTTTGTGCTCTTCGCATCCGAGTTGAAAACTTCATTAGAAATTTTCCTTCGCCTGCCATTTTATTTTGCCTTTTTCCTCGCTGCGTGTGTGTAAGCCTGATTTCGTTCGCTTTTCTCTCTTTTTTTTTCGCCTTTACTGCTTTTCTCTCAATTTCATCATTTGGCATTTGGCTGCACTCGTCACGTTTGTTTGTTTGTTTGTTTGTTTGCCTGCTTGTTTGTTGTTGCTGCCACCGCTGCTGCTGCTGCTGCTGTTGGCAGTTTGCTGTTGCAGCTGCAGTTAAGTAGCCAAACTGACAGCAAGAAAAAGGAAGAGGAAAAGGAAAAGAAAACCGAAAAAAAATGGCAAAAACGAAGCAGAAAACTTGGCGTCATATGTGAAAAGTTTGTCTGCGGCTTGGGGTTCTCATTCTGATAGGGGTAATGATTATAGGCGAAAGTTCGCTTAATATGCAGCAGAGCTGCCTGCGCGACTGAATAGCCATGATTTATGGGGCACAGCTCGCGCAGCGAAATAAGTATGGTATTGGCTTTCAATTGCAGACCGAGCGCGTCAGCAAATTGCGAAACTATTGGCGATATCGTGCGCATATATAAATAGCCATAAAAACGAAGCAACTGTGCAAATGGCAAAAAAGTTTCTTAAATGTTTGGCGAATTTAAAACTTGGCAATTGAAATGTATGTTCAGCTTTTTAACAAAATGATTCACACGCTGGAAATATGATGAAATATTTTTGCGCATTGACAGTGCACAAATATTTTGCAATCTGCTGTCGCATGATTTTTTACGCTCGTTAATTCGAAAGCATTGTGATACGTCGCGGCGACCACGTCGACGTCGGTCTGTTTGAGTGGCACGCTCCTTTTTTTTTTTTTTTTACAGCGCGCAGCGGCCAATGGGGCGTATGAAATATGCGTTGTAGTCGCGAATTCTTTTTAATTAAACAACATGTGTTGGATTTTAATTTGCAAGGTAAATAAAAAACAGGACAGGACAGCATGTAGAACATTTGCTCCTTGTTGCCGTTGTCGTTGTTGTTGTTGATCTCGTGCCCGTGCCGTCGTGTGTACACAGAGTATGTGTTGTTTTTGATGATGCTGGCAGGGCAGGTAGCCAGGTGTCGCGTCGCTTCAAATTGAACAACGTGCACAACACGCGGCAATAAACGCGCAGCACTTTTTTGCTGGAAAAACGGCGACAGAAAAGTGGCTCTAATCTGTTTAAACTGCAATAGCAGCACGTCAACTGCAAAGGGAATGAAGGACGACAAACTATATATATGTTGTGTGTGTGTGTGTGTGTGTGTGTGGAGTGCGGAGAGTGGATACAACAAACGGTCAAGCAATTGACATGCCCATGAACCATCAATCACTTCAAACTGACCCCCGACACCCACCACACTTGACGTCTGTCCTTGCAGTTGGCACTGCAATCAGCGGACATGGACAGTGGACAATTGCCTGCCGTTGCCTCTCTGCCCCTTCCTTCCGCCACAAACACACACACACACACACACACACGCAGATAAATAGTAGATAGCTGCACGAGCTTATCCGCAGTTGGGGCATAAACAATTTGTCATGCAGTTGGGCTGAAATAAATGTATTTAAAAATCCTTGCAGAAATTCTCTTTCTCAATTACGGAATTGCATTTTCTTGCAGACAATTTACGCACTTAAAAGCATCACAAAAACAAAATAAAATAAATAGACATTTAGTCATGCCAAATCATTTCTCTCTGCAGCTCACTTAAGAACGTCTTTCTTTTTTTGTGTATTTATTAAAGTCTAAGCACTCTGGCAAATAAATTGTGAGTGGAAAATAAAAGTATTAAAATTGTGCAATGCAGTTGACGGAGAAGAATGGAAAATACGATGATGGTGGAGAGAAGAAAATCAGCTTTGCACTTGCGTATTTATTTATGGCATGCGATGACACAAAATGCTTATTTTTAGAGCATCGAATCGTGAGCGCCGTTGCCCTTTACAGTTGACTGGGCTGCCCGGCGGGTTTCTGTCACCGCAAACAATGTAAATTATAAAAGCAAAACGAAGGCAGTTGACCAACGTTTATTGCTTTTTGCTCGATTTGTTGTTGTTAGGTTGCTGCCTGTAAAGTGTTGACTGGCAGCAGGGTCTAGTTTACCCTTTTCTCGTTTTTATCAGCTGTTTTGCGTTGTTTTTGGGTCGACAGCAATCATGCCATTGTGCTGTCAATAAAAATTTACCCATTCCTCAAAACGCGCGCGGACTGTCAACATTTTGCAGTTATTTTATCTCGACGCCCGGCAGACAGAGAGAATGTCACAAGAGTGCAGCTCAGCTGTGGCTCAGGTGCTGGGCAAACAGTGTGCATGGCCTTTTATTTAGAGCGCCGCTGCTATTTGCGAACTGTGTGTGACTTTTTGTTGCATTGCACACACACGCACTGTTGCATTTTAATTAAGGCCAATAGATTCAGCGCTAAAAACACACAAAAACCAATTAAACCAAAATAACGACTAACTCTGTCTGCCCGCATAAAATGCAATTACGGCGACAAAAAGCTGAGCCACCAAATTAATAGGAAGCCATCAGCACAGTGTACAGCTGCCCTCTGACCATTGGCCTTATGGGACGGCGTATGCGGCGTATGCGTAATGCGAAACCCTGGCTCCCAGGGTCTTCGTGTGGCAACCGCAACAAAGCGCACAATTTGCAGCGTTAATGTTCGGCCTGGTTGCGAGGCTCGAATAGAGGCCACAGTCTAGCATAGATGAGCACACACACACTGGCGCACAGCATGCCACGAGTAGTTGCAAGTAATTACAATTGACGATCCCAGCCGGAGCCCATTCATAAATGCATTTAACGTGTCGCTGCGGCCAGCAACTGCAACCAGCCACAGCCACAGTCGCAGTCGTAGTCGCAGTCACAGTCGCAGCCGTAGCAGGTGAACGTGCCGCAAATGCAACTAACAAGGAAACAATTACGCGTTGCAGATGTCGCCATTTGGCGCAAGTGATGGAGGCGATGTCAGAACGGAAAATCGCATTAGAAATGTTGTAATGCAGTCCCGCCGCAAGGACGCTCCACGCGCTGCAAAACTATCTACCTAATGAGCAAATGAAGTCGATTAAACCGCTCGCTTGCCCCCCATCCCATCCCTGCCTCTGCGAGCTGCGTGGCATTTGCAGTTTTAAATATGAGAAATGCTGATTGCAGTGGCAGATAGCAAAACCGGGCTGACAGAACTCGGGGCGTATGCGTAATATGCGAGCAACTAGGGGAAATTCTGCAACACGGTTGGCACGCGTCACTCGAGCCAGCTGCAGCTGCAGCTGCAGCATGTGTGCCTCTGGGGGGGCAGCCACGAGTAGCGACTGCGAATATCCATTGTGCTGCAGTGGTGCCCCCCATGCCAAACAGTTTGCCCGGCGAATGCATAATGAGGGGCACTAATCGCCGAGCAACTTGCCACGCAACGAGGGTAACTTCGCCATTTTGCAGCGGAAATATGGCACTAGCCGTAAACGTATTTAAATTGTTGGCAGCATTCTTTTCATCATTGGCCAACGATTTCAACTACATGCGCTGGCTGAGGCCTTAATTGCAATTTGCTACTTAATCAAGTCTATCTGCAATCAAATTTGCAGCATTTCTCGCTTTAATTGAGATGGCGATGCGAGCAATTTAAATGTTGGCTGGCAGCTGGCCGGCGACGCTGGCGAAGCTTAAATTTTGATTACTCTATAGCCCGAGGGCAGCTTATTTGATTAAATGCGCCCAAATCTACAGCAGCAGCGGCCGCCGAGATAGCAGGCCACAACTCATTTAACTGTCATGCACTAAATAACGCCAGTGTAAATCTACATGCCACACATACACATATGCAGAGGGCTTATGGTGTTACACACACACACATTTATAGAGTTGCGAGTTGTGCCCGGCAGGACATAATGAGATCACATGACATATAATGAGGTGCGCTGTTAACGTCGCTGCTTATTATAGATATCAGTGTGCGCGTCAGTGTGTGTGTGTGTGTGTGTGTGTGTGTGTGCATTTTGATGGCAACGACTAATTGCACAGATGCCAACGATTCAAATTCAATTATTCAAGGAATTTCATTAATTTCAAATTAGTTGAACGCGCCAATAGCAACACTTAAGCACTCGCTCACACACTCACAGCAACTGGCGAAATGAGGCGAAAGTAATGCCGCAGCATCGTGGTGGCCAGCGCCGAAAAGCGGGCAACACTTTTCATAAATATTAAAGGCAAGCGCCATATAAAATATAACGCATACCACATGTTGTCCGCAAGTGCAGCCAGGTGTAGCAGCTACAACAGCCCCGACGCCGCAACAACAACGGCAACGGCAACACTTGTTGGTTTTGTTGCTGCGGCGAGCAGCAGAGGCAATCTGCCAGCACGCCAGACTCGAGAGGACAGCAGAGGAATACGAGCAGGAGCACGAACACGACTGCGCATAAAGTTTGTTTTATGTAGCTTTTTATTGTTTTAATAGTCCAGAGACGGCACTCAAGGGCAGAGCGGAGCCTACGAAATCGAAGATGTGCTCGTTGCCAGCACGTGGACGCGAAACAAGGCGGCCAACCGCCAAACGACCGCAGCAACAGCAGCCAGGGCAGCTGGAGCAACTGGAGTAACTCGCAAAGTGGAGCCGCAAATTGCAATGTGTGCAAATTCACACACACGCACGCCGCGCCACGCCACGCCACGCCACACCCGGATATAAAGTCAGCCCCCTTGGCAGAGGACAGACGACGGTCGACGGTCGACAGACGGCGGCCATGTTGGTCATATTTAATGTGTGCCCTGGTCAACGCCTGGTCAGCTGCAACACAACGTTTCCAGCCAAACAGCTGCAGCGCCCCCTCTCGCTCCCGCTCCCGCTCCCAGCGCGCCAGCCATTGCATTTTTTATGCGCCCACAGCTGACAGCCATGGCCCATTTTGCATATGTGCGAGCGAAAGCGTTGCATATGCAGTTGTCCAGTTGTCCAGTTGTGCAGCTGTGTGTGTGTGTGTTGCAGGTGTCGAGCCATGCACAATTTTTGTGGCTTTGATTGCCTTTTCAGCCCGAGCGAGATGCATAAGAGCGAGCGAGCGAGTTATGAATGAAGTTTAGCTGCAGTTGAGTTGTGGGCAGCTCGTAAATATGTCAGCAGTGGCTCACACAATCAGAATCTCAAGTAAATTTCGCATGCTAAACACATTGCCTGTGGTTTCTTTCTCTCCCCCCCCCGTCACAACTAATGGTGGAGCAGGAGGAGGAGCTCGGCTCGTATTTATGTTTGTGATATTTGCTCTCAAACTGCGGCAAATGCAATGAAAACATACGAAATATGTAAATAAATCGCATGTTGTGACATGTGTGTGTCTGTGTGTGTCTGTGTGTGCATGGGTGTGTTTGGGTTTGGGTGCGTGTGTGTGGGCGTTACAGGCCACAAAGATACACAGAAAGCAGCAGTAAAACCAACAGCGGAGATAACAAATAAAAGCGCACAAACATAAAACTAAAGCAAGCAAGCAGCAACTGCATATAAAATAAAAACAGAGTGTAGCCAAAAAAAAAAAGGAAATAAAACGGAAAGCAACCACAACGTAAGCAAACACAGCAAATTTAAATAAAAACGAAATTGCCAATTGAAATACTAATTTTCATAGAGCCTACAACGAATATTGAATACGCTGAAGCCAAAAAGTAAAGCTTGAATAAATACTACAATTTGAATTTCAAGATATTTGGGCCTTTTAAAATTACAATCAACAAATATGATTTGAGTGTTGAAGATTCTTACATGACTAGTTTTAAAAAAGCCTGCAACAAATATTGAATGCGCCGAAGCCACAAAAAGAAAGCTTAAACAAATAAGACTATTTTAATTAAAAGAATTTTAGGAGCTTGGAAATTGCTAGCAACCAAGATAATCTAATTGATGATTATATTTTTACAAAACTGTTTCGTCAACAACAATAATTTTCATAAAGTCTACAACGGATATTGTTTAAGCTGATGTCAAAAAATGAAAATGCTTCAACAAATAGTATTAATTGAATTTAAGGGCTTTTAATAGTTTTAAAATTGTAATCAAAAAGCATAGTTTGAATGATGATGATATTTTTGCATAATTATTTTACGAATAGTCAATTATAATAGTTTTTACAAAGCCTATAACGCATTTGGAATACGCTGATACCAAAAAATTAAAATGTTTTCTGAGTTAATTCTATTCAATTTGAATTTAAAGATTATAAGAGTTTTAAAATTTCAATCAAAAAGCATAGTTTCAATGATGATGATATTTTTACTTAATTCTTTTACGAAAAGTCAACAATAATAGTTTTCATAAAACATGTAACGAATATGGAATATGGTGATATCAACAAGGAAAATGTTTCATAAAACAATTCTATTTGAATTTAAAGATTCTCATAAGACTTAAAATGGCACTCAACAAACTTGATTTGAATGAAGTTTATCTATTTACTTCCTTTTGTTAATAGTGAACAATTATAATTGAAATAAAGCCCTTAACGAATATGAAAACCGTTGATGTCAAAAAATAAGAATCTTGCTTAAAATAATTCTATTTGATTTTCAATAATTTTAAAATGGCAAACCCTTAGAAGAGCTTCAAGGATGATCATATTTTATCTACGGTTTTATTTGCTATTAATAACAGAGTTTTCAATTTAAAAACCATGCATTTCTCATAAAATATCAATTTTACTTCTTCTTAAGCATTTTATGAACTATTTGCTTGAATTCATGTTTAAGCACATTGTTATTCAATTGTCTTAAGAACTAAAAGAGTTTAAAATAATACGGCATTTGAGCCGCTTCACAAAGCAGTTGCTTGAGGCCAACGAAACTCTTGAAAGTTGTTATGCTTATAGACTGCAAACAACGTCGTTTCACATTAAACGAATATAGAGATAATCAAATATGAAATCACATTGCCAAACTTGCATTGGTAATGAAATGCTGTACAAGCTTTTTGCGAAATTAAGTTCGCATTGTAGCATTTGTTTGGCAGTTTTTTCTTTCTTGTTTTTTTTGTTGTTCGCTTCCGCCCTGTTTACGCTTGTTTACAATTACATTGTGCAGTTGATAAACTGCAGTTTGTGCACCAAGTGCAGCGGCAATGGACAGGTGATTGTCATAAAGCGAGAACTGAGCAGCTTCGTTGGCTTTAAAGCAATCACTGGCTGGCATCAGTGCTGGCAACTCAACTTTGTATGAATTGTGCACAATGCTCAACTGTGAGTTAGAGAGCTTCTCGGCCACAACTCCCGCTACTCTGGCTCTTGCAGTTAGCAAGGCAAATAAAATACATACTATCTGGTGCTGGTGCTGCTGCTGCTGGAAAAACAAGAAGTCGTGCGGCATTTTTGCTATAGCGCAAAGACGAACAATAAAAATTTACAACCAGCAAAACGAACTTACGAAGCAACGAGCGAACGAGTGGCAAACAATGGCAGCAGGGCGCGGCGCAGGGGTGGCAACCGAAACCCGAAAACCACACAGAGCGGCAAATGAGCGAAGGGGAGGTGGAGCGCAGGAATGCCGGGGGGACAACCAAAAAAGAACTCAATAAATTGTCATGCAGTAAAATGTAGTTTTGTGTGGTGGCGCAAAAAAGGCCAAAGAGAGGGATCAGCAGGGAGCGCGACTTTGTTTCAGCTGAACAAGGCGACAACAAAAAGCGAGCGCAACAACAGTTGCAACAACAGCTCGACTGTGGCATGCATAAAGGGGCGCACGTAAAATGCCAAGACAGCCGAGCAGCCGAGCAGCAGAGCAGCAAAGTGCACAGCCAAGCAAGCAATGCATACATATGCATAACTCGTCTGCCACATGTGTCTCTGTGTGTGTGAATTTGTTGTGCATTGTCTGACCGAAAATCACATGTTTAGTTGTACGGGAAGGATGTGATTCAAGTTGCAACAGCAGCAACAACGACTCGAGCACCGCCTGCGACATTTTGGCATTTGAAAACCGAGAGAGCGGCAGCTCCAACTCCTGGGGGCCGAGTGCCACTTCTGCCTGCCGCCCGTCGCCTTCTCTTCCCGTCTTTGGTTTTGTCAGCGTTGTCAGCGCTGCTGTTGAATTTTTCATGCCCATTGCGCGACATAAACTTGGCCTGCCTCTAAATTAAGGCGGCTTCGCTTTATTGGCCAGCCTGCTGCTCTTCTGCGTCTTTGCGTCTTCGCTACTTCTTGTTTGTAGTTGTTGCCGCCGCAGTTGCCGCTGTTGCTGTTGCTGCTGTGGCTTCATTTGGCTTTCACGTAAATGTGCGCTTAGCGTGGCCCTGTAATTGAGAACCCGCCGTTGCCACGCCCTCGCCGCCCTCGCCGCCCTCGTCGCACGCCCCTCGGCCACTGCCTTTTAAGTGTATTAATCCTTTTTTATATGCGCACAAAAACCGCAGGCAGTTGCCATTGAACACACACACAGAGAGACACAGCAAAATTAAGTATACGTGGTGTATGCTTGCGTAATTCGCTCTTATTTGATGCCGCCACCAAAACATTTGCTACTGCTTTCTCTCTCTGTGTGTGCCGCGGCATTTCTGCTCGTTTACTTGCCCCAAAATTGCATTAAAGTTGCATAAGTGCACATGGTTTTAATATTTAATTTGGCAAAGAGCTTTCCGAACAGCGCCAGGGAGCTGTCCTGCCCCCCTGCCCGTCTCCGTCGCCGTCCCTTCGACCCTTCTACTGGCTCAGCTCATCGCTTTGGCTGTGCATTCTTTGCGCTGCTCTCGTGCAGACACTTCTTAGTCCTATTTGCTGTCCTGCCGCTGTGCACTTAGCGCTTGCTTTTGTCCAAAACTCTGGGGCGATAACGCTGACATCCACGCTTAATAATATCCTTTTGCCGTTTCCTAATGCCGAAAAACAAAAGCGCAGCTGCAGCGCCGTCCTGTTTGTCCTGCTCGTGATTTTTCCCAGTTAAGCTCCGGCGAAAAAAAAAAACAAAACGGCGACCAGCGCAACGCGCAAATGGAGATAAAAATTTGCCATGCCAAGCTAAAGGAAGCGACAAAAAAATACACACAAAAAAAATGAGAAGAGATGAGCCAAAAAAAAGGAAAGCAGCACACAAAAAACCAACAACAGCCAAAGTGCAGCAAAAGTATTTACAAAGCGTTATCGTGATGCGACCTAAACCCCCTGAACTCTGAACTGTCCCCTCGCTCGCTCCTACCTCCCTCCCTGCCACTGACCTGGCCTGTGAACACGCTCGCTTGTTTATTTTCGCTGCTGGCATTCGCTCCTCTAATTTCTGTTGCCCTGCAGTTTATAAAGAGTTAAATAAAAAGACGAAGCAACAACAAAAACAAAGCAAAAAAAAAAAAGAGTAAACGCGAACGCGATACACTTAGAGCAAGTGCCTGCAAAAAAGGTAGATGAAAATATTAAAAGGGTTTGTAATTATATTAAGAGTAAAGCAAATTTCCTCGCCAGGTCATCAACTCCTCTTGCCGATGAGGGAAAAGGCAACAAATTAATTGCAGAAATATTGCGTATTTTCAAGTGATTGCAATTCGAGAGTATCGCATGCTTTGCACTCATTCAAATATACTTTAAATGCATTAGTAATTAAGCAAATAGCAGTCTTTAAACTACATCCATTTGTCTTGCTGTCGGAATTATCCGCTCAAATGCATTCAAATGCTCATCCAGTCGCTTAATCTTATTCATTTCACTTCCACTTGCCGCTCGCTCGCTTCGGTTTACTTCATTTTTGTAAAGTCTATTTAGTTTGTCAGTTTTTTTTTTTAATTTCTGTTGCTTTTAACACTTTGTGCCTCATCGTCTATTCCATTTTTGTTATTTACGAGTCGGCAGCTCTTAAGTTTAAAGCTCATCAAGCGCTTGAGCATTAAATTTCGCTGTTCGCGAAATAGTTTCGCATTTTTATAACTCAATTAAGGCGCCAGCTCAAAGCCAATTAAAATGAGCAGACAGCAGGCAGCTGATTAACCTTGTTACTAGCACACAGACAGGCGGACGGGCAGTCGGGCGGGCGAGCGGGCAGGAGAGCGGGACGCGTTCGTGTCCATACAGCAGCGTCTCTATTTGTCAGCCCTGGGCGACGCCTGCAAGTATGCAATGGGCAGGCTTTAAAGCATAGCCCAAGTGACCGTCGCCAGGTCACGTCGTCGTCGTCGTCGTCGTCGTTGGCGTCGTTGGCGTCGTTGGCGTCGTTATCGTCGCCAGGGCGTAATGGTAATTGTGCGAGTGCGAGTGCGAGTGCAGCAATGACGTCATTCGCACAATGCCACGCCCTCGCCATTCGCTATCGCCCAGCAAAACGTTGGCACGGTAATTGTGTGCACTGCACCACGCTTCGGTTGGCAATATTGTTATGACCAAAAACCAGGTCACAAAGGACTTTTCGCTCGCCTCCGCTCACCCCTCGCCCCTTTGCCCCTCGCAGCCACCGCTTTGCTCTTGCTCTTTTGCCTCCCAACTGGCTATGGCTAGCTGGCTGTTGTTATCGTTTTTCTTGGCCTCAGCTTTCAGCGTGAACGCGCGCGCATATTTTATTTGATTTATTTACAACAAAGCTGGCAAAACTGTGAAAATATGGCCAATGTGCATAATTTTGCTAAATTTACCTACTTGAAGAATGCGCGCGCCCAACGCCAACGCCAACGCATTCCGCACTCAGCGCCCAACAAAAAATTGCTGCAGCTGGTGACGGGCAGCTGGAAGTTTGAAGATTTCTGGGCTCGCTTTTGCTATTTTGCATTTAATATTTATGCCATATTTCTGCCTCTGCCACTCACACATTCTCTCTGTACTCCTTTCTGCAGGCATGCATCAGACTCGCAGCGCTCAACTGCTCAACTCGACGCTGCGACTTGGCGACTTCGCTCAATCCCTGACCAGGCCCGGCCCGGCAATGGGCTGCTGAATAATTGATGCAGTTTTGGTAAGTGCATCTCTCTCTCTCTTGTTCTCTTTCTCTCTCTCTCTGTCTATCTGTTGGCCGCATGGTGGCTGAGTTATTCAGCGCTTGAGTTCTTTAGTTGCTTAGTAGCCTCAAATCGCTTGGCATTTCATTTAAATGCACGCCAGAATGTATCCCGCTGAGCCACAGCGCTGACAAATGAAGTGTTCGAGAAGAAAAGAACTGTGTGGGCGGCAGCGGGCGCTGGGGGCGTGGCCGAGCGCCTCATGCATAAACCAATACGCGCACGCTTCGGCAGCCAGCGGCGGCGTTTACGCGCCGGATGCGGAAATTGTACAACAACAATAGACAGCAAAATGGCAGCGAGGCCAACGCAAAAAATGGCGTTAACAGCACCTTCATCTACACACACACTCGCACATGGAGTCACGCACACGAGCAAATGGGAGACAAGCAAGCACTTGCTCTGCCACACATATTGTCCACTATTTTCACACATTTGTATGGCCATTTCGGGCGACGTGTAGGGCCAGCGGGAAGGGGTCGGGAGGGGCGCTGCTGAAGCGAAGATTGGTGGCCATTATTTTGGGTCAACCTTCGGCCATCTCTGTCTCGCTTCCTTGCGGGCTTAATAGTGTTTTTGTTTTTGCTGTTGCTGTTGCTGTTGCTTTTGGCGTTGGCATCGTTAACTTTGCCATCAAGTTTGTAACCCAAAAATGTTCATTATTATGTAAATGGATATAGGCGAGTATATTAATATTTAACACCCGGATTTGGCCCGACAACAATTTCGCTTTGCTATCCCGCTCTCACTCTCTCTCTCTCTCTCTCTGTGTTGGCGATCTTTGGCAAAGCCTCGAGCAATCGCTTTAAAATTACGCTAGATTAGAGTGAAATGCACTTTATCGATATTACGTATACGCCTCGAAGCGCCAGCTTCCAAATCGCTCAAGTATGCCGTAAAGCTTCGCCATCATTAGGCTGCGCAAGTGTATTGGCAGTGCGACGCGGGGGGTCGAGCGATTGTTTGCCCTGCTGTGGTTGTTTATGTATGCATTTTCTTGCTTTATCTTAATGCCGTCTAGATACAAAATTTTCGTCGCTGCTCCACATCGGACGACACTTGCTTTGGCCGTGGCCAGGCGGCGGACTGAGCTTTGTTGTTGTACAACAGCTTATTGCTGTTGTTGTCGCACTGCTTATCCTTATCCACAACATTGTCGTCTTCGTTGTTGCCGCTGTCGTTGTCGTTGTCGTTGTCGTTGTCATCGTCTTTGCCTTTCGCCTTTGCTGTGGCCGTTGCTGTTGCTGTTCCTGTTGTTGTTGTTGCTGCTTTGGCGCTGCCTTTCCGCTCGTCGTTTGTTTTGTCATTCAATTCAATGAGGCTAATGTCCGTTGAGTTTTGCACCGCACCTACAGCTGGAGATATAGCCAGTTCAGCTGGCTGTCGTTCTCGTTCTCGTCGCCCTTGTTGTTGTTGTTGTTGTTGCTGCTGTTGTTATTGCTCTGTCTGGTCGGTCTGCTTGGGCTCTTGTGCGTCCATTGCTTCCCATGCTGCTGTTGAAGTGCCATTAAGTTTAGTTGTCACTTAGCCTCTTTGCTTTTATATGCCCGTCGTCCGTCCGTCCGTCCGTCCGTTCGTCCGTCTGTCTGCCACGTCCTCGTCCTCGTCCATTTTGTCCACGTTGGCAGCGTGTGCGACGCGTTGTTGTTATCCTTTTGGCTTGAACGTCTTAAGCGCCTAATACCATGCCCATAAAAATGTCCAACTAATGCTTTAAAGTGTGCCAGCCAACGACAAGAGACCCAAGTCAACGCAACGCAACTCAAATCGACTACGGCCAGGACGAGACGACCGACTCAAGACGAGCAGCGACACGGCCAGATGAGTTGAGTTGAGTTGAGTTGACTTGAGTTTAGCTGGGGCTAAGACCAAACTCTGAATGGCTGTGTTTTCTACGTTTTTTGCCTTCGTTATCGCAGCGTTTCGGTTTTGTTCATCGATCGTTTTGCGTGTTGTCTGACGGCCGTCGTCCGTCCGTCTGTCGTTTGTCTGACACGTCTTTTGTCTGTTTGATTTTCAGCTTTAAACGTTTTGGCGGCGACTTAACTCCTTTTTTATTTTGATTTTTATTCTCGCTTTTGGCCAGTCCGAAATTGCGTGTTAATTTTCACACAAATACAGCGACAGTCTGTCGGGCAAGGAGGCAGGCAGACAGCCAGGCTGAAGGACTGACAGACAGCTATTTGTAGCGTATTCTGTTTGCGTTTTGCGGTTTTTATTTAAGCACCCAGCAACCAGCGCCTGACTTCTGTCGCTCCCTGTCTCCTTCTGTTTTTTTGGCGTGCTTCTGCGGCACTCGTTTAAATATTTGCATTTTTATTGTGGATCAGGACACGTTGCGCCTTTTGCTTCATTAGCAGGCAGGCAACCGCATTGCTGCCGTTCCGACTGCAGCTCCTGGATTGTCAAAAATCTGATGCGGCTCTGTGCATGCCGTGTATATGTACGTGCATAGTTCTTCTATATGGGCGGGGCTGCAGTGTGCAACTATGCAACTGTGCCGATTGCGTCGAAACTTTACTCTAAATGAAGTACAAGCCATTCAATTAACTTTGCCCTCTGTTCGGCCCGGCTGCAAAATGAAACTTGCAGACAAAATGCAAAAAATAAAATCGAAAAGTTTACGAACTTTTCGATCAATTCACTCGCCCTCGCTCCCTCTCTCTTTCTCTCTCTCTCTCTCTCTCTCTGTGTGCTGTTGTCGATGAATTTTCATTACGTTGCATATATTTTAGCAATCATGTAAACAAGCCGCGCCAATTTGTGTTTTGTTGCTCCGACCATTGCTCGCAACCTGCCTGGCAAAAGAATAAACACAAAAATTTACTTAAAAAACATGTCAAAAATTTGCAAGCGCCCCAAGCACTTTGCACTTTAATGGGCAGCAGCTACGAACTGCTGCCCATTCCCCATCCCCATTCCCATCCCCATCTCCATTTCATTCGCATTCCCTTTTCCCGTCGCCGTTCCGGGAAAATGCATTAAAAATGCAGATACAGCCGCTACTGGCGAAAAGGCAGCAGCGCCACAGTCATGTGCAAATTTCAACTTGTCAATTTATGATTATGGCACCTCATGAACCGAAGCAAAATGTAAATTATACGCCACCGACGAAATGAAACTCAAGCGAATAACAAGCGAAATTGCTGTTAACTCTGCCCCCCCTTCTCCCCAGCCTTCTCTAATGCACGTGTGTGTGTGTGTGTGTAGTGTGCGGCTGCCAATTTTAAATTTAGTTTTTATTGTTGTTGCTTGTGGTAGTTGGCAGAGTGACTCCTTGCTGCCTGTCTGGCTTGTTACGTTTAACGCTTTTTAACGCCGAATTGACTACACTGACACACACACACACACACACGCACACTCCCGAACTCGCTCTCTCTAATGTACTCAGTTGTTTGGCTGTTATGTAAATGAGAATGAGTCGCTCGTCGCTCCTTCAAAAAAGCGAGGAGCAAACAGAATGTTGCTCAATCGACAGCCGAGGCGGCGCAGGTGCATTGAAATAGTTACTAAGTACATTACGTATACGACGTGTTGTGCAGAGCAAAATCACACAGCAATTCAATGGCCAGACCCGAGTCGTCAAGCCTGAGTAACAAACTGTCAATTTGGTTGCATGTTTTCCTTGTTTTGCCATAATACCAATTGCTGTAACTTAAGGCACATGTGCAACACACTCACATGCGTGTGGCAGCACAGCGAAATTACTTTTCAACGAAAAACTTTACGATACACTAAATTATGCTTAGCGCTGCAGTAACAGCAGCAGCAGCAGTAGCAGCTGACTGTGATTTTATTTATGATTATTACTATCAAATTTTATATTGCATTTTGGCTGACTTCTTCTATTCACAATTTAAGGCCGCGCATATCATTTTATATAAATTCCCATTTGCCATTTGCCGACGCGAGCATATAAAGATACTTAATTAAACCTATGAAATTTGAGATTCAATATTTTCGCTTGGCTCCGCTGCATTTTACTACAATTCCGCTCGTTATTTGCATTAATGTTTTTATAGTGCGTAAGTTAAACTGGAAGGGAATTTCAGTGTGCGCTTAAAAGTATGCTACAGTTATTTTCATGCCAGCGAATGAAGATTGAATTCGGTGCAAACTATGGCGAGGTATTCACAAAAGATTTGATGAGTTTTGCAGTTCAGCTATTAGTCGATTGAGGCTGTAACGATTTGCAATTTGTCCATTTATGTCATTTGATAATCGTGAGCGTATTATTGCAAAATTCATTCACAATGTGGTAACATTTTGGCGCTCTTTTGTGCATTGTGTGTGCGTGCGCTTTGTTTCGACCAGTATTCATTCTGCTGAATTCTAGGCTCAATTTTGCATTGTTGCAGCTTTCAATGTTATAGTATAGTTATCTAAAATTCCATTTCAGAGTGCGCTCACAATCAGCCAAACCTGCGAAACAATGAGCCGACGAGTGTGTGGAGTTGCTAGTTGTTATTGCTGTGTTGTGCTGGGCGGCGGAAATGTAAATGAATCTGATTGTTAGATTCTACGGGCAAATCGCACTCTCACTCACACACACACCCACACATGCACAACCAAACGTGCTTACCTGCCCACTGTGTGAGTGTGTGTGTGTGGCGTATAAAATTTGATTGTGATTGAAAAGTGTAGCCTACTTTCAGGCGGGCGCATATAAAATGCATGTAATCAAGTGAAATGGCAATGTACGACACACGAGGGGCAATGGCAACGGGCAGCGGGCGGCAACGAGCGACGGCTCATTGCAGTGTGACCCCCTTGGTTGCTAGCCACGGCCACGCCCACAAGCCACATGGCCTAGCACAATAATTGAAATTTGATTTGATTAGTTTGGATTTTGATTTCGTGCGGGCTGCTGCTTGTTGTTGTCCGAGTTGTTGTTGTCGCTGTTGATGTTGTTGTTGTTATTTCTGCAGCTGTCGATGCTGCACTTGATGCGTCGGCAGTGATGTGTTAGTATCAAAATGACATATTAATTTCATTTTTGCGGGCTTAATTACGACGCCTTTCGCCAAATCCCTTTATAATTAAGTCGCTTTTCAAATGAGCAGCGGCTTCCCCTGCATTTTTCGTTTGTTTATTTGCGCCCGCCATTCGGCAATTATGGGTAAATGGCAATCGGAGTGCGACGCGTTGATATAATTGAACTATTTGGTTGCCATAATTGAAATTTTACGCAGACAATTCAATAATAATTACCTCGAGACAAAGCGTGACACAGACGCCATGTTTCGCCGTGTCTCTGCTGTCCGCTGTCTGGGACCGTGTCCGGCGAGTGTCTCCTGCGGCAGCGTCCAGTGGCATGTAAAAAATTTAATTAAGTAACTTATTGTTATTATTTGCATTCTCTTTTGTCTCTCTTGCGCGCCGCACTCTCGCCGTTCTCGCCGTTCTCGCCAGCGGCAGCATAATTTGCTGCATATTTCTGTCGCTTTTGTTTTGCACGCCTTTGTCCACGCAATAATTAAATAAATATTTGCGCACTACACCAACAGCAGCAACATCATCGCCAAGTAGCAGGCAAATAAGCGAAGAAAAAAGCGAAAACGAATAGAATGGCAAATAGCATTACATCTATTAAATTGTCAATAGCAGAAAAACGCATTTTTATTTAATATTTGCGAAGCAATGCAGCTGCTATTTGCGCATCTTTAATGGCACTGCGACGGGGAGGGGAAAACTGATGGTCACCATATTGATAAACAGCAAATGGAAGATTGCTAAATGATGAAAAATGTGCTGCACTTGCCGCACCTTGCTGTGTGGCCAAGCGCAAAGAAGAGCGAATAAAATAAAGGAAGCCAACGCACAAATATTGTCGAAGAATTTTCCTTTAATATGAATTACGATGCCGCAGCGGTGAGAGGTCAGAAGTGGCAAAGGTTGCAGCAGCCACATAAAAGAAGCACTGCAAATAAAAATGAAAAGAGTGAAGAGTGAAAAGAGGATTGATTGTGGCCGAGGAGCAACAGAAATGCAAGCAGAGTAATAAATCTATATATATATAGTTCTTTAAGTAACTTAAGCTCATTATGGAAACTAAAGCAGAGCAATTCGCATAGAAATAAATAAAAAAGTGACATCTCAATGCCTAAAGAGTGGGGGGAGAGCGGGAGAGAGTATCCAACTTGACCTCCTTGAGAGATAAGCATTCTTCGAAGCTTATGTAAATATGGGAGGCTGCCAAGGCAGAAAGAAAGTTTCAAATGAGTTTTCGGGTTCGTAGCCTCGCCTAGTGCATGCTGTTGGCCCCAGCTATTCCAATTTCAGTTTCCTTTTGTTTTGCAACAATTTTCACTTTCTCCGGCATTTCGTTTTATGCCAGATATGCAAATTCCTAAGCTACCCACTGCTCTTTCTCACCCCATAGACACTTATCGCATTTCTTCTCCCACTCCAGCTGCTTTTTTCTCTTTTCTGTTTTCTGTTTTCTTGATTCCCCCCGGCCCTAGAAGATCCCCATAATTGCGCAGAGTTGCCAATTTTTTTCGTCTTTCGCTTTTGTTCTTGGCAGCCTCTCTGCGGTTGACTTTCGCTGATGCCGCTGCTGCAGCGATACCCTAGCAAAGAGCATTAAAAAATGATAAAGTCTGGCTCGAAATGAGCTCAGAGATACACAGAGTAGAGATAATTTTGTGACATCTGCACACGTCTGAGCTGAAGAAGCACTTGCGTCTCCCTTAATAATTTAGTAAATGTATTTTCGTGAAATCAAAGTTGCTGCTGCTGCTCGAAAATAACATGTATTTTGCTTTATTAAATTTCGTGACATCTTCGTATAATCTCATAGAACTTATTTTACCTCAAGTAGACTTGAACAATAACTTAAGCACTTTGCTTCTCTGTTGCTTATAGAAAACTGCAGTTTATCGCCGAAAATAATGTGTGCTTTCATTGATCTATTATTATCTATTGATCTATTTGTGCTGCTGACTTTCGTTTAAGCTAAAGTCCCGCTGCTCTTTGCCATATCCTTTCTGTGCAGCTTTCTTTACGGACAACATAATAATAAGTTTTCTCCCTTCTTTGCTCCATTCTCTGTGGCCGTCGTTGTTGCTTTTGTTGTTCTTTGTGTTGCGGAAAACACTTTCAAAGGGCAACCTGCAGCTGCCGTTTGTTGTAGTTATTATAGTTGTTGTTACTGCTGCTGCTCCTGTGGTATTGAGCGCAAAAGTTTACTGAACGCAGCAACAAAAAAAAAAAGTGAAGAAAATATTACACACACACACGCACACGAAAGGACACGCTCTCGCATATGAGAGTGTGTGTGAGTGTGTGACTTGTACTATTTACGCCGCCTTCGCTGTCGACTCCTTTGGCGCTTTATGGCGGCGGCAGCGGCGGCGGCAGCGGAGGCGACGACGGCCGTTTGCAGCGTGTCCTTACACACACTTTAAATTATTTATTTTTACACTTTGCTGTAACACATTTTAAGCCCTGTGCGTGTGCGTGTGTGTGTATCTACGTATGTGCGTTCTTCTTTAATACACTTGGCAGGCAGGGCAAGGCGCAGTTGTCGGCTTCGGTCTCGCTGTCGACGTCGACGGCGGCGTCGGCTTCGACTTCAGCCTACGCCAACAGCAAGAAGCAACGGAGGAGAAGCGAAAGCAGAAAACAAGAACACGACGACGGCAGCGTTGAGACCGCTCTTTATATTTGCACATGTTTGCCCTCTCTCACACCCCGTCTTCGTCTCTCCGTCGCTCCGTCTCGCTCCCACTGAGTCTCTGACCTCCCCTTGAGCCTCTATCTCTTTCGCTGACTGGCTTTTCTTTTCAGAACTTGTAAATTATTTGCCTTTTGCCTTATTCCTTACACATACGCGCACAAATTGTCTTGAGTTTATGTGTTAAACTTTACATCTCATGTTTGGCCGTGGAAGGACTTCGCCTCCCACTCCCCTCTCCCTGTGTGTGCGCGCGCGCGTGTGTGTGTGTGTGTTGGCCATTGTCGTATGCGGCCATGTGGGCGTCATTGTGGCTGTGGCCTGAACGCGCGCGCCTGCATGGCATGTAAATGATATCGTTCCTTCTGGCCACGTCCACGTCCACGTCCAAGTCGACGTCTGCAGCCACAGCCACATCTATATTCGCATCCTCAGCCACATCTATAGCCACATGTCGTCCTTGTCGTCCTTGCTCACGTCAGCAGCGTCGCCTTTATTGCTCGCTTTTGTTGAAGCTGCCTGCCAGCCGCCGTTAAACAAATGAACAACATAAATAATTGCAAAAGCACACACTCACTCACACACACTCACACACACACGCACACACGCCAGTAATCGCACACGTATGCAAAGTGGGGTAAATCGCAGCGTTTGCTGCATACTTAAAGGCGCTGCACGCGCCAGCAAATCTGTTGAGCTTGAGCTTTGGCTGCCTCCATTTCGAAGCAAGATTAATGAGCAATGGACTGAAAGCTATTCAAAGTCAGAGAGCTGCCAATGCAGAATTCCCCAGCTGTGCTGTGGCATCCGCAGCACCACCAACAACAACAACAACAACAACAACAACAGCTAATTACTTATTTGCTGCAATCCATAAAGCTGCCGTCCCGCTCGCCACTCGAATCACTCAACTAATTGCCGCAACACGTTCAACAGGCACTAAGCCGCCTCAACCATCTACTCTCATCCACCTAGAGCAATTGCTGTGCTCTCTATCCGCCAATTGTTGTCGTTGTTGTTGCTGTTCCGTTAATTGTTGTTGCAGCTGTCGCCTCTGATAACAGGCTGCACGCCAAGCCCATTTGTGTTGCGGCCGTCTAATTGTATGTACAGTGTATTCGGCACTCGTATGTCTGCTATATACAAATGCGATTACATTAAGTATCTTGTCTGTTTACTCACTTCCCCCCGCCTCCCGCGCGCTCACAGTGTGCGCCTGGCACTTTGGCAGCCGCAACTAAACTCCCAACTTCGAGTCGAATAGCGGAAAACTAAGTAAGCACAAGCGAGTGAGACTCGGCGGCCACTTCAAAAAGCACTCAGCACCTCCGACGACGCACTGCCAAAAAAACACTCCGACACTCAAGCTCTCGGCATTCAAATTTTATTTGCTTAGCTGAAAAAGCCGAAAGCTGTCGCCTGCTCCGCCTTGCTTCCCATTCTCGTTCGCGTTCCCGTTACCAATGCCATTGCCATTGCCATTGCTTTGTGCTTAACGCTCGCGCTTCCCCCCTTCACTCGCTCACTCGCTCAGCACTCCACATTTTGCTCTACAACTGCTATGCAAATTTTTAGCACAAATGGAAAACCTTACTAAAGTGTTTTTTATAACATTGACCTTGGCCAGCATTGTGGGGGGAGTGTAAGCCTCAAAAGGTCGTCGCACAAACCCGCATCCCGCATGTGGGCTAATATTAAATATATCAAATTCTGTTTAGAACCGGCTTGCGATTACATTACAGCTTGATCAGCTGCGTGACAACTCTAATGAATACCTTCACATTACGGCTAAATAAATGGAAATTAATAAAACTTGTATTGTGTATTACGAATTAGTACCCAAGGGGATTTACATACGATTCCAGTGAAATGCTACACAACTTTGAAATGCACATCTGTTTTTTTGTTTCTTATTGTTTGTTATCTGTATCATCACACGAATTATGTTAATTGGTGAGCGCATTTCCAGTTCTAAGGGACAATCAAAAGCTGCTTTCGAATTTTGTTTATTCATGTTGAGCTGCAGTTCTGTTTTGCTTCTCAACTTTCGTGGCGTTTCCAATATCAACAACAACAGCTTTTTTATAGCAGGTTTTTATGCTCAGTAGACGCTATGAGTGAAAGGTATACTCGATCGGTTAAATGGACACTGCGTATGAGGATGTTAACCAAATAGAGTTTAATTATTGAAAATAAATTTATAATTTAACATATAGTTTTGTTAACAATTACTAAAAATTGCAATTATTTTAGGAAAGGGTATCAGTCTGTCGATGTACTTGGCTTAAAACGCTTTTACACGATTTTATTATGTTTGGGTTTTGCCCTGCCTTTCGTCTTGGTATTCGCCTTCGATTTACAGCAGCCACGTTGTTATCCGTTAGCTCTTGCACTTCACCTCTCCACTTATCGGGCTTCCACTCTCTCGCGCTCTTTGCTGCTGCCGCTCTCTCGCTCTCTCGCACTCTCAGACGCTGCTGATCTGCCTAGCTGCTGTGCTGGCGTCCACTGCCGGCAGAAAAGCTTTAGGCAGTGCGATCGTGAACTTGTCTCTCGTCAGTTGTCGTGCGTCGTCCATCACCGTCCACAATCGCAGTCGTAGTCGCAGTCGCAGTTTAAATACTAATTACACGTTGTTATTGTTGTTAGTTCGGCATTGTGAATGTGTACGATATCTTGGCAAAACAGCGCCAATTACCAACAGTTTTCTGTTCGCTGTTATCGGTGCATCTATGGTATAGGTTTAACAACAGCCATTTCGGGGACTGTAAAGTGTTATAAACTATAATTAAATACGTGCGTGCGTGTGGTGACTCCGCAATCAACACAACTCATTTAAATCAATACACAGCAAGCAATTGCCGCGACCATCGTTGACGCCGCCGCCGTTCTTCGCGTATTTTTTATGGCCAACAGTGTTGCTGGTGCTCAGTGCTTTTTGTTCTTTAAAACATAAATTAATATAAATCCAGGCGAGGTTCGTTTTTCGTTTTTTCGCTTTTATTATATTTCGATAGCATTAATCTTCTTTTTGCGCGTCTGCCTCTTGCTCTTCCATTTGCTCAGCTCATTCCCTGTCTCAATCGCTGTCGCAGTCGCACGCTCGCGCACTCGCACGCGCTCTCGCTCTAGCTGGCTGTCAAGGTACATTGCCCAAGACATGAAGAATAACAACAAAAAGTACATGACATGATAAAGCAATAAGTGAAAATTGCAACAAGTTTGCGCCGTTTGTTCAGAGCAGAGCGACGCGCTGCTGCCGTTCGTTCGATGCTGTTCGACATCGAAAAACAATTGGATTTAAAATTAATTTCCAACAAAATAAAATCAGCGTGCTGCAACTGTGACTCTGACTCTGACTGTGAGTGTGACAGGCAAAACAAGCAGAGGCTGCTGGCGGCACAGTAGCAACAACCTCAACTCAATTAAAACATTCATTGAACGGCGAAAGCAAAGCCAAGTTAACAAAAACAACAGCGTAGAAGTTGCAAACTGAAAATAAAAACACTAACAAATTACAATCGACAAAAACAAAAAACGTCAAGCAACAACAACAACAGCGCAATGTTGCTTACCTCTCCATAAACATTTACACTGCCTTTTCCGGCCTCGCGACTCGCACAATTAATTTATTGTGATTATTTTGTTATTTATTAACCGCCGCTATTGTATTGTTGTTGCAACATATGACGGCATTCACTCATACATGTTCACATATTTAGCTACCCTGTACTCCAATACCACCAAACACTGTTGCCCCACAAAAGTACTCTGATAACTGGGTATGTGGCAGTCAATCAGTACTCAATTGAAACTCCTTGCTCACAGTTTTTTATTGCGACTCTTGCTGCATTTATTGGTGGCAGCAAATTTGCTGTTTATGATTTTTATAGCACTTCCACGCGACTAAACAAATTCCATAAAATGTGTACATAAATCTATTATGAAGCAATAGCCAATGCATTAAATTTTTCCATTTTCCATTCTCCATTTTCCATTTCTCACTTCACTTTATTAAATGTGCGTCAGAGTTTTTACGACAAGGAGTCGAATGAAACTGCAATTCATGTTATAAATTGTGCATAAATGCAAAATCAATTGCACATTTTATTATGCATGCATCCGAAATTAATGCATGCAATCCAATTCCAGCAAACATCTCTCAAGTTGCGGCTTTAAGCGGAGAATATTTAAGTTTTGTGCCGAGGCGAATCTAATTAAAGTTGCTCAACTAAAAAGTTTGACGGCGGTGCACTAATAAAACATGATTTATTTCGCATTTTTTCCAAGAAAATTTCATCACTTTTGTGCGTTGCACGACACCAGACAAGGGTCATCATAAATGTGCCCTATCTATGTTTAATCGTTGGCTAAGTGAAACACAACTTGCCGGTGATAATTAACAAAAAGAGAGTGAGAGTGAGTGCGAGTGATTAGAGCTGTTTGGCAAAAGTGGTTGCACACAGAAAACACATCTCGGAAATTTCCATTGAAAATACTTTTCCACTTGTCACGCAATTTGAGACACATCACTGAGGTTCCCCCGTCAATCAAGCTCATTTCCCTTCTGGGTGCGTGGTGCGCGGTGCGGGGCGCACAACTCAAACATGCAAAGTGAGAGGAGGAGCGAGGAGCATTAGCATTAACCTGCTTTCTAATTTATAGCTAACCATCATATTTCTTTGCCTGGATCAAAACTTTAAACCACAGTGTAACTGAACCCCAGCCACGAGGGGTAGACGAATCCCCTCGGCGGCGTCAACCGCTAAAAGTCAAATTAAATATCTATTTTTGGGCCACATGTACAAAAATGTTGCCAGCTGCCTGTCGGGGTGGGGCGAGGCGAGCAGGGTTGGAGCTGCTTTTGTTAATTATCCCCATGAATTTGATAGTTTTCATCAAAAGGTAGCGAGAGCGCCGCTGTTGATGAAAATTCAAATGAACATGAATATGCAAATGTGTAAAACTGAAAATGTGGAAATGTGCAAATTTCTGTGAGTCACTCCCTCTCCCTCTCCCTCTCTCTGTCTGTCTAGTTGTGTTGTTGTTGTTTGCATTTCAGTCGAAATGCCGCAAATTAGTAATGTTGCCGTAGTCGTATCAGCTTTTTGGGACCTTTGCCTATTAATTTGTGATGCCGATGCCGGGGCTTACAGTCTATAGACACCAATTAGCACTGAAATTTGAAGTGGAAAATGGAAATGAAATGCGACGAAGAAGAAGCAGAGACACACATAACTCGTCTGCCATTTCAGCTCTGCCGCAAATGGAGTGAGTGCGAATTCAATCTGTGGCTTACGCGGCGTATGAAATTATTGCGAATGCACGCAGCACATCCAAATAGATACAGATACGAAGCGATGTGGGGAGCGGAGCAACGTTTGAGATGTGCCACCACCCGGGAGACCGCATGCAAACATTACTGTCACACTGAGTGACGTCGCTCTAACGCTCCCAGGGGGCAGCCCGGGAATATGAGTCCTGCCAACTTGGCTCCGACTCCGGAGCTGCTGCTGCTGCTGTTGCTGGTGGCTAATGATGCGCATGATGTGCGCCATTGTCAGCGTCATCATCTTGTCGGCTGGTGCTTGTGGCAGCGCCAACAACGGCAACTTCATCTTCGTCACGAGCAGTTGCTGCGGCTGCATTGACTTGTCGACTTTGTTGCCACATGCAACATGGCAAGTTGGCTGGCCTCCAACTGTGCTACGATGCCGTTGTGTACTCTGCTCTGCTCTGCTGTGCTGTGCTGCACTGCATGAAATTAATATTAATCGCAGCAATGCATTTAAGCCGCATTTAGCCGATTTGCCAGCTTTATCCCGCCCGCGTTTCATTACACGGCCTTTTGTGTGTGCGCGCTTTGTTTATTGTTTGATTTTTATTTATTGTTTTGCGGTCGCGCGGTTATTAAAATGCCGCTGGCAATTTGTAATCATTAGGCGGTCGAGGGGGGGGCGCGTCACAATGGCTCACATACTGCCACTGTGTCGCGCTCGTGACCTCGTTGGATCGTTGGATTGGCGTTTCAACGTCACTGGAGCTTTGCATACTTTGAGGCGCAGAAAAGCGCGCGCGGCGCAAGGCACAAGTTTGGACAAAGTTATGCCGACTGAAACTGAAAAGTCGGTGAGGAACTTTCGCCAGAGCAGTGGATGACTTACAAGTCCAAATTACTGTAATTCGGCCAGCATTTGTGACAAATAACTCGCTTTCTGTCTTGCCTTCTTTCAGCTAGGTGGCAAATCAGAGAGAGCAGTGTCTCGCTGGCATTTAAGCCAACTAATATCCATGCAGTTATGCAAATCCTTATGCAGCGCAGACAGACAAGAGAACCGACTGCCATTTTCACGTTTCAGCATTCCCGTGTCCCCGGCTCGGTTTTTGTTGCCCCAGCAACGTCATCATCATTGTCATTGCCAGCGTTGTTGCTGTGGCTCTCGTAGTTGTAGTTGTAGTTGTAGTTGTAGTTGTCGTGGCAAAATTTAAGTGGCCACTTGACTAAATTAATATGACACTGCTGCAAGTGCCATGCACTTGTCTTTGCCCCCCTCCCCACTCTCTCTTCTAGCCGTGTCCGTGTCCGGAGTCTGCTCTGTCTATCTACCTACTGCCTCTCCGACTGGTTGGCATCTTTTGGCCGACAATATGAATAATTATGACGTCAAAGTGGCAGTTGATTTGCATGCTCAGCCCAAGCTGCCACTTGCCAAAGACTTTTCAAATACTGTCAATAGGCAAGGAGTGCCACATTTTTGATGCATAAATTTTGCGAAAATTGCAACAAAAGTGTCAATCGATGGCAGACTCGTGCTCGGCCTGGCTAACAGACACTTCAGCCAAGTGCTCGGCCAAGTGCAGTAAGTAATACCCGAGTCGAGTTAAAGTCAAATATAGACAGTGAGAGAGAGAGAGAGAGAGAGAGACGTGCTTAAAGCGAGCAAAAGGCAATTTGGTCAATTGGCAAATGTAATTAAAGTTGATTCGCATGCATAATTCGAGAGCCTTTCAATTGAACGATGAATATTGTGATAATACTTTGAGTGATTGTCGTCTTAAGCTGTCACACCCTTCGGCATCATAATTGCCTACAATTATCGCAACAAAGGCGACGTAATTGCGATTTCAATGCTTAATGCGACCCACTTTATTACGCCACAGTTTCGAATGCGTTGCCAAAATGCTGCAAACTCTGCAGGCTGCTGTCGATTGAAACTTGATTTCGAAGCGCAACATTTTTAATGAACTTTTCGCATAAACACATGTGAGTTGGCATAATTTCGTTTTATGAAACTCATTCGCAATCTTTGGGAATCATAGCGAGACGCAACAACACTTCAGCTCCCAGCTCCCAGCTTCCCAGTGGCCAACAGTCAACGCAGATGCTGTGCTGTGGTGCCGTGCTGTGGCCCATAAGCGAGCGATGTCACTACTAAAAATCCCAACTGTTTGCAGCTTGTCTCTTGCCCCTTCTGCGCGTGCCTTTCACCTCCCAGCTCGTGTATTTTTTTTGTGCCTTTTTATGTTTTTTTTTGTGTGTGTGTGTGTGTGTTGTTTTTGCTTTTTTATTATTTCTGTGCTCGTTTTTGCTGCAGCACATGTCACACTTGGCTCGCAGTTTGTGGCCAGGCCAGGGCTATGAAAATAACCATAAGGCAATTGCCCAGGCGGTTTGCAGCCTCAGTGTCAGCGCTGCCTCCATTTGCGCCAAACCCGCAACAACCCCCCCCCCCCCCCGGTCTGGGGTGGTCTCCAGGCTCCACGCTACACGCTACACGCTCACTGTTTGTGGCACTCATAAGCCTTGAATGCTAAATGTCAAAGTTACTCCTTGGCGTAACATTCGACACATTGGGGCGTTGAGGTGTGCCTACGTGTGTGTGCGACTGTATGTGTGTAGGAGGTACGAGTGTTGGTAATGTCAGGCTGACTGCCTACTAGCCCCTTCTTAGTGCCATTTACCTCATCAGCTGCCTGCTGCCTGGTTGCCTTTGGATTACATTACACTAAGTTCTGTGCAAACACAGTTGGCGCAGTTCATTAACATGTTACATGGACATGGAGAGCTACAGCTTCGCAGTCTGCGAGTGGAAACTGGAGTCGCAGACGGAGTTGGAGATGGAGACGAGTTTAGTTGGGAGCGACTTCGCTCTACTTTAGACGAGACGGCTCTTTGGGTTTGTTTGTTTGCTCGCTTGTATGCGTAAGCAAAATATGCATGCATGTAAATCTCCAGCATGTGTGTGCGTGTGTGTGTGTGTGTGCTTTATGCCTTTTTGTACACACATCCAATGGCCTCCCAGGCCGCGCCACGCTGATGCGGAAGTGTTGCCCGGGCGCCCACTTCAAACAACTAGAGCGACTCAAAGCGCAAAGCTTCAGATATGGGTAGCGAGCATATGAATATGAATATGAAAATGAATGTGAATGTGAATATGAATACTTAGATGCCACACACACACACGCGCTACGAGTGTGTTTTGGCCTAAGCTGCGCATTAAATGTAAAATATAAATAATTAACAGCTCGTTCTAAAGACCGAGACGGCGACTGAGCACGAGACGGATGCGAGGCTGCAACTGAGACTGAGACTGAGACTGGGACTGAGACTGGGAACAAAAGCCTCGTCTGCGGTCTACGGCTGCGCTCGCTACAATTGCCGCCCGACGTGGTGGGCCAGTATTTTCTAATTAGGCGCGCTTTAAGTGCAGTCGTGTGGCTAATCAAAGGGGGCATTGGCTTGCCTCGAGTGTGGCAAGAGCACGTATCCGATCTGCACAATACTCCAGTTAATTTACAGTTTTAATGCGTTTTCGACTTGTGGCCAGTGCAAAGTTTTTGGCCCCAAACAAGTCCCAGCAGCACACACACACACACAGAGCAAACAAGCAACGGCAAACAAACGAGCGAACGAACAACAAGCAAAGCATAGAGACAATTGGACCAAGCGGACAGTTGGATGGACGGACAGTTGGACAGTCGGACATTGGCAACAAGCAGAGGCTAATTCATTTGTTGGCTTCCGTGCACAAAACCAGTAGCCGTTGCATACTTTGCGGCGCAAACAAAACCAAGGCACCAGAGGCAGCCACAGGCCACAATCGCAGTCACAGTGGCACTGCCATCCACTCTCTCTCTCTCTTTCTCTGTGCATCGCTGTGGCAGCTGCACGTCAATGAGTCCCATAACAGAAACCCCAAAAACTGCATATACTACTCGTTTATATAGTACTCCTCGCATTCGTGCCCACTCGGACTATTTGGCCTGGTTGAGCCTGCTCAGAGGCAGCAGCAGAGACAGCAGCAGAGACGGCGGCAGAGACAGCGACCGTAAAACTCAGAGCAATTCGTTTTAATGAATCCATCCGCATGCAGACCAGAGGCAGCGTGGCAGCGAGGCGGGGCAGGCGGCGAGGCAGGCGGCGAGGCAGGCGGCTCGTCAGAGCAACTGATTGTATCAACTTCCTAAGTGGATTTTGCAGTCCAACTGGCATTACGCCTCTTGGCCGCAGGTAATTTCATATGAATGAAAAGCAAGAGTCTGCACGGGCCACCAGCAATCCCCCATCTCTCTCTCTCTCTCTCTCTCTCTCCGGCTGTCTCTCGTTCGCGACTGCTTTGTCTTGCTGTCTGCCGAAGCCAGCCGCATTTTTGTGCTATTGCCTATGCATATGACTCTGATTCTCGGACGTTTCTCACATGTATTCAGGTTATTATTCCGACTTCCCTTTTTCGGTCGCGCACTCTGCTGACGTTCTTCTGCTTTCAATAAACATTCATTCGCACTGTCAGTCAGCGGAGGGGCGGAGGGTTGGGACGAACGCCCACTCGATGCTTGAGCGCCAGCTTTTCAACTCTTCTCTCGTCGCCCATTGCAGCAGCTCCAGCTCCAGCTCCAGCTCCACGATTCCCTTGTGGCCGTCGCACTTGCATTCTGTTATGATTTTTGTTTGGCTGCCCGAAAAGTTGTCGGGGAGCAACTTTTTCGCTTCTTGCCCCTCGTCTCGCCCTCTCGCCGTCTCGGCACTCGTTGCGGCTTTTCACACTCATGAATTTTTAAGCGGCATTTTGCAGTTTTCAGTCACTAACACTCAGTTCCGGGCAAAGTCTTGCGACGTTCGCCATTCTGCCCGTTTTCAGCAAGTCGAAACAGTTTTTTATGCAATTTTTATGATTGGATTTGGGAGCTGCAGCACAAGAAAGCGGATTTCGCTCTCTGCATGCGCAATGAGCAGCCCGACATTATATGCGAATATCAGGCACTTGCACTGTCTAATTTTCGGCCATACTTCGCCAAACTGCACGAGACACTGACTGAATTGAATTTGATAGAGGAAATTGGTCATATGAGCATGAAATATTCAACTGCTGACATGATTCACAGCGCACTGAAAATATTTATGCAGCGTGAAGCGGATTGCTCGGTTATAAAGGGAGCTGGCTTTAAAAAGCAGATTTGCACAAAAACTGCATTTCAATTAGTTATTACGAAATAAAGTTAGTCTTTGCCGGGGCGCATGCGAAATTAGTTGCAATGAATACAACTTGTGCCACCTTCCAGCAAGTCTGCGTGCCGGGCTAATGGAAGCTGGCGATTAGTTTATAAATTGCATAAACCTTTTGCACCAACGCTCTAAAATTTAAAAACGCATTTAGAACGAGCGCACATTTCACTTAGGTTTTTATGCAGAGCGCTAAACAGCTTTAGACACTCAACTCGGCTTCCTTTACTTTTTGCCTCCCTTTTTTTTTATGCGCATTCCAACTCTCATTTCAACTATCTCTTATTCTCTGCTCTGCTCTGCTTCCTTCTCATTGCAGTTCCCTGGTGCACGGCAACGGCAACGGCAACGGCAACGACAGCGGCAACGACGAGGACGGCAAACAGCAAAACTAATTTATGGCATTAAAAATGCATATTTTCTAGCAGTGTGTTGCCAGTTTTTATCATTTGCCAACTGCGAAAGGCGCGCGGCAAGCAGCTGCCTGAAAGTGTGCACCACTTTCGCTCCTCGCGCCCCTGTGTGTGTGT
This sequence comes from Drosophila rubida, assembly GCA_035046165.1. Taxonomy (NCBI): domain Eukaryota; kingdom Metazoa; phylum Arthropoda; class Insecta; order Diptera; family Drosophilidae; genus Drosophila; species Drosophila rubida. The sequence goes on along the minus strand of JAWNOF010000021.1, from coordinate 11,748,885 downwards.
GAGTGCGTGTGCGTGAGTCTGAGTGTGAGTGCGAGTGCCTATGTGTCGGTATCTATAGCTGTGCGAGTGCCGCCCGCCAGCTCCTTTTTAGTTCTCTGCCAAAGTGAAGTTTATGCGAGGCGAGAGCTGTGAGTAGCTCATGCAGCTGAAATTGGATTCGACTGGCACAAAGCGGCATTAGAGCAACTGAGCCTGAAAATTTCCTCAACCGACCGAGCGACCGAGAGACCGAGCGACCGAAAGACCGGACTGCACCGCAGTCTTGACGTCTTGCGTCCCCGTCCTCGTCATCATCATCATCATCATCCGCAGCAGCAGCAACGCATGATAACTCACTGCTTTGGCCCTGGACTGGCAACGAAATGGCTTTCCTATGTGCAACGGTAAGTACAGATTACTTGCGCTCCATAAATAACCGGCCAAGTGCGAGTTTGGAACGAAAAGTCAAGCCAAGAAGGCAAGTTCAATGGCCATTCACTACAAGTTTGCAATTATGAAAACGTGTGTGCGGCAAACTGAACTCGTTACTGCCATTAGACTGATAAATGCATAATCATCTTAGCAGTATTATTTCTCATACAAATATTTCTCACTTAATTTATGTGTTAAATTGCTGGCAAGAACGTCTTGTATTTGTTTATTGGCACCACGACTTTTGAGGTTCGTGCAAGCAGAATATTATACGATGTGCTTATGAGCAACGCCGATGAAAATATACGCGTTGAACGGGGTCGTATGCGTGATATATTTGACATAAAACTCACGTTCGCTGCGAACGCTGAGTGACAGCTTCGACAAGCACTCAAGTAATTTTAATAATGTGCAAACTGACAGCTCATTCGCACTAAATGGCCAGCTGTGGCGTTGACAGCGCTGGGCCCAACTTTCCTGCTGCAGTTGACGCTGCAGTGTTGCCTACTTTCGGGCGGCGGCTTAAAATTAATCATACGCCACATGTGCTGCAGCGTAATGAGCGTGATTTTTAAAATACACTGCGACCGCACGCTGGCAAATAAACAGTGCTGATAAAACGTGTAAACTTTGCCCTTAAAAAAAATGATTACACATGTGTGTGGCGACAACAAAGGAGCAGAGGGGGGCGGGGGTGTGGGCTTGTGTGTTAACGGCTGTCCGCATTGCCAATACGTGGTGAGCTGCAGCACAAAAAAGCCGAATGGCAGGCAGGCCAGCGACAAGCAATCGCCTGCTGCCAGACCCAAGCCAGAAGCTGACTCTCAGACCCAGACCCAGACCCATGGCCAAGTGCTGGAGCTGACCCAGAACCAATAGGATGACAATGACGACGGCGTCGATGTCGAAAAGCAATTCACTTTTGCCAGCTCCAGCGACAGCGCCAGTTATCCCAGCCAAGCCAAGCCTTCATCTTTAGAGAGCTGTCTGTCTGACTGTGTCTCCCTCCCTCCTCCCTGCCGCCTCTCGCTCGATCACAGAGCTCTGTGTGTTTTTGTGTGTGAGTGTTTCCATCTGTTTTGAGTGCTGATTGTCAAGTGTCGCCCACAGACACGTGCTTACATTGCCGGCGTTCTTTTGGTCCTCTTGGCTCGCCCTCTCTTGCAGCTTGCAATCAACGCTTGAGTTGAACTGCAAACTGTATTAAATTTATACATATACATATATATGTATGTATGTATTTGGTCTCTGTTCGGTCGAGTAGCGTGCGTCGTGCGCTGGCTTAAGCCAACGCAATAATAAAGGATTTTGCGGTTTGGGATCCAACATGGCCGCAACAACAATGGCACATTCAAGTGCATTTGAGCAGCAATCATTTTTGCGGTTAACAAATACAAAAGCCTATTAATGAACACACACACAGACAATAACTAATAGACCTGTGGTTGCACTCGATGCAGGTGTGTGTGTGTGAGCGTCAGTTGTCTGTCTGTGTGCGGCTTTTGTTTCGTTTAATCAACAGCATTTAGTTGACAAACGCTTAAGACAAAAGCCTTATGAGTTGAGCGCGCACATTCGCAATGGCGTTTCGCAGCAACACTCGCTCATCGATTCACAGCAGCGGCGAATGCAAATGCAGACCCCCTCACCCCAAACACCTCACACTCTCACCCCACTACCGCTGGCTAACAAACTGAAACTCGAAGTCAAACTAGAACTCGCAAACTCGAACCCCAAAAACTAAACTATAGCGTTGAGCGGAACTCGGCTTTTGTTGCCGTTGCCGACTGCTGATGTGTGTGTCTGTGTGTGGTGGGGATGTTAGTTAATTGAATTTTAAATTATTCTTATCTCAAAAAATGGTTAGTTGCGCTCATGAATAAATCAGTTTTCAATTTCACTTGCTAATTTGATTGGAGACAGGCGGCAAGAGCAAGAGCATTATGAAAAGAGTTCCGCCGAGATTGGATTGCGAGTGCCGAAGGGGAAGAGTCAGTCCGAGTCTGCTAGACAAATCAGAAATTAAGCTAATAAAATGAACTGTCAGCGCAAGGCAAAGATGTTAAGCAATGACTTGTGAAAAGTTAAAAACTCTGCAAGTTATGCATAGTAATTCGCCTGAATGGGACAGACTCGCTGAAAGCTTGCCAAGAATTTCATAAACTGCACAACGAGCTAACGAAGGCAGCCGCCGTCAACTGGCAAATACTCTTCATACAACTAACTCTTTGCGGCAGAAGTGAGCTATGCAAATACAATAGCATGACGGGTCGATAATGCGCTCAACACACGCACAACTGAAGGGGCATAAATCTAATATAAATAATACAAATACGCAGATTGCAATGCCTAAAAGAATGCACTGAAATATGCACCCCAGCGCAACTGAAGCACTCAAAAGCACACACACACACACTTGGCCATTGATTGCATCATTTTCAATTATTAAAAACCAACAAGAAGGCGAAGGATAAGACGATGGCGCAGGAGAGCGGAGCCACTTTTCATAACTGCCAGGGCAAAGGACGCCAGCAGTGAACTTTTGTCAATGGCCAAGCCTCAAAGTCACACACACTCGCAAATGACTTACTGCTCAATGCACTCGCACAGGGACGCTCACACACACATATACACACTTAGAGTGGTGTGTAGTGCTTGCGTCATCAGCATCAGCATCAGCAGCAGAGCTGAAGCTGCTGCCGCTGAGGCCTTGGCATGCAGTCAAAATGCAGCGCTGCCATTTTCCACAACTATTTTTCTATGTCAGCAGAGAGACAGAGTTTAGAGTAAGACGGGAGCGGGGCGGGGCGGGGGAGAGGTAGAGGAACAGATCAGAAGCAGGGAAGCCAGTCAGGCATGCGGCATGTGGATGGATGCAGCTGCCCAGACTGGAAGCATCACACAGGCCATTGAATGTCTGTCATCAACTTGCTGCCGCTGCACTCGCCCCCCCACCCACACGATCCCCTTGATGCTGCTTGCTGCAAAGGCAAAACAAACAAAAAACTTAACCTCAGCAGAAATTTAAGCAAATATTTGCATGCCACATGTGGAGATTGAGGCGACTCTTCACATCGCCTGACAGTGGTGGCTCATGGGTCGGCGACTTGACTTCTACTCGTATTTGGCCTACATGCCTTCCACTGCAATTGAAGCCGGAAGCAGTTGCAGTGTCAGCAAAAGCAACAGCAACAGCAGCAGCAACAGCAAAAGAACTTAACCAGGTGACTCGCTCGACCAGCTAGCTACTAGCTCAATGGAGGGGAAGAGATGTTCTGGATGCATGCATGATTTTAATCTGTTAAATGCGCAAATGCTCGAATGCTTAAATGCCGGGGCGGACTTTTCAAGCGATGCGATTGGCAATGGCTGCAGCTAATGACGCGCAAAATGTTTACAAATCATTTTGTCAATAACGACAACTGGCAAGGGATATACACGCCTGATCCTTCCATAATTTGCCCACATTTCTTACATTCATCGACAGTCGGCCATGAAAAGGTCATTAGTGTGTGCGTGTGTGCGTCTGCACGGCTAAGCGAGACTCTGTGTGTGTGTGCCACAAATGGCCATTCAATATGCCATACAAAGACACAAACACACACACACACACACGACGCTTATAGCTAAAGCCAGCAGCCATAACAGCCACATGCTTTTTTCCACAACATTAACGCAAATTGCAAATAATAAAAATTCAAAATACCGAACGGTACAGAGAACGCTGCACGTGTTGCTGTCGTCCTTGCCGACGTCTTACTTTTGTTGTTGTTGCTGCTGCTATAGTGTGCGTGTGTGTGTGAAGGGCTAAAGTGATGGCCTGCGGAATCCATAGCCAACCACAACAAGAACCTGACTACGGGCACATTTATCGCAGCTAGCGAGCCATTTTTTAAGCCTACCTAAAAGTTGTGTACGTGCGCGTGTTGGCGCAGAAAGGCCGAAGAAAAGCGTCGCCTGAAAGCCATGCAAATTGCGGCGGCCTTGGAGAAAGTTGGAGAAAGGCTGCAAGTGCTGGGTGGGCATAGATATGGCATCTTGATGTTATCACTTAATATGGTTATTGATATTGATTTGATGCGCAATCAAATCAACTTTTATTGCGACTTTCAACTTCCGACGACAACGACAACGAAATCGAAACTAATAATTGATAAATTACTTTTCGACCAACTGCATGCTCGATTCGATGCAACTTTAGTTGTTTGGCCAACAATTGATGTGCGTATTAAACGAATTTAGTATGCAGAGCTTCGACGGCAAGTGTGGCAAGTGGCAAGTGGCAGTGGCAGTGGCAAGTGTGCACTTGCTATTTCCATAAAAACGATATCAGCCAGCGGGCATCCGAGTCTTGGCAATGTTTTCTTTCGTTCTCTCTGTGTAAGTTATCCCTGTGTTGCTGCTCAAGCGAATCAAAATGAAATCTATTTTATGCAAAGGCACGCAACGTGCCCGAGACCCAAGGCCTGGACTCGGCCCCAGACACGGACACGGCCACCGACACGGACTCTCATCCCTTAATCCAGGCGTGGAACGAAGCTAAACATAAGGAAGCGCCACATATGCGGCTGCTTGCTTCGCTGCTCCTGCGGCTTCCAATCCTTTTCCTTTGAGCGTTTGTCGGTGTGTCGGTCTGTGTGCTAAAAGCTTTGCCTATGCACTCATGCATGCGTACCTTGCAGCTGCCGCCGACTTAGCGTTACCTTTTGGACTTGCCACACACACGCAAACACAATTTATGTATGTGCGAAATATGGCGCCACAACAGAATTTTAGCTTTGGGCGCTCCTTTTGTGCTGTTGAAAAAGAAATTCGGCTGAGATATTATTAAAGTGTTTTAACGTGCATGACATCTCTACATCTTGCAGCTGGCCACAGTAATGAAATGGCGACCAATGGTGATTTATCGATGATCTCGCCGCCAACGTCTTCCATTTCAAACGATCAAGATCCGTTTGGACAGCTGCCACCGCTACCACCGCCATTGCGTTCCACCCAAGTGCTTCAGCCATTGAGCGTATTTCCAGGTGCCCAGCAAACAACAACACTACAACAATTTGCAACGAATTGTCAACTTCTTTGTTTTTGCTCGTTTGTTTGTTGTTAGCTGAATCATTTCGTTTTTTGGTTTCCATTTCTTTCCTTTATGTGTTACACAACATAATCTCTCTCTATATATAGCTTTTATTCGTATGCACATTTTTTTTCGACGAGTACGAAAAGAAATCATTTGATTTTTCAAGTATTTTATTGCCACTTGAATTGATGTGTAGATTGGATTTTTGATTTGTTTGCCAACATAATTGCCGTTGTATTTGAAGCCATTTGAACATCAATTTTTTGTGTGCGTATATGTTTTCCTTTTTTCTTTAGACTCCATCATTCAAATACTACCTCTCGACACTAGACTACACACGCTCTGGTTTACATTCAGCCACACAAAAAGTCACGCGCCCTCACTCACACTCTCACAGTCTCACAGTTACATGCCGCAGAGTTAGAGCGTTACAGTTACACGTATTTTTGTTACCTTTGCTTAGAGTTTTCCCCAGCTGCGTTCGCCGCACTCATTCAGTCAACCAGCCGATCAATCAATCAATCAAACGAATTTCCCCAAAAAGCACAAAATCAAAATACACAACCAATCAGTCAAACAGTCGTCCATTAATTAAATGTCGCTCTCAATGTCCTCTATCTCTCTGCTTGCTCTTTGTATTTGCAACTTTTTGACTAAAACAAAAATCAAAACATTTTCTTTTTATTTGTAAACTTCCCGTTAACAAAAAAAACCAAAAGTAAAAAACAACTGTTTTGAAGTAGCATTAGCTCTGCTATGTTTTGATGCTGCTGCCCTGTGTGTTTTTTGGAAATGTTTATTAGAAAAACACGAGAAAAAATGTATTTCGCAGCTGCTTTCTAAACATCATTTTTTGAACGTTTGCCAGCCGTTTGCTCATTCCACTTTACCTATCTTTGTGCCGACTTCCTTTCCCCAAAAAACCAAAAAAAAAAAAACAAAAACTGTCAAAAGAAACGAAAACAAAATGCTAACAAACTACAACAATTTTGTGCTCTCTTCTTCTATTTTTTCCCCTCAAAACGAAAACAACCAATCAAATAATGATAATGATATCAAATCTTGACAAATCACTTAAAAATTATATTGAATAATATGCTTTTATGCGTTCCTAATTTCATGTAGAGTGAGTATAAAACAAACAACAACATCTTAAGCAAATAGGACGAAACACGAGCTTCCATCGGAGTACCTTTTAAGTTGAATAATAATATTATACTATATATATGTGTTGTCCAAGTATTTTTGTTGTGCAAAACTTTGGTGAGCAGAGCACAGCTGTTGCTCTCCTTATTATTAATTTCGTTACATATTTATTTCCCTGCATTTAAGTGGTTTATTCGTTTACTTTCTTTCCGAATTTTGTGTTTTGGAGCAAAGTTTTGTTCTGTTTGTTTTAGTTCTCAGCCAGTGTTAAATGCAATATAGTATACGAAAAGAAATGCAAACACATTTTGTATTTAACATAAATCCTTATGAGCCTGCTCGTTATTCTTTGCCGTGTTCAGTGTCCAATTTGAGCGAAGATTCTTACGATTATGTTTTTGGTGGTCGACGTAAGACTCCGCCCACAACAACGACAACCCAACTCAAGCTGACCTCGCCGCCAGTGCGCTTGCGACCCGAAGGTGCGTATCTCTCCCTCTCTCTATCTCTATCTTTGTGGTTAGCTCACTGTTAACTCTGATAAATGTTTTGTTCGACAGACGCCTATCGAGGTGAGAATATAAACAACGGCCGTTTCTATCGACATTCCTTCAGCTATGCCCCAAAGCGACAACGCCACTCGAGCCGTGATGATCGTGACCGCGAGTCAAGATTGAGATGTCATGGCGAGGATGAGGCCACACTGCGCCAATTGCTGCTCGAGTATGTAGACAAGATGTTTGAAGCATCCAAACAACAACCAACAAGCAACCATTCAGTACAGTTCGATTCAGTTCGGTTCAGTTCGGTTCGCTTTGAGTATGATTTGATTTTCCGCTCGGTGCGTTGTGTTAATGCAAATGAAATGAACACATAATGAACCCGACAATCGTGGAATGCCTCATTATGCGTCATTTAATTTGCATGCCACAAAATATTCGCCATAAAGTATTAGCATTTAGTTAGACAAATAAACAACAATTGCAAATGCCTATTTACACTCACACACACAAACACTGTCTCTCTGTCTATCTCGTAGCTCTTAATTTATAAATTAAATAGGCACGAGCAAATAATTTAATTTCGATTTTAATTTTCATTTATGTGTATTTGGGCAACTTTTGCATTGTTTGACCCTAGGCAAACAGTTGCATTTGTTTCACGGCCCTTTTAATTGATGTTAGCAACTATTGCAATTATTTTTGGGCTTTCGTTTCATAATTATTTATGTGCAAATATATTCAAATAATTCTACTTCCCACAACAGATTTACGCAAATTATGTTCATTTAAGTGTCCAGCGCGAGTCCTTAAAATGTCAATTATTCATTGAGGGCAACCGTGTTGTGTTGTTTTTGTTGCGCGACCCCCCGAAACAAACGAAAAAAAATTTAACAAAATTACTAACCAAAAATATATAAACAACAACTGCGGGCACATGCGACATTCACCAAAGGTCGGGTTAAGAAATTTGCTGAAAACAGAAGCAAAAACAAAACACGAAAATCGTTCGTCAAAGTAAACAAATGATAACAAAATATGAAAATATATTAATTAAGCAAAGCGCATTTTGATGCATAACTAAAAAGCAGAAAGAGACAGAGAGAAATATTAATCAAATAAACGGCGGAGTGTGAACACAAAAGAGCCAACAAAATGATGGGCACAATGCCACCCAGGTACATATACAAAGCATTCCAAACTATTCAAATTAATTTTAATAATAACAAAGCATAGCAATAATTAACAACTCGAACATTACGCATACGCCATGTATTCATTTCATTTTTCACTTCTCTTTTTTTTGTTCGTTTCGTCGTCGCTCTTTTGTGTATAATTTGTTTATTTTCCACACTGCAAATATTTTAAATTAATGCAAACATATTATAAACGTTCTCATTGTCATTTTTTATTCTTACCTGCGTGTGTGTGTGTGTGCGTGCGTGTGTATATCTATATAACCTTGCGTGTGTGTGTGTGTGCGTGTGTTATTTCGCTGTAAAGGGCTAGGCGTTTCATGAGTTTGTACTCGTATGAGTTTAATTAAAAATGGTTAATTAGCTTGATTCGTTTTGTTGCTTTGTTGCTTTGACACGCGCTGTACAAAATTAAACACATTGATTTCATAACGCAAATTAATGAATTGAGTTAAATTGTAAAGTTGTGCATTACACGTATACCACACGCATATATTGTCATTGTCATTGTATAAAACTCATTTAAATTCCATGTCAATCTTCAATCAATTGAGCATAAAAATCATCTGCATATGTGACGATGCAAAAACACGAAAAGAATGAAGAGGAAAGCGCTCTTTAAAATTCAATCCTACACGTATTTCACTCAATTGAATTAATTTTGATTTTATGGAAGCACAAATGCTTGGCTCTAATCGCCGAGATGTCACTATGTAGATAGATGCGTTTTCGATTTCATTTTGATTGAGATACATGGATGTGGATTGTTCGAAACACACATTTTCAATTGCAATACAAAACTCTGTTCTTGTCATTTGCCGTCGTCCCCCCGCCACCATCATCAACTTCAACTACAACTACAACTACAACTAAATAATTACCACCACAACTACAACTACAACTGCAACAACTACAACAACTACAATTTGTAGAAGCCACACCCAGAGTGGTCTGGTATTCACGCCACTCAATGAGTATGCAACTTCCATAAGATACTAGTTCCAACAAACTACTTACTTATGTTACTACTTGCTACATTGCTACTTACAACTGCTATCTCTATACACACCCCCACTTACTATCTACCTATCTTAATTATCAATATACCAATTTATAAACTCTTTTCTCTGCAACTCTACTATTGTATCATAAGCCACAACCCTTCTACACCGCCTTGCACTCATGCACCCCAGCCACCGGGCATCAAATTGATTTGTTAATTATTTAGAATATTTGCTCCAGCCCGAATAACAAATTTGTCTGTTGCGGCCCAAACACGAAATTTGCATGTGGGCCAATTAAAAATCAATTAATGCGCCAAAAATTTAATTTAGTTGTTTAATTGCGACAATTGTGGCCGCCGAGTCCGAGTAAAGTATGGGTGTGTTCGGTTGTCATTTGTCCCGGCAACCGCAGAGCCATCGACTCGACTAGCATACAACACCATGCCACAGCACAGCACTCTTTGCCCAGTCAGTTCATGCGTTTTGTAGAGCACTCGAGAGCGGCCACAACAATCTGTGAGCTGAAGCCTCTGCTGCTCTTATTGTGTGCGACTGTATGCGTGTGTGTGTGTGTCTGTGTGTGTGTTATGTTCTTTATGACATGCCGAAAAGTGTTCGAGTGCCATTAAGTCGCTGTACACACTTCAAAGCACACACACACAAACACACAGCGGGAGTGGGCGAGGCTTACACTCAGCTACAAGAGCATGAACTGCGCGTCCAGGCAGTCAATCAGCATTGGCCACTCAACACATTCAGTGCTCGACCCTTTCACTTTGCATGCCATCAAAGCCCTAATTAGCCTGCCACCTTGCCACCTAGCCACCCGCCCTAACCACAACTCACGCTCCCCACAATCGTGCGTCAATTCATCTGTCTCTCTCCCGAAAAAAAACACACACAGTGGAGAGACGCTACAACAACCCATCAGTCACACAATATTTTCAGGTTTATCATTTCACTTTGCATTTGTTTTTAATTGTTACTATCGTCCATCTTCCTAGATACTCGTACTCGTACTCGTATACGTAATTTACTTTTTGATTTTCACCAATTGGCGGAATGGTCCTCTCACCAAAAAAAAAAATAACAAAACCAATCCAAAATGAGAAACATGTGCGAAAATTGTTCAAAAAGAACAACCGAAACAATCTATTTGAACATTCGTTGCTAATTTGTTGACTTTTATCGATCACTTCACATTGGGCGAGTGCCATGGAAATTGTTGCATTATATTTTGTAATTGTACACGTAAATGTATCTCATCTGTTCTTGTCTCATTTTGCGTTCTGCTTGGCATACAAAAAGATGCAGCAAAAAGCTGCAAAACTAAACTAAAAATAAATCAAATTCCAAAACAACTAACAAAATGTTAATTCATGCAAATCATACAAAATAAATACCAGAGAGAGAAAGCGTTAGTGAAAAACTTGAATGAAACGAAACCGAGCAAATGTAACAAATTCAACGTGAACTCTACATGAAAAACTGTCAATTGAAAACGAAAAACTTTTGCAAAAATAATAACAATAATAATGAAACGAACGAGAAATTGCGTACATTTGGTGAATGTCCCATGCCAATTGGTTTGAACCAACTTTAATCTGTATAAAACGTGTATTATACTTATTACCAGAACTGTTTGTTTTTCCTTTTTGTGAGTTGCTGTTTTTTTTTTTTTTTGTTTTTTTTGTTGGTTGTAATCATATTCGGTTAAGCTTGAAAATATTGCGTAAGTAGACTGATGCGGTTGAGCGTTTTAATTAAATCAAGCCGCAAATACAATGAATACTCTTGCATTGCTGCGTCGGCGAAAAGAACGAAAGACAAATACTCGTATGCTGAATGCTGTTGCAGTGCTTCACTTTGACATCCAGCTGTGAGCTGCCAGTTTAATCTGCTTTGGAGACGCTACCATGTTGCCGAAATTAAGTGGCACTCCCCCGACTCCGCCCGCGCTGGCTGCTGCGAGTACCTTGTCAAAATGCACAAAATACTCAAATGTATAATAATATTTTATACATGCAGCCTGCAATCCTGACAAAGGACCTGCAGTGTGCAAATGATGCACGTACAAGCGAACGAGCAGAACGAGCAGCGTATGCGAGAGCATTAAATGAATACAAAAGGCAGCGGCAGCAGCAGCAGAAGTGGCTGCTGGAGCATTGCAATGCGCTGGCTGAAATTGGCAGAAATTTTATTAAATGCTCACGTATACAAATCCGTTACACAAAACCGAAAATTCCTGCAGCTGACAGACGAGCACACACACACACACACACACAGAGACAGAGCCAGAAATTCGCATACAAATATGAATACTTGAAGGTATTGAAATACAGACGCAGCTACAGATGGAGATTCAGTTATAGCCATAGAGCGACGGAGACACGCGCCCAAAGTGCTCGTATTCATGTTCAGAGGATAGATAGGGATACCAGATACGAGATACGGGATTCCGACTATGCATGCCAATACATATGCACAAACAACAATTGTTTTCATGAAGAGAACAATAACTTACACAGGATGCGCCTCGTTCTGGTTCTGGTTCTCGGTTCTCGGCTCTCGGTTCTGTTGCTGCTCGCTGCTGCTGTTTCTGGGCTCGCTGCTGATGTATGCATAAAATAATCCTTTTATGCTCGGCACAACAATGTCCGTGAAATGCAAAACAATAACAATAATAACAACAATAGCAGCAACAACAACGCTGACAACATGTTGCAAATAACTCGCTAGCTGCCTCCACTCTCCACTCTGCCCGCAGCTGCATAGGCGTATTAACATAATGCGCAGCCAACTCAAGTGTATGGCGAAGAGGGCGCGGAGGCGGGGGGAACGCATGGGATTTACAGGGGCATGCGGCCTACGTGTCGTATGCGCATTGTGTGTGCGTCAGTTATCGCTGCCACACCCCCGCACCGCCGCACCCGCCCTAAAACATTCTCTAACAATTTCCCCATAGAGCATGTGCAACTGTCGCCTATAACTTTTGCCTCGTATGTCGTCGACGTCGTCGTCGTCGTCGTCGTTGACGTTGTCGTTGTCGTTGTTGTTTTGTTTGTTATGCCCGCTGCCGCTGCTGCTGTTTGATTTTGGGCGCCACTCGCGCGTTTTGTTTGCTCAACCAACAAAAAGTACTTCTCACTTTCAGTCATAGATACTAGGTACTATGTGTACATATAGTGCTTTCTGTTGGGAGGGGGGCAGGGGGCGACCCATCACATCCAGTGTCCTGCGAAGGCAAATGCAAACAGAACACTATACAATCGCATAGATAGAGAGAGATAGAGAGCGTGGGCGTTTATTTGTTTTTGATGTCGTTGCATGTTGATGAAAATGTAAATTTTATGCATTCCGTAAAGACTCAAAAGTCGAATCTAAGCCGGGCACAACACAAGTGATTACTACTCGTTCTATACGCTAACTCGCATCTACAACAGCAACAACAACAACAACAACGACGACGACGACGACGGTAGAATTTACAGCTTTCTTTCTGAATTGCAATTGCAAGTCGCAAGCAGAATTCATTTCGAAAAACTCTTTCAAAGCACACAGCAAGAGCACTTGATCTGTCAACTAATCCAATTTTGTGACCAGCAGATATGTAAATATATATGATTATCGCAAAGCATTTGCGTGATCTTAATTGGATTGCAGAATGGCAATTTATGTGGCGCATAAATCGTAGACGACCAGCAAATAGTATCTGCAAGAGTATTTATGTCTCGGCGTGCGCCAGAGATCATTTATCCTTTTCATTTGTGGGCTGCTGCTGCATTATTCTTGCCTTAACCTTAACGAAAAATGCCAACAATTTACTTTAACTTACTTTTTATGTACTTAGTGGCTTGGCTTTTCCGTTGTGGAGCCACACAGCAACTGCAGCAGCAAGAGCCAACGACAACGTCAAGAACTAAAACACAAATCCTTTCGTTTACTTCAGTCTCTCTTGCCTGCTTTATATATTGTTGCCTGTATTTGTGTATCTCGATGTGTATTCTTTTCAGTTCTGTGCTCGCTTTCAGTGTTTTCTGTGTTTGCTGTGTTTACGGCGTTTTTGTGTTTCCGCATTTTGTATTTTAAGTTTTAGTTGCAGCCGAAAAGCCATAAAATTTATGTTGCTTCATTCCTCAATAATTGCATAGCTCAGTAAATTTTAATGCAAGCGGTCATAAATAATTTCGTTTTGTGCCTTCGTTTGCTCGACTTTGCGCCACAAAATAAATTACGTTGATACGCCAAATAACTACGTAGTCTGTAGACGTACGCTCTATATATATATACTATATATATAACGTCGTACATGCATATACAAATCCATATAACTATACTACTAGATTTACTATACGTATACGTAATAAATGCCAGCAAGGCATTTGCCAGCTATCGCACAACTAAAGTGCATTTTTGCTTGATATTTTCTTTAACTGTAACAAAACCCCGCATACAAATACAAATACCATAAACAAATACGTATGCAACGCCGTATATATGTGAACTGCAAAAAACAACAACTTGGGGGCACTTTGCGTGACTTGGTGTCGGCACGTGACGTCACGCAACGTCTTCGTCGTCTTCGTCGTCTTCGGCGTCCGCGCCGTGAATTGAATTGTATGCATTGCACGCATATGACCCGCACTCGGCCACGGCCACGCCCACTGCACCACCACACGGGCATGATGGGGAATATGTAATTGGAACTGCGGCATCCGACTACTACTGCACTGCACTGCACTGCTCAACTGTGGCGCAGTTTGCAAAAGCAAGTTAGCGTGATGAGCATGAATCTATCAGCGAAACTCGATGAGCTGCAGCGAGGCGATCGACACCTGGAGACGACAGTCGCCTTGTGCGAAATCCGCACACAGCTGCAGGAGCTGACCAAGTCCGTGGAGAGCTGCCAGAGCGAGGTATCTGAGGTGAGCAGCATCTAATTAACACCCCACAAGCCGAGCCTCTAATTGCATTCAATTACCAATTCTCTTTGACTCCCCCCACCCCCGCCTCTCACTCACTCTTTGTGTATCTGAGTTTAGGTGAAACGTGACATGGTGGCTATCAAACATGAGCTGGACACAGTGCAGCAGGTGAAGGAGGAGATTGAGGAGCTGCGCGAATATGTCGACAGACTGGAGGAGCACACACACAGACGGAAGCTAAGACTTTTAGAACAAGTTTGTAGCTTAAATTATTTGCCATGTTGTGTAATTAAATACTTGAATTTCATTTCTATTCATGTACAAAACCAAACCAAACCAAACCAAAACACCCGAAACACAATACAAACACACTACACACCACACACACACACACACAGTGCACACACACCACCGAACAATACCGAACACACTCGACAAGTTGTGCTCATGATGGAACATTTCTGCCCCGAGACATCTGTGTATATATGTTATGTATGTGTATATACGTATATGATGTGTGGGCGCAACTTTCGAATACCCAACCACATACACAGACGGCTTTGAAATTCACACACACACACACTTTAAACGATACTTTATTATTTCTGTTACTCCTCTGTTGTGTTCCTTAATCAAATTATGTAATAAATATATATATATTCGAGAACTCTTTGTGACTTTTTGTGTTTATTCTGCTCGGTTGCCACCACAACTTTCAGTTCGCCACACGAGTTCAGAGTGTTTAATTTGTTTAAGCTCTTTATTTCGAATTAGAAACAATGAAATTAAGTAGCTAATTGGCCTCATCTCAACTGTACTTGTTGTATAATACGAATAGTGTTTTATTTCTGCTGCACACTCGTTTGCAAAGCGTTTGAAGAACCCGCACAAACCCAGCCCGAATCATCCCGGATCCCGTCCGCTGCGCATCAACACTTCCCGTGCATTGCTAACCTGCTCTCTGTTCTGTTGTATCGTCTTACAGGGTCTGACCTTCTTTCTCACCTACTCCATATTCTCGGCGGTGCTGGGCATGCTGCAGTTTGGCTACAACACTGGAGTCATCAATGCGCCCGAGAAGAACATTGAGAATTTCATGAAGGACGTGTACAAGGATCGCTATGGCGAGGACATTAGCGAGGAGTTCATACAGCAGCTCTACTCGGTGGCAGTCTCCATATTTGCCATTGGCGGCATGCTCGGCGGTTTCAGCGGTGGCTGGATGGCCAATCGCTTCGGCAGGTTGGTGTCTCCAGCTAGACATAAATATACAGATGTAATTTAATCCAAACAAATTAGATTACCTAAATTATAAATCAATTTGATTGCCAGTTTTAGAATTTACTATATTTTTGTTGAATATTAATACTTTTAAACTGTATCGTGATTCTTTCTTTTGTACTTGCAGAAAAGGCGGTCTATTGTTGAACAATGTGCTTGGTATTTCAGGCGCTTGTTTGATGGGTTTTACCAAAGTTAGTCATTCCTATGAAATGTTATTCCTTGGCCGATTTATAATTGGTGTTAATTGCGGTAGGTGCACAGTCTTCGCAGCAATGAGTAGTTTTTAAAGTGTATTTCGAAACAGGTCTCAATACATCGTTGGTGCCAATGTACATCTCTGAAATAGCGCCACTGAATCTACGCGGTGGCTTAGGTACTGTTAATCAATTGGCTGTGACTGTAGGTTTACTATTATCCCAGGTGCTGGGCATTGAACAAATCTTAGGCACTAATGAGGGCTGGCCCATACTGCTGGGCCTGGCCATCTGTCCAGCAATATTGCAATTAATATTACTGCCAGTCTGTCCCGAATCACCCCGATATTTGCTCATCACCAAACAATGGGAGGAGGAGGCGCGCAAAGGTAACAAATAATTTCATTGCCTTCGATTTGATTACTTGATGCAAGCCTTGTTCTGGTATCCCGTTAGCACTGCGTCGCCTGCGCGCCTCCGGCTCGGTGGATGAGGACATTGAGGAGATGCGCGCCGAGGAGCGTGCCCAGCAGGCCGAGAGCCATATATCGACCATGGAGCTCATCTGTTCGCCGACGTTGCGTCCGCCATTGATCATTGGCATTGTGATGCAGCTGAGCCAGCAGTTTAGCGGCATCAACGCCGTCTTCTACTACTCCACGTCGCTCTTTATGAGCTCCGGACTGACTGAGGAGAGCGCCAAGTTCGCCACGATAGGCATTGGCGCCATTATGGTACTCTACTCGCTACGTCAGCCAAAAACTATCGACTTACATTTACTCTGCTTCTGTAATCCTTGCAGGTTGTAATGACGCTGGTCTCCATTCCGCTGATGGATCGCACTGGACGTCGCACCCTGCATCTGTATGGACTGGGCGGCATGTTCATCTTCTCCATCTTCATAACGATTTCGTTCCTGATCAAGGCAAGTACAGGGGTGGCCAGTGCAGTGCTTAGATATTCACCAATGTGCCTCAAGAAGGGGCAAGTACTCTGCGTGTTTGCCAGCCTGCCCTTTTGAGTTGTCGATTTCGTTTTGTGCGGCCTTTGCATACTTTTAGGCCAATTGCATTTGATTTTGGTAATCATTTTTAGACGTCGACAATATATATATATTTTTTGAAACTAATGCTAGCCCGTATCTCTAATGTATGCGTGTGTTTATAAATATTTAAATATTGACATACATATTTTATGCATGAAGTTGTGTAGATCCCCAAATGAGCTTTCCCCACCCATCGCCAGTCAATGTTAAAGTGAAAAAATATGCGAATATGCGAAAAAAAGAAGAAAAACTGTAACGTGGCATGACAGTTGTCCCGCGCGTATTTCTATAAATTATTGATGTGAGATATGTATATTTGAATTTATAACAAGTTGAATTTATAGCTGAGCCTCTGCCAGCAATCAATTCACTCCTTTTACCTCCTCTACGCTCTACTCTCCGCTATCGCCATGCATTGCATTTATGTGTGTTTAAATTAGTAGTACTTTGTTATTTATATGCCAGCGCTAAGCTACTGAATTTATTCATTATTTTTTCTATAATTTCGTAAAATATGTTTCAATTGCCGCACATACATCAAAATAAATTTAATGCATGCACTGCACTTAGCACACAGGCTTTTAACGTTTGTTTGAGTTACATAATTTAAGAGCTTAAATTTAAGTCTACTATTTCACTAAATTTAATATAAACTGCATTAGTCTGTGGTTAAGCATGTTGCCCGTTACTCGACTCGCTTGCAAAACTATAGTTGCTTTTTTGTGTTGTGCCTAGGTTAAGTGATTGCACAAATCAGCTGCTCATTCAGTTATTAGTCGATTTGTTTGGCCAGCATTTCAAGCGCTCTTTGCATAACTGAAGGCAGAGACGACGCTTTAAATGGTCGCGTTCAAATGGCAGCTCGTTTGTGCAATTTTCCCGCTCCCCACTTAAAAGCTATTCTCGACTTGGCAGGCTTTTGCCCCACCCACAAAAACACAGAGATACACACAAAGAACACTCGAATTATTTAACGAATTTGCAAAGACTTTTGTTGAAATTCCTCTTTTATTTGATTATCAAAAACGTAATTGGGCTACTCAAATCCGAAATTGAAATTTATGAAGTATAACGACACAGTTGCAATTGCAAATACAATTCACACGAATTTGCAAAAAGTTTCCGGGCACCAAATGCAAACAGTTCACACACAGCTATGAGCAACACACGAGCCAGTGTTGGAAACTGTACAAAAGCTGTCGCTACATTTGAAACTAGAGCAGAACACGCGCTGAACCAAGCTTTAGAGGCCACTTCCAACACACAAAAAAAATGAAAACTCACATAAAATTCAAAGCCAAGAACACAATAATGTCCAAAATGTGTCGACACGCCGCTTCGTTTATTCAAATTACTCAATTAATTAGACATTAAATGAAATCTTAATTTATATTGTTTTATTTACCTAAGATATATCTAGTATTTTCTGCTACTACTTTAAGCATTCTCCAAAAAAGGTTACAGCAAAAGATCAAAAACTCAAGTGACAGTTTGTTTTGTGCAAAGTGCAGCGACGAGAGCAAATGGTAACCACTCAACTCTTTGAGAACCAAGATCTAACAGTATTTTAACTAAGTACCATATATTCTGGCGATCAGCTCAAAACTCATGCATAAAAGTGATCAGTTATTGAGGGTTTAACTTTAAACATTTTACGTTCGATTTGTACCCGAAAAAAAAAACGATGACAACTCCTTGATTTGTTTTGGTTCGTTAAACGACTACTTTGAATGAGAAAACAGAAAAACGCTCAACGAAAAGCCTACAAATCATCGAGAATGCGAGTACTATGCATTTTGTATAGGAGTTTTTTGGTTATGTGCAGGAAATGATCGACTGGATGTCATACCTCTCGGTGGTCGCCACGCTCGGCTTCGTCGTCTTCTTCGCCGTCGGCCCCGGCTCCATACCCTGGATGATCACCGCGGAGCTTTTCTCGCAGGGACCGCGGCCCAGCGCCATGGCCATTGCGGTGCTGGTCAATTGGATGGCCAATTTTGTGGTCGGCATCGGTTTCCCCAGCATGAAGGTGCGTTGCACTTCAAAATCTTTGATTAATCGTATATATAATATAAGAGACTTTGTTTGCTTTCAGACCTCGCTGGAGAACTACACTTTCTTGCCATTTAGCGTATTCTTAGCCATCTTTTGGATATTCACGTACAAGAAGGTTCCTGAGACCAAAAACAAAACCTTTGAAGAGATCTTGGCGCTCTTCCGTCACAACAACGGCAGGTATGTTTCTTAGATCCCATTCCACAGCTCTAGGCTCTGCACCCAGCTCATTTTGCAATTTGATAACTAGTTCTCAACTCATCAAACATCCCATTCCCAAAACCAGAACCAGTACCAGAAAAACCCCCTCAGAGCAGCTCATACTCGTATAAAGTAACTAACGTAAACAAGAAACTCAAAACTCGAAACGAACCCCAAAAAAAAAAAGAAGAAAAAACCAAAAGCCAAAAGCTGCCTCTTACTTTCTTAATTACTGTATTAATGTACTTGGAAGTTTATTATGCGGTGTGCATTGTATTGTATTATTTTTGGATCGTACGCGTTGTGCGATTCAAAAGCCGAAGCGCCTAAGTTGTTAATTTTGTGAAATTATTTTCTTGTTTGATTTGTTGCACATTGTGTTTTGTCGAGCGATTTGAAAATAATACAAAAACATGTCCATTCTATGTATGCCCGAAACTAAAGGACATTTCGAGATAGTAGACTGTACGGGTAAGTTGCATGAACTAAGAGAAACTGAATACCAAATACCAAAAACCAAAAACCAAATACAACCAGTAAACAATTCATATAAAACAATCAAGATCCAAACTTAAATAAACTTCAATCTGAAGCGTTTCGCTCTATTTAAACGTAGCTCGTTTTTGCCGTACTTTATTAGTTCACTCTAAAGCAACTTTATTGTACATTTTAATAAATATATCAAAAACAAAAACAAAAACAAATCAACAAAATGGAATTCGATGAGAACTTGCGCTCAAAGTTTCATACTTTTTCTGGCATGTCTGCTTAACTTTGCCTGTACTACTCGTTACTTTGTTACAATTACAATTACGATCATAAACTATAAAATCAATAAACAACTGGCTACAGTTGATAACTATTTAATTACTACCAGTTCATACTTAGCAATTTAAATATCAATTACTCAACTATTTAATATGAATTTAAATACTGTACTCCTCTACTTATTTAAATGTCATATTTCATTATCAAACGTTTTGTGAATCTCTCTCTCTCTCTCTCTATATCTCTCTCGCATATCACCTAAAAAACCAAATCCAATTTCAATTTCGATTTCAATTTCAATTTCAATTTCTTACTCATGCAGCGCCCTTACATTTCAACAATCCCGACACCCAGAGTCTTTGCTCTATCTCTGTTCATTGTTCATTCCCAATAAATTGGTTAGTTTAAAGCACCGAAAATGTTCATTGTTAAGCCAAACTCACAATGCACAATAACAACAAGAACTAAAACAGACACACACACACACACACACACACACACACACACACACACGTATACGTATAGAACACACACTGATTATGTTGCTTGTCCATTTAGAGGGGACAGTGACAGCGGCATCGAGAACAACACCACCAACAACACCTCCAACGGCAACAGCACCTCCACAGCGGACATTGAGATATCGCAATATGATGCGAATGCAACTCGACCCAAAGTGCTGTAAAGTGCAATGCGTTTGAGTGAGGCACCTGCTGAGGCAGTCGTTTGCCAGTTTAATTGCCAATTCGGTGCGCTTGTGTGTGCACAGGGAAACAGTTGCAATCCCTTCTCGGTCGGAAATCTCTTTCTGCTCAATTTCATGAAACTTTTCGGATTGAAACTGATGGGGAAAAGTATTTGTTGCCTGCACTTGCGATTCAATATTATTATTTACTTTTAATTTATTGTCCACTTTATTTTGTATTTGTTAGTTGTAACTCACATTGTTTCATGTCTCAATAAAGTCTTTTTTGTTTTCGTTTCACTTTCAAGTTGATTTCATTGTTTGCTTTCATTTGGCCGCGCTTAATAACTTCCAAGCCAGTTAAACTTAAGCTCTTAGCTCTTTCAGCTCAGGTAAACTCAACTCTAACTACACACACACACACACACACACGCGCAAACACACACACACGCGCGTACACACGCACACACGTTGATCCCCTGTGATCGTCCAAAGAACCAACCCCCCACAACGTCCGAACAATGAGCGCGTTTTAGTGTTCGGTCAAGTCTCGAAATTGCTGTCATTAGTTTGCAAAATTAAATTTAAAATACGTTTACACTTAAAACATAATCGTAGAGTGTGCGAATTTCAGGAGTATGCTAAACTGCACAAATAGCTTGGAGCCACAAAGTATGAATTCTGGCATCGAGCATGCCGCATTGATGGTATCTGAGGAGAAGACCCAACATGACTCACGTAAGAATCAAAAAAACAAAACACGCAAAAATCAAAAAAAAAAAAACAAAATACCAAAGAAAACCCATAAAAAATAATATTAGTAACTAACTACAAACAAAATCCCAACTTATGCTCTTCATTTTACGAAACTATTATTTGTTGTGCAAATTGCTCGTTCAGTCGAATTTAAAACACACCACACACCACAACACAACCAACAACCGACAGTATTTACGTGTCCTTGTTTCCCATCCAATACTAATACTAATGCCAACAATAACAATAACAATAGCAGTAGCAACAACAACAGCAAGAACAACAACGACAATCACACGCATTTCACAAAATGCAGAACACAAAATGACCTCTAGGTAAACAGAGCAGACGTTTAGCTTGACCAGCAACTACATCTAAACGAACTTAAATATACTTGTACAACTACGAAACACGCACACACACACACACACACACACACAGACTTGTATATAACAGTTCTACTGCAGTTATTGTACACATGTTGAACATGTCGCATTATTAATTTTTTCCGTCCCCTTTGTGTATGCATTGCGTATACGACATGCTATACTCTGTCTCCCATACACACTCACACTCACACTCACACACAGAAACAGCGACACAGTCACAGACCAATGGTGAAATTATCAAAAATAATACACAAAATTACGCATAATCATACACTTTTTATGAGTAATTAGCAAACAGTTCTATTTATGTTTGTTTTTAATTTGCCAAACAATATTTTTACTAACATCCAACCATGTCGAGCCATTTATTTATCTGTACTCATATGTATGTGTGTGTCTAACTCCTCCGTATGGAATTGTTGCATGCGTGTAAATAGAGAAGAACATTATTTCTCTCATATTAATTTATAGTTTAATTGTTATAAATATTTGTCTGCCGCATTAAGTTTAATTAAAGCTAGCAATGCATTGCAATTGTTTGTTTAGCAACGAAAATTAAATGCGATTTCCGAATGCAAATCCAGTTGACAAAATGGTTTTTGGGGCAACCCAAATGTTTACAATTTAAATGGCGATTAAATTAAACAATTGCAATTGCTGTAGAAATTGCCAAATAATTTGCTGCTTGTTTTCCGTTCAGCGTAGAATTTAACTTTTAGCTTTATTCGTAAATCTTATATTACATACCATTTTGGACAAGCATATATAAATTAAACGATATTCATATTCTTTATTTTCATTTGAACGATTCGATTTGTATTGAATTTTGAATGTGCATTAATCGAAACCACAAAACCAAAAACAAAACAAAAAAAAAAAAACAATAAATAATCAACAATTCAATTACATTGGTCAATAACCATATTGGGAACCAATCATCAAATCAAATGGATACACAACAACAACAACAACTACAACAATGACTACAACATCAACAACAACCACCACACAAATAATAATAATAACTGCTGTATGTAACCAATTGAGAATTGTATCTGACCCATTGGCGACAATCGGAAAAATGCATGACAAAAATGTGAAATCGAACACAAATTTTGGAAAACACGCTTCTGAACTAACTGTATACTAAATAAAGTGTTTGGTACGACTTCGTTCTCGTTGACGGTTGAAGGCATGGGTCCGTATCCGTTAAGCGATAGCACCAACCTACTGGGTCCAACGTCGACAAGTTACATGAGCGGGGGAGTCGGCGTGGCCGGCTCCTCCTCGGCTTGCTACACCAACTACGGTACAAATATACAAACGCCAGTTCCTAATCGCAAATGCTACTACAATGAGTCTGACTATGGCCGAGATGATAACTTTCGCCGGCACTCGGCGCACGGAAGAATGTCATGTAGGTGAACCACAGCACTAAGCAGCTGCTACTCTCGTATCGTACTCGTACTCGTACTCGTACTCGTATCTGTTAATGTATCTGTCTGCCACCAAGAACCACTGATAACATTCACAGCCCACGCAAGTGTGGGGCGCCACAAGCCACAAAAGCATTTACATGAAAATGCCGCGCGTGCCGCTTGGAAAATACAGTTAACACAATTGCACCACGCTCGTCAATAGACTCGCACACTCTTTGCTAGTCTAAGTCCCAGCAAAACTACAGTACAAATAAATAACGAACTGCAGACGGTTCTCTTAAATGTTGACAATTGTAGCTCTTTCCTAAGTGCTTCCAATACTCGTAACTATATTGTTTTTATACGTTTCTTTATTGGTCTGTTTGTTTGTTTATTTTCTTTTTATAGTGCGCAAGTGAACGCGAACTTGGGACCCTCTAAAGTAACCAAAATGATTCATTGAATTGGCTAAGTAAACAAGATCTGAACTCAACTCAATCAAATCGACGCACTTTTCAAATACCAAATATACACCATACACAAGCGAGTGCCAATGCTGCGCTCGAAAGTACACGAATCAAACTAACTCATCGGGTTTAACATTGACATTAATATTTATCATTCAACCATTTCATTTCACAAGGCACTTTCTTAGCAATTAACTTAGCTTGACTGCTCAGAAAGTGACTCTTTGAAGGCTTTATCAGACACCATTTGACATGCTGCATATGATTAGCATAAAACTCATTCATTTGCTTCAGTTTTTTAGGCTGCATGACTTTCGCTAGAGTTTTGCGCATGCGCTAGAGTTTTAGTGGCATGTACTTATTGCATGCACTGTTTAACCACCTAATGAACCAAACTAAATCCAGTCAGAAAACTAACTAACTGAACTCAAAATGAAAACCCACAACGCAAAATCGCTCAATTTGAAGGCTCTATTAATTGGTATCTATCGTCTTTCGATTTTCCGTTGTTTTTGTGTGTTTTTTTTGTGTTTTTGCGTGGCGCATTCTTTAATACGCTTCCCGTAGCTGCATCCGAGCGATTTTTAGACGGCGGCCGAAGTACACACCAGGGCCGGAGCGCTGCCTCTGCGCCCCATCACCTTCGTCAGCAAGCACCTGTTTGCCAGAGCAGCGGGCCTTGACTGAGGAACGGCTCACCTCCTGAAACTGCCAGTGTACATTCAACGAGTCGCGCTGAGGAGCCGCCACTGCCACTGCAGCACGAGCATCACCAGCAGCCACAGCATGAACAGCAGCAGCAGCAGTGCTCCCAGTCCTCCCAGCATCCGCATCAGCATCAGCATCAGCATCAACCCTGTTACACCGCCACACACGAATACGTACATTGTAGCTATGAGAAGGAGATCGTATGTGACCAGGCGCCGCTGCCATCGCACACTCAGCAGTCCCAGGAGCCGTTGGCCAGCGTTCCGCACTGTCATCCAACGCCGCAGCAGTCGACCACCTCGTCGCAGTCGCAGCGCAAGCACAGCCACAGCCACAGTCCGCACCACAGTCGCCACACCTCACCGCACAGCCATCACTCGCATCTGGGTCAGGGTCAGGGGCAGAGTCAGTCTCAGTCACAATCACAGTCCCAATCGCAATCGCAGTCGCACGCTCATCACCATCACTATCGCCGTCGACGCAGGCAGCACAGTGTCGCCGCTGTGGGCGGCAGCGGCAGCTTGCCGGGCGCCCACACCCAGCAGGCGGCGTCCGCCGGCGGCGGCCACCACAGCGCGCGGCACGTGTGCAGCAGTCGGCGGCATCGCTCGGTCACCGATGTGTCCTGCAACTCGATCAACGCCTGCCAGGATGCAGCGTGCGCCGACCGCGAGGTCCAGGAGATCATGGTGCGCAAGTCCTGCTGCAGCGCCTCGCGCACCGAGCTCGCCCAGTACTTCGCCGAGGACCTCTACGGCTCGTCGTCGCGCCGCCCCAGCTCGTGCTGCACCAGCTCCGACTACTGCTACCAGACGGACTCGACCAGTCTGTACGGCTCGCGCTCCTCGCTCAGCCGCAACAACTCCATCAAGTCCGCCTCGGCGGCCATGCGCAAGCAGCAGCGTCTGCAGGCCCGCCAGCCCAGCTACACGTCCATCTCGCTGCGCGGCCTCAACGCCAGTCGGCCCAACAGCCAGCTGGGCTCGCTGACCTCGATATTCGATCGTGCCAAGCAGATTGCCGCGGACGGCAAGTACGCTGCGGAGCAGCCAGAGCAACGCCAGCCGTCGCGCGGCTCCACGCTGGAGCGGCACAGCTCGAAGGGCGCGCTGAGCAACGAGCTGCCCGAGTACGCCTGCTCGCCGTCGCCCATACGCTGGAGCTTTCTGGCCGACGGCAAGTCGCCCACCGAGCTCGAGCCGGAGGGCGCTGTGGGTGGTGTGGAGGTCATAGCTGCAAGTGCGGCAGGCGTGGAGGACAAGCTGGATGCCTGGCACGTGCCCGAGCCGGAGGTGAAGCCGTGCCGCAAGCGCACGAGCAGCTGGAAGAGCTCGCTGTACGACGAGGGACCCAGCACGTCGGCGGCTGCGGCGGCGGCGCGCAAGCGGCGTGGCAGCAACTATCACTGCGAGTTTGAGGAGTCGACGACGGTGCTGTTCCATCAGGACCAGGAGGGCGAGTCGTACAACAACTGCTGCAACAACTACATACAGTGCAACACGTATCTGGACCAGGACCTGCAGATCACCAGCGAGGACATCCATCAGTACTTGTCCAAGGGCAACCCGACCGTCGGCGATGTGCTCAACAACTCCAAGAACTATCCGTTCCAGCCGAGCAACGCACTCGAGTTCCAGTACAAGAACAACTTTCAGCAGGGCAACACCGCCAACGCCAACGCCAACAACAACAACACGAACACCACCAACACGGCCTCCAGCGATGCGGGCGAGTGCTTTCAGCGCTACGAGCGCAGCTACCACGCCGCCACCTCCGCCTCGAGCAAGGAGACGAATCTAAATCAAAATGCCGGCGGGCAGCTGGCAGCGACGAGCGCACCGTTGTCGCCGAGCAACATTAACTTGTCGAGCAGCAGCAACAACATCAACATCGTGTTCAGCGGCAGCCAGGAGCGCAACGCCAACGAGGTGAAGTTCATCAACAACCGCAGCGGCGTCGGGGAGCGTGGAGAACGTGGAGAGCGCGGGGAGCGCGGCGAGGCGGCGGACGCGTCGACGCTGGTCAGCGCAGAGGCACACCATGCCGGGTACTTGCCGTACACGTACCCCAGCTACGACTACACGAACATGTCGGGCAACTCGCACTTCGAGAAGCCGCTGGGCATCGATGAGCTGCCCAAGGAGTTTGCGGGCGCTCATCTGGATGGTGGTGGGTCGACGACCAGCGAGCATTCCTCGTCGCTGCACTTCGATTCGTTCGATGCGGCCTCGGAGCACAATCTGCTGTCGCAGCCAATGTCGCCGGGGTCGCCTGCCTCGGTGTCGGTGTCGGTGAATCCTGCCGGCGATGGTTACATGCATCTGCACCACTCGCACCTCGAGCAGCATGGCCAGCACTACGGCCATGGGCAGTACAGCTCGCACAGCTACTCACAGCACGCAGCACAGCATCATGCCCATCACAGCACGCACAACACTAGCACTAGCCACAGCACGAGCACGCATCTCTATGGCACGCCACACGACCTGGCCGAGGAGCAATTCCGGCTGGGCAGCGCCCTGAAGAAGGTGCGCAAGCGTGCACGCAAGTACACCGACTTTCTGCGCAAGAAGTGAGCTGAGTTTGCCGAGACCAGACCACCTTGCTGATATGCCTTCCCCATCCTCTAGATTCGCCATACTTTGGCCGCAAGTATGTCGTCGTGTCGAAGTCGCAGCCGCGTCGCTCGCAGAGCCTGGACGAGGATTAGCCGGGATTAACGGATCAACTGCATTTTTATCGCGCACTTTTCGAAAAGCAATAAACATTTCATAACACACTTGAACACTCTCGAACGAACGAAATGAATTAATTTAAATTTATACACTGCCAAAGACGATGAAGACGTTTAGATCGAGTAACAAAATGTTGAAATTAAATAATACTTAATTGTGGTAGAGCCAAATTGTAGAGTGCGATGGACAGAACACACACAACACACAAACACACACACACATACTGATTCACATGCGGCAGCCAGCTACAGAAATACAAGACGAGAGATGAACAAAAAGAAGAACAAGAAGAACAACCACAACAACGACTATTTTAAAAAAATACCTAAGCTAACAGTGCGTATACATGATAAGTATGAACATTTGTATATTCAACTTAACGATTAAGTACAGGTTTTGAATTTGCATATTTAAATTACGAATTACGAATTACGAATGAAAACGGCAAATGCAAATAATAATGCACAACTACCCAAGAAAACATAGTTATTAAATTAAAACAATAAATTTAAATAGTACTATTTGTAAGAGGTCGCCGGCGAGATCGAAGCAGCGCTACAAGATTTAGAGTTTCAGCAACTGCAGCATACACAACAACAACAACAACAACAAAATATTAACAGTTAATTGATAAATTAATTAAACCAAAAACAAAATTATAAAAATTACAAAAAAAAAACAATTACCAATTACCAGACATTTAAGAGACATACGCAAGAAGAAGAAGAAGAAGGAGGAGAACAACAAATGTAGCTGACACATAAAATGCAAAAGTTATTGAGCATTCCACTTAATCAGTAAGTAAGTTAAACTAAATTAAAATTAAATAATATTACTTACGTATAGGAAGGTGATTTTTTGTTAGTTATTTACTGTTTTATATGCGCATTTTTATGGTTGAAGTTGAACAAGTTTCTTCAGGGACTGCTTGCAATTTGTGTATAAGCAATAAGCCGTTTTGCTCAAAAACATAATCTCTAATTTCATTCCCAGTTTCATTTGACCTCGTTTCGACAACGTTTCAAGTCTCTTCTTCTGTTCCATCTGACTTTCTTTCTCGAGACGTGCTCACGAGCTCACGTCTCCAGCTAATAATCATTTCAATTGCATTGATCCCAACAACTGTCTTCCAATTGTATTTTATAGTACGTCTCTAGTTTCAATTTCCTTGAAAACGAAGAAAAAATTAAACCACACAATTAAACACTTACATAGGTAATTTTTAATTTCGATAAATTAACTAATGAATTAAATCAAACGTACCTTGCGTGACAAAAACATGAATAAATAAATATTAGTAAGGCAAATGAGAAGAACAACTGTAAATAATTGCTGTTAATTAACGATTAACTTAATTTACGAAATAAATTACATTTAAATATATATACTAAATATAATTTGTAGCTATTAGCTGAAGAATCATTAAAATAGTAAACCGGAATAATAAATATAAATGCACTGCCAAAAAAGGTTTTATGTAAAACAACAACAACAAAATAGATTGAACAAGCCGACGATGAAGACGATCTAAGAAAAGCAAAAAAAAAACAAAAACAACAACAACAAAGAGAAAAAAACAAAAGCGAATTCAAAAACAAAAACTAAATACTGCTGTAAATATAAGAATGAATACATATAGAAAATCATAGACATTTTTTAATGGCACATTAATTAACGAGGAGCATGCAATTTGCAGATTTTTTACATTATTTTAATGAAATAAGTAACAACAATAATGAGTTAAATAGAAATTCTTAAAAAAGAAAAACCAAAAAAAAAAAAAACAAAATTAAAAAAGAAAAACAAAAGGAAGCCAGGCGGCAGCGATTTTGTAACAAAATCAAAAGATAAAATGTTAACATTGCATAAAGTTTAAAATAATAAATAATTGAATTGACGAACGATGAACAATAGAAGCGCAAAATGGACTACGAAACGATGTTAACTGGTTGTGAGTTTGATCTGATTGACACCTGAGATACTTTCGACTGCGAGAGTGTCTGAGATGCACATCATTTGAGCCGAACGAGTCTAATGTTGTGTGCATTATTCTAAATGTAAATAATGAGGAAAGCAACTTAGTTAATTAACGCCCATTAACAAGTTAATATACACACGCAAAGAATTAACTATGCAATTTAACGAGAATCGTTCATAAAACAACAATAAAAGCTAATGAAATACAATTTTAATGTTCACAGAATACAACAAATAATACACATTAAACTAATGAAGAAAACCAAAAAAGACAAAACGAAACGAAACAAAAACAAAAGAAAACGATTTACGATAATCATACACACAGTTGAATGCAATGATAAACCAAAAAGCAAAAACAAGTAACAAACAAAAAACTAACAGCAACAATTAGACAAAAGCGAAAGAAACAAAATGAAATGTGAGAACCGTTTGAATTATATAGCAGAATTAAAACAATTACGATCGATCCATAGACGCAGCAGTTATTCAAATGCAAACGATTTTCCACTTCGAAGCGCTTTGATTTTCACAATTTGTCCACATCATTTGCTACACTATGATTTAACAAATTGAAAACAACAAAAGGCACACGAACTTAAAACCACAATTAACAGAAAATATGTTCTAGCATTTGTCATAACAATATATAGTTGTGTACATAACTAGTTAAAATTATGCATAAAAGAGCAGTTATCTTAAGTATATAAATACATATAAAGGTGAATAATTAGACACAACTACACGACACACACACATACACACACACACGAAGATTAACGACACACACACACACATGAACACAATGTATTAGTGCGAATATGAGTTTGCGTTAGTTAAAGACGGATAAAATGGCAATGAAAATAATAATTAATAATGATATACAACAATAAACTTGGACTTAGGTATATAATTATGAATTTAAATTATTTTTAGCAAAAAATAAAAACCCAAAAAGAAAAACAAAAGGAAAATACATAAATGACGACAACTCTAACAAAACACTTGAAAGCAAATATAAAGAGAAGAAAAACTTATTGAAATTAAATTGATGAATTAAGTAAAATAATTGCTCAATTTAGCAAAGAGTATAAATAAAGAATTATACGTTAAGTAATAATTTCAAAAAAGCAACTGCGTTCTTATTTCAATGGGGGATGGTATAAGATGGCACTGTGTGGGGTTTGCTTGCAACAAGACTATTAAATTACCATTTACGGTATGGAAGATAACATGGCTAATACTCAAATATGGGAAAACTGCAAACTTCGGAAAAATACATTTAAGCAAGAGAAGTGTTCAAATTCCCCCTTGATTGGTTCATCGAGCAAGTTTGAGGGAGATTTGAGCGTGAAATAGGAAACGAGAACTTGCGATAAACATATCGATGTGCTGCAGGTGTCATCGCCACTCCCATAGTTTTCCGCCACCAGATTCCATGCGGACATTGCGCATGTCCGCGAGACGTCAGAAATCCGCCACTCGCCAGCTTCGCCTTGGCCAGCGTGAAGTGTATCTACTTGGCGTGGACATGCGAAGGAAAACCTGACCAGAGATGAAAATTTAAATTAGAAGTAGAAGTGAAAACAATGTTGACTGCACTGCGTCGCAAATTTCGCCTAGGAATGCAGCGTACAGTTCTCATTGCCGTGCTGCTGGCGGTTGGCCTCTTCAGCTATGCGTTCCTCAATCTATCCTTCTGCTTCAAGCTCATGTCCCACAGAAGTCTCACGCACATGGTGAGTATACCCGGAGCTCATCTGCGACTGACACTTAATGCACCTTCAATCGCAATGCGTTGCAGTGCCAGAAGTACGAGCATCACGAGTTCAGCGGTTCGCTCTGCGAGGAACTTTGCAGTGCACAGTCGAACTTTGACAATTTCCAGTGTCCGTTGAACGACATGAAAACTATTTTGTTTACGGCCGAAAAGAATGGCGACATGTATGCGGTGAAGGTAGGTCAGTTTGGCTTTGAGTTGTCGCGTTGTCATGACTACCAACATTCCATTAGCTGGCGAAGCACAACGACGATGACTTGAGCTGGACCAACAGCAAGGGCGAGTCGATCTATCCCAAGATCGAGGAGTTCCACGAGATTGTCAAGCTGCACATCATACTCGCCTACAATGTGACTCTGGATGATAACATGGTATGTGCAACTTACAGCTTACTTGGCAACTTACACAACTCATTGGGGAACTTGCAGATACGAGCCTTGGTCAACCAGGAGATAGCCGACAACAATTCGCAGCAGATGGTGAGCTTTTGGCGCTTGTTCAAGGACAACAACTACATGATGGGCAAACTGTTCGACGAGGAGTCCGTGTTCCCAGCTGTGCTCGGCTCCTG
Organism: Drosophila rubida; assembly: GCA_035046165.1. Classification (NCBI taxonomy): domain Eukaryota; kingdom Metazoa; phylum Arthropoda; class Insecta; order Diptera; family Drosophilidae; genus Drosophila; species Drosophila rubida. Next base: position 11,717,593 of record JAWNOF010000021.1, on the reverse strand, counting down.
CGGTCCCTACTACGCCACCGAAGGCCTGGAAATAGTGCAGGCCAATCCCAGCATCATACAGTATCTGTGAGTAGCGCCAGACGTCGTGAAATGCTGATGTATCCTTACGCAATTCCATTCGCAGTGCGTCGAACCGTCAGCAGCGCTTGAAGCACGCTCTCAATATCATGGAATACATGTTTCGGCTGGAGGAGATGAAGCCGGAGCCGCTTCGCATGTGCAAGATGCAGGTGAGCCGCTTCGGCCTGACGCCCGACAGGCGCCTCAAGTACCAGAGTGCCGAGCACGTCTATGTGGAGAGCCAGCTGGACAAGCGCATGTCCAATGGCGTCAAGTGCCACACCAATCAGGACTGCAGCTTCCATTCGTGTCGCGGTCTCTGCGATCCGGAGCGCCTCAGCTGCACACATATCCAGCAGAACAACAACTTTCAGATCTTCTGCGAACACGTGCTGCTCGGCAGCGGCACCTTCCAGCCGGGACTGCTGAGCGGCATACGCATGCCTCGATCGCTGCAGAAGCTGGTGAAGATGTGCGTCCAGCCGCCGAAGGAGCATCAGTTGCCCGACCGTCGCCAGGCGCCCAATCTGCAGCTGGCTTTGCGGCTCTACAACGAGCTGAAGCAGCTGCTGCAGGCGGTCATAACGGCTTCCGGAGCCGACGTCGAAGTGGAGAATGAGGCACCGCGACTCCGGCAACGCGGAGGAGTTTGAGGCGCCGAGTATGCAGACACAGATACAAATGCAGATACAGATACAGATATGTAGTTGAATTGAAGATTTCCTGCTGATGGCTTGCTCAAAAATTGGTAGCATTTTTACAGAACTTAGTTTTAATTAAAAAAGATTTGTAGAAGTAACATAAAGAAAAAAGTTTTTTAATACATGATAAAGCGGCTTTTGAATTGCAGTTTGCTTTTCTTTGCTTCTTTCGTGTCTTTATTTGATTTTGATTTTAATTTTCGTTTTCGTAAATCATTGTTCTCGAATTCGCAACAGCGTGCTGCTGCTGCTGCTCTATTGTGTAGCTTGCCGATCAAAATGGCTTTTCCGTTCAGCAACTTATTTCGAAATTTAATTGAAAATCAATCAATCAATTTTGAGCGTTAAAACTTGAATTAAAATTTTGGTTGTCTTTGAATGTGCCCAAAGTAAGTGTATTCCAAAAGAGTTACATAAAAGTGTTGATTAGCTTTTATCACATTGACATTTTAAGTTGTTTTGTTTTGTTTGGTTTTTTTTATGTTTATCATTTTTATTTATTTTTTTTCGATTTTGTTTTTGCTTTGTATTTTTGAAAAGTACAGCGTGCACATAACTTATTGTTAGTAAATTAGTTGTTTTCTTTGTTATTTCGCAATTATTATTTGTGTTAATCTTTTCTGGTTTCACTAATTTCAAATTTTTATTACAATAAGTTAACGTTTTGTTATGGGCGCTGCTAGACTTTTAAGTTCACATACGGCATAACCTATATTTCTTTAAATTGTTTTTTCTTTTTATTTATATTTTGTGTTTAATCTTTTTTGCATAGGCAACGTTTGTTAATTATATTAGTTTAGTTCGCTAAGGATTCATCTGCAAACAAAGTTTGAAATTGTTTAACTGTGGCAGATTTACAAACGAAATTGTTCCGTTCAATTTCGCTTCGTGTGTTGATATTAATTTCATTTCCTTTTATTACTATTGTTTAGGCCGCTTAGCATAGGTTGTTAATCAATTTTAGCGCTTCTTTAAAGCCATTTCCAATTGTTTATTACAATAATCAAGACGTTCTTTTGAGTAAATTATAAAAAAGAGTAGAAAAATCTAATAGATATCATAATTTCTGTTAGTACACGTATTTCGTTTTTGCAAAAAGTGCCCTATGCGCTCAAAAATTACTATATGTTTGTTTCATTCTCGTTAATTTAGTATCATTTCTTTATGTTTTGTTTTGTTTCTTTTTTGTTTAGTTTTTTGTTTGTTTCGTTTTTGTTTTTGCTCTTATTTAAAGTACATACATATTGTTTGCAATACAGTTTCTAAAAAAAAACATAAATGAAGCGCTAACCTTAAACATAACTCGAAGAGAAGGAAGCTCCTGCCGCTGACAGCAGCAGACGGCGTTCCAAATGGAGAGCGGGGAGGAGAGGTAAATGATTTTAAACATACCGAAAATAATGAGTTTACTGCCTGTCTAATTGTAAATTTCCAAAATGTCAAAATGTGTAGGTGTGTGTTTGTGTGTGTGTATGTGTGTGTGTGTGTGTGTGTGTGTGTTGTGTGTGGTGTGTGTGTGTGATAATTCCTTGTGTATTCAAGCTTATGCCGTTGTCGGCGATGCTGTCGCCGAGGCAGCATTGGTCAAAATGGGCGGATGCGTAGCATTCACTACCCGACCGGGCGTATTGGCATTCTCAAGCGTCTTCGAGAGCTGCAGCTGCATCAGATAGTGCTGCTGCGTGGGCTTGTGCAGCGCCAGCTGCGACAGAGCATCGTCGATCGTAAACCATTGCCGTTTACGTCCAATGCTACGCGAATCCTCCCATTCGTCCAGCTCCTGGGTCACGTTCATGACAAACACCTCCGTTCGATGCATGTGATCGTTGTTCTGCAAATCAGTACCGTAAATAATGATAATGCCAAATCAAATATATATTGACGCACCTCGAAGACGCCCAGACAACGTCCCAGATCGCCAACGACGCCGGCCTCCTCGAGCACCTCGCGCACCGCGGTCACCGGCGGCTCCTCCTCCGGCTCAACGCCGCCGCCGGGCACAATCCACAGTTCTGGACGGCGCGAAGAAGTGACCAGCAGCACCTGCAATATATTAATTACGATTAGCTATCTAGCTAGTTATCTTGACAGTCTATAAGGAAATCTGTGCATACCTCTGCTTCGTTCTCGGCCCGCACACAAATGCAGGCGGCGCGTCTCCTGAAGCCATCCTTGTCATAGATGCGCGTAGAGTTCGGCTTCTCCTTGACCATCTGGAATGCAAATTGAATTTCGTTAACATATTTTGTGGCAAATAGTTAAATAAATATATTTTTTTACGAAATAAGTATTAATTTGCAGGAAGCTAAGCTTAAAATCACAAAATAGTTGCAAATGGAATTTTTTGGAAATTGTAATAATTTTCGCAAATTCATAATTAAGTAGGGCAATTGATAGTTCGGTCGTTTCGCATTAATAAACAACAAAGAAGCAAAAATGAAATTGGCGCATACTCAACACTGATAACGCTCGGGTTATATTTCTTTATTTTTGTTATTTATCATTTCAGTTCGTTGTCGCGTTTAATTTGAATGTGCGCGCACACGAGAATCGTGATTCCGTCTTATCAGACAAGCGACGATTGAGAGGCCGCCGCCGGCAAAAATTGCAGTGCCGGCTTATCAACGACTATTTATGTATGAAATATATTATGCATACGTATGTGTGTGTGTGTGTGTGTGTGTGTGTGTATGTGTGAGTGCGAGAGTGCCGGGTACCGTTTGCCGTTCGCTTTTCCACTTTTGTGAATTAGCCGTGTCATGAATGATGATCGAATCGTAGTTTTCGCAATCAACATCTGTGGCTTACCTTTGAGTCTTGTAAGTACGGCGGCAATGAACGTTGATAGCCAACTGCTTAGGCACTTTATACAGAGAGACAGCCGCTTTGTTGCCGCTCTCTCTCTCTCTCACTCGCTCGCGCTTACTCGTTCTCGCGTAGTTGTCTCTGCACTGCGCTCCCTCTCGCTCTCTCGCACACTCTCCCTGCAACAAGTGTGCTTGTGTGGTGTTGCTCTGTTGTTGTTGCTGCTGCAACGGCTGCTGCTGCTGTTGTTGTTGCTGTTGTTTTATTGCGCTATGACAGCTGCACTGGGAGCCGGTCGCCAGGTCTCGTGCCGCTTTTGCAGGTGCTTATTTTTTCGCTGCTGGCGGCTGCTGCGTCACAGCGACAATTTGTGTTTGTATTTGTGTTTGTCGTTGTCTTCGTCGTGTGAGTGTGTGTGTGTGTGTTGGTATTTGTTGTGGTTGTTGTTGGTGTGTGGTGGTGAAGTAGTAACGAAAAAAGAACTGCGCGTCGGATGGTTGAAAAAGAGATGTGGGGAGAAAGCGAGAACAGAGAGAAAACTTGTTGAAATTAAAACGAGTACAAGAATGAAGAGGAAATAAAGCGCAGACAGGGCAGAATTATTTAACTACTTTGCAGTGGGTGCATGTTGTTTTTGTTTTTTTGTTTGAGTTTTATGGGTTACTCGTCTGTGTGTTGCTATGTGTGTAGTCGTATCGTATTGCGTAGGTATCTTGTTGTTGCTGCTGCAGTTGCTGTCTTGTCCGTTTGTTTGTTTGTTGTCGCGTGTTTCTTTGCCGGATTATGCTCGTTGCACACACAAATTTGTTGCAATTGACGCGAGACCGACGCACAGCTGCTGGGCCTTATCTGAGCACGAAACATGCGTTTTCCATTTCGCTCGCTCCACCACAACAACACACAACACGCCCCGTTGTTATTGCAATTGAGGAGAAACTGCGTCCAAAGCACACACGCGTCACGCCTTTAAAGCCGAAATGATTTGGCGCCGTTACGCTTTTCAGCTGCAAGCGAGTCCACGCGTTAAAAATGTGTAATTTTTAACAATTTCACGAATGTTGCATCGGCGAATGGCTCTGCAAAGAGGACAGCGAAAAGCGGTGTGACCGTTGCGCAATACACGCAAATGGCTGCATTTCAGCAAGTTGGCAGCACCAAACGGTGGTTGGCAACGCGCATTGTCAATGCAGGCAGCACAACAGCACATGTTGTGCCGCAGTGCCGATAGGTGGCGCCAACACAACCGCCAGTTGGCGCGCATTAACATATTCAAATTTGAATTTGAAAATTGCACACGTTACTTACAAGAGTAGTATCGATTAACAATTTGACAAGTATATTTTTCAAAAGTATTTTGTTTGTAATTCAAGATATACTAATCAGCTTTAAGGTCTTGAACTGACTGCATTAAACACACAAATGATTTACTGCCAAATGCCCGGCACGTTACTTGAGCGGCTGCCAACAAAAAAAGTGCGTTCAAGCTGTTGACGGAGTGCGAGGGGGTCACAGTTTATGGCCAAACGGCGCCCACAGCGCTGGCAAATTCGGTTTGCATTCACTTGTTTCAGTTGCTGTCTCTGCGCTTTGCTTGTAAGCTTTTAATGCAACTACTTAGCGCAGGGATTCCCATTGTTGGCAGTGTCTTCAGGACACAGGGCGGGGAAGGGGGCACGGGAGTTGTGCTGTGTTTGGCCTTGGCTCGCCTTAAACACATTTACTGCCAGCCTTCCGTCTTCCAATGCCAGTCGCGACACATTGGCTGGCTTTGGACTTGCTCTCTCACTTCCTATGTGTGTGTGTGTGTTGTGCCTCGTCCTTCGTCCTGTGATCTTGTGGCGCGTTTTTTGCTGGCGTTTGCAAAGCAAATTGCTTATTTCTTAATGCATTGCCATTTCCTTTTGGCTTTCTTAGACATTTTCCACTGTCTTTCCCGCTCCCAAGTGAATTATGAGCAGCAGTTTTTCTTCTCGTTCGGGTGTCGTTCGACGTGACCAAGCAGAAGTGTTAAACGGTTTAGCACGCACTTTTTCTGCACAACTCGCATTTCTTATGTGACTTTTGATTGGATTTAAATTCGCAGTGCAACAAAGGCGACCATGAAAGTTATTAACTTTTTTTGTGCGCTCATAAATTAACTGGCCTGTCGATCGATTGATTTCTGACTATAATGACATTCTTTTTTATGCGCTGCATTGCGTTGGCTCAGCAGCACCACAACCGCCTGAGCTTGCCACGCTTTGTTGCACTTCAATTCAATGCCATAAATTTGCAATAGGCGTCCTTTAGGCTGGCAAACTTTGTCCAAACTTTGATGCGTTGTCCGGCGACCACAAAGAAATCAAGTGCAAAAATTTACAACTGGCCAGGGCTGCACAGCAATCAGGGCTGAGCAAATGTACAAATTCATTAAAGCATTATTTTGCATGCAATGTAGACAGATGATTTTAAATTAATGTGTATTTTATATAACACAATTTATTTTGATTTTCACAAGACAATATTTTGAGTGGCTTAAATAACATTTTACAAAAAAGGAAAAACAATCATTATTATTAAAAACACTCACATCAGGGCTGAGCAAATTTACAAATTCATTAAAGCATGCATTATTTTGCATACAATATAGAGTGATGATTTTAAGTTAAAATGCACTTTATACAACCCAATTTATTTCGTTATTCACAAGACAATATTTTGATTGGCTTAAATAATATTTTACAAGCCAAAGAAAGGAAAAAAAATCATCATTATTAAAAATATTACAAAACTATTTTCTGATAAGTTATTTTAAATGTAGTTTTGCTCCTGATTAACTATCTACTACAATATCATAACCAACCGTCGCAATTTTGGCAAGTTTTCGTGAGACTGTTGCAACTCCCTTTTTTTGGCGAATCCACTTTTCATTCATTGCCTTCAGCAGCATTCGCTGCTGCTCACAGTCCGCCTTGCTGCGCTGCTTCTATTTTACTGTCCTTTGCGGTCAACTCCGGTCGAAGCTGGCGGCGCGTTTATTGCGCATACGCCATGTGGTCGCAGCAACGCTTTGCATTTCAATGAAGCCAAGTCTGAGGTCTGAAGTTGTGCGGTACTTATTGCTAATTGACTGGCAGCAAACAGCACTCGAATTCAATCAACTCGACTGCATTCAAAGCCAATTCAAAGCTGCTGACTGCAGGTGTCGCAGGTGTTGATCCTGTTATTCATTAACTATCGCCGTCGTCAGCAGGAGCTGCTCCTGCAGCCGTTGCGCACGTGTCCAAAATGCTCAATAGCGAATGCCTCGAGCTGCGCCAACATATTGTTTCATTCCGGCTTTGTCGCTGCTCCCGGCCATAACAAAGGGGCACCTACAAACGCAATTTGGCAACAAATTCGCCAAACAGACAACACAACAAGCAACAACCAGCAACCAGCAACAACAATGACCAGCCAGAATTATACAATTTATGCGATTTACGAGCTCCAGCAGAACTCCTTCAGTTTTTGGCCAACCAACTCCATTTCCAGTTGCCGCTCCCACTGCCATCTCCGCGCCCTCCCTCTCGCCCTTTTCTTTTTTCTTGCCTCGGGAGCCGCAAAACTATTTCTATTGCTGCGGCGCCGTTGTCGTTGCCACTGAGCAAGGATATGCCGTATTTCCGTTTACATAATAAATTTGCTAACCACGTTCTGTCGTCGTTGGGTCCCGGGACCTGGCTCTAGCTCTAGCTCTGGCTCTGGACACCACCGCCGCCACCACCGCCCGCCGGCGCTTGGCATCAAGTGCTAGTGGTTGGCATTTTTGTTGCTCCCATTGTCATACCCGCCACCCAAACAGACGCAGGGTATACAAGGTTTGCGTAACGTTTATAGCTTGCAATCTTCGCTTTCGTTTTCGTCTCCCAGTTCTCAGTGTCTATTTGAGCTGAGGCTGCCGAATTGTTAACAACTTTTCTTACTGCTGCACTCTTGTCAAATTTGTGGCAAACTTGACTCGCCCCCTTTCGCCAGCGCCAATAAATATTTTTATAGCTAGAGCGGCAGTAACAACGATACTAAACATGGTCGCCATAAATGCTGATTGATGATCGTGTAATTGTTAATAATACAATTTAATCAGTTGCGAAAGCATTACACCAAAAATGCTGCATTTAACATCTCTGTTTCCTTACATATGTTGAATAACATGCGATTGCTCTGTTAAGTTAATAATATGTTTTTCTATTTCAGTATTGTTGATCACGCAAAATCATTAATACGAATAATTCAATTTAAAATGTTAATGCCGAAACAATAACAACATAATTGTTAGCTAATTTTCAGGTGCAAACATATGATTACTGTGTTAACTTAATAGTAGGTTTATCTATTCCAAATTTGTTGTGAGCGCAAAATCATCAATTCGAATAATTCAATTCAAAATGTTAACAATTTAATAAGTGGCAGCGTTATTACAAGTAAATTACTGAATTTAACAGCTAATTTTTAATAAAATTATTTGTTCATTTTTAGGGAATAACAATCGATTGGTTTGTTTATCATTTACAAATTTGTTGTGAGCACTAAATCATGAAATCTATTAATTTACTTTAAAATATTAACGAAAAAACATTATAATAAGTGTTGCGTCATTAAATAAATTTTTCGGTTTATATTTTTTCCATTAACATTCGATTGCTATGTTAATTTAATAGTACAAAATTATGAATTTTATTAATTTACTTTTTAATGTTAAGAGGGAAAACAATTTAATAAGAGGCAGCGGCATTACAAAAAATTTACTGAATTTAACAGCTCATTGTTAACACAATTTTTAGTTCATTTTTTAGTTCATTAACATTCGATTAGTCGGTTTATTTATTGTGAGCACTAAAACGTGAATTCTTATAATTTCATTTAAAATGTTATCGACAAAACATTTCATGGCAAATCAATAAATTGAATTGAACAACTCGCTTACATATTTAATATACTTTTCTGCTAATATTTTTGCATTAACATTCGATTACTATGTTAAGTTAATAGTAGGTTTATTATTCCAATCTTGTGAGCACTAAATAATGAATTCTAATAATTTCATTTAAAATGCTAATGGCGAAACAATTTACTTAGTGACAGCGACATTATAAATAATTTGCTGAATTTAACAGCTCCTTTTTAACATAATTGTTAGCTAATTTTTAGTCCCTTTTTTGTGACTAACAGTCGATTGTTTTGTTAAGTTAATAGTAGGTTTATCTATGTATTCCAAAACAGTTGCGAGTATTTACTTTAATATTAATTTACTTTTAAATGTTAGTGGGAGAAACAATTTAATAAGTGTCTGCGGCATTACAAATAATTTGCTTAGTTTGACAGCTCATTTTAACATAATTTGTAGTTTACATTTTATGGAAGGAATAACATTCGTTAAGCTAACTTTATGTTGTCAAAATGTGAGCAATCACTGCAATAATTTGAAAACATTTTTGGAGGTGCCACAAATTTGTGCCGCGTATCTCACAGTCGATCAGAGCACACTGTGAAGTCGAGTGTGTTGCTGCTGCTCTCATTGTTGTTGCTGTTGTTATATACATTTATTTTTTCGTCGTCGACGTCGTCGTTGTCGTCGTTCGTGGCACCTTGCAGTTGCCGCTGCCAGTTGACAAAAGGCGGCGCAAAAAAATTGGACAGCCGCCGCAGCAGGCGTTTTGCTTTTCGCTTTTCGCTTTTCGCAGTTGCTCTGGTTGCTGCTGTTGCCTTTTGCCCGCTTTATAAACTTTAACTTGGCCAACAGATTGCCGCTGGCAAGTGTCGCCTCCACCTGCTAATGCGCTGTCTCCGTCTCCATTTCCGTCTCCGTCTGCGTCTCTGTATCCGTCTCAACTCCTCTACTGCGCGCTCTCCTGGTCATCGAGCTCCTGCGCATTTCCTTGCGCGTTTTGATTGACGGAAGTCAACGGCGGCAGCAACTTTTGCTTAATCATTGGGCGGCGCTCGCGTTGTCTTTAATTAATCTATTAAATGCAAACCAGAGTCTCAGACAGCGTCGCCTACAAAAAAAAGAAGGAAAAATGCGTTGTCGAGGAAGTTAATATGTTGCTGCGGTTGCTGTGGCTGTGGCTGCTGATCAAACTGGCCGCTTCCGTTTTCCGCTGGAAGTGAAATCTGTCAGCGGATGCCATAAAAATGCCAAAAGGCGCGCACACAACCCGTCACAGTTGATGCCAGGGCCCGGCTCTAATCTCGGCCAGCCGGCGAGCAAGCAAAGGATTGATGGCAGACGCTGGTGTTGCATGTGGGCGCCGAGTTGCAGTTGCAGTTGCGCCCACTTTGAGATGCGCATCAGCTGTCGCTGGGGGCAGGTTCAATAACCGGCGGCTGCTTCAGCTGCAGCTAATGGCTTGCCACACTTTACATTAGCGTCACAATTTATTGGCCGCAGAGCCAGAGCTTGCCACGCAGACGCGCCACAGACCGCCGCTCGAGCGTCCCATTTGGCCGTATGCTTTACGCACGCTTGGTAGCTAAAATGGTCATAATAATAATAAAAATTTTCTGGCTGCAAGCACTCGACTGGAGTCGAGTCGTCGTCGTCGTCGTCGTCGCGAGGCGTTTGAGCGCATGTTTGACGCAACTGGTATCGCGCTGGGTATGCAACATCCCGCTGCTGATCTCGTTGCAAAGTGCGTAAGCAGCAGGCGACCGGTTTACGCTTTATGTCAATGCCATTGACAGGTGCATGCAGCCAGCTCCATGCCGCCTGCTCCATTTATGCCACCACCGACTTTATCTCACACAAAAAATACAGAACTCGCTCTGCTCTGTGCTGCATGCATTTGAATTGATTTCGGGGCACACTGTACACTGGCAATATATATACGAGTATGTCCATGAATTTATGTTTAATAAATGCAGTCGCTTCGACTTTCCGCATTCCTCGCGCCCAGTAGTCGACGGTTAACACCCACAAGCAAGCGAGCTGGCCACGAAGCATTGTGCAGCAGCATCCACAGCGAAATGTTCTCAAAGAGGCGGCGGCGGCGGCGGCTTCTTTTGTGGCCTTTTGGTCAGCCCGCGCTGCAGTTTTAGATTATTTGTTGCTGACAGCTTCATGAAATATTTATTATTATGGCATGGGCTATGGGCCAAAGACTTTGCCTCTCTGTCGGCTACTTGGCCCCAGTCTCTTTGTCTCAAACTGTGTGTGTGTGTATCTGTGTGTTTGTTGCAGGTGTTGGGGGTGCAGCCGCAAGCAGCAGACAATCACCTCGGCACATAGGCAAAGCAGTTTGCCGCGCATTGGCTACCAAAATTGAGAATTGAGGTGTTTGCCGGAGCAGCGCTCAGCGCGAAAACTTGAAAGCCGCGATGCCGAAACACTGCACGCCAAGGATCAAAGGCAGATCCGGAACAATGCTGCGTTAAAGGTAATTGTTTGTCAATTACTTGACTCCCGACTGAGCCAAGCGCGTGGCCGACAACATCGCGTATCTTTTGCTCCCCTCCCCCTCCCTCCCTCTCTCTCTCTCTGTCTTCGTTGCCGCGCACTGGGGCTGGACTTGAACAGTGGACTGGGCCAATTATAGCAGCCAGCTCGTTAGCATACACAAACTGTATCCGTATTGCAATCGCAATCGCTGCCGATAATCGCATGGAGTGTAAAATTATTTAATTCCCGCTTATCTCAGTCGACGTCGCGCTGCCGGCGTCGACTGCGACGCGAAGCGACGTTCAGTTCGCCTGCCCCCGTGAAGAGTGTGTGAAAATGCACGAGTTCAACACAATGATATCTGACATGGGCGGCAGCCATAAGGTGCTCACTGTGGGGTATGCACGACTTGGCATGCGCTCGACGAGCTTGCGATGTGAATACAAATTGCAGCTTATAAAGGCACCATTCGATTGCTAATATTAAATACTTTAACTTAAGTCAGGATCGAGTTACAGCAATTCATTGGCGAATGGTGAATAAAGTAATAAATATTATTTAGCTGGCGGCAATTATAATGAACTTTCATCGTGCTCAAAGCAATATGCAAAACTAGACTTGCAGCTGAGTAGCGACTGAGGCAACTTGGCAAAGTAATTCTAATTTACGACAACAAATCGTTTAAGCTGCGATAATTAAAATATAATTCAATTTATTGCTAATGCCGCACCACCACGTAAACTACAAATGAATTGCAATCGCAACAATTCTTACAAATGTGCTTTACTAATTATTCAAATTACAGCGCTAATTGCAGCTAGATCTTTTAATTGATTTGCGTGGCAAAAAGTTGGCACACTAACTTGGTCTAATTAATGTCAGCTTTACTCTCTTTTGGCCAAATTAGCTGTTGTCCTGCGGCAAGTGTATAACAAGTTCGACCTCTCGACAGCGAATCTAACCCCTTTGTACTGTTGTTGTTGCCGTTTGTTTGCTGCGTTGTTGCAAGTGTGTGTGTGTGTGCCACAGTTTACACAGAAAAGTAATTTCGAGCATGTTGCGGCAATCAGACGATTCCGCCGACGTTGCCACTGACTGCGAGATGCTTTGATATGGCCTGTTCCCGATGCTGTTCCAGTTGCAAGTGGAAGTGGAAGTTGAAGTTGAAGCTGCAGTTGAAGGTGTCGACTCGCCTCGCTGTCCACTATCCGTGCCACAGTGTTGCTGTGTTGCTGTGTTGCCTGCTCGCTGCTGGCTGCTGCTCTTAATTGCTTGCTATTTTCAAATGCTGGGCGCTTTCAATTTATCACAGGTCTGTGACATCGCCAGTGACATTTTATTAGGCGATAACGATAAATTTACAAAGATTTATTAAGTGCCGGCAGCAGTGGCAGCAGTGGGAAAATTGCGTCGGCTGCGCTAATTTAAACAAATTAAATGAAAATCTCTACAATTATTGATCGCATGCGGCAGCGGGCAAGTGGCGGGTTTAATGAACGCGCTAATGAGCAGCGTCCAAGCGGCCGATCATTTGATCAGGCGATCAATTTGTTGGCTTTGTTGGCGCAACAAAAGCATCACAGCAAAGGGGTGACTCCATGTCGGCAGGCAGGCAGCACAACACCATGCGGGTGTTGGTAATTGACTTGAATGCAATCATAACTGACGGCGTGCAGCGCAAAAAGGGCGTTTTGCCAGTCGACGGGGCAACTGCCACTCACCATTGAGGCAGTGAGGCAGTGAGGCAGCGAGGCAGCGAGGCAACGAGGCAGGCGTGGGTGCTCCTAGACGAGCATGGAGACAGAAAACAATCCTTAACAGCAAATTATGCAAATTTCTCGACTCCTATGAGATCACAGCAACTGCTTCAATGGAGTCGAGTTCAGTCTGCCCGCCTCTCGCGTCCCGCGCCCCTCTCGGTCTGGTCTGCGCTGTCGTCTGCTCTTGTGGGTGGACAATGTGACACGCGTCGTCGTGAAAAACAACAGTTTACTTCGTACTTGCCACATCCACATCGAGAGCGAGAGCGAGAGACAGAGAGAGAGAGAGAGGGGGCGAGCGCTCAACTCTAAGCTCACTCGAGGCAGCCAAGTCGGGGTCTCTGGACCTCGGGGCCAGACAGTTTTACTGTCTTGCCTGAAAATTTATATTATTTCATGCAATTTGTCATCGTTTTGCCAGCGGAAGAAAGATGACTTTGGACGACTGCGACTACAACTACGACGACGTCGAGTTTGGGTTGCAGTTTCTTTCATTTACTTTGTTGCACGTTCTGCGGCATGTTAGTTAAGCGCCAAACAAATGCACAATAACATCGCTCTATCCATATGTGGATTAAGTTCGAATCAGTGTTGATTATGACAATGCGAAAAACAAATGTTATTTGATCACGTTTTAGAATGTTTCTGTGGCCTAAACGACAGCACAATTAAAATGATATCAAGTCTCGATCATTAGTGAGCTCATGACGCACTCTACAGATATTATCAAGTTCATGTTGTTAGTCTGCTGATTTTCCGTACGAGACTCACAAGCTTAAGAGTTTTAGGATCTAAGTAATGAACTCAATTTATTTTACATTTTGCGGAACTTTTTCAATGTTGCAAAAGATTTGATAATTTCTGATGGTATGTTTAAACCTATTGCAGACTTTTTTAATTGCCAAACATTATTTGCCAATTTATTTATTATCAATGTCGTTTGAGTTTAATGTTATTGCTTGCTAATTTTTACTGCCTAAGGTATTTCCATCTTTACTAACTTAATAAAAGTTGTTTAACAAAACTCTTTACAATATTTATTACTTACAATTACTTAGTTTAATATATTTTATTGAAATTTCCGTCGTTTCGTTTGTGAAATTTGCCAAGCTGCAAACTGTATGTGATATTTGAAGTGTTGGCTAGTCCAGCGTGGCTGCGGCGCGATTTCCTACCAATTTTCCAGTTAATTTTGTATGGAGGAGTTGTATGTTGCACGTCGGTTCCTCCCGATTTGCGACATTCAAAATATGTGGCACATTATTGTGTGTGCATTTACGTGCTTTTATGAGTTATTAAATCGCTAGATTTATGTAGCACGCGTGGGCGTTGCGACGACACGCGTTGTTAGTGATGTCGCGTGGGTGTGGCACTCTCTCACCAAGATTGACAAACTGAACTCTAGAGGGGTTCTGGAGGAGGAGCAGGAGGGGGGCGCAAACAGAGTGATGGAGCTGCAATTCCAGCTGACAGCCAAGTGCGAGTTTGTGTTGTGTGCGTTTTGTGGGTAAATCAAATTTAATGAGTGCTTCGAAATGCTGTTAGAAACTTGATTCTTTTGCAGCTCGCGGCAGTCGCGCACTTCCTTCGCTGCGTTTTATAAGGTTAGGCTTTGCTGGGCACCAAATTGATATTACACTAATTAAAATGCAATAAAATATCGCTGGAATTGCCATTCATAAATCATTACGGCCGCAGTTCATACGCAGCAGCCTGGTCCAGCTTTGGGCTGCAAATTGTAGTCGGAGTCGGAGTCGAAGTTGGAGTCGGAGTCGGAGTCGGAGTTGCAGATACAATTGAAGATTGAGGTGTGAGCCGACAAAGGAAATAATGCTGCTGCAATTTGCTTGCAAAAAGCGATGTGCTCATCATCATTAGAGCCGACTGCCCGACTGCCGCCTGACTGCCTGACTGCCCGGCTGCTGGCTGACTGCCTGGAACTGCAGGTCTTAGGGGTATTATATATGGTATACGATCATACTATTTGCTTTATGATTTTGTTAATTCTACTACTACTGCCTAGCAGCGCTGTGGGAAAGTCGCCGGTGCCATTCGAGAGAGCTTATTAAAATTGCGAATTTCGCTTAAAAAATATTTAACAAAGCTGCCAGAGCCAGAAATTATGCGCAATTTGCGAACAATGGCCGAATCGCAGGCTATCTACGACGATTCGGCTACCTGGCCAAAGTTACGTTAATCGGCAATCAATATACAGTAACAAGCATTCGCGACTGCAGCCCCGCTTGCAGGTTCTCGATGTTTTGGGGCAGAATCGAAGCACCAGGCAGCTGCCACTGGCGCGCCCATTAAACATAAACAAAATTAAGTGACCATTAAAATGCCATAAACTGGCGGCGGCGGCGTTCATGGCCATGTCGCTGGATGCGCCTGGATTAACTGCGCTGCATCTGAAGCTGAATTTGAAAATCTGTTGCGGCCCAGCGCAACCGCAGCAACAACTCGTCGGCCCACATAAATCGTGTACTTGCCGCTTGTAGCTTTCAATTTGTGACAAGCCACACAATCCACAATCCACAATCCAAATGAAGTTGCAGTCGCAATCGGGAGTTGCTGGCTAAGTGCTAGCAAAATGCTGCGTGGGTGCAGCCCGCGAGCTGAGCAGGCAAGTGAAGTACATCAACGTGGCGGAGTCCTCCCACCACATCGTCTGATCGCTTACGCAAAATGTTTCAATTAAGCCAAGCGCTCAGGCGCAGGTTCCACGCGTTGCGCCGGAAGTTTCGAGCTGTGCTTGCGTTGGGCGATGCGCTGAGAAATGGCAGCGAGGCACGCAAATCATCAGCTGCGACTCTGCCGCGGCGTCGCTTTGCGGCTTC
Organism: Drosophila rubida; assembly: GCA_035046165.1. Lineage (NCBI taxonomy): Eukaryota > Metazoa > Arthropoda > Insecta > Diptera > Drosophilidae > Drosophila > Drosophila rubida. The sequence goes on along the minus strand of JAWNOF010000021.1, from coordinate 11,702,034 downwards.
GCAGCCAGGTGCCAAGCCGCGGGTTGCCTTGAGAACTGCCAAGTGATGTTGCTCCGATTATTGGGCGCTGTTCTCGACTGATTGATTTATCGTCAGCTGGCGCTCAGCTAATTGAGTTATACCAAGCCAGAGCTGCGCTCTCTCTTTTTTTGTTTGTCTTGTAGTGTGGCGCTCTCACACTGTCAGTGTGGCATGCATTGCGTTTGACGTTCGATCCGCGAGCCGTTGATGACGAACCGACTTATATGGCTAAAATGCGCCATTAATTGCCCGGCATTGCTTTAATATGTATTGTCAATTATTGCTGGCTTAATTGTCAATTATTAAATAATATTTTGTACTGACGTCTTGTCGGTGTCACTGGAAAATCGCAGTCGCTGCACACGCTGCGTATGCGCAATGCGCACGCTGAATGCGTAGCTCAGTTGCCACTTTGGGTTCCCAGGCATCGCTCGCTGCGACTGTCATGTGGCATTCGCAGCTCAAACTTCAGACGACTTCACACGCACTCCGACGAACCGCTGAACGTGTCGGCCAAATGATCTGCATCAAGTACCAGGCGCACCCTTTCGGTAGCCCGGGTAGCTCGGGGAGCGCGTAATCAATTACCACTGTCAGAGACAGCTGTGTGAGGCTTGATTAAAGGTAGAGTACGATTGCTGGCGCTTGGAATGTGCTGCCAGTTGGCTGCAGTCGATTAGCAGTTGAGAGAGTTGTTGTGGCAGGGTATTTGCACGTCGTTGTGGTTGTGCTGGTACTCACCTCGTTTCGCAATTTTACAACTTAATAAAGCCGATGATGAGGAGATGCCTTCTCGATTGCAGGTGCTAAAAGCTGCAGTGGCTGCTGCCTTGCATTTTTACAGCCTGATGTGTATATATATTGATGTATATCAACTGCAATCAACGGCTCCCGATTTCAATCTTCATCTCTTTAGCTCTCTCTCTTTCTCTCGCTCGGTGCAACTGTGACAAAAGCTGTGCGCGGCATGATCAAGGCCGGGCTGCAGCTTCTTGGCTGATGTGCTCTGATGAACGGGCGTCTTCCCCACTTCGATTGTTACGTGCCGCTGCCGCGCTTCATTATTTATTGTTTAGCTGCCCCCTTCCGCTAGAGTCGTGCATTGATTCTGTGGGCAGCTGGCGAGTTGGCTTGCTTGCGTAATTGCCAATGTGGCAAACAAATTGCAAGCGCTGATCCAGCTTGAATCTCTGGCTGCGGCGACTGCGTTGCCAATTGTTGATTTAGTGGTCGCGGGCTCCGCTCTAATGCGGGGATTAATCGCACAATTAGCGGGCCAAACATTTTGACAAACTAAAAAATGCCAGGCGATTTGTCAAGGCAAAGGTGGTCGTCGTCGTCGTCGTTGTCTCAGCCAGGTGTGGTCGCCTTGTGGGTGGTGGCAGGGCGTAGCGCCTGCAGCATACGTGCGGCAAAAAAGCAATAAGCACACGCGTAAATCAACAGGACATGCCGCAGGAAGACAGGGCCAAAGGCTGCCTGCCTTGCTGCCTGGCTGCCACCTGGTCGTTGCTTCTAATCAAGTCAGACGAACGACTGCGATGCGATGTTGTCCTGGCTGGTCGCCTCGTAAAAACCAAATGAATGGCTGCAGTTCCAGGAGCTGCTGCCTCGAAAAAACTTTACGACAAGCCACACAAATTGGACGCTCTTGTTTCGGGGCCGGAACTGTGTGCTTATTAAGCTCACTGCACGGGGTATAACAGTTTTCTCGCTGAGAAAGGCGCTAATAATATTTGTATGAGTATATGAGTATAACAATCTGTGAAAGGATTTGAACCCGATTTTCATATTTATTTCGCATGTATGGCAGTTTGTATAACAGTATGTATAACAGTATGTACAACAGTATGTACAACAGTGTGTATAACAGTATGTATAACAGTGTGTATAACAGTGTGTATAGCAGTGTGTATAACAGTGTGTATAACAATGTGTATAACAGTGTGTACAACAGTATGTACAACAGTGTGTATAACAGTATGTATAACAGTGTGTATAACAGTGTGTATAGCAGTGTGTATAACAGTGTGTATAACAGTGTGTATAACAGTGTGTATAACAGTGTGTATAACAGTGTGTATAACAGTGTGTATAACAGTGTGTATTACAGTATGTATAACAGTTCTTTGAATTGAAATTTGCTTTTTAGCGCAAGAGCATACAATCTTCGTTGTACCACACTGCAGCAGCTTTCTTGTTTTATGGCCTTGCATCAAGTCGCATTCGCATCATGTTGACGCCGATCACGGCAGAGCGCAATGAGTTCGAGGCGCCCCCTGATGATGCCCGCCATTTGCATGCCACTCGTTGTCTTTACACATTTTTGGGCGCAAATGAAATGCAATTTTAGCCAAGAAGCGAGCTCTTATCATTTGTGTATCATCAGCAGCGAAATTAAATAAAATTTGCTGTCAAGCAGCCAAAAGCAGCCAAAACTTGTAGGAGGCAGCCACCGACGCGACTCTGACGTTGAATGCTGAATGCCGCCGAGTGCTCGGAAAGCTGATTCCAATCGTCTGCGGGGCTGCTGCGCTCCGTTTGGCAGCGCCAGGCGGGCGATTTTGCGATTGGAATCGCCTCGATGTCCATTTCACTTGCCCGCTGCAGGTTTCCCACACTCACGCACCCAATGCGACATTTTCTAAATCGAATGCATGCCAAAAAAACGAAAACGAATAGCAAGCGAGCTCGAGGAGGGAAAAACCAACAACTCAAAGACAAACCGCAAAAGACTATAAAGATTTTTAATATGCAAGCGTCAGATAAGCGAGGAGCGGGGTGCAGGTTGGGGGAGGCGACGGCCGACGGGGATGCTGAGCAAAGCGCAGCTGCTGCCGCATTAATTACACCACAGTGCGCGCTGCTGCTTTGTGGCAGCCAGCGAGGGCAAAAGAACGAGGGCGAAACCTGCTTGGCCGGCTCAGCTCTTAGCTGTCGCTGGTCGACGGTCGACCGACTAGCGTCGACCGTCGGCTGTTAGCCTGGCCAAAAGGCACCCGCATAAGGCCGCGATTCGGGGCTGCCGAACCATTCATGCTGCGATAGACTGCACATAAAATTCATAGCTTTTTGAATGTCATTTGTCGTTAACAGTTCGCAAGTTTGTTTCAAATTGACTGGCGAATGGCACAAAACACAAAACGAAAAAACGCCACTGAAAATCAAATTAAATCAATGGCAGCCACAAAAACAACTGAATGACTCCCGACTTTGCCAGATTACGGCTTGAGAAAGAAGCAAACAGAAAAAAAGGGGGAAAAAAAACAAGCGTGAGACGATCCGGCACTGATTTTCAATGAAGATTTCATTGAAGGCAATTGCAGTTGGCAAGTTTTAATTATGACAGTCTTGATTTCGCATACTTGCGCTTGTGTGACACTTTTTACCGGCCGTTGCGCGCATCGTTAAGCATCCCATTCACGAACCACTCAAATAATCCCTTATACTGCTTTACATGCTGCTGACCGTAAAGGTTTCTGCATGCCATCGCCAAAAGCAGCATTTCCCTGGAAAACTGTCACATTTATGAGGAGTACGCGCTGCGTACTCGTATAAGTTATAGCTAGCCCATCATCATTATCGCCGGGCGCATCCCCAACTAATGGCTGGGCGAAGCCATCGCCGGAGCGAGCCGGAATGCCAACGCTGGCCATTTCCATCATTGGCCGCAGTGGTCGCAATTGGCGATTAGGCCGCCGCGATAAGCATATTGGTAGCATCGCTTCGATCTGGCCAATGGCAGGCGCACCAAAGTGGCAACAGCAATTTGTAGCTGGGTGAACGTGTATTGACCAAATCGGCAGCTAACTTTTTGCGCTCGCCTCGCTGTCGCTTAATTAATAGACAGTCGCTCCATGGACTGACTGTTTGTTTGCTGCTCGCAGTCGCAGTCGCAGTCGACCACTTGCATATGATCAATACGTGTTGATTAGTGTCCGGTATCGTGCCCTCGTATCTCGCATGATGTCTGCTTGGCGCTCGGCTTTTATGGGCCGTTGTGTTGACAATTTTTTTGCGCCATCTGAGCAACGGCCTTCAGCGCAGTTCTTGTCGCATAAATCAAGCTTGTGCACTGCGAGTGCTGCAGCTGCAACTGCAACTGCAACTCTGACTCCGACTGCAACTTCGCATTCAGTTTCGTGTGCAAATTGCAAAGTCGCCCAAAATGCAGGCGATTGGCAGTTGCGGGTGTTGCCCGTTCCCAGGCAATTCGAAGGCAGCCACGGCGACCTTAGCAAATATGCAATGCAATGACATTAATTTATTGCCCAGAATGCAATCAAATTGCAAAGAGTCAAGCGGCACGGCTCCATGGAAATCAATGAGCTGCGCTAAGGTCGTGTGTGGGTGTAACGATTTTAACAACAAGCCAGCCAGCCAGCCAGCCAGCCAGCCCGTCAACTTGCTCAGACCAACTCCACAGCAACGGCAATGGCAACGGCAACAACTGCACCTGTTGCAGCTGCAACTTCGGCAGTTACAGCAATGCTCTGTCTGGCTTTTGGGCTTGAGGCCCCCATGCGCATGCAAATTTGTGATTAAGGTCAGCTGGCTTCATCATCAACTATGTTCTGGGTTCATCTTTAGAATGTCTGCTATTTGCTCGTGGGTGCCTCGTAGTCCTCTCAGTTGGAGCCACACGTATTTGCATGGCTTGCGGCAAAGCGCTTCCCCGTCAGTTCAGCCATACTCAACGCGGTTGGGGAAGGGACCTTGATGAGCTGTAAATGTTTGACGAAAAGAATGCATGACGAATGCCTTAGAATGTGCATTAGAGGATTTAGCAGTATAACAGTTTGTATAACTGCTGATATAACTGATTTTAAAAGCAATCGGCAAAGAGTAAATATTACTTAAAGTGCCAATGAAATCTTTTATATAACATTATGTTTGCTGTCATATCTATTATAATTAGTGGAATAGTTAATTACGTATAACACTTCTATTTACAGGGACAGTGTAATCTTTTCTATAAGACTTTGCTTGCTACTATTACTAATTGTATTTAGTAAAATAATTGGTTAGGTAAAACTTCAATTTCAAGATTTAAGATTTTCATGAGCAAACAGAAGTTTGTATAAAACCTATTCTATTATTCAACAATGACCTTTCTCAAGCGTAGCAAAATGACTTTGTTATTCTGGCTCTTATCCAACTGCAACCATTTAATTGATCAGTCCACAGCAAATCAATGTGTCTCATAACAATAGTCTATAAAAGGGCCAAAATGACCAGCTTCTCATCCAATCTAGCTGCAATATGAATGCATATTTGATTTGTCTGGTAGGAAATAAGTAATGAATAACAGTACTGATCTTTCAGGCTTTCCTCGCTATCCGTGAATTCGGAATTCAAACGCCGAACATCGATCGGAAACCAGCTTGGACCTTTCCAAGTCCAGAATTATTCCATCAATAATATTTGCTAGCTGAACGGCAGCAAACTCTATTGGACCGCAAAACAAACAAAGCTAAACATCAATTTCGCACTTTGCCTTATTAATTCCTGTTGCTATTGAGGCCGTTAAGCGACGCTTTAGTGTAATCGATTATTGATTGCTGATTATAGACTGAAAGCCAGCTGGTGCTGTGGTCATTGTATATACAATTGAAGTCTTTTTTTTTGGTTGGTTGAAGATCCTCATTTAGTGGATCATTTGGGCATCACTTTCTTTGTCGTTTCCCGTTGTGTGTTGTCGGCGCTTTGGCAACGCATCCAATAATCACCTGAGTTGGTGTTGGCCCCTTGTGGCACAGCAGAGGCACAGCTGCCCCCGCTGCCACAGCTGCGCAACAGCAAATGTGTAGTCCGGCAAGCACGCAATCAAGCGGCAAATCAACAATTTTCCATAGCAATGGAGCGAACGGCTTGGCTTTGTGCGGGTGATTGACGCTTGTTGCATGCAACTCGAGGCAGTCGATTTTTAAGTGGTCGTAACCGCAACGTGAAAATGCTTGCCAAATGGCCCCTCGGGCCCAACTTTCAGCAGCCAGCAGGCAACAAACTGTCCAAACTGTCCAACGAGTCCAACAGTCCAACAGTCCAATAGTGCAAGTAGGCAAACAGGTGAAATGTTTGCTACAAAAATCAACAGCTTTCGGCTTTGGCCTTTCTAACATACTCTCCACCGCCCGTTGCTTGCACTCTGCCCCCGTATTCGCTGTTGACTCGCCAGCGCCTACTGTGCGTGCGTCAATATGCGTGCAACAAGTTTGCCTTGCCGGAGATTTTTGTGGGTGCCCCACACTTAAAATTTATTACAACTCGATTACTTGTACTTACCACATTTTTTGTATTTATTATGCAGTACTTGTGGCCAGCTGTGCTCAGCCCTAGAAATCGCCAACACTCTTCACTCCACTCTGCTCCATGGCAGCAAGCTACGATGATGACGCAGCTACGATGATGTGTGCGTGTGTGTGTGTGTGTGTGTGTGTGTGTGTGTGTGTGTGTGTGTGGGTGTGAAGGTCTACTCGCTGCGGCAACTATTTTAGGGCTCCTTTGAATCGACTAATTACCTTTTAACCAACAAATCGTGCTGGAAATCATATTGAACTGGGCGCGATTCAATAGTTCTCAAGCTGTGAGACGCTCAACTGCACTTAAGAATGCCCAAGCTTGCTGCAAAGCGCTTCCCCGTCAGTTCAGCCATACTCAACGCGGTTGGGGAAGGAACATTGATGAGCTGTAAATGTTTGATGAAAAGAAAGCATGGCGAATAGCTTAGAATATGCAATAGAGGATTTAGCAGTATAACAGTTTGTAGAACTGTTGATGTAACCTTTTGTACAACACATCTATTATAATTAGTGAAATAGTTAATTACGTATAACACTTCTAATTCCAGCGACAAAGTAATCTTTTCCATAAGACCTTGCTTCAAACTAAAACTTCAAGTTCAAGAATCAAGATTTTCTTGAGCAAATTTGAATGCTAATACAGAGCTACAGAAGTTTCTATAAAACCTATACTATTATTCAACTGTGACCTTTCTCAAGCGTAGCAAAATGACTTTGTTATTCTGGTTCTTATCCAACTGCAACCATTTAATTGATCAGTCCACAGCAAATCAATGTGTCTCATAACAATAGACTATAAAAGGGCCAAAATGACCAGCTTCCCATCCAATTGAGTTGCAATATGACTGCGTATTTGATTTGTCTGGTAAGAGATAAGTAATAAATAGGATCGAGCAGCTTCTTAGCAGTACTGATCTTTCAGGCTTTCCTCGCGCTGACTGCTCACTCAGCCCTATCCGATTTGATAACAGGTATCGACGATGGCTCTGTGCGCCTATTACCCTCTGGACCAAACCGATATAATATCAGGTTGGGCAGGCGATGTGCGTATCAAAATAATCTGTGTCTTATTAAGTAAATATTATTCAGAATTCGACATTCAGATGGATCAGTGCTGGATGAACTGGTCGAAAGGAATGCACCCGGTGTTTATCAGGTGACGGGCAAACTGAGGCAACCAGCTTTCAACCCAGCATCAAGTATTTTATTCCAATCGGGAAGAATACCACAGTTTTCCTTCCAGCCCTTGGAGCCACAAGTTCTATTGCAGCCTCAACAGATTTTGCAGCCCCAACAGATTCCGCACCGATTTTTGCAGCCGCCGCAGCTTTCACTGCCGTATGCTCTCTATCACGGACAACCGCCGCAGAGGATTGTTCGTAAACGATTTGGAGACGAGCCTAATGCTTTGGATGGCAATGATGCCAATGATGAGTTGTTCAACAACAATGAACTTGAGGATGTTAAGAATCTGGGTTAACATGATAAATAAATATGCAATCAATATTTTTGCCTAGAGATAAATATACAGCGATACATATCTATACAAACGCAACCCAATCTCTTTTACTCTCGATCAATGTGTAACATGAGTTAAGTTGGATAATATTTGTGGAATTATCTACTGCTGTTCAATTGCTGTCTACAGCACTTTATTCCAAATGCACCGAACTATTTTACAATTTCGTAAGCCTCTTCAAGTAATTATACATGACCCTCGATATTGACAATATTTTTATGCAATTAAGAGTTTTAGTTTCGTCAAACTAAGCGTGACAAATCAATGAGATGCGCTTTAAACTGAACTGTGGAATAGGGCAAAATCTATTGATTTACGACAACTGAATAACCCAACTCGAATTAGTTGTTGACAACATGTCCGCCTATTTACTTGGTTCGGTAAGTCAAATAGAATACATAATATAGGTAGAGGTACGTTTAATATTGCAATTTTTGTTTCAGCTCTTAGTTGTGCTTTTGTTTCACACAGCGACTTCAAGATCGCTTTCTGTAGAAATAAGCTCGTTGCCGGATGATTTTAAAGAAAGATTACAGGACCTGGGGTTAGTTGGCGCTAACACTAAGTTTATGCACAATTTGTATTCAGTATTTCTCTGCCCTTAATATAGCGTGCCAGCAGAGTTTTTTGTTAGGCTACTGAAAAGCTTTTTCCCCCATCCGGACAATGAAGTGCCTACTGCTCAATGGATTGCAACTTACACGAATGGAAATGATTATTTCACCAAATACTTCTACGACAATTACGAGACGCCAGAGACATATATCTAGTGATTCCTTCCAGCAATTGGACACTATAACATAGTAGTATACGAGTGATAGTAAATTGTGTTTAAATATATATTTCGAAATGACTCGCAATCAAATTTGGTTAATGGCATTCTAGACTGTAGCACTTGATATACAGAATGGTAGCGAATGATTTCTTGCTGTTGGCCAACAGTCAACAAACAATTAAGAAAGTTATGACGAATCGATGCTTTGTGTTTTACTCTGCAGATAGTAACAATAAAATTGGCGAAAAATTTTCTATTAACACCTTTGGACTGCATCCGCGATCAGTTAACACTGAATGCTGAGTTGGCCTGACTCAGACTTTAAGGACTTTGGGCAGTATCTTTGGCTTAATTGCCAAGCCAGAGCTGTTAATGACCGCCAACGGGTTGCCACCAGTTTCAAGAGGCAAGTGGCGAGTTGCAAGTTGCCAGTCGACAGTCGACAGTCGCCAGTGGCCAGTGGCCAAAGAAAAAGGCAGCTTCCGTTCCCATGCTGGGGCACAAGTGCTCGCTGCCCAGTTGCTGCACACAAGAGCGCCACGGGGCATACTTCCGGCATAAAAATGTGTGTCATAAAATTGTCCGTCCGCCTCAAGTGGAGTGGCTAGCCAAAGCCTTTTGCATTAAATAAGTTTAATACCCACCAAATGAATAGAAAAGTAGTTGTTGCCAGCTAGCTACCCGTTGCCGGTGGGCAGTCCACTCTCACTCTCACCTCAAATACGAATTCTGGCATGAACGTATATTATTGGTTAACTGCAGACTAATGGTCAATGAGGCGGACTAAAGTCATGATTCGGGCCCAAGTCATGTTTTCAAGCGCTAAACTCTCCAATAAAAAGCCAACCTTTCTAAAAGCCTCTTAAAATTGATTTATGTCAATTCTGAATAATTGGCTCCTGTGGCTAAAGACTTCTTCTGTTGACCGAAGATGCCCAACCCTAGATTTCTAGCTCAACGTACACGTTGTTAGTTAACATAGAATTGTTATTTAGCAAATGAATACTCATCACAGTAGGAAGGTGTGATGCCAAGATTGCCGCCGTGTGCAAGTGAATAATTGCTCATGTACTCGTATGTGTATAATTCACTATAAATTGGGCAGTAATCTTTTTATTCAACGAGCATGCAATTAATTCTCAAGATGCCAGAGATTTGTGGGTGGCTCAGCCGTCACACAATTCCAAATTGAAGGTCGATGATTTGTATTTTTTTTTTTTAAATGCTTATTTGTTTCCAACGAATAGCGCAAAACTTGTTTTCAACTTAATTAAAATATAGCGACTACAGCATTTTTGGAACTAGAGATGAGTCGCTGGGCAAGTCGTCGGCTCAACAACTAGTTGCTCGCCAGACACAGCCTCGGCTAGTACGACGACAGCATGTCTGCGAATTTGTTCAGCTCGGTGGGTAACAGCTAAACACACATATATTTCACACACTCTGGCGTTTTTAATTTTATTGAACATTTCGCTCTCCAGTTTATTATCATTCTCATTGCCAACGCCGCGCTGTCAGCGGTGCTGCCGCAACTTCAAGATGAATACGTTGAGCTGAAGCCAACCGACGACAACAAATACTCCTACACCTTGAGGTAAATAAACAACTCAACATTTTGATGGTCGCTCTCACAATGACGTTTATGCCAGAATTGCGCATCCAGACGGCGCTGTGCGGGAGGAAACTGTGAGGGAGATCGACACTGGGGAGCCGCATGTGAATGGTGTGTTCAGACAGAACTTCGAGGCGCCGGACAATGAAATGCAAAGGGTGCTGGTGGTCACCTACGAGGCGGGCCCCGACGGTTATGTGGCCAAGGTGCGCTACGTTTTGGAGCGACGCGAGCCCATCATTCTGGGTCTCAGTCCAGCCGCACTGAAGTCAGCAGCCGGCTAGCGGCATATTAAATATTAGCTCGCTGAACGGCAGCAAACTCTACTGGACAGCCAAACAAACTAAACAAAACAGCAGTTGCGCACTTTGACTTATTACTTCCTGTTCCAATTGAGGCCGTTAAACGAGGTTTTAGTGTAATCAAATGAAGTGTTAGTTTAGCACGCTAAGTTGTGGGTTATTGATGGCTGATTATAGATTGAAAGCCAGCTGGTGCTGTGGTTATTGTATATACAATTGAAGTTTTTTTGTTGGTTGGTTGCAGAGCCTCATTTAGTGGATCACTTTCTTTGTCGTTTCCCGTTGTGTGTCCAATAATCACCCGAGTTGGCGTTGGCCACTTGTGCAAAAAGGCCAACAGTTCAAAAAGTCCAACAGTCCGATAGTGCAAGTAGGCAAACAGGTGAAATGTTTGCTACAAATATCAACAGCTTTTGGGCTTTGGCCTTTCTAACGTACTCTCCACCGTCCGCTGCTGTTGACTCGCCTGCGCCTACTGTGCGTGCGTCAATATGCGTGCAACAAGTTTGCCTTGCCGCGTTTTTTTGTGGGTGCCCCACACTTAAAATTTATTACAACTCGATTACTTGTACTTACCACATTTTTTGTATTTTGTTGTCGTTTTTGTTTTTGTTTTGCTTTGCCAGCTTACCAGATATCGATCAGGGTGCCCCGTAGGCCGAGCTGGCAGGCAACAACCATCGGCCATCGGTGAGCAGCTGCAGCCTGCAGACGGTGGCCTCGCATGGCCATCGATCGCCCACAACACAAGCACAAGAGTTGGCCTCCTCCTTCTGCTCCTCCAGCTGCTGTTGCTGCATGTAAATTAGCATATCGTGCGCGTAATCTGGCCAACAGGAGGCTCCACTTCGCATCCTGCTGTTGCTGTTGCGGCATGCGAAGGCGTCATCGGAATCGGAATCGGAATCCCAGTCGCCAGTCACGCAACGTTGAGCCCCAACTCAATGCTGCAACATTGACCACTGTGTGGGCAGCTGAATTGCCTTAGTGGCAGTCTCGGATTGAGTCTCTGTGGCAAGTCCATTTGCACACTGGTCGCTTTGTGCGTGCTGCACTTTAGCTTAATGACATTTTATCTGCTTGCAGCGGCTGCCAAAATTGCGCATACGCAGCGTAGCAACGTCGCTGTCGCCGTTGCCGTCGCCGTCGCAGTCGGAGTCGCTGCAAAGTGTTTGTTATGCAAGCATAAAACTGCCACGGAGATTTTTATTCTCTTTGCATTGTTATTAAGCTGAGCATTTTTATGCAATTGGCAGCGGAAATTGTGCACATTGTTTTTTATGCCATTTTAATATGCAAAAGTTTTTGTCGTTTGCCGGCCAACAAACCTTGAGTCCTTCAACTGATTGTCTATGCATGCGACTTGCCAAGTTTGGCCAACTGTGACTGGTCAAGGAACCCAAATGGCCAACATTAAGTCACACCATCAAAATGCATTTAATTCTGTTTTTATTGAGTTGACAAATCCAATTAGCAGCAAGTTTTGCACCATTTTAAAGGCAACAGCGACACGACTAGAAGAGCACTCCAAGTGCGCCAACTAAAGGGACTCGCACACATTCACGTCCTGGTCATATCCTTCCCAGGAGCCTCGTCGTCCGCAATATGCCATTAGAGCGCACGAACTTTTGGCCCTGCTGCGGTGACTTTTGCTTCTATTTCAACTACTGCTGCTGCTGCTGCTGCTGCTGCTGTGGTTTTATCCGCATTCGCAGTCGCATCCGCATCCGCATGGGCGACACGTTGAAGCCGCATTGTTAACTGTTTGACTTTTCTTAAACTTTTGCCAGTGTCTCTGGCTGTTGCAGGCGGGCGGGCAGCGCATAAAAAATGTATACCAAATCCCTGCACTGCAGCTGCAGCATTACGTGGTTAGCGAATTTATTATGCAGTGCTTGTGGCAAGCTGTGCTCAGCCCCAGCAATCGCCAACACTCTTCACTCCACTCCGCTTGGTGGCAGCAAGCTGCGATGACGACGCAGCCACACAGCCGCCAACGCTGCCGCAGTCGGTGTGTGTGTGTGTGTGTGTGTGCTATGGTGTGTGTGTGTGTGAAGGTTTCCTCGCTGTGTGAACCAACTGATTTAGTGGCAACTACTTTTTGGCTACTTTGGATCGACTAATTGCCTTTTAACCAACAAATCGTGCAAGAAATCATATTGAACTGGGCGCTATTCATTAGTGCTAAAGCTGTGAGACGCTCAGCTGCACTTACAAATGCCGAAGCTCTCGATTGTAGTCGACGAGCAAATACTCTTACATTGAGAATGCAAACTATTCACAGAGAAAGACGAAATGTGGTTACTTTCATAAAGCAAATTAGTGTAGACTGCTTGCATAATATTAACTATAATGCGAATATAATTATAGCAAAAGAAGATGCAAACAAAATTGATTGATTTTTGGAAAGCCCTTAATCTCCACTCTATTTTTCACCAGGAAAATAATTGAATATAATTGTTATAAATAATAGACACTTTAGCAATTAAACGCAAACTGTATGTTGGACATTTTAGTGGAAGTAGCCAAGAAAAGTTATCTAAAGAAATAAAAACTTGTTATATATATTTATAATAATTATCATTGTAATTTACCACATTTATCAGTATATTAATGCTTTATAGTAGTTCATATACAATACTTAAAATATATTTATTGCTAATGCTTTTACAAAGAAGTGGAAACTGATGTTATACAATTAAAGCTAAAATTTACTGTATTTATTGTAGTATAGCTGAAACTCCCTCAATTTGCAGTGCAGGAAAGGCAAACAAATGGCAAAACAAAGCACATGCAGCGCACACGGACTTGGATACAGTTCTCAGCTCGTAGTGCTCAGCTCGCAGTTCTCAGTTCAGTTGCGACTTGAACGCACTTGCTTAAAAATTCTATTTCTTGAACGTGCTCAGTGCATCGTCATTGGCATCCTTGCCGGCGGCAGCAGGCTCCTGGCCGGCTGCGCATTTGCAGCAATACATATGTAAGTACGGTCTATGGATATATTTATATACGAGTACACGCCTGTGTGTGCATATATCTTGGCCTGGGACCGACGAAGTCTTGTGTCTTGTGTCTTGGCTGCTGCTGCTGTGCAAATTTAAGTGTTTTGTACGTGCGCCAACAGCAATTGGCAAATTCAAAGGCGTGTTAGCATGCCATCAGCCCAGTCGAGCAAGGAGTCGAGTCGACTTGGGTCGACTTGGGTCGACTTGGGTCGCGCTGAGTCTCCGGGCGGACTGCATACCCAGGAGGGTGTTTGCGGGCGAATTATCCTTTCAATTTGACTTGGCATATGTGAGCTCTCATGTGTGCATGTGTGTGTGTGTGGCGAAATCGCATTTTAAATTTGGAAATGTCTTGAGATTTTCTTTTGCCAATTCGCATGTCCTTTTTTGCCATTTTGCCATATTGACGTATGCCTCGTTTCGTATGCGCTGGGGCAAATATCGCAATTGATTTATATTGAAAAGTCTCAGCCCATCGCCTGGTGTCTTGGCCACTTCCTGACTTCTACGCCCAACTGTGTAGTTGTGGCTTTTAGCTTAGACGGAGGAGCGGAAGTCACATCAATTGGCCTGGCTGATATGGGTCGACTGTTGTACTGTGGTTGCTTGTCTGCTGCCGCCGCTGTGTAGGAGCTAACATGTCTGCTGCAGCTGCTAATGCCACAAATTGATGCTGCTGCAAAGAGTCTCGCTCATTTGATTCATAATTAGTTGGCTGCGGCCGCCGTCGACAACAGGTTGCAAGCACTGCAATCGCCGCACCGTTGACACATCAGTCGCGGCCCGACAGACGGACGCACAGATTGGCTAAACGTTTTATGGCCGCAAAGTACCGTTGACAATGTGACTGCAATTGCGATTGGGAATGCGAATGCGGCACAGCGTTGCAACTGCGAATACGCCCTGCAGCCAAATGTTGCAAACTTGCCAACTTTATGCAAAATGCAAATACATTTTGGCCTCAACTTCGGCTTCGACTGCAACTGCGACTGCAACTGCGACCGCGACGCACGCAGCTGATGAATGGCAAAATGGCAACGGCAACAGCCACGCAACTGAAGATGCCACTGAGCCGAGCGCTGGATGATTAGAATGCCTGAGGAAAAGTCACTGAACTGTTGTCAACTCTTTAATGTTTATTCGGATGCCAAGGATTTCCCTAGTTAAAAGTTGCTTGCATTTGCGTTGCATCTGAGATTGTCACTAAAATTGTTATGAAAGCCAAAGTGTGGCACACACAACTCACTTTCGAGTGTGGCAGTTGAACGTGCAACGAACATTACCTAGTATTTCAGGACATCAAGCGCCTGATCACAGTGATTATGAAATTAAATGCCTGCCCAGCCCTATTGCCAACGCTGCAAATTGATACCCGAAACAAATGGACACGCAATGGCAACTGTGGCAACAGCAGCAGCAGCAGCAGCAGTGGCAACAGAGGCGTGGCAGAGCAGAGAAATTGGTGTTCATAATTCATGACAGCGGCGGTGGTGGCTGCTGGTGGTCATGCGGCTCAGGCGGCTCATGCGGCTCATGTGGCTCATGTGGTGCGCAGGCAAATGGCAAGTGCACATAGCTCCATGCTGCATGCAATTATCCAGTGGAACAACACCTTCACTTGCAACCGTGGCAGCCACCACACACCACACACCACACGCTGCCAATTGCCGTAAAAGGCGTGCTGTAAATCGAGTAGGCATATGGAGACATATGGCACACACACTGCCACTCGCAGACGATCTGCAGCTCTGCAGCGATTATTTTATTTTAATTTAATTGAAACATTTTTAGCTGCTTCGAGGCGACAATCGATTGAAGTGCCGTTGCCGCTGCCGCTGCCGCTGCCGTCGATGTTGATGCCATCGATTTGCATGCCCCCTAGAGGAGAGCGTTGCAAACAACTTCGATTTCGAGTTGGACTCCGTCTCCATGTTGCGCTGCTTGTCGCCTGTCACATTGACAGATCCCCCCCCCCCCCGCGCTCAGTGCTCTCACGCACTCTCTTCGACTGTGACTGACAAACTACAACGCAGACACGTCTGCGGCTTTGTTTTGCTTTAATTTTTTACTTAATTAAATTTGAATTTGTAATTTGCGCGGCGCTCAACTATTTTGCGCCGACGTTGCTCGCGCAGTTGCAGTCTGCAACTCAAAGTCGACGCCTGCAAAATAAATCTGCAAGCCATATGAGCTATGTTGTGTCTGCTGTTGTTGCTGTTGTCGTTGCAGGCCATTGCCATGCTCTTGCCATGTTGTTTAGCATTGAAAATGATGTACAAGTTGCTGTTGCTGTTGCTGTTGCTGATGCTGATGCGTTGGTGTTGCGACGACCAGACCAACGCCTGGCCAAGCCTCGAGCCTTGCGTCTTTGCCTCGCCTTGCCCGCGGCTGCTCCGCTCCGTCTGAATGACTGCCTGACTGACTGAGTGCGCTTTGCGCACTTGCAGCCAAAAACACTCCCACCCAGAGGGGGCATGCTGCAGTGCAGTGCAGTCAGCGCAGTCAGCGCGGCACAAGATTTATCACATTGTTCCACAGATTGTCTGCAGATTTTATATATGCGCGTCTACGCACATACTTACGGCATGGTATGAGGATAAGCTGGATGAGCAATGCACCCGCGCCTACCACAACAAATCCGAAACACTCAGCGACAGCTAAGTGAGTGCCACAGCGACAAGGGCTGCTCGAGACGTTTCGAAACTGGATCCCAGAGCGTAAATAAGAAACCATTTTTAGTAATTCAAAATAAGGACAAACTGTATTTGCAATCACAAACTAGTATTTAAGATTTAAGTCAATATATTAAATTGCAGTCCCTCTTTTAATATTTCTCTATTTTCAATTGATATTTTGAAATATATTGTAATATTTTAAGAAAGCACAAGCTTTTAAGTTGCCCACAGTGTGCTCTACTACTTCGTAAATATTTTAATAATGATCATTAAATTGAAATTTGTTTTTTCGACAACTTTTCGCACTCCCCAAGTGGGCACTATATGCAATTGCAGATCGGATCAGTGATCTGCAAGTCTGTTGAACTTCAGTGCAAATCGCAAATTTTTGTGTGCGCAGGGAAAACTATTTGGTTGCTTACAGTTTTCTTTTTCTGTTTTCAGTTTCGGTTTGTTTTTTCGCTGTCTGTCTGCCGCAGAATGCCGCACTTGCCGTCTGCAATTGGCAATGTAATGAGCTTGATATGCACTTTCCAAAATCACACTAAACAGATGTCGCATAAAAGGAGTACTCGATGCAATGCAATGTGATGCGATGCGATGCGGTTGTTGTTCCTAGTTTGTCGCCCTCGTCGTCGCATTGGTCCAAGTGCAAAGTTGCAGTTGCAGTTGCAGTTGCTGCTGCCATTGCCGCTGCCGCTTGTGGGGGAGTCTCGTGGATGCGTCTGTGTCTGGGACAGCGATTTCCTTGTTGCATGTCACATTGCATGAGATTGGATAAATTTCCGAGTAAAAACGCTGCGCGTTTATGTCGTATAAATAGCCAAAGCGAATATGCATTTTGGATTCGCTGGCGAGTCGTTTGCTAACCAAGCATAAACTGTAACAAATTTTATGTTTCAATCAGACAAATTGTCGGGATTTGTTGCACGTTGCCCGCTGCCCGCTACCCGCTGCTCACAGGTAGCTAGCTGGCTAACGCGCCTGGTGGTCGCTAGCCACATCAAATCGAATATTTTAATGTGCTGCCAATCGAATTGATTTGATTTCGAACTCAATTCCCACACACACAGCACACACGACGAAGAGACGGCGAAAGAGTCGACGAATTATAATAACAATAATAATAAAAATCATTTAATTTCAATAATTCGAAAGTTGCTTTCGTTAGCTGTGGTCTTAATGAAAGGTCTCTTTCTGATTTTTGGCCAAAAGGCCTAGGCGAGTGGCACCCACTGTGCGCTCACAGTTATCCCATGCAACGCTGCATCGGCTCCACCAATTCAAGTTAATTACTTTTCACTGCACTTGACTTTGGTCACACGCTCAATCTGCCACGGCCGCCGTTGCGTTGCGTCGCGTCGCGTCGCGTCGCACCGTGTTCTCACCAGGGAAATCTGCCAAAACCAGGAAACACACAAAAGACACACTGCGATATAGGCAGAGATGCAAGCTCGCTGAGTGGCAGCAGCAGCCGCCTCAACCTCAGTTGCAGCCACAGCCGCATGTTAATTTTCCGCATGCTAAACTTTTAGCACAGTAGCAAATGCGATGCCAGCGACGCGGGTGCCGGTCACTCGATGTGGTTTGTCGACGTGGCTGTGCTGGTTGCTGGATGTTGCCTGTGAATGTGGCCACTGGACGTGCCCAAATCGCTGCTAAATTGTTATCTATGAGTGCGGCGTGTGCGCTGGCATTTGGCAACAAACAACCAGAAGGCGCAAGTAACAGCCTTCGCTTTGGCATCTACTCAGTCTGGTAATTAAAAACACATTCAATGTGCGCAAAATCACAGGCCACGCCAGGCCAGGCCGGGCCACAAATGCCGGCAATTTCCATTAGGGCTGTGGACGCAGCGCTCTGCGCACAGCCAGGCCGGACTGGGCCATTAACTCTGCTTGTTTGACACATAATTCCATAACTCGCTGCCAGATCGCAAGGAGGCGAGCTTGTGGTCGAGGGGCGCTCGCAGTCGCTGCCCACCTCGTGCAATTATTCGCTTTTTGGCAGTGCAAACAATTTCGATTTATCGACGGAGCTCACGCGGCGCATGCGTATTCACAGCGCCGCGACCGACAGAGCCACAGCACTCACAACGACGGTGGCCACACAACTCTCGCGTGTGTGTGTGTGTGTGTGGGTCGTGCGGATTTTGATTGTAATTGCATTGCATTACATATTTTGTTGTGCGAGTATTATGCCTCAAGGTCGTGTCACTGTTTGCGGCATGCAACGATCTACATTGCAATATTGCACAATTTTTATGCAAAAATAATCAATTGCAGATTTCTGTTATTGACTTTATTGGCAGCTGCAGTCCCGCGGGCATACCACACATATAAGTCCTGACAACTCTGAGCGATAGCAATGCCATTAACCGGCAACTATTTTTAAATCACATTTGAGGGAGCGAAGTGCACACAAATATTCGATTGTAACAGAACTGCTTTGCTTCAGTTTTCCCTCCAGCGATTGCATGACTTTTCGCCAAAGTATTTTGCTTTTCTAACCAGTTGGTTGAGCCCATCCCTCTACGACGTCGACGACGACGGCGAGCCTCCAAGCCCGTAATTACCATCGCATTTTTCCAGGCACTGTCACTCAACTGAACTGCAAAATTACAAACTGCAAACTGACAGTTTTTCCTTTTATTTTTAACAAAAACAATAAGCAAACAAACAGTCAACGCTTCTCAGCCGACAACAACAAAAAACCCAACGGAATGAAGTGTTTTATGACATATTTAACTACCATTATGCACATTATCCACTTAGCGCAAATTGCCGCCCCCTGCGACTAGCGCCAGATATAGCAGAGTATTAACAATGTAAAGAGAGCGAATTACCAAAAATGAAGCAGAAAAAAACAAGGTATTACAAAAAATTAGTCTAGTTGGGTACAAAGAACGACAACGGCATAAAAAATGTGGCAGCACATAAATAAAAATTTAATTTTCCGCCTGTTTTTGTTCTTGCAACACGCGATGACGCGGCCAGCAACGCCGAATTCTCCAACTCATTTCGCTCCGCCTGTAATTATGTAGAGTAGACAGCGGGGTGAGAGCGAGACTGAGTGAAAAAAGAAATTGCCAAAATATATTTAAGAGCGTCGCATGGCATTTTATTTTATTTATATGGGCACTGTCTGGCATTTTGTTTGTCTGCGCTGAGCCACGAGGCTTTGCATGGGGATCACAGTGTAAGCGAGCTCGAACAGTAAATATTGTGGCACGACCAAAAACGCTGCCAGTCGTGTGAGCGCCAAATTTGCGGCGACCACACGACGTATGTGTAATCTGCGCTGTTCATTTGACAGCTACCAATGGGCAACTTCATTAGGCGCACAAATTAAGCGATAAAGCCATACGAAATTCATTAAGCAAATTCTCAAAGCCCAAAAGCGGCAATAGTGGTACTTACTGCTAGCAAGAGCAGATGCCTTCGAGTCGGCGAAAGGTGTTTAAAGAAAATGCCGGCGATTTTCATGAATGGTTCGTCGACACCTCAATGTGCTTTCCGAGAGAGAATTGCGGATTGCTGGGCAGGAATATTTGCAAAGATTATGGATTTTAATTAGCGCGGAAGCGAGTTCAAATAATATAATAAGGTCCAAGACTAAATGGTAAAAGGCTTTCATCTACTGCAGCGGAATAGATGCAAGATCTCTTAATCATGCAAAATCAACAATCGCAGTTACCCCATCTCGCGGCCAGGGTATCGGGCAAAATGGAAAGGCAATGCCAAAGGCGATTGCCAAAAAAACGTTGCGCATGCGCAGGCAAGATTGAGATTCGATTCGATTCGTTCGATTGGAATTGGAATTGGGGATTGTTGGAAGCATTCAAGCGATCGTTTGCCTAGCTGACTGGCTGGCTGACTGGCCAACTCGCTGTTTTGCCGGCCGTGTGAACGGTCGCTTTGTATGTTAACTACACGCATGTAAAATGTACTTTCGATA
This sequence comes from Drosophila rubida, assembly GCA_035046165.1. Taxonomy (NCBI): domain Eukaryota; kingdom Metazoa; phylum Arthropoda; class Insecta; order Diptera; family Drosophilidae; genus Drosophila; species Drosophila rubida. Next base: position 11,681,866 of record JAWNOF010000021.1, on the reverse strand, counting down.
GCAATCTCTTAGTCTCTGTCGCCGTCGCCGTCGCCGTTGCAGTCGCTGCTGCAGTCTGCGCTGTGATTGCAGTCGGCATCGCAGCTGGCGGCATAGGTAAAGTCGTTTCGGGCTCTTTCATGGTTGCCATTAATTAATTGAGCACACAGACACAGACACACACGCACACTCGGCCGAGCCCCGTTGCGTCGCTGGCTGATTCCCGATGCCGATCTATGTGCGGCTTGCGTCGGGCGTCGGGCTTTTGTTTGCTTTTGGCCAATATCAGCGGCGTTGATCTCTCGAGGCGTTGCAGTGGCAGAGTGCCGGCCTGGCACCCATGGCCGCGTGGCAGTGGCAGTGGCAGCTACCGCGCATTAAAGGCGTTGCTGCAGCATCAGCATCTAATGCATTCGTCGATTGGCCGCTAATCCATTTAATTATTATTTATATCTAGATGCTGGCACATCGCGACCAACAAAAGCGATTCTTTGGCCACCTCCCGCCTCGCTTTTTGCTTGCTAAATTTTACTTAATGTGGCAAAAGCCGCCGCTTTGTCTGCTCCGTCGTCGACTGCGGCAGCGACTTGGGCTGTGGCAGCAACGTAACAAAAAGTGCGCCGAGAAATGCAATTAAAGTCATTTGCTGTTGTTGCTGGCGACATAAAATGCCGCCGCTGCTGCTGCTGTTGCTGCTGCTGCTGCTGCCGCTGCCGCAGCCACCGACTCCTACCTCTGGCCTCAGCGCTGTTTGCTGCGGCGTCGGCGGCGTCGCCACTTTTTGCATGCCGCAAAGTTTTGTGCGCCTTTTTTATGCCCATGCCGCCAAGAGAATGAACAGAGCGAATGCGAGTCAAACAGGATGCCAGCTTGGCGAGAGACAAAAAAACGCGTCGCCTCTCTCCGCTCCGCTCCTCTCTCTCCTCGCTCTCTCGTCTTGCGTCTGATGTCGGTGGTCGGTGGTCGTTCGGTGGCTGTTAAAAACCTCCTACTTTTCCTGCATTTCCGCTCATAATGATCATGATGATTGCATGCGTGGCTGATGGGATTTGAATGTTGCAAGTTGCTAGTTGCCTCTCACAATCGCTGCCACGATACAACTACACACACACACACACACATGCACACACTGTAGATATGGTGTGTAATTTGCACCAGCATCGTGGGAGCGCACCTTTCCTTCAACTCGACTTGAACCTGAAAGCTTTTTGCTTGACCGCAGGCTGTGGCTACCGAACCAAAAAAAGAAAAAAAAAAACAATATGTATGTGTATAATAAAAAGCAAGCTGGAGCACAAGATCTATGCTTGAAGCTGGAGGCTGCACCTGTTACCCATGTGGAGTCATAAGTTAGCCCGTTGATGCCACATGATAAGCGTCCACACAACAACTACAACAGCTCGTAAACAGCAAAGTTTTGTCTAATAAATTCAACGCTTGCACTTAGTAAATTTTCGTGGTTTCGCATTATTTTGAGCACTTCATCATCAAATGCAGCGCAAAGTTGGCTCCTTTTTTATGCGCAATTTACTTTGGCCAAAACTCGCATAAATCGTTCTCTGGCCAGCGACGAAGACGCAGTTGCAGACGTCGACTGTTGGGTTGTTGGGTTAACCCAACAACAGCAGCAGCAGCAGCACCAGCAACCAGCAACTCCAGCATCCGAAGCAAGGTAAAATGCTACCCACAATCCGCACACAAAACACTTAAGTGCCATAAAAGAGATTTTTATTATGTCTTGTGCGCTGAGCAGCGCTCCCAGAGCAGAGGTAATTCTGCTCAGCTTTTTTATTTTTTTTTTATTTATATATATTTCACCTTCTTTTCTCGTCGTTGTTGTTTATATTTCTGCACATGTGAAGAGCATAATGAATATGCCATGGTATATGCCATGAATCTGTCAGTTTAATAAGCGTGCCGCAAATTTGAACTTGCTTTGAACTGATTGAACTTGACGATGGGCCTGCGAAAAGCAATTATTTTGGCATGGCAACGAGACTCGCACGGCAGTCACATATATTCTGCTAAATGCCTGCAAAATACTTACAAAATGTAATCAAGAGTATAGGCGAATATACAATTTAGTGCATATATTTAATTTGTGCATTTAAGCTTAGAAACTGACATTCTTGAAATTTATTTAGTATTATAAATGATATGTAACTTCTTTTTAATCTCAATGGTTTTCATATTCGTTTTGCTTTGTAGATTCAATAGTATTTTTGTCTAACTTTTGCTTTAATTCCTTGGCAATATACAAGATAAAGTACTATCAAAAGTCTTTCAGATTTTTATTATTTTCAACCTCAATTATTTGATATGCTTAATCTGATATTTGCCAAGTTTACGATTAGTAAATAGAAACTAACATTCTTGAAAATGATTTATTTTCAAAAATATATGTAACTTCTTTTTTTCAATTTGAATGACTTCCCTATTATTTTAGTTTCGATAGTAATTTTCTCCAACTTTTACTATGATTCCACAATAAATCAAAAGATAAAGTACTCTGAATAGTCTTTCACACGTTTATTATTTTTAAACTCAATTAATTGTTATGCTTAATCTGATATTTGGCAAGTTTGGAAAGAGTATTTTTCTTGCGACTTTCGCTGTCCTGTCGTGTGTGTCTCCCCCGCTCTCAAAATGTGTCTGTGTGTTTGCTGCGCTGTTACAAATATGTGGCAGACTGAAGATGCTGGCTGTCTCTAGCTCTGGGCTAGATGTCTCCCGTCTCGCCACCCGCTGCCCACCACTCTCCACTCTGCAGCCTTCTGTCAGAGTGTGCTCAGCCAAGCTCTGGCTGCTGTTTACTTGTTGCTGACTCCAGAGCCAGTCTGTCCTCTGGCTGTCGTCCGCTTGAGCAGCTTATGCAAATTGTGTGCTTATTGCCTGGCCATGTGGGTGTCAGGCAGTCAGCCAGTCATCCAGTCAGCCAGTCATCCAGCGAGACAGCCATCCGGATAGACGATAGACTTGTTGCCTTTGTTGACATTTCGTCAGGCTAAAAGAGACGACTTGGCTTGTTTGTCAGACAGCTCTGAAGTAGGCTTGGCTTGGCAGTCATCAAATGCGAGACTAAGCAATATAATTTTTAGATGCTGCAACTGTTGCTCATCCCCAGCAACAACTTGGCCGCCTACTATTTGCTCTTGGTTGGGCCTGAAATGAAATCTCCGCAAGTGAATTATTAAACGGGCACCAAGTGAAATATCGATAAGCAAGTAATGACTTTTCCGCAGTTTAACTTATAGAAAGCATAGGCAATAAAATGTTCAATCAATTGAAAACTGATAACGAACACTTAGCTAAACTGCGGCTCGTTAGAAAATGATGGCAGAGATTCCACTCGCTTGATTTGGCCATCAAAAAAGTGTCTGCTGCTTATTCATTAGAGTTCATTAGTTGCAATCAAACCGGCCAAATGGACAAGAAACAATTATCACGGCAACGCCTGGCCAAAATGAAAATCGCCGCCCGCTCAGTTGGCCACGACAGTGTGTAGTTGCTGTTGTTGTTGTTGGAGGCCAGCAAAGAGGCTAGGCACCGGCAAAATGCAGCAGACCGGCGAGAGAGACACCGATAGACACCAGGCCGACAATCTGTTGACCTTCGACGGCTCTTGTGACGCCCGCCCATAGACAAGAGGCGAGTCACAGGCAAGCCAAAGTCGCAGTCGGGCCCGGGCCCCAACTCGGCAAAGTCTTTTAGCCAACAAAGTAACAAGCAACAAGCAGCCAGCAACAAGCCAGGCGGCCAGTCTCCCTCTACAGCTGCGTCTATGTCCCACTTCTCGCGTCTCGCGTCTACCGTCTCTCGTCTCTCGCCTCGTGTCTCGCGATCGCAGTCCAGTGCAATCTTAGCCTCAGTCTTGGACTGATCTCAGCTGCGCCTGCGTCGCTTTCAATGGCGTTATTTATGTTTATTACCTCTAAGGTCGTTCGTTACTCGTTGCAGGCCGACTTGTTGTTCTTGTTGTCGTTGTCGTTGTCGTTGTCGCTGTTGTTGTTGTCGCTGTTGCTGTTGTTGTTGCTGCTTTGTCGAGTCGAGTTGTAGCACTTGTTGTTGCTGTCGCCGGTGTTGATACTATTTTGTACGCAGATATCAGTAAATTTAGATTTAAAGTGAATGCGCGCGTTGAGTGTCAAATGCGCCAAGTGTCAAAAGACAAGTTGTTGTTGCCGTTGTCGCCGTGTTGTTGTTGCAGGACATATTACATACGTTGAGTGACTGCCCAGCCAGTCCGCTTGCACCTGTTGCCGTTGCTTTTGCTTATGCTCTGTTGCCTGTGCCGCGGCTGCGCCAGTTAAAGTTACAGTTATGAAGCGGCGCGGCAACTCGCCGCGCCGTCTCCATGTGCAACCTGTTGCCCATATAAGTCCGGAGCATAAATTTCCAATTGTTGCCCGCCCGCTTATGAAGACATTCAATAAGCACACACACTCGCACACACACACGCACATGCATTATTTACGAGTCTGCGCCGAATAAGCGAAACACACCAAACACTGAGAAACGCACAGATTTTTGTGCTAATTTTATCACTTTGTGTGTCGCTCTGCCGTCACGACTTCTGACAGCACATAAATACTCATAATTTATTAATACGGTAAATGTTGCATGCAATAATTTCATGGCGACAAAGGCAGCCACAGCAGCAGCAGCAGCCAGCTACGTTGCAGCAACAAGTGTCCACAGATCGCCAATTGAAGTTAAAGTTGGGCTACCACAATCCCAACTTTCAGCTCCCAGCTGGGCTGCGAATTCCCCCTCAAAGGACATCGCTTTAATACACTTTCAGCGATTAGTTGCAATACCCAGCTATACGAATGCAGCGGCTGTTGCAAAGTTGTTGCAGTCTGTGGCACAGCCCTGGGTAGTTAGTGTGTGCGAAAAGTGAATTTAACTTTAACTGGAGCACACGCAAGTTTGCAGAGACTCTCTGCATAAATAATAATTTCATCATTGTGCGGCTGTGATGATTTATTTGGCTGACCGTAAAAGGATTGCCTTTCCGTTTTGACCGGGCTCCCAGTGTGTCCAGTGTCCAGTGTCCAGTGTCGCACCCCTCTCACCCCTGCTACTGCTGCTGCTGGTTGTCATAAGCGTGAGCGATTTATTGTCATTGCCCGTGGAACACTATGAACTGGCAAGCTGAACAATTGCACTTTACTTTTTCTCTCAATTGCTAATTCAATTTTTGGGGCTGTCTTGGCAGTCTCTGTCACTTTGGCCTGTCACTTGTCCAAAAGCTGCTAAATCTGTTGGCTGTCTTTGCTATTTCTTTTCTTTGCTTTTCCTTTTGCAACGCCTTCAAACTTTGCCAGAGATAAAAGGAGAGGAAAACCTTTGGCGAAATATTTATAGCAATAATTTATTGTAGTTTGGAATTTATTGTCTACGACACACGTTTCAATTGCTCGTCTGGCTGTTAGAGCGCATTGAGAATTGTTGCGGCACTTAGCGAGGATGTTGCTGGCGGCGACGGAGGAGCATTTGACACTTGCGAGATTTATCGCCGCAGCTCTCGGATGCATTTCTAAGATGCCAGAGTCGGCAGCTAATGGAATCTTAATTTAGCAGTGCCAAAATAAAGCCCGCCACATCAGCAGCAACATCAGCAGCAGCAGCAGCGGCAACACATTCACAAATTCCATGCCAGTTGGCACCCTCAAAAGCAATTGAAGCTGGCCAAAACATTTGACTCGACTTGTAAATTGAATTAAAGTGACTCGCCAAAAACACAGACAGCAACAGAGACAGAGACAGGGAGAGCAGCGAAAGGGGCTGTGAGCTGGTCGGACAACTTTTGGCAGCTACTGTTTTGCAGGTGCTTTTCCTGCCAATGAAATTAACGCGAACTGCAGCATAATTACAATATAAATGCGCAGGCTCCTGCCTTATATGGGGCAGGTCTCAATGTCAAGTTGCGCGCACGTAATTGACGTTGGCCTCTGCAATTTGTGGCCATTACAGCAGTAAATGCTGCTCAGTCTGCTAACTGCTGGCTGTGGACGACGACTGTCTGCAACTGGTGGAGCCACCCTCGTTGCAGCCAAGTATCAGCTGCATTATGCATGCTGATTGAGCAACATTTTTGCACAACCCACTGACAAAACAACGCGCCTATCGACAGACAATCAACAAGAGCAGCAACAGCAATGGCAACAGCAGCCGCAATGGCAACGAGAATGGCAACTGCAACCACATCCTTTCCACCTCCGCGTCCGTTATGCAGTTCACTTCCTGTCCACAAGCAGCACAATCTTTCATTCATGAAATTTGTTGCCGTTGTCATTGTTTGTGTTGCAAATCAAATGCCCGGCAGCAGCAGCCGCAGCAGCAACAGTTGCTGTCTCTTGGCCGCATAAATTGCTGCCGTTGCTGCTTGCGGGGATTGTTGCCCCCGTTCGCAGTGCTCCACTTTAGCAGCAGCAGCAGCAGCAGCAACTGCAAATCTGAGACGGTTTTGCTGCTGCGTTTTTGGCTCAGTTATTTTAACGAATTTATTTGCAGCGCTTTCATGGTCAGCGCAACAATTTAATGTAATTTAAATGACGTGCCCAGTACACAAACGCAAAGGACAGGTGCAGATGCTCGAGAGTCACTCGCTCAGTCTGCAGTCTGCAGTCTGCAGTCTGCAGTCCGCCGTCTTCAGACTTCACTCTACACACACTCGGCTGGCTGTCCGGTTGGCTGCGGCCAACGGTGGGAGTATGCAGGCCAGTTCGCATTTTTCTGCTCGCCAGCGGCGGCAACGGCGGCAACGTCGGCTCCTTTGTGGCGACATTGACGACAACGACAAGCATCCACAACGGACGACGACAGGCAATGTCGCTATCAAGTTTTTGGGCGAGCGGACACATTTTAATGATGAGTCGGTCGACTCTGGAATTGGGCTTGTTGCGGTGCCCCATCTGTCCCCCATCTACTGGCGACGGCTGCTGCTGCTGCTGCCACTGCTGCTGTTGCTGCTACAAGGGAAATGCTAATTTGTGTGTGTCGCTCTGCAGTTGTGTCTGCCGCGCGTCTTCGCCAGTGCGCTCCAACAGCTTTCAAGGGTATTGCGGATGTGTAATAGACCCGCAATCTTTATGCGTGGCCAATCAGCAGAAGAGCTTCACTTAAAATATGGCCCAATAATTTGTGCGCATCTAAGCAGGGCATTTAGGAAAATATCAAATGCTTAAAAGTGTTAAGGCTAGCTAAATTTAGTTATTAAACGATTTGCAATTGTCAATTAATATTTGGAGAATTAAAACAAAGTTATTCCTAATATAAACTACAAAAATATATTTCAATAGTATTAATTATTGAAGAAAAAGTTTGTTGCCCATACATATTAATTTATGAAATGTATATAAATAAAATGCTTTGCTCAAAGAGTATAAAAAGTGCGATTTGCACGCTGGCTTCTTGTCGTTTTGCTCTTTGGCTTTAATCAGTCATTCGCTTGGCTAAATTGAGTCGCCGTCGCCGTTGCTGTTGCTGTTGCCATCGCTGTTTGCCGTCTTCATCTTCAAGGCATCGCGGCTTGAGTTGGGCTATTGTCGCAGTTTGCTGTTGCCGTTGCTGTTGCTGTTGCTGTTGCTGTTTGTGCCGTGCTTTCAGCAGCTCTTTCGTCTCTTGCTTGCTGCTCTTTGTTTTGTATCAATTAAAGTGTTCGTTTTGGTCCATTTGCGTGGGTCGATTGTCCGATTGGCCGATTGTCGCTGATTGTCTCTGATTGTGCGATGTTTTATGCTTATTAATAACGCTTATTAGCCGCGCCGGCTAAGCAGGTGCAAAAGCCACTTAATTAGCCAATCAATGAGCGCATTTTGAAAGCACCCAAAAGCCATAACCAATCGCGCACAGCGCTGTGTGAAAGTTCAAAAGCGGCCAACAACATTTCCCACAGTTTCGGGCATTGGCTCAACATCGAGCTCGAGCTCGAGTTCGTGTTCGATTTCCATTTCCATTTTGATTTTGTGTTGTTATTTGAGTCTCAAAATCGGGCGAACGATTGTCACAAATTATGCACAATCAATGCATCAATTAAAGCCAAAGCCAAATGAGAAGCAAAAGGGTAGCAACCATAACAATTGATTTCAATTTGCAATCAAATTGAAATGAAATCAATGACAAAACAACGACAACTTACACCCGCATACAAGCTGTTGTTGTTGTTGCTGCTGCTGCTGTTCGCTTAATTGATGTTGCTGTTGTCGCCGGTTGTCGGCAATTCACACCAAGCGTGCAGCAAGAGGCACATGGGAGGGAGGAGGAGGCAACCTTTTGCCTATTGCGTGACGCTGGCTGTTAGAATTGTGGCAGGCAGACGGCGCGATTTATTTCACTTTCTGCTGCCGCTGCCGCTGCCGCTGTTGCTGCATTGCCTTTGGGGAAACAATAAAATAAAGTGGCAAGCAGTCAACAGCGCCGACAACATCATCATTATCATCATCATCATCGCTACTATGATCATCAGGAACAGCAACAGCGATGTGGTGTGAAACTTTTTCAATTGACTCATGCGGCAATTGTGTCAATTTGTCAGGCATTGATTTCGATATCAGCATCGATTTGTGGGATTCGCATTGGGCAATTGTGTGGGCAGCAATGATTTGAGTTTATTATGCGGGCGGCCCGTCGGTCACCCGTTCCCGCGCCGCAATCACTCAACACCAGCAACAGCAACAGCAACAACTGCGTCGGCAGCATGGGGCACGGGCAGCAACTGCAACAAGAGCAACCCCTTGTCATGTCTTGACCACGCTCAATTTCCATTTTATGCGCTCGCTGTGCAATTAAGTGATTTATCATTTGGAGTTGGTGCTGGAGCTGGAGCTGGAGCTGGAGCTGCAGCCGCAGCGGCCAATAGCCAACTTAATTTTAGCGGCAATCAAGCAATAACAAGCTGCAACATGCCGTGTTGCACGATTGCCTTTGACTCTCAATGTGGCTTTGACTCTCTGCAGCTCCAGCTACAGCTTTGCGCCTCTGCGGCCGTGCAACAGCAACGGCAACAGCATCGGCAACGGCAACAGCAACTGATATCGATAGCTTTGCCTTTGCCTCAACTGCTGATTGCATCTGTTGCAGCAACAATATTACAAGCAGCAGCATCAGCAACAGCAACAACATCGAACAGCTAAATTGAATTTGAGAAAAAAGCCTGACTACAGCTTCAGCTGCCTCGACTTCTTGACTTTCAAGTGCGGATGGTGCGGCAGCCGCAGCTACAGTACGTGCAGCAATCAGCAACACCTACAAAAATGCCAAATGATATCGCTGCGTGCGCATCAATTGCAGCAAGTCCAGCGACCACAGCAACCACAGCAACCACAGCAGCAGCGGCAGCCCACCTACTCCAGCTGCCTCCTGTGTCTTCCCCTGGCAAACGAGCTGCTTAAGCACATGCATTAAATAATTTTACACTTTGTTTGCCATCTTCGCGAATGCAAATGCGATAATCGCCAAGCGTTTGGCAGCTAACGAGACGCGAAACGTTGCAGCGTGGCAGCAGCAACACGGCACTGTGAGCGGCGACGGGAAGGGGCATTGAGCAGAGGCTGGGGCAATGGTAGGTGTCAATGATAAGACTCCTTTTAGGGCAATGAGCGCCAAGGCCTTTGTCACTTAGGCGCAATAGAAAAAAACAGTAGAATGTGTTTGGTGGGGGGGGGGGGGGTACGCGGTAGAGGGGAGGGACAAAGCTCGATCTTAGATCTACAAACCGTCGCCGGATGGGGCAAATGTTTCTTGCTCGTGTTGCACTCGCGGCACACGAACAACAAATTGCCCATTTTGCTGGCCGCGTACGTGCCGCAATTTCGAATGACATTTTCATTAGCAATTCGTTTTGAAAATTGCAGCAGGTCCACAATTCATCGCGACTGCGACTGTGAATGCGACTGTGGCGGCGACTCTGCGTGGAGTCAATCGTTTTGCGCAAATTTTCTAATAATTTATGTGCGAGCCTGTGAGCTGGAGTCCAGACTGCGAATTATGTGCGATTGCCAGCAGAATGTTGCAAGATTAAAGACATCAGACTGCAGTCGTTTAATTACGTAATTGTTGAACAAAAGCCGGCTGACAGTCTCGTTTATATTGAGAATCAATAAGCAACTGCAATCATTTATCACCTGTTGTATTCTTGCAGCACTTTATTAATCATTTGGCACACGAATCGCTAGCAAATCGCGCGCGAGTCGCCCCCAAAACGCACACAAATCGCCAGCGCATTTTTCTGCGACAAACACAAATTTCGTGTATCGAGCGCGTTCTAATCGCTTTTCGCGTAGTTTTTCACAGTTTTTCGCATTGCGCGCACAGCGCGATAAAAAATTGGCAGTCTGGGCATCCGAAAGTGCGACGCGGCACGCGGGGCACGAGGGAGGACAACTGTTGTCGGCGTTCAACGTCGTCGTTGCTGCCACCGACGCCGCCTGGCGTTGTGGCTGCTGTGGCACGTCTCTTGGCAGACCTCGGCGAGTCAAAGAGTTGTACGTGAACAGAGATTAATATGTCCAATTACTGTGACAAAATCGCAAAATGCCGTCTGCATTCTGTTTGCCAAAAACACAGGCCACCGAAATGATCTAATAAGCGGTGCAGCCGGCAGGCAACGGGTGGTAGTGCCCCATGTTGTTGGCGGTGGCGATGGTGGCGCGTGCTAATTAGCGTCACTTGGCGGCACAAAAAGTAAACTAATTTGTGTGGAAAACTCGTCGGCGATACTACACGTTGCAACCCCAACACCAGAGACAGCAACCCCCACCAACAGCAGCAGCAGGAGCAGCAACAAACAATCAAAGAGGAACAACAGCGAAAATACTTGTAGAAAAGCAAAAAAAAAAAAAAAAAAAAATTTAAATATGCGCGCGAATATTTTCCATGTCACGTTGTGAATTGTGAATTTTTTGTCGCTTTCGTTTTTGTTATGTGCATAAAATTAATTTCTTGTCGTCTTTTGTTGCTCATGTGGGGCAACACGGCGACAACGACAACGGCAACGACAACGGCAACGACAACGACAGCGATACCGACAGCAACAGCAGCAACAACATCTCACCTAAATGGCAATACAAAATGGCTGCCACATGTGGCAAAAGATTTTGTAACAGCTGCACGGCCCAAAAGCCAAAAAGCCAAAAAGCGTGCTCTCATTTTTATTTCTTGTGTCATTTCTTTTTGCTGTTGCTGTTGCTGCTGCTGCACAAATGTTTTGTTTGCCTCTTGCTCATTTTCAGAGTTTTTATTATTAGTTGTTGTTGTTGTTGTTGTTGTTGCCTGCTAATTTGAGCAGTTTTGCCGACCAGCAAAATTGTCGCGAATGGCGAAAGTAAACAAGAAACAAGCGACAACAGACAAGACACAACAGTCACATGTTCGCCACGGTTTTTGCTTTTTCTTTTCGCTTTTTAAACAAATACTTTTAATTAAAAATTTCAGCCAAAGTCATAACAAAAACGTGACTTTAGCCAAATAGCCGGGGCAGGGCGCACAATTAAAGCCGAACACAATAAAATGCTCGCATTTAAATGTTTTAGTTTTGTGCGCAGCTGACAGGAATCTGTTAGCAATTTTACTTTTAGCCCTCGTTAAGAGGCGAACTGTCATTAGGCAATCAGAAGACGTTTGCATTGAAATGCGATTGCCTCATATGAAAATGGTTAATAACTTCTAAACGTGTCTCTACTTCCTCTTTCGATCGCTTCAATGGCAATTTGAATGGCAATCTTTCCCCCATTTTCCCACGCCTGGCGAGCCGAGAGAGTTCTCTGGGCCTGGTGGTGCTTTCAGTAATTAGCGAATGCAGACAGCGCCAGCCTAACGATGTCACTTTATCAGCGGGTTTGTTTTTTGTGCAAGTTGTACCGCTAATATGGCCTACGCCTACTCCCAACATCCGCGGCCAGAGTCGCAGCCAAGCCGAGTCCATGACGACGACACAGACACAGACACAGGCACAGACACAGCAAATGCCAACCAATAAGCGAGATAAAAGCCAAACGCATTGCGTCTGCCTCAAACTCTCTGTTCATGCCTTCTCTCGACTGGCTTGGCTTGAACTGCCCGCCCTGGCCGCTGCTCCTCCCCTGGCCGGCTGCCTGCATAAAGCGGAGCACTTTGCATTAGCGACATAATTTATCTCGCCAACGAGCGAGGAGGCGGCGCAGGAGAAGCGACGCGACAGCAAAAGGGGATGCGACTGTGCTCTGTTGCGGACTGTGGCATGACCACGCAGACGCAGCGGCTGCCCAGTTGCCGCGTTCGTACGTTGCACCTGCAGCCTTGCCGCGTCATCTTCGTTGTCGTTGTCGTCTTCATCGTCGCCTCGCAACGCGTCGCGCACTTGCTTCTTGGAGCTCAACTTGCGAGTCGTAGTCGGAGTCGGAGTTGGAGTCGGACTTGGATTGGGCGAAGTCTTCTGGCTCCCACTGTTCGCATTGCTGTTGTGTTTTCTGCCTTGTCCTCTCTTCTTCTCGTCGCGGTTTCTTTTTTTTTTTGTGTTGTTGTTCTTGTTGTTGTTGTTGTTGGGCGCAACAAGTGCAATTATTAAAAATTCCGGAATTCGCATGAGAGCAGGCAGCAGGCAGCAGGTAGCAGGCAGCAGGGGCTGTTGCGTGGGGAGTTGTTACCAGTTGCTGTTGCAACAGTTGCAACAGTTGCTCCTCGGTCGCCTTACGCATGCGCCGCTGCCGCTCAAGTGCGTTGGTTTTCGCATTAATTATGCGTTTCGACTCGATCCGCAGCCATTGAAGCGATCCGAGCGATTCGAGCCATTCAATGGCATCGAAAAATGCTGACCAGGCAATTGATGTGGCTTCTACTTCTGGCTGGCGTTGTCCTCTCTGCGCAAAGGCATTTAATAACAGCGCACCAATCGATATATCATTTGCCATTTGACTCTCTGGGTTACTTTCTTTCAGGGGGCCTGGCCTCTCTTCCCACACTTTTGCTGAAAAATCAATTAAAATATCTTTCTCTCGTGGCGCTCTCGCTGTACGCGTGTGCGTCGCGCTAATAAATTTGCCATAAAAATTCCACTAAATCATTGGACATGGCAGAAGTAACATTGTCGCATGGACATTAACATTAACATAGCTGAGCGAAAAAAATAAAATGAAATAAAAAAACAAGCCAAGAATTAACAGGCATAGATTGATGGCGGACATGCCGTTATTTAGCTTAAAAAATAAACACGTCTTGTCGAATGATTTGGGGCTGAGCATTTTATATTTATTGAGAAGTGACACTTCGAGACTTTGAAATATTTAGCGTGACTCGCTGATTGAGAAAACAAACAAATCGGATTGAAACAGTATAAATAAAATGCAATACTATTTTTAACTAATGATTTATGCGTGGTCGTTAATTGATTAACCCAACGGGCTATAATTAGCATTACTGTTTCAAAAATATAGATTGCTGTAATTTATCTACTTGCATGTAATAGAATTTTATATTTTAATGAAATAAAATAGAAGTTGAACAGATTGTTCTTGAAAACATTTTCCAATTAATTTGTTATTTATTGCTTGTCATTAATCAGCAATAGATAAATTTGCAAATTAACTGAGTCAACAACATAACAGATTAATACTAACGTCGCTTGCAAAATGTAATTTAATATTTTTGATTAGCAAAGCAATATGCACTGCGAATAATTTGCAATCTTTGAACTTAACTTCGTTGGTGATTGCGCAAAATATGTTTGAAATAATACAAATGATTAATTCGTGGCAGTTATGCAAGTAACATTATTATTAAACAAAAAACAAAAAACGTTTCATTCGCGTATTTTGATTAATATATTAATAAATTTTATTGCCAGTCTCATTTAATGCCATGCGCATAAGTGTATTATGAAAATATTTTTAGAATATGAAATTAATTGATTAATCAGGCAAATGTGATAAATGGCAGCCTCATAAATTAATAGTCCGGCAATAACAAGAAGTACATAAGTATAACTACAACAGCTACAACGACTAGGCGTATGTCTGGCCAACGTGCTACTGCAACTGCTGCTGCTGCTGCTGCTGTTGCTGTTGCCGTTGCTGTTGCTGACTATCGGCAACGCCCCAGACAGCCCAGACAAGCGTAACAACAACTGCCCACAGCAAGTCAAGTCAAGTTCAAGTGCAGTCTGCGGGACAGCCAATAATGCAGCTTGATAAGCTGGCAAAGAGCTAGCAAAATCATAATAAAAAAGAGCGTCGAGTAGGAGAGATGTGGCTGGTGCAACAGCAGAGCGTAGGCAATGTCGCCTACTGTCCAGTTGCTGTCTCAGTCTGACATGCTGTTGACACAAGCGCCGAGCCGGCCAAGCGCCTTGGGCTGCCAACTGGCAACGAGCAACGCGACTCGAGTCGGCCAACATGTGCATCCTGCTGCTGCCCACATCTTTCTGTCGATGCCACAACAATAGCAACAACAACGACAACAACAGCAGCAGCAGCAGAAGCAAGAGCAACCGAGCAACGGCAGACAATCAAAATGCAATCACCCACAACATTAAAGCAAATTTAAAGCACATCATTTCAGGGGAGCAGTCAGAGATTCGCACAAATGAAATGAAATCCTTGCCGCACACATTAACAGCTCATTGGCACTACTGTAGGGGGTCGCTCTTGAATGTGGCACAGTCGAAGTTGCAGCCGCAGTCACAGTCGCCGTCCCAGACAGAGTCGCAGTCGCAGTCGCAGTCACAATGCCATTCCTCTTGGTGGAATGGTCCCAAAGTGGCGCCGCCGACGCTCCACTTGAGTTTCTCTCTGTCTCGCTCTTGCCCTCGCCTCACCTTCCTCTCTCTTTCTCACGCTCCTCATTCCAGCTGCAGTTGGAGCCACGAAATAAGTTATAAATTTTGCAACCGTTGATGGCGCATATTATGATATCATTTTACAACTTGTGCAGAGCCAAAAGCCTTGCGACAACCGACCTGAGCCGCCCTTCTAGAGATGGTCGCGTGAGTCCTGAAAATACAGAGACAAAAAAACACTTTCCTAATCGTTTATTGAATCGTCGTATATCTAAAATTATTATTAATTTAATTTTAAATTACTAAAACTAATGCTTACTTTCAAGAGATCTCTAATATATGTTTTCCAGTAAAATTTTATCCAGTTTTTGAGTTCAATATATCGTGTAGGCTTTTGAAACACGTGATGCACGCTGCCATCGCTGAGCCCTTATGCAAATGTTCTTGCTGCCGCGGCTGCAAATTAATGTTGCTGTTGAGTTTAAGCGCTCGATTCCCTGCTTGCCAGCGTTCCTCTCGCGCTTGCCACACGCCTCTCTCCCACTGTTTTCGTCATCGCCATCGACTTCACATCGTCGCCAACGCCGGGCCAGAGGCTCAGCTCGGGCATTGGTTGTGTCTCCGAGTGCCTCCCTGGAGTCTCAGCTGCTGTTCTTGTGTTCTTTGCATGTTGTCATTGTGCGCTGACCTTCCCCCACTTTAAGAATTATTGTTATTATATGCGCTGCGGCGATAAAAATCGCAGATGCCACACAATCGTCGTCGCCGTCGTCGTCGACGTCGTTGTCGTCGTTGTTGGAGGACAGCTCATGAAATACGACACACGCACCCAGCGACGCAGCCAGTGCCAGTCACTGGGCAACTGGGCAACAGGAACAGCAGCAACAGCAACAGCAGCAGCAGGTCATATGCCATATGTGTGTATGTTTGTGTGGATTAAAAATAATTATAATTGCTCCCACGATTTTGTGTTCCAAGAATGCAGGCAACACTGCTGCTCCTGTGGTCAGCAATTGCTGCTGCTGCTGCTGCTTCTGCTGTTGCTGGCCATGTTGCTGCTGTTGTTGTTGAGGCCATTTCATTTTAACGCATATTAATTTCAGGATTTTATACTCTGTTATTTTTATTGTGACATTTGATTAATTGACGACATTTAATTACAGCGCACAGGCTGCTTTCAGGCACAGACTGCGAATCCAGCGCCATCTCCATCTCCATCAGCAACCCCAGCTTCCAAGCTCGCGGCCTGCTCATTTCATTCCACTCCCCGCTTATCGCAACTCATTTATCGCTGGAAAAATTATGACGCTGCTGATTGCCGACGCTTTTATCTGATCAGCCGCATTGGCCATCGCTCCATCGCCTGTTGTCTCGCCTCTGTCTGCCAGCGCCAAGTGCTGTTGTTGCTGCCCACATGTGGGTGACTTTTAAATGTGCACTTTACGGCCCGGCCGCGTTGTGTGCCAAAAAATTGATGAGTCATTGGAGCAACAAGTGCAGCACGACGCATTGATGATTAAATATTACAAGACAATAAACGCTTTATCTTCATTTGCGGGTGCTAAGCAAATAACCAGCTGCCAAATGCCAGATTATGAACTGACAACAACCACAACTTTATTGGCTCTCTGGCTAATTTGCATCTGCCCGGCGCAACGCGGCGTATACGCAACCTGCTCTCATGTCTTTGTGTGTGTCGGGCAGTGGTTTTATGCAGCAAACAAGGCGCATTTATTTGCCATCACATTAAGATAATGTGCTGCATGTAAGCGCATTTTGAGAGCCGTCATCAAATGTAGCGCGAACGCGATCGCGGCCAGTTGATAAACGACAACAACGAAAGTTGGAGCGGCAACGACAGCAACTGGAACTGTCGCTTGCTGCAAGCTGACAGCCAAAATATTGTGGCTGCAAACTGCCTCAATGTCCAGTACGCGTTCTGGAACATATCACACGATAATCTTCATGCATCACTTCAACGTCAGCAAGCAGCAACATGCTGCTGCTGCTGCTGCTGATGCTGCACCGGAAGCATTTTATTGCCTTAGTTTGTGTTGGCCTGTCTGCGATTCGCTTGCGCTGATTATTTCAGCCATCGTAAATCGCCACTTTTGTGGGGGGCACGCGCTAGCCTCAGGCTGATACCAGCTGCCACTGCAACAAGAGCAGTGGCAACAACAACAGGTGCCTGGCTTTTAGGTAGCTGCAAGTCAAAGAGGTGCGAAATGCCAAAGCGCCCGCTGGCATTGAATTTCAGACAAAGTGTTTTCACCCGGCATTAGATGATGTTGCCGTCGCGTGGGTCAATGTTGCTGCTGCTGCTGCTGCAACGGCAGCAACCTAAACGTGTTGCTGATACAATTTGCTTGATAGGCGCACATTTTACGCTTCAGCGCTCGACGCTATCTGCGCGAAATCTAATACGTTTTGTTAGCGCGCACAGTTTAGCCAATTTTGGAGCAACTGCAACTGCAGCCGAACTTGCAACAGGAGCAAAGCGAGGACCGAGGCTGTCTGATTACGGGGCAAACAAAGCGCCAAACCCCCAACACATGACAGTGGCAACAAAAGCCGCCGCATTGCAGCTCAAGTCGCGTACGTGGTTAGCAAATTTATGTTGCCAAAAAAAAAAAGGAGAAGAGAAAGAGATACGGCAAAAAAGTGAGGCAGGCAACAACTGTTGTTGGGTGGCAACACGCAGCGCACAGCAGCCGAGCGGCAACTGGCGCCAAGTGTGTTTTTTGGTTAACCCTGCGTGTCCTTGTGCCTGCCAAGAAGCGTTGCTGCCTCTGCCACGTAAATCGCATAAATTGCATAATTTTGACTGACTTTTGCTGCCGTCGCCGTCGACTGCCAGCTACAGCTGCTGGCTGGCACAGCGACTTCTTGGCAGCCCAACACAGGGGCCAACAGCTCCCAGCTCCTTGTGCCGTTCGTAGGTGCCGTTCATTGCCTTCTCGGCGACCTCCAGTTAACCCTGCCGTCTCTCAGACCGTCTGTCCAGCTGCCAGGCTGGCTTCCGTTTGCATAAACTTTAAGTGAAAAACGGCAGCACAAGAAATGGAAAATGGAAAATAGAAAATGCAAAATGTGTGCAATACTCAAGGAATTTATGATAAATACATGAGTGGCTTGAAGATGATTTGAATGGCTGACTTTAATACTACGAATCGAAAGAATTAAAAATAGTTGTGAGTTAATGGTAAAGAGTTAAGCTATTAACGTGCTCAATTGATTCAAATGGTTGTGAAGCTTTCCTCAGATACTTTATGGCCTCGTAAAAAATCAATGAATGTTCTTTTTACTCAGCATACAAATCTCTCTCACTCGCCACAGCGTTTGCCTGCAACATTTCCGCTCATCTTTCAATTGACAACGGGCACAGCAAGCAACTGGGCTGTGTTTGGCTTTGCTTTGCTGCTGTCACTTCCTGCATAGAAAATTCTAAGCACGAGTAAACTGACTTTGACAGTTTTATGGGCTTTCAAACTGTTTTATGACACGCCACAACAAGCATTGCAACAGCTACAGCACTGAGTGAGCCAGTTGAGGCGCGAAACATGCCTATAATGAGAACGAGATGCTGACTCTGTGTCTGAGACTCAGACTCAGACTGCGACTGAGACTGAGACTGAAATTGACAAGGCAACTCGCACGTTGCTCATACGCCATGTGGCCCCGCGCCAATCAGACAGTTGTCCGCCCACGCCATCTCAGTTTCGCAGTTTTTTCTGCTCGCGATATTTAGTTGCAAGAATAATGCGCCAAAATTGAAATGAAAATGATAAATGTGCTACAGATACTCGTACAACACCACAACAAGCGAGTCCAGCACGCACAGTCGCCGACTCCGTCTCAGTTGTTCGCCCTGTCCCTGTCTCCATCTTCAGCTCCAGTTCCAGCTCCATCTCTGTCTCAGCTCGGTTTGCGGCGCCGTCGCGCAGGCGTTTTTGACAGTTTTTTAATAATATCAGCCAGGCGACTGGGCAAGCTTGTTGTTGTTGCTGTTGTTGCAGGGTAGGCAGTACAGCCTACCTTATATCATATACTGCTGGGCTGCTTTGGATTTTTGTTTAATTTCATTTTATTTTTACATATCTCATTGCCATTTTGGCATAAATGCTGCAGACACCGACATAGCAGCTCCCTCTTCGTCTCGTTCTGTCTCTGTCTCTGTCTCTGTCTCAGTCGCTAGCTGTGGCTCCCTCTCTTTTGCTGCCTCTGCATTGCATGCCGCACGACATTTTTTGCGCCACAACTGTATATCTACGGGTTTATGTGTGTGTGTGTGTGTGTGAGCGATAATGAAAATTTTCTGACACTTTAACCAACACTTTTGGCTCGCCAGCAGGCGTTGCTGTCAGGTAGTCAACAACAACAAGAGCAACAACGGCAACTTCATCGCCCAACAACCAAGCAGCCAGTCAGTTGATAAGTCAAAAAGTTGTTTCCTCATTATGTTTGATAAACGCCCGATGCCCGCCCGTAAATTGATTCATAGTTTATGCGCTAAATGTGACATGACCCGGGGCCTCAGCTGGAGCTGCAGTTGCCGAGGCTGTCGGAGACGCAGTTGAATTCGGAGTTGCGGTTAAATTGGCGTGCTTTATTACTTATGAGGTTGTTGCTGCTGCTGTTGCTGTCTTTTTGCCATTGCAATCGCAATTGCCATTGTTCTCGGCGTGCTGTGCGCTGTGTTCTGTGTAATGACATGTAATTAAGCGCATATTTACAGACAGTTGGCGATGGGGCGTGGCATTTAAGTAGGCATTTAACAGACGCAGAGTGCCCCAAAATTGACAGCTTAAAAGTGTGGCCGGAAAATACGACGTTAAAAGTACAAATGACTATGAAATTGCATTGGCAGCAGCAGCAGCAGCAGCAGCAGCTGCAACAACAACGACAACAACAACAAAGCCAGGTGAATTATTCCTCACAATTGCAGCAGCTCGATTTTGCCACTGGGGAAACACATCTCATTTAAGAATATCAGATACCAGAGCATTTAAAAACTGTAGTTTCCTTGCAGTTGAAACTTCAACATTCGCGTAAATGTGCACACATTGTTTATATTTATTTTTTTATTTTTAAATGTTTTTTTTACGAATAATGAACTTAATATTATTTACTTTTATTATGGATATTTATATTTTATGTGTTGTTTTACAAATTTGAATTTAAATTTTAGTTATATTTAATGAACTATAAGTCCTTATGGCACACACGCTGAGGTTTGGTTGTTATGATATATTCCCTAAATCTGTTGTTATGGTGCTTTATGTTGGTACTGGTTAAACTACTTATGTAAATAAATGTATATAAAAAAATTTAATGAACTGAGAGCATTTTTGACTTAACTCTGAAGAAACTTGCCATACATTATTTTTTGCATACATCAAGAGTTGATGAACATATAACTTTAAGCATTTATTATATTATACTTAATGTAATATATGCATTTATTACTTATTATTTTTATTCTTGGTCAACATCAGCGTAACAAATATTTATTATTAATGTATTATCTGTATTTAAAAAAAATAAATACATTTTCAAACTTTGCCTGTTTTTTGTATTTCATCAATCACTTGGAAATCTTGCGGTGTTCCAATAATTTTCATTATATTTGAAGCGTCTAGGTTTTTTAAAAACGTTTACTCGAACGTGAATGAAAACAGATAAGTCCTTATGGCATACACGCTGAGGTTTGGTTAATATGATATATTCCTAAATGTGTTGTCATGGTGCTTTATGTTGGTACTGGTTCAACTACTGATGCAAATAAATATATATAAAAAAAAATTATATTTTTTAAGCTTCAATTGACTATGTCAAATTGTTTGTTTTGTGCTTTAAAAAGTGCTGCCTACGCGTAGGCGCCTTGGCTTGCAATTGAAATTGAAACCGCGCTGAAAAAGAAGCTTGTGTGGCGAAGAGCTGAAGCACTCGACGACTTATTTGTTATTAGGTTTTAATTTATTTCGTAGCGTTGTCTGCGTTGTATGGTGCTGCGGCTGCGGTTGCAATGAATTATTTCTGCAGCGGCATTGGGCGGACAGGCAGCGCGACCTATGCAGCGCCCCGGACAGACGGCAACAGAGTCGAAGCCAAGCGAACCGTACCAGAGAGCCAGCCGACTAGGATCCACGCGCCGTCTCTATTCAGCGCCAGCTTTGACTGGTGTCGGGTGTCGGAGTTGGTGTCGGTCTCGTTGCTGGTGTCTCTCTGGTGTGGTGTCGTAGTGTCGGTGTCGGTATCGGAATCGGCGTTGGTTTGGCTTTTAGCTGTGGCTGTTGCTGTGGCTGTGGCTGTGGCGTTCGTTGGGCTGGTAGTAGACAGCTGGCAAGCAGGCGACAGGCGGCAATAAATCAAACGGGCAAACGGCTTCAAGTGCAAACTAATTTCCATGTCGATTTATAATAACAACTTGTTAGCATTTTGTAACATTTCGAGAGCTGTGCGCTGCACTTCATTAGCGGGCGCCAACGCAACCAACTCGCATGCGAGTGCATTTGAATGCTGCCACATTTCGATAATGTCTGTTAAGTTGGACACAAGTCTGTTGTCGCTGTTGTCGCTGTTGCTGCTGCTGCCGCGGCTGCTGCTGCGAATGTGCAACGTGGCTGAGATAAATACCCTTCAATCTAAATGTAAATGGCTCCGCATGTAATTGCCACAAATTGCCACTGCAGTGACCAGTTTTTGCCACCGCCATTGGCCATAGTCATGGCTGTGGCATCGTTGTGTGGATCTTGTTGCTGTCGCAGCGTTGTTGCGTCGCCGTTGCTGTTCTTGCGCCTTTTTTAATTACCCGCAGGATGCGCGACAACAGCAAACAAATTGCCTCAATTTCAATGTTGTTGGCTGCCAGGCGAGTGCGTCGTGATTCATGTGATGGAGCACCGCGACAACATGCAACTGCAACAGCAGACATCTAACGGCTACGAACTCCCGCGCACACCCGACCCAACTGTAAATAACGCGTGAAGTGGCCAACATGCGTGGCGGCGGTGGCAAAACTAACGGTTCTCCGTCTGACAAAGTGGGCGGTGGTCGTGGCCAGCAACAGCCAGAGCAACAGCCAGAGCAGCGTCAGCAACAGCGCCTGGCAACAACATTTCGTGCGAGTGCGATAAACAAACGCTAAGTGTTTGCTGCCAGACACCAAAAGCATGCGGCAGCAACGGCAACATGTTGCCGTCGCAGTGTTGCGTAGAGTAGACTATCATCATAGAGTGGGCCAACTTCTAATGATGATTGTGATGACGACGACGATAATGATGATGCCACAGCCGCTGCGCTGCGTTGTCGTTGTCGTGGGTTGCTCTGGATAGTACTTATGTGTAATATAGTTAGTGCTATGATAATTAAACGATTGCGTTCGCAATTTATAAATTCATCCGGCCAACCGGCCACACTTTGCATACTAGCACCGGCAATTGCACTGGTTGCCCCACAAAATAGCGGCGGACAGGTGACATTGCGGCCGGTGCCTTTGATTTGATTTACTGCGCGAATAGCTGAACTCAGCGTATCTGCTGCGCGCTGCTTAATTAATTTGTATCTCTTGCCAAATCGAATGCTTCGATGTGCTCTTGCCGCTCGTGGTTCTGGCTATTACTACACCCTCCCCTTCGACTCTGCTGTTTCCGCTTCACTGCAGTCGTTTAGCATGTCAGCACATGCAGAGAAAACAATTCCAAATGCTGGAATACAATTTAAATTCAACACGAAACCTTATCGAAACAAAAATCGTCAAAAATTTCAGATTAATCACGCTTCAAATTAGTCTTAAATTTATGATGACAAACGAATGAATTAGAGAATATTGCTGGTTATCCAAAATGCAAAATTAAAAACGAACTGAGAGCGGAAATGCCTAAAATTAAAAGCAGGTTCAATGACTAAATTTCAGGAAACTATTCAAAATGTATTCCAATTGAAAGACAAATAAAAACATATTAAAATCATGAAGTACATTTAAGGAAATTTATCTACTAGCTCGCTCAATACCTTAATGCTTTTCATTATGTGCACCTTAATTTTTGTCAGTGTGCCTTGGCTTTGCTCTACATCCTCCCTGACTGCAGCTCCGATGACTCTGACTCTGACTGGTCTCTTCCGCTGAGCAACGTTTTTGTCCTTGTGCCGCCATAAATTTAATGCTCCGCCTGTCGGCCGCTACACATTCTGGCATTTTGCGTATTTATTTATTTGTTTCTCTATGTGTCAGGCGAATTGGCTGCCGCTGTTGCCGCCTCGCTTGTTGGCAGGAAACTGTTGCATTTAGCGGTGCAAATCTGTCCAGCATTGATTAGCCCAAAAACGCAAAAAAAATAACGCATATGGCTTTTCGTATTCTCTCTCTCTGCTGCTTGTGACTCACTTTTGTATGTATTCTTTTTATCAATGGACTTGACCATGTCGAGACACATCGAAAACATGCGAAGCTTTTGTTAGACAGCCGAGTCGTAGAGCGTACAACACGCAATGCACACATATTCAATTGGCAATCAATCAAACAGCTGCGCAGCGGCAACAGCAACAACAGCAACAGCAACACACAACTTTGACATGCAGCAACTTCCAGGCGGCAGCAACAGTTGCTGCCGCCACCACAAGCTGTGGCGTCTGCAACTGACAACAACACAATGAATGCCGTTTCTTGTTGGCCGTTGCCGTAGCTGTTGCATTTTTCAATGCCAGGCGGGAGGGAGTCTCCACGAGTCTCCTCAGTGGCACGTAGTTGCAACTACCTCTGCTACCTCTGCAACAAAACAGCTCAGCTTCGCTCTGGCTGGGCCTGCAAGGTGTTTTGTTCGGCGCGGTCAATCAATCACGCCGCCGATAATTAATCAAATATTTCGAACATAATTAGATATGGAAAATCTAATGAGTCCTACTCCACACGCTCGATACTCTTTAACTTTAACCCTTTGTTGCCCCAGCCATTGCCGTTGCGGGGGCAGCGTGTTAAATTATGAAAAATGAACGCGTAGAACGCGCTTTTAATTGTGCTAATGCTCTGCCTCGTATGCCACAACCACCAAGGTCCCTCCCCCCCACGGCGTCTCTCATGTAAGAGCAGCGTCGATGGCGTCGTCGAAGCCAGAGTCGGAGTCGAAGCCGGAGTCGGAGTCTGTGGCTACCTCGGTGTCCCGCTAATCTCAATTTGTAAGTTAATCGGAGACGCTGCTTGACTCAGACAAAATGAGAGGCATTTACTTTATGAAATGCATATGCCCTCGTTGCTAAGTCAGCAGGGTATGCTAGACTGCATTGTATTGTGGGAAAGTCTTTGGTATGAAACAACTGTCTATTAATAGGTTTATATGTAAGAATATTGTAGATAATTTAACTAACAACATTAATTCTAAGTACTCTTTTTAATTTCGAAAGTAAAAGCATTGCAGACAAAATCAAAAACTTTTCTATATCAAATTTCAATATTATATTTGTTGTTTGAACTTGCTCTCGGGATATTCTCAGCACTTGTTTAAAACTTCATTATTTTTCAATATTATTTTCACTTTAATTTACAGGGTATTTGCGCGTCTTGCCTTTGCTTGCTGAAATTTTGATGCTTATTTTTATTGTCGCTGGCAAAATGAAAAGTTCGATTGTGCGTTGCTTGATTGGGTTCGAATCAGCGTCTTACTCGTCCCCCTTATTTTTTTTTTTTTTTGGTTGGCGGTTGGTGTTTTGTAGTGGGCGCAACTTGTAATTAACTTGGCTGTTGCCCTGCTGCCACATGTGGCAGACAACTCTGCCTCTCGTACATAATTTTTCATAATTAATGTGGCAGGCCGATATTGCGGCTCGTCCAATAAACTGTGTGAAATTGGCTGCGAAAGTTGTTGCACCTTCGACAAATACAAGTCTCCCAAGCGATGATATATATAGTATTTTTTTTGGGAAAGTCGCGCCATCCCTCTCACTCGCTGTCTGAGACCGTCCGTCTCGCTTGGCTGTGAACCAGTTGTTCAACGATGACAGAGCAAAACAATGCCAATCCCTGTGCCGCAGCAGCAGCAGCCGCTTTGAATTGATACATAATCCGAGTAGGCATATTATTTTAATTAGGCGTCGATATCAAGGCCATCTGATTGGCACATTGCGATTGAGAGATTGAGAGATCGTCACACACACCCATTTGGGCATTTGCATGCCAAAGCGACGTCGAGTTCGATGCCGATGAAATCGTCGCATTGTTGTTGACACCTGACAACGTGCGACTGGATCGCCAGCGGCTCCCATGGCCGCGTCCCGTCGACTCTATAGAATTGCGTGGCAAGTGCAACTGCAACTGCAACGGCTACGGCCACGGCAAGCTGTGACGATTCGATGCTTGTCTTTGTCTTTGATATTGATAGACTGACAGTGGATTTCCGCCGGCTTTCGGCATGTCGCTTTTGGCTCTTGGTTTCGGCTTAATCCTCCTTTTTGGCCAACTTCTCGCACAGTGAGAGTTGTGCTAAAAATAGCAACAGCTCGTGTCTACGTGATCGTGCTGCTGTCGCCTGTGCGTATGTGTGTGTGTGATTCCCCCCTTCAATTTGTTGCCAAAATGTCTGGCGAGATTGGTTCACAAAGTTGGACAGCTTATATAAACTTTAAGTATTTTATTGTGGCGCGTTTTATTAAAAGCTCATAAACATTTATTTTATTTAATAAATTACAATTTCAAAAGACTGAACAGCCACAGCAAACAAGAACAACAACTACAGTGAAATATGTGGACGGCACTCGCATTTGCATAAAAGCATATAAATTGTTCATCATGGTTTGATTGGTTTTTGGCCAGTTCGTCGATCGTCGATCGACGATCGTCGATCGCCATCGCCATCGCCGTGTCTTTGTTAGCGATGTGTCTGAAAATTCATTTAGCTCTAACGGTAGTCACAAGGCTGAGCAGCAACAACATATTTTAATTTAATTTAATATTATTAACAAAAGCCCCCCGTTAAAACAAGCCTGGGAACAGCGCCATAAACTTGCGACTTACAGCTGCCGTATCTGCCCCTTAAAGAGGCCGAAGAAAACAAAACAAAAAATGTGTATATAAGTAGGCTCCTAAGTCGTCTATCTGAGATGTAGCCATATTTGTGGCTCATTATGCGGGAGGAGTGTCAGCATCGTTTCGATCATTAATTAATTTTCGTCGATTTAGTTGCGACTTCCCAGGCCGGGCTCGAACTTTATACTCGCGCCACATAAGCAAACCGATTTCTTGGGTTAACGGATCGAAATGAATGAAATTTGATATGCACAACGAGATAGCCCCAAAAAGAGCATAAACACACTATATAAATCGGCGCAGAGGCGTGGCCATAACGACAACTCAAATATAAAAGGGGGCTGCCAACAATATGCGGCCAGACACACAAAAAGAAAGCAATGTTGCACAAGTGAAAGGCTGCCCCCGAAAAGAACCTTAAAAGAGAATGTTCTGCTGAACCGTTCCAGCCGACAGCGAACAAATATATTCCTCAAATGCTTACAGCTCCATTAGTGGGGGCAAAATGTGCTTAACAAATGTGCCATTAATGATAGTGATTGCTTTTTGGCTGAACCCCCCAACTGAAGCATATTTGTAAGTTGCTTGGAGGTGGACTCCAACCCCTTGGTTGTGGACGCCCCTGTGCGCTAAGAAACCTAATTTATTTATTGACAGGCAGCGACCGACTGAGCTTTTGATCAACGTTTTAACATTTTTCTTCACCGTTTTGGCTCTTTGAAAACTAAAGTTGAATTTTCAAATTTTGTCACTTGCTTATCAGCGAAACGTCGCCGTCGCCGTCGTCGACGACCGTATCGCCATATAGCATAGACGGCAGACCGAAGAAATAACCGTAGAGTGGCAGACCGCCGGCCGCCTAATTGATTTTCAAATGTTTTTGCGCTATAAATCTGTGTGAGATGCCAGCCAAGCACACAAAGGCAAAACAAAACGAAAAATGAAATAAAATAAAATACAAAGCACCACGAATAGGCGACCAACCAAAAGTGACAAGCATTTTTCTGCTTATTTTACATAAATAGATGCGAACTGCAGATACGTACCATACACAAAGCAGGCAAAGTATGCTGCTCCATTGTCTCTGCGGTTGATGCTGCTCTGATACCGGCTCTAGCAGCTCTTCATTCCCTCTCTTATTGTGGGTGCATTTGCGTGCCCCAAACCCCGATCTCGCGCTGGAGTCGGGGTCGGTGTTAGGTCGAGACCTGGCCGCGTTCTGTGTGCCTACACATAATTATGGGCATGTGTGCATAAAATTTGTAGCATCATTAGGCTGCACCCCCGGCCAAAAACCAAAAAAAAAGAAAGAGTATACATGCCAGAGAAGAACGCAACCGAAAACAAAACGGAATCAGTTTTTGGCTTAAAGGCTTTTCAAATGAATCCCTCGACTCGCATCCAGCGTCAGTCTAGAGGCCCAACTAATGACCGGCTAATCATTATGCCCTTGCTAAGCCAAAGCCAAAGCTCAAGCCGAAGCTGACCAAAGCTAAACTGTGGCTAGATAACGACGGTTATTTTGGTTGCTGCTCGGCAAAGGGAAATACATATTTTGACAGTTTCATGCACAGCCCCGCGAGTGCTATATGATACTTTAATTATAGGCTATGCCTTTGATTTTTTAACAGAACAACAGAATGGTAGAAAAAACAACACACACACACACACACTATAGCTAGTATATGTAGGAACTACAGAATATACAAAATGTATAATAAATAAGCCAGAACAAGCGCAAATAAAAAACTGCTGAAAATGCTTTGTACACGCTCGAAAAATCGGTAGAAGAAATCGTCGGCGGCAACAAAAATCTTTCAATTAAAATTAGCATAATTGTGGCAGCAGAGTTTTGCATGAATTATGTGACTACTTGGGCATTATTTAAACAAAAAAAAAAAAAAATTACTGCTCATAAAATAAATTTTAAAAATGACAAAATTATAGTTTGGCTTTTACAACAAGACAAGTTTTCAACGGCCCCAGTCTGATGGCAGGCCGCATGACTGAAATTCAATGGAAAAAGAACTGGTTGTATAGTATAGTATACTATACACAGACACGAGCCTCTGGTACTACTCTCCACTCTGTCTACTACTACTATATCTATGATATTGTGTTTTTCTCCATACCCCCCTCGTGCCCACTCCCATTGCCATCCCCCAACGGCTTATAACACACATGTGTGTGTCCATATGCATAACGTGAAACCAATTTAAAGCATAAATATATGACTATGTCTTTATTATTATAAACACAGCGCAAGACACCTTGCGCTCCGGCCCAGGGAGCGGAAAGCGTGTGTCTCAAATAAAATATAGTTTACATATACAGCGAGTGGATGTACGTGTATATAGTTATTATGGAGTATGATATGATGGTATTCATATAGCTATGTTTCGGTTTCCATCTAAGTGGGGCTTATCTATCTAATTAGCAGCTGAATGGTCGCATTTTAGTCTAAGCAGAAAACCAAATCACATTGCGTGTGCTCTTTTCACAAATATGTATCTGATATCAATGGATCGGCACATAAAATATGATATCTTTTTGTTGGGCCTGCTGGAGCTTTCTAAAACTAATTTTGGAATAAATGTCAAAATTTTAGAGCTACGAGCTATGCCAAACATCTATGGGGGTACATTTAACGACATCATGAAACACTAAATGAAGATGGAGATTTATGTTTAACAATTTCATACTATACGCTTATGTTTTGTTTTGTTTTTTTTTTTTTTTTATATTTTTCGAGTGGTCTTCATCATATCATATTACCGAAAGTCAGTTATAAAAAAAACAACATAGAAACAAAAGCAAAAGACACAAAAGTTGACAATAAAAGCAGAAATAGCTATGAAATTATGATTTCCCCTACTAATTTCCCAGCTTGTTAATAAAAATATATTTGAATTCTCACAAAAATATCGATACAGAAAGACGACCAAGACGAGAAAACAACAACGACAACGACAACGACGGCGACAACAACTGAAAGTTAATTTGTCTGTGGTTGTTGGCGGTGGTGGCTGTGGTGGTGGTGGTGGTGGTGGTGTTGCGGCTGCTGCTGTTGCTGTTGGTGGTCCACTTTATGGCTGGCTGCCAGTTGCTGGTTGGTTGGCTGCCTGCTTGTTTAGCTGGTTGTCATTTAGGCAACCACACCCCGCAATATGCTAATTGTGAGGGAGAGAGAGCAAGTGTCAGACAGAGAGACACACGCACACACATATGCGCAGTGATTTGGAGGGGGGCGTGGAGTTGAATAGGGGCGACGGGGGCGATGCATAAACAGCACATCAACAGCTTTTGGCTCGTTTGTTGTGTTGCTGTTGATAAAGTAATTTGTTTGATGTCCGCACAAATGAGTCTCGACCATATTGCATATATAGAGCACACGCACGCACACACACACACACTCACAGTCACACACTAACACACGCAAGTGGAGAGACTGGCCAACTGATCACTAAAATATTGTATGAAATTGACCAAAAATGACAGACAAATTGGCTTTTTATCGTTTTGGCGTTGTTGTTGCTTGCCATTGTCGCTGTTGTTAGCCGTGTTATATTTGCACCATATTAGTGTTTGAATAATTTAACAATTTAAAGTGGAGCTAATGGTGTTAGTTGTCGTGTTCATATGTCTATTTATTAAAACTGCCTTTGTTTAAACCAGCCAGCCCAGTCCACCTCGCCTCGCCCTCGCCCTCCGCCTCTCTATCTGAATCGCTCGCTGTATTGGTTTATTATGATGTGGCACCGCCATAAACCATAAAGACTGCGCTGAATCTCTGAATAGCCAAATGAGTCCAATCAGCATCCATTTGAGCTGGCTGCGTTGATAAATTTCATATTTATGCAAATGCATTTTTGTATCACAAACCGAAAACAAAACCACCCATCGCTCTCCACTTCGCTCGCCATCTATCCGGCCAGGCCATCGAGCGAGAAAATTCAAATAACCGTCTACGTTTAGCAATATGATTTTCGGTTACCTGCGGCGCTTGGCCCTATAAAGCGGTTAAATTATATATCCGGTCAGATTCGGGGTAATGTCACACCACGCAAGTTGACCTGCGTCAGCTCTGTGAAATTAGGAAACTCTAATGGGATGATAGCAGGTTGACAATCGTGCGGCCAGTTGACAGGTGTTTGAATATGCAAAACAGGACTAAACTCGTATAATGAATGATTTCCACTTCAAATCGTAGTGCTTAAATGGGTCATTGACTATTGAGAGTATCGCATAAAATACTCGTTAATATATTTGTGATTTATGTGGTTTCGTTTTTCCCATAAATATCAACTGGCAGTCAAATCACAAACTTTAGATGACAACTTCATCAGGGATAGATGGTCATCATTTGCCATGGTTATGGTTATTTAGAGGTTACTTTATCACTAATCATTAGCATCGTTTTCGAATTGTTTAAGTGCCAATCCCTTTTTGGAAACATGAACTATTTCAGCAGCTCAAAGGAAGTGAACGCGCTAGTTATCATTCCGAAAAGAATCATTAACATACATTTGTGATTCATTTAATGGCGATCCCCTTTAAATTAACAATTTCATTACTTATAATCTAATACTTGCTGTTCAGCGTTTGATCGACCACATTATTGTCGTTATCTATGGATTACTCTATCGCCACCAAAACAATCGCTTATGGCGATTAGCATAATTTCGTGATTTATTTAGTAACAATCCCTTTTTGGATATCAACTGTTGAAGCAGTTAAAGTCCAACACTTGCTTTGCATCTGCGACTGACAACTTGATCGGGGATTGATCGACAACATTTGTGCGTGTTATCGTTATCTGGCGATTACCATATTCGATAGTTAACAACCGTTGCCAGGCTTTGATGTTTCCGTTGCGCTCTCTGCTGCGAATCTATCAAAGTGGCTTTAACATATGTTTTCCCCCGGTGCTTATAGCTAAATTTTCGACTTTTTGTCGGTCGGTCGTCTCTTGATTTTGTATGTTGATTTTTTTGCAGAAGCAGAAGCAGAAGCAGCTGCTGTTGCTGCTCTTTCTGTATTTAGATGCGGTTCGTAAAATCTCATTAATAAAATTTTTATCACATGGTAAGCAGTGCTCCTTTGGCATATGCAACTTAATTATCTCTGATAAAAATCAGGGCTATGATCGTTTAATTAACGAATCTATGCAAATGGGCAGCCCTCAAATCGAGCCCAACCCCACCACAAACACTCGTCGTACGGATTTTGGGTTCGGCTATGAGTTGATTTTTTATTACGCGTTATTTTTTTTTCTCTCTCTCTTTTTTCGATTTCATAAATTGTCATTTTTGTGATATTTTTGTTGTTGCTGCTGCTGGCTGCTGGTTGCTGCCGCTAGCGGGTTTCGTACTACCAAATTGAGCCATAAAAGCTGAAACTAAGACGCTTAATTAACAGTATTCGTATTCCTAATTCTCTCGCTCCAGCTCGCCATCGCGAACCAATGAAAAAAAAGGCAGACAACCAATACCCAATTAGCTACAGTTTATTTATAATAAAAAATCTCTTAAGTCTTCTCGTTTTTAATGGCAGTTATCAAATGGTAACTGTTACCGCAGGAAACTGTCTGAAAACGAAAACAAAAAGCTACTTAAAAAATGCTACATTATATCTGGCTATCTACGTATCGCTATATTTGTATTTCAAAATTAATGTTTATAGTATTTGTATCTTGCGTTTTATGACATGTTTGGACAGGCGAGTGTGGGAAATTGTGGCGCCCGGCGAACAGTTAATAAATATTCATTATCATCGATCATCAAAAGGTTAATCAAATCAATTTCAAAAGGATATTAGAGTCAATACGTGAAGTGGCCCAAAAGAGCACGAACAGGTTGGAAAGAGACGCGAGAAAAGAGAGGGAGAGACGGCAAGAGAGGGAGTTGACTGGCTCGAGCGAGGGAGGGCTTGAGGGGCAGGTTGCTGGGACCGACAGCGAGCCAACTTCAAAAACAGTTCCCACAATGAAGCGCGCTTGGCACTTGTGATTTCTACGAATGTTACAACAACAACAACAACATGTTGCTGTTGTTGGTGGTTGTTGTTGTGACATTGAGGGCGAATGCGTTTAGTAACTTTGTGTGCCGTCGCGTCGACGACGGCTGCGACGACGTCGAAATCAGGTAAAAACAAAAGGTTAACATAAAAGAACAAACAACGAAACAACAACACCACTGACAACAACGATTTCGCTGGCCTGGCCGCAACTACCGAAAAGCCAAGAGAGCCTCACACTCCACAGAGACAGCAACCAGGTCCGATCCAGGCGTAGGCTCGAGCAACAGCCACACAAACTACTCCTCCACCGCCACCAACAGCAACAACAACAACAGCAACGGCGAGAGTCGCCTCAAGTGTGTGGAGGAGCCATCGCCATCGCATTTGTAACTCATGTGCGACATTAAGTGCTTTGGTTTGACGACGACTGAAAAACAAAAGGAAAACTGACCCGTAAGTCATCATAAATGCAAGTTTATGGCAACAATGAAATGATGACGGGCTCGGTCTACAGCTCCAGCTCCGACTCCAACTCCAACTCCGACTCCAACTCCAACTCCAGCTCGCACTTGGCTTGCTGGAGGTCGTTTGGCCCGCCACCGTGGCGTGTTGGCCAATGCTGTGTTTTGTTGGCCGGTGTCGTACCTACCGCGCAATAGCAATACGCAATAGTCCATCAACGGTCACTTCTACGAAATCACATCAAGAGCGGCAACGACGACGACGACGGCGACGACGACGGCGACGACGACGGCGTCGAAGTTGTCTTCGACTCTCTGTGGCGGGCGGGCGTAACTCTTTATAGACGCGCTTCGTAGATGTATCTATTCCGCGGAAATCACAAAATGCTACAAATTTTCATATATAAAAAGAGAGGAACAAAATAAAATAATCGCATCCGAGCTAAGAACGACGTTCTCAGCAAAACAGACACAAACACACACATACATTTCGCGCTCTGTGGCACTTGAGAGATACTTTTGTTGCATATAGATTACCAGATACCAATTCTGATTGCTTGTCAATCACCTTGCACATTTGCCATATTAAGGCGCCTCAGTTTCAGTTGCAGTTTGCTGCTTTTCTTCTTTGCTGCTTTGCTGGTGCGCAGTCGCAGCGTTTTGAACGCTCGTTAAGCAATTATAGCGCTTACAGACTTAAGTAGATCATCATCACTGACTGATCACGAACAGTGGTCAGTAACTCAAGCAATAATACAATTTCTAGCGCTGAAAAGTCTATTGAAACAATCACTAAAAGCAAAAAGTTTTTTTAAAGTAATACATATTCCCCAGACAATAATAATGAAAAAAAACTAACAAACTATGTTGCAAAACGAAGAATCCGATTAATTTCCTTGAAATTCCGGTAACGAACATTGAAACAGTCACTTAGTTTATAGATCAGATGCCTACATTTTTAATGTATCATATTAGAAAAGTTAAAACTATTGAAGTAAATTAATTAAGTATAATACAATTAGTTGTTTAACGAAATTCCACTTAACCAAGACGGGTAATTTGTTAAAAAACGTTTTAGGAAAATTATTAGAGTCAGTTAGTAGATCAGATGCCCACGATTTAAATTGAGTATATTCTTGAGGCACCAATTAATTAAGTAAATTCTATATTCATAATACAAAAAGTTATTTAGGATAAATAATTAATAATTTAAATAATTTTAGAGCAGTCACAGAGTTTATTGATCAGTTTCCTAAAGACACTTTAATAATATTTTTCGATTTATTGTAGCAAACTGTCCACTGTGCGTGTAGTTTGCTAGCTGTAAAAATGATTTGGGCTTGTTAGTGTCCAGAGTGTAGCATGATGATGAATTGTGTGAATTTAGCGCATTAGTCGCGTCATGCAGCAGCGGCAGCAGCAGCAGCAGCAGCAACTTTAACGACAGTGCTGCAGGCTACCTTGTTGCAGGCAGCAGAATGTTTGCAGCAAATCATATCAAAATGCTATTGGCTGTCCGTGTGTCTGGTCAACGTCTGGCCGTCGGGTCCTGCGCACTTCCTGCAGAGCAGAGCCAAGGTGGGCAGCGCAACAATAACGTCTGCCTGCCAGATCGATAGTCAGTCATAGTCGAAGTCCAAGTCCAAGTCTAACTGCGACTGCGACTCCGATTGCAATAGCCAGCTGTATGTAGTCGGAGAGTCAGCGTCGTAGTCATTGAGTCAAGTTGAAGGCAATGCATTCATTGTGCTTGTAATTGCAATTGATCTTGATTATTATTGTCGTGTAGCCTTGTGGCTCGTTGCAGTGATAATGTTCTTATTCAATTTGCAATGGGACTGATCAGCTGGCATCATAGGTATATGAGCATTGCTCTATAGCTACTGCCGTTGGTTGCTGTTGGCCGGACACACGATCGTTCAATTGTGGTAATTGTTGCACTTGACGTGGACAAGCAGCTCGCATGTTTCTACGTGCCTCAATGTGACCAGCGTCTGGCTTAGCTCATTGATCATCGTGTTGCCCACAAGTGGGCGTCACAAAAAGCCATGCACCGCGCACTGCGGCATTGTTGCGGCTGGCACGATGCACGATCAGGTAGTAGCCGCAACAAATGTCTGCCAGTTTAATTGATATACAGCGCTTGGCTTATTGACTTCAGCTAAATTCACACAAGAGTTCATTAGAGTTGACGCTTGCCTTAAAACTGACACACGTTACATTTTGACTTCGACCGCAACTCGAAGTCGCAGAGCCAGAGTCGAAGTCGAAGTCGGAGTCGGATCGTAGTCGGAGGCTGACGTTGTCGTGGCTTTGTGCAAAATTGGGTCCCTAGTGCAATTTAGCGCGGCTAATAAGCAGCCGAGACGTCGCCAACTTCAACGACACTGCGACATTTAAAAGTCAGGCTCAATCTGCCGATCGCTTGCGAATCAAACTAATCATTCAAAATTCAATACAGCCAGTTGCCGTTGCCGTTGCTGTTGCCGCTGCTGTTGCCGCTGTTGTTGCCGTTGCTGTTGCAGCGGCTTCAGCTTGCAACTCAAATTGTCATCATTAGGAAAAGGCAATCGCTACCGCTCTCTAACCCAGCATCTCCCGTTGCCGCTCCCGATGCCGCCTCCTACCTTGCTGAGCTGCGCTACCACGTTTGCCTTAAATTTGATTTCTTCCTGCTCGCGCTGCCGCCTTTGTGCTTTTGCTTTGGCTTTTGTGCGCCGTCAAACGCCAGCGACAGTTTGTCAGATTATTATCAGATTGCACTGGCTCACTTTTGACTTTTTGAGCGGCCAGCTAACATTAGCAGGCGCGCATCTAGTGGAAGCACAACAACTCCGCACAGCGCTAGCCAATATTAAGCATTTGACAGTGGCGTGGCTGCCAAAGGGATCTTAGCCCAGCCACCGCTTGACGATCCAATTTGAGCAGCGACGCCACTGTCAATGTCCAACGACCACGACGCCGACGACGACGACGGCGGCGACGGCGACTCTGTCAAGCGATTGTTTTGCTCCCGCGCATGCGAGCGGCGCTTCAAACGAAATCACATTGAATGTCGTCGCATGCGCGTGATCAACGTTGTTGATCTCCGCTTCCCCGCTTCCACTCTGCCTCTCTCCTACTCCTCCTCCTGCTGCTGCTGCTGTCTTTTGGGTGCAGAGCCGAACCAGTTGAAGCCGTCGCTTGCTTTCGTTTTAGGGCTTTTCAATACAATTTTATTTTATGTATTTCAATGTAGCTTTTCAGCTCACTACACTACATCTGCGGCTACTGCGGACAGCGGAAGCAGCATGCAACAACGCAAGATAATTTGCAATCAATTATATCCATAAGCACATGTAGCTTCAACTTAAACATTAGAACCATCAATGTGATGGGAACACCTAAATAGCAATGATCTTAGGATTAGGCATAAATTAGAACCAATCATAAACTCGTCTAATTTCCTTAATGTAATTATGTGGATAATTATTAGACTCATTTTCACATTAAACTTTAAAATCATCAAAGTGGTTGTTACATATAAATTACAACCTTCCTGTGTAGGATTAGATATCAATATTGTTTCATATTCAAATTCATAAACCTCAACATAAACTCGTCTACTTTGCTTCATGCAATTATGTAGATAAGTATAAGGCCTTAAACCTTAAAAGCATCAAATTGGATACAACACATGAATAACAACGATCCTGTGTAGGAATATGCATCGGTATTGGAATTCATAAACCTCAACATAAATTTGTTTACTTATTTTCTAATCCATTTCGCACCCATCTAAAATTTAGCATCTAAATTGACTTCTATATTTCAAATTTAATTAATTAAGTTAGTTAAGTTAAAACTTCGCTTGTCTGAAGCTTGCTCAGTTAATCTCTCACATGACTAACCCAATTTCGCTCTGAGCTGCTTATCAAGCATCTTTGATTAAAATGCCGACAGAGCATTACACAGTCGATTACTCAGCTTGAAGTTCTTACTTATTTCAGCTGCTGCTCTTTTTTCTTGCGGGGTTTTATGGGATTTTTTCAAGTGAATTTCAGCGCCTGAGACAATGGCGCAGCGTTTCTTGTTTTATGTGGGTGGCTTCCACACACAAACACACACACACACATTGGCAGTTCCAGTTAAGTCAGCCGAAAGTCGTCCGAAAACTGGCAACTGGCAACCTTTTCGTGTTCGCTTTGGATTTTTACCCTTTCGCTTTAAGTATGAGTATGACAATCGTTAAATTAAATCGCCATCGTTTATGAGACTGCTTTTCCTTTTGGGCGCCTACCAAAGCGACCCGACTAACCATCCAACCTACCGGCCGACGAAGCAGTCAACTAACCAAGCAACAAGCCGACCTCTTTTGGGCCTCAAATTTGTCAACGTGCTGCGTTTTTCGTATTTTCTTGTTGCTGCTCATAAAATATGTTTTAAGAATTTTACGATGCCGCCGCCGTCCGTCGGACCGACGAGCGTCCGTCCAGCCATCCGACTGTCCGTACTTTGCTTTTTAGCGGCATTAAAATTATTGCCACCGGTTTTTCTTGTCCGTCTCACTTTTATGCCTACTTGTTGCCGCAGTTTGTTGGCCACGATTGCGGCCTGTTGTAGGTCAGCTTCCGCTCGATTTTCCCTTTTTAATTAAAAGTTAATATAAATGCCCCGCATTTAGCACTTGTCTAACAATCATGCGGCCAACTTTCCAAGTGTTTTTTTATTTTGTATTTTATTTTTGTTTCAACTCTACTCCTGTGCAGACATATTTATTTGCTCACTCGATCTGCAGGCTTCTTGTTGTTGCTGTTGTTGTTTTTCAGCCTACAAACAATGGCGGCAATTGGGACTTTGATCTTGGGCCGATCGGTAGCCGGGCCAACGCCACCGCCATCAAGACCAAAATCCACAAAAGGTTTATTATTTATTGTTGCCAGGAGAGCAGCGATCGGCATCGCGGCG
This sequence comes from Drosophila rubida, assembly GCA_035046165.1. Taxonomy (NCBI): domain Eukaryota; kingdom Metazoa; phylum Arthropoda; class Insecta; order Diptera; family Drosophilidae; genus Drosophila; species Drosophila rubida. The sequence goes on along the minus strand of JAWNOF010000021.1, from coordinate 11,644,692 downwards.
ATGCTGTGCTGAGCTCTGCTCTTGTGCAGCAATGTGGTGTGGTTGAAGACAAGTGCAACAGCAGGAACAGCAACAGCAGCAGCAGCTGCTGCAGTTGCACGCGCCATGCCAATGGGCCAATGGCTACTGTGGCAAATCTCGGCGTGCACTCGAACGTAACAGCAAGGGGAACCGCTACGGCGACTGGCGACTGGCAATGGGGCATGCAACACAGGCACAAGGGGCACAGACAAAACGTTTTACAAAACGTTCGTTTTAGGACGTTAAAATAAATGCACTCAAAAATGCCAAAATGCCCGCAAACAAAATAAATAAAAATGTTATTGATATTTAGCGAGTGGCGCAGACCGAGCCCTGTCCCCCCTCGATCGCTCCAGTCCCCCCCTCGCCAAATGTAAAAAAAAATAATCGAAGTGTCTCTCCCCTCTGCTGCAATACAAATCGCAGGCTTTTGACCAGCGCGTGCTGCATGCATCCTGTCCACGACACTTGCGGCCATTCAAGCGGCACCGAGCGCACATCTGAGCATCTCTTTTATGGCGCCCGTTAAGCTAGTTGCCTTTTGTCTATGATTTGCTTTATAAGCATGGAGCAGAGCAGACCACAACAGCATGCCGCACCGCCTTGCCCACATCTTGGCTTGGCTTGTCTTGTCGCTGGCTTTGTTTTATGCGCTTGCGGAATTCAGGTAGTAATTTCAGTTTTAATGCGCATGTGTTGGGGCATATTTTGTTTCTAATCAATTCCCGACTGCCGCCCGAAGGGAGGTGGCCGGCCAATTCATTCAGGCCAATGCGATTTATGCACATGATTACGTTCTAATTTGGCGGCAATTGCAGACGGAATTTACAACTTCATTAAATTAATGAGCGATGCACAAAATGCCGAATTCTTTTGCTTGTTGACAAGCAATAAGAAACGTTGCAAATTTAACTATTTATGATAAGTATTCCTTTTTCGTACCTGTAATTTGAGAATCATCACTGTAAGTTTTTTTTACCTTTGGAACGATTAGTTTTCTAAACTTAACAGTTGACTTGAGTGTGGACATTTCAATCATCCACACTTGCGTGTGAGCCTTTCTAATCTTACTATACGACGAAAGTAATTTTAACTACTACTACTACTATTGCTACTTCTACTATTATTACCGCTGCTAGTACTACTGCTAGTTTTGCTACTACTCTATTCACGTTACCTCTACTACTACTGCTATTTCTGCTCCTGCTACTACTACTTCAACTCATGTACAATTATTACTACTACTACTAATACTACTGCATTTACTACTACTACTAATACTACTGCATTTACTACTACTACTAATACTACTGCATTTACTACTACTACTAATACTACTGCATTTACTACTACTACTAATACTACTGCATTTACTACTACTACTAATACTACTGCATTTACTACTACTACTAATACTACTGCATTTACTACTACTACTAATACTACTGCATTTACTACTACTACTACGACTACTGCAATTACAACTACTACTACTACTAGTACTACCACTAATACAACAACTACTACTACTACTACAACTACTACTATTACTACTATTACTACTTTTACTACTGCAATTACTACCACCACTACTATTATTACTGCAATTACTACCACCACTACTATTATTACTGCAATTACTACTACTACTACTACTACTACTACCACTACTACTACTACTACCACTACTACTACTACTACTACTACTACTACTACTACCACTACTACTACTACTACCACTACTACTACTACTACTACTACTACTACTACTACTACTACTGCTACTACTACTACTACTACTACTACTACTACTACTACTACTACTACTACTACTACTACTACTACTACTACTACTACTACTACTACTACTACTACTACAACTACTACTACTGCTACTACTTTATCAGCCTAAAACCATAGTGGCTAGTGGGTATCTAAAAGCCTAGATTTCGTATTTTAACTGGATTTTATTTATATTTTTATACCCTTAATAACTAGCTGAGAACAGAGGGAGGCAGCGTCTGTGCTGCTTTGTTTAATTGCCTCAACGGGCAGCTGGGCAGAGTTCCAGAGAAGACGCGGCAATCCGGTGGCCGGGCGACGGAGACGGAACTTCTTTAAATGCACAACATGCGCCGTCAACAAATTTGCACCAACAACATCAGCTCAGCGCCATCTACGGTGGGTGTTGCCGCCTCATAAACATCTATCATCGCACAAAAGAGCTCACGATCTACAGCAATAACAACAATGTTGCTGATGTGTTACTGCTGTTGCCGTTGCTGTTGCTGTTGTCGATGATGTCGCCGTTGTTGTTGTTGTTGTTGTTGTTGCTGCTGCTGATGCTGCTGCTGATGCTGACGCTGATGCTCTGGCCATTGCTGTTGCCTCTTTTGTGTTCTTCAGCGCCCGCCTTAACTGTCAACGACGATTAAATATACATTTGCATAAATTAGCTAAAGCCTTCAGCAGGCAGCAGGCAGCGGACAGCGGCAGCGGCAGCGGGCAAAAGGTGAAAATTAAAGAGCAGCAGCTTCTCATGCCTGGCCCCCAAAGGCAGCGTAAAGAAAAGAAATCAAATCGAATCAAATGAAATGGAATGAAATGAAATGCGTTGAAATGAAATGCCGTAAGAAACGCACGAAATTGGAGACGTCTAACTGAAACTGAGACTTCAAATGGAGACGGACTTGACTATCATCGCATTGTTATTGTTATTATTGAACGCCCGCTAGCCCGGCAACAACAACAATACCAACAATGACAACGTCGAGACTAAGACCGCGCGGCAGCAGCTGTCACATAATTCCGCTATAAATTCTTATAGAGTTTGGACTAGCTGTTGATTTCAACACCTTCATGGGGCCCCGCTTAGCCGAGATAAAGCCAAGCGACAGACTCCGACGACGGCGACGGCAAGAGAGGGGGCGAGTGAGGGAGGTGCCTCCGCCTCCTACGCCTGCGCATATAAACTGCTTGTAATACGCGGCTATTAATTTAAAATTACAGTTTTACAAGATGTTGTTGCCGTCGTTGTTGTTGTTGTTGTTGTTGTTGTTGTTGTTGCTGTTGTTGCTGGAACGTCGAAGAAAAAGCCGATGGAAAAAAATTAATGGCATACGCACAGATTTACAAGTCTCGGAATCGATATGCATAAATGCATGTAGACGCTGCCCAGTCGGATACCATAAAAGAGTGCCACAGAGTCAGTCCCTCTGTCATTCGCTGTCCCTGTCGCTGTCGTCGCTTTGCCCCTGTTGCCATACAAACGAACTACAAAGCCACTTAGATATTTTGACTTTGATAAGCGGCTGCAACTGCGGCTGTATCTCGAACAAAACACAGCAAAACATACGCTTAAAAATGCATTTACAGTTAAACTCAATCAATTTCAATCGATTTCATTCACGACCTGCCTTCAGACCTAGCTGACTAATTTATGTGCCGACATTAAATGGACACTCCGATTGCCTGCATTGTCGGCACACACACACACACACACACACACACGCGTGCACACACGCATCCTTATCAGCATGCATTAAGAATCCTTTTGCTTAGGGCGCGCACATTTTATGAGTTTTCATGGTGGCAACGTTGACTGCCAACCTGCCAACCTGGCTACCTGTCTACCGATGTTGCGTGGGAATGCCGATAAGGTTTGACTGCCCACTGTACCACACACACACACACACACACACACACACATACTCTGACGTACACTCACTCACTCACTTACGCGAACAGGGACAACTGGCAGCTGGCAATGCAAGAGGCAGCCGACTTTCATTGAGGCAATTAAACGCCGCTTTGTCAATGCGGATGCCGAAACGAGCCGCTATCCGAACCCGAAGTCGCAGTCCAATTGGCCAATTGGCTGTTCGATTTGCCAATTGCCTACTAGTTAACACTGTGCTACAACATTTCAGAGCTAAGCAGAATTTGACATATATATGAATATTCAATTCAAAAAGGGAAATTACAAAAATCAAGCAGTTAACTAAAAACATTATTATTAAGTTGTAATTACAATCATTTGTAAATAATTATTACAAATTATATTATATTTTTAAAGCTCTAAATATTTGCTGTGCTGCATTTTCAGCTCCACATTTCATATAAAAAGAAATGTATAAATTGTGTCATTTCTTTAGAGTTTTAAAATTTAAGAACTATTATAAATACAATATGCTTCAAATTTGCTCAGTAGACATATATATCTTTAACTTAAATGCACTCGAATTGTCTATAATTTTAACTTACAATTCTGAATAGCTTTTTAGATAATACATTTTAAACAACAAATTTCATATAACGACTTTAAAATCTTACGAGCAGTTAATGTTTATATTGTTGTCTTCAGTCAAGAGAAATTGCAGTTACGCTGCAGTGCAGTGTAATTCATAGTTAGTTTTAGCCACGCACTTGTCGATGCCGCTGTCGGCGGCCTGTGAAGCTCTTGGCCAGGCATTTCAATTGGCCGTTCTATGAAATTAGCACCTGTCCTGCGGTCCATTTGAAATTCCGCAAAATCATTATGCCACATCATTGGATGGCCATGGCCCAAACACTAAACACTAATAGAGCAATAGCCCGGCAATAGCATTTGAGTCACTCATTCGAGCGAGCACTCGACTCCACTTTATGCCACGCCACGCCACGCCATCCTTCAGTTACTTTTGTTCGTGTGTAATAACTCCTTCAATCGATCCGCAGATCGGCAGATCAATTGCTGCCGCTATCGACGCCATGGCGTGGCATGAAAATTGCATGCTTTCTATTTCAGATGAAATCAACTGACAACGGCCACAAAGAACAAGAGCAACAGCAGCACTTCAAATTGAGTCTCAGCCATTGTTCTGCTGCTGCTGCTGCTGCTGCTGCTGCTGACGAACTTTCGCAAACTTGCCTTTGTGCAATATTATTAACAGCAGCAGCAGCCGTTGCAGCAACAACAACAACAACCACTGCAGCTTTGAGCTCTCAATCGAGCGTTACAATTTTCACAATCTTACAGCGATTGGACATGCAGCAGCAGCGGCAGTCGAAGAGCGAGGCAGCTTATGCAACAGCAGGCCCACAGCTACAGATGCAGATACACACGTTGCTGCCGCATACAGATGCAGATACACAACACGCGCCTCGCTGTATGCATGATCATGTATGAAGATCAGAATGCCGAACCTGGACTCCAACTTCAGCTGAAATCACACGACTACGACGACGACGAGTTGCAGTCTCAGTCGCAGTCTCAGCCTCTGGGTCTGATCTTTGCCGCCGTTCAAGGTGTCTGCCTGGCCCCGATCTCCTTCTCTCCCTCCATGTGCACTCGACGACTGTGTGTGTGTGAGTGTGTGTGTGTGCATTAAGACAATTTATAGCCGTTAATGTGCAAGCTAAACCCACCGCACAATTGGCCAACTGGGCAACTGGCTGCTCTGGCAGCTTCCGTTCCGTATCATTTGTCTATTTAGTTGCGGGGCCTTGCTTTTCCGATTAACTTTTTGCTGAACTTCATTACCTGGCGAAAATGCAATAATACTGCCAGTTGCGCACTTTTTGCCAAGCAATTTGTTTGTTGGGGGAAGAGCCAACCAAGCCAGCGGAGCTAGCCAGCCACATGTGATTCTCTTTGCATCGCAACCCGAGTCCAACTGCAACCCCGATCGACTTGATAATGATTAAAAATCGTGTGCTGCGAAATCGAAAACAATATGAACAGCAAATTGGAGCATTGACCAAAAACACCTGCAATCGCCGGCCAGCTACCAACTACGAGCTACCGTTGATAAGCTCCCCCAGTTGGCCAAGAGGGGCTCTCGGCCATGAACGTGTAATCAAGGCAGCTACCAGAGGAAAACAAAACGCCGTTGGGCCCTTCGGCTCTGCGGATGCGTTGAAGGCATAATGATGATTGTGAAATTAATATTGTAATCGAATGGAATGGGTCAATATAAGTAGAGCCGCGTAGGGTGCACTATCGAGAGTAAGAGTGGAAGTGATGAGCCCCAGCAAAAAACAACTTCAATTATGGTTATAAACAGGCAATTGGGATTGTAATCTTGAGATGAGGCAAAAACTGAGTAGCAATTGCTAGATCAGCTTCTAGATTGCAATACGAGCATGTTGCTTGTAAGCAAAATAATATATAATTTCCCTGAAAATATCTGTTGATTTTTAAAAATAAAAATATCAGATTTTTCAATTGGCACGAAATTATATCTGGCTTTAATTCATGATATTATAAAAGATGCATATCAACATATGAAATGAATTAAGGTTCATAAAAACAGTTCCCATTGCAATACAATGAAATTCTCGAATATCATTTGGCAATTATTATTTAAAAACAATTATAAATATGAAATATAGAGCTATAAATTTGTATTACAATTATAAATATGAAATATTTTGGTTTAAAAAGTCAAAAGAAGAAATTAATTATAATTCATGAATTAAGTTGATATATTTTTAATGGTAAACAAATCAATATGTTATGATTTTCAATAAAAAATATATCAATTGCTATAGAAGTACACTTGTTATATGCTAAGGAGTATTAAGAAACACCTGAAAGTACAAACAAATTAGTTTTCAATAAAATAAAAGCGTTAGAATTGAATGTAGAAACTAATAAGTTTGTTTATATTCAAGTTTGGCTTTAGCTACTCTGCTCTGAAATGTATTCGTCATGGTGAAATGGAAAAGAATGTAGCGCTATTCTAAAATATATTTCATACTTATGTGCCGCACTTAATAATTCATGTTCTAAATATAAATCATTTTTTGCACTTTTCCATGGCATTTCGCTGTAATTGTTGCCGCTGCAAGTGCTGCCATTTGCATAGAGCGCTCGAGCCGTGATCCATTAAGTCTAACACAGCCATTTATTCAAAAGCCTACATAGTTATACCATTTACAATATTAATTACCATCAAATTTCTCATGCCGTTGATTTGTGGCCGGCGCGCAGAATGCGATGCAAAATTATTTGCAGCCCACAATGGCCACCGCAGCACAAGTGTGTTGTGCCGCAAGCCATAAAATATGCACACACTGGCCAGTCCCCCCCGATCCCCAACCCGACGGTCTCGTGTCACCCCCTATCATGGGGGATCATCCTTGCTGGCGGCAGGCGTTGCTGTTGACATGTTGCCGTCGCTGTTGCCGTCGCTGTTGCCGTCGCTGTTGCCGTCACTGTTGCTGTTGCTGCTGTTAGTCGCTGATGCCGCTGGCACTAAATTAGTTGTTGGCAGCGTAGCTAATACGAGCACAGCTCACCCCCGCTGCTGCCCCGCCAACGATGCACTCAATTACATAGATGCGCTGGCGTCGACGTCAACGTCATTTTTGTGCAAATAAATTATAGATTTTGCTTTTTATTTTGTTGCTTTGCTTTGTTGTTGTCTGTCGCCTTCTTTTTGTGTGTCGCTGTCACAGTGGCTGTCTCCTTCTGTTGCAGCTGGTCGCCGCTCTATGCTAAATCTTTAGCTGTTCTCGTCTAGCAGCAATTTGCATATTGAAATAAGTCGACGTCGCTGGCTGTTGCTGCTGTTGCTGCTGTCTAATTACAAATGCTGCTGCGGCCGCCCCACTCAGTGGCTGCATGCCACGAGATACTTTTGCGGCTAATTGGCTGTTGGGGCAGGTGTAAGACACGCCGCACAACTCGACTGCCAGCTCCAAAAGCGCCAGCAGAAAGAATTGTCAAATGCGTACGCAAAACTCATTGGAAATGTTCAAACATTTGTCAGGCGTACAAATTGCGTTTGCGCTTCTATCGAAACCCCAACAAATTCGCACTCAAAAAAGTCTTTTGGACAGGCCGACAAGCCGAGCAGCCGAACTTACAACAACAACAACCACACGGCGATAACGTGTCAAACTGGCGTGGGCACCTGGCGAGCATTTTAAGTCGCTCGCCGCCTTTTCAAGTTACACTTTTGGCTCCCATTGCACATGTCGTGCACGTCCGCGCGTCCCGCCTTTATTTTTTGTATCTTTAACTCTTTTGGCTTTTCGGCGGGGTGTTGACGCCACCGCCCAAAACGATAGTTGCGATAGTTTCGAGCCCCCCCCCTCTTGGCCACCGCCGACGTCGTTAGAGCAGCCGCCTTGCATACAACGCTGCTCATTAGCGCCGTGATTAAATTGACCAAATTATTATGTAATTAGCCAATAGGCCTGACCCACTTTGGCAGCGCGCTTATCTTGTGGGGCCTCGACTGCGGCCCCAGACAGACAGAGAGACAGCTGATTTGGCTGCAGGCAAGTTTGGCCAAAGTATTGCTCATAATTTATGGAACGTGTTTGACCGCACGTCGTCTGGACAGGAAGTGCAGTTGCATTGATGAATGGCAATCAAATGGCACTCACATGGCAGCCACAGTGCTTCACTTGCACGCCATAGTGCCAGTCAATTTACATTTATTTATTGCTAATTTCTCGATTTGATAAATTCAAATTGTTTTGCTGTCCAGTTTTACTAGCTGTATTTATCTGGCGACCTTGTTGCACCATTAGCATCCATAAGAGCTGCTTATGCTGGTCATTTGCATTCCGCATTTTACTTCTCTTCTTTTCATGTCCAGATTTGCACTATGGGATTGTGATTTCTAAGCCAATAACACTTGCAGTAATAACTCCACTATGAAGCTTTTATTTCTTTACTTAAATAGTGTGTCTTCTTTCAACATCGAAATTTGTGCTATGAAAATGTGATTACTTATTACTAGTTTTATTTACCACTTGATTAATCATTTAATTTCTTCCCTCATAAAGCGTGTCTTCTTTTGAAATGCAGATTTATGTTTTGAAAAGCTTTTTTACTGCAATATTGCAGATGATTCTTATTTAATAATACTTGCATTAACAATTCCACTAAGAAGCTTAATTATAGTGAAGCAATAATGTTACTAACAATTGTTAAGAATTAGGCTCCAAAATTCCTTCTTTTAATTAACAATTAAAATACATTACAAAAAGTTATATAATCGGTTGGTAAAAATTAGCAATACAAAGAGTACACAAAACATTTACATCTCCTTCTTAAATAACAGTAACTAAAAAATTATTCATGTAATTCGGGATATAGATAATATATAGAGTGAATTAAGTTTTTTTATTTTTGTTTTTTGATTTTTTTATTTATAGCTCAACAGAACATAGTGATCAAAATTCATTTTAGTAGTTAGCAATGAATATACGTTACAAGAATATTAAATAATCACTCGCTAACCATTAGCAATGAAAATATTATGTTATATAACACTTCCATACCCTTCCTAAAAAGAACTGAAAACACTCCTTTGCCTTTAATACTAGACTTCTTATTGAACTAGATGTTCAAACTCTTCATTTAATTAGAGATTAATATAATCAATTAAATTATAACACTTTTAGCGTCCTCAGTTTAACAAGATTCTTCTACTTTTATAAAATCGCAATAGAATGTTTCTATAATAACATTTGCACCACCTTCTAAAAAAGAACTTGTAACATTCATTTGTCTCTTTAACCTTTTTAACTGACTTATCAAACTCTTCATGTAATACTCGACTTGAACTATATTGAATTTATAACAATTGTATCACATTTAATTGAACAACATTCTTCTACTTTTACATGTAAAAGAAAACATATAGAATAGTAATTTTCGATGAACGTAGATTGAATTAGATTATAACACTTTTAACGCGATCCACTTAACAACATTCTTTTGCCTCTGGAGGCCTATTGTAGGGGCTATTTCGGGAAGCACAAGCTCGAAGCTGGCAAACGAGGTGAAGCTGTCAATTGGCACTTTCGATTGACAACACCCACGACTCGAGTTGGCTGTGATTATTGTTGTTAACACATTTGTGTGAATCCCATATAAATAGTTTTCAGTCGTTTTCGGCGAATTTCGCACGTAGTCGCTATGAATTTTGTATGCCCCATGCAAATCGTGTGAATCGATTATAAAGCAAAGAAAAAACAGAGATATGGCAAATACTAAACACGAATCAGAGCCGTATGTTGGTCAGTCAGCTAACTAACGCTTTCACTGACTAAAGCAGATTGCCAAATTGGTTGCAAAATGCAGCGTGGAAGTGCAGGGGACAGACGGCCTTGCCAGCAATTGACCATAAGTGAGCATTACCCCGACTCCGCCGCGGCACGCTGTAATGCAACTCATTTGCTTGTTGGTCATGCGATTGGCCATAAAATTATGACATGACCGGACGAGTGTTTAGGCCGTGAGCCACCTGGAAAAGGTTTATTGACTGCACCGAGCTCTTTACATAATGAGTTGTGGCACCTTTCAAATGTGACGACAACGCCGAGCTCATTGCGAATGCAGCACACGACTGAGCCGCCCATCACTTTCATTGCTCGTTGCGATTTTCGTTAGGGTTTTTCGATTTTCGGCGTACTGACCACTGACTGGCTTCCCCTAGGGCAGGCAGCACGTGATATTGGCCAACAATTGCAGCGGGCTGGCACTATAAAATGCGTGGGCCGCGCCGACTAAGAGCACAGTTCACAGCGACTACAGCAGAAGCACACAAGTGTCTACGCAACCTTAACTTTTGGATTAACTCAGCTTAAGCGTGAAATCTCCGCAATGAAGGTGAGTCGCAGGAAGCCCCCCCACCCCCACTCAATCGATTGCAGATCTCTCACTACTTGCCTGATCTCCGCTATAGTTCTTTATCTGCACCTTGGCGTTGCTCGGCGTGGCTCAGGCCGGTCTGCTGCCCCATCTGGAACACGAGCACCACCACGAGGAGCTGCCGCACTTCGTGGACGGTGACATCCATCACTCGGACGGCATTCACCTGGGCCACAGCTCGGCGATTGTGGTCGATGGCGGCGATCACCATTTGGACGCTGTGCCACATCCCGTCTACCACCACGACGGCTATGCGGCGCACCTCGACCATCACGACGTGCACCACGACGTGCACCATGCGCATGTGCATGCCCCGGCCAAGATCGTCAGTCACGAGCCCATCCACGAGGTGGCGCCCGTGCACCACGTGCACAAGGTGGTGCACGATGAGCCCCATCACTTCCTGCACTACCGCAATCCCGTCGTCGACCACCACATCATCCACAGCGACGCGCACATCGACGAGCACCACCATGCCCACCACGCCGATCTGCATCACTATGCGCACTCGGCCCCGCTGGTGCACCACCACCATGCCGCGCCCCTCGTGCACCACCATCACTCGCACGCCGCCGTCGTGCACAAGACCATCGTGCCGGCCCACCACCTCGACGTGCACAGCCACGCCAACCTGCTGTCCTTCGCCAAGCACCATCTGCACGGCAAGTACGGCAAGGTGAGGATCACCGAGACTCATTACTGAGAGATTTCCCCCACTTCCATCCAAAAAAAAAAACAACATACACACTTGCATGACGACGCTTTCATAGCTAATTTATTACGCACAACGTTTAGTTTGTAGTGCTCGAATAAACGGGTTGATTTTTCCAAACACTCTCTCTCGAGTTGGTGGGGTCCTCTCTCGCTGTCTGCTAACTGCTGGCTGCCTCTCCTGGGGCAGCTCGTCAAATCACTCAGTGGGCACTCAACAAGGCAGCGTAATACATCAAGCTGCGCGAGCCAAAGTAATTTACTTGCAATTTAAAGATAAACAGGCGCGATAATGTCTACAAAGCATAAACGTGAGTTGACGCCTACAATAGCCGTGGCAACTTGCAACTTGCAACTTGCAACGCTGCAACGTGGCTGGCACAGGCCATACATCATCGCACTATCGCCGCAACGACCGCAGAGAGTGAAGGTGTTGCTGCTGTTGCTGCGCTTCCTCACGCCGCGGCGCTGCATCGTGCTGCAACGTGCCTGCCACTTCCAGCCGCTGCCCAACTACACAAAAACTGTGCAGCACTCTCGGAACAATCGCCAAGTGGCGCGCACGAAGCCGGCGCAGATGCAGTCGACCCTGACAAACGCAAACGGCGAACTGCAAACTGCAAACGGGCAACTGCAGACTGCTAACTGCTCAGCGTCTGCGAGGCTTAGGGCGTCGTGTCCAACTGCATGTCCAAGGGGCCGAAAGCGCATGCGCAACACGTGGCTGCCTCTCACACCCTTGCTACCCATATTCCCCTATTCCCCTATTCCCGTCCGTGCTCCTCTTCACTGTCGAAGTGCAGCCAAGCGATCGCCGCTCACAGCCACTGCAATTTTCCAGTCGTGCGGCAGCTCAGCGCGTGCCGCGCTCATTTTCATTTTCATTGGGAAAGGGAACGAGGGAAATTATAGTTAAGCTCGCGTTTGTCATACCCAGGCCAGCAGCATATCGTAGGGAGACATTTTAGGTATGCAGCTGACCGATAAATAGCTGCCCTTCACAACGCATAATTATGGCCGTGACAGATTTATGGGATTATTCAAAATGAAAGTCGAGAACAGCGCTTACGATCAGGAATTTTCATTTAAATGCAACATTAATTGGAGACACCAAACAAGATTGCATCTTAAGCCTCTCTCAATTTGCAGTTAATAAACCATATGTTATCTTTATGCCAGCAGCGACCACATGAGCATTATAAATTAGTAAACAATTGTTTACATCAAATTTAATTGCAGCAAATTGTCTTGATTATTTGTTTTTTTAACTTTTTATTGGCAAACTTTTGCCAAAGAAATATTACATATTTAAGCACAAAATTTTGTATATTTATTATTCTTTTTCTAAAGTCAACTAATAAAGAAATAAACTGTTCTTAAGCAAAGAAATATTAACTATTTTACGTTTAAGTACAATTTTAAGTGAGCATAATTTTGTTAATTGTTTATTGTTAATTTTTATAATTAGCTTCTTCTCAAGTCAACTAATAAAGAAATAAACTGTTCTTATGCAAAGAAATATTGAATATTTAACGTTTCAGTCAAATTTGAAGTACACAAAACTTAGCAATATTTTTCCGAAAAAAATTTAAAAATCAAAATGAAAAAACTGTTATTAGCAAAGAAATTTGAACAATTTTCCATACTAATATTATTTCTTATATTTTTATGAAAGCTAAGAAGTAAAACTGCATTTTCGATAAACTAATCAACAAATTATAAACATTACTACGCTGCCTGCTTGGCCAGAAGTTATAGCAGCCAAACTAGCTGATCGAAGCGAAGTAACCGCTTTGGTGAGTATGCGAATATTACTGACTAAATGGCCAACAAATTCAGAAATCGCGAACTCTGCTCTTTGTGAAGAGTTTTGCCTGGACGACGGCGCGACAACAAACATCTTCGTTCATCGCGGTTGCAACATTGTTAATGTTGCTAACGCCGGCAAAATCGTGCTGCTCGAATCTAAACCAAACGCATCACGATTTTAGCTTCTCCTTTTTTCCACAGTTTTTTAGTGTTGTCTGGCTTTGTGTTTTAGCTGTTTTGTTTGTTTGCTATTGGCCATTTGGCTGGCTTGTCGTGCGTTGCGTTCGACTGTGGCAGGCAATGAGCGTCAAATGTGCCGCACGTTGCAGTAACTTCGCTAACTGCTGCGCAGCTCAACACCTGCCAAAAAATCGCATACACAATAAATCACACAGACTCAAATCGTCAAGTTTGTTTATTTCTCTGTTTATTAGTATTTTCTGTAAGATGATGCTTGCTGATAGTTGTTGTTGAGGAAGCTGTCAAAAAAACAACGTTGCTGCGTCTAACACCCGCAACCGCCGCTTCGGTTTGCCGATCGCCGTTTCGCTACGATTAAAGCCAGCCTAGTGTGGCAATGCTAATGGCCAAGATACACAGAAGTTCGGGTGTCCGCGTGATGCCACTTGCTTCAAGCTGTGGCTAGCGCTGGTCGACAAGCAGTTGCAGTTGGAGTCGGAGATGGAAGTCAGACAATGCCACAGTTTATATTGCGAGTGGCTTGGCCTGGTCATTAGCAGCATTGCAGCTGCAACTGCAACCGACGCCGAGGCGGTGTAACTACAGTAGCCACTCAACGGGGCAGGCAGCCAGCAAGAGCAAGAGCGGCAACAATTGCCGACTGCCGACTGCCGACTGCCGACTGCCGAGTGCCGTCTCTCAACTCTCGACTGCCGTCGTCTGCTTGGCAGCGTAATTGTGTTAAAAATTACTCAGGCATCTTAATCACTTTGGTAAATATTTTGCTTGCCAGCTCGGCAGCTCAGCTCGGCAGCAATGAACGAGGTTAATGCGCTGCAGCTGCAGCAACACGGCAGCGTCGCCAAGACTCGCAAATGTTGCAGGCAGCTAGCAGCCAGCAGCCACTCGGCCACTCTTCGAGATGTGGGTGTGCGTGTGTTGTTTCCTTCCTTGGCGCATAATAAGTACGAGGAGCATAAGCCAAACATGCAAAAAGTGCAAGACGTTCAACTCGGCTCCTCTCCGCAGTTTTCATTCATGAAATTGGCCAGATTGTCCAGCAGCAGCAGCAGCAGCAGCAGCGGCATAACGACACGAAACGGGGGCGGGCTGCGGTGGCTAGTTGATTGCATGTTCGAGCTCAGTTCATTTTCAACAGCATCAAGGATCAAATGCATTAAATACGAGACGTTGCCCGCATCGGATGTTGCTGCCACAACAACAACAACAGTTGAGAAACGTTGCTGGCTGCCGCTTTATCGGCCATGCTCATCTCTGCTGCGAGGCGGCAGCCGGTTGAGTTGCAGGTTCAGTCGGGTCCTCGACAAAAGGCGGGTGGCGCACCTGCGGCAAACTGCTTTGCAATTATTACGTTTTGTTTTTGCTCTTGCTGCTGCTGCTCCTGCTGCTGCCGGCCCCAAAGGCGATGGCGTGGCGATGGCGATGGCAAGCTATGCTAAATAAAGCTGGCGAGAAGCTGCCCTTCTTTCGATGCAGCTTTGATGAGGTTGCTGCCAGCTTCTGTTGAACTGCGCAGTGTCTGTGTCTGGCTGTCTTCGTGTGTGTGTGTGTGCTACACTTTCTCTTCTGCGCTCTGCACTCACTCGGCTGGGCATCATAATTTAGCTGCAATCATCATTATCGTCGTCCGGACTATCCGGGCACCGAGATTCCTGGGCCGCAGCAAAACGCCCGCACGTACTCATTTTGGTATATTTTTTTTGTTGCAGTTTCGCTGTGCGGCATGCGGCAGGCGGCAGGAGGCAGCAACAAATTGCAATTGGTTGGCAGCAACTGCAGGCAGCGGACAACAACTGTCAGGCAGTCAGTCATTCAGTCAGCCTGAAATTCTGTAAGTCAAGCAGTCAGTGAGTCTATCATTCAGTCAGTCACAGTGCGCAAAGTTGCCAGCAATTTGCTCAAATAAAAACGTAAAAACAAAATGCCAGCCAGGAAGCCAGCCAAGTTGAGTTGAGTTGAGCCGATGTTGCTGCCGTTGCAACGCTGCGCATGCGTCTGTGGCAGCATATAATTGTGCTGGGCGAGCGAGGATGCTCTCGAAGAGATCTGTGGCGTTGATGCCACAGCCAGAGCCACAGCCACACAGCTGTGTGGCTGCCACAGCAGCTACTGCTGTCCATGTCCGGCGGCAATTGTAATTACCGCAGTTGCGCCTCCCGTCGTCCGTCTTGGCCAACGCCTTCGCCACTGCCTGGACAAATGCGCAGTAGCTTGGCATTTCAGTTACGCCTGCAGTTTGTTATTACGCGCATTATTTCTGCAGCCCTTTTTGCCCCACACCCCTGCCCACCTGCCACCTGCCACCTAGCTGGTGGTGCAGCCCCTCCATAATCTCCACTGATTGCATTCAACTAAACACCGCCGGCCAAATGCATTTGCATTATTTTCGCATTCCGAAACTACAAAAACAAAATAAAATCAAAAAAAAAATCAGCTTCATTTTGTTTTCTTTTTATTTTATTATTTTGTAAGTTTTTGATTTAAGATCGGTTTGCGGGTTCCAAAAATTGTTTGAAAAGTGTCCTAGTTCATTTTCTTTTCATTGTTGTAATTGTGAAAAAAACTAATTTGCATATAATACAATATAGATTATTAATAATTTAGTTGAATTTCTTAATAACTTTTACGAAATGTGGCATGCAGTAGAAATGATTTACAAATCTAGATCCAAGAGTTGAGATCTTTACTAATTTTTTTTTGTTTTTTTTTTTGGTATTTTGTTTGAATCCTAGTCGATGTTAAAGTAATTGGATTTTATGTTTAGTTATTTACTTTTTTCATTTTGTTTTCGTTTTGACTGCTAAGGATTGTCGATATAGACCACAAACAAAACAAAGTTTGGGCCTGAGAATTAAATTAATCTAACTAAGCACAAGTTTACATAGCACCAGAAAAGAAGACGGATTTACTTCTGCACCTTAAAAGAGAAACTAACTAGAAAGATCGGCGAGCCGAACTTGAGAAGCGCTTTACATGAACGTTCTCAAATGATATCTGAAATAGCATGGAAGTAATTTGATTTTGTTCTCAACTAATATCACAATGTTGCTCACTGATTATTAATATTAATATTATGTTCGCGTTGCTTATTTTTAACTAAACTCTATTTTTGGGTAATTTATGAATATTTCATAATATTTGCATTAATCTTGGATTCGCATTCTTAAGTTCTAAAAGGCAAATGTAAGCTAAGAGTTGGAAAAGTCTTTCGATTTTGTTTTCAAATATCAATTAATTATTGCTTTAATTTACATATTTCTTGTTTGTGTATTCATATCTTTATTAGGTAAAATTCGAAAAGCGTTATAAAAATATGTTTGGAAGCGATTTTAGTAAAATGTATCTCATTGTTCGATTAGTTAAACATTTTTTTTTTTTTGTTCATTTTTAAAAGATTTTTTGGACTTTAGTCTTATTTTTTTAGTTCATTTTTTTCGGTTTTAGTAAATGGAGCTTGATAAAAATACTTTTGTGCTTATTAAGCAGCATTTAATGCTTAAATCTTTAACTTCTCAGAAGCATTAAGTTGAAAATGGTTTAGACTTATTATTCAGTTAAAAATATGGTACGTATGCCTGGTAAATAGTTATCTATGTAGTTAGTATAATGTGTTATATTTAGTATTAGTCAAAAAGTTGATCTCTGCAAAAACCGCACAATTTACAATGCAATAAGTCAAGTTGTTTTGCGGCGGATATAAACTATCCGCGTATATATTATATATCTAGTATAACTATGTATATAAACGTATATCTATGTACATACAATCTCAGTATCCATAACTCATGCGAGTCCAATGCGTGTCGTATCAAAAATTGGGTTTTAAGGCACTTCCGTGTGACGGAAATATACTAAATATACATTTACAATAACTGTCTTTCGGTCTGTTGGTCTGTCCGTCCCCCTCTCTTTCTGTGTCTCTCTCGCTCGCTCTCGTCTGCAACATTTTGTAGACACATACATACGTAGTTTGTGCATATTTATGGCCTGGCATTCGCGAAACTATGTTAGGAGCTGGAAATACCCAGCTTAGTGCCACCTTTTTGCCGAGCAGTAAATCTTCGACTAACAATCATTTGGACTGGCTCCAAAGCGCAGCGAGCGCCAAAGAATTATGTTGATAAAAACAATAAAGTTGCGCAGCATTTGAAACCCCCCCAAAAACCAAAAAAAAAACCGAAACCGAGACTTCAAACTCAATTTTCGCGCTACAATTACAAATGATGGCGATAAATTTCGCGTTTGGCCAGCGGAGACAAAAGGAGTTTTCGCCGTTCACTGTTCTCGCCACGCTGTTGGCTGCTGCCGTTGTGTTGGCCTGGCCCAGACGGAAGTGATAATAAACGCACGACACGCGCGCTTGTTTAGAGATTTATGCGTAGAAAAATCCGGGCCGAGCTGCAAATAATGTCAACGTCGAGCGGCGGCATCCAAAATGATGCACGACAAACGACGGCGAATTGGGGTTGGGGATTGGGGCACGTTTGGGGCAATGGATTATGCAATGCGGCAGCAGGCAGTGCGTTGTTCCAATCTCTGCCTAACCATAAGTCACAACTCGTGCAGCGCGCCACACGTGCAACATGACTACACTAACGCAGGCCTAGGCTACTTAGTCAACTACAACTGCGAACGCAAACTGATTTATGTGTCGCAGTCGCAGTCGCAGTGGCAGTCGCTGTTGCTGCTGCTGTTGCTGTTGCGGCATTCGCCAGGATCCCGCAATGTCTGTCAATTAACGACGCCTTAAAGTTGCCACCAGAAACTTTTGCATCGTTTAATTAGCTGCAGCGAATGGGGGAGCAAATAGGCAGTAAGCCAGCCAGGTGGGTGGGTGGTTTGTTGGCGTGCGGTTGCCACAATTAACCCAAAACCCACAAACTGTGCCACGTCTGCAGTTCCGTGCCACGGCTTCTGTATGTGTGTGTGTGTTTGCCTGTGCGCCCCTCTGCACTTATTAAGGAATTAATTTAGTCATTGCAAAACAAGGTCAAACATTAGCCGCAAACTGCATTGCAGCAGTCGCACAGTGGGCACAGCTTGCCGCCCGCCCACGCCCCCTGCCATGTCGTGTCGTCTGGCCATTAAGCCCAAAGAAATGTTCATGCTCGTGCGGCAGGTGGGGAGGGGGCTGAGCAACACCCCCGCAAGTGGCAAAGCGTGGGAAAACTTGCCAAAAGACTTGTGACGGGGGTGTGGCCGTCGTCTGCTGCGTGCCAGACTGCAATTTCGTGACCAGTCCCGACGCCAACGTGCAGCTCCAACCCTGTCGTGTAAGCGCTTTCAATTGCCTAAAAGCTTGTAAGCCAGTTTCCGGCCAAGGGATTTTGGGGCCAAAAACTTGAGCGCCCCCTGTAATAACAGCTCAAAACGACAGCGCTAAGGAGGCGACTTTAAAGTTTGCCCCAAAATTATGGCACAGCAGTGAAAGAGTGACGAAAGAGTCTTCTAGCGAGCTCAATTTGTTTTTTAGGTGTTTGGTGAAACCTGAGACCTCGATAACCTCCCCCCATATGTGGCGTTAATTATGTTGATCCAATAATTTATGTGGCGTCTCCACCTTCGCGCTGTGCTATAAATCAATTGGAGGGCGAACGAAATTATAGCAGCGACAAAAAAATACCAGAAAGGAAAATAAATAATAAGATTTATGTGTGTATTGTATTTTTTTTTTTTTGTGTGTTTGCATTTGATTGTATTTTATTTTTTTACTGTTTGTTTTTTGTGTGTTTTGTGTTTTATTTTGTCAAAAACTTTTGAACTAATAACTAATCATAACCAACTACAATAACATAAATTAATAATTTATTTAAACGTTTAATTAGAATTAATAATCAATATTTCATACGCTCCGCACAAAAATGGTAATAAATAACAAAAACTTCAACTTTTGAAACAAATATCAAGAAATTTCAATATTTTTGGCTCAACAGAAAATCGCCATAAATTGTAAATATCATTTTTGCTTGCCATTCAAATGTGTGTCTCCGAAAAAATAAACGATCGAACAAATAATTTACGTACTTGAACTAAAAAGAAAAACAGCAAAGAATTTTACTTCATTTGATGAAAACCGAAAACAGAAGAGAGCAATTTAAGAGTTTTAGTTACAAAATAAAAATCTGCATTTTTGTTGAACAAAAAAAACGAAGGAATATGGTAAATTGTTGTGTTCGAAATGCTCGCGTACAAATTCGAAATGTGTGTTGTTTTTGTGCCCTAGGGAGAATTCTTTGTCTTTTAGTTGTTTGCCGTTGTTGCAGTTGTTGTTGCTTGTTGCTTGTTGTAAATGTAGATTGTAAGTGTAAAAGTAAAACTAAAATGAAATTAATACAAATTGTTGTCTTTTAAGCGCTAGAAATGGTTACAAACTAAATGCGCAATGCTGCAGTTGATACAAACTAAAATAAATTAATGTAAAGTGTAGAATTACAATAAGAAGAGTCTAAATAATTATTTTGTGGTTTGTCCGCTTTGCTTTAAATTAACTAAATACGAGTACAAAGTATATATGTATGGTAATAGTAATAATAATAATAGCAAAGTATAGCCTAGTTATGTGTTTGTTTGTTTGTGTCTAGCTTAATACGAGTAATTTCAATGTGTGTGGTTGTCGTGGTTGTGCGCTTTCAAAAATGCCCAGAGGCCCCAGCTGCGACCTCTGCCTAACTAAACCTAAGCTCGAAACGAAGTCGAAGTTGAATTGTGGAACATGGAATTGCTAGCTGTATCTGAACGTTGTCTACAACAAATCTATGCACGAAATACAAAATACTACGAGTACGAGCACAAACTCTGTGTCTGTCCCCGTCTCGACTACCCTACAAACTATACCCTATGCTTTTTAAACGCTAATACGTTGCCTGGTGGTCTGAGTTGTCTCCGTCTCCATCTCCGTCTGGGTCTCCGTCCGCGTCTCTGTCGCGTGTGGATGAGTAAAATATATAGTATTTAAATGATATATATACGCTATGTGTGTGTGTGTGTTGGTGTGTGTAAACCTAGGCCTTTAACTGTAGGTAGTAATTAGGTTCTCAGTCTTGGCAGAGAGATTTCCAGTGTTGCGCGTAGCTAGACGACTACAGCTGATCTATGGGGGAGCGAGGGGAAGCGGGATGTGGGGGGGAGGGGGGCGCCTAGAAGGTCATAAACTGCCTGGCGGCGGCCGCGTACAGATACCGTTAGGCGCTCTCCGTCTTCACCACAATGGGCATGGGACCGCCCAGGCCCAGCGGCGACTTCTGCAGCAGCTCCTCCTGCTGCAGCAGCAGCGGCAGATTCATGTTCATCTTCATGTCGAGCAGCGGCAGCGGCGACTTCGGCTCCTCGCCGCCACGTCCACCCCCGCCGCCGGCACCACCGCCGCCTGCACCGCCGCGCGACTCGTAGCGCGTGTGGGTGCGCATGTGGCGCGTGATCATGTCGCGACGACACGCCGCATAGGGACACTGCGGACACTTGTAGGGCTTCTCGCCGGTGTGCGTGCGCTGGTGCGTCGAGAGGTGGTCGGAGCGCGAGAAGACCTGCCCGCACACCTTGCACGTG
Organism: Drosophila rubida; assembly: GCA_035046165.1. Lineage (NCBI taxonomy): Eukaryota > Metazoa > Arthropoda > Insecta > Diptera > Drosophilidae > Drosophila > Drosophila rubida. The sequence goes on along the minus strand of JAWNOF010000021.1, from coordinate 11,623,751 downwards.
TACGGCTTGACGCCGGTGTGCAGCCGCATGTGGCGCGTCAGCATGTCGGAGCGCGCGAACGAGCGGTGGCAGACGTCGCAGGAGTAGGCTTTGGTAATGTCGTTGGCGGGATTGCGCGACTTGTGCCGCGACGCCATGTGCTTGGCCAGGCGGTCGTGCAGCGAGAACATCTGGCCGCACGTCGGACACACGTACGCGACGTCCGAACCGGGCGGCATCTCCTCCACCACCGGCGACACGTCGAGGTTGTAGCGCCAGGCCACCGTCTCCTTGGTGGTGGGCGACGCCACATCGCCCTTGATCACGGGCACGCCCACCGTCGTCGTGGGCACGTGCGAGTGCAGCGGATGCATCGGCATCTCCATCTTGATCATGGCCGCCGCAGCAGCCGCCGCCGCAGCCGCATGCGCCGCTGCCGCCGTCATGGCGTACGGCGACATCGCGGCCGCCGTCGTCGGCGTGCTGTTGCCCGTCAGCGAGGTGTTCGAGTGTGTGCTGGAGGCCGGCGACAACGCGTTCATGCTCTCCAGACTGCTGGCCGCACTCATCGACGTCTGCTGCTGCTGCTGCTGCTGCTGTTGAGGTGGCGGCATCATGGCGCTGCCTGCGGCGTGCAGCGGCGGCGAGCAGGATTTGTACTTCTTGTTGGACACGAGACCGTGATCGAGGCCGTCGCTGCGCATGCAGAGATCGAGCGGACGCTCCTGCGGCGGCGGCATGGGCTTCTCGGACGCGGACGCGGACTTGCTGCTCTTCTTCGGCTTCGGGCTGACGCGCGTCGGCTGCGCCGTGGTGAGCGAGGAGTCGCTGCGCGGCGGGGACGGCAGCGAGGGCGGCGGCGAGGCGTTGATCATGACGCCGGGCAGCAGCTGCGGCTGACCGTTCGTCTTGCTCGCGCCGCCCAGCGGCGACGTCTCCGCCGTCTCGGAGGCAATGGATGAGGGCGTGTGGTAGAGATCATGGCGACGGCGAAACACCTCGTTCAAGTACTTCGTGTGCAGATAGTAGCCGAACAGCGGCGAGGGTATCGGGAAGTAGCGGTCGTAGGGGCTCGGCATGTGCTCAGTCTTGATGTCCACGTGCAGCGGATTCTCCTTGGCCGCATTGCCCGTCGCCGGCGTCGCTGCCACCTGCAGCGGACTCATGCTGATGCGCGGACTATGTGACTCGTCTGCTTCCGGTTCCTGCTCGGCGTGCTCCGCCTCCTGGTCGGGCTCCGGCTCCTGATCGGAGTGCGAGAGCTCCCCGGTGGAGAGCTCGGCCTCGGCATCCGCCTCGAGCTGCTCGTCGTCGCTGGGCGCCGTCAGTGCGGCGTCGCGGCGCTCGCTCTTGATGTAGTTAGCCTCCTGGTGCCGCTTGACTTCCTCCTCCGCTGGCTCCTCCTCCGTCTCCAGCTCGTCCAGCTCCCGCTCGTCCAGCTCCATGGGTTCCGTTTTGCAGATGACGCTGTTGTTGTTGTTCACGTTGCTGTTGTTGTTATTGTTGTTGCTGCTGTTGTTGTTATTATTGTTGTTGTTGTTGTTGTTGTTGTGGTGCAGCTTGTCGAGCACCGCTGAGAGTCGCTTGCGCTTGCGCTGCTTCCACGGCATTATGTTGTTGTTATTGTTGGCCACCAGCGGCTGATTGTTGTTGTTGTTGTTGTTGTTGTTGTTGTTGTTGTGCTGCTCGACGTTGGCAACGGCCGCAGCAACCGCAGCCGAGGCCGCCGCCGCCGCCTGCTGGTGCAGACTGAGCGCCAGCGGCAAGTGCTGGTGGTGGGGCAAGGCGTGCGGATGCGGATGCGGATACTGCAGCTGGCCGTAGGGCGCATAGTGGGAGGCAGCCGCGGCGCCCGACAGCGGCGGCGGCTGCTGCGCGGGCGCATAGTGCTGATGGTACTGATGGTGGTGCGAGTGGGAGTGGGAGTGGGGGTGGTGGTGGTGGTAGTGGTGGTGGGGGTTGTGCGAGCCGGCGGCGTGGTGATGATGCCCCATGGGGTCGGTGCCTTCTGCCATCGTCATGAGGTCAACTTTTTGTGGCGTCGTCTGCTGCGTGCAACGTGCGGCTTGGCGCTGCTTCTTCCTGCGATCCGTCGTCGACTTGAGCAGCTTGCACGGCCGTGGATTCTTGCGACGCGACCGAGATGCCTGCAAATAAAAACAGAAAATCGCACTCATTAGTTTCATATTGCGCACACACACACTGTAAAGAGGAATTCGTGGCGCACCGGCATTTTGATTGCGAGTAACTTGAATTCTAATTAATTCCTGTTTCGCATGCAATTCAATTGCAGCAATTTTACGCATTGAAAACAAATCAAATTCTTAACTGCGTCGACAGCTTGTTATGTTACTCGTGCCGTCTCGCTCTGCCGCACACCACCTACGCTTTAAGGTAAAAAAGTCAAAGCTAACAGCGCAGCGTTGCCAGCGCACATTTCGAGCATTGCCAGTCGTCAAAAGCGTAGTGCGTAACAGACTTTTGTTTGACACAGTGCAAATGCGTAATTAAATGCAAAATTCATTTCACATTTATTTCGCGCCAGCGCAGTAGTAGAAAGTTAAGCCGATTTAGCCGCATTTCATTTTAGTTTATTTTTTGCATTTAACTATTATGCTTAATGCGCGCGTCTGTCAAGTTTGTATTATTGCGCTTAACGGCCATTGGCAACGCCGCGCTTGATTGACTGGCTGGCAACGCCGCGCACAGTTTGTCAGTGGGCAATTGGCAATGCTGTTGTGGGGCGCCCCATAAACTCGCTGCAATCAGTCAAGCATCAAAATGCTGCTCTTGCAGCACTTGGCGTTCGCTCAACAAAAATAAATAAAATAAATTTTCGCTATCGCTGCCAAAACAGCGCCGCCATCGTCGTCGACGTCGTCGTCGTCGTCGTCGCCGTTTACGCTGCGTTAGTTTTATGCGTTTGCCGTTTGTCACTAAATCAGCTGCTCCCTCTGGGCACGCCCTGGACTTTTAGACTTGGACTTGGACCTGGCAGCGCCATCTCTATATCCCGCTGTGGCATTTTTTTATTGCGCTGCCAGCAGATTTTATGGTGCTCAAGTTTATGACATTGCCTTGACCGTCGTCGCTTCGCTCTCTGTCATCGCCGCAGTCGCCATCGGAGTCGCAATCGCACTCGCCACTCGTTGCAACTCGTCGCCGCTTGCCACTTGCCACTCGCCGGTCACTCAACAGTGGCCCGCAACTGGAAATCAATGAATGTTGTTTGCCCTGCCGCAAGCACACACAACTTGGTGCATCTGGTAAGTCGGCGTCTGGCGCCAACATTCGCAAATAATTAAAAGTTACACACAGATGAAGCGCAAGTTTAGTTGTCCCCCTCCCGCCTCCTGCAACTGGCCAGTGCCAACTGCTGGCTGCTGTCAGGATATTGGACATAGGATGGAGCGTGGCGTGGCACAGGACACAGCCCCGGTGGCAGGCAGGGGCAGCGACGGCACGTCTGTAAGGACGTTTGCTGCATTGCGCTTATCCTTGTGATATATGAATATTGTGCACACACGCACACCGAGGGTGGCAGAGAGAGAGAGAGAGAGCGAGAGCGAGAGCTTGCCACTCGCTTGCCTCACTTGCCGCTTTGCCTGGGGGCTGAGTTGGCTTTGTGTCTGACATAAGCCGGCAGTTTATGGCAGAGTCTCGACTTCGCTGTCGTCGTCGCCGTCGTCGTCGTGTCCTTCTGTTTGCAATTTGCGCCTACAACAGTAGCAGCTTGCTTTTGCCGTGTCCACGTCCACGTCCACGTCCGTGTCCGTGTCCGTGTCGGTGTCCTTAACGGTCACGTGTTTGCTTTACGTGTTGAGAAAATGAAAAGAGTCCGGCGAACCAGCAAGCCAGCTCGTTGGGTGTTGAAGTGCCAGCGATATGGACACCTGTGTCCCGCCTCCTGCCTCCCTCCTGCTACCTGGCCGTGTCCTGTGCCAGTTAGTGGCTTGTTATTGTTGCTGTTGTTGTTGTCGCATATGTCTGGCGCACTCGTTTAATGCAGTGCGTACGCTGCCCTTTGTCTCTTCGCTTTAAAAGTTTCGCCTCTCTCTCATTTGCTTTTAACGAACTTTTTCGATTGCGCGCAAGTTAAATGGGAAATAGGGAAAAGTTTACTCGTTATGTCGCATATCATATCGCATAACTCATGTTCTCTATATTGCGCAATACAACGAACCCTCCGACTGGCTCCAACTGGGCCAAAAGGGGCGCCGTTACAGCGTCACCCCGAAAACGGCAAACGGCAATTAATATTCTTAATTAGCGTAATTAAACAGCGCAGCGCTGACAACTATGCGAAAAACTTTTGCCACCAAATGTTTCTACGGCTCTACACTCTTCTCTTTTTTTCATCATTCTTTTTTGCATTTAGTATTATTACTTGTGCCAAAAGACATTGAGTTGTAGTTTTTTTCTTCCAGTTCTGTTCTTTTCTGCTCGACTGGTGTGTTGTAAAAAAACATAAATTTTCACGCCGCGGCGTTGGAGCAATGTCGCCGCTGCTCCAAGGTTCTCTCCCCCTGCGTGTCTGTGCCTTGTTAGCACGCGAAGCACAGCGAACTGGCAAACTGGCAAAAAAGGGAGTGAAGGGAACTCTGAAAGAAAGAGCAGCAAATGGCCAACAAGAGCGCTGTCCACGAGCAGCGGAGATTTTTGATTTATGGCACCAGATTTTCATATCTCTCACATTTTTTTCGTAAATTTATTTTTCAGCAAAGATTGCATAATGTGTGGAGCGAGAGATAGAAGCGAACGGCGCGTAGGACGTCGGGCAATGGTGTGAAATTATGCTAAATGAAGTGTTAATTTGGAGTCCAAGAGCGAGGGTTGCCGCAGCACTTCGCTCAGCTATTGTCAAGCAGCAAACGGCAACAGCAAAAGGAATTCATTAACTGGCAGCATACTCAATCAAAGTGATTGTTATGCTGCAATTACAGTTTTATGGCTGTTCTTGAACAACAAATTATACGGCGTGCGCCAGGCAGCAGCAAGCATTTGCATGCAGTTGTTGGCAACCCTGGCCAGTTGGCCAGCTTCTTGTTTATGTCTTGTGTCTTGTGCAATTACTCAAAAGTACAACAAAAAGAGGAGAAAAACCCAAATAAACAAAATACGAAACACATATTTTATGGTCGTTTAAAAACCCCAAAAACAAAAGCGAAAAAAGACAAACGCAAACAAGCAAAAAGAGAAGTATATGTGTGTTTTTATGGCTGGTTCATTTGCAAAGTCAGCAAACGCAGTAGTAGCACAGCACAGCACAGCAAATAGGTTCCATTAATGGCAAAAGACATCAAACGAAGAATCTGTAGAAAGCAAGTTATTGTTTAACTAGTGAGTTTTCGGCCAAAAATATCTCACACACAAAAACATGCTCAGCATGGCGCTACGCGGCGCACAAAACAGCGAAACATGCTTGTAAGCAAATGCTCGCAACTGGAACGACGCCGTGTCACTTCAACTACAGATACAGATACAGATACATTTGTATCTAAGTGCAAGCAAGTCAAGTGCAAAGCGGTGCGAGCGAGACGGCTGAACGCTGAACGCTTAATGTTTAATGCTCAATTACAATTAACAGCAGTAAATGCGCAAACGAGGAAGCGGACAGCAAGCACTAAATGCTAAATGGCGCTCATTTAGTGCATTTGTTTTGCTCATTTTGGCTTGTTGATTTCTGCTGGCGCTGCGTCGAGCGCTGTTCATTGTGAACTCAAAAACAAAAATGGCAAACGCAAAATGCAGATAGCCGTAAAAAAAACGACGAGGCGCAAGAAGAAAAGTGGGGAAAACTAAAAATGTGCAATGCCAATGGAAATATGATTCATTGTCACTTTTTTTTTTGTGCTCTTTGCTACCGTTCTGCTGCATATTTTTTTTCATTCTCTGCGCTGGTGTTTTTTTGTGTTGAGCTGCATAATTATGACAACAGTTTTAACACCAAATAAAACAATGCAAGTAACAAAAGCGTCAACAAGCACACTGCGATTGTTGTATAAAAATGCAACGTTGCGCTGCTGTGTGCGAGTGCGAGTGTGAGGGGGAGTTGCTGCAATGGCGGTCACAATGGGCGCCTGCTGCGCTTCGCATATCTCTGAGTTTATTTAGCTTTTGTCACGCTTACACACACACACATGCACGCGCAGTGCGCGGCTGAAACTTGATGAAGTTTTACAGTGGCGCCCCCCTTTGGCAAGCTCTGTCAACTGGCCTGCTGTTATTGTTGTTGCTGCTGCTGTCAGCACTGCGATAAGCAGTCTCTCTCTGTGTGTGTGTGTGTGTGTTTGTGCTTGTGTGTGCCTATGGCGTCCCAGCGGCGAAACCTCGCAAAGTTAACTAAACAAAATTGCAGAAATTAAAATGTAAACAAATTGTGTGCACGACACGCCCTGTGGGAGGGAGCGAGGCAGCCCTGAAGTGGACTCCTTTATTAGCGCTGTGTTTGTTATTTGCTGAAAATGTTGGCTTACATTTTGGTAGCATGTCCATGGCATGAAGACTAACCCATTAAACACACTGGCAAATGCCGCTCGCTGACGCCATTTAAGCACACTTCAACGACTTGAGGCAACAACAATGTGATACGCATTGATAATGGACAGCTTAACGTAAAGACGCACAACAACAACAGCAACAACAACAATAACTGCGGACAACTGCGGAGTTGTGCATGGAGTTGTTCAGTGGAAAGCAAACAAAGCATGACAGCGCACAAATATGGCCAATAAAGTAAAACGCCATTTGCTCGGCGCAAAAACAAAACGGCAAACGAGCAAAACGAAAACAAATGAAGTGCGCATCAAGTGAAAAGCAGAGAAAACAAAACAAAACGAAACGAAACTGAAAAAAAGCATTTCATACGCCCACGCCTAAGCAAAGAGCCAATGAGCAAAGCCCACTCGACGGCAAAAGCAGCAGCAACAACAGCAACAAGTACTCAGCAATGAAAGCAACATAGCGTTGAGTCAGCAACATGTTGCAATGCTCGCCGTAAACACGCCCCATGCCAAGCCGAAGCTCAAAGCATACTTAAGCTAGGCCAAAGCTTGTTAGAAAGCTCTTTTTAATTGATTTAAAATGCACACACAGACACACACACAGGCAGGCGTCTCGCTCGCACCCGCGCGTTGTAATTGAGCGTTGGGTGGCGTCCAGTTTCAGAGTTGCTTTTGGCTTTGACTTCGACGGCGACAGCGACTGCGACTGCGACTGCGACTGCGAGTGCGACTCTGGCGCACTGCAATTAAGATGATCACCGTAATTTAGTCGGCGGCTGCGAATTCAATTGGTTTGCTGGCGCTCATTAAGCGCGACTCGAAATTTGACGTCAATATTGCGATCGGCTAACGATATGCTAATTGTTCGTTGTTTACTGTTTGCTTTGGCTGCTTCTGATGGCCTCATTAATTAAGAGGATCATGCAGTGGAGCACCTCTGATCTTTGCTCCGAGATTGATGTGTAACCTACGCCGCCGCCTGCTACCGTTGCACAAGTGGATAATGCCAGATAATGGCAATTTCCTGCCACTTGGCCAATTGTTGCTGCCGTGCAGCAGCAACACCCAGCAGCAGCAACAACAAGAGCCACACATGTGCCCCTGGCTGACCGCAGCTTAAATAAAATTACATTCAAATTCAATTGTAAATGCATTTTATCTGTTGGTTTTCTGCTGCCGTCCGCTGCTGCTGCCGGTCTTGGCTCGACTCTCGGCTCTCGCCTCTCCATTGCGCTGTTAACTGCAATCATGTTGCACATTTTTCTTTGGCACTGCCCCGACTCCGCTGCGAGTCTGCGGCCGGCTGCGGCCTAGACGCTCTGGCCTTTTACAATCAAATGTAATTATTTTTGCAATATACACCTTCAGCTGCTGCTGGATGTTGCCGGCGTGGCAGCAACAAGTTGCTTAGCATACTTCCGTTTGCCACAAAGGCCGGGCGATCGCGTGATCAAAGTCAATTTAGTTGCGATATACAGACACATTTGTTTTTGTTGCCGCTGCACGCTGCACACTGCACGCTGCACGGTGCACGGTGCGAGTTGCACGTGGGCTGCGCCCAACGATCCTGTCGTCATCTGCTGCTCTTTTTGCTGCCTTTTGTTCGGCTGTTCAGCTAAATTAAACCATTGCCGCCTTATCGACGACCGAACGCAGCGACTTGCCGCAACTTGCCGCAACTTGTGGCAACTTGTGGCAACTGTGCGGCGCCTGCGGTCGCCCAAATAAGCACATAAAAATGGGCCAAAGGAGCTGCGCTGCAATTGCAACAGCAATCGAACCGGTTTGCCAGCCAAGAAGTCGCGACTAGTAAGCGACTCATAAATGCGCTTGAAGTAAGCTGAAAACATTTTCAAATTACTAAAGATAATTCACACAATTTGAAGAAGCAGCTATTACAATTTCATTAAAATCCAATTGAAGACGTATACTTGATGATTGGATTCTCGCATTTGTTGTCAACAGCCTGATTCATGCCACTGATTGCTGTAAGCCCTGATGACTCTATGAATTCTCGCTCTCTAATCCATATATCATTTTCTGTTGTCTTTAGGCTTTGACCTTCCACTTCCTGTTTGCCATTTTTGTGGTTTTTGTGGTTGGAGAAATATTTGTGTTGTGTTGTGTTGTGTTTTGCATCTGTTCTCCGCCTCCCTGCCCACCACGAATGTTTATCATAATTAGCTACACGATTTTCTGCTTAATTGCCAAAGCGCCAAAAAAAGAGAAAAAGAAACAAAAATTAACATAGAGCCGTGGAGGGAAAAAAAGAGCGCCAGAAGCGCAAACCTCTTGAAATATTTAACTAAAAATCTTTAAAAATCCTACTCATTTCATGCTAATTATATGGCTAGGCAAATGAATGGAATGAATGAATGCTTTGGATGGATGCATGAAACGCCCGCCATTTTGTGCCGCGACGGCGACTGAGACGGCGACGGCGACGGCGACGTCGCGTTGGCAGCGAGCTGAAAATTATTTAATTTTAACCTTTGGGGGCCAGCAATCATCATTAACTACGCGCTTCGTATTTGTTTAGCTGAGCTTTGTTTTGTTGTGCTTTTGGCTCGTAAAGGTTTTGGGTCAGCGCCGAGAGGCATCTCTCGATTCCTGAGTGAACCGTTTCACCCTGCCCGCCCGCCCTTACCCACTGCCCCCTGCCCCCCGCCCCCCGCTCCATGCCAGAGTCAATCCGGCAGTCAGTCAGTCGGTGATCGGCTTGGTTTTTGCTCGTCGTCGATTGTGTTGCTGGCTCGTTTATCAACGGAAAGCGATCTTTGCAATTAGCCTTAAACGATTTTTGGCTCAACACTCACGCATTGCCATCTGGGTCAGCTCCCAGCGAACGACTCCGGTCCGCGCTGTCCGTCACATTATCAGAACGAAATTATCGTATATCATGGCAGCTCGTTGCTGCAGCGCTGCAGCGCTCTCAGAACTGCACTCGTTTCGTTCGCAGAGCAGAGAGTCGCCGGCAGAGTCGACGTCACTGCATATTTATTTTTAATCATCTTTGTGAAAGCAGGTGAAATTTTTGGGCATTTATGAAAGTGCAGCGTGACTGGCACTGGCACTGGCCAACGGGACGCGCGCAGTTCGTTCGTTCGCTATATACGAGTATACTTGTAAAATTTAATATAGATTGCCAGCCAGAGATACTCGCGGATATTGCTGGGCTTGGGCTTCGCCACATATCGTGTATCGTGTATCGCTGCCCTTTAAGGATGCGAGTTGCAGCTCTTGAGCAGCCAGAGTCGAAAGTTGCCGCGAACGTTTTGCGGCATTGCTGTAAATTTATTATGCCAAAGGCCGATCATTATCGGGTAGCCAAATTATATATGCGCGCGCGCACATGATGCGCTTTAAAGGGTTGCAGTTCCCACCAGCCACAGCAGCGGCAGCGGCAGCGGCAGTGGCAGCAACATGTTGCTGGCAACATTAGCCCGATTCGATCGATCGCCAAACGACCGCAAGGCACAACTATAAAATGTCGCAGACTATAAATCCACTTGGAGCAATAAATTTCTCAAAATGTCAGCACAGGCTCCCGCATTAATTACAGCCTCCATGCGATGTGGCTGCCGCTTGTTATTGGAGCCTGTCTGCGCCTGTCTGCAACACCCGCATCGAGGTCGTTGCTGTTGCTGTTGCTGTGGCTGTTGCTGTGTTGCCTGCTTCGCTCTTTTGCCGTTGTTTCGCTGTGTTTTGTTGCTGCTGCTCGCTGCTCGCTGCACTGGGTAATGCGAGACCCAGCGATTGGCAACTTGTAATCAATAGTTGTAACCACCAAACAGGCCACCACCGGCAACACCACCACCACCACCATCAGCATCAGCAACAAATGCAGCACCACAAGTTGCTCTTGCCATTGCTGGTGTGGAGCATTTGCTTTTTGACCGCAAAGCAAGTGCAAAGCTAAAGCTTTCAATTTGCTTGTCGTCGACAACTGCGTGCAGGCAACAAGTTCTTTCAATTTGCGCCCCTTGCCAGCTGCCGCTGTGTTGCTGTGGCAGCAACAACTTGCCTCAGCGCAACGCATATTCCTAACTATTCGCAAGCTGCACATGTTTTATGCTGCATTTTGATTGCCTGCAACTCGCTGTCGCTGTCACTTTGCATTACAACGGCCACGAGCAGGGCAGGTTGCACGTTGTAGGCTGCACGTTGCCAGGCGGCTGTCGGGCGTGAAAAGTCGCGCGCGAAACGCACGCAAAACGCAAGCGAAACGCGCGCAACTTAAAAACAATATTATGGCAGGATTATGCGCTCTCTCTCTCTCTCCGTCTCTCTCTCGCTCTCGCTTGTGCTATTGTGTGAGAAAAGTCGCCATATATCATAGAAAGATTTTGATGTTTGCGGAACAGGTTTCGTTCGCATTTCATGTTGCTCGCTTGTTTGTTTGCTATTATCGCGCAATTATGTTGTATTTGATATGTTAATGCGAGAGTTTGTTTACTGATTGCCAATGAAAAGAACATAAAGCCCACAGCGGCGACTTAATTTATGCAGCTCGTGGCAGGATTGGAGTCGGATTCGACAGACGCAGGTGTTAATTGATTTCGCTGGCTCGTTAGCTGTTAGCCAGCTAGCTACTCACCCGAAAAGTTATGACAACACAATAATGTATTGTGACAAATTGATCAACATAAATCAAGCTGAGAAACGCACTGAATTTATATCGCACTTGTTGTTGCCCGCTCGCCGCCCGAATCGGAATCACTTTAACTGAATGGATTGAATGTATGAATGGAACTGCGCTTCTGCCCGACAGCGGCTGCAGGTTTTCTTCAGATTTTTTGTTAATTAAGCTGTATTTCATGTCGAGATACATTTTATGAATAAAAGCGACCAGCGAACCGTTCGGTTTTTGCAAAAAAAAACAACACGAAACACAAAACACAAATGAAAAATGTTCAGAAACCCCAAAAACAAATACAACAACAACAGTCTGAAAAAATCCAAACGAAGCAACAAATGTGATGACACCAAAAGCGCGTCGCTTTTGTTAGGGCGTGTCAAAAGAAATTTCAACAAATAAATTAAAAATTAGCTGCCGGGCAACAGCGAATGAGATTAAGCTGTAGTTGCTGTTGTCGTTTATGTCGCTGTCGTTGTTGCGGCCTTAATCGCACAGCGAGCCAAAGGTCGCAGTCTAAGCCAAAAAGCAATTGACGACGCGACCGCGAGCGCGAGCGCGAGAGAGAGGGTCGCAGTCATGTTAATTTTAGCCACAAAACGCCAATTTGATGGCTAGAAGGGGCAGCTGCCACTGCCACTGCCACTGCCACTGCAGAGTGCCACATTCACCGTGCTGCAGCTTGAACGTCGCCATCGTTCGCAAACTGTCGCAAGCAATTAATCTTCAAAAAGACTCAGCAGCAGCAACAGTCGTCGAAGTGGCCGCCTGCTTTTTGTTGCCGTTGTTGTTGTTATTGTTGTTGCTGTTGTCTTATGACAAAACTTGGCAATCTGTCTAAAATGTTCAACTTCACTCCGTTTCAATGGCAGTCGGCAATTCCTTAGCGGCCGACTTAGAAGGTCGCCTGCCGTGCCACACAACGCCCGCAACTCGAAGCTGCCCCAGCCAAGCACACACTTGGCGACTTCGCAGAGAGAGAGAGAGCGGGAGATGTGCGCGACGAAACCGAAACGAAATTCATGCGAAACGCAAGACGACACTTGAATGTTGCAAGCTGGACAGGCGCACATGATCGATACGAACGAATGCCTACCGAGCTGCCCCCTCCTCCTTCCCGCCTCCTGCTGCAGCGCACGCATTTAATTCAAAATGCGTTGCAGCTTTTTTCGTTGTCGTCGTTTTTTGCACTCGAAGGTTGCCGCTGCTGCTGCGGCTGCTGCTGCGGCTGCTGCTGCGGCTGTGCATGGCCAGGCCAGGGTTGCCATTGTCAGCCGAAATAAGCAGCTGGCGACGGCGTGCATTATATTCGTTTTATATAGTATGCTTACCTCGATTGAGTTAGGATGCGATCGCCGGCCAGCTGATGAACATATTCTGCAAGGAGAGCGGAGATGGAGAAGTTTTAGTTTTATTAACGTATCGTTTACAAGCGCAATTTCAGTCACAACCATAAAAAATGCCTTTTGCTATAAAAATAAGTGAAGAACAACAACGACGACGGCGACTTTCTAGCGAACTTTCGCAACCATCGCCGCTGCCATTTTATTGCCACTTTATGAGGCAACTCTATTTACATATGTCTCTAAAACTGTGCGAGTGTGTGTGGGTAATAAATGTGTGCTTAAATTGTGGACATGCGGCATGGAAAATGTGTTAACATTTCTGCCGATGCTCATGACAAATTGTGAATGTGGTCAAAAACTGTTGGCTAATTGCCGCAGTAATTAAAGCAAACGCAGCCGTCAAACAAAACGGATCAAACATCATTAATCACGGTGCTGAATGGAGAATGTTGTACAACAATTTATAAATATTAATGCCGCCAAATCGACATCGACAAGTCTACGAATATATATATTTTTGCTCAACTTTATGATGATTTTATTTAATGATTTTCTCAGGCCGCAGACTGCGTGGCTTCGGAATCGTTTTGTCTTATTAGTTTTACTTATTTACTATTTTTTTTTGCATATATTTACGCAACATGTTGCGAGTGATTGCAGCGAGTGGCATGATTGATTGAGTGTTTGGCAATAAATGGGAAATTAGCAGAAAACCAAAGCGTTGCCACCCACCAAATAAACGAGCTTAAACAGTTGCTTGCCCAATTAGTGGGGCGTGGCAGGCTGACCTCCCCTCCGAAAGAGAAACGCTGCTGCCAGAGACAACGAAGCTGGAGCTGGGGCCAATGCCAAGCCCAAGCTGGAGAGTCATTTTACATGGCTGATTAATGATCGTGGCCAGGTTTAAATAAATTATAATATTTAACTCATTAATTATTTGCGCTGCTGCAGTAGCAACAAATCAAAGGCCAATCAAATGACACAGCCGGAGTGACAACATGAAGCGGTTGCTGTCGCCTATTAACTCTGTTATTGTTGTTGCGGCTGCCTTTTTTGGTCAATAGCAGCGAGCAGCAAACATCAAACAATTAACAATTGTTTTAATGTGTGCTATTATTTGCTAATCATTTAGCAGAATTGTCAACAATTGCGGCGCTGCATTTGCATTTAGCTGTTTGACAATTGCAAACGTTGCCGTTGTCGTTGCTGTTGTTGCTGCCGCTAATTGGCTTGTTGCTGGCGCAAAGTTGACATGTTGCAGCGGCGGCAACAGCCACAGCAACAGCAACGGCAACATTGCAACCCTTGTAACCACACATGGTAACTGTGTCTGCCTGCGGCTGCTGGCATTTGCCACCTGTTGCAATTAGGCATGCAACATGGCATGTTGTTGCGGTTGCCAATGCGGGTGTGCGAATAGCCGAAAAAAACCAAGCGAAAAACAAAGCAAAAATAAAATACTTATGAGCAACTCATGTGCCACTTGAACAGCAGCTATTTGTGTGGAATGGCTACCGCAGCAACTGTTGCTGTTGCTGTTGCTATTGCTATTGCTATTGCTATTGCTGGCGTCGCAGCTGTGCGACCTTAACAAATATGCCGCGCCGACAAACTTGTTTCTCAGCATATATCTCAGCTATGTTGCAGCCAGGCAGGCAGGCGATTGCTGTCCGCGCCAGCGACATGAATTTATTAGCGCAACAATTTTCAATGTTCGATTTTCGTTTGAGTTTTCAGCGTGTCGCAGCTGCCACAAGCTGCCGCTGCTGATAAACTTTGACTCTCATTCGGGGTCTGGCTTATCGCGCACCCACAACAACAGCAGCAGCCGAGGCAGCGGCAGCAACGACTCACGCATCGAAGCTGTTGGCTTCCCATGGCGTTATCTAGCCATTGAACTGCCCAGCCCAACGCTGTCTCTGCGCTGCTCCCCCGCCCTTGCCCCCCTTGCCGCTGCCCTGAACCTTGGCCCAGCAGATCGCAGCTAGAAAATGTATGTGCGTAAATTGGTACAAGGCAACGCGATGTTGCTGCGGACAACGCCTACTCAAAACTAGAGACGGCGAGCGAGAGAGACAGGGAAATAATACAAATAAAAATGGGAAAAATGCCGATAAACATCATTGAGCGTTATTGAAATTGGAATTTCAAATGAGCTGCAGGAGGAGGAGGGGGAAATCAGTTCAGAGATTCTGGTGAGAAAAATAGCATTTCACTCGCTGTCCAGTTTATTGTGTTTTTATGCATATCTGAAAACCGTTTGACTTTTGCAGTTAAACTTTCAAATGCAATTAGCTACAGGCATAAATTACACACACAGAACTTGCAACTGACCGCAGCAACAACAGCAGCAACGGCAACACAAAGCTGTTATTAGCATGATTGCGCGGCTCTGGTCACCCTGCGAACTGCAGCCGCTGTAATGGCCACAGTGGCCCGGTCTGCTCGACGCTGCTGCGGCCACCTACTACAATCAACGAGGCGTGCATGCAACTTAGAAATTGCTGCCTGCCTCGCAGCAGCAGCAGCAGCGGCAGCAGCGCAAAATTAGCAGCGCGTGCTAAACAATTGGCCCAGCCAAAGCAACAGCATTCGTCTGGCACACACCCACACACACACACACGGACAGAGAGTCGCGTAGACAGAGCGAAAGGCAGCCAGTGTGCATATTGTTTTACAGCTGCACGCCGGCAACATGCACAAATATGGCGGCAGGCAGCAGCAGCGGCAGCAGCAGCAACATTCAACGCTGGCTTTGGTAATTGCAACAATTTAACGGTCTGTCGCTTTGCTTTTGCTGCTGCTGCGCTTAAGTGTACTTTGGGTGCGCTGTTGCAGCAGTTAGAAGCCATCTCTGGCCAGTGCTTGCACTTTGATTATTCTCCACTTTTTTCGGCGACTACAACTACAACTTAATCAAAAACTAATTGCATTTGCATACGGGCAAGTGTTGCTGCTGCCGCTGCTGCTTGCCAGTTGTCAGTTGCTGCTGCTGCTGCTGCTGCCCACCACGGATGTGGTTTTCAACGCTTGGCTGTGTCAACTTTCAATCAAAGTCAACACACACAAAAAAAAGCTGAAAAAAAGGCACTCTGTGGTTTGCGCCGGCAGCAACGCTTCCTGGCAGCAGCAGCAACACTAACCGCAGGCTAGCGGGTGTTGCTCAACCGTGGGAGCCCGACTGCATATATATATTTTTTGTGAATTTATGTGGCAAACAACAACGCACATTCTAATTTTTATTGCATGCGGCAAACGCCCGCGCAGACTACGCACATCTTGAGCAGCACGCAGCGAAGCGCAAGTGGGGGGGAGACTGCAGTGGAGAGAGAGCGAGGGCAAGCTGACATTTGCGAGTGGCTCACAGTGCCACACAGCTGATGGATCACCGTAGATAAGCGAATCTCGCAGATAATCGCATCACTCACTGGCCATGCCAATGCTGCAAGTGTTTCTGTTTCGCCTTCTCAGTTTCTCGGCTTCGCAGACCGAGAGCCTGCAGCTCCAGACTGCAGACGGCAGACTCGAGTCTCGCGACTGCAGACTGCAGACTGCGGACTGCCGACTGCGGACTGCGGACTGGACATGCAATAATTTTCAAATACAACAGCAAAAGGCTGCGTGGCGACTCCAGCAACCGGCTCCACGGTCCCGGGCCGCAATGATGATGATGCATGACAGTGACAGTGCGTTGTAGTCGTCGTCGTTGTTGCTGTTGCTGTTGCTGCCGCTGCATGACATTAAGCAGGTTGCAAACAGACGCACACATGTCTGGACAGCCGTCTGACTGTGTCACTACCCCGCCGCCCCGCCCCCCGTCTGCCTTTGCCTTCGCCTTCGCCTGTCACACGGCCAGTCTCGACTCAGTCTGTGCAGCGAATTGTGGGTGCCTTTTGCAGCATTCTTTGCAGATTACTGAAATTAGCCACAATTCGCCTGGAGTTGCAGTTGCAACGAGTCTCGTGTGTGTGTGTGTGTGTGTGTGGGGCAGGCAAAACTTATTTTCATGCTTTATTTGAGCGCGAGCCTTTTACAAGCGCAACGAAACATAAAATGAAATACAACTTTCAACTGCACTCCGTTGCCGTTGTTGCCGTTGTTGCCGCTGTTGCTGTCTGGCGAAAATCAATTAAAATTCATAGCCAATTGATTTGCGCACACTTGAGAAAAAACTGCAATTGAAAATGCCTTTTACACACCACACACACCACACACTCACTTCGAATGCTTTTCGAAAACTTTTCTTCATTCTCCGCTGTGTTTTTCGGGGCGACTGCAGTACATAAAAACTGGCGCCAGTTGGGCAAACACAGCACAACACAACACAACGCAGCACAACAGCGGCTCCAACTGATAAAAATCACGCCGCTTACATCAACAAACAACGTTGGACAACTGCTGCTTTGCCCCTCTTTCTACCTGTGCGCGCCTGCGGTGGGGCAAAAAGGGTTTCTTTCTCTCTGGGCTTCGCTGCTCATTTTGATGTCTAGCCACCGACGCAGTTGCAGCTACGGCCGCCGCCAACGTCAACGGCATCATCATTATCATCATTAAAATGTCAGTTAATAATTTTTTTCGTCTTCGTCTTATTTTTTTCATCTGCTGCTGCTTGAAAACTTTGAGTGGTTTCTCAGTTTGACGTTTACAACAGCAACAGCAACAGCCACAGCTGCCGCACTGCGTGTCTGTCGAGGCTGGGGCTGGAGGCAGGGGGCAGGTGGGGCAGCTGCCTCTGACAGGGGGCTGAGTTTGTTTAAGGCGAGTGAAATAATATCGCTGGGTGGTCAGCAGACTCATATTTTCGGGGGCACGCTGCGCGCAACTAACTGTCAGCTGCTTTTCGTGCAGCCCTCGTGGCTGCCTCAATTAACAGCAGCAGCGGCAGCGCGTTCGTTGCCTAAGTCTTTTGTTTTAGCGGCAGCATAAAATGTGAAAAATGCTTAAATTGCAGTGCAATATCAACAATAAGTATTAAAGTAGGCAAAGTTATGTTGCTGCGCGCTGCGCGCTGCCTGCTCGTTGCACCTGCACACAATTGCCAATAATTATTTATGCTGCCCCGTCAGAGGCCGTTGCTGCCGCTGCCAAGTGGCATTGGCTACTGTTTCTGTTGCAAGCTCCAGCTCCAGCTACAGCTACAACTGCAACTACGACTACGGCCACGGCTCATCAGCAGTTAATGACCAGGCTGGCTGCCTGGGCCAAAAGCCTCGACGTCGTCGTCGCCGTCGTCGCCATTGCAATCGCCACGTTGGCAACGTCATGACTCCATAATTATGCACAGGCTGCATTTTTGCGCATTGCCTTTTTGCCTCGTCTTGGCCAGTTGCAGTTGCACTTACTGCTGCTGCTGCTGCTGGTTGTTGTTGGTGGGTGGAGTCACGCCTCGCTATGGCCACCTCCAAGGCAACAGCAACAGCAACAGCTTCAGTTGCGTCCGCTCAACTTTTAATTTAATAATATTTTTATAGGCCGACGCGACAAGCTTGTTTACAAGCGCTCAACATGCAACTTTAAAGATACTTTTACACAATGCCAGCAAGTGCCTCTGAGTGTGTGTGTATCTGTGTGTGTTTGTGTGTGTGGGGTTGCACTTTGCATTTGCTGCGAGCTGTGGCATTTTGCGCACTTCCTGTCGACTGTCAAGACATGCCAAAGTTGTCCTCGTTTCGCAGCGTACTGCGTCACTTCCTGCAGCAAAAGCGAAGGCGCAGGCGAAGGCGGCAAGCAAAAGTTTGCTTTTTTCTTGCCACACGCACGCACTGCAGTCGTCTTGTTTTGCATTTCGCAATGGGCCTGCGGCAAAAACTGCCAGCATTTCACTGTGCCACTCAACACCCCCAACGAACAGCAACGAACGTGGCGCGAAGGCGCTGCCAAGTTGGCCAAAAGTAATCCACACCACGAGCAAGCCATAGACATGAACTTGTTAGTGGTGTCTCGACTGTTGCAGTCGCTGTTGTGTTGCTGATTTTCTGCTCGCTTGCATGCGATTAGTTTGTAATTTGATTGCAGCTTATGCGCCTGGCGTTTGCCACAAAGTAAGTTGTTCTGCGCGCCGCCAAAAAGTTGCTTTAGCGTCGCGTGTTTTTGCTAATTGAAACAAGTCAAATTTCAGCCTCAAACGACACCAAAACGCTGTCTGCCTTAAGGTTGTCTAGAACCTCTGCCCCGCCCCCAGACACTTCCTGCTTAAAGGTTGGTGGTCGTCGCCCCAAAGAACCGCGTCATTGCCTCGGCTCCGAGTCTTACATAATTGGCTTTACCTAGGCCAGCACAAATACTGCAGCATCATCTAATCAAATCAGTCGCAGCAGCGAGTGCAACTGCAACTGCAGTTTGTAATCACTTCCGTTTTGCTTTCAATTAAATTCAAACTGGCCAATCAATGGGGCTGGGAACCGTGGCAATCTATCGCATATCCGTTTCGTTCTCGCGCTGCAGCCAAAATCACAGAGCTGCTTCCTTGGCAACGTCATTATCCAAACAACACGCTGCTGCTGCCCGCCGCGTCCCGCCCGCAACACACGCATGTGTTTTTCGGGCCCTCGCGCCGTGTGTTTTGTGGACCAGTTTGACAGGTGTTTCTTGCGCTGACTGAAGCTCAATTCTATGCGACGGCTTCGCGGCTGTCTTCAGTTCAGTTTCAGCTTTGTGATTCGGTTTATTTGTTTTGTTTATCGGCTGGTCGTGTGGCGTCGGCGTTTGAATGCAGGTTGTTCTACTCGTATTTTAAATACGCTCTGACATCAGAGAGCAGCAGCATCAGCGTCTTAGCATCGACTTCGGCATCAGCATCGGCATCGGCAGCGGCATCGGCATCTTTAACTTAGTCGTCTTCTTGCGCTGCGGCTGCTTTAATTATAATTTATCTGCCTGCTGGCTCCGCTCCGACAACCACAACGACCGACGACGGGGAGACTTCGACAACAAGAACGACAACGACGACGACGACGACGACGACGTCGACGAGGCAAACGTATCTCAAGTTTTTGACTTTTATCTGCTGCTGAATTGATGAGTATATAATAAGACTTTATTGGTCAAAGCCAAAGCCAAAGCCGATAAAAATGCGACAGCTAAAAGCAACACGAGCACACACAAGCCGACCACTGAGATACCCTCTGGCATTCGCAGCGTATGTGCTAGTCGAGCAGCTGGCCGCAGCTTGCGCATGCCACAAATTTATGCTATAAGCTGTCATGATAGGCTGCGCTTCGGCATTCAGCTTTGTTGTGGGTGTGTGTTGCTCGTTGGGCTAACTGGACAGGCGGACAGACGGACTGCGGACTGCGGACTGCGGTCTGCGTGTCCTTTGTGGCTGGCGAGCGTGAGAAGCAACTGCGTCGTCGTCGTCGTCGTTGCGGCCATCCTCCGAGCACAACTCGAACGCTTCTTCTCGTGTTGCTTGTCAATGTGTTTCGCTTGTTTCGCTCGCCTGCCCCACGTTCGGCCCAATGCATTTTTGTTGTTGCTACAAATTCTACAAGCAAATCAACAAAAACAAACAGCGTGTATGCCATGGAATTTAAAACTTCACCTCCGTCTGGACGCCTGAACGGCTCTGTTGTTGTTGTTGCTGCATTGCTGCTTTCGTATAAATTGTCAACGGAAATCAGTTCGCCACTCAACAGGCTTCCCTTTTCCTGTGCTCGCTCGCACTCGCACTCAGATAGCGGGCACTCGGGTGCTCCGTTTCAGTCTCGCTTCTTGCTCTTGCTCTTGCTCTTTTTGGGGTGAGTTGAGTTTGACTTCAAGTCAGGAGACTAAGTAAATACCTCGACAACAACAGCAACAACAACTACAACAAAAGCCCGAAAAAAATATATATACAATGTTTAGCTTCTTCGACTGCCGTTTGTTTAATTTTTTCGCTCTCTCACTTTGCCTCGCTTTGCTTTGGCCGCTGCTGCTGCTGGTGGTGTTGCTGTTGTTGTTGCTGGGATTTATTTATGGCCAAGTTTAGGCACACGTGCCAGCATTTAAAAGTCGCTTTTGAAAAATTCGCCTCTTTCTTTCGACAATTAGCGCACAAAGGCAACAGCAGCAGCAGCATAAAGTGAGAGAGAATTTCATGGAAGTATTTGCATAAGCATAAACATAATAATAACTATAATTTGCATATTCATTTGGCGCTCGTTTCCAATCATTTCTCGAGCTCATAACTCAAACAAACTCACAAACAGCGTTCGTTCTCCCTTTGATTTGTTGTAGTTTGTAGTTTATTGTAGCTTAGTGCTCGCTCACACATTGAAATATCATGGTGATCGAACATTGAAACTGTAAAATAATCGCGCGACAAATTTATGATTAGTTCGCCGGCATTTATTTCTTGTATTTCGTATTTTCATTGTGTGGCGGAGGTGGCCAAAGAAAATGTCGAAAATAGCTGGGCGCTTTAGGCGCGTCAACAACAACAAAGAGAGACAGAACAACTATAAAGCGGCTTACACTTTGTTTACAATGTTGCGTGGTATTTTACAGATCTGTTGTTGTTGTGGCTGTGTTGCTGCGTCAATATTGATAATAAATAACAGCCAGCTCCAACTTCGGCAACAGCAACAGCAACAGCAACAGCAACAACAAAAACAAAAGACGCAGCAGCATTAGAAAGACAACGACGAGCAGGAGAAGTTAACGGCGTCAGCAGCGGTCACGTCTCAAGTGAAAATGGTTTTTAAGTGCCCCATTGCCCAGTGAAAATTAAACTGTCCCTGGGCACGTCATCGCCTGGACGACGACAACGACGACGACGACAACTTCTTTAGGCCAGCTTCGAGCTGCTGGCAGGTTGGCTGGCAGACAACCCTTTTTCGAGTCGCCGGCAAAACCAAAAGTGTCAACTCTAATTGCCTTTTGCTTGGTTTGCCCGCCTCGAAACTCAAACAGAGTTTTGGTCATGGACCACTCCAGCCCCCCGCTGCCCGCTGCCCGCTCTCCGCATCGCCGTCGCTGCACCCTCGCTTGCCGCTCTGTGGCTCGGCGAAGATCTTATGGTCAGTGCCGCGGACTGTCTGTCAAATATTTGCCTTGGCATTGCCTGCGCTTGCGCAAATACTAATAAAATTTCGGTTAATTTTTTTAAGTTAACACACACACACCGACACACACACGCACATTTGCTTTTATTTATTTGCTTGTTGCTGTTGTTGTTGGCGCGCACTTGACTGTAATGGATTTGTTGGCATGAAGATATTCTCCGGCGTCGCTGTTGTTGTTTTCATTTTAGCCCGCCATTTGCGCTTACTTGAAACGACGACGACGACGACAAGTTTGGCTTTTTGGAGGCGGCAAAGGAAAGTCAAATATGTCAACAACAATGAGAATTACATAAATTAAGCAGCTGCAGTGTTTTGTTAAGTCATAAACAAACTTAAACAACAACAGCAGCAAGAGGCAGGCAGGCAGGCACTACACAAAAACAATTATAATCCAAAGCCGCTGAAATTACGAGGATTTATGTGCTTAATTAGCGGCGAGGAAGCGCGACACGAGACACAGAGCGCGAGGGCGCGAAGTGGCAGCAAAGTGCTGCATAAACAAATTGAGTCATTCGGGCACATTTAGTGCAGAAATCATTGGGAAAAACCCAGCTAGCTGCAGTTATCAGCGGAGTGTCGGTTGTGTCTCAATCAACGCGAAAGCCGAAAGCTTTAATGTGCTTTCGAAGCTGTCATTCGATTGATATGTCAACGTCGCGTAGACTAGAACGCGGCTGACTATCGCCTAACTACGCCATTGATTTGGCCATTTTACTTTTGGCGAGTGCTAGCTAGCTAGCGCAAATTGCTCATACGCCGTGTGGCACACCACCGAAACTTGTTTGACATTTGGCGAGCGCATAAACAAACATTACAATTAATTTTTATGCGACAGGCATTTGTGCTTATAAAGTGCACTAAAATATTATGCATGGCAACCCGACAAAAACAACAACAAATATGAAATCAAAATGAGAGAGCAGCAACTCTGAAGATAAGCAGCGGGCCAACGAAAACCGCTTAAGTTGTCGAGCAGCGCACGGGGAGGGGGCGCTGAGTGCAGCATTCAAATTGGCGACAGCGAGCGCTAAGTGCAGACAGTTGCATGTGCTAAGCGACAGGCGGACAGACAAACACAGATCAGAGCGACCAACTGCGGCAAGTTGCGTGCGTGCAACAGGTTTGAATGTTGGCCTAATGAAGCGCCGTCGTCGTCGTCGTCGTCGTCGTCGCAGTCGCTTCAAGATTATGAGTCAGTTATTGCGGCCTTTTATGCAACGCACAGTTTACGAGGCCACTTCCACGCTGCTCCACGCTGCTGCCTGCAGTTGGAAACCACCCGAAAACCACCCACTGAAGCACTCGACGTGCCTTGAAGTGCCTTGGCACTTATCAATCGCTTATCACGGCGACACCTACACACCGCGTCCACAATATTATTTATTAAGTATAAATTGTAAAATTTCATGAATTGCGCGCAGTCTTTGTGACGTAAATGGCGCGTCCGTCCCCCCTCCCCCGTCCTTCGTCATCCGTTCATAAACCGTTTGATAAGCTTGACCAAGTGCCAGTAACTGTTTTGCGCGGCCTTTGTTTTTGTTTTTGTTTCTGTTGTCGTTTTGTGGTCTTTTTCTAGCTTTGGTGGGTGGTCGCGCAATCGCATAATCTTTTAATATAATTTAAAAGTTATATATAAATATTTTTATTCATTTTCTCAGCGCGCTTTTGCCGTCGTCGTTGTTGTTGTGAATGTTAATTCGAAGCGCGCACGAAATGCGTCGCATTATCAGCAATCTATGTAGTCCAATGACGTTAATTGAAACTACTTGAGATTAAGCTAAAAAATTGTTTTCAAATGCGGCCGCAACTGAAGCAGCACTTTGGGAAAAACAACAACTACAACGACGAAATGTTGGAGGTGCCCTCCCGAGTGCCCGAGTGCCCGAGTCATGGCATGTTTTCAACAATTCCAATTTCGGCTCTCATTTCAAAATCAAAATTCAAATCCCCCCTCCAGCCAAAGCAAAAAGCTCATGTGAATTTCGGGTTTCGATTCGTAGGTATTTATGGTGCGTGTGTTTGTAGTTATCAAACCTATTTTTATAAGTGTAGAAGTGAGTATGCGGTTTCCCATTAAGAAAACCAAAACAGCCCATGCATATTAAATAATCTGCTACACATACTACACTCGCGTTTATATGACAACGCAGATAACGCCTCCACGCTTTTGACGTAGTGAGACCCACACTTTGCTTATCAACAGCTGACAACAACAACAACAACAACAACAGCGGCGGCGGCAACATCTGCGACCGCCTGAGAACATTTGCAGCACTCGTTTTTCTTCGCGGTTAACCGCAGAAAAACGCCAAAATATTGCTGATAATAATTCGAAATAAAACAAAATTGAATTCTACATTCTCGCTGTCAAAATGGCCGCAGCTTGGAAACGTGTTGATGTTAATAGCACGCTTACAACTACAACAACAAATTCGCCGCTGGCTGCTAATTGAAGGGGTGTGATCTGAATCAGCGCACCAAATCGCCGCAGTCTCCGACCCAGAGCCAGACTCAGACTCAGACTCACACGCGGACTCCGCGTTAGATGAGTCTTGGCTCTGGGTCTGGGCCACACACTAATGAAAAACAAAACGTTTATCAAATGCATGATAACAACGCATGTCCGTTTGCCGTCGTCCCCACACACTCAGCGTCAATCAGAAACTCCCATCGAAATTCGAATTAAGACCTATCAAATGTCTGCCGCCGTCGTCGTCGTCGTCAAGGTGTTAAACTCTTCGCAACTGTCGCGAGTTGCGAGTTTTCAGCGTTGAGTTGTAGCCTCCATTTGACTATGGGCTGCTCTCCATTTGGCTTTTCTTTGTTTTATTGTTTAACGCATTCTAATTAGCAGCTTTAGTTATAGACATTGCCATGGATCGTCGTCGAAGTCTGTCCCGCTTTTTAACGCACACGTGATGATTAAATTTTAATTTTGCTGGGTGTATATAGTAAGGTCTTGGCCCCGGTCTCGATCCCGATCCCGATCCCGGTCGCAGTCGCGACTCTTGAACCGCCAATACAAAGCACAACTAATCCAAATCAAATGGCTTCTCCAAATCAATTCGTTTTCAATCGTTTAAAGTTAATTAACGCGCCAGAATTTTTATTTCAACTAACACATTCTTCACTTCTTAAGTTTTTCTATTCGCTTCGTTACGATTCGCTGTCGTTGTTCTTTCTCGTTGTTGTTGTCGTTGTTGTTGCTTGTCTGCTGCTGTTGTTCTTCGCGCTTTGCTTTTGTTGTTGCCTGTGCTGTTACACGCTTTTGTTTCGTTTGTAAATTTGTTTATATATATATTTAAGTATTTTCCTTTTTGTGTATTGTGTGCATTTTATTTTGCCCAACGTCTCAATTTCAATGCGCGCTTTTGTTATTGTTTTTTCCTCTTTTTTTATTTGCTGTTGTATTTTGTTATATATATTTTACTGTTGCTGTTGTTGTTGTTGTGCTTGTGTTGCTGTGGTCCCTTGTTGTTTCGTCGCATTAAAATTGTTAATTTAAGGCTATGGCAGAAATAAATTAACCAATGAACCGACGCTTCGCTCTAAACTGGGACTCGACTCTGTTAAATGCTTTAGCCATACCCTGCAAATCAAGCTTGTCTTAAAGATGGCAGCAAAAGTTGGGCAGCAGAATAGACCAAGTTCAACTGAGTTGCCAAAACAAATTTGTGAACAAATTTCAGCTACACAATTTATTAAAAAAAAAGAAATTAAATGTTGCTGCTCGCTTTTCTACTCGACTATTAATCACTTGCAAATGCTAAGCAAATCTAAAACAAATCATTATTTTTTCAAAATGATTGTTGAGCAAATTTCAAACTGAAATGCTTGAAATTTCCTAAATTGTTTGCGCAAATCTTGAACTTTATGTACTACGAAATGCTTGTTACTTAAGTTTCAAATTGAATGAAATACTTGACTTTGTGCAGCTAGCTTTTACAGCGCAACTGCAAGTTGAGCAAGTAGACGCTCTGCTTTTTTGTTCCTGCCTCAAATGCAAATGCAGCAAATGCCAACGGAACGCACTGAGGGTGGCGGAGTATTGGCGACGGCCCCGACTCCGACTCCGACTCCGATTCGACTTCGAGTTCGGCCCCATCTCCGGCTTTGAGCCACTTTAAAATGGCGCTGGCTGATCGCTGGTGGTGCGGGTGACGTCGCCGACGTCGCCGCTGGCTGCTTGATATGCAGTCGGACGGTCTGAAGCGACTCGTCCGTCCGGCAGACGTCGCGCCGTCAATGGCTTATAAGGCGCGGTGCGTATAAAGCCAGACATCGCCAGCAAGTCGAGAGGGAAACAACAACAGCAACAACAACAACAGCAGCAGCACTCGCGCGACATATTGAGAAATGTGCAATAGCTTAATGCCCATGTAAGGCTTGCACTTTTCATGGCAAGTTGCATTTATCGGCGATCAGCTCAAAACGAGCGATCGATCAACTCAACTCAGGTCGAGCGACGACAGCGTGTAGCAAAAACACAAAAACAGCCAACCCGAAAAGCCTCTCAGAACTTTGTTTTCGTCACTCGCAGCGTGTGTGTTTCGCGCACATTACTCATACGCAACGTGGCGCGCACACACATGCTAATTGCCAGGTGCGAAGATGCCGTTGCAGCCGAAACTTGCAACTTGCAGCAAAACATGTCCTACCCCAGAGCGAAAGAGCGAGAGCTGAGAGCGGTTGTTGTTTGCCTTTAAATGGTATAAATTACCAATGAATGACATACAATTTAATTGCCTGCGCCTGCCTCTAAGCAGCAACTTCTGCCGCATACAGAGCAGCAGCACGTTGCGCGTTGCACGCAGCGCGTAGTGGAGTCGCAGTTGCTGGAATTAATTAATATTGCACTTTTGAAGCGCGTGCATACAAATTTGTCAGCTTCGAGCGAGCTCGGCCACTGTTCTCTCTGCCCATTTTTATGCCCAAGGTGTAGGCAATTGGCATAGTTCACATTCGCATTCGTGGGCCTCTTTCGCTCTTATGGCATTTCGCTGGCAATTAAAAGTCTTTCGCATTAATTGTGTGCACAAATCAAGGGATTGCTGTTGTCTCCGTTGTGTGCGTCAATTTGCTGGCCCACACAGTGACGCCGTTCTCGTTCTCGTTGTCGTCGCGTTCCCGTTGTCGTTGTCGTTGTCGTTGTCGTTGTCGTTGTCGATTGACGTCAAACCAAATCAGCGGCCACAACAGCAACAGCATCTTTGGGGGGCTTGGTATTGATAGCAATAAGTGTGTGCAGTTATCAGTGAGTCAGGCGAGGTTATTGCATTGGGTTGTAGGTGTTGCAGCCACCAGCTCGTTGCTGCAAGCTGCCACTACTTGTGTGCCTGCGCCATATATCAAGCTTTGAGCTATCTCATATTGTGAGCTATCAGCACTTTGTAGTGCAGTAAACTGAAACTGCAGTTGGCTTCGTTTCGGTTTGTAATTAGATCTGCAGCATTTTTGACACATTTCCAAAAGCGCAACAACATTCTGCTGAGGCGACTCAACACGCCGCGTCGCGACTCGCCAATTGGCTGGCGCCTAAGCCTAAAAGACGTTGCCGTCGGCAAAAAACCGAAAACCCGAAAGACCGAAAGACCGAAAAAACGTCTTGAAATTTATGTATTTCGCAAGACGAAACTCACCTCGTTTGTTTAGGGCGCTGCGGCAAGCATTATCCAAGCATTATCCAATAAATAGTGTTGTTTGTTGTTCGTTGACGTTGTTGTTGTTTATGTTGTTGTTGCTTATTTTGGAGAGAGCACAGCACACATTTACTTAATTGGACTTGCATCGATTTGTTGACTGTGTAACTCTCTTCTACTTGTTGTTAATTGCTAATATCATAAAAATATCACAAACTTTTTGCGTGTGCAATTATGTTTAATATTTTTATCAGTGTTGTTGGCAAGCTTTGCATTTGCACTGCATGTGTATAATTTATTTCTTGCTGCTTTTTACACGCAGATTATTTTGTTTAAGACACTTTAATTGCGACTGCAATGCACTTCTTATTATAACAATTGATTATTTCTGCATTTAGTTGTGTGTGTGTATAAAATATTTAATATTTTTCTGTGTCGGTTTCAATTTGTATATATATTTTGTTTAAAATTTGGCAAGTTTAGTTTAGTTTAGTTGAGTTGAGTTGTATGAGTGAGCGAGCGAGTAAGATTAGAGCGAGCGAACGAGCGAGCGAGAGAGAGAGAGCAAAAATTGGTTAGCTTTAGAAATTGTTGTTTTATCTTGTGAATCTGCTGCCTAGGTACAATTAAGTTAAGACTTGACTTGATTTGAGTTGATTTCAGTTGAGTTGAGTTTAAAAGTGATTCGTTAGATGGCGACGTGCGTGAAGCGTTTTCTTTCAATATCGATAAATATGCGAATTTGTTTATTAATTGCTTCTACTTCTTCTTGTTGCTGCTGTTGTTGTTGTCATCAATAACAGGCGCGTGTTAACGTTTAACGGTCGATCTTGTAGTTGCTATTGCTATTGTTGTGGTTGTTGTTGTTGCACGCGCGTTTCTCATACACTTCGACACCGTGTACCGTTTCTTGTTGTCGCCGCGTCAACGTGCAAATAACAAATAACGAAAACGTACGAAAAAATTTTCACTGCAACGCAAAGAGATTTTCCCGTCGTCGCGTCGTCGTCGTCGTCGTCGTCGTCGTCGTCGTCGTCGTCGCTGGCTTCGGCTGCACCACCAACACCACCGACAGCAGAAGAGAGAGAGCTCGCGTTTCTATGCGTGTGACGCTGTGTGTGTGTGTGTGTGTGTGTGAGTGCAGCAGCGGCAGTGGAGGGTGAGCGATGGCGAGAGTCAGATAGAGAGAGAGAGTGAGGGAGAGAGAGGGACAATTGCACGCACAATTTGGCCAAACGAATTAGAAGTTAACAGCTTTGCGTATCTTGACTTTGGCTAAGACGCGAACCACCAAAAAACGTTGCGATGCGAGATGCTTCGGCTTGCTGACGAACGAACGAACGCGTGCGTGCCTCTCACGTTGAACCTGAACCGACACTGCCCAGCAAGACACTGGCGCAGCCAGCGGCCTTTCTAAGTAGAATAGGCTGACGACGACGACGGCGACGGCGACGTAGCTGCCAGCGTCGCTCTCTGTTGCTGCCGTCGACGCCACACACGCACAGCACACATGCAAACAACACCAACGCAAGCGAAGTGCGACTGTGTGTGTGTGTTGGCGTCTCATTCGCCGGATAACGACGACTGAGAGCACAGCCGCAAGCAGGCAAGCGACCGAGAGAGCGAGTGCGACAGCGAGAGCGCGAGCGTGAGCGAGTGCGAGCCACTGAGACGAAGACGAAGACGTGAACGAAAACGAAGGCGAAGACGGAGCTGGAGATGGAGATGGAGACCGCAGCACGTGCAAAGCCAACATAAAAGCTGCCTGCTGATTTTTTTCGATTTTCTTTTTGTTGTTGTCACAGTTGTTTTTGCATTTTTATCTCTCCACTTCGACTTTGCAGTTTGTCAGCTGATGTCGTTGGCGTTCGCGTTCGCCTATGTGTGCGTGTGTGTGTGTGTGTGTGCTTGTATGCAGCTGCTATTGCTATTGCTCCCTACACCAGTCGCCAGTCGGTTGTAGTTGTTGTTTATGGCTGCGTGGGTTTCTAATTGCTCAAACTTTATACCAATGAGGAGACTTCGTTGCATTTTCGCTTTTGCGAAAGCGAGCTCCGAATAGGCGCCTCCCACTTTTCCATTGTTATTGTTGTTGTTGCCGCCGCTCGGCTGTCGCGCTTCCCGGCTCTGCAATAGATAGTGTGGCATGTGTAGGTGTCGCCTGCTACTACTGCAGCAACGAGCTGGACAAGCACAGCTTATGCAACAGAAGAAGCAGTTGATTGCGATTTATGCACGCCTTATTTATTTTATTAAAATGGATTCGTTTATGCTTGCTTCTTTAAAAGACACATTCATTTCAATCGCAGTTGTCCCTCAAACTTCTAGGTCAAACAGATAAAAATTAAGTTAAATATTTAAACTCGTAATGCTCCACATGACAAATAAATATATATGAAAAAGAAGACTGTTCGTCTTGATATAAGGTTTTAATTTGCTGTATTTTATTTTCTTCCTTCATAAGTTTAAAAAGTGCAAAAGTTATAGACGTATCTGTCCCATATTCAATATTTGTTATTAGGCTAAAAAATATATTAATATAACAAGAATAGTATTTAATATTGTTTATATTAAATTCCATTTAAAATGTTTAATTAGCATTTCTTAATATTAGTTCCCCTTTAGTTGGCGTTTAAAATGCCAAGCAATGTTTTTATTATTGTAGTCAATTTCTGCATTTACAGCTTAACGGCGAATAATTTGTATAAAATAATAAATCTATTGCTTTCGTTGTAAGCAATAAAGTCATTTTATTATTATTTGGCAATTTGTTTTATTGGCCACGAAAGTTAAAACGACACAATCCATAATAATTCATTGTGAATATCACAAATCATGCCGGATAAATTTCAAGCGGATAAAAATCAGATGCGCTCCCACAACAAATCGCTCTCACACAAACACATGCATACGCCGTTCTCTCTCTCACACACACATGGACGCAAATGCCGGCAAACAACTTCAACGTCGGCGTCGCGCGACGTCGAGTGGCCTGAACTTGAAATGCCGATGCAGCAGCGTTAACCGAGAGCCGAGAGCCGAGAGAACGCGTGCTCTCTTACCTCTGTCTGTGTGTGTGTGTGTGTGTGTGAGCGAGCCAGTGTGTGTGATTTAACGACGCAGCTGCCGACGCCGTGCCCATGTGTGTGTGTGTGTGTGTTGTGTTTACAAAACAAAGACCAAAATGAAACAGAGACGAGCCAAAAGCATGCCAAGCGCACACACACACATAGACGCGCACACGGAGCACGTTTTGTGAATGAACGAATAGTAGCGCACGCACACCAGCGCGCTCACTCACACACTGCCACCAATACGAGTGCGGGCTGCGCGTGTGTGCGTGAATTGTGGGCAGGGAAAATAAACGAAACGCAAAAACGCGTTTACGCGATTCGTACAAAAATTCGTTCGTACAGCAAGCGGCTTGTAGGTGTAGCTATGCAGATAGACAACAACAACGACGCTGTGTGTGTGTGTGTGAGTGTGTATACGTATGTGTGAGTGAGTGAGTGTTGGTTGATTGGTGTGAAGCAACTACAACAATAAGTTATTGAAATGAGACGACGGCGACACAGCCACGACGACGATGACGAGGCCGCTAACAAATAAAACCAAAATGGTGTAGGCCCAGTTGGCACGAACGCGAAGGTGGCAGCCACACACACACATACACAGACAGTCAAGTGGCAGCAGCCAATTCGCGACCAATACGATTCGTAACTTTGACGCCTTCGCGCGTCTGCAACTCAGCCAGGCAGCCAATCAACCAACACACGAAAAACTACAAAAATATTTTATTAAAAAACTGACAGCGACGTTGGCGTTTTTAGTCGCGTCGCTGATTTGTTGATGAAGTTGTCGTTGTCGTTGTCGCTGTCGTTGTTGCTGCCGATTGTCGATATAGTTAACAATCGCGTAGTTGTTGCAGTTGTCGATTGCGCTGCTGTTGAATGCAAATTTGCGGCTGATTTAAGTAGATTTTAATGTCGTAATTGCCTACGCTGCACAGCAGTCCAAACATTAACACGCCAGGAGCCGCGACGACTCCCCGCCCTGCGACTTCCCCTCCGCCAGCCAACCCGAAAAAACTTTATTTTATTCAAGATTTTTTTTTGGCATCTTATGGCGCAGCTGCATTGAAATTTCAGTGAAATCACAGTGAAAAATGCCTTCACAAGGATTCGCTGTGCGCATTGTGCTAGAAATCTTCCCACGGTTCGCACTCAGTCATCACCCTCTCCGTTCAGTTGTTGTGCGCTGTGCGTCGCCCGCCACCACCACCACCCGAGCGCAACCCACCACGAGCGCAAACGTCTTTCGGGCCGTGGATCCAGGCGAGCTGTCGAGCCGTTGAGCAACCCCCTAACTTTTGGCGGGAACGCATCTTGGGCAAACGTCTTTTCAACTTTCGGCGCGTCAACAATGGGCTAACGACGACGACGACGCCCGCGGCACGGCCACAGGCAAGGCGGCAACCCAGCGAGCCACCCCTGAACAGCTAGCTTTACCTGAGCAGCAGCGTCCTCCTTTTTGTCCTCGCGCACAATGTTAATGATGTGCATTCTCGCTGTCCTCCCGGGCCATTGACGCGCCGCTCGGCGGGAGGGCGGCGGCAACTGCGACTTTGACTGACTTTGGTTTGGCTTATAGCAGAGTATAGGCCGCCGTACTCGCTGCTCAATTAAAAACGCCAACATTGCGCCCAATGTTAACCACAATTTGGCGCATTGATTTGCATTTGGCGCTGACGCTGACGCTGGCAATAACCATAAAAGCAAATGGCATTGTGGCACCTCGGTGACGCCAACAGACGACGACGACGCTGCCATTGCCACTATTCACGCAAGTCCCCGCGGCCTGGGGGTCAGCCGGGCTCCCTGACTTGTCGCCGCCTTTTATGCGCCAATTAAAAAAATCTAATTTGCATGCGCAAAGTTCGTTCGTTAAGACCGAGAGATGCGGACTGCAGTTCCCACAGAATGGCGTTAGAGCGGTAACACGTGTGGCTCTTGATTTATCTCAGGCAGCTGCTCGGAGCGCAGATCATCGTGTCCCGATTAATTGCCAGCGAAATGCAAACAGTTAAATGCAACTGTGAAAGATGAGTTAAGGCCACTGAATGTGGCCAGTAGCTCGACTCGCAGAAGACGCTTCATCACAGCCGCCAAAGCGCAGATTGAACTTCAATTAACTGCAGTTAATTCTACCTCGATTCTACCTCGCACAAATCAATAGTGAAAACATAATAGTTTAATTTAATGTGCCATCGCATCACTTTTCGTCATGTCGTCGTTTCATTTAGCCGTTGATTGCCATCAATGGCAATTTAAGTTTTTCCCAAAGAATCGCAATCAGCTGCATAAAATAGACAAGAAACAACAACGTAAACACTTCTGCCGCATTAGTTTTCCCCCGGCCCGCAACTTTTATGGGTGCGTAAACGTTTTTCCAAATCCTATAAACATGCTGGGCCCTAAGCATCATTATTGTCATTAAAAGCGACTGAACTGAGAGCAAATAAAAAGCGAGATGCGCTTGAGCAGCAAGTTCGTTGCCTAAGTCTTTCGTTTTGGATGCTCAGTCAAATGCACCAACGCCAAATGCATAATTTATGCTCGGTGCCTAGAACCTACGACAGCAAAGCAGCTTAATTTTTGTTGTACAACACGCATTAAAGTCTTAGACGCCTCAGCCAACTCCCACAAAGCGCAGACCAGACGCGCTACTCCCCTCAGATTGCTCTCGACATTCCCTCAACGGCAGCAGCACAGCAACTGCTGCCTTGTGCTAGTTTGGCATAACATTAACTGTTCATTCAAATAAAAATTAAACTATTGGGCCCGTCGCTCAGTCTGCCGCTCGCGCCGCCAGAGATGAGGCGAAGAGGGAAAAATGAACTGAGCTTAAGCTCATAAACGATTAACATACAAAACACACACGACGGCCCAATCGGTCGAAAACTGAAGCATTTCAATATATGTATAAGCCGTATAATAAAATATAACAATCATGCGATAAAAACTCTTTCTCAATCGCACACACACACACACACATACTTCGATCGAGGCTGCGCTTGCCCATTCACCTGTAAAAGTGTGGGAAAGCATACTCGTATACTCGAAAAATTCAAAAAGCCGAGAAACCATCGAGTCTGGAGTTTTGATGGTCAAGCAAAAGCTTAGCCCAACTCAAATCAATAGAAATCAAAGTGGAAGGTAAAAAACAATAGCAACAAACGAAGTCGCAAGTAGAAGTAGAAGGCGACTGTCGACTGGAGTCGTCGTCGTCGTAGTCTAAGCCGAAACGCGCCAAAAGAAAACGTTGAAAATTCAAATTAGCTCAAGACTCGTAAATAAAAGATATTATAGCCAATCGAGCAATAAAACCAGTTAATCTCTAAATGTGCCGGGCGCTGAGGAAGCTTCACTACGACGATGCAGCAACTCCATCAGCTCCAGCTCCAGCTTCGCCAGCATCATCATCATCATCGTCATCGTCATCGACATCGTGATCATTGTGATGGTCGCGATCATCGGGGGCCTGAGACTGTTGTCGGCCTATATTGGCGCTTTTTTACGACAAGCAACCTGCTAGGAAACAACAAATCAGTTGGCCCAGTCATGGCGCGTATTTCGGTTAGTATTGCCAACGACGGAGCGCTGAGGCGGACTCCAGCACCGTCTCAATCTCAATCTTCGTCGCCATCTGGGTCTCCATTTCCCAGGGCGGGTGTAAGTTTTGCCTGAAAGCAATCAAATCAATTTTATGCGCTCAACAGCCGCAGTTGTTGATGCAGTTTTATGGCATTTCTAATACAACCAGGAGATGGAGACGCAGACGACGACGAAGACTCATTCATTCACTTGCTCCGTTGGCCCATTGATGGGGCGTAGACCACAGACCGGAAGCGGCTACAGCTGCGTGGGCATTCCAAGCCACTCACCGAGCTGAGGAGCGATGGTGACGAAAGGGGAGCGAAGGGGAGGCGAGGGGAGACGATTACCAGCGCTTAAAGCTAAGCCACAAATGCATTCGGTTATTAAGCCATTTAAGCGACGTGAGAAAATGCTCAACATTCAATTGCCCAAAGCATCGAGCGGATGTTGTAAGTTAGATTACAAAAAAAAAAGTAGGAGAAAAAAAGAAATGGCAACAGCGGCAAAAGTGGCTGATGAAGATGCTTGAAGCGAGCGCAGAGATCGCATGCGGAAATTATTTATTAAACATTTTGGACCAATCAAAACTGGCTGCCTACACAGCAAACAGCAACAGCAGCAGCAACAACTTATAGCTGCAGCCTCGCCTTGCCCCGCCGCAGCTTCGCGCTCGAGCTTGGAGCTAAAACACATTTCTTTAATGACTACAACTAAACAACTAACAACAAATTCAATTAATTCAACAAACACCGGTGGCTTGGCTAACTAACAACAACAGCAGCGGCAATGTCATTAAGCACTCGAATACCCTACAGAAAATGGCAACTGAGCATGATAGTGCATAACCAAAAATTGAGTGATACACTGAAGGCATTTTTGCATGTTTAGAACTTTTGTTATTCAGCAGCAATATTTACTTTGTATAAGCCAAATTTGACAAATTGAAATTTAAGCATAATGCTAAAAGACAACATGTAGTTAAGTGTTCATAAAATGTAAGACATAATCCATTTTAGTGCAATTAAAAATAATAAATCATCAAATTTATACAGTTTTATATAACAAAATTTGCGGCAGATTATTACATGAGAAATATATAAAATTACATATTTTAAAAGAAATATGTGCATTTTTATGAAGTTAGACTAGAACTTGAATTGTTTTGGTGCAATAATAAATATTTATTTTAGTTTATTTGTATTTTCCTGCCAACAGTTCTAAAGAAACTTAAAAATTTTTATTTTTAAATTTCATAGTTGAATCAATGTGATATTGGCACTTTATTATGCATAGTTTATAACTAGTAAACAAACATTCTAGCCAATGGTTAGTTGAAAACTCTTTTCAGAGTATATCCCAGTCTGCTAAGGTCTGTGGCTCTTGTGATTTAATGCGAAATTTTAGCTCCGCTGGTGGCCTTCACTCACTTGGGCCAAGTGCTGTTTAGTTCTTTTTCTCTCTCGCTCTTTGCCGCTCACCGTCTCATTTACTTACTTCTTTTTTTTGGCAGATCTTTCATTAAGACAAAAAGTTTAGTGAATGAAATAAAGTTGAAGGCAGCAGCCACCGCGTCTGTGTGCCCCCGCGCGTTCTCGCCTGCAACAGACACAACGTTCATTCACGTAGACGACGCTGTAGGTAAATCATTTGAAATTTGTCTTCCCTGAGATCTTGGCGAGATTGAGGCGTGCGCATGATTTAAGTAAGCTCATGTTGGTAGCCAATGTTTTCAGTGCGTGTGTGTGTTGGAGAGGAAGTGCAAAGTGCTTCGATATGATCTTTAGCTTGGCGCGAACAGCAACAAGAAATGGAATTAATTGCCAAACGACAAATAGGTTAACAAGTTGGGGGCAGCGTGTTTTGTTTTCTTTCCAGCACGCTGCTAATTCTGGGGAAGTGGAGCTATCTAGGAGCCGTCCGTCTGTTCGTCCGACCGTCCACTGCGATCTGATCTACTTCCGCCAAAGCGGCCGAAACTCGTTAAGATTTTTATTTGCGTACGTGCACAAGTTGAGTGAATGTTGCTTAGACTCCCACTGCATGCAGCTGTAAAGACTATCTAAATTAAGTTCATTCCGTTTAGAAGTCTGGTATAAATTTAAAATTAAAATAAGCCCGCAATTTGTTCTCATGATCGAACAATAGATTTGCTCGCAAGCTTCGCTCGTCTTTTCATTAAGCCTTTTGCTTGCAGCGGGATATGCTAATGCCACCGATCTGGAGCCACTTTTACAAAGGCTTGCTCGGCTTTATTGGTTGCGCAGACAAAGCTCATCAAATTGCAAGCAAGCAGCTGCGCGGTTGTGCCACCCCTGGCGAAGCTTTTCCCCGCCACAAGAGAACAACAGTGAAGATGTCAGTCCTAGTCCCAGTCCCAGGCCAATTGCCAGTTGAAGTTGAAGTTGAAGTTGAAGTGCGCAGCAGAAGTTGCCTAATTTTTCAATTTCCATGCGCAGCTGCGTTATCTGCGCAACTGTGAAGTGCCGGGCCCTCCTTTTGTCGCCTGGACGAAAAGGAGCAGCCGGTCTATCCTGCTCACGGGGTGGCGGTGGCGGCTAGGAAGGCGGGCAAGCAAACTCTCAACGACTGCCAACTGGCAACAGCGGCAAATGCGCAAAAGATTCCGGTAGAGGAAAACCTTTAGCAAAGGGGTGGTGGATCGTCTTGCACACCACCGCCCTAAGCAACCCGAGGCCACCAAAGACACAAAACACGTTTTCCCTAAATGGACAGGCAGCTGGCGAGGCTTTCGCTTTCAGCGCAGTTTACTTTTTTTTTTGCTTTTGCTTGCTTTTTTCTTGAGCGTGACACATTGATAAATATGATGGAATTTATAGTCACATTTTGAGTATTGCACGATGAAATTGCCGTGGCACATAATTTACGAGCAGCCGCAGCACAGAACAGAGCACAGCAACAGCAACAGCAGAACCACCCGCCACAGAGGACGACGTGGAGTTGAACTCAAGCTGCAACTCCATTTGCCTCGTGTATATTTATGTCATTAAATTTAAGCATTTTCGTTTAGGCCACTCAGCTGGCAAACCCTGTGATTAACTTGGCTGCTGCTGCTGCTGCTGCAGCCTCTTGGCCAATTGCATGTGCGGCTAATAGTTGGGACTCGGCCGCAGTTCCATAAGAACTTCATATGAAATTATAAGCGCTTTAGTTTTATTGTGCGTTGTCTGCAACGCTCAGGCGGTGGCGGTGGCGGTGGCTGCTGCTGCCGCTGCTGTTGCCGTTGCTGCTTTTGGCCCATGCCACGCAGTGATAAATGTTTCCTATGCCGTGGTATTTCACCCGCGGCATCAGCAGCAAGCAGCCGCAACGAAATTCATACAAATGCAAATTTAATTGTAGTCGCAGTGGCATCCACATCCACATCCACATCCCGGGACCTGCGACTTCAACTGCTTGAGTCGCCATCAAAATGAATGCTTTCAGCATGGCACGCAATTTAAGTGGGCGTGCCCAGGGGCATAGCACACAGCAACAACAACTGCAAGCAAAATGTGCCAATTCGTTTGAATTTCTTTAAATCTCTTGTATTTTTTTTCGCTCTCTTATTTGCGAATGATACAAATTTCTGCGGACTTCTGCTTAAGTCTAACGGTAGCTGCCGCCTGCTAACGGTGTCTGCTCGCTCTCTTAGCGTTTTTCACCGTCTGGCCCCGAGCGCACGCAATGCGTCTGTAGTTTCGCCTGCGCGTTGGCGTCGTCCATATGTCATTGCGGCATTGAGCCATTGAGCTACGAGTATTGCGGCACTTGTTCGGCCCAATCGATGGCTGTAATTGCGCCAGCGACTAATTGCAGTTGTTGGCTGTAATTGTTTTTGCCACATATGCTGCCATGGTTCTGACACCTCTCGCAACCGCAAACGGAACACGCGGCAATTTCACTTCCTTTTCGACAACTCGTGCGGCGTCACACCTTCTTCTCAGCTGTTCTACAGATTTGTTCGTAATTGCAATTGTGCGTGAGTCTCCCTCTCCCTCTCTCACTCATTCTCTTACTGCGTAGGAGCGCGCCAAGACCTTCTGAGCTGAGCCTAACAACAGCTGGCTGCTGCTCCTGCTCCTGCTGCTGTTTCTGCTCCTGCTGCTGCTTCTGTGCTCGGCTAGCGACACAAAGCAGGCCGCCTGCAGTTGCAATATGTTTGTGTTGTTATTTGCTTAGAGGTCAATAATCTCCATGCTGGGGTGGCTTACATCTAGGAGAACGTGTGCAAAAAATAAAATAAATAAGTACTGCAGTCAGCTGACTGCATTTCAAGAGGTCCTTGTCAGCCTAGGCAAAAGCATTATGCGCTGGCATTTATCGCATTAGCAACAACATTCCTTGACACACCAAAGGAATGTAATCAAAACGAGGCAAGCGAAGAATTGCATTTCATTCCAACTTTATCTAAGCTCTAAAGTAAGTTCTAAGAATTCTGATAGATAATCACAATATATTACAATAGATGCATTCCTTAGCATAATGTTTTATTTGTAATAGAGTAAAGTTCGAAAAATTACTTAGAAAAACTAAATTGCGCTGCCAAAACAATTATTGATCATGTTTAAATTACAATATATATATTGTAGTCGTTGCATTAGAAATATTGAGAAATTGCTTTCTAGGCAATTATTTTGATTTGAACTAAAACTAAACTGAACTAAATTTGAAGTTAAAACAACATTCCTCTTCATAATAAACAACGTAAGACATTGCATATGTATTATATTATATTTTTCATCTACATTTTTCAATTATAGCATACAAAGTCCGCTAAATATATTAGTGAAATGAATAATTAACAAATGGAATGTGAATGAAAGAAACACAGTTGCTTGCTTAAACGTTAAATTTATAAAATCTTTAATTTAGAAGAAGCAAAATTCACATATTTTGTGTAAGCAAATTTTTTAATTCTTCATTTTATAAGTCTGGATTTCAAGTTTTCATCTGAGATTCTCAAATCGCAATCAAAGAAACACAGTTTTCTGCTTAAACGTAAAATTTAAAAAATCTTTCACTTTGAAGAAGACAAATTCTCATATTTTCTGTAAGCAGCATCTATTTAAAAAGGGAAATATTCATTTTATAAGTCTGCACTTCAAGTTTGCATCTGAGAATTCTCAAATCGCAATCAAAGAAACACAGTTTTCTGCTTAAACGTAAAATTTAAAAAATCTTTCACTTTGAAGAAGACAAATTCACATACTTTCTGTAAGAAAAGGGAAATATTCATTTTACAAGTCTGCACTTCAAGTTTGCATCTGAGAATTCTCAAAATCGTAATCAAATCTGCTTGATTTGTGCTCTCCTTTCGCTGCTATCAGCGCACACAATCGACGGCATTCTCCCCTCTCAGTTTATTTGGTCGGCAGCAAATGTCATTAGTGTGCGGCACATAAATACGAGTACGCAACATGACATGTTTGCTACATTGACTGTGGCATGCGGGTGTTTTCTTTGCAGCAGCAGCAGCAGCAAATCAAAGCGAAATCTCAACGATGCTGCTGCCCCAGGTAGGTAGCAGAAATTAGATGTTATTGTATAAGCGGAAGAGGGAAACACACCGGGCCGTAGATAATAACAATAATAATGATAATGCACAACAGAAGAACGCGCGCCAAGCCAAGCCGGGCCAAGACGCAAAGAAACCCCAGAACGAGGCACAAGCAATCGAAGAACAGCTGAGAAGCAGCCGAGTCGAGTGAAGCAAAGTGACGTGAGGGGAGAGGAAAGGAACCCAGCGATCGTCTTACAGCAGGGATTTCAGTTTCAGCCTCAGGTGCGAGGGTGTTCACTTTTTTGTCATGCAGCAGCAGCGGCAGCAGCGGCAGCAGCTTCTGTTGCCTTATCCCTCGTGCGCTTCCTCTCTGTGCATCAATTTGTAGCACGTGGCCTATTTGGCCATTGTGACACCGGGGCAAAGTTGGCGCCTTTTTTGGGCAGACGACCTTATACAGGCAGCAGCGGAGACGTGATTGCGGGTGCCTCAATTATCTAACCATATGAGTCGAGCCTGCAAAAAGTGTCATCAAAGGGGCAGACACGTATCTGATTACCAAACGGGTTGCGATATTCTGTTGCAGTTGCAGCATATGAATATCGATTGTTGGTCATTCAACACCCACGCGCCAGCGGATGCAGGAAGTGCTGCTGTTGCCGTTGCTGTGGGGCTTCAGCACAGGAACACGAGATCTGCATAAAGCCCGGCCCGGCAATTTGAAAACGGCCCGGCCAGAAAAACTGCAGCCACAGCTGAAGCGGTGGCAACTATTGGCCATTGCCAAAGACGGTTATAATTGGCCCAAGGCAGCGACAATTTATCAACGCCGATTGCCATTTGTGTTGACAACTAACACACTGAACAAACACACTCAGCCTCCAGAGCACAACAGCGGCTGCGAATCTGAAGCTCGCATCAGCTTCACTGGCTGCTGCAGCTGCCAGTTGCAAAGTTGGCATGAAGCGTGTTGATTTCGCACTTTACAGCTTGTAAAAGCCAGCAATGGTAACTGCCAACTGCCAACTGCCAACTGGCCAGAGCAACACTTTGCTACCAACTATGAAATTATTTTATTTAATAACCACAAGATGCTCGCCACAAACAAACGCTGTTAGATATGAAAATGGTCAGCAATTGTCGCTTTGTCGCTGCTGGCCAAAACGCGCTAATTGCGCACGAAAAGCACAAAGCAACAACAGAATTTATTACATTTCAATTATGTATATGGGCAAATGTTGGCACAACCAATTGGCATCGCATAAATCTTAACGAGCCTCCACTCCACTCTAGACGAACACTCTGCACACTCCTGCCATCATCATCAACAGCCACAGCCATAGCCACAGCCACATCAGCGGCATCAACTGCCTGTCAAATTAGCCAGAAACTCAGCAGCCTGCAACACGAGCATCAGCATCAGTAGCTGCTGCTGTCGTTGACTTTTAGCAACATGCCGCTGATGTAGTCAGCAACATTGAAGTGCAGCTCGACAACACTGGCCAATTGGTCCACTTGGCAATGCCTGCCTGATTAGACGAGGGTTGATTGCGAGGAATGTGAGCCAAGAGTCGCAAGCGAGTTGAAAATCTGATACAGAAACATCTGTTAATAACAGCAATAAATTAGCCGCTAGAAACGATTTATCAAACTCAAGGCAAAACTACATGTTTATTGAGTTAATTCACAAAGTGTTATAAACATAAATAACGTTTGTATAAAAATATTTTCAAAATTCATTTGGAAATATCAGAAATGTTGATTATCTTCAGCAGAGACTGCGAAAATGTGAGCAAACTATGTAAACAATAGTAATAAGTGTAACGTGTAACGAGTAAATATTTTTAAACACTTGATATCAATATAATAATAATATGTGTACATAAATCGCAGATAGTTTTGTTGATAATATGGATAGGTGGCAAATGCGTAGATAAGTGTCAGACTATTGTCAGTACTATTTAAATACAAAATAAGTACAGTATTTAATGAAAATATTAATTGGAAATTAATAACAAATTTAAGTATATCAAGTATTTAAGTATTCAAAATATTAAGTGCAGTAAAAACTACTATTTATTGTAGCATATACCAACCTTAAATACTTTTCTGCGTGAGCCACTACCAATCAAAATAATAAGACTAACGTGTAAATACATAAAAGTAAATTAGTTAATAAATCTAAGCTACTTTTTTGGTAACATATCGATGTGGCAATGGAAAACTATGTTTAATTATTATAATTGTCAGACTAGTTTTACAACTTAAATAC
Source organism: Drosophila rubida (assembly GCA_035046165.1). Taxonomy (NCBI): domain Eukaryota; kingdom Metazoa; phylum Arthropoda; class Insecta; order Diptera; family Drosophilidae; genus Drosophila; species Drosophila rubida. Next base: position 11,582,179 of record JAWNOF010000021.1, on the reverse strand, counting down.
AAAATAAGTAAAGTATTTAGTAACAATAACTACTTAAAATTACATATAAATAGTTTTATGTAATTTTCAATATTAAAATGGAGGCAAAACTACTGTGGAACAATCAGCTTTAGGTACTTTTCTACGATAGCTACTACCGATTTTAATAATACGACTAGCAAGTAAATAAATAATCTGTTAAATCATTATAGTTGTCAGACTAGCTTTACAATTTAATAATATCTAAAAATTACTTGTGAAAAGTTTAATAAATTTGATGATGTTGAAATTTAGTAAACGGTTATTATTAATTATTACAGCTGCTTTAAGTACTTTTTTGCGAGAGCTACTACCAATCATAATAATAAGAGTAACATATAAATGATCCGATATGTCGTATAATAATATGTTAAATTATTATATGTGTTATATTAGGTTTACAATTAAAATACAAGATATGTAAAATAATTTAATAAAAATAATAACTAAAAATTACTTATAACCATAAATAATAATAATTAATTAATATAATGACCATATTATAATTTAATATTTAAATGGAGGAAAACGTACTATTTATTGCAGCACATACATGTTTATTGACTTCTTCGCGCTGCAGCTTTAAGTACTTTTTTGCGAGAGCTACTACCAATCTTGCACTTAACAAAACAATTACGCAAACGCGCAACATTGCAGTGACAACAGCAATGTGCTGCAGTGAGGCAGCAAAAGCAATGGCGCGAGGAGGGTGGTAGGGGGGGGGGGGATGAACTGTGGAGAACCCTGCAACGTGTGTGGCCTGTTAAAGGTTGGGACCAGCCAACTACATATTGCTATTGCAATTGCTGCTGGCGTTGGCTTTAGCAGTTGCAACTTTTGTCGTTGTCCGTGCATAAATCGTGTGAAATATCGCATTTCGCGCAGTTTCGCTTCGTGTTAACGAGTGTCACACACACTCACACACGCACACAAACACACGCACACTGATAGACGGGAAGAAACACGCATTTATTTGTCTTGGACAGGCATTGTTGTAGTTGTTGTTGTGGTTGTTGCAGCTGTTGCTGTTGTTGTTGTTGCTGTAGTGGCTGCAGTTGCTGTTGCTGCTGTAGTTGTTGCTGTGGTTGTGGTTGTTGTTGCTACTGCCCAACTGCTTAGCTGGCAAGTGCTTGTCACTTGATTGCATTGCAAGCAGTTGTTGTTGCTGTTGTTGTCCGCCGTGTGTTTATTTGCATATATTGACAGCGCTGTGTGATAATGCAGTTGACATTGATATAGCTCACAGGCGAGGGCAAACTATGGGCCATAAGCAGACTCTAGTTATTGTCGCTGCTGCTGCTGTTGCTGTTGCTGTTGCTATTGTTGCTGTGGCTGCAACGCCCACAAAACAATTGACAGTCGACAACGTGCCGCAAAGCTGCCACGAAAAAAATAACAAAAGCAAACTGCAAGCTGGGGGCAGCAGTCAGTTTTGGAGACTGCGGCAATCTGATAAAGCTGCGGCTGTTGCGCATGCGCATGTTGCACGCCTACAAAATCATGTTGCACGTCAATTGCGAGGCTCGCAAAATATTTGTGTGCGTCTTTTTTTCGTTGCCTCGCTGCCTCGCTGCCTCGTTGCCGTTGTCTGCTTATTTAAATTCTGCAATGATTTTTTCAAAGTACTCGACGCTCAGTGTACAGCGACGCTTCAAGGCCGCCCCTTTTTGCGACGTGTGTGGCAATAAGGTTAGGTCCGTTGCCGCGCGAGGGGACAGCGGCAACATGTTGCTGACAGACGGCAGCCAGAAGGCGGGCAACAGCAACAGCAACAGCAGCAGCCGCCGCAGCAACACCAACGCCAAAAGCCACAACGACAATATCGAATTGCGATTGCTGCAGCCGCCGCTGCTGCTGCTGCTGCTGTTGTTGCTGTTGTTGCTGTTGTTGTTGGGCGGCAATTGATTCTTAAAAAACGCTGACATCTTACATGTTGCAGCAACATGTTGCCGCTGAGACTGCGACTGAGATTTGCCTACGTCTGGCTGTCTGTCTCTCTCGCTCTCTGTCTCTCTGTTGTTGTTGCTGGCTGGTTGTCGTTGCGAGTCGCAAACAACGTTGACAAATTGCTACATGTGCTCCGCAAAACTTGAGCAGCATCGCATTACGCAGAGGAAACACTGCTCGACTTTGCGCTGCACGAACTATGGGAATATAGCAAGCGGAAATTGAAAATTACTTAAAAATTGCGCAGCGAGCGAACGAGAGGCAAGAGGCTGAACGCCCACCGAGCAGTCGACAGGCGAGTAGGTAGCTCGAAGTTGTTAGTTGAGCGTACTCGCAGCTCGCAGCCATAATCCTTTGGCAGGGCCCAACTAATAATCGCATAATACACGTTCCAAGCTAATGATTAACTTGCATCATTATCGCACAAGATCTCGCTGCATCACTCTCTCTCTCTCTCTCTCTCTCTTTCACGTCTCTGGGCAGCAGCAATTGCAGGCGAGGGTTCGTGGGTTCGGCTCTGCTGCTGCTGTGTTATTTTTCTTTACTTGAGTTTTTTTTGTGCTGAGCGATCTTGAAATTAGCTGCTGCCGTATCTGCAGAAGCTGTTCCGATGGGCAGGACAACAAAGCATCCTGCACTTTTACTCGTTTCATTGAAGAAACGACGCGCGCCCATTGCCCGAGGCAACTCTGCTGCCGCTGCCGCTGCTTCGACTGCTGCTGCGGCTGCAATCTGCTTTTATTTTATGCGCAGCGCGCTTAAAAATGCAGCCAACGTCGCTCCGTGGCTCGCTGGGCTCCAGACGGCGCAGACAGGAACCTGCCGCTTAGGCGAATGCCTGACGGCCCCAAAAAGGCAAACGGCCCGACAGTTGAGCCACAGCAGCAAATCGAGTGGATTCCCAAGCAAACGGCAGCGGCAGCGGCAGCCGAAGCTAAAAAATAAGTTTGTGCCGAGGGAGAAAATTCACTGCATCCTCCCACTTTTTGCTGCTGCTGTAGTTGCTGGTACGTGGGCCAGGCCACGGGGCTATTATGTTGGTGTTGTTCCTGCTGCTGCTGGAGCTGCTGTGGTGCCAATCATTATATGCGTTTTTCATACTTTTTTATGCGGGAGTCGCTGTTGCTGTTGTGTTGCTGTGCTGGCCAGGCAAACAAGTTGCTGCTGGCAGCGTTGCTCCTGCGATTTTTGATTTATGCGCGGCCAAATGAGTTCCAGTTTACTACAAAAACAAAAGCAGCAACAGCAACAGCAACAGCACGTAAAAAGGGCAAAGGAATCGGTAGAAGTAGTCGAAGTGGGTATATCAAAATGCGTGCACACCCACACTTCCGGCTGTAAATTGAATGTGGGCGTGCCACACTGAGGCTGCCCCCAAAAACTGAGCAACTGAGCCGCCGATCAACTGGGCAACTGGGCAAATGGGCAAAGCCAAGCAAAGCAATTGGAATGTAGCACTCATGTTGCTCGCTGGTAGCAGCAGCAACAACATGCGCATAATTATGCTGCTGTTGTTGTGTATTTAAGTTGATGGTTTTGTAGCCAAACATCCAGCAGCCGAGACAAACTTAAAAAAAATACAAAAGCAAAAACAACTAAGAAGCCAAATGGCAAAACAGTCAACAAGAGGCAAACGTAGAGCGTCGAACGACAAATCGTCGAAAGTTACAGTTTAAGTTGCTGGCTGGCTGGCGAGCTGGCGGGCTGGCTGCTGCTTGACTGACTCGATGGCTGGCTGCTGCCAATCACCAAAGCAGCAGCAGCTAGAGTTGCCAGCAGCAGGCAGTAGATAATCAGAATTCCAACATTTTCACCTGTTGCCATTTGCTGCTGCTTGCAGTTTGACATGTGCCGCACATGCCGTTGCCATTTGTCTGCACTTTAATGACGCACCACGTCCAACAGCCAACAGCCAACAGCAGCAGCAAGCACAGCAGCACAGCAGCACAGCCAACGGGCAGCTTCAATCCCAATCCTCGCCTTCTCGTCGCTAGCAATCAGCTAAGCATCTTGGCGCGTTGACAATCTATGCGCATAGTTTAGCATTTACTGTTGGAATTATTGAACCACATGCGAAGTTCGAGTTGCAGTCGCTGACCCACTTGCCGCAACAGCCAAGCCACACCAGGCCAGCTGACGGCTCCTGGCGTCCATCGTCGCTCGACTAGGTGCAGTGGCTTCTGGTCGGCGGGCAGGGCATGACGGAAGGCGGACTGTCGCTGCGCCTGAGGTGACCATCATCTATGGGCTGCCACCCTTGGACGGCCAAAGTGTCATTAGTATGTTAATTTCGCTGAAAATTCATACGCAGCGTGGTACGCCTGCAATGCAATTGCCAATGCGCATATTTAAATGCCAGCTTACATTTACAGAGCGCTCGCCGTTCTCACAATACTCTGCCCGCTAAACTCTTGCCGAGATTCTAAATCAATATTGAAAAATAGCAAGAATTCACAAGGACAATATTGAAAGGACATTTTACTATTAACTTGTTAGCAATATACAACTTCAACCAACCTTTGCCTAACTCAATTGTAAACGAATAAAATGAGTCCCTTAACAAGTTGAAAATACTTCCAAGATTATGACGTTTCCCATTTGCAATTGACTTTCTTGCTAACTTTACTCTGTCGAGCTCAAGCTTAATGAGCTGTGAGACTGCAAAATATTTTACAATTATCGATATGATAAGTTGTCTGTTTTAATGTACAAATTAGTCATCGCATCAACTATGATTCATATTTTCTATTTGGAATATTCGTATACTTTTGAAATGCCCTTTAGTCGTCAAACACTTTGACTTTTATGAAATATCAATATAACATTCTATTCTCATATTCTATATATATTTTATACAATATGTATTTATTAAATATTTTGTATTCTCATTTAAATTATTTAAACGCCTTAAATATTTTTTAGAAATGATAACTTTTACTTGCATTTGCAGCAATTAAATATAGTTTAGTGAAAATATTTCCCATAAATTAATGAATTAATTTTGTGTCTGGTTTTTTAACAGACAGCAACCGAGTCGACCAGCGCATGGTTTTAATACCCTGCATTTGACTTTGCTGCTGCTGGTCTTATTGTCACCACAAAGTGTAACAGAATGTAAGAAATTAGAATTCGATGACCTCCCGCACATTCGTTGCGCAAAAACCACCTTGAACGTCGACCGGGCCAGCCTGAGCAGGGGGGCGATAGGGAAATACGCAGCCACAGCAAACAGCAACTGCAATGGCAAAATGTGCTACAGCAACAGCTATAGCAATCAAATGCGTAGTTGACCCCTGACTTGGCCCCGGTAAAAGCAAATAAACAACATGGCAAAAGACACTTGGCGAATGCAAAAACAAAGCAACTAAAAGGGGCACCAGGCTGCATTTGCATAGGAAAAACAACATTTCCGCCAACACAAACGCAGCACAAAAGCGAGCCAAGGGGCGGTTTCGTTTAGCTGCAAAGAGCGCGGGGAGCAAGGGTAGGGGAGGATCGCCAGCTTAGACAATTGTATGGTATATATTACAGAAGTACGCGGACTCATAGTTGTACTCGAACTCGCAATCGCACTCGCACTCGCACTCGCACTCACTGTTGTACTCGTGCTCACACTCGTTCTCACAGTTGTTGTCCCAGCGGGAGGCGATTGGCGATGGGCCGCACACAAAGCCAGCTCAGCTCAGATTTAACTAGAAACTGTACTTTGTGCCAATCGGCAATTGAATGATACGCTGCGGCGTTGCAATGTGCTTTTGAGTCAGTCAATTTATGGTCAATGCCACCAGTGCTCTTGCCATTTGAAAAATGCGTGCAACGCGAAAACGACTAACGCTCGCCACACTAATTAGTTTGTCTTTTGGCCTGGCCCACACTGAGCAAGTTCGGATCATTGCCAACTCGCCGGCTTGCTCCCTTGTCTTGCCTCGCTGCCGCCTCGATTGCCAGCGGGCTGCTGCATAATTTAGGTAGCCACAGCAGAAGCGGCCAAGTTGCGGCTCTGGCTAGCGTCTTCATGGTCAGATCACTTTGGCAGGCCTTAAACGCCCACACAACAGACATTTGCTGCTCCGCGCTGCTGCTTTTGTTGCTCTTAATTTCCAGGAATGAACCAATGCTCTGGGCCATGCTAATATTTAAAAGCCATAAAGCGGGCAGCTCAAGCTCCACCACAAAGAAGTTTGAATACCCTGCGCATGTATTTTCTCTACATTTGTACATGTACATTTGTTGGCTTTACTTAAATACACGATTTCTGTGAAAGGGTATATGAGGAGCAGCAGCTTTGTATCTGGCTCCACATTCTCTTCCAAACCATTTGCATAATTGCCAAACAAGTTGGCCCTGAACAACACAATAAATATATGTATATAGTATATATTTGTGTGCATGTGGCAAGCTCTAGCCCAAAAATGTTGCCCCCTAAGATGCCAAGTCGCCGGCGTTTGTCCATACAAATGAATCAGGAGCTGAAGTCTGTGTTGCGGCCGTTGCATGTGCGGGCTTTTCTCTTTCTGCAGCGCAGCTTGGGGTAAGTTGCGATGAGTCATTCGATGGTGCATTAAACCATCAGCCATCCTCAGCTCTGGGCTATCCTATAATTCGCACATTGAACACGTCGTGGAACATCCAATTACGTATGCCGCAATCAATGAAATTCTTGTAAGATTCAGCTCAACTTAACTGCCTTATACTTAGCGATATGGAAGCCTTTATTAATCTCCTCAAATGCGCTATTGGCACGGGCTGTCTGGCCATGCCCAGAGCCTACTATAATGCTGGCTGGTTGCTGGGCCTGATTAGCACACTCCTACTCGGCTTATTTGTGGTTTATGCCATACACGTGCTGGTAAGCTCAGCTAGATCTCAGTTTGATGCACGTTCGATTTGAATTTGACCACAGCTCAACGACATCAACACGCTGTGCAGGCGTCACAAGCTCTCGGAACTCAACTACAGGGAGACCATGGAGCTGGCCATCCTCAATGGACCACACTGGCTGCATCCACTCAGCAAATTTTTAGCGTAAGTGCAGCCAATAAATTAAAGCGTACTTTTATGCTGCCTATTACAGTAAAATCAATCGAATGCGAGGACTCCTCTGACACTATAAAGATCTTCTAGTTTATCAACTTAATTAGAGTCAAAGTGTGATATGACGATGAGTTTCACCTTCTTGACAGCACCTCTCTATATATTGTCTACATATTAAGGTGTCGGTGATAATGGATAAGACTTTTGTTTTTAATTTTCTTTATTTGATTTCAAGAATTTATTACTAGGGTTCAATTAATTCTATATATTTTGCTCTATCAGCTATCAAGTGGATGCTTTTCTGTGTGCCTATCACTTTGGTGTGGACTGCGTGTATGTTGTGTTCATAGCCAAGAGCGTCAAGGAGCTGGGCGATCTGTATTTCACGCCCATGGACATACGCCTCTATATGGCGCTGCTCACGCTGCCACTTTTGCTAACCTTCCTCATAAGCGACCTTAAGTATCTGGTGCCCTTTGCAATACTTGCGAATATTCTGTTGCTGGCTAGTGAGTATTTTTGGCAGTGCTAAGAATGAAAGACAGAACTCGCCCTTGTTTTTTTGCAGGCTTTGCAATCATTTGCAGCTATCTATTTAGCAATTTGCCAAGTCTCGGAGAACGCCGTGCTGTTCAGGCGTGGACACATTATCCCCTCTTCTTTGGCACCATCCTGTTTGCCATTGAATCCGTTGGCATGGCAAGTGCAACACTCACTTCGATGCCTTGGCACATCGTTAAACGTTAATCAAGTTGCCGGCTGAAATAACTTTTCCCACAGATCCTCACGCTGCGAGTGAACATGCAGAACCCAGAACACTATTTGGGCCCCTTTGGCATACTCAACCGGGCCATGTTCGTTGTGATTGCCTTTTATGCGGCTTTTGGCTTTTTCGGCTATTGGCAGTACGGCGATGACACCGCCACTTCGATACTCATCAATCTGCCGCTCGATGAAATGTTAGTCGCAACTCCACTTAATTTAACTTTAATTGATCCTCAACTGCTCAACAGACTAGCACAATGCGTTACAGCCATGCTGGCATTGGGCATCTTCTTTAGCTATGCGCTGCAGGGCTATGTGGCTATAGATATAATCTGGCACAACTACATGCTGCCTCGATTGGTGGATAATGCCGCCAGATCGCTGCACTATCTGGTGCGCATGGCCATGGTGATTGCCTCAGTGCTGTGTGGGATCGCCTTTCCGGAATTCGGCTTGCTGCTGGCGCTGGTGGGCTCGTTTTGTCTGGCCCAAGTGGGTCTCATCTATCCGGGCATCATCAATCTGTGCGTCTGCTACAGCCGGGGCTATGGTCGCTTTCAGCTGCTGCTCTGGCGTTCACTGGCATTCATTGTTGTGGGCTTGGGTGGCGGCATTGCGGGCACTGTGGTCTGCGTGATGGTGATGCGCGACCACCTATCAACTTATGACAACTGAGATGTCTCCGATCTGTTCTCAAATACTTTTCGGTTAATATAGAATATAATTTTTCCTTTGTTTACTATTTCTAAACTCGATATTATTAAAATGGACATAGCCAATGCCATAATTCTAACATATTCACTTAAAGGATACGTCGCCGTGTGGCCTAAATGATTTCTATAAGCATAGTTGGAGAAAAATCTTATGCCTATCTTCATTATATGGTGCAATTACTGCTAACTTTTGCTTTTACATTGCAATTCAGCAACATTAATTTCATTTTGTCTTATTTAATTACATCAACGCAATTCTCTTATTAGAATGCACTTAAAGCTTGAATATCGTAATTTAAAATACCTAATAACCTTCTTTATTAAAAATTTATAACAAGTCTTTATAGCCGACAACGTCAAGGAACTGGGCGACCAGATATCAAGCATTATTTGAGAGGTCTCGATTTCATATCGTATTACCTTTTTTATTGTTGTGATATGATTTTTAGTTAATGTTAAGCAGCAGTTAATATTTTAGATATTCGTCTTCTGTTTTGTAATTTCCAAATTCTGGATGGCTGAGTAAGTGGACATATATGTGGGACAGAAGAATATGCGACACAGCTAATTAACATCCACACCTAGGTACGATCCGTATGCAAATCGAGAAGTGGAAAGGCCGCTCACGTAAGTCCATAAAAATGTGTAGATCGAACCACAATAGCACCACTCACTGTTCCTTAGCGTGTGGGATGCATATTTCTCATTGGTTAAGTGCGTCATTGGCAGTGGCATTTTGGCGATGCCCCTGTGCTTCATGCACATGGGCATGATTGGAGGAGTCATTCTCACCGTGCTCAGTATGTTTGTGCTTATCTATGGCATCGAATTGCTGGTGAGCACGCGTTGACTTTCACCCACACAGCAGCACTTGCTCACTGACTCAAGCACAACTCATTCACTAGATTATGTGCATGGTCGAGTCGTGTCGACGCAAAAAGGTGCCCTACATGACATTTCACGAGACCATGGAGTTTGCCTTCGAAGAGGGCCCCAAATGCAGTCGCTGGTTATCAAAAGCTTCCGGTTATTTTGTGGATGTCGTACTCGGATTTTCCCATTACGGCATAAACGTTGTTTATATTGTTTTTGTAGCCGTGAGCTTGCAGCAATTCTTCGACGAGTCAGATGTTGATCTAGATCTGCGAATTTTAATTGCCTTTGTCGGCATCTGCTGCATACCGCTGTTCTTATTGCGACATCTGAAGTATCTGGTGCCCGGCAACATAATCGCCTCAGTTTTGATTGTCGCTGGACTCTTGGCACTGTTTTGGTATTTATTCCGCGGCTTACCACCGATTTCGGACAGAGATATGGCTCCGGACTACGCCCAAATACCCTTCTCTTTGGGCATCATATTATTCGCGACATCTTCCGTGGGCGTGGTAAGTGCGGCCACCTTCCACTGATGCGAGCGCATTTGTTGACACTCTGTTTTGGTTTCTTCACAGATGCTTGCAATCGAATCGAAGATGGCAGAGCCAAAAAAATATTTAGGATGGCTTGGTGTGCTGAGCGTCGGCGCGGCATTGATCTGCGTGTTTTATGCGTTCTTCGGCCTGATTGGCTATTGGCGCTACGGCGATAAAACTGAAGCTTCTGTCACGCTCAACGTTCCGGTTGAAGAAATGTGAGTGCACATATATATTTGATTCATATTCCATCGGTCACCTTTTTATTCATCGCGTTCAGACTGGCGAAGATTATTAAAATGGCCATAGCCGTTGCCATTTTTCTAACGTATCCGCTTAGTGGATACGTCACCGTCAACATTATCATGGATTATTTGAAGAAACGTGAACTGAAGCATCCGCACTTTGTAGAATACGGTGTGCGAATCGGGTTTGTCATCGTCACCACAATTAATGCCATCGTATTCCCCAACCTGGGCCCGTTGCTGTCATTAATGGGCGCGTTTTCCATTTCATTGTTGAATCTAATATTTCCATGTTGCATCGAGCTCTGTCTGATTTACAATGACTCGTATGGCAAATTTCGATGGAAGCTATTAAAGAATATTTTGATTATCATTTTGGGATTGATTATATTTACCTATGGCACTTACACAGCCTTCTTGGGAATGATAGAACAATATTTTACCTCATCAGATGATACAACAACAGAGGAAGATACAACTTCAACAGCGGCGGCTACAACAACACCAGCCGCAGCATAATTTTGATTGGAATCGGAACGATCTAAGAGTTTTTTCAGATTTTCTAAAATTCTATGTTGTATACGCGTAGTTTTTGAAGTTTTGTAAATTAGATGTATAATATTAAACAACCGATTGTAAATCATTAGACATAGGTTTTTATACAAACAAATTCAAGAGTAATATCAATAATAAATATCTGCGTTATACAATGCAATTACTCCTAGTTTTGGCGTTAAATACAAATTCCGTTTTCCATCACAATTATTGCTTAATTATTCTCAGAGGGCAGGAAGATGACACAGTTGCGATGGCAAGTTACTCTCGACAGATGCAACTGCAACTGCAACTGCAACTGCAACTGCAACGCCACCTCCACCGTCGCGAGCTCAGCCCATTATCGATGGTGATGTCGACATTGGCATTGGCGGTAATTCCCTCATTAGGTGGCAGTCTCTGGGTAACCAAGCCGCTGCAGGGCTATGTGGCTATAGATATAATCTGGCACAACTACATGCTGCCTCGATTGGTGGATAATGCCGCCAGATCGCTGCACTATCTGGTGCGCATGGCCATGGTGATTGCCTCAGTGCTGTGTGGGATCGCCTTTCCGGAATTCGGCTTGCTGCTGGCGCTGGTGGGCTCGTTTTGTCTGGCCCAAGTGGGTCTCATCTATCCGGGCATCATCAATCTGTGCGTCTGCTACAGCCGGGGCTATGGTCGCTTTCAGCTGCTGCTCTGGCGTTCACTGGCATTCATTGTTGTGGGCTTGGGTGGCGGCATTGCGGGCACTGTGGTCTGCGTGATGGTGATGCGCGACCACCTATCAACTTATGACAACTGAGATGTCTCCGATCTGTTCTCAAATACTTTTCGGTTAATATAGAATATAATTTTTCCTTTGTTTACTATTTCTAAACTCGATATTATTAAAATGGACATAGCCAATGCCATAATTCTAACATATTCACTTAAAGGATACGTCGCCGTGTGGCCTAAATGATTTCTATAAGCATAGTTGGAGAAAAATCTTATGCCTATCTTCATTATATGGTGCAATTACTGCTAACTTTTGCTTTTACATTGCAATTCAGCAACATTAATTTCATTTTGTCTTATTTAATTACATCAACGCAATTCTCTTATTAGAATGCACTTAAAGCTTGAATATCGTAATTTAAAATACCTAACAATAACCTTCTTTTTTTTAAATTTATAACAAGTCTTTATAGCCGAGAACGTCAAGGAACTGGGCGACCAGAAATCAAGCATTATTTAAGAAGTCTCCACTTTTTTATTGTTGTGATATGATTTTTAGTTAATGTTAAGCAGCAGTTAATATTTTAGATATTCGTCTTCTTTTTTGTAATTTCCAAATTCTGGATGGCTGAGTAAGTGGACATATATGTGGGACAGAAGAATATGCGACACAGCTAATTAACATCCACACCTAGGTATGATCCGTATGCAAATCGAGAAGTGGAAAGGCCGCTCACGTAAGTCCATAAAAATGTGTAGATCGAACCACAATAGCACCACTCACTGTTCCTTAGCGTGTGGGATGCATTTTTCTCATTGGTTAAGTGCGTCATTGGCACTGGCATTTTGGCGATACCCCTGTGCTTCATGCACATGGGCATGATTGGAGGAGTCGTTCTAACCGTGCTCAGTATGTTTGTGCTTATCTATGGCATGGAATTGCTGGTGAGCACGCGTTGACTTTCACCCACACAGCAGCACTTGCTCACTGACTCAAGCACAACTCATTCACTAGATTATGTGCATGGTCGAGTCGTGTCGACGCAAAAAGGTGCCCTACATGACATTTCACGAGACCATGGAGTTTGCCTTCGAAGAGGGCCCCAAATGCAGTCGCTGGTTCTCAAAAGCTTCCGGTTATTTTGTGGATGTCATACTCGGATTTTCCCACTACGGCACGAACGTTGTTTATATTGTTTTTGTAGCCGTGAACTTGCAGCAATTCTTCGACGAGGCAGATGTTGATCTAGATCTGCGTATTTTAATTGCGTTTGTCGGCATCTGCTGCATACCGCTGTTCTTATTGCGACATCTGAAGTATCTGGTGCCCGGCAACATAATCGCCTCAGTTTTGATTGTCGCCGGACTCTTGGCACTGTTTTGGTATTTATTCCGCGGCTTACCACCGATTTCGGACAGAGATATGGCTCCGGACTACGCCCAAATACCCTTCTCTTTGGGCATCATATTATTCGCGACATCTTCCGTGGGCGTGGTAAGTGCGGCCACCTTCCACTGATGCGAGCGCATTTGTTGACACTCTGTTTTGGTTTCTTCACAGATGCTTGCAATCGAATCGAAGATGGCAGAGCCAAAAAAATATTTAGGATGGCTTGGTGTGCTGAGCGTCGGCGCGGCATTGATCTGCGTGTTTTATGCGTTCTTCGGCCTGATTGGCTATTGGCGCTACGGCGATAAAACTGAAGCTTCTGTCACGCTCAACGTTCCGGTTGAAGAAATGTGAGTGCACATATATATTTGATTCATATTCCATCGGTCACCTTTTTATTCATCGCGTTCAGACTGGCGAAGATTATTAAAATGGCCATAGCCGTTGCCATTTTTCTAACGTATCCGCTTAGTGGATACGTCACCGTCAACATTATCATGGATTATTTGAAGAAACGTGAACTGAAGCATCCGCACTTTGTAGAATACGGTGTGCGAATCGGGTTTGTCATCGTCACCACAATTAATGCCATCGTATTCCCCAACCTGGGCCCGTTGCTGTCATTAATGGGCGCGTTTTCCATTTCATTGTTGAATCTAATATTTCCATGTTGCATCGAGCTCTGTCTGATTTACAATGACTCGTATGGCAAATTTCGATGGAAGCTATTAAAGAATATTTTGATTATCATTTTGGGATTGATTATATTTACCTATGGCACTTACACAGCCTTCTTGGGAATGATAGAACAATATTTTACCTCATCAGATGATACAACAACAGAGGAAGATACAACTTCAACAGCGGCGGCTACAACAACACCAGCCGCAGCATAATTTTGATTGGAATCATAACGATCTAAGAGTTTTTTCAGATTTTCTAAAATTCTATGTTGTATACGCGTAGTTTTTGAAGTTTTGTAAATTAGATGTATAATATTCAACAACCGATTGTAAATCATTAGACATAGGTTTTTATACAAACAAATTCAAGAGTAATATCAATAATAAATATCTGCGTTATACAATGCAATTACTCCTAGTTTTGGCGTTAAATACAAATTCCGTTTTCCATCACAATTATTGCTTAATTATTCTCAGAGGGCAGGAAGATGACACAGTTGCGATGGCAAGTTACTCTCGACAGATGCAACTGCAACTGCAACTGCAACGCCACCTCCACCGTCGCGAGCTCAGCCCATTATCGATGGTGATGTCGACATTGGCATTGGCGGTAATTCCCTCATTAGGTGGCAGTCTCTGGGTAACCAAGCTGGCGTAGAGCCTGGCATGTGGCATGCGGCGGCCGAGGCAACCTGCTTGCCACGACAGCAGCCTGTTTGTCTGCCAGTCGTCGTCGTCGTCGCCGTCGAGTCAGGCCCACTTAACGATGCTCCGGAATTTATGCCGATATGGTAATGCATCTACGCTGGGGCCGCTGTTGCAAGTGCTGTGTCTGTTGCTGTGTCTGTGGCTGCTGCTGGGGCGGCCCGCCGCTTGCCTCATTATGCCATTGATGGACTGCAGTTGAGCGTTTGGATTGCGTAATTTATTGTTTGGGCCGTCGCTTGATAAACTGGTGTTGGATTCCGACAATAACCTAAATGGGCAAACGGCCGACAGGCGACATCTGTTTGCAGTTGTACTCGGCTGCCAGTGGCCTGGAGAAGCATTTTTTGCCAACGCCTGCATATCACTTTCCGTCAAATCCGTCGGGGCTTTGAGCCACTTCAACGTGGGATTTGAGCACACACACATTTATGGCACTAATTAGCTACGCAATCGGCATGCAAAAGCCACACATGCAACACAGGCGCTTTTCTTCAACACACACACACACATATGCGCGCAGTTCGGTTGGCGATCTTTGGCTAATGATTTCCATTGAAAACGTGGCACACGTGCAGCCGACTCCACCCATGTGGCCCACGTGGGGAGGAGAAGTTCAAAAGGTTAAACAGTGTGCAGCTCAAGCCAGCATCAAGTTCTGCGTATGCGACGATTGCGCCAAAGTGCCACAAATCATTTGGAAGGAGCCCAGCCAAGCCAAGTGAAGCTAACCACTGCGATCCTCGCACAACCAATTTGTGTTCCGTTGCTTTGCCGTTTGTATAAATCAATTGGCCAGCCAGGAGAGGCGACCGTGGATCGAGGAGCGTGGAGAGTCGTAGCCAAGTCTCGGTTTGCGGTTCGATTTGACAACCCGCTGTGCGATGTCTATTGGCATGGCCATCCTATAAATTGCCTGCCTCTCTGATCTCCGCTGATGCATTATGTGTTTGGACTATGATTTTTCACTTGTTTTAGTGCGTGCGATTCACGTCTGATTGGTCTATAAATTATAAAGTTTATTGCGCCCAAAAAACGCACTCACCGCACCGCCTTCGCTGCTGTGTGTGTGTGTGTGTGAGTGTGTGAGTACGGCCTGAGGCCGCCCCCGACACTGATGGATTACAAATGTCGTGGCCGTCGTTTTTATCTACCACAAATATTGGTTTATCGAAATACTTTCCTCTAAAAAAAAAACGAAGACTTATTGGTTATTCGGTTGTAAATACTCACCTTCGATTTCTTGTGTTGTTTCAATATTTGCACAATTTAACGGTCAGCGGCAGTCGCTGATTATTGAGAATGTCGTGTGTGTGTGTGTGTGTGTGGATAAAGTCGGGAAGACACGTCAAGTCGCCAACTCGTCGATTAGGCTGCCCCCAAGGCCTTGACCTGTGCAGCAGTCAGAATGTCAAAAATGGAAAGCTCTGTGCAGCAGACAACAAACAGCAGAGGAGTTGTTGTGTAGGAGACGCGACACAAAAGATGCCGACAAAGACGCCCATTGAACTGCACCAAATTTTCAGAGGCAGCGGCAAGCATGCTACGAAGGTATGTCAGCAACATGTTGTCTAGCCAACTGACAATTGCCTCAACTGACTGACTGAATGACTGCCTGGACAGGTAATGCCTGTTAGCGGTACCTTTAATTGCCTGGCTGCCCAAAATCTATAGACAAAATGTCATGACTAACTAGCAGCAGCAACAGCAGCGGCAGCAAACTGTGGCAACCACTGACAACTTTGTTGTTGCAGCAACAACAGAAGGAGCTGGCGGCAAGTGGAGCCGCTGCTGTGGCTGCTGTGCCAGCATTAATATTAATTAAATAAACGTTAATTCAGCGCATTAATGCGTAATAAATAATGCCACTTCGTTGCAGAAATTAATGCATAAAACGCTACTTATCGCTGCCGACGCCGCCGCCACGCACTTATCTGTGTCAACACAGCGCCAGTGGCAGCAGCAACATCTGGCTGCAGTTGCCGCTGCTGCTGCTGCTGCTGCTGACAAACGCATTGTCAATAGGCCTGGTCAATAGCAATATAGATCCGTTTGGCCCGGGACTCGCTAGTTGTTTAAGTCAGAGTCGGAGTCGGGAGTCGCGAGTCGCGAGTCGGGAACTCGGCAGTCGGGAGCCTGGAGTCGGCGGACGGCGGCGCGTTGCAATTACATGTCTGTGACAAGAATTTTAAATGAAAAACGAAAAAAAAAGGCCGAGTTGCTGGCACTGCAGTGCAGAGCACTGTGTGTGCAGCGTGCACAGTGGACAAATGATTCAAACTTTCGCATTACGTGTGGAAAATGTTTAAAATTGCGGCACAGCCGAGGCGCCATGCCAGGAGGAGGCTGCTTAGCTATTGGCTGTTGGTCGTGCCTCGTTGCTGGCTTGTTGTTTTTGTGCGCTTTGCATGCTTTGCCACAAAGGAGCGTTGCAGAAACGCACACTGCACAACGCTCAACGCACATGAAATTAGAAAGGCATTATTGCAAATCTCTCGCATTTGAGGTTTATTTATCAGCAATTTGTCAGCAAGTGTTTAGCCAGATGCTGCGGCTCAGATTAAAGTGACAGACGCGTACTTTCTAATACAATGCACTGACACACTCCATTAACCACAACATGAAAAGAATCCGCAAAATATCAACTTAATAGCGTTAACCAATTGGGTCAGCAATTTGCTGAGGTCCTTCAAATAAGGCGACTACATTTGATTCGACTGTTAACAAGAGATGTGTCTTGCAATGTGTCTGTTATTTCAAACAGTTTTGACTAGTTCGGAAATAAGCAAAATAAATTACTATTTAACTATGAATAAATGATATAAAAAACTTCAGATCAAAAGCAAAACTTTTTTATATTTTAAATAATTTTTTCTATATCCGTTTAGATTGAAAAATTGTGTATATACCTAAATGCACACTTGTTATTGGTGAGCAAACTGTTTTGTTGTATATAATTAAAGTGTAGTTATCACTTTGGTTATATTAATTCAATTTGAATTGCAATAACACGTTTTTATGGCAAAAACTTAATTCATTGGCAGTTTGACATTTTCAATTGGCTGCATAATCATTTGTATATCGTGAAATTGAGCTCATCAAACGAGCTGTTAGCCCTCAGCACTCACGCAAAAAGCAATTGAATTTTAATGCACTCGGAACAACAGTTTAAGCGAGTAAATCGATGTAGTAGTTGTATCGCAATACCCACGCCTAAGCGCAACTTGGCCCACTGATTTATGGCCAAACATTTGGTCATGTTGCTGCCAGTGAGTGAATGAGTGCATTAGAAATGGCTGCAGCGAGGCGCTGGCTGGCCTCCTCGCTTGCCAGGAGCTGCCGGGGCAGCCACATAATTCTGTGGCGCGTTCGCCTTCAGCTCAGTTAACAAATAACATCAACTTATTAAATAAAGTTTCAATTCAACGCAACAGCAGCAACTACAACGAGAACAAGCTGCAAGGACGGCAACGCATCGCAACAGCTACCGTGCTGTGTGCGAGTGTCTCTCGCCTCTCTCTCTCTCTCTCTCTCTCGTTCTCTCTGTCGCTCTGTGTCTCTCGATGAGTGCAGGGCAAGTGGGGAGCAGTGTTGTGGAGTTCGCTGCAGGCGCAACCACAATAAATCATCCGATCGAAGGCGACGTTGGGGAGCAGGCAACGCAGGCAGCCGGCTGGAGGGGCAGGGGCTGCCCAACTGACTCGCCGGCTGTCTGGCTGGCTTACTACCTGCGCCGCCTGTAACTGCGGCCAAGTTATGTGGCTTCATTGTGGACAGAATGAACGCTTTTAAGCAGACAATTGCAGCCTGCGGCGCTGCGCGGCGACGTCGACAGCGAGAATAGAAGCAGCAGCAGCTTCAACGCCAACACAAGAGCAGCAGCAGCGGCAGGTAGGCAACAGCAAGGAGTTTGCGGCAAAAGATTGGTTAGCCACTCTAGCAGCTCCCACTGCCCCATTGCCCATTGTTCGGTCAAAAGAACGAGGCAGTTGCCTCCTTGCTGCTGCTGCTGTTGTTGCTGCTACACATTTTCGTAGGCCGCGCTGTGCACATAAATCATGGACTTGACTCCAAACAGCAAATTCGAATTGCTGCCGCTGCTGCTGCGGCGGCTGCTGGATGCAATATGAGTTAATTTTTGCCAGCCCCGAAGCTTTGCGTATTTGTCAACTGCAAATTACAACTTTTTCCCACACGTTTTGCCGCCGCCTGGCGTATCGCAAAAGTTGCAACGTTGCCAACGTTGACACAACACATGTGGGTGTATGTGGCAAATTTATGGCACGAGTGGCATTATAAATTTTCTATTAACTCGCCAGACGTCACACGACAACACACACTCACACACACTGAGATTTGCATTGAATGCAGCCAGGCCAGGCCAACAAGTAGAGTCTGTCTCTGATAGCGCATTATCTGTTTAAGGCTTTAATTTTGTGTTACCAAAAATGTACGCAAAATAAGTGCGAGAGACATGAGCGACGCCTTCTACGGTGTGGTGGCATCGCAACTCGCTGCAACTGGCTGCATTTGCATGCAATTGACTTGAAAGGCGATTCTGTGGCAAGTCCCTGCTGGGGAATGCCACAGCAAGTGGCACTGTCACTGGCTGACTGGCTGGCTGGCTGCCGGCCTGCCTGACTGCATCTTATTGAACCCGACAAATTGGTCATAATTTTTAGCAACTAATCCCAATAAACATGGCCCAAACATTGTGCCACTGACATTAAGCTGCCAAGCAGGCAACTATGTTAGACACAGCCACCGCGCTCGGGAGAAAGGGGAGTCTCTTTGGATATGCATTTATCTGAGCATCGATCAGTTGGCGCTGCTGCTGCCGGTGCTCGAAACCTGTGTGCCACTGCTGCAACTGTAGCGCAACGAATCGATTTGGCCAAACAGTCAAGCATCAATTGCAAATTAACAGTAGTTAAAATCCAAATGAATTTGTGGCTGCCGCTCAATTTATGCAGCTGGCCACGGACTTCGATACGTCTCGAGGCAGTTTAATCTGCCGGTTCAAAGGTTGTGCATACGTTGCAAGTGATTTATGCACGGCTGCTGAAATATCATCAGAGATACAACTTAACATGATGATGGCTTAACGGGCGCCAAAGCAAATTATGATGAGCGTGCGCGAGCGCGTGTATCCATGAGATACTCTCGCCACAACTCTGTCGGAGTTGTACTCTCGAAGCGACTGATTGGTTTTGCTTTTGCTTTTCTCTCCAAAATTCACACGCTGTGCGCTGTGCGCTGTACGCTGCGCTTATCGCAGTAAGACAACGCTCGAAAATAAACCACATACTCGTACAGAGGCAGTGCCAAACGGCTTCGACGGATACAATTTTGGACTGCGCACGAACTTTAAACTCTTGCTCGCACCGCTCGTTGCCTTGACCGTTTGGTAAATAGTAATTTTTCAATTGTACACACACACACATACTACTGCACATTGCGTCACAATGCAAAACGCTTATCGCTCAAGTATCTGATGGCTTCAGCGCTCGTGTGGTTTCAGACCTCAGTCAGAGTTCTGATGTCTTGTGTTATCTGTGGGTGTAATTTTCTCACGGTTCACTTTTCAGTTGCTCCGACTTAAATTGCGTTTGCACATTTCCCTTTTTATATTGTTTTTTTTTTTTTGGTGTTTTTTTTTTTATTACTCGCCTTTGCCTTTTCGCCAACGGTTTTGTGGGTGATTACTACACAGCACCTGAATAAATATCTTATCAGCGTTTCGTTTCAGCTTTCAGCGTATTATATCGTATATTAATTTGATTTCTCAGTTCTGAGCGTCATAAAGAAGCGTGGGAACGTGCTAAAAAATATTGTTGCAAATTTCAGGCAATTGTTGTTCGACTGGCCCTTTTTGGAGCATTGGAACAGTTGAAACTGTTCTCGCTGCGGTTTGGCAGTACGATATTCCAGCATTATCACCCGCTATCAAGTGTTTGGATTGTGCAAATAAACATGTGTGGCAAATCTCGCTTGCCACTAGGCAGGCAGCCAGGCGCTGGGAAATGTCAACAAAGTGGAGGCGATAAGTACTCATGTACGTAGCTGACATGTTCAAGGTCTAGTAAATTAGCAGACGTTCCCATCTGTCGGATATACACTCCTAAATTATATTAATTCATTAAACGGATCAGAATTTAAGTGCGAACTTTTGTTAGTCGTCTTAAATATCAACGAAGTGAAACCGCAAAACATTTGATTATTTAATTCTTATTTCAAAATGTACTTAAAGTTATCACAAAATTAAAATTTATTTGCAAATTTTTCTTACAATATTTTAAGAGCCTTTTGAATTGTCTGCACTGCGTTTATTTTTTGTGTTTTCATTTTAAAAAGAAACATAAATGAACTTACAAATAAAATTAAATTTGAGTTTAAAGATCTCTCAATTTCTAAAAAACGCACTTCCTTAACAAAATTGTATATACATTTTTTGTAAATTAAGTAGTTGAACCAGTGCCAACAATAAAACAACATATTTTAGGAATATCTCATATCAACCAAACCTCAACATATATGACATAAGGACTTACCAATTATCGTTCACGTTTGAGTTAACGTTTGTGCGCCTTAGTGGTCTAGCAGCTAGGAAAAATAGTTTTTAACGTTATATGTTCTTATTATCAATTGACAAAAAATTGTACTGATGTATTTATTTTGCCATTCAAGCATGACATAAACAATAACGAAAGCAAATTTCAACACTTTTCCGGAAATTCTTGTTTCCATTCATCTCTCATTTGCTTCATCCAATAGGAAAGACGTTTTGAATGTTTTCCTAAAGGCATGCAATATCTATTACAGTAAGAAAGTATAGCATACTTTCGCGCTGAATACAACAATAATCGTGTGCATACTTTCGGGCGGCACACTAAATAATTTCAAATAACGAAGTTTCTCACTATAAGCAATACATGTCGATAAAAAAAATAACAAAATAATAAAGACTAACATGCTTCCTAGTATAAGCAATACAAGCTTTTAAAATATGCGTTAAGATTCATTCATTCAGTCGTATTGCATATAGTAGAAATAATTTGTGGAGCTATTCTTTATTCCCAAGCTAAGAATCATAATAAGTCACAGTAACACAGTTGGTACATTTTATATTTTTATTAATTTACTTTTTTTGTTTAAAATTTTATTTGCAATTTATGCAATTGGTCTCCTTTACTATAGGTATATATGTATGTATATGTGTATATAATATGTCATGAATATTGAATAGGGCATACAAATCGGAAAATCAACGTTCAATAAACGGAAATGATTAACAAAATGAAAATGTGTTATGTATATTTTGTACACTCTTTGCGTGTGCATGTGTGTGTGTTTTTTTTTTTGTGTTATTTTTTTTATCGTTTTCTCAATTGTGGTTTTTGGTGTGTAACTAATTTAGTTCAGCTAGGAACTAATTACAACTACTATAACTATATTGTTTTGTTGTCAAAAGATCACTACGTTTACGAAATCACTTCGAGTAGAATTCTCTAAATAACTTTGATGCCACAATTGCGGTTGCACAAGTACACGCAATGCGGCATCGACTAAATCAAATACTTTGTTTGTTTTTCTTTTTTTTTTTGTTTTTTGGATATCGGTAGGGGTTTAGGTCGAGCTACAGATTTTTAGATATGTTAGGTTTACGATAGAGCTAAAGATAAAAGTAAGTAGAAAGCTGCTGGCGTCTGGCCTGAATGAAGTTCCAATGATTGTGTTGGCTTTTAGTTGTGAAATTAAGATATGGATATGAGAAGCAGAGGGAGAATCTTACAAAACTTTGGTTAGCCCTAAAATTAGTTAAAAACTTAACTTAGATATCCCTGTGCTTAGAAGAGTTTTATTAAAACTAATTTAAATTAAATTAGCATAACGTGAGACACCTCTCTCATATCTCGCTCACTACTCATTGTGACCACCCTGGAACTCAGCCTGGAACTCGCGTATGCTCACATATGTGCCCGTTATGAAGCCCACAATGCCAAACAGTATCAGGCCCGCGTTCTTCCACAGCCGCCACTTGAAGGTGCCGTAGCCAGGCTCCTCGTAATACACAGCCAGCTCAATAACCGAGGGCACAATCATGCCCAGCGTGCTCAGGCAAACGGCGCCGATGAGGGAGATGAACGGTCCCAGATTGGGCAGCGCCACAGCAATGGCACAGCACAGCACCTGAAGCACACAACAATTATTCATGCATGGTATGCATAATAGCGACAGACTCAGCATTGACTTACCACAAGTCCCACACGCAGTGCATACTCGCTGATGTTCTGACGGGCAGCGGAAATCTTGCTCTCAATGCCCTTCCACAGGATGCTGACGGGCACATAGAACTGCAGCGTGAAGGTGAAGAATATGGCAATGGCAATCATCAGCTTGACGGACTGGGCCAATCTGCAAAGAACACACAGTTATTATCGACAGCCAGAGCAGCACACGATGCCAACTCACTTGTCTCCCTTGGGCAGATTCAGCGTGATGCTGGCCTCGGTTTCGGGTCCATACTTCAGGTAGCCAAAGAAGCCGACGAGCGTGTAGAGTCCAATGACCAGACCCATGCCGAAATTGAGCACCGAGGGGCAACCGATGAAGTGAGTGGGGTTCTTCATGTCGTTCTCCAGGGACATGACTACACCGATGCCCTCCAGAGCGAAGATCACGGTGCCGAAGAAGAGCGGCCATTGCGTGGGCTTCACGATGCCGTCGCGCTCAGCGGGCGCTGGCAGGTCGGAGAACATGTAGACGAACGTGATGACAATGCCGACAAACATCAGAATGTTGGCGATCATCGAGAAGGGCGTCAGAAACTTGAGGTTGCGCACCAGACACATGAAGACCAGTGGGGCGGTCACAATGACAATCCAGTAGCGCACCGACAAGTTTGTGACCAAATAATCGTCCACCACCTGCTGCAGATTGGTGGCCACAAACACCAGATAGATGCAACAGCAGCCAAGCAGATCGAACACCAGAAACGTATTCACCATGAAGCGAATGAAGCGGGACCAGCGATTCAACGCCGGCGGACCGTCCAGAAAGGCCTGCTCGGCGACATCGGCGAATCCCATCATGGGGATCTTGCGGCGACGGCACAGAATGTGGGCGCACTTGACCAAGATGTGCACACAGTAGGTGCAGAGCGCGCCAACGGCAAAGGTGGCAATCAGACCGAACCAGAGACCGGCATTGGCAAAGGCCATGGGCATGGCCAGAATGCCGGAGCCCAGGGAGCCTTTCAGCAGATGCACAAATGTTTCCATATCGCTGCAAATCGAGATCAATGGTGCACAAATGCAGGCAAATTAATTAGACAGGTCTACGTGGACAACTATCTCAACTTATATGCTATATATACTTATCATATTATATCTATAATATGCAAATAATCCCGTCCGGCTGCCAAAATGCCAAAAAAAAAATTAAATAAATGGGTAAAAACGAAAACTTAAGTTGCATCCAAAATATTTACGAAAAATAAGAGAATGCTGCCACTTGGCTGTTTGTTGCCGCCTCATCGGGCCTATAATAGCGGGAATACATTCTCATTTTCAGACACAAACACACACGTCACGTAGTGATGCTGTTAGTTAGTTGTTGGCTTCATTCTAGCTTCTAATTGTTTCGTAATTGGCTTGTGAATTAATTCTAAAACGTGAATCAATTATTTCTCTATTCAGCATATTTAGCCGCTAATTGCACTCTTGCTGTGCAGTGTACTCTATGGCGCTAGCCCTCTCTCGGCGATTCTCACACACTGCCAGCAGCATAGACACAAAGCTGTTACACATTTCAGCACTGCCAACGAATCGTGCAACGAAATTTCGACATTTGTTTTGGGTTTTTCTTTTCATACCTAATGCTATTTTTTTGTTTGCCTCTCGATTCTATTTGCGAATTTACTTTATTTTTAGTGTGGAAGCTTTTTCAGCTAAAGTCCAAGGACAATGTCAATAAAATTGCAATTTGCATTTCCGATCTTTCTGCTTGTTCTACTCATCGTTTTTTTCCTTTTCATTTAGATTACAAAAGCCAAACGCGGCGAAATCAAAGTCTAGGCAAAAGTTCAATGACGTTAATTAATTAGTTAGTCATTGATTTATCTCAATCGCATGCACGAATATCAGCTGTTTATATAAGCGAAACACCGAGCTGTTGACATAGGCAGAGGGATAAAATCTTTAAATTATTATTCAAATCGGTTGTGGTTTAATATTTGAAGGACTTTTGCAAGGCTCTTACAATGAAAGCGTACACTTTGAAGAGTAAGTCAAACACAGCCTTCTATTTGTTAGTGCAAGCATACTTACGAAGTTGGATGCACCACTTTGCGATGCTCGAAGGGATTGTAGGTGCCGTCCTCGCCATCGTCGCCGCCTTTTTTGCGCGTCAGCACCAGGGGCAGAGTCGAGCCAGCCGCCTGCTGGACAGGCACGTCGGCCATGTCGGAGCGTATGAATCTATCCGAGGACGAATACATTTCAAACATTGTAGTCGAGGACTCGTTATCAATATTCTTGTACATTTTTGCATCAACACCGAATGCACACAAAAATGTTAAAGTCAGATAAGAAAGCACTTGGATTCGAATGCGAGCGTATAGCAAACGTTTTGCTGTGGCATCGAACACTGAAATGAATTGAACACTCACTTGGGTTGGCTCGCATTATTCCTGCTGCCGTTTTTCTTCTCGCTATCGTAGACCGTCACAACCGTCGGAATTTTCTGCAAAAGAAGAAAAAAAAAACGCAAGAGAGATCGGATTGAGAATACGTATGCAGTGAATTCAAGATTGCAGAGTGCAGCCGAAGAGCAGCAGCGGCTGCTGAGCGAATGCTTATGTAAATCGCATAGACGGCCAATCAACTGATGCTGAGAGCCTGCCTACATCTATGCCAAGAATTGATTTACGTAGCTTTTGCTATTTTGCGCTGTCGTTTTGTTTTGTGGGTTTTTGTCAGCGAGATAAATGCAGTTTATGGTCAGTTGTTTGCTGGATTTGCAAATGAATTCTTTGACCTTGACGGTGCTTGTGCGCAATGTCAAATTTTGGCCGGCAAACGAATGGTTTCTGCAGAAACTGAGGCAAGCTGAGGTAGTAAACAAAACGCCCGACAATGCAGCGTATAGCGCAAATTTTTTGGCAACACGCGTCGTATGCGCAATATTCAAGTTCAATAGTCAAACTGTTATGCGGAAGAAGAACACAACGCGCACACACACGCACACCCTTAAACACCCACGCAGCAGACAAGATCACGTTGCTTGTTGTTGTCGTCGTCGTTGTTGTTGCTTAACGCATTCTTTGAGTCGCACCTGCTGATCCAAACTAGACGCACTCAATGACGTGGTCATCACAGCAGCACCACTCGACGGTGCCGGCGGTGGTCCACCTCGCTTGAGCGACATTTTCAGCCTATGGCGACTGAGCGCTGCACTGGACAGACGTGTTTCGCCCCTTGCTCTCGAGCCGAGACTGCTCAACTCGTGATCCTGCTGCTGTTGCGGCTGCTGACGCGGCGGCAATGGCGGTTTTCCGGCTGTGGCGTTCAGCTTGATGGCGTTGCACTGCACCGTTTGTCGTGTTCGAATTGGGGATCGTGATCGCAATCGAGATCGAGCTGAATGTCAAAATCGTGTGTTCGAACGACATGCGCGACGTTTACACGTTCAATTCCAGAGAGATACAATGCAAACAAAAATCTATTCGCGTTCACGGCCAATGTCGTCCGTTTATATGCACATTTGTGGCCAAAATGTAAAGCGACAGCCCACAGCAGTCACAGCAGCCACAGCAGGCAGCAGCCAGCAGCTAGCAGAACGAGACACTGCAGCGACGTGGCGCACTCAGAGAGTTGTCTATGATCTCTTGCAAATAGCTACAAATAAATAGTGGGACACACGGCCAAGCAACGACAACAACAACAACAACCACAACAACAACAATCACAACAACAACGGCAACGGCGACAATTGAGCAACTAGTATTTTGTGACGGGATTTGTTTTCGGCTTCTATAGGTGTAGCTAGAGATACATATATTGGGGGTGCAGCAGCCAGTCGCATGTAGCTAGCTAGTCGTCGAAATTCTCGATGTCGTCATCGGTACGCTTGCTGCCTGCTGCCTGCTGCTTGCCATTGTTTCCTATATCTTGTGTGAACACACGTGCCCCAGCGAGAGTGTGGAATAGACAGAGAGAGAGAGAGAGAGGTGCATAATTGCGCGGGAGGGGGCTATTAAAAAATAGGTACAATCTGTACTGTGAGTGCTCCCACATATAAATTGATCAAAATCAGTGCGACGCCGTAAGCGACATGATATGAGCAACGAGTCAAGCAAGTGCGACGTAAATAAAATTAATGAGGAAGCTGTAAATTTGCGCAAAAAATGTGCGAATAATATTTACGACTGCCACAACAACAACAACAAAAGCAGCCAGCCATGGCCAAATATTGTGCCCTCTTGGAGTAATTTTCTGTTTATTTTGGTTGCCCAAATTGAATCAAGTGCCCAAACAGAGACATCAAAATGTCTAGATTTGACAGCGATTTGAGTTTATTAAAAAATTGCACAGCATAAATTTACGAATTTACTCAAATTATTCGACGTGATTTAAGCTAACGCCAAAAATTTGTACATTTTATTTATTTATCGCTTGTAAGCGAGCAGCAAGCGGCAACGGTGCGTATGCTTGTTGTGAGTGCCTGAGTGCAGCTGGCGCCATCTATGGGCTTGTACAGGAAACTGTTACAACAGCGCCTCACACTTAACAGCGGCGAGTCGCAAACAGCTGTGCGGCGAATTCGCCAAACGAACGACAAACGTGCGGCGAATTACTCAACGAGCTCGCGCGGCGAATTCGAAACGATATCCATGCCATGTTAGACTTTTAATGTGCGTTTATTTATTGATGACATATTTTACAACAATACTGTTGGAGCGTCAATTATTGCTTGCGATTGATGGATTTATTTTATTACGTAGGTATTATTAAATCTGAGAAACACGTAAGACAGACTGAAATGTGGAAATGTAATTAGAAACTTCTGACATAATGTCTACGCCCTCAGCAACTTTCGCATTTGCCGAAATGCAACTTGACAGCTTTACGCATCAGTAGGTAAAGGGCAAAAAGCATTTAAAGCGGGATCAATATACCCGTTCCTGTGCAGGGTATATCGGCAGCAACTAAAAATAGTTGAAAGCTATTTGCAACTAAAAATACACATGTAATTGGGCAGCTGAACGAGCAAAATGTTGAGCTGCACTTTGGTACTTGGCGCCAAGTAATCCAATTGTCATATTTATAAACCTCACATTCCACCAGTCAGTCAGTCAGTCAGTCGGTCAGGCAATCATTCCGTCTGTCGCGTGCAACAATTCTAAAGTCGAAAACATCATGCACTACAGTGTAACAATTACGAAATTCATTTTACTACGTTTGCGTTTTATGGGTTTCTCTCCCCTTTTTTTATTGCGCTTCTCGTGCGAGTCGAGTCGAGTTGACTTGAGCTTGCAGAGCTGGGGGCTGTCTGGAGTTTGTACTCGAATTCAAATGGCGGCAACAGCTACGCAAATAGCGCAAACACAGCAAAGAGCAAAAATAACGAACGAGCAAATGAAGAGTGCCAGCGAAACGAAACATGTGCGAAGAAGAACAAAAGCACAACAGAACGAACTGCAACCTGGAAGCGAAATTGCAACTGCTCCCAACACACGTGTCATTGGCGCAGTTCAAGTTCAATATGGCGACAAGTGCCGTTAGCATTGAGCAGCGAGAAGCGAGAAGCGAGCAGAGCGCTGCAGCAATGTTGCAATTGATAACAGATAAGCAGATAAAAATCACTATAAACGCAATCGATGAGATGGCAACAATGGGTTTCGGGTTGTGTCGCCGCAAATATTTGTGTGAATGCTTTTGCAAAATGATTTAATCGAATGCCGAGATAGCGCTGTCATCGCAAATAGCTCGCTGGGGAAGACAATACAATTGCATAAACATGCGATGACAGAAGTTTGCTATTCAAACAAAATTGTGTACGTCAAGAGAGGGTGACTACACGCTTAAGTGTGCATTGCATAAGCTTTTTAAGCAACTCCCTGGGGAATAGAACAACAATTTATTCCAGCACATCACTGGCGCATTAATTTAATGTGTGTGGGTGTGTGTGTGTGCACAATAATCAGTAATCAGTTCAATTTGCTTTCACACTGGCTGATTCATCGCAGATATACAAAAATAAACTATCGCGATCGATCATTATGGAAATTTACAGAAAGCATACATAGTTTTGCTATATTCGCAATTCATAAGGTGCACATCAATCAGTGGATATCCATTTGCGTATAGTTATTTTTTATAGCGGTATTTCCCAATATTTACGCCAAAAGCGATAACGAAAATTTCTGAAAGCCACACGATAAGAGGCCCGCAGGGTTTTCGCTTTGAGTATGCATCTCAGTGCAATCTGGAAACGTGTTATTTTAAATTGTGCGCAAATAATGAGTAATTAAATTGTAATGAAAGTAAAGTATTGGCTTACATGCAATGACGAAATCGCAAACAGAAGTCCACTAAACAGACACACTTGTAAATCCTAGGACCATGACTAAGCCACATTCACAGGCGTACGAAAGTTGACATCGAACATGCATGCATGTACATTGCAATATTTCTAATTAAAACTGTCAACTTGGCTCAATAGCTTCAGCCACACAGCCTGCATGCCATTGAACTTACATAAGCAACAGAACAGAACAGCACAGCACAGAACCGAGCAATGAAATCGAAAACGAACGCAACAAAACGACAAAAACAAAAAAAAAAACAAACAAATGCAAACAATTTGTAGTGGAAAGTTTTTTACAAAACTGGCTAAAATGCTGGCGGCGAGAAATGCGCATCACGTGGCTCCCCCTTCCCCGTTCCGCCCACCTCCCCCCCCCCCCTACACTTCTCACTCCCCACTCAATAGCTCTGCTGTTGAGCTCTGCTCGTTGCATTTCTAGCGAAAAAAAAATATAAAAAACTGTCAGCAATCAGTCAATGCAAACACCTAGCTACGATTTATGGTTGTGGCCTCTTCGCCCTCTTCTGAGTGTGCCAAATGTCATATGGGGGGCAGTATGCATTTGGGGCGCCTTCAAAATGCATAAGTAGATAAGATAGGTGTATCATGTGTGCCTAGAAGAGGGACTACAATTTCTAGATATCGCTAGAAACCGGTGTCAATCGGAGACTGTCATTTATTGATTGCAATTTAATGCTAAACGGCTGCATGGCTTCCAAATAATGCAGGAATTGATGTACTGCAATACACATGCATACATAAACAACTGCGAAACTAGAGAAACGATTCCGATGACGCCTCCGTGTAATGAGGTAGACTTATTACCCGATGCCTGCACATAATGTGTGGTTTCAAGTGCAATTCAATAGAAGCGAACGGGAGAGAGGGAGAGCGGTGGAGCGGGAGCGGGAGCGCAGCAATAAGTCGGGTAATTACGTTGCAAGTGTTGAGAATCTGGACACGCTTTTAGAGTGCGACTTCTGGGCATGGAAAATTACCAAATGCAATCGAATGTTTTTTGTTGTGCCAGTTAGAGAAACGCAACGCAGCAAATTCATCGACGGCGCTTGCGCAGCAGCAGCAGCAGCAACAACATCAACAGCATAATTGACCAAACGACGGACTGAATGACTGACAAAGCGACCGTTAAATATTTAAGTCAAAGTACAATATGGCATATTTTTTAGCCACGAAATCGTAAGCGTGCAGCTCTAAAATTGAAACCCTGAAAAACGCTGACGCAGTAGGTAGACGAAGAAGACGACGAAGTCGCCAGCCAAATCATGCCAGCTATAGGCGATTTGCCGAATGCCCTACTTCGTCCCCGTGCCCAGAGACTCGAAATCGCAGCCAGGCAAACATAAAAGTGCAAGGCACTCGCACAGGCAGCGCGAGTGGAAAATTCCACTAAGAGGCAGCAGAGCAGGGCAAACAGCAAACGGCAACAAACATTAGCAACAACAATAGGGCTAGGTGTCTAGCAGGCTTGTTGTTGTCGCTGTTCAACGCTAGGGGTATCTGGCAGTCGGTGAGGGTGGTTTGCTGTGTTACTCATTTACAACACACGACGAGCCTGAACAGGAGCAAGCAGACACGAACAAAACATCCCCGAAATTAGGCTTTAGTTTTCGGGACTCTCGGCGAGTCTAGTTTGTTATCATTTCAAACAAAAGCGAATTGATTTGCATATAGCAGTAATACATGCGAAAGTCGATCAATCAATAGGCAAGAGTTAAGAACTAACTCACGGTTCCTAATGACAATTAATACACTGTTTATATCACAAAACCTAGCACTGTCGACTCATGGCATTACCTGGTAATAACTAAGAGTCAGCGAAATTTATCATACGCAAACAGCGCTATTTGATAAGCAGAAACATAACTAATTCGATCTGAAACTCTCGCCAGACGAATGTTGGTGAGGTATGCGGACAAATCGATGTGAAGGTGGGTCAGTGGACATCAAAAGGAATGCCGAGTGGCCCACTCGGAAGTTGGGGCTCGAGTCTAGACCCAGTTGACGAGCAGACCCGGAGGTGGGAAAGAGCGACGAAATGTGGGTGAAATTTGCTACTTACGGTGTATTCCGCCGGTGCAAGCGGCGTGCGTGAGTCGCTTTTGTGAAAACTCATTTTCACGAGCAGCGAATATCCTGCGGCGTTGCCGTTTGTGTTATCCTGTCGGCAATGGCAACTGGAGCGCGTTTAACGTATTTCGTAAACTCTCGGTAAACGCGTTGCGACACGTTTTCCAGCAACTTCCAAACACTTGTTACAATAATAAATAGAATTTGAATGAGGAAATTTAGTGCAAACTATTGAGACTCGATTTTTTTTTAATTTGTTTTATTAATTTTGGATAAAGATAAAATGCAATATTACTAATGCAATTCTCAAGAACTTGCGACCGCTCTGGCTTTGAAAAAATAGGCAACGTTTCTGTCTGTTACTATTTCAGTTTTCTTTGTGCCGAAAGAAAAAATTGAAAACGTTGCCAAGACGTTGCAAAAGAAATTTTCCAAAGTTCTGACAACCGCACGGTTTGACAAACAGAACAAGAATGCCAACCTTTCCACAAAAACGAGCGAGTAAAACCCCCGATTTGACGATTTTACGATTTCACGGGCAACGGCAAAACCCCAGAGAGAGAGAGAGAGCGAAAGAGAGCGAGAGAACGAAACTCAAATGAATGGGAGTGAACGAGAGAGCGCACTCCGTTAGAGTAGAGAGTACGTTCAATAATTTTTGTCGTCATCTGGTTCCGCTTCTGATAATGAAAAGTGCAAAACTTCCAACGAAAGGAAACTTGCTCGGCCCTGATATGACTTAAACAGAGGCAATCATCCGATATTGCCAATTGCAAATCAGTTCCGTTGCAGTTGCACTAATATGGCATATGCGTCACAATCCACCAAGATTCCCAGAGAGCGTCGAGCGTTGCACCTTCTACCGCACAATAAAATTCAATACAATACAATATATTGTGTGTAACATTTAGTTTTAAAATAGTCTGGCGTGAATCAGCTTGACCAATAAATCCATCGACACAAATTGCGCCACAATATGAACAGCTAAACACCCTATTAGTTCTACACATTCAATTATTTATAATCTTAATTAATTAAATGCACTATCTATTGCTGACAGCCAAATGAACAAATCGTCGATTAGTGTCAAAAACTAAAGAGCGAGGTGTCAGTTAAATAATATGCACTTTAAGCGGCAGTTTGCCACAGGGTATATCCAACATGCAGACGGCCGATAAGACCCACGAAATACGTGGAAAACTCAATACAGTATGCATGGCAAATAATACTCTAATTAATTAGCGATGCCATTAGATAAGAAAAAGCCTAAATGGTATATAAATAAATAATAATAACAGCGTCCCACGACACGCTTCAACACGGAGCAGCTCCCCATCGATGGCATTTCCAACTGCGCAAAACTCTCGGCCGAAGCGTCATGAAGTTGCAGTCTCCTCGCTTCCCAATAAACGTGACGGGTCGAACAGTGAGCAGAGAACAGAGAACCGAGAACCGAGATATATAGTCAGTCGCTTGCTCAATTGGGCGGCAATTGAATTGTGTGACGTTTACCCCAAACAAATTATGAACAATTGATAGCCAAAAATATGAAACGCCACTCAAGGGCCTTTTCCAGACACCAACCACACGAGTGAATATATAAATATATATACTATATATATCCTCACGTTTAGGTTTGCAAATATATAAGTGTGTGTGTGTGTGTGCGTGTGGAAGAAACAACTGCAAATTTAAATCAATTTATGTTCCTTTGCGGCGCATTTATTCATGTGTAATTCGAAACGTGCCAACTGGCCCGACAACGCTGCAAATATCGAACCAATACCGATCTCGTCTAACTCAACCAGTGCAAAGCGGTTCGAGTTGTGCATATGGAAATTTTTGAGATATTTTTTTTCATTTTTCGCTAAGTAGAAATCAATTGAATATGGCGAAATTGTTTAAACTTGACCGAGTTTATGTCACAAATTAAAACTAATCACAGCGAGGGTGGATTAGATGAAGACGACATTGATTGCAGCGCAGTAATTGTCCCTGTACTTGTTGAGCATATCACATAAATAATAAATTTATTAAATTACTTTAATTAGTTGTATTTTTATCATATTGTGAATGGCCTGCCACATAACGAAGAGCAGGCCTTTGACAGAGTCTGGCATGACGACCTTTTATGCAAAATCACAATGATACTACCTGCGCTTTCTTTGCTATTCTGAAGTCGTATCTGGATAGACGAGAATTTAAAGTCAGAGTTGGAGACTCTTTTCGTCAGTCAGCAAGAACTGCAAGGAAACTCCTACCTGCAAGACCACTGCAGTGTTTAAAGCGTCTAAATTTCTCAAAAACGTTTACTCAAACGTGAACGAAAACTTATTAGTCCTTATGTCATATATGTTGAGGATTGGTTGATATGAGATATTCCTAAAATGTGTTGTTATGGTGCTATATTAACATAACATAACATAACGAAGCCTTTAAGTTTCCGTTAAACATTTGCAAACAAAAGCATTGCATACTTTTGTGCGGCGACGCGAACAGCGCCATCTATGGGTAAACGTAGGCCAACTGTGTACAAAGAAACCTATTCACTTAACGACATTTAGTCACTTGACGAAATCTAGCGTCGCGACACGCTGGCTGGACATTGCGTATACGCCTCGCAAGACAAATTGTGTTCTATTCATGAATTATATTTGTAACATATTTATAGTGTAGCTCTTAATTTATGTGGCCTTTGCACTCGGATCAGCAAATGCAACTATTTAACTAATTGATAACTAAAAACATTCACACACTAGAATAACAAATCAAAATCAAATCGTACTTGAATGCTAATTTACTACAATCTCGCGCATCTCAACATGCTGCTGGCCTGCAAATTTGTTGTAAGTTGAGCCGAATTTAAGAAAAATTTGCATACAGACAGGCACAAACGAGTATAAATGCATTCTAAATTTAGGTCGACAACCGGTTGCGCTCATTTATCACGCTTATTTGCAAAAGGCAAAAAATGAAAAAAGAAATTTTGAAAACAGGCGACGCACTCGTAACATGAATATTAACAAACAGGAGATACAAACAACACTTCACAGCAAAAACAACTCAAGTACCGGATACGTAACAGCTAGTTGTGACAACTGCATTATGTATGCAAGGCACATTCACAAGTGTTAACTTAATAAACAGTAAGGACAGAGCACAATATGTGAAACTTATTTCCATAAATTGATGACGTTCGAGGGAATCACACAAATAAAAAAAACCCAAATTAAGCGTTTTAATGGATTAAGACCATAAACTGTTGTGAACTTGGCTAGCATGTTTAGAATGCACAACAGGCTAGCTGTAGATCGCTCACAGTTCATTGCTCACCATGTATTCAACACAAATATATCCTTGGCTTCAGTGTTTCACTGTTATAGCTTACCTCGCAGTTAGATGACATTTTAATTTTAATTAATATACTGCACAAGCATCCGAGTGATGAGTGTGAGCACTTTCTAAGAACTGTTTCTCAATAAATACTTTCACTTAACAAATAGCTTCGAGTACCTAGACATTGACCACATCCAGGTCAGGTGCAAAGTGCCCCGAGTTTCAATGTTGCGGCTTACCTTCGTTTGTCTTGTCATTCATTAGGCAATTTCGCAATCTTTGCGTTTATGTGCATGTTTGTGGTGTTCGTGCCGATAACGTGTGCAGATCACAGGCACCGTTTGTTATTGAGTTCGGGCCAGACAAACGAAAATATAACCAAATGGGCCACATGTTTGTTTAATTAAAAAACAATGTACTTGGCAACTTAACCAATAGTATCCATTTTTAGACGCTTATCGGTTATCCAGTTTTAAAAATAACAGTTCAAAATAAATATGTGATTCACATTCACAGAGAACTCACTTATTATGCGCATTTTCACACCTTCTGTGCAATCTCTCATGTTGAGTTGTGCTTTGATTGATTGTATAGCAAGTTTTATTGATATTATTTAAGTTCAGTTTACTTTACGGAAACTGAACGCTAGCTAATTTGCCTAATTACTGCCTGCTGGCTTACTTACGAACAGGTCAAGTTAATGGGAACTACAAAAGCAATTGTGTCTGTGTCACGACTTGGTTTTCTATCTCAGATCGCTGCGAGTGGTCTTGAGTGTGTTTTCAACAAGGCACGGCCACAATCTCCCGATAATAACGAATTTACAATTACAATACACACTACCTTTATTGAAGTCATATCGCTAATCCGTTTAATGCTTTCGCCTCAGCGTGGCTGTTAGGTAACCAGACAGTTTTCCTACTGTTGGACTACTGTGGCTGCGGCGCATCTCACGAGCTGCCATTAAGCAATTCAGGCAAGCGAATTGATAAGAGAACTCACTAACATGCCGTTAGCAATGTTTACTGTTATTAAATAATATTCGTCGTCCCAGACAAATGATATACGAACTTATCCTCTAATGTAACCTACTCATCGCCAACTGCTTATGTCAGCAGTCAAGAGTGACAGAAATTCACAATTAATATTAATATTGTTTCATTGATTTATGATTGGCCTAATAATTATTTAATATGGGAACTGGCCACACGATAGAGTACATTTCGATTACCACTCGAAATCAGTGTTTACCGAGCTAGAGTTCTTGATTATTTGACTATAAATACACATATGTCACGCGCAATCAGGCACTTTTGAGGATTACTGATAAAAACTGGGCACTTTTCGGAGGTATAGATTTGCGTTAAGAACTTACTGTTGCATTATCTGCATTGGTATGTGATCCACTAATCGCGGCGACCGTCATTTCGATTAATGAAATTAAATTAAGTATACGTAAACGTTCGTACGCCGAGAACTGACGACGGCCGACTGCTCATGGAGCGATTGGCGTGCAATGCATAAAAGCGCAAATCTTACAATACAATTCTGTATAAAACACACACTTAATACACAATCTGCTGAGCAACTTCACTCAAAGCCCGCTCGCTCGTTGAGTGAACTATATTTGCACAGGCTGCGGTCCCCGATTCAAAGCGATTTTCAACTCAAACTGAGATCGTTGCGAACACACTTAAAATGCCTGACACTGAACGCAGCTTAGCTTTAACATTAACATTGAAAAAACAAGCGCCTGCTAGCCAAATGGCAAACACTCGTATACTTGTTCTTGTCTGGTTCGGCGTGTTTTTTTCGGCCTGCTTTTATTGCAATAGTTTTGGCGAATATTTGAGACGCAGACAGCAAAACGTGAGAAAAAGACTCATAATGTACGACAGCATTTGCAGGTAACTCAACTGATAAATTGGAGACCAGCGTACGCAGTGATTAAGCATTGTTTTCATAGCTTATCGCCACTGTTAAGGGAAACCAGTCACCAGCAGCGAACATCACTCAGATCAGTTGGAGTTTTTTTACACTAGGTTAATTCAGTTGGTATGCGGCTGCTAAGATTAGGCAAAATGGCTTAACCGCTGTAATGGGTGCTGATAGAGTTAGGCACCACAACCACAAGTTACACAAAATGTGTTTCATTCCCAGATGTGTTACTAATGCTAGTTGAACAATTGAGTGAGATTCTATCAATCGTTCAACTATAAATATTTGCATTGCCATGAATGTTCACTAGTTATAGTTATAAGTTTGACAACACGTCTGCATAAAAAAGTTCCTACTTCTGCTGTCAGTTCAATAAAATATGTAAATATATGTTACTTAAATACAAAACTGTTTTTTTTTTCCAATGTGTTCAATGTATTCTGGTGTTTGCTAGCTGCTGTTATTTGTTTATTCAGAAACAAATTCTTTTATTTTATTAGTTTAATTGTGCATTGAGAGACTGTAGCTATATTTAGTAGAACAAGTGCTGCTTTAAAACAACGCTGCTCTCAATTCACACTTCCTTTTATTTTCATTTGGGAGCACACGCAGCAAATAAATCATAAAACCGCAGAGCATCACCCAGTTTTACAGATTACCATAACATTTTATGCGCAATTTTTTATTTAGTTTTTATTTCTATTAAATTTATAGTACGTAAAATAGTTTAGATACACCGCCAATTGACAATAACAAGGTAATCATTCAATTAGGCCACACAAATCCACTTGAGCTGTAGGTACAACATCTGCTACACATGTTTGGATGTTGAGTCCATGGGTGGCTAACAGCCATATTTCAATATCACAATAAAGAGTATATAACATTAAGTACAGCAGCTTTACTGTTGTGACGCACGTGTAATAAATCCAGTTACCATAGCACATAGATCGCAATGAGTTTGGAGGCCAAAGGGCAAACTTCGAATGGATTCTAATTTTAAGGCCCTGAGTGTCCCAAGTTAACCGTGATAATGACACGTGTTTACTGTAATAGAACTGTTTGTTGGTGTGGCCACAAGTTCATGGCGAAAACAATTTACAATTATGCTACACTTAATGCCACCTCTAATGGAACTGTTTTTATATTTACTTCACTTTTTTTTTTGTACACCATATTACTCGTATTTTATTTTTAATCTCACAGCGTTTCTATATTTGTGTGTGGCGTCAATAGCAATCAGATTTGTGGCTGGGTATTATTTCGAGTGAATTTTCGCATGTAATTAATAGATGCAATTCATATTTATCTACCTGTTTTGCGTGCCAGCACGGAAATTATATATTTAAAATTGCTTCACATTTAATTAGCGTGTTTTAGCTGACCCAGTGATTGGGTAGTAAAAAGCTTCTTTTTTTTGCCACTGAAACCACAAAATAAAAGCTAATGTGTTTTTAAAAGGATGACAATTGTGGTGGAACCTTTCAATGAAATTAAAAAATGTTTAATACGAAATGAACAGGAAAAATCTGGTTTTTAATAATGAAACTATGCATTGCTAATTAATGCCCATAATTAAATTATATTTGTTTAGCAGGTTTGAGGCCAAAAAGACGCCATAAAGGAAACCCCAACGATCTGCAAATTAACACCAATTTATCATATATTTCGAAGGCAGCTCTTAGCACCTCATGTTTGACGATAAAGCCATTCCCTGAAGCCATAAACACATTAGCGCCGCACAATAAAAGCCCACTTTCAATATGTCAAAGCTGTGGTTATGTGTGATTTGCGTAGGCAGGCATTTGATCAGATGAACAGGAGTTGCAAGTAATTGATCTACTCGCTCCAATCGACTTCACATGATTCACGTCTAACGCCTAATGTTGACGTCACAGGCCAGACAAGACGAGGAAAATGTAAACGAAAGACGGCGAAGTCGAAAACGATGATATCTCGGGGTAGACTATGACAAGACTACGTCAGAGTCGGGGCAACACTTGACCGGTTTTATGACGGGCGGGCAGGCAGGCAGGCAGGCAGGCGGACAGACAGGTGAACAGGTGAACAGGCAGAGACGGGCAGGTAAACAGTAGCTAGACATGGGCATGGGCAAATATTTAGCCGGCTTTTGGTGCGCGGCGTACTTGTATTGTGGCTGATAGTTGCTTATGCTTGCTGTGCGATATATGTACTTAGTGTCTGCCATACAACATATGAAACTGTAACACGCGGCGTATGCGCAATGCATGCAAAATGACTGGAAGGCCGCCGTCGCCGTCGTAAATGAAATTTCGCGCAAAACGCGCAAATTCTCTTTGCCCCAAAACCGGTTGATCGCCTGAGAAAGTGCATTAAGGCAACAAAAAAATGTAAATTGCACATTTTGGCAACCGCGCTCTCGTTGTTGTTATTGCTGATATGGTTTTTGTCCACAGTTAGTTACCCACGGTAGCTGCACTTACACCTCGACTTGTACTGGTTCTTTATGCAGTCTTGCCATAGTTACGATTACTCGTCGTCGTTGTGGTCGATGCCGACGTCATTGTTGTTGCTGTTGCTGTTGTCGAATATTTGGCAACGACTTTGTGCCAAGACACGAAAGCGCAGCCAAAAAAAGAGAGTGAGAGATCCATCAACTGTTCGAGTGTTCAGACAAAACGCATGTTCACATTGTTTACATATATTTACGTTGTTACTCATTTGTCATGGCATCGTTAATGGAACAAATAAGAATGCTCAACGAATTTACGGGTATACTCGATATTATATTCACATTTAGTCGAGCTAACAGCACATTAAAATAGCTGCTGGGCTTGACAAATTGGTGTTAGTAGGAAAAACATTCTGATTTGCTTGACTATGTCCAGCAATTTATATAAGTTATTACCTGGAAATGCGAGTATAAGGAAACAAATGCAAATAGCTATAGCCGTAGCTGTAGCTGTAGTATCACGATCTTGTTGTAGTGACAATTATTTAATAAAAGCGATGTCTTCAAGTGATCAAGTCTTCGATAGTCTGCCGTAGTAAAGACGTCAAATTGAGATAGAAGAGAGAGCTTTCCTCGTACAGTAATTGAGCTTTAGACGACGATCAACAGAGTAGTTAAAAGCTATATTAATATAACTAACATAACACTAAATAGCATAACATTCGCGTAATCCGTAATCTCCTCTCATGCTCGCACGCCTAATTTTTACGGCGGATTCCGCATCATTGCTCGAACATTTCGTTATGATTTATATTTTGCGAGACTAACTGTGATTTTCGAGCTTCCCCGTAACTTGAGAGAACGAGTATTCATGAGTGCCCAACTGTGCCTGTCTGCTGGTGTGCTGGCATTGCGATCGGCGTCGGGCAGCAGCAACAACAATTCGCTCACTGCATAAAACCGGTGACCCACGTTGGGTCTGATTTAGTCGTTAGCGCGCGGTCAACACGATCACATCGTATCTTGCAGATTGCCTCGATCCCATCGTACATCGCATCCGTCAGATTTAATCGATTTTGACACCTGTCGCGTATCGGCTTTTCTGTGCCATTTCGAATTCGGCTATTTAGCATGTGTTTAGCCATTTAATTGGCATTTATACAACGTTTGATTAACAGAAATCTGTATTTGTTCTTACCAAATTTTGTGATCTTAGCAATTTATATTTTCATTTCTATTGCAACATCGACAACATTCGCACAGTGTTCTTAGGGCCTTAGGTAAGTTAATTTTTCGAGATGCCATATACATGTATATTTTTTGTCTAATTAACAACGGAAGTGAGAGAGCATTTGCAAATTACTTGACGGACCGACCCAACCCTCCGCCCCTGCTCCATGAAATTCCACCGAAAAACACTCACGAGTGTCGAGCTTGAGTGCACATTCGACATCCGAGCTCTAATTTGGCGAGCGAGAAATGAGATGTGATGCGACGAGTGAGTGTATGAAACGCGCTGAAAGTGTCTTTTGTAAATCTAAATTAATTGCATTTAAAATTAGCACAACCGACGCGTTTTATTGATCAAGTCGACGAAAATAGAACTAACTAAACTTCAACGAGGACACTTGTTAACGGTTTCATTTGTTTTTGCCGGAAAAACCTCTGAAAATCGTTTGCGAGATGCACTAATGAATGAGATCAGTTCTTCCAACAATTTATTACCCCAAAAAATAACAATATATTTAACACAGAAAACGAGTTTTTTTTTACTCAAGTTAAAAGCTGAGCTTAGCTAAAGAATACTTTATTCACTCGTTTGTACAAAAAACCCATAGTACCTGAAACTTTTAGATATACTCTTGGCATTTCGAATGGCCATAAAATAAAAATTATAAAAATATGCATAACAATTGTTGTGGAAATTGCACTGCGAATCAACCATTTCGTAATCATAACTTTGGAGTTGAAAACCGAACGGTGATTCGGTCTTATGGGTTTTTAAGTGAAATTGAAAGTTGAATAGAACAAAAGGAGTTACATTCGCGCCGTTATGACTTATAATTCGTTTAAAATTATTCACGTAAATGCGGAGCAAGGCCAACAGCTTTGTGCGAGTTCAGAAGCTGGCGCCGTCGAAGACGAGAAGCCATCATGACCAATTGATATGGCCAACATGACGCTGACAAATGAATTTTAAATTCCAAACACAGTCAATCACACCTGAAGCACCGCTAAGGCCACACCGACCGTAAGCCAGGCGCATTGAACTCGCCCCTCGTCTCAAGCGCGCATTTGAACTCGGCTCGCAAAGCAAAAGCAAATACAACAAATACAGCAACACAACAAAAAATAATAATAAAAAATCAAACAAAGAAAATGTCGCGTGCTGATCGCGTTTTTTTGCTCGAGTAGTATTAGTTGATTTCTGAGTTTTCAATTTGATATCAGGTTCATTGGATATTCTAGTTTAAAATTTGATATATTTCTTGCACGTATTGAATTTATTTGCATATTTGTTCAAATTGCAATTGCAAATTTGCATTAAATAATGCGCATTTTGGCCAAAAAGAATGGCTTTGATTTGTGCCTCTGTCCAAATTAAATTATAATATCTTAAGCGAGTTTTTGCGGCTTGGTTTAAAAGTCATCAGCGCATCTAGTTTGAACCGGTTGCAGTTGAGTTCATTAATAAAACAAACTTTGGAAATACTTCTTTTACTTTATTTTTATACTAGTTTCGCATAAATTATCGTAGAATAAATTATCCAAAGCATTTCTGCGAATTCGGTTTTACGTAAATCTATCTCGTTTAGGCCATGGATAAAAATAAATGAAAAGTGAGTTGGATGACGCTCATGCGAAATCAAAGGCATAAAAACAACATGAATAGGGAGACAAATAAAAAGAATGTACAGCTTAGAAATTTCTAATTTCCAGTGATTTGCGTTTTGGCATTTAACAAGTAAATTATAGTTGAAGCGAAAATAATGCGCAATAAGTTAATTTTTTATCGAGAGTTTAATGACATTAATATGATATGGTAATTTAATCCACTTGGAATGCGATCAAGCTCGACTTTACGAAACTTTTTTAAGAGTATAAGCTAGTAGCTTAATTAATAGATATTCATTAATGTACAAAGTGAATGCCCTAAAGTCATTTGGCTCCCATTGTCTTCTAAAGACTTCCGCATATTAAAACTCACCCATAATCTTGGCTAGAACTAATTGAAAAAAAAAACCGGATGTACTTGAAATTATGCATGCCTCATCTTAAGCAGCAGCTCAATGTGTAGGTGTGAGAAATGTGTCTCAGCTTTAAGCTTAATGCTGAAGAACAAGCAAAAGAGAGAAAATTGCTCGACTCACGGTGTGCGCTCATTGATGAATCAGTTGCAAGCGACCTTCTGTCTCAAGAAGAAATTGCAATAATTGTTATTGTTTTATTTTTAAATATTTATGCAAGTGAAGTGCACTTGCATATAATACTCACAGCCGCACTTTGAATACTGCCTTATTACGTATACGCAATATGGAATAGATGTAATACTCTCGTATGTAGACGAATGTCAAGAAGTCAACTCGGGCAATTAAATATACTAATTGCAGACGACGCTCGCACAACCGGAAAACTTTGTGCCGTTGATTTGCCAAAATTTCCATTTCTCAGCCGTAGGCTTATCTTGTCTTGGGGCAATAAAACATCGAGATTTCTAATTAAGGCATGTGTTATTATGGTTTTAGGCTTGTGCTTTCTGTTTTCAGATTCACAATTGTTTTCAGCAAAAGGGGTAACGGTAACAGCTAAAAAGCTAAGCAAATGGAAATGAAAATCACAACAAAGTCGATTGAAAAGCCAAAGCAGCTCGCAAGTGACAGTAAAATTGGCTGCAATTACAAAATGTTAGCACGTTTCAGGCACGACATGTTGTTGACGACACACACACACACACTGCAGTGTGTGTACCCTCAATGTGGACTCATCTGCTGAGGGGGCAACGCTTCATTCACTTCCATTGAACTTGACATTGCGCGGGGTCTGCTTTTAATTTAGAAATATGTCAAACTATTTTCAGCTGCACTCGCAGTGCTGAGATAGATCGCGATCATCATCATCCGACAGTGTCAGCAATTAAATAATGCCTGTCCAACTGGACTTGCCTTGCCTTGCCTTTGTTTTATCGCCCATTACGAGTGAAATTTAACTGGAATTCACCCTCTCACTCTCTTTGTCTCTCTCTCTCTCTCTCTCTCGCTTTGTATCTTTGGCAGTCATGAGTAAAAATGGACACAACAATCCGGCGTTCGTCAGCGATCATGTGGACAACATCAAGCAGCAGAGCACCAACAAATATTCGCTTGAGCTCGCAGAGAAGGGTGCCAGCAGCAAGGCGGCCAAGGACCCCGACTACGATCCCTACGAGCATCGCGAAGTGCCCCATCCCACAACGTAAGCACAACCCATATTTCTGAATAGAGTAGAAGAGTGTTTTTTAAAGTTAAATTAAACTGAAAATGCAATAAGTAGAATGTCTGTAAGCAGCCAAACCTACAGACAAGTCATAAGAGCTTCTAAAAATACTCCGTGGATCTACGCAAATAAGTTAAATGATATCTACTACAGTTGTTGATACGGTCACAGACACGTCATAAAAGTAACTAAAAATATTCTGCAAATCAGTTATATTATATTTAACTACACTCTACTATATACCGCATTCAGTTGTTATGGTCATAACAAATACATTTCCATAATTATAAAATTCCTCATTTTTTATTCCTTCACTTAGCAACTGGGAAACACTCTTTCATTTGCTGAAGGGATCGCTGGGCACCGGCATCCTGGCCATGCCCAATGCCTTCCGCAATTCCGGCTACTTGACGGGCGCCATAGGCACCATTGTGATTGGCATCATCTGCACCTACTGCATCCACCAACTGGTCAAGGCGGAGTACGAGCTGTGTCGCCGCAAGCGAGTAAGCGCCACAGTTACATAAACCCTTAATAT
Organism: Drosophila rubida; assembly: GCA_035046165.1. Taxonomy (NCBI): domain Eukaryota; kingdom Metazoa; phylum Arthropoda; class Insecta; order Diptera; family Drosophilidae; genus Drosophila; species Drosophila rubida. Next base: position 11,538,614 of record JAWNOF010000021.1, on the reverse strand, counting down.
CTCACTAACAGTCTCAATCTCTTTAGGTGCCCAGCATGAACTATCCCGCTGTGGCGGAGTCAGCACTGCAAGAGGGCCCGAGCTTTTTCAAGTGCTGCGCTCCCTACATTGGCACTGTGGTGAATGTCTTTCTGCTCATTTATCAACTGGGCACATGCTGTGTCTATGTGGTCTTCGTGGCGTCCAACATCAAGTCCATTGTAGATGCCGTCTATGATACAAACATAGATGTGCGCTTCTGCATGATCATCATCTTGGTGCCATTGATACTCATCAACTGGGTGCGCCAACTCAAGTATCTGGCTCCGTTCTCCACGCTGGCTAACTTCATAACGATGGTGTCCTTTGCCATCATTTGCTACTACATTTTCCGCGAACCCATCACAACGGAGGGCAAGGCAGCTGTCGGTAAAATCGAGAACTTTCCACTATTCTTTGGCACTGTGCTGTTCGCCTTGGAGGCCATTGGCGTCATTCTGCCGCTGGAGAATGAGATGAAAACGCCGCACAAGTTTGGCGGCTCCTGTGGCGTGCTTAATGTGTCTATGGTGTGGATCGTCTTCTTGTATGTGGGCATGGGCTTGTTTGGCTACCTTAACTATGGTGACGGAGTTTTGGGTTCCATCACCTTGAATCTGCCGCGAAACGATATGTGAGTTGTTGCTTGCCGATTCCTGTGAATTCAACTGATTTGAATCCATCCTCTTACAGTCCAGCCCAGATCGTAAAAGGCATGCTGGCATTCGCCATCTACATCACTCATGGATTGGCCTGTTATGTGGCCATCGACATCACCTGGAACGATTATGTGGGCAAGAAGCTGAGCCCACAACGCAACAAGCTCTTCTGGGAGTACGCAGTGCGTACGGGATTGGTGCTGATCACTTGTAAGTCTCTGGCCCTTTTGGCAAACCGAAAAGAGTCTATTAGATTACTTTGAATACAAATATATTTGAGAGGCAGAAGGTTATTTAATTAATACTCTGCTTAATCTTACAGTCCTGCTGGCTGTTGCCATTCCCAATCTGGAGCTGTTTATTTCCCTGTTTGGAGCGTTGTGTTTATCCGCTCTGGGCTTGGCTTTCCCAGCTCTGATTCAGATCTGCACGCATTGGTATGAGACCAGTGGCATAAGCAAGGCCTGGCTGTTGCTGAGTGAGTCATTTTAATTTAATTTTAATTGTGATAGATGTTTTAATTACATTTTCATTCGCAGGCAACTTTGTGCTGATTATTGTGGGCATTCTTGGTCTGGTAATTGGCACGTATACCTCTCTCAAAGAGATCGTCCTTACATTCAGCGAGTAGTAATCTTGTAATATTACGAGTAGAAATGTTTTCTTATTTATAGGATTTTGTTTTACTTTTTCCTTCGAATTTGCCGCCACGCATTTTAAGCAAAGTATTATGCACAAAAACGACATAAAGTAATTCGCAAAATATTGTAAACACGCATGACAAATGGGTTAAGAGTGTCAAACTATTGTTAAGTAAAGTGCAACTTGAATATATTTGTATAAATTTATCAAATTTGTGATATTTTTAAGCATTGTGCCCAAAAAACATTTTTTTTTAGATATGCATACTTTATTACATGTTCGTAATTTATAACGATCTTTTTAGATAATTACTGTCTAAGTCTTATCTGTTTAAGCACTATTTAAAATACGATAACAAACATCAACAAGCAATAAAAACATTTTGCCATATTGTAAAAAGTAAAACAGTCAACAACAGATCAGTTAAATATAGTATTTTCTTTGCTTATCGTCAAGTTTGACGTCCATCAGAAGTTTTTGCCATAAAACTCTTCAGAGCTGAACACAAACGCTTTGTACCATCCACCAGCTTCTCCGTGGAATGGAAGGCAATGGATATACGAAAATGGTGCTTACCTATACCATTATCTACTGCAAAACGCGGCCCGGGAATGAATGTGATCTTCTCGTGCTTCAAACAGTATTGCCCAAACTCACGAGCATCCAGCTCTGGGGGCAAACTTATCCAAATAAAGTAACCTCCGCGGGGCGCTGAAAAGTGACATTCTTGCGGCAGCTCGGCATTAAGTATCGCTATCGTAGCCAGCATTCTTTCCTTGTATGACTCATAGACTCGTGCGATATGCTGTTGGGCCAAATCCAACTCAAACAGACTGGCCACAATGCCAGCTGTGTAGTTATTGAAGCAGCCACCGCTGTTGATAATTCCACTGCTATCCAACTGCGGCTTTATTCGAGGCGGTACTTCCAACCAGCCCAAACGCACTCCCGGTCCAATAATCTTTGAAAAGCTACCGTTGGAGATGACATTGCCAGCATAATCGCCATCCGTACGTACATCATAGGAGAGAAGACGTGAATGCAATGGCTTCTCGGCGTAATGCAGAATGTTGTAGACATCATCGCAAAGCACCAGGAAATCGAACTTGCGTGCAAGCCTCACAATGCCACGGCAAACATCTTAGGGAAAAAGAGATTGCAATTTATTATTTAACTGTTTATCGATAATCACAATTGCACAATATTTGATATACCTTTCTAGAAAATGGTGAATTTTGATTTAAAATTAGAAAATCATTTTTAATTCTAATACAATTTCAAAATAAGAATTCTATTTACAATTGTAATGCAATTATTAAAAAACAAAAAAATTAAATAAAAATATGGTATAAGTGAGGGTTACGTTTTAAACACTCACCTGGCGAGAACAATATGCCCGTAGGGTTATGGTATGTGGGTATTGTGTAGTAAATGCCCCAAAACTCTTTGCTCTTCGACTTAAATTGTCTCGTTTTGACTTTCTCCTCTAGATCTATGAGATCAACGCCATCGGCGTTAAGTTTAACAGGCACAATCTGCAAGGTCGTAAAGTGCTTCATGCTGTCCAAGGCAATCATATAAGTAAACTCATCTACAAAGATGCAGCCGTTGAAGTCAATTAAGGTAGATAGCACAAAATGCAATCCCTGCGTTGCGCCCGTTGTGATAATCAAGTCTTCACTACAATCGTGCAAAAAACAGTCATTCAAAGATAACGTAAATAAAGCTTTTAAAAATACTGACCTGTTAACGGTGCTGTCGTACATTTGGCTGAAGTATTTGGCCAGCTGATGGCGTACCTCAAAGGTGCCACTCGTTGGTCCATATTGAAATATCAGCGACTGATTGACATTCTTTTCTCGTTTCTAAATAAGTTCGTTAGAATTCGGATTGATGTAATTGATAACAGTTGGAGGCTGATAAGAAAACTCACTAGGCAATGGGCAGTTGCCTGCTGAAATAAATCACAGCAGGGTTCCAATAAGTCTGTGCCTGGAGCGCCCACGCCGAGATTTAATATATCTGGTGCATACACATTCCAATCGCCGCCATCGAAAAGATGCTTAAGCCGCAGTTCTTGACTTTGGTGTGACATTTAAACGTCTTTTCTCTGATACATACAAATTAACACTGATCGTATTAGAAATATGCAGCGCCATAATTTTTTGCCAGTTACTAAAGACGCTGACATCGTTTGCAGTCACAGCGACGTGCAAGCATTTGCCATTCACAGCTAGACGTCGACTACAGCTGTTGTCAAAGTAGTTTTCTTGATAGAAAAATTCTTACGGCGTAAACATGGACAACGAGCAGCCAACAACAAGCGCTAATGCGACCCAGGCCAAAGATCAGGATCACAATCCCATGCTGGACTCACCAATGCGAGGCCCCACATTGTCCACTTCGACGTCTAGCTTCGAAGCGTTGGCCCATGCACATGACCCAAACCTGAGCAAGTTGGCCACAAAAATGTTCCAGAAGACTGAAGACTACATAACACACGAGCTAAATGCACCACTGGAGGATTACAAGCTGCTGGAGCAAATGAACAAGGCGACCATTGGCAAATACAAGGACATGCGGCAAATTGCTGAAAACCTCAATGTGTCCACAAACGAGTTGTGTGGCAAATTTCAACAGCTGGCGCCGTTAATGCAGCAAATCGATGAAATCTCTGATACGGTGGACAAACTTGAGGCGGCTGCCTATAAATTGGATGCATATAGCATAGCCCTGGAGAATCGAGTCAAGTGTGTGCTACAGCGAAAGTCAGCAGCACAATAAGCAGCGGATTACAAAATGACATTTATTAAACATAATAGTTTGTAAGTTATCCAAGTAACAATTTAAATATAATCGCAACTATATTAAGAAATATCAGCGGAACTGTCAAGTGCATAGAGAAGAAAAGGACACGTGTTAAAGTCTTAAAGTATTTATAAAACGACACTCCACTTACTCTTGGCCACAGTGCGGATTGAGCGTATCAGATTCAGCAGTTGATCCTTCGCACTGGGAGCTCCAAAGTCCTGTTGACCCGCTTGCCTGCCCCAGCCAACTGTTAGTGAAGCGTGTCAAAGTTGATATTGCGGCAAGTCTGGAATTCAGTTTACTTACACTTGGCCAAGAAGCGCTCTTCGTGTAAAATGCAAACGGCATTCAAGCACAGCAACGAGGCTTCAATCAGTGTCCACAGGGTAAACATTGTGTATAGCGTATGTGTAAGTTAAAATAAAGAAATCAAATAGCAATTTGTTGACGTCAGTTTCAAAGCCGCATTTGCCAGTCGCTGTGAAAGTGCACAATCAGCTGATACATTTTAGGGTGACCAGCTATTAATATTATAGTTGCCTCAACACTTACCAGCACTGATTTTGATATATATATGTAGCGTAACAGTTGTTGCCTTTTTGGTGTGACCAGCAGACATATTATTGATACCGGAACACTTTCGAGCACTGTGTTTTGCGTATCGGTTGCGTTATTTACGTTGTTTGTTTATTTTGTTGAAAATATTAAAAAAAAAAATTGGAACTGCAAAATGGCGAACATTGCCAAATTAATTTTGCTGCTCTGCTCTATAGCCACCATCAGCTATACGTTCTACGTTTTTGGACGTTTCACAGCATTTTTGTCAACGCCACGCTCCATTTCAAAGGCACATACCTGGATTTTTAATTTACTCGATAATAAATCTCGGCTGGAGACCGCATATGGACCCATTGTGATCGACACACTCTATGTGATCGGTTTCATTTTCCAGCATAGCTTCCTTAAGTCAGCCTGGGTGAAAAATGTGCTAAGCAAATTGGGTTTAGCAACAGCAGAGAGAACTATTTATGCTCTGACGTCATCGCTGTGTTTACATGTTCGTATCAGCCTTGGAACTTGTTTATATTTTACTAACACACTCTATATCCATAGCATCTGGTCACGAACTGGTTGCCCGCCCAATCCATAGTGCTGTGGCAACTGGATGTGGATGAGTCTCAAGCACTTTGGTGGGCTTTTGTCATTTTCCATGCTATTTGCTGGATTGTCATCTTTGGCGGCTGTGTTATGATGGATTTGCAGGATCTCCTAGGAATCAAACAGGCCTATTACAGTCTACACAACTACTCCGAACCGCTAGCATACAAGTCAGCTGAGCTGCATAATCTGTACGCACATGTGCGTCATCCATCGTTTGTAGGCTTCACGCTCATTCTGTTCGTAACAAATGTGATGAGCCTGGATCGGCTGCTGCTCGCTGTGCTGCTGACCACCTACATGTATGTGGCTTGGTCTACTGACCAGAAGGATGTCTTCTACCAGAAGGTGCAGCTGGAGCGCAAGAAGCTCCAGTTGAAGGCGCTTTAAAGAGTCTGATCGCTGCGTCCATCTATCGATCTCAGCGTGGATCAATTGCAATTTCTATTTACATAATGTTCAAATATTGTAATCAAGCTATTGGTTTATCCTGGAATCGAACTGTCTCGATTGAAGCCTGCCCGATTAGGTTTAAGTATTTTATTACTAATTTATAACTCTAATTCACTCATATCAAACTGTCTCTAATAAATCACTAACTCATTCGCACCACAGACGGATCAAAAGGTTGTCCTTTGAATGGCGAACCTTCGGCATCCCAAGCCTCCTTGAGGCGCTCTAAGGTCTTCGTCTGCTCTGGATCTATGGCTGCCAAAGCCTCCTTCTGTTGCTGATCCTCAGCTATTTGTTGCACTCGCAGCTTTTCGATGGCCTGTTGCGAATCCTCGGGCAACTCGTCTATATAACGCTCAGTGTCCAGTTTCTTGATGTCAATTTCAGCGTCGTTCTCAAACAGTCGGTCCCACCAACGCTCCTTTGCCTTGTCTATACAAAAAAGTAGAGAGTATCAGCAATTATTACATCGCTTATACATTTTGAATCATTCACTTACCACAGCAGATGAGCAACTTTCCGTCGTCTATGGACCAAACGGCCTCGTTGTGCCTAATGCGCTGACTCAAGGCTCCTTCGAGGATCAGCTGTTGGGGTACACTTTTGCTACACACTTTGATCTTGTCCGCTTTGATCTCGATGTTCAGTTGCTTGGCAGCTTGCAGATTGTCTGGCAGTTGTATGTGAAATTCAACATCTTTGAGGGTTTGCGACCAGCAATGATGCTCAAAGACGGCGCCATTCTTATGGTCAGCAGGTTCAAAACCTCGCCTGCTTTTCACTTTTGCCTTTGCTGGTTTAGTTTCAGCTTCGAGCTCTTCCGTACCTACAGTGATTTCATTTATTGCCGGCGGTGCATTAAGGCCGCTGTCATCGATGCCGCTCTCTGCGCTCATTGTTTGCAGCCAGCAGTCGGGATCATAGCGCTGCATAGCGCCGTATAGTATTTGATCTCGAATTCCCTTCGGGAAGCCAACTTTATCATCGGCGTCCTTTTTGGTGTGATAAAAATCAGTGCTGCAAAAAAATTGACTTGCTTTCGAAATGTTGAAATCAACTTTGTAGTTTTATTACTTGCGCTTTAGGAAACCAAAGACGGCGTCCAGAAACCCAGTAATGGATTTACGCTCTTGTAATATTTCCATTAACATCGCATCGCTTCTTTGAAATTCCATACTTATTTACGTTATTTGTAATGCAAACGCGAGTTAATAGCTTAAGTTGCGCCAGTGTTGTAAAATATGTTTAAATAGCAACAGCAGCACAGGCGGTGTTAAAGAAGAAGAAACAACGCGCAAATTTAAAAATCATGTAAACACATTTTGGGATAAATTAATGCAATTTATTATTTAAAGCGATTAAGCTTACAGAAGTATGCGTAACCTAAATCACAAATTCGGATGCTTAAATTAAAATTCGAATTAAATTGGTCCTAGGAGCACGAGGATGGAACAACTCCCAAGGCACAAGTTGACCAGCGCTTGTCTGCGAGGAGTACAAATAAAATTAGCCTATTAAACGTGAAAAGGTAATAAACTAAACTACCTTCATCCAAAGTCCAGTTTCCATAAGTCTTAGATTCAGACATTTCAACTTGCTCTTCCGTTTGCTGAATATCCTCCAAAGGAGGATTTTCTTGAACACTTTCTTGTCCGTTTAATTTTTCCAGTTGCATCTGGCAAAATTTGTTCAAGTCGTCTGACTGCTCTTTGCTGAATGGTGGATTCACAAGTGGCATTAAACTGAAACCCAAGCATAATTATAAAACAAGTTTGTATAATGTAATGTCAACTTTACCCCTTGAAAATGGACATAGAGAATTCGCTTAGGTTCCCAACTCTGTTCATGAGGAACTCTTGGTCAAATACCCAAGAGTGCGGCTTTTTGGGACAATCTCCGAAGATTATAGTAAGCGTCGGGTCCACGCCCGAGTGAATCAGTAGAGTTTTCATAAGTTTTGTTATGTTCGGCAAATTATACCGTGAAAAGTCCACTTTCTTAGTCGTAGTCGGATTCTGCAAATATAAAAAAGTATTTTTTATTTCTTTTATTACAATTGCCCATATTCACTTACGATTTCCAACTCCTCGCAATACATGTTTTTAATGCGGCGAAGCATGCCAAAAGTCTGCAGCATTTTTGTGGCCCAATAGCCGGCACCTTTACGAGTCTCCGTATTAGCATTTGAATTCTCGGCCAAATATATAAAGGCCACAAATGCATTCTCAATATAACCCTGGAGGGCCAGCAGACGAAATAGATCCTGTGTGTAATGGATGAGCATATCCTCATCTTCGACATGTTTGAGGCCAGCGCCAAGGAAGTATTTCATCTTGAGTATTGCGGCCATATAGGTATCGACCAGATCTTTCATGGCTGTGTTATGCCGTTTAACGACAATACTTAGTTCGTTGATCACCTTATCAAGAACTTTGGCTATGCTTTTTATTTTATATATGGAGCAAAACAAACGTAACTTGTTAAACTCGGCGCTGCTCTTCAATTTGCGCACTTTTTTCAACTTCTCTGCCCCATTCAACAGGCAGTCCAAGGCCAAATCGTAGATATCTAAAAGTAGTCCCAGTTCCTTCTCGAACTGAGCCTTTTCATTGGGCTGCAACTTAGGTGCATCGATATCTGTCATAGTTTCTTGCTGCGGCAGCCAGTAAAAGGTGCGCAGCCACTCCATGCAATGCTGTGCTGTGTTGCGCAACATCACAGCAGGTGGCAACTCCTGGCCATGGGCACACAGATGGCGCAAGTCCACAATGAACGACGGCAGACCCAGTTGACGGGCCGTTTCATACATGCTGGTGACGGTGAAGCCGTGCTGCATGATCGAAGACATAAAGTTGAAGAAGCGCGTAAAGGCGCTGGCATAAGTGGTTTGGATGTTGGGGTTTCCCTGCTTATCCTCCAGCTGTGCCTGCACCAAAACAGCTGTGGCTAGCACCGAGGCGGGACACAGAGTGCCGCGGCGCAAGCTCCAGATGCGAATATAGCTGAGCGCTTGGCGCTGATTCCCTGGAGTGGTCGACTTGCCAAACAGCAAATCGTACACCATACCAAACTCTTCACTGAAAATAGATGTGCAGGAAATAAGTATCGGTAAAGTGGACAAAATATTTTAATGTTTTAGAACGCACGTGTCGCGCCAAGGTGTTACCACCATTCGCTTCTTGGCCGGCGGCGGAATTGTTGATGTGACCTGGTCCTCGACATGTGCGCGCTTCAGGCCGCGTCGTTCCTTTTTATTCGCAGACATTATTCCGACTATATTTATCAATCCCAATTGAGTGCGTTCAAACGAGAATTAAATTAATTGAATTACGAAGTTTCTTTCAATTCTTATTGAATCACAATAAATTATTTTATTTTATTTTAATTTATTTTATTTTACTCCGAATCGAATATGCTAGTCAAGCACTCTGTAGCCGACTGAAATGATTTTGAAACACAATTTGTATTGTTGTTGACTTTGATAATCAAAGCATGTGTTATTGATAACTTATCGAACTATTTCTATGGCATGCAATAACTCATCACTAGCGCACAGTGCTGCCAACTTTAAGTTAAATGACAGCTGTTTTCAAAGTAGGCAACGTAAAATACAAGCCAATGTTCTATTTAAACTAAGTGATTGGTATAATTTTAATATTTCTAAAGCATTATTACCTTTACATTCTTTAATATTCTATATGACAGTACAAAAAAGACAAATTACATTACGTTACCAGAAATTCGCAAAGCGAAATTGGCAACCCTGATTGACCAATGCATTGCAGTGTTGGAAAGACTTGTTTTTGATGGGCACACAACAAGAACAAGAATTTTCATTCGCAAACCTAAACAGCCTTCAAGAATTAGTATTTATTGTGAAATAGTGTTAAAAACATGATCTCCAAGTTGCAACTTTAAACGGCGTACAACACAATTAGAGTGTGTCCCCAAAACACAGTCCTTCGCCACGGTGCACAATACGCGCCTTTTTTGCTCTTACATACCTATCTCTTTTACTCGCTGCTGTCAACCTGCTGCATTTGCACTACACATGCATATCGTGTACAACAACAACAATAACAACAACAATATCATCCAAAATAACAACAATTTCGCGGATATCTATAATCCCGATTACATCGATGGGCCCCTAACATCCAAAAAGATGCTATTTGGCTCATTCTTCATGTTTTTGGTATTCATATATTTAAAAGTTCTCTACATACTCGTGGCAATCTATTTGGCACTGCACCACTTCCACGTCTGAAACTGAGAGCTCTCATAGAGATAGAGCAAATGTATCATTTTGCCGCCGAGCCAACAGCGGAATTGCGCCTCTCCGACGATGTGCTCATTGCTAACCAGACAACGCAGTATCTGAAATGCTTTCAACTGGAAGCTGTGCGTTTTCTGCACGACCGGCTGTCCAAACAAGAGTTTTGCATATTTAACGATGAGAGCGGACTCGGCAAATGTGCCTCGATTGTGGCGCTCCTAAGTGGACTGGGTACATCGAAGAAGACGCTGGTAGTTCTGCAGAACGATGATCATTTGCTGGCTGGCTGGCAGTTTCACCTGGGCGTTCTAACCGAATTGTCCGTCTGCGTGCTTAAGGATGTCAATGGTAAGTAGAGCATCGCCAGAAAAAAGTAAAAATAAAGTCAAATGGTTAATGAACGTGTTTTTTGTGCAACATTTTTTGTTTGTTATATCAATACAGGTGCTGTGTCCTCTCTTCCTATCCAACTTTTGTTATTAATTGTATATTTTACTTGCAGACAGCACAGAGTCGGCGCATAGCGTTTATCTGAGCAAATGGAGTATTCTGCGCAGTATTGGTGATCTCAGTAAGCTGCAGTTTGACTACATCATTGTGGATCATCGTGGCTATACGTTGAATAATAGCTTCTGTAGTTCGATGCTGCTCAAGCAGTATGAGGGTAAAGTCAACATTGTGATCTCAAGTGTGGACATAACGGTATAAATTGAGATATGTTTTATTTATTATTTTATATTAATTGCTTTACGTCTTTCTAGTCCGATGTGAAGCTTCTGTACAATGTGCTGCGCTTGGGCGGCTGCTTAGAAAATCAGTATAAATCCTTTCAAGCATTTGAGCGCAAGTTCCATCTGCCAGACGTTAAGGAAGTGCTCAATAAACGCGTCGATCTCGAGGAGTATTATAAACAGCGCGGCGTGCTGGGGGAATATATCAAGTAGTCAAGATTATCTCATGTTTAAATTGCATTTTTAATTCGTTTTCCGTCTTTTTTAGGGATTATCGTTTACGTCGTTATCGCCATCAGTTCGAGTCTTATTTGCCATTGGTCACTGCGGAGCAATACAAACTCAATTTATCTCTTTGGTTAGGAGAAAACAATAGTAATAGTACTATAAGTCATACAACTATAGAGTCCTCATCAGAGCCACTCTCAACGGGCGGCACAGACGAAATAGCCGAGTGTGCGATGAATATGAAGCGAGAAGGCAAATTGACACAGCGCGAAGAGACGGAGAAAATGTCTGACTGCAGCGATGAAGCGGTTGCCATGGAGCCTTTGATTTTGCAAATGTCTGAATCAGAAATCGACGATGCTTTCAAAGATAATGTCAAAGATAGTGCAAGTACTGCAGCCAAGGAAATCGGCGATATTGTCACAATCTCGAGCGATGATTGTGAGATTGTGACTCCACCAAATACGCCACCAATACGTCTGCCAACAACGTCGCCAGCAACCAGAAAAAAACGGAAATACACCAAACGTTTGCAGCATGCAGCAAATTCCGATCTCACCGAATCGGAGACGGACGAAGCAGCACCTTCAAGGAGCAATAGAAAATCATTACACGTTAGATTATATCGTGGTTTGTTGCCACAAAACGAACAGCAGGAAGTGGCAACTACGTCTAAAAATGCTAAGCTTAAAAAAGCGCCTTTGAGAAAACCTGAAGTGAAGAGACTTGAATCAGTTGTGACAAAGCCACCAGAAGAACAGACGACTAAAAAGCCAAGGAATGAAAGTACATCATCAAAGTCCACACGGACACCTCTACCTGAACTAGAAAAGCCGTCAACTTCATCCAAGTTAATGAAAACAACAGAGCAGCCACAAAAGCAAACGAATTCAAAAAACTTTCCAGATGCAAATGCTGATGAGGCAAAATCAAAATCAGAGTTAAAGACTAAGCCAGATCACACATTCAAGAAACCAGAAGAGTCAACAGCAACTGACAAAGTACCACAAAGAAAGACAGTAGCAACGAAATCCATTCAGTTAAGTAATCCTGCCATTGCAGCGTCCAAGACGCAACCAGCGGAGACACAGTCCACGCCCGTTAAGAAACCTGACTCTGTGAAACCAAAGGCGCCACAGGAACAACCGACAAACTCTAAGCCGCCCCATCAGGAGACGGCAGTGACGACACCAACGCAGGCCACGCCAAAGAAACCACCAGATATGACGGCAAGGAACCAGCGAACAGAGAGGACTCCATTGAAACTCAAACAGACAAAGAACGAGCAGAAATCAAAGCCGCCCTCACCCAAATTGACCACGCCGAAAAACGAAAGATCAGTGACGCCCAGATCAGAACCAAAGACGCGTCGTTCGTGTTTGCGTGGCAAGGACACCGATGAGTTGGAGACGCGACAGACACGTGGCATGCAACGACTGACGCGATCTGCCGATTCGCGAATGCAAAGTAAATATATGTTACCCTTGAAGGCTCTGGAATATGAGAAGAAAAGCACAGCCAAAGGCAAGCGTGGCCAAGATGCAAATCAAACGCCTAAAACGAGTAAACGCAAGCGGGATGAGGACAATGAGAAACAGGAGGCAATCGAAGATGAGCCAATGCCAAAACGAAAGGCAGGTCGCCCACCAAACAAACAGCAGGATACAGCAGTCAAGCCAACTTCCAGCACATCAACTACAATAGTCGAAGACGCGCCAATGCCAAAACGAAAAGGTCGCCCACCAAACGTTAAACATGAGGAGACACCAGTCAAGGCTGCACCCAGCACATCCACTAAAATAACAAAGGAGGGAGCAACGCCAAATAGGAAAGCAGGTCGCCCACCAAACGTTAAGCACGAGGAGACACCAGCCAAGGCTGCACCCAGCACATCCACTAAAACAACAGAAGATTCAACGCCAAAAAGAAAACCAGGTCGTCCTCCAAAAAAAAGCACTGAGCAGCCCAAGCCTACGGAGGTTGCTCAAAGAGTAACCACACCCGAGCTGATCAGTTCCAGCTCCCTTTCCTCGGACTATTCGTATTTGCAGTGCGGCCAAAAGTTGCCCGACAACCTGACAGAGCTGGAAGCCTTTCAGGACTTTCGCATACCCGAGGTGCCGCAGCTGACGCCATTGATGCTGGCCTCCAGCTTGAATTTGAATTTCCTTAGCGAATCGGAGGTGATCTTAGTGCCCAGCTCCCAGCCCAAGCCAGACGTTGTCGTGGTCAACAGCTCGACTGAAGAGTGCTCTCAGCAGTCCACGACGCAGAGTCGACGCACGCGTGCCTTGAAGCGAAAGGTATCGAGCAGTGCCAAGGAACAATCTCAGCCCAGAGCGTCCACCTCCAATTTCGGTCTGCTGCTCGCTGAGCAGCGTGCCAGAGCCAACAAATCTCCCGACATTTTTAGCAATTGCTCGGACTATTCGCAGATTATGATGGCGCAGCCTATGCCATCGTCATCTGCTTTCGAGGGTTTCAAGATCTTTGGGTCTGAGGTGAAACAGCAGCATCAAGTAAAGACTCATCAAGCGATGGGCACGCAGAAGAAGCGCGAACGTTCGTGCCTAGACATCTTGGAGAATATGTTTGAGCCGCATAAAACTCAGACCAACAAATCTGGCATCAATTTGCTGCCCATGTTGCCGAGTCCAAAGAAGCAGCTGACCCAGCGGCGCTTCACGTTGCTGGATGAAGACATCTTTGAGATCACAAACAATGGCGAATTCGGCAGTCGACTGCGCCTCAACTCCACAGGCAATGTGTCGCCAATTCCTCAACAGCAACAGCAACAACAACCGCCACAGTCGTCGCAGTTGCAGCAGCGCAACAAAATTACCAAGTACTTGATAGGTTCTGGTTGCACACCCGAGGATGCGGGCCAACGTAGTCATGCGCTCAGTCCGGCCCAACGCAAATCACCGAAAAGTATCAAATCCACGCAATCCACGAAACTGACACGTTGGTTTGGCACCACCGATGCCTCAGCCTCCCAGAGTGCGCCCAGCACTCCACAGGTGCCAGCTGAGAAAGCAGCTGCAGCGCGTTTGGCACGTAGTGGCGGACCAACAAAGCGGAAACAACTCAATCTCTTTAAGTAATAGCAGAGGAGAACAACAGCCACATCGTGATCTATTTACAAAAAAAAGACTCGAGAGACTCAAGACTATGCAGTGGGTCGTGCTTTGACAACTTGCCAATGCTTCAACGAAATCCGATCGATGGATTTACATATTCTTAAGATTCTCGACGCAATGAAATCAATTGTTATGCATGTTATGAATAGCACACAATTTTAGCACAATCGAGTTGTAGTCACTCATTAACTATCTTCATTAAATGAACTATCTTTCTGTCGTACTTTAAATTGTGAGGGGTATTCGATAGTTAATTAAGTTACTCAATCAAAGGTTACAAATTCGAAAAAAAACAATATCAAAGATAATCACAAAGTCGAAGCCATTGACCGTTTTTAAAGTTTTTACTGTGAATAGTGCGAATTTTAAACAAGACTATAATTTAATTACCAAGTACATGAAGTTATATGTATTCAATTATATCGTTGACACTCATAACTAGTTGAATGGTTCACTAGCTAATTTAGTTGATTATTCTATAATTTTTGCGCAAACATAAAATTGTAAAACATTTAATTGCGGAAATACATGCAGATTGAAACAAACTAGTCTAAAGCGATGGAAAATGGAATACGACCAGCTATTTTTATCATGCTCGCTTCAGAATGTGCGTCAAATTGTACATGACGGCACGTCGCTGGAACTCAAGCTCTCGTCGACAGGCGCTGCCCAGCAGTGGTGGACACTGATACTCGATCTTCTCATGGGCGTAGGTATCGTCGCCGCGTGCGATGAAACGGAAGTCGCTATACGAATGCACTGTGAAACAGCAGCGAGTTGGCGAGGGAGGCAAAAGTGAACACATGTGTCAAGAGTTGCTGCGCAAACTTACAGCAATAGAATCCATTGAAGAAGCAGGTTTCATGATTCGATTCGATGGCCCATTCTTGGGGCAGAACACCCGGCATCGTCTTGGTCACCACATACTTGGCCGTCGCCTTGTTCAGCCAGTGCGGCCAGTGGGACAAACGTTCCGTATACTCCACCGTGTAGCGCCAGTCGTGGGCATGTCCATGATCTGCCAGAATCTTGAAATTCAGGCTGTACAAATTGCTGTCAGTTGTGGTTGCTAGGGAAAAGTGCGGGCGGTGGATAAGTACTTACATTGTGGGATTCAGCAGGCGCATTTTATTAAAGTCCGCCACATATTCCCAAACTCTTTCCGGTCTCGTATTGCCGATAACACCGTCTATTTGATACTTGTGATAGCCTCCCGAGAACACAAAGACATAGAGCACGAGGACAGCGCAGAGCAAGACCGACACCCGCTTTATATTCCATGTGTGGCGAGAACGCATGATGAGTGTGTATGTATTGTTGGGTTGAAGCCAATTCGAATTTCAAATAAACAAAGTCAAGCAGTGCCGATCTCGAGTAAACAATAAACCAGCGGACGAACCAAACAGCAGCAATGCAAACAGAAGACTGACTGCGGCAAAGAGTTCGAAGGAAACTTGAGCGAGAGAATATGTGAATGCGTGAACACTGTTTATCGGAGTTCAACGGAGGCTGGCACAGAGGCGTAGGGCCCAGGGAAAAAAGGGAGAACTCCAAATATATGCGAAAGAAATTGCTGATTTCCAATTAATAATAGATAGAGAGATAAGCGAATGGAGAGAAATTAATATATTTAGTATATCAACATATGCGAATTTCATAAAATTTCAACTCTTCAAAATTGCATTGAATAATTTAATAGTAGCTATTAATGAAGTTTCATTACAATAATATCTAGAGATTATACTACTATATATTGCTATTTTTCACATAATTAAATGATGGAAAATATCAAATGTAATTTAATTTACAAAAATTAGTCTGACTTGAAAGAGTAGATACTAGAAATTCTATATATTTTTGAGAAGCGACAGATTACCTTATTACGGAAATCTGTTTAAATTTTCCTAAAGTGTTGTAGAATAGTCATTTGACAGCGTAGTGCTAAACTTAAGATTTAAATAGACAGCAACTTCAAAAATAATGGTAATCACTTCCATAAACAACATTTCTACAGAGTATCTCTAAGCACAGATGCTGACTTAATCGTTTAAGCTCAGAGAGATAATAGCCCATTCAACAATTTGCCCCACATTCACACATGCAGCCGTTGAGTGAGCTTGTGTGTGTGTGTGCGAAAGCTTTTGAGTTGAAAGCTCCAAGCAACGTTACAATCTGCCATATGATCGAAGCGTTCAGTTTATAAACAAGACTCGCCGGCTGCAGTTCGTCATCGCGCAAAAGCTAATGCTGGAGTGGAAGAACACGTTGATGTTAGGAGAACAAACGTAAGGTAAGCACTTTTAAAATAATTGCTTATCACGAATCAAGTTGTCTGAATTTGTTGAATTGTGTTTTGATGGCAGACAGCGGCAATTGCGGCGACTGGCCCCCTACGGGCAATTGTAGGTTAGGTAATCGAGGCGACCAAGCGAAGCGTGCTAATAACAGTTTTGATTAGTCCTAAACAAGTCAATAGAGAGATTTACAAACATTCATCAACATGAGATTGCTGGTGAAACGGGCCAAACTAATGCTGTTCCAATGCCGCCCCTCGTCGGGCATGGCAACCGGATTGGCGACGGCCACGGCAACAGCAACGGCAACAGCGACGAAAACTGTGGCAACAGGTGCTCAACAACAACACGATCTATATGCGGACAACAACTTGAGGGGAACGCCAATCAGACAGGTAAACATGATTAATATACTAAACTGGAATTGAATTAAGTCGTCTCATCATCATCAGAGCCAGGCGACGTCGCCGCTCACCGACAGCTTTGGAAGACATCATACGTATCTGCGAATTTCACTCACCGAACGCTGCAATTTGCGCTGTAAGTCAACAACCAATATTCAATTAACATGCCTGCAGAGCCCATCAATATTATCTCTAATGTTGAACAACCTTGCGTATACTTGATAAGCAAATTGAACGACTAACGAATTGTGGTGAAATTACAGGCGAGTACTGCATGCCCGCCGAAGGCGTGCCGCTCCAGCCCAAGTCGCAACTGCTGACCACCGAGGAGGTGCTTCAGCTGGCCCGCATCTTTGTGGAGCAAGGCGTGCGCAAGATTCGTCTGACGGGTGGCGAGCCAACCGTGCGTCGCGACATTGTCGAGATTGTGGCCCAGCTGAAGGCGCTGCCAAAGCTGGAGCACGTCGGCATCACCACCAATGGCCTGGTCTTGACACGTCTGCTGCTGCCACTACAGCGCGCTGGCCTCGACTCGCTGAACATCAGTCTGGACACGCTGCGCAAGGATCGCTTCGAGCGGATTACGCGTCGCAAGGGCTGGGAGCGTGTCATTGCCGGCATCGATCTGGCCATTCAGCTGGGCTACCGACCCAAGGTGAGTGCTGCTGCTCTTAGCCACTTAGCGTAACTTTAACTTATGCAACTTCCTTGGCAGGTCAACTGCGTGCTGATGCGCGACTTCAATGAGGATGAGATCTGTGATTTTGTCGAGTTCACGCGAGAGCGGCCCGTCGATGTGCGCTTCATCGAGTACATGCCCTTCTCGGGCAACAAGTGGCAGACGGAGCGGCTCATCTCCTACAGCGAAACAGTGCAGACCATACGGCAGCGGTGGCCCGATTTCCAGGCGCTGCCCAATGGCCCCAACGACACATCCAAGGCGTATGCGGTGCCCGGATTTGCGGGCCAGATGGGTTTCATCACCTCCATGACCGAGCACTTTTGCGGCAGCTGCAATCGTCTGCGCCTGACGGCCGATGGCAACATTAAGGTGTGCCTGTTCGGCAACAAGGAGTACTCGCTCAGGGATGCCATGCGCAGCGAGGATTGCACGGAGCAGCAGCTGGTGCAGTTGATTGGCAGCGCAGTGCAGCGCAAGAAGCGTCAACATGCAGGTGAGCGTCCAGCCCAGCTAAATCGTGTAGTTAGAGTTGTCGCTATTAATTGGGCATCCTCCAGGCATGCTGAATCTGTCGCAGATGCAAAATCGCCCAATGATACTCATTGGCGGCTAAATCCAGAGAGAAAGAGCGAAGAGCCAAGAGCCACCACACACATTCCATCATCCCACACACATGCTGTTTGCTTGCAGGTTACGGCCCAGGCGACAACTGGCAGCAGCAACTGCTTCATCCTCCTCATCAGCAACCACTTTTACAGCTGCGCAACTGCAGCAACTTGACGCACGTCAACGCCCAGGGCAAGGCCCAAATGGTTGATGTGGCCGCCAAGGCGCAGACGACACGCATTGCCACAGCAGAGGCCATCGTCCAGGTGGGAGAGCGTCTCACCACGCTGATCGCCGCCAATGAGCTGGCCAAGGGCGATGTGCTGAGCATCGCCCAGCTGGCGGGCATTATGGGTGCCAAGCAGACATCCCAGCTGATACCATTGTGCCACAACATTGCGTTGTCCTCGGTGCGCGTGCAGGCCACACTCCACGAGGCGGAGCAGTGCGTCCGTCTCGAGGCCAGCGTGCGCTGCACTGGCCAGACTGGCGTTGAAATGGAGGCACTCACTGCTGTCAGCGTCGCCGCTCTCACCGTCTACGACATGTGCAAGGCGGTGTCCCACGACATCTGCATCACGAATGTGCGCCTGCTGAGCAAATCGGGCGGCAAACGCGATTACCAACGTCAATAAAGATCATCCACGAATTATCATTAGAATTTCGCTGCTTTTCGATTTTGTTTAATTGTTAGCCGGACTTCAAGTGGGCGTTTTCTTGTTATGTGTAAGACTGTGTGGTTGAGGCTGAGTTAATGAGGTGAGCGAATGAGTAATGCCTTGATTACACGGATAGACTGTCCCTGAGGTGGTTGAGAGAGTTGCATTTAGTGTGCAGCGCGAACAAGAGACTATAATTTTTCGCTGTGTAGAATTGTTTGTAAACTATTCATAAAATCTTGAAAATGGTAAATTAATTGCACTTCTGTTATCAATCTTAAAGCAAAAATTCTAAATATTTTTTACTGCCAAATGCAGCAAATTGTACTATTTAAAAGTTAATTTTCTCACATGCGTTACGCGGAATCAAAATAGAAATCGTATACACAGTGAATTGAATTTAGTGGATTTAATTGCAAAATTTAATTTAATTGTTCTCCACAGACTTTTTCAAAGTTTAGTGGGATAAACAGACTGTTTCGCCACTCTTAACGCACGAACTAAATTACGTTTTAATGCACAACTTGGGGATCAATAAACAAAATGCAAATCCAGTGAGTATCTCTCGCCGTGCATTTCAAGTGAATTTTGTGTCTCATCTCACCGTCCGCTGGGCGTAATCAAGGCATTAATTAGTGTGGTCTGAATGTGAGTTTGTGTGTGTTGGTGTCGAACTGCGCCTTAAGAGCTAAAATTACATATAACATTAGAATCAATCAATGCATTCATGAACCACACATTAATGGAACACAATAAATACGCCTCGTTCTACTCGTATCATTTTGGCTTATGCTCTCTTTTATGTTCTTCGGGGTTAGTTGGACACAAGCACGTTACGATTTTCCGATTTGGCGCTTTCCGCATCGGAGGACGCCTTTGAGGGGCCTTCGGTGTCAATCTGTTCGCCTCGTATCTTGATATTGTGCTCTTCCTTAAATTTATTGAGTTCGATTCCTTTTTTGCTCAGATCTTCAGTTACCATTGTAATTGTTTTCGCAATGAAATCCTTATTCTCCACCAATTGGGGCAGGACGTCTTTCACGGTGCGTTCGCACAGCACGCCTCCAATGAGACGGAAGCACTTACGTTCCGGATCCGCGGAATTAAGGGTTTCTATCACAGTTCTGTTAGAATTTCGGCAAATTAAATGACAATTGAATTGTTTAGTGTTTTTCTTTTTGTAGGTTAGGTCAAGCGGCGCATTCTGACTCACTTGTGTTCGCGCAGATCCATTTCCAACGTATTGAGGCTGTTCGCCAAATTTCTTTGTTCGTTCCGCAACTGTTGGAACTGGGCCACGATTTTCTCCTGGGAGATTTGCGCTTTCGCCGCTTCGTTGCTCATTTTTCTAGTTAATTTTTAAACAGATGTCTACTAAAGTTGAATGCTAGCTCGTTAGCGTGTGACCGAATCGTACGATGCTTGACGTTTTTTGTAATACTGCCTCGATAATTGATATTTTAATGTTTGTAGAGCGCGGTCACACTAACAGCTGTTTGTTGTAATGCTTCTGCAGCACTACCACTTATCGGAGAGTTTAATCGATAGCACAGTTCGGTCTGGCAATGCTGTGAATTGGGCGCGCAATTTCAATTTATTTTGACAATTTAACAATGCAATAATAAGTGAAAGAACAAATCAGCTTGACACGCACAAGTTAATGGTATGCAGTGACAGCGAATAGCTGCCGTACATATGCTATAATTGATGGCTTTATAACCCAATTTAACTGCTAAGTGCGCAAGCAAATATTTATTTCGTTCGCTGGCCAAGAATATTTTTATCAATTCTTGGGCCGCACATTGCTCATAACTGTTCTGACTGCTGTTGCTAGCACTTGTAATGCATACACTAATCCACCTGCTGTCAGCGCTGTGCCTCTTGCCACCGTTGCATGCCGCCTACGATGCCGTTGCGTCCACACAGAATTTAACGGCTTACCTCCACGCACGCCAGAAGCGCCATCAGTTGGTCTATCAGAATGGGGCAACCATTCGCCTGGTGGTCGGCCCCGTAATGGCAGTGCAACTGCAGGATCCGGTTGTGTGGCGCAGTTTCCTCAGCTTCTATGTGCTGCACTTTGGCGGCTACTCCATGCCCGCCGCGCCGCTCTATCCCTGGGACAAGTGGGAGTCCATCTTTGCCAGATCGTTGAGTGAACAGATCCGGCAGCTGGATGCCTCGCATGAGGATGACACACGACTCTTTGCCTACACAGCGCTGGAGCAGTACATGGACAGCGCCAGCGGCGTCACGGGTCGTGGTCGTGAGTGCTTGCTGCGCGCCATGTGCGAGAATGCGCAAGTGCATCGTCATGTGGGCATTATGGCCGAGCTGTTAAATGTGCTGCTAACGTAAGTGCAAATGATCGTTATCCAAATTGCCAGTTTCGTTTTACGTGATAAATTGCAGACCCGGCAAGGCCTGGCTCGGCGACGTCTACAGGGAGGCGCATGCTGCGGGCGTGGCAGGTGTGGATTGCTTGCGGCACTTCGACGGTTGCCCTCGCGGCGACTCTGTGCTGGACGCCTTTGCTTTGGATGCGAGCGATTGAAGGGCACGCTTTGCTGGTTGACTTAGCGGGCTAAGTTGCGCTTTAAGCTTCAAATTCAAATATGTATATAAACAGTGTTGTGAAAGATTATTATACGAGTTACTCGGTTGAGCTTAAACTTCGGCTTATAAAAATGAAATTACAACTGTGTTGTGATTCTGATTTAATTCTGGTTAACTTTAAAGTCTTGCACTTAAAAAAGTTTAAGAGAGTTTTAAATGCTTGTTTTAGAGATTATTAGTTGCACTTACAGTTTTGTCTATATAAATTGACTTAAAATTTGTAAAGTATTATTACTTATCAATTGCATTTACAGCTGAGCTAATAGTTTACTAAATTAATATTAAATCATTTGAATTAGACAGTACTGCTTTTTTGAACTTAAAGGTATTCTTCAGAATGCATAAAGTGCTGTTCAGTGCTGTTAAATGCATCATAATTTTGCTGCACTAACTTTGGCTGCTTTTGAGTGTTGCTCAACTCCTCCCTGGCAGCCGTCGCATTAATGCCTTGCGGCGTTAGCAGTTCGTCGAGTTGCAGAGCTGTGCAGTGCAGCGAGCGTGCGACCGCCATTTTGTCAACAATGGCGTCAATTAAATGGAAATGCAGCAGCCCCATCAACATAGACAACGACAACAACTGCTGCTGCTGCTGCTGCTGCGACAACTGAAAGACAATAAATGCGTCTTAAGTGGCACATTAGGCTTGTCAGGTGGCTACACACTGACAACAACTGACAACGAGACAGGCACAGAGCAGCACAGGGTGCTGCCGACGCAGCCAGTGTTGCGCTACAGCGAAGCGAGTGCAGTTGAGACACCCTGTTTCTGCAATCGGTCGTCGTTTTGTATGCACAGCTAATTCAAATGCGATTATGACAACGTGAACAACGCTGTTGATGAGTGCGCGCGGTAAGTGGGCGGCATTGTGGGTGCGTTGCATGCGGCAAGCGGCATGCGGCGTGAGGCACGAGGCAGACACGGCAGTTGCGCAACTTTGCGGTATTTGAACTTGTGATGCAGAATGCGAATAGGTAACAATGCTGCTGCTGTCGCGTTTATGCGCACAACAAGTGCATGAAAACACAGGAATGGGACATCAAAATTAGTAGAGAAATATATTTCAAATTGAAATGACACAGAACAAGAATAAATTTATTAATAAATGTCTAATTGTAACATAGAGTTACTGTAATATTATGCTTATTAGGGAGCCATAAGTCGTTTGTCTAAAGCTTATATCTAGTTTTCAACTTTAAAATTATGATTATTCAATTGAATAACTCTAACTCTGGCTGCCACAGTCAGTGAGTAAATTAATAGAACTTAGGTTAACTTAGTTTTCTTTCAACTTTAAACTATTATGAATCAATACAGTTGATTGTTGCTTACGATTACATTAATATAAATTGATTTCGATTTTTTATGCGATATACTCCTATTTTTGTTTTCGCTGGAATGCAGGTATATGCTTCAAGAGTACTTTGTTCTCTTGGGCAAATAGTAAATATGACAATTTTGATTTCGCAATCAATTCCATTCGTGGCATCCAACTGCGTGCAAACGTTGCTGTTTGCTTAGTTGTATCTGGTGTTGGTTTTGTTTGTGCAGCCTCCCCTAATGCTGTTTCCTGCCATGCCCCCTCCCCCACCCGGTCCCTACTCACCGCAGAGTCCTTTGACAGCAGCACAAATTATGCAACAGCCACAGCAGCAATAACAAACAACAACAACAGTAACAACAACAACCGGCAATAACAACAAGACGCATTAGTTATGCGCTTTGATTTGGCAAAACACACAGAGCCAAACCAAAAAAAAAAACACATTTATTGTTGTCTCATGCGTCTGCGTGCGTCATCAATCCATAACGAAGAAACCACAGCAAACTGAAGCGAAAATCCAATCAATCAAACTCTCAGTTGTTGCTGTGCTCCAGCATCAGCAGCTCGTCGAGAAAGTTGAGGCCACGTGGACACGCCCGGAAGAGGCGCAGGCAATTAGCACCCGCCTGGCCAGCAGCAAAGGCATCGTGATACGAGTTATCTAAATCCGCTTTGCCCGGACTACAAAAGAGATGGTTCGTTCAAAGTGGGCTCGGTTCAAGGCTCGGTACGCAGCAGGCCAAGAGTGCACAAGGGAGGCGGGGCGAACCTGGCTAAATTGTTTGCTCACCTCAGCACAATGTTTAGGATTTCGGAGAAAATGCCAACATGATGATGGACCTGGGCGTTCTCGCATATGGAGCGCAGCAGGCACTGTCTGCCCACAGCCATATCATTGTTCCGCCTGCCCAAATACTCCTCCAGCCCGGTGTAGACCAACAGACGTGCATCGTCCGCATATCTAACGCCTCCGTTGGCCGCATGCCTCTCAATATTGCGGCGCATTTGCTGCAGCGATCGGGCAAACGTGCTCTCCCACTTGTCCCACGGCCAGATGGGCGTCGTGGGCAGACTGTAGGTGCCGCCCTGCAGCGTGAACGAGAGCACCGCGGAGCGAAAGGTCACGTGATCGCCCAGCGGTATGGGCAGCGATGGCCCAATGCTGAACTTCATCGACCCGCTGTTCTGGTAGATGAGTCCACGACGCTGGCGATGCAGCATGAACTCGGTCAGATTGCGTGTTGTGCACCCAGTGTGTGCTACGGCCGCCAGCGAGAGGCCAAAGATCAGGTAGCTTGTGGCGGACATGGTCGCAGCGCGTTTGGAGACAAACTGTGGGTGTCGTTGTAACGACAGCGGAGTACAGACCGCATTCTAAATGAGCCATCATTGGTGACAAGTGGAAATTTCAGAGACACAAACATTTGTCCAGCCAATTAGCATTCCCAATTCGGGGTCTCGAAAAAAGGGGGGGGGGGGGGGGGAAAGAGCCCGCAATCAGTTTAGTTTCATTTCTGGGTTTCTATTTGCACACGTGCTTCTGAAATTTAGATGTTCGTCGGATTAGCTGACACTTTTTTTGGGTTCTATTTAGCTCGCTAGGCGCTTGATACCCTGCACAAGATTAAGCTGTGGCTGTGGCTGGTGGCCTTTGAAGTGAGCTGGGCGACCACTTAAAAGGCCATTAAGAAAGCATACAATGAAAAACGAAAACGAAAAATGTTTTCCAAATTATTTATCCAAATAAACATGAGAGCGGCAGCAGCAGCTCGACGACGAGCACGATGATGATAGTGTGGCCAAGGAAACAGTTTTGCTGCAGATAATATCCTTTTAGGTTGTTTGTGATTTGTCGACGTGGCCGGAAATGAAAAGCAAACAGCAACAACAACAGCAACAGCAACAGCTCCACCGCCAGCAGAAACAGCAACTGGAGCGAGTGGAGTGGAGGCCCAAGCGCTGCCAGCAGCACAAATAAATTTGCTTAAATAACAACAGGAAGACAGGACACTCAACTCGCACAACGAGGCACAGTTGCTCTAACCGAAGTTTAGATTTGAGTCGATATGACTTTGCCTCTATCTACAGACTGCCTTGCAAATGTCTCTTCCAATTAAGCCAGTGAGGACTGAGGAGATATCGGATCAAGAAATCAGAAATTGATTTCGTTTTCTTCCACTACAAACCAAATTTATTTGACGTGTGCTTAGCTCAATTGTGATCGAGATGATTTTAATTTTCCCGCATTTTTCCCTCAATATATTTGGGTGCCTGTTAAACTGAGTTACTCTTTAGTAATCTATAAACTTCAATTACAATTTAGTGCTTTAAAAACTAATGCAAACAGTTTGAATATTCTTGCTGACAAATATATTAATTGATATCCCTTTTTCTTCTCTTGTTATAATAGTTTGTTCCGCGTCTTTTTTTCAATCTAAGTCGCATTTAATATTCATGTGTGGGTGTCTCCCACAATTCAATTGCAAGCGATTATGGCCGCTGCTTGAGTTAGGGTATTCCCACAAGTAACTAAGCTGCCCACCGCAGAGGCGACCAAGGCAACGATACACGCAAACAGTTACATTAACAGACACAGACCCAGATTGCTACACACACTCGCACACATTGAAATATTTACTCTCACACGCAGTCAGACTGCATTGCAAGCAAGTTGACATGCCTGACAAGGGCACAATGCTGTGTGTGTGTGTGTGTGTGCTGCCGCCTTGCGCCCCTCAATACAACAAAGATGCGGAGCATCTCGCTGCCATCTCTGTCGCACAATCAGCAGTTGCTGGCTCTCGCTCTGACACATCCGTGCGGTTCATTTCCGCTTGGGGAACCGCAAGAAACTCGCACGATACGAGAACGCAACGCAAATAAATTCGTGTTGACAATTTGAATGATTTATTTATGGGGTGCGTAGCAAAAATGTTCATATTGCCCGAAAAGCGCAACGGCAAAACAACGAAATAAACGAAATCTAAGTGGAAACGCCAACAATATTAAATTTATTTAACGCCCAGCACAAAAGATCAGCGCGATTAGATGCAAAAAAGTGCAAACCTGTTGAAAAATATGCAAACTGATTAAAATCGGCGACGATTTATGCAGCAAAAGCAGCCCGATACCCTGTAGTTTGAGGGACACTAGGGTGCTCTGGTCTACTGACAATGCGAACTGCAAAACCCCGATATTTACTTGACTTTGCATTTGTGACCCTAGACTTCTGAAACCTTAAGAATCTTTGTGTGGAAACTTTCGAAATTTCCAGTACAATTTCTTTTAAAGGGTATTTCACCGTCGAAAGCACTGGACTGCAGCTTTCTTAGCAGTTTTGCAGCTGTCTGAGGCGAGTGGCGAGAAGCTTCTTTGGCATTTTGCATGCTGGAAAAGCAGTTTTCGCCACCATGTTTGCTATTGGTCATATTTTATTTACTGCACTTTGGCTGTCGCTTCGTGTTTTTGCACGAAATAGCTGTTGTTCCCTTGCCGCAATTAGGCAAAGCAATCGAGGGGTGCGAAAGACTGAGAGCATTTCTCAAACTGTCACAGAGCGACAATGCTCCCTCCAGCAAATGCCGCAGCCGCCCCCGAGAGCAGAGGGGCGCGAGGCTCCCCAGCGAGCGAGTGTGGAAGGAGGACGGCATGGCTTCTGTATATAATATTTATTATGTTGGCATAATAAATTGCAACATGGGGCAGATTCATTTTCTCACTTGCGGACATTTTTCATTTCGCTACCCGAGCTACGAGCTACGAGCGAACGGGCGGCAGCTGCTCGGACGTCCATGCGGCCAACTGGGACACGGTTGTCGAGCTGGCGGCGCGCAGAAGAGGGGGCCTGAGTTAGCCAGCTGATAGGTAGCAAAAGGGTGTGAATGTCGCAGTGGCGCCATGTCCATGTCGCCACGCGAATGACGGTCAGAGTGCAGAGCAGAGAGAGAGAGAGAAAAAGAATAAAACTTGTTGCCTGCTCAGCAGTCTTTGGCTGGTGGCGCACAGCTGCATTGCATCTTCCTGGGCAACTTGCCATGTGCGCATTTTAAAAAGGAAATTTAATAAACCTTGTCCTATTTCATGCTCATTAGTGTCATGATAAATTTTGCAGGAACTTCGCAGCAATCGCGCGCTTCGTGCTAACCAGGTGGACCCTGCAGCTGGGCATGTAAATGCTGGCGGTGTCCTGGTGTAGGGGGAGGGGGGGGGTGGTGTTCCTGCGGGCCAGGTCAGGTCAGGTTGTGGGGCATGGGGCTGGCGCTTAACTGTTGCATTCCATGTGGCCATAAATTAGAAAAGTTTTCTCCGCGCGGGACAAGTTGCTTTGATTTGCCAGTTTGCCAACGTTTTATGGCCATTTAATGTGCTGACATGTCGACAATTACTGAAGAGGGAAAGTGAGAGAGACAGAGAGAGAGAGAGAGAGAGAGAGAGAGAGTCGCAGTTGTGCGACAGACAGCATAGCACACATAAATTCAGGCAATAATCTCATTGTTTTCACATGAGCTTCATTGGCCGCGATTTTTAGACTCAACTCGACTCGACGCGACTCGGCTGCTAACACTTTCTCCTTGTTGTTGTATCTTGACGCCATCGCTGCAATTGTTGCTGTTGTTCTTGTTGTTGTTGTCAACAAAGTTTTGCAGACACAATATGTCTGTTACGGTCGTCGGCTATATGTCTGTCGGTTTATCGGTTTGTCAGTCTGCCAGTCTGCCCGTCCCTTGGTTGGTTGGTTTGTCTCTCTGTTGTTTGGTTTGCATGCAGCTGCCAACTGATGTTGCTACTTTTATGGTTGATGTTATTACTCCCTTCTTTTTTTTGTTTTTTTTTTTTTTTTTTGGCTTGCCATCTCATTCCTCCCCGAAAGACGCGCTCTCGTTCTGTTCCCAGCAGCTGTTCCGTAAAAAGCTTGCCAACTTTTCACAAACTTTTTCGGAATGAATTCAAAATACACTCACTCGATGAACAGTAATTCAGATATATGTAATAGTTTTTAAACAGCTTATTGCTGTTAGTGGATATAAATGAATGTTTATTTTTATTTAACAGAAGAATGTAGATGTTGTTAGTAGATAGTATTAGTAATCAGCAGGCTTCTAAATGGGCTATATTATAAATTTAATTTCCACAATAAAGATGTTGTTAGTCGACTGCCTTTTTTAGCATTAAATATAATAATCAGCACGCTGCTAAATTTGCTGTTTTAGAAATGGAATTTCATAGTTTTATTTAGCTCAATATAGTCATTTAACTTATTTCACTGAGGCCATCAATAATTTCTACAGCAATCGCAATTAGTAAAGATTCAATAAGATGTTTTCACTTAATCTAAATTTCGCATGCTTATACTTTGCACAGCTGTCATCTTCATTTAAAAAGACGATATAGCCACTCATTGGGTAGCGTATTCGCCAAGTTTGCATCGCTGTCGTTGTTGTTATTATTACCAGTTGCCTTTGTGGTTGCTGCTGCTGCTGCTGCTGCTGCTGCACTTCAGACATCGCGACGACATTTAAAGCGCCATGAATATGCAAAACTTTTACACTCGCTTTTTATGCGCAAATATATAAATCTAAAAGCATAAAAAGATGGGAGACGAGGACAAAAACGAAACAGGAACATAACCGAGCAGGGATATCGTGCGGGGGCTTTGCGCTATTAGGCATCGTCGCCGTCGTCGTCGCCGTTGTCGTCTGGCGTCGCCCGCATTGGCAACTTCTGTTGCCTCTCCGCGTAATAATTCTTCAATAATAACAGACCGACGCCCCGGCTATAGCAGCAGCGGCAGGAGCGAGGGAGGCGCCAGGGACGTGGGCAACTGGAAGCTATGAAACAGCAATGGCAAAACGTTTGGCGGTTTTGCCCGGGAAACCGGGGCAAAGTCAACTTCTCTATGCCGGCTATAAAATAAACACTCGCTCACTTCTGCCAGCTAGCTCCTTTTGCTCCTCCTGCTCCCCCTCGTTCACCTCTCGTTCTTCACCTTTGGCTACGCGTTTTGGTTTTGTTTTGCAGCTTGTTTTTGTCGCGCGCGCTTTGCGGTTTAAGTTTTTCTCTGCGGCTCAACAAAATTTGTTTGCATTTGCAATGCAGAATTAAATTATTGCTTCCTCTATCGTGCACGGCACATCTCTTCCCCCTCGCTCCTTCTCTCTGTCTTGGCGAGGCATTCAGCTGTCTCTGCTGCTGTTGCGGTTTTTCTAGCTATTCGCAGCTGCTTCGTTGTTGCAGTTGTTGCCGCTGTCAGTTATTGCAGTTGTTGTTTTGCGCACCGCAGCAACATTATCGCTGGCTTTGGCTCCGACTTGTTTGCACTGCAGTCTGTGGGGCATATTGATTGCAACCCGCTGGCACTCACCACACTACACCCAGCTGAGGGGTGTGCCAGTGTTTGATATTGGCTAAATTGATTGGCGTTCCTTGGGGTAGGTCCAAAACGGGCCATGATTTCATTTGGAAAATTTATTTAGAGCTAACTGCAGTATGCACTCGCAAGCAACTCCAGCGCTACACTAATAAAATTCTTGCAATATGCGTACTAAAGATTTCGGCTTTAAGGGCAATACTGCTTCAAATACACATTGACTTCTTTACAACTTGTATGCATGCTAGTTTTGAGATCTTCTCCACTTTATAGTGTATAGCGTAGTCATAGTTTGTAGCATACTTTTTCGGGCTAAAAGCATGACAAAAATGCGTTGCCAATTTCGGCCTATTCAAATTGAAATTTTGGTGCTCAGCATGAATATTTTAGATTTATGTGCAATTATTTCGTGCATCAATTCCAAGTATTTGCTGATTATGCCCAGTAGTGCTGAAACTATCAAAACGTTAGCGGCCATAAATCAGCGGGTGGAGCCATTGCCCATTGCCCGTTGCCCGTTTTGTCAGCGTCAAATCGACTTGTCCCTAAATTAACTTTACTTCTTATGGTATTATCTGGGCAAAAAGTTGACTTGGCAGCAGAGGAAGAAAACGGTGGAATTCCTGAACGCGTTTTTGCATATCCTGTTGCTATTCCGGTTGCTGGCTGTCGTTTATTTGCCGCTTTGCATTCATTTCAAATATTTGGCGCCACATTTTACAAATAATTTTGCATGCATATTTGCCAAAGACAGCGGGAGCTGAGCGCGCTGAGCGCCAGCAGCCGGAAAAGTGTGGAAAAGCCGTAAAGAAAATAAGAGAAACGAATGACGCTTTTTTCCCTCCGATTTTTTATGGGCGAAAAGAAATCAACTATCCGAAAGCAGACAAGATGTCCGCAAGGAGTCAACGCAACTTCCTTGGCTCATTGCGTGTCCTTAAGTTATGCACAGCGCAAACAAACGCCCGAGAAACCAAAACCCGAAAGGAAAAGAACAAGAAAAATGAGGGAGACCAAAGGAAGAGCGGGAGGGGGGGGGGGGTTGGCAGCACTGAATGCTGAAGGTAACTGTCCGGGCGGGCGTCCGCCTGCCAAGGAAGTTTGCCAGCTTGTGCCATGACCTGGCCTAGCCCGAACTCTGAACCTGCTCTGCTCCTTTGGCATCGCAAGCGCTCAAAAGTCAGAGCGAAGGATGTGCGGGTCTCGGGTGCAGACTGGAAGCTGGCTTAAATATGTTTTTGTTATTTATGCAAATTCGTTTTTGTTGCCACGGCGAACGGTGAACGGCGAGCGTTGCCGGCAACGCGTTGGAGGCGCCTTTAGCTTTGTTATATTGTCATAATGCCCGAGCAAGCCAGCAGCTACACATGGCCTAGGTGTTATGGCAAAAGGGGCAAATGGGATCTCAGGGATGTCGGGGTGGGGATCGGAGGTGTGTCGGGGTGATGGGTGCTAACCTGTTGGCATTTGTAGCGCTTCGCTCGTCGCCTGCTTGTTTATGTGGCAACACTTGCGCGCTTTTCTTTCAGCCTTTCACTGCATCAGCTTTATGCAAATTTTCGTAACGGGCGCATTTCCTTGCTCATTTTCCACAGCAGCAGCAGAGGCAGCAACAACTACAAGAAGTCGCATAATAAAGTTGCAAACTTTGACTTGACATTTCCTTCCAGTCAACCGAATGCTCTTACATATTTAATGCCCAACAATAGTTTTGAATAATGGAAGCATTTGCCACGCTCCCAATATTTGGCTAACCATTTTGGCCAGAAGACACCGCCCTACCCCCTGCACTTCCTCCAACACTCTCGGCGAGTGCACTCAATATGCGACACTCTCTGGGTTGTGGGCCAATGCTGTAGTTTATTATATTTTTATGTCATAATTTCTAATGTGCTTGCGCCTCGGAGCCTAATAACTGAGCGAGGCCAACATATTTGACATATTAAATAACAGCGCTCTGGGTCGCATCTTCTTCTTGCCAGCACACAGCAGTCCCAACAACAGCCGGGGCATCAACGACAGCAGCAACAATGGCATGAGAAATTGCTGGCAATTTATGGACCACAGGGTCAGAGAACCGTAGTGTAGCGTGTGCCTGGGCAGCAGGGCTGCCAGCTTCATAAGCACAAAAAACACTTGAAAAAACTTAATTAAAATTGGAGTTTAGTGCTTGTGGATTTTAAGCAGCCCGATGGTTGCAACCTGCTTGCTGTATAGGGTGTTGTTGCCCAGCATCCCTTCGCAAACACGGACTAAACTTCATTATGCTCAAGAGCGAAATTCAAATCTGGCAACGAGCTACACATAATTGTGGAAATTAAAACTGTTTGGATACGATTTGCAATACATAAACACACCTTAAATACCTGTATACCTGTATGGTCTAAATTTCCGAAATGAATAGTCAATTCATTGATCGCAAAAGTAATGATAATTATTAATCCAGCCAATTATGGAAAAAGCAAACTCGGTATGCGATTGAATTTTAATTTTTGTATTGCTCAAAATATTACGTATACGAACAAATTATATGCATAAATAATATTTCAATTCATATACGTAAAATGCTTTCCACTTGTGTCTAATTTGTGATAATATTAAAGATACTTAAAGTAAATATATGAAACTAATTTCGCATTTTAAAAAATTAGTTATTTTTGAAGTTCACAAAAAATGTATTGAATATTTGGCTTGAAGAAATAACTCAACCTTTTGCCGCAGGGTTGTGCGATGAGAATCGCATAGAAGAGTGCACATAGCACCCATTACTTACAGTCTCACACACAGCCATTAATAGCCTAGCTGCTTAAACACATAAACACACACGCACACACTTAACTGGGTTTTATGTTTATGTAATTTTAGTGAAACTAATATGAGGCCTACGCAACAAGGACTCCAACCCCAAAGCGGGCGTCTGTGGCCGGTCAGGTTGCCGTTATTTGTGTGACAGGGTTTCGGCTATCCGAGTGTGTGTGTGTATCGAGTGCTGTATTGCTTTCTCCCACTATCTATGGACGTCTCTCTTGTGCTGTTGTGCGTGTGTGTGCGTGAGTTAATTTATTTAAATCTCACTTGTAATTCATATTTTAGAGGCGACATCGGACGCATAATAAGTACGAGTAAGAGTAGTAATGCTTTTCCTAGTACATGCTACTTGTCGACTAGTGTGCAGACCCCAAAAAACGACCCCGCTGTGTGTGTTAGTGAGTGTGCGTGTTGTGCGAATGTGTGTGTGAATATTTGAGATATAAATTCAGCAAATTTCGCCCGAGTCCAAAGTGTGGTACGTGTCGAGAACTCGTGCCGGATGTAAATTTGCAGATAAGTCGCATTAGTTGGGCCTTCTATTTCGCCTGCCTGCCTGCTGTCCTTGTTGTCCTCATTGTGCTGTCGCTGCCGCTGCCGCTGTTGCTGCTGGGTTATTATGTACTTAACGAGTGTTTATTAGCATTTTAATTACCTTTCGGCGCGTGAAAGCTGCGCGTATTAGTCAACCTTTAGTCCTGGTTCCAGGCACTTCTCCCAAGGGTCTCCGGCACTTCGTCTCTCTCTGTCTCTCTGTCGCTCTTTGGCAGCCAAAACTTTAATTATGTTTTTAAACTTTAATGAGGCGACAGCAGCACAAGCAAGTGCAAATCTCATGCATACTCTCGCGCTATATACGCATATATATACGAGTATGTGGCTGTATTTGTGTAGCATTATATTATGTACAATTTGTGTACGCTTGATGGATGTGTAGTGGACCAGTGGAAAAATATTTGCATTGCGCTAATAAAAGCATTGAAAAAAATTGCGAAAACTAATTGGATGCGCAAAAACTAACGCGTCAAAGGGGAGCGCCCCGAGGACGGAAGGATGGTGGGGGGGGGGGGGCGGTGTGTTGGTTGGCTTGGGCGATTTATTGTGGGCGTGGCAGTTGCTTGTTAAAAGTTCATTACACTCATAGAATGCTTGTAAAGCGAGATGATAAATTAATCTACAGTGTGCAGCGAAGCGCGCTATTGAGTGGGCGCGCCAAGAGCACAAAAAGGGAAGAAAGCAACAGAGCCAGAGAGCGAGACAGTGGCGCAGATAGCGAACGACAAAGAGAGTGCTGAGAGCGCGAGAGGGGGAATGGCAGAGGGAGAGGGAGCGAGCGAGAAGGCGCGAAAGAGAGCGTGCACATAAATGACGAGTTTAATTTGTATGCAAACAAGTTGGCGGCGTTGTCGACACAAACACAGCGACAACGACGACGACGTTGACGTTGGACCTACAATAATTACACAAACACTCACTGCACACTGGCACACACACGCATTGCAAATGCATGTGTCACACGCACACAGACTTGCAGAAGAAATGCAAGCGCGTACAGGAAGTGAGCTCGGAGGAGGGGCAACCATGATGGCTGCTAACTGTTTCCGCTTGCCGCTGAGTGACGGTGACGTGCGAATGCCAGGAATGAAGCATTACTTGCAATGGACACCAGGGTGAGCAGTGGCGAGGGGCGAGGGGCGAGGGGGCGGAAATAAGTGCTAAAGAGTGCAGCGCATGCAGCAAGAGATTTTTAGCGATGATATAGCATGTGCATTAGTTAAAGATGATGTTAGTTGTGCACAGGGGGGGACCCCAGACAAGGAGAAGGAATTTTATGTGCACTCACATTGCAGCCATTGTTGCTGGAGTTGAGATGCAGACCGTAAGCAGCTACAAGTATTTAATATTATTTAATTAGAAACTTTAAATAAGTTAAACTGTGCGATGCCTTGAGACCCATTTTTCATATCATATTCATAATCGTGTTCACGCATATTAAACATTAATAATCAATTATTGAGCGGTCCGCCAGCTTGTCCATAATTTACAACTTGAACATAATTCAACATGAATTTTATATGCAGCCACAAACCATTAGGCAATGAATATTTCACATTTAGCTCTTTGAATATTCATCAATTAATAATAAACATACTTTCTCAAATAAAATGTTTGGCTCTGTGTATATATATATATTAAGCAATTTATATTTATGTTCAATATATGCATTAATTTAATTGTGCTCATTTCATTTATGGCCAGCGTCTGGCATCAATTTGGAATCAGACTCAGGCAACACGCTGCGTATGTGTAATATGTTAAATGCTCATGCATTCTTAATGCGCTCGAGGCACTTTGGGATTGAGCCTTCTTTTTAATTGAACAGCGGCCAGGAAATGTATTGTGCAAATGAAGCTGAGCCTAATTACCATAAACTTAAACAGTTAATTAGCGTAATAATTGCGTTAAATGCGAAAGCCAGGCGAAGAACAAGAAATTCGAAATTGGATTGCAAAAACCATTGAAAGCGTGGGGCAAATAACCACAGTAGAGGCAAATAACACACCAAGCACCAAGCACCAAGCATAGTACCACACACAATCCGCAACTTAAACTGAAACTAAAACTATTGGTGTCTTAATTAGCGTGCGTGTTCAATTACAATCAAGAAGCAGCGAAGGCGGAGAGTGGCATTGGGATAATGGGGGGGATGGCTTCAGGGTGGGTAATATGCTATTATCAGTTGCTGTTACTTGAATTTATTTCGCCAGACAAAGCGAAGCAGCCCAAGTGGATGGGTAGCGAGCGAACTGAACTCAACTGAACTGAACTGAGTCGAGCCGAGCTGAGCTGAGCTGTGCTGAAGAGAATGCCACTCATGAATTTCAAATAATGTCGAACACTTTGACTTTGACTTGCTGCCGTGCAATGCAATGCGATTGAGCGGGGGTGGCTTACACAATCCGCCTTGTTCTCCCATTGTTTCTGCCCTCCTGCGTCTTCACGTTGTTGTGGTGGCGTGCCTGTTCTTCTTGTTGCTGTGGGTGTTGCTGGTAGTCGTGATTCCAGTCCTGATGCTTGGCATGCCGAAATCCAATGAAAGGCGTTTAGTTGTGCTTGGATGTTCTCATCGTCTTCCTTGTCGTCCTCCTCGTCTGCGCCGAACGCCGTTGTCCCCATCGTCGTCGTTGTCGTCGCAAGAAATTCGCAAAGAAAACAAGCAATGAAATCGCATAACTAACAATGAATTCCTAACTTGAAGCTACTTGAGCAGCAGAGACCAGCTAAGGCAAGACAACGCATCGCAGCGCTGCGCAAGACGAGCACAGTGGATGAACGTGGTCTAGACCAGCACACGTATTTCTGCAGTGCATGAAATGTGCTTGGCCAAACTCAGACCCATCGACAATTGAAGTTTCCTGGGATTTCATGGCAAAACTAACTTCAAGCGTATTCTCTTCCGCCCTGCGTGGGATTCATTCTTATGCAGTGTGTGTGCGCGATAGTCGCGATTTCTGGTTACACTCTCTAATCATTTGCTGTGCAGTGGGGTATTTTGTTATTGGCATTTTAAAGACTTCTACATATATTTGTACTATTTTCTAGAAATTTATTAAATTAATTTCGTTTATTTCTGATTTATTTGATTTAGTTTATTTAATTTTCTAGCGAACTATCAACTTTGTAATAAATAAGCTTTTAAAGAATTAATTCCTTTTTTTAATTTTATATTTTTTCTATATATATTTTGTTTTCTTTATCTGATTATGTTTTTAATTTTTTTATATACTTAACACGGTATAAAAATAAATTTTAAACTAATTAAATATAGAACTTGTTGTTCAACAAAGAAAAATGTTTTTTTAATAATATTACAATTTCTCTTAACACAATTTGCAACTTTTAAACTGCCTTGATTCATTCATGTTCTCGCTCACTGCAGGGTACAATACAGTCAGTAGCTGCACGTTAATTCAATTTCACTTTGCTATCCTATGCTATTCTTTGCTTTCCGATGCTGTTTAGTTTGGTGGCGAGCGCATATTTGATTTTCCCATTTTTTTTTGCGTTGGTTCACGGTGGATTTCCACAGACATTCGCCAAGCTTCAGCATGTTGTTCAAATTTTTGGATTGTCATGCCAATTGGCACGATTTTTGACGGGTGCTAAATAAATTGACGCTACATTGAATGCGATACTAACATTTCTATATGAGTCAGCATTATCGCAGTAAACGTTTGCCCTACATCGAATGCGAACGAAAGATATGAAAACGTTTTCAAACGTTCTGCAAACGTTTGATAAGTTGAAACGTCTGTAAACGTTTACGAAACGTTTGAATAGCTCGTATAAAAGCTCTGGCGCCGTTGAGGTCTTCGTTCAGTTTGCAGCGAGCACTGCGAGTAGCAATACAACAATTTCAGTAAGTTATCAAGTTTACTACAGTTTTCACTGTAATCTATAAAGAGTTAAAATGTCGAATGAGACACAAGAAATGCTTATCAAATTAATTGATCAAGCTAATAAAGCTCAAACTATGCTTGTACAGATTTTGCAGCAGTTTGAGCCAGACAGGCGAACTTCACGAGCCACGCGTCGGTATAGTTGTCGTTGTCGTGACTATCCCGACTCGTCTGACGACGAGCTTTTGATTGCGAGGAAAAGCTCTGCAGTTGAGCGCGAGCGCCAAAGTAGGCGGCGCGCAGATAGAAAGCGCGATCGCTCGAATTCTCGTGGTCGCTCTCGCGGTCATTCTAGAGGGCGTTCTCACGGACGCTCGCGCTCTCGCTCACTCACCAATCCAAAACATAGGCAAATGTCATTGGCTGTGCGAGTGTAGAAAGCAACAGAGACACAGCTTTCAAAGCTGTGCAGATTACTTGTATCAGTTATATTAGCTTAAAATAAATAGTAAATAAATAAATAAAAAGTATTTAAGAATAAAAAGAAAAAAACAGTTTGTATTTTATTTGGTTAGGGGGTTGTAACGCTTTGTAAATATTAATTTCCGAAGTATTGCATCAAATAAAAATGTTGTGTACACACTTAATTGCTCTTGGATGCAGCGGCATTTGTTTTTCAATTGAATGCCATAAATAAAATAAATTTGTGTGCAACTTGCTGTTGGCCTTTCTAAACTTACTGACTTGCATCGTGTTTGAGTTGGCACAAGATAAAGAGAAAACTTGAACTCGTATTGTCAAGGTGCTGTTAGTGTGTCTGCCCCAAGTCGATAAACATGTGTGTAATTGCATGTGCAAACATCACAGTCGAGCAATAACAAAAGAAAAGAAGAATACAAAAAAGAAAATAAGACAAGCACTGGCCTCAACAAAATTTAAAGTACTGTTGCATACTTTTAGGCAGCTGCGCTATTGCTGCCGCTGCTCTTGACTTGCATTTCAAGTGCATGCCGTTGCATGCGACACGGGCGCGCTGCTGCAGTCATGCCATTGTTGGCTTTCAGCGAAACAATGCCACAGACTGCACATGACGGCATTTCAAGTTGTTGCTGCTGTTGCTCTGTAGGCCTTGTTGCCACAGGCAACGGCAACTGCTGCAACATCTACTCGAACATGCTGGAAAACATGTCGGTGGTTTCAGCTTCCAGCTGCCGTTGGCTGCGGCGATAATCATCGCTAATGCAAAAAGTGCCGCAATAGGTAGATTGTTGCATAATTTAAACGGGCCAACTTGAGATAGATGGATGGCTAGATGTTGAGACGGCGCTTATCAACGTCTCCAATCAGGGCAATGGCGTTTTACCGTTTGCCGTTGCCCATGTCGACCAAGCTATGAACAAGCTGAAGGCAGCAAGGCAACCAGAGCAACCGGAGCCCACATCCACAGCAGCCGGCGAATAGGTGCTAGCAAAAATAACCAGAAAAACGAAAAAAATAAATGTGTACAAAATAATTCCAGAACTGGCAGAGGGCACAAATAAACAAACAAGAGGGCAAAGGTGAAAACGCAGTACAATGGTCGAGAGATCTGATTGGGCTGACAAAAATAAGATAATATCAGATGTATCTCTTGCCTGACAGCGTTTTAAATGCCGAGCACTTAGCAGATCAAAATTGTGTGGAGTAGAGTGCACTCTGAAGACATTTATTATATTCAAAACAGGAAATTGCATGGACAAGCAAAAAATGTAATGATAAATTAAATTCTTATAAATTAAATCTGAATTGATTTGAGTTAAATAAAGTACATTAATGAAAATTTGTAAATTCAAATAATTGAATTCAAATGTGTGACTTAGCTAACCAAAATAATTACTACGTGTTATTCAATGATCTTCTACTTGTACTCCAAAGAGGTTTCTGAATTAAATGAAGTCGTGCTTACAACTAAATTACATGCACATTTTAAATAAAATGAAGTAAAATATGACATACAAAGCAGTCTCGTTTAACTCGAAATATAATAATGCCACTGTTTTGATTTTAAAATATTAATTTCATGAAGTCTTCTCTATTTGCCGACACCAAAAAAAAAGAGAATGAAATGTGTATTTTTTGCACCCATCGTGCAGCTGTCATTTTGCGCGTTGGCAGCGTCGACATTTTTATGACACGCCGACACCGAGGCATACAACACGCCCAGCATCCAGCCAACTGCCAACAGCCAACATCTCGTGCCCAGCACACGCCCAGCAACACGCGTCAGACACACGGCAGCTGCCCGTCCCAGGCGCTGTTCGGATGGATGCAGACAGCGACTGAGCAGGGTGCAAGGACAGCGACGGGAAGCAGAATGGGAATGCTGTCTTGTTTACATACACATACTTCTTAGGTGGTGGGGAGGGGGAGCGGTGGGGTCTGCAAGCAATTTAGCGAGCGGAAAGCCAAGACGAGCAAGGCGAGCGGCCTCCAAAAAGGCAAAGCTGAAAGTCTTTGGCACAAATTCTAATAAATGTAAAAGAAATTGTATGAGGTTATGCCACGGCAGCTGTGAAAATAGCAAAAATTGCCAGGCAAACGCATTTGCACTGTTGCCGTGCTATCAAAATGGAAACTAAACGAGTTTCCCCTAGACAAGTCGGCATGTCGACTGACGACTGCCTGCCCCACCAAGTCGCCCCGCCCCGTCTGCCTCCTGTCAGCAAATTGCCAGCGTCGTGCAGTGCGTGTGTTCGGGGCGCGCGCGATATGACAGTCTTGACGCTGCAGAAGACGACGACACCAAATTGCTCAGCCCAAATGGATATCGTTTTAATTTTTTCGCTTTGCGTTTGGCGTCTTTTGAATTACAGCCGCGGGGGTGGAGAGAGATGGGGGGTGTTGCGCTAACAACGTGGGTTCGTCAGGTGATTTGCGGCAACAGCAATTTGCAGCGTCTCAAATTGGCCGCGTTGTTGTAGCACGTTGCGCATACGCCGCATTGTACATGCAGCCCACTGCTTGACTGACTTTACATAATGTCTGCTGATTAGTGCATGGTCAGTAAGTGCGTGTGTGCGTGTGTGCGAGTGTGTGTGTGAGCTAGTAATGAGCCTGACCAGAGTTAATAGTGCCTGCAACTAAGTAGGGCTCAGAATATACAAGATACGAGTGCAACGAGGCCGTTGCAACTGCAACTGCAAACTACATAATGCCCCCAAAATGTGCATGCGTATATACAATGTGTGTGCGTGTGTGTGTGCGTTGTGCGTACGCAAAATTCATGTCTCTATACGCACAACGATGGCGGCGAATGCGAATCAATAATGATGACCTGAATACGTACGTTGCAGCCGATTAACTGGACCTGCCCTGCATGCAACACGCCCCAAAAATATGCAACGTGCAGCAGCGGCAGCTGCAGCTGTCGTTGCTGTTGTTGTTGTGTTTCAATTTGCTGCTGCTGCTGCTGCTGTTGCCTCAGCTCGGCTGCTGCTGCAGCCTACACAATTTTTCATTTTCATTTACGCTTTCGACAGCTGCGTTGCCTTTGCTCCTTTGCTTTCATTGTCTTTGCTATGCGTCTCTCTCTCTGTGTCTGTGTCTGTGTGTGTGTGTTGCACGCTTGATTGTTCAAAGCGCAGCTTTCAGTTGAAAATTTGTAAAGTGCTGTCAAGCTATAGCTGCCGCCTCTTACCTGCGTCTCGCGTTTTACTACGATTCTCGTATACACACATCACATGACTGCAATACATAGGCCCATCATATGTGCACTTGATCTGCCTGCGTATGTGTGTGCGTGTGTGTGTGTGTGTGTTTGTGTGTGCCATATTTATGGGCCATGTGCAATCGTTTGCATTCGTGTGCGAATTTCCCATATATAGTCACTATATGCTGTCCGTTTTCATTGTGGGTCATTCCCGTTCTCGAAATCCGCTTTACACACTGACACACACACACACACACGTGCACATGCACATGGTGACGCACACACTTGCAGCGCGTATATAGGTTTATGTGCTCGCTCTGTCCATCGGCTGTGTCTGCGCGTTGCGTATACGCCGTGTCGCCCATTGTGTGCCGCACCTCGATTCTCGAATCGCTTGCTGCCGGTTGCTGTCGCCGCCGCCGCCGCCGCCGCCGCCGTCGTCGACCGTTTCGTGTGCCTCGTTGTCTGTTCGTTTACATTACTCATATGCCAGATGCAACAACAGCAATAACAGCAGCGGCAGCAGCAGCAACAATGACAAATAAAACATAAAAAGAGATGAAATAAAAGCGCAAATAAAAAATTGCAAAATATTTATTCATTTACGCGCCAAGCCAGGGCTGCAAACTGCATGAAATAATGCACGCAAATTCGTCTGGATTTAACGAAATAAATAACTTAACAAATTATATCTGAGAATTTTAATGATTTGTATTTCTTTGCTTTTTGTATGCGATAAATTATTGTTCTTATGGGTTCGTTATTGATAATGATTTGTTATTTATTATAAAAAGTCAATTATAAGTTGAGTTGAACGAAAACTATTTCAAATCAGTTCAAACTTCATGCGCGTATGTTTCATTGATTTTATTTGATTATAATATACAAAATGTGTTTGAAGCCACTATTCCCGTAGATAGCTTACTTTAAAACTCCACTTATTTGCCAGCAAACTTTAGTTTTATTCTACTTTGTTGTCTTTGTAATGATGACTGTTAATTTGTTGCGCAGCCCTCGAAGTTTGGCCCAAACAACGTTGGTAGTTTCTTCTCTCTTTTCTTATGCATCTTTGCATTGCGTTTGCTGCATTTTATTTATTGTTCAGTGCATCTGCATGTTGCTGCATACATTCTGCCACTGCAACACACTGCAGCTGCACATCTGCGTCTGTGTGTGTATTTTGTATTTACGCCTGCTCCAATTTATTTATTGTATGTATATTTGTTTATGTCGTATATAGAACTCTCAACAAATTGATGTAGCCGTTGTTGTAGCTGCAGCAGCTTCAATATTATTTTTTTTTTTATTATTTTTTTGCCATCTTTTATTGGGCGTTGGCCACTTTATCGATTGGTTCGCATGTGTGTAAGGTGGAGTGCAACGCAATTTCAATTATGCACGCACAAATAATTAAATTGTTTTAATTGCGCGAAACGAATTTGCCATGCTGTTAATTAAGGGCTCTGAAGAGGCCGTCTCGCAACGCGTCGCCCATAAAATCAGACCCAAGTGCTTATCGGCCATGTAGCCACATGACAACTGCCGGCCGAGTATCAAAGGGATACTCCCAGTTCACAAGCAATCACATCAAAAAACTTTGCTGCTGATGCCCGGCCTGCAGTTTGCCGTCAACACATTGCTTTTCTCTGCTTTCTTTGCCTTCATTTCCATTGCTTTGCTTTCCCGGCCTTTTCTTGCCTTTCATTTCATTTCATTTCATTTCATTTCGTTTTGAGCTTATCTAAAATTACTCTATGCACACATCCACTGGGAGACGCATGCAAAGAGAGCGAGAGAGAGAGAGAGCAGGCATGTGTGTGTAGGCACGCAGTAAGATTAGAAAATATTAAGGTCAACAGGTTAGTGTGCTGTACCCAAAGGACATAAAAAAAGGAAGAAACGAAGAACGACAAACGCAAAACTGTTTCAAATTTGACTTGAAACTAGGTTGGGCGACACGCTCAAAAGAGACCCTCACACACACACAGACGTCCACACACACACACACGCGCGCACACATGTGTGTTTTTGATTACTGCCTAATTTTGTGACGAGCTGGAATGTAACATGACGTATACTTAACGCTTTCACTTTAGCTCCCGTGTCGGGCATCTGCAGCTTCCTTTTGACATGAAGTGTGTGCGGTTTTTACTCGAGTGAATGAGGGAATACCCACTCGGCTTGTCGACACCCGGCATCTCCGCTTCCCCTCGCTTGGCCCCCTTGGCCGCCCCTTCGCAGGCATTCTGTTCTGCCCACCAACGCAATTTACGTACAATTGCCAGAGCGTGTGTACGCGTTTCAAACCGTATTTGTGTATGTGTGT
Organism: Drosophila rubida; assembly: GCA_035046165.1. NCBI lineage: Eukaryota > Metazoa > Arthropoda > Insecta > Diptera > Drosophilidae > Drosophila > Drosophila rubida. The sequence continues at coordinate 11,496,327 of JAWNOF010000021.1, read as the reverse complement.
GTATGCGTGTGTTGCTTCTGCTTCTGCTGCTGCTGCTGATGACGATGCTAGCAACGTTTCAGCAACACTTGTCGCAAAATGCCGCATTAAGCAATAGCAACAACAACGTGCGTGGTATATAAAGTCGCCAAAACGGGCAGCAGCACCACACACCACGAACCCCCTTCCATCCCCCTCCCCGCCCTTTCAATTCCCCTTTTACATTTTGAGTCTCAGTTGCCGTCTCGATTTCAGTTAGAGTTTCATTTGGAGCGCTGCTTTAAGTGGTTTTTGCGTTTTATACGCTTTTGGCAAGAGACCTCTTGATTACTCAGCTCGCTGGCAACGTTTGCGATTAATACGAGTGCGCTGCAATAGTTGCGAAATTAGTTTCAAGTTGATCAATAAACTCTTTGGACTCGTAAAGTTCTGCGGCAAGTGTATAGTTTGCAATTAGTTGCCAGTTGATCAGCTGAATGATATTTGGTGGGTGAAGGCGCGATGAGGGCAAAGCTTGAGGTGAAATAAGTGCAGTAATTACAGTTTAGGTAAATTGGAATGCGGTTTCAATGTAAGGCAAGGTTTTGGCACTCTTAAATGATCACAAAAGTTTTATATATATTAAATTAAATACATTTTTAATACAAACTACATTAGTAGCTTCAAATTATTAAGGTCAATTATAAGTCAAGTTTATAGTATTATAATACAAAGCAAGCTTTCGGGACTCTAGAAAATGAATTGAGATATTAAGCAATGATGGGCACATTGATCATGATCACAGACAGTTTAAATTGTGTTTGTTAAATTCATTGGAGAGACATGAGATTCAAAATTAGTATATTTGTATTTTCATTACAAATCAGAGATTTTAATTTAAATACTCTTCAAACTATACATTTCAAATTAGAAGGTATTTGCAAGTCGTCTTCCTGCAATCCTCCTCTGCTAGCTCTGCATTCTTTGTGCTCTTTTTAAATTTGTCGCAGTGTATTTGCTTGCGTACTAGCGCTGCTTACAGCAAGCGACTCTCTGCTATGCGACAGCACACACTCGCACACACACACACACACACAAGCACACACACGCAGCCACACAGACAGACGTGAGTCTGTAGGCTTGTAAAGCTCAAACGTAGACCGCCACACGGACGAAATGTTAGCATAATTTTAGGCACGAATGCGCTGCGTCGTCGTGAATGAAAGTATGGCCGACTGCGAGTGTGTGTGTGCGTGTGTGTGCGTGTTTGTGTGTGTGTGTGCGGTCTAGTACAACAACAATGCTAGCGAGGGCTCGTTGTAAGCATAACTCAACGAGTCAATGACTTCTTGGTGTCGTCGTTGATGTGCTTTAATATTAACAACAACGCCAGTTGGCCAACTACAAAGATATACGTACATATATACATAAGTATATATATAGAGCAACTAAGTCCCCTTGATGTGTGCATGTGGGGCGGCATTTGAAGAGGACATTGCGCATCAAACTGCCACTTACCGACACACAAATAAATTTGCAAATGAACACGTTCCAAGCGATGATGCTTCATGTGCAGCTTCCCCGCCGCACAGCGCTCTTTCTAGCTGTCTGTGTGTGTTTGTGTGTGCGTTGATAAGTATGTCAACAGCCAGGTTTTTTCTGCTCCCTGTTGACTAAATCAGCAAATTGGCTACACTTGGGCCCTGCCTGACTTCTGACTGCCTATTATTAATAATCATCTTGGCTTCGTTTCTCATTTGCCACTTTTTTCTTGCTCACCCTTCTGCGCTGCCCTGCTTTTTTTGCATTCCTGTTTTGGCTCGTTTTCTGCTTTGGGGAATGACAATTAAGCAGAACACAATAATCAGTCAGCAAGGCATAAATCAGCAAATTACCAGGAACAGGGGAGCAGATGAAAGGGGGCGGATGGCGGATAGCGGGTGTGTGGGCAGTGCATAATTAAATAAAAGGCAACGTGATAAATAACAATCTTTCAGCGGCGCAATGCTGGCTGGCTAAAGCGAATCGCTGGGGAGATTTTTGCATTAAATTGATTAAATGCGCAGCACACGCAAAATGATAACAGCAACAACAACAGGCAACAACAACAGGCAACATCAACAACAGGCTGGCAGTGGGAAGCAGTGAAAATTATCAACTTGGTCCAAAAACCCGTCGAGACTCATAAAAATGTGCCACTTAGCAGCAATGGACGCTGTGGCGAGAGTGGGCGGGGTGGGAGGCGAGAGTGTAGGAGACGCACGCACATTGCGGTCTCATGGTGCTGGTGTGTGTGTGCGTGTGTGTGTGGGGCATGCAAATGACATGGTTGCTGCTGTTACTGTTGCCGCTGCTGTTGCTGTTGCTGCTCTCTCTTGTCATGGTGAGCATGCGCACTCGCTGAGATTGCCAAAATGGCGGCCAGTTTAAGAGGCAGGAGAGCGAGATGGAAACATTAAGTGTGCCGCGAGCCGCGAGAGAGAGGGAGCGAGAGTTGCGCTTGGCTGCTGTTGCTCCGGCCCAAGCTGAAGCTATAGCTGTTGCTGTTGCTGCTGCTGCTGCTGTTGCCTCGGCAGCAGTTGCCGCCGTAAATGTCAAGTGTAATGTCACAATCAGCAGCAATCAAATACGCAAACATATACAACACACACGCATACATAAATAGTGCAAGCGAGATAGAGACAGATAGCGGCAGTGGGAGGAGGCGAGACTTGGACATGCATTCCAAATGCAAATGCTAATGTGTGCGAATGCAGTTTTGCAATTGCAACGTGCACAGGAAATGGAAACGCAACGACCGGCAGACTGACTAACCGACCAACGGACGGACGGACGGACAGACGGATGGAGGGATAGATAGACAGACAGCCGGGCAGTCAGACATTCTGGCAGTGCAGGCGCAGAGGTGACTAGGGCGCGGGGTGCACTGCGAATACATGACATTTTGGCAAATATTTAGAAATTGGATTAAATTTCAGCTACACTGAAACAGCAACAGCAACAACAACAGCAGCAGCGGCAGTTGGCGATGCGGAAAATTTTATGCTGATCGCATTAAAACCGGAACTCACAAATTTCACTTAAATTCTTTTGATTTATAATTTACCGCTTTTGAAGCTGCTTAACTGCTTATAAATTCCATTCAAATTGATTTACCAATTTAAACTAATAGATGACTTCAACTACTGCAGAGTTTAACATTGAGTAAGTGAAGTACAACGATTTTTAAAACTGTTACAAACATTTGGATTTCAGTTGCTTGTTTAGTTAATTGATTAAACGTTGCAGCTTGGCAACTAAAACAAAGGGTTTAAAATATACTTTAATTTTGTTTTGTAACTGACTTAATTGATCTCATGCAAGCAACTGTTCAAGCAATCATAAATTTAAGGCCACGTTTTCCTTGTTTTTACTTATGTGTTGATTACGCCTTTTTTGGAAACTAAAACAAATGAATGTTTAAAATATATAACAATAAATACTACAATTTTCCATTGTATCACTTATTACTTAAATTCAGATGATTTAATTGTTATAAACCAAGAGTAAATGTAACTAGTGACGTTCATCATGTTGCGTTGCTTTTGTGATTAATAAAATTAATGGTATATTAATTGATTCTATTGGCATTGTTTATTGGCAATTCAACAATGGGATGGCTAAAAAATATATTATATTATTTTATAATTTTATCTTCCAATTCTTTGTGCTCACTCAAATGCTTTAATTGATCTACGCCAAGGACAATAGGAACTTGAAGGCGCCTTTCATCATTGTTCACTGCTCTTGGCGTTAATAATGGCAACGGCAAATTAATTGAGAACTTTTATACAAAATATATGCATATTTTTTAACTATTTGGCTAATAGAAAGTTTTGCGTCAGTTTCAAAAGAAATTGGGCGCTCATTATGTGCATTTCCACTTTTTTTTTTCGGCTTGGCTTTCCCTAGTGCGAAACTTTTTATAAAGCGTCAAAGAGGGCTACAAGCAACAGTACAAGGCAGCTGAGCTGCTTGGCTCAACCTCAAGTCTTGGTTTAAGTTTGAAGCGCTAGCCAGGGACAAGGGCGGACTGTGGTCCCGTTGGCTAACGGATGGGGTGCCAGGGGGATGCGAGGGGATGTGGCAAAAGTATTATTAGTTTTTGCGGTGCACGCTCATAAAATGTTTTTTCTTTTTTTTTCAAGTGCTGCCGTCGCTCAAAGTTTGGCGTTTTCTTCTTCAGCTTTTTATCCTGTTTTTATTATTTATAATTTTTTTTATTATATTTATTATTATTACTTTTTTTCGGTGTTGAGGGGTGAAGCAAAGGGTGGCGTAAGAGAGAGAAAATAATTAAAAATGTGAAATGGCTACGTGCCTGCTTAGTTATAAAGTTGAAAAACGTCAGTGAAAAGTAGTTGAACAAGTTGAACCAGCAGGGATTATGGTCGGAAAACAAAAAGTTTGTCGACTATGGATTATATTGAAAGTGCTTTGAGAAATTGATTAAACTTGAGCGAAAAATGGGGTGAAGTGAAGAGCTCCAAATAAATGCAAATAATGACAATGATGCACGATGGTTTGTTCTTGCTTAAATTTAAAGTATTCTTCAGTTAACTTATGTAATTATTATCACATTTGTTGTTAATTGCTATATATTTATTATCCTTGTCAATATTTATTTATTTATTAATATTTGTACTCACAACTCACAGTTCAAACGAAAAGTGGGATGCTTGCACAAGACTTTCATTAGCCTGGCAAAAATGTTTGCGCATTCTCAACATGCTTGACACATAACTTGGGACAACAATTTATCAATATCTATATACTGCATGCCTGATATGTATTGCACATACATCTATATACATTTTGGCCAGTTGAGTTGACTTTTTTGTTGCTTGCCATCAACAACATTTTTCGTTGTACTTTGTTTTAAGCTGTTTATGTTTGGTTTGCAATGCAGACGAGAGTCGCATTTTTGACACATACCATTGCACACACACACACTCACACACACACAGAGACACACAAGTAGGGAACATATGTGGCATGCCTCTTGAGTCTGCATCCCTCTCCATCTCTTGCTCTGCTGACTCTTCTTCTCGTTCGCCAAGTGGAAATATGTGGACAGATTCTCGCAGCTTCATGATGACGATGTTTCTGCTGATGACGATGATGATGATGATGATGAGCACTTCTGGCAATGCCACTTGACTGGCACACTCACACACTTACATACCTTTTGTGGACTTTTTCAGTGAGCTTGCTGAGTGGACGCAAGTGTCAAAAGCCTTTGTGGCATCGGTCCAGCAAAGCAACAGCAAAGCAACCTGCGCCACATTTCGACATTTGCTGCCACAGAAGCTCCAGTTGGACTTCTCTGCAGCCTGCTTGTAATTAGCTCAAATTACAATGGCGCCCCAACCAATTGCTAGCTAGGGAAGCGAACCCTTTTTATAATGCCGCTGAACTCTGATATTATTAACTTTTGCACAGCGTTTTCTCATAATTTGCTTGCGAGCTTGCTTTTGCTTAAGCCGCTGTGTTTTTTCTAGCGCTGTTTGCTTGCCACACACACTTAGAGGGCGCACCATTTGGGGAGCCGAGGTTGAAGTCCCGCTGTTGGCAGTTGGCAACGTCAGCGGCAGCTTTTGCAAAAAGTTATTGTTCCCCCAAGTGCGTGCTGAACATTTATATTGGCCATAAAATATTTCTCATCTATACGTTTGTGTGTGAGTGTGCAGAGAACACATGAAAAATGTCCAACGACTCGCACAATTCGAACTAAAATTGTGTGCGATGTCCAGGGCACTTTGTTCCGCAGCGCGCAGTTCAATCAACTTTTCATGGATTTGCCATTGTGCACACAAATTGTTTACAGATGCAATAGCAGCAATTATGCAATAATTTGTGGCAGCAAATTAAAAGCGATTTATATGCAGCAGCGAGGTGCTCTCCCCCCGCCGGCCACGGCGCCATTGAAGTGCCCCTTAGAAAATCGATGGCCCAATACAGCAAATATAAATCGAGCTGTGTAAAGTACAGGCGCTGTTGAGACTCCACTATGGCAGCAGCAGTAGCAGCAGCAGCAGGCCTCGGCAGCGTCCACTTCAGTTGATCTGGGGGTCTGGGGCAGGTCAGTGTTGCAGCAATGGCAACAGCAACGGCAGCAGCAGCCAACGCCCAATCGTCCTCATCGTTGTCGGCGCTGATTGCATGCAATTGTATATGTGGGTGGGGTCCACGCTGCGTATGAATGACCAGAGACCACACTGCGAATGAGTGCTTTTGACTCATGCTCACGGGGCTCCACATTCGTCGCTCTCTCGCTCTCTCTCCCGCTCTCTGGCTGCCATCTGCGGCTGCTGCTCTGACTCCTGGTCAGCCACGGCCGCCCACTTGGGCGATGTGCATCTGCTTATTTGTATGTATTGTATTAGCCAACATAATGGCCGCAACAACAGCAACGACGGCCCGTTGCTCATAACGCAGGCTTTGCTCTGCAACTCACTTGTGTATGACTGTGCCTCTGTGTATTTGTGTGTGTGTGTGTGGGTCAGGCAGCGTTGCCGCTTCCGTTTCCGGCTGTTGTTGCCGCTGCTGCAGCTGCAATCCAATTTTCGTTGCTGCTATGTTTTTGACACTTACAAAGTGGTTACGGCTTTTGCTTTGGCATTTCTCACTTCAGCAACCGCACAAGCACCCTCACTCTCTCCCACACACACACACACATACACACACATACAGCGCAGCAATTTACAAATGTGTGTCAAAATCTGCACACGTAGTGTGGCATGCCCCGCCACCCCTGCAACGTATCACACATCTCACGTCTCGTCTCTCTTTGCTTTGCCATTACTTTGCCTCGACTGACGTCCAATTTTCATTGACGAGGTCAGCTTTTAACAAAGCATAGCACTTCAACCAAAGCTGCTGCCCATCAACAGCATCATCATAATGATCATCTTCATGCCCATCAGCGCCGTCATCGTCATCGTCATCGTCATCCTCGTCGTGATGCCGAACAGCAGCGTCATCTCTTGGGGGGATTATTGAGCTGGTCCTTAGTGGGCCACTCACTATTTCCATATGTCTATTTGGCTCTGCCGCTGCGGTGAGCGAGAGAGAGACAGAGAGCACAGAGGCACATTTATTTGCATTCGTTTATTGCCATGACCATAATTGATTTATCATTTCGCAATTGCAGCACGCGGCCTGAATTTCAATCGGTTTCACATTTCACATTTCAGCAAGGCAAATTATTTGAAGTGTGCAAGAGTTTTTAATTCTTTTAGGCAAGAATTTTTGGCAAGTACTTAACTAGATTAAACCTCAATTAAGGCAATTACGGCGCAAATCGAATAAGACCAACAATTAAGAGTTGTTGGCTTCAGAGGTAGATAATGTTATTAAAAAAAAACGAGTAGCAATGATAGCAGAAGAAACATAAGAATAATGTTGTCAGCAAAATAACTACGATAAATTGCATTATTAACTTAATCTGTGTTGAATTTAGGAGGCGTTAAAATTAAAGTAAGGAGACCCACAATTGTTGCTTACATTTGTAAGATGATTAAGATGTCGTTGAATTTCAAAAAGGCATTGTAATAAGAATAGCAACAGCTGCATACGTATTAATATCTATACTTTGCATAGCCGACCGTATTTATATCCAACAATATTGTAAATCAAATCAAACTTTATGGCAAATTACTCGCATTTGTCAAAAATATTTGGTTAGATTTAGCAACGAAATGAACGAGCAGCAACATAACATCAATTGTTGATAAATTTTTATGTCTCCTACATGCCAGCGGAGCTCGAGCTTCGGAGTTCAGAAATTGATAATGTTGAGTGTGCTGTTGTTGTTGCTGTTAGCCAGCACATATTACAAATGTTGTGCATTAAGGACATGAATTTTACACACTTATGACACCCAAGCGAGTCGTAAAAAGAACCGCACGCAAATAACATTAGTCGGCGATAGATGCTGGCATGCTTGGCAAGCGGGAGGGGGACAGAGAGGGAGCTGTGTGGGCGGCAGCGGCAGCAGTAGGGCTGACAGCTGAGCTGCTGTGGCATTTATTAGAGTTGCCACGCGACATAGCCGCAGCGACAAACCCACAAACGCGACTTAAGCTCATACCAAATGGTTGTCCATGTGACAGCGTCAAGCTGGCAAAAGAAGGACGCCAACCGAAGCTCGGGGGGGATGAGGGCGACAGCAGTACGACGTAGCTAAAGATGACTTTGGTCTCTTTGGTCCCTGGTCGTCGTGGCTGAACGTCTTATTGTCTTGCCAAGGGATATCCGCCAGCGACAGGAGGGGAGGAGGAGCGCTCTAACAAGCCAGTCAAATTGTATTTGCATGCAAGTTGCCACACAACCAGAGCTCGAGCTACATGCTTGCAATGTCCTTGCTGCAAATATGCAGATGCCCCGGCAAACAGATACAAGGCGAGCGCCGAGCCAACGCATGCGACAGTCACGACAGTCTAAGTGAATTTTATGTCGAAAAGTTTGAAAAGGGTAGCTAGATGGCAGGCAACGGGGCTAGGCAGGCAGACAGCGGAAGGAGGATGACTCCTACAACTTAAGCAACAAGTGCTTAGCAAATGTGCAGCAAAGCGTGAGGCACAGTCTACGCTCCTTCCTCGTTTCGGCTTCCTGCTCTACCTCAATCTCTTGCTGTCTGTGTGGCATTTGCATTTTTTGAATCTCTCGCATTTTTGGTCGTCCTTTTTGGCCTGACAAATTATGTAAATGCCGAAATAAATTGAAATTTATACTTGAGACCGCGTTGCGGCATTGCTTAAGCTAATTGAAATAACGAACTTTAAAGCATACCCCAAAACGGAGCCACCCGCTGCATTTTAATTACCTTTGCTGGCCGAAAGTGCCCCATCAATTGTGGCTGCAACGAATGGCATTTGGCGCCATAAACCGCCGAACTGGCTGAGGATACGGATGCGGATGCGGATGACGATGACGATGACGATGAGGATGAGGATGCCGGATAAGGTCAGCAGTTGTCCACACAACTGCCATTGGCAATTAACAGCAAAAAGCAAATTGCAGTCAAGTCGCTTGGCCGGCGAAACCATAAAAAGATACGACAACTTGCAGTCACGCACTTATGTGGCCATTTCAATTGCCTTCGCAAATTATGAACTCGACGCTACAACGGCGGCAGGCAGAATGTGCTTGCCACGCTCACAGATGGGGGGGGGGACAGCGAGGAGGCGCACAGACAGGCGGCAGCTTAAAAAGGCGCCCAGCACAGCTGCCACATAACTTGCGCCAATTAGAAATATTTACAGCCATAAACAACATTCGTTGCTTCGTTGCGGCTGCCATTGTTATTGCTGTTGCTCTCGCTGCTGTTGCTGCTGCTGCTGCCTTTTTGCCGAGCGTCTTTGGGTTTTTATTAAATTACGCGCAGCGACATTAATTTCCTACTCTCGTCCCATGGAATCCAATAAAGTATAACACAGCTGAGACTGTGACTGTGACTGCGACTGCGAATTCTAAGCCAGTGTGCAAAAATAAAATCCAATTCAACATTGAATTGTCCGCTCTAACTTTAAGCGATAAAGTTTAATAAATAACAAGATAAGACTTGTTAATTTAAATAAATGTGTGGCCAAGGTAGTGCAAATGGCCCACAAAATGATCAAATAAATTATTTCGAGAGTTGCAATTATCTGAAATGGACAGCAAAATGCGAAGGAAATGGCACAGTTGACAGACGCTTGCCGAAAATAAATGAAGTAAATTGTATAAGAGCGTCTTTTAGTTTGGGCCTTATCGGAATATAAATTATGTGACAAGTTCATAGCAATATAAGTTGTAATTTCGGTTGAATATTTCACATTTAAATTGCGCCTGAGGGTATGCTATGATTTAATGTGTGCTTAATTGGGTATTTGGAAGTACTTATAAATACATATTTATTAAATTCTCAGCATTTATTAATTAGACATATTTAAGCATGTGTAGAGTATAATTATATATAATATATATTTAAATAGTATAGTATAATAATGTTGTATAGTATAATTCATTCTAACAGTCATATAGTTATAGTCTATTATCAAAGAATTTTTGTTTTTAAGTGCGCGTAAAAGTATGCTACAAATTAGCCAATATTTATTTAGGTATTTAATGAGACATTGAGAAATGTCTTAGATTGTTGGCCATTTATAGTATGCTATAAAAGGCAAATTGCCAATTCAGACCCCCTAAAAACAAAGTGGTCTAATGACTAAATGCCTGAGCAAAAGATAAATTTTCACATGCGCTTAAAAGTATGCTCTGAATTATGTTTATTTTTGTGAAAACTCATTGGGTAGTTGAACATTTATTAGCAATGCTTCCCAGAAACCTTGCAGCACTCTTTCAGAAATCTGACAACAAACATTTCCCTTGGCACCTTAACTCCGTTAAGTTCTCAATGTCTAATGCGTCACATTATATATTTGTGTATTATTGCCAACTTGGCCATTTGTGGAATTTGTCAATCCTAACGCGCAGTGCTGAGACTGCATTTTTCTTTTCTACATCGGCCGAACAAAGCCCGGACATATTTGTGAGCGGCTCGAGGAGTCGACTACAACAACTTCGCCCACTGGCAAGCTGGGCATACATATCATTGTGGTTACGCCACAGACTGTGGCACGCCTGCTGCATATTTAATAGATTTTGATGGCCGCATAGACACGTTTGTGTGTCTAACAATCCGGACTAGGCCAGCCCAGACCAGGTCTTAGGGACTTAGCCCAGTTGCCGTTTATGCTCGGAATTTTAAGCATAATTGGCCGCATATTTGGGCAGTGTATTATTTAACTATTAACGTTCAATTGCCACAAGGATTTATAGTGCCGCACATGCATGCGGACTCGACATTTTTTCATATCTTAAAGTCGTGCTGGAATGCTGAAAAAAAAGGGAATTGGCTTGGAAGACAGTCTGAGCTGCACGAACAAAAAGGTAATTCAATATCTTAATATCCGCATAGATCAAGTGCAGCTACGTGCAGGTTTGCACAGTTTGACTTGGGCGCCGTTTAACGTTAGCTGCCAGCGTCTTTACTGTGGCTTCAGCCCCAACGGGTCTGAGGGAGTTTTACACAGTTCGAGAACAGAACTCGTGTTGCGGCTCTTACTTCAGTTATTGCTTAAAGGGTGGCTGACGACTGGGCGAGGGGGGCTGCGCTTGATTAGAGCCGCTTTTGCATTTTTTGTGGGGCTGCTCAACGGTTTTATGGGCAAACAACATTCCGTCAGTCTGTCTGTCAGTCAGTCAGTCAATCAGCTAGGCAGCGCGTCAGTGACTCGTCAATTTGTAGTCGGAATGCAGGCAAAGCGAAAGTGTTGTTGAGACAAGTTTTCGGGTAGCGCTTTGTGGCCAAAGTCCCAAAAACTTCTGCCTTGTGGTTATTATTATACATAGACTTTACAGTATTTTTTTTCGGTCCCCATGCCGTTTCGACCGAAAATCTCGTCGAAACTTTGGCAATAAAACTAAAAGTTTCAACGTTTATTGTCGCCAACTTGAAAGTTTAAACAATGAGCCACAGTTCATGAGCTACACTTCGAAGGGAGGGGGATCCTGTGGCCAGGGCTTGCCGGGATAATTAAAAGCCATAGTCAAGTATGGGATATTACAACTTTCCAAAGCGTTAGTTAATATGAGAAAGATAAGCCACAAAAAATGAAATGAAAATGTGAAATACGCTAGCGTATTTTTTATGTGTGTGTGTGTGCAGTTATCAGTACTATGTAGATATTATGAAATATGAAAACTGTCGTTAGCAAAAACTAAATGAAATGCGCACGCATTAAAAATATTACGTATACGGGCTTATATTTAATTTAAAACGGAAAATTCAACGCTGCCGTTGACGTTTTTATTGACCCACTCGTCCCGCCCCACCTCGCCAACAAGCGGGCAAGCGGGCAAAAAATAGAAATAATAGTAATAAAATGACAACTAAAATTGCATTTTGCGGCAGCTGCATAGTATCAGGCTGTTATATACGTTGTAGGTTGTATAACGAGCGCTCCACATATCGTTTTAATGCCTGTTTTTTAGTAAATAAAATTTATTTATTTAATTTGCCGCTTCTGCAGTGTTCTCTGCTGCGTTCTGTGCAAACAAATGCGCGAACAATTCATTTAAAATGTAACGTGAACACACACTTACACACACACACACACACACACACATGGAGACTTACGTATTGCAGCTATTTGCATGCAATGTTGCTGGGGCAACGGAAAGCCAACTTTTTTTGATATTTGTGGCATATTTTTTGTGGCGCACTTTGTGGTGATTTTATTTTTGCCTCTGATGCTTTTCAATTGATTTTTAGCGGATGCAAAAGGGCTCACAAATTGCACATGTATTTGCATTTGTATTTGTAGTTTTATGCGGGCGTGTGTGTTTGCATAGATACAGGGCTAAAACGCATAGACGGCATCATGCGGAGCGATAGTGCTCCGGGCTTTAGCTCAATGGGTTTATCGCAAAAAAATAACTAGAGCCCCGAAATATTGAATTAATATTTAATTGCTGAACTGTCAACAAAGCCTCACTAAATTTATTTATACGAGTACTCGTATACAGTTTGGCAAACTAAGTAACTAGAGAACTCGATTATAAAGCAAACACATATTTGACGTCATTAAGTAGAGTAATCATTTTCTAAAATTATATATTCCACAACAAAAAACATGCATACTCTTATAGTGAATAATCATGGCGAGATTGCGTACTTTAAGTGAACCTGTTGCTTGGGAACAATTGAAACTGAGCTAGTTATGCATACTCAACAGCTTGACTTAAGTATGCAGCTGGCAGGATATTTTAAATAAATTAAAAAGCACCCGCTATAACCGCAAACCGTAATGCAGCAGCATAAAAGTTATGTCATTGCCCCCAGAGACAGAAATGCGACGACGACGACGACGAAGGCAACAGAAACAGCAAGAGAAACAGCAACAGCAACAGCGAGAGCAAAAGCAACAGCAATTGGGATGGCAAGAAGTTGTGCATCTAATAAATGGCAAAAGCTTCAGTTGAAATGCGGCATTTATTGTGCTGGGTCCTGTTGCTGCCAAATGCTGGTGCTCTGGTCCAGGACAATTGCTTAAGAAACTTGCAAGTCGCTTTTGCCGTTGGCTAAGCGAACGTAAAAACTTTTTGCAGCATTGTAAACAAATCCCAATACACAATTCAATGCGCTTCAACACGCCTTAATGTATGCTCAACAGTGAAAGTTGCACACAACAGTGAAGAGAGATAGCGAGTGGAGAGCGAGACGGCGACAGAGCTCTGAGCTGTGAGCGGTGAGCAGTGAGTGAGTGGCTGGGAAAGTTGTGCTGCATATTATTGTATTAGTTTTTGTTTTGGCCAAGAGTCCCCAGAGTTGTAGCCAACATAAGTGGAATGAATGAATGCGAGTCTCTGCACAGCACAGATGCCAGCCATCAACTCAACTCAGCTCAGCTCAGCTCAACTCTGCTCTACTCTGCCCGACTTGAGCTTCGCATTTTGTTTGTACTTCAATCTGTTGGTTTATCTTGGCACTGTCCACAGCCAGCGCCTGCTGCTGTCAATTGGCCATTGGCATTTTGTTTGCAAAACATATCACAAACTTTGAGGCCACTCTTTTTACGGCCACCATCTTTTGTGTGTCTGTGTGTGTGTGTGCTCTTGAGCTTTCGGCGCCTGTTCATTATGGGGCTCTTATTATAATAATATGCTTATCAGTTGTGGCCCAGTTCATTGAACTTTACTTTCAGCCAAATGGAGCCCCATAATGTGCCGGCTGTATTCCAAATAAATCCGCTATTCTATGACAATAAATATACAAAAGATATTAATTTCCGTTCTGTCTGCAATACGCACACTCCTCACACTCCACACTCCACACGCACAGAGCTATAGAGATGGTAGCCATTTTGTAGCGCACGTAGCGGAAATGAAAATCCAAATACATAGAAATCCGATTTAATTGCGTGTAATTGACAGTCGCTTTGAAGCATCAAACGAACAAACCACAAAACGGATGTTATTCAATTTTTTTTTTTTTGGTAGCACTGCTTTGTTCTTTGGAGCGAGAGACGAAGGCAGCAAACCAAAGAGAAAGCGTTTAAATTTTGCAAGCACTGCCAAAATTCAAGTCAAAGTTCGCCTATAAAATTATCAGTCTTTTCTAGTAGAAAGATAATCATTGTGGTCTTTGCCAGAGATACTTAATGTGATTGTTTATTTTATAGGTAAACTTCATTTTATGTGGAAAGTGTGAACACTTCTGGCGTTTGTCGAAATTCTTAACTTTAGTTTCGAGTTTTATTGCATTAAAATGTTCTGTCTTTTTCGAGATAAAGTTAATAAACTTCGTGTTCTTAAGAAATATCTAATGTACTTATTATTTTATAATTTTATTTAGTGGTGCAAAGCTGAGTGCTTTTATTTTCAGACTTTATTGTCATTTAAGAGTGTTCATCTCATGTGTCTTATCTTAATTAAATTGCTTGGTATTCTGGCATGGTCAGTTATCTCTGCTTGCCCTTAAGTAACTCATTCATTTTCGTCATTATTGGTCGTTTGCTGTTTGTCAAGCAAACAAATTAGCTAACCGATGCCACACAGGTGAGTTCAACCCATTCAAACACACACAGACACACACACAAACACACACACACGCTGAGTACTAGAGATTGTTGTAGTGCTATCGAATTGCGTTCTGGATGGCAGACAAAGTCAATTTGCCTGAACTTTTGGGCTAATATCCTGTCGCCGCATTTTGGCAAAACTATTTTCGATGTGCTATCGAAAATGTTGTTGTGATTTTTAATTGCTTTCGCTGGGGGCGCTCGAGTCTTAATTATAATTTGAATTGCTTTTACGACTGCCGCAAAACTATGGCAATTATTTTGATTGCATTGCTCCAGCTCTGTATATATTTGGATGTTGGCAACTTTTGTTTTTTTGTGTGTCGAAGTTGAAGTCGGAGCCGAGGCTTTTTGTTAATTTTCAGCGCATTATTGCCGGCTGACTGTTGAAAACTACATAAAAACGTATGCGCCATAAATTTACGAAAATTGCTTTTTATGCTCATTAATTAGAAATACAATTTCCGTAGGCGAGGGTTCAGCTGGGGCTGTAGCTGTGTAGCGCTGACGCTAAAGCTCAGGCAGGATGTGAACAATGCCCTGGGGCTCTGACTGACACCTGAACAACAAGACTCGCTTACATCCGGTCAAAAGGACGACCAGCTGGGCTAACTGATGAGATTAATTAAGCAAGGCAAACAAAAGGATTTTAGTTTCCATGTATACGTACGTATACACACTTGGCAATGTTGTTCTTGCTATCGAAGTTGCCATCGTAGTTGTTGTAGTCAATGCTGCTGCTACTTGTGCTGTCTGCTGTTGTTGCCTGACAGGCAGCATTGCGTATGCCTGCTGGCATTTTTATTGACAAGGACACATTAATTACTCAATGACATTGTAATCAAATGTAAGCATTGCCTGGAAGCTCATCATGATTGTTGTTGTCGATGCTGTTGCCGTTGCTGTGCGTGTAAGCAAGTCAAAGTTCAACGTTGGCCTGTAAATCTTTGTCGCTGTCAATATTGCGTATACGCCACCATCACTCAGGCTCCTGAAAAGCGCTTGTTTATCTACATACATACACACACACACACACACACACACACACACACACACTCAGCATGCAGCATGTTTTATTAATTACGTAATTATGCAACAAATTAAATGTGTGTGTGTATGTGTGTGTGCGTGTGTTGCGCTCACATTTCAAACAGCATGTACTCGTCTCTGTTCGTCGAGTTGAATGGGTTTGGCAGCTACTCAAAGCAACATACTAGCACGAGTATTCGTGAATGTAAATGGGTTAACTTGGTTAAACGACAGACATGTTTGCGACATGTTGCGGCATTGCACAAAGGACGCCGTGTTGGCGCCGCTTCACATGGTCTGCTAAACATTTCGCAACAGCCCGAGCCCAGCATTTGAAGCACTTTCTGGTGCTGCATCAAAATGAAAGTAAGTCCATGAATGGATCACGATAAGCTGCATTGAAGGCAGGCCCAGAGTGGCAGCAGCTGAAACTACTAAGTGAAGAAACATTGCGTGAATGGCAAGTAGGTTAAGTAATTAGCCCAAAGCCAAACTATTGCCATAGAAAATGTCACTCAAAATATTCTTTCAATTAGCAACAGTTAGTAACATTTAGGCCCAACGTTTTTATAATTTCAAAATTACCTTCCCCCTTTTATATATATATTCTTTCCTTTTGGTTTCCATCAGTAATGCAATTCATGTGCAGCTGAAGCATTGCAATCAGTGCACGCTGTTTATAATCAATTAGTGACAGCACAGCTAACAATGCGTAAGCCAACAACAACGTGCTCGAATCGCAGCCTCTTGCAATTGCGACACAAGCGCTGAAAACTTTGTCAGCCACACCTGAAGTCGAAGTCGAGGCAGCGACTACAAGATGCCGCTGCTGCCACAAGGCACACAAACCATAAAAACTTTCTCCTCGCATTTCCGTCACACTGTGCTGCTGTGCGCCGTGCGCCGTGTGCCTCGCGCCTCATGCCGCATTTGTCTCGTTTTCCTCGCTGCTGCTGGTGGAGGAGATTGAGCTGGTGCGTCAAGGGTCGCTCGCCTGGTTTCACATTACGCCGTGGCACGCATTTAAAATCCAAATTAAATATTTCCGCATGAAACTCAAATCTTACAACTGATTAAATAAACCAGCGACGGCTGAGAGCGAGATGCGGGTGCTCGGCCAAATGGCTTTGGGGGTAAGTCAAAAAGGCAGCACGTAAATTGCGACAAATATGCTGTGTTCCTCTACGTGTATGTGTGTGTGTGTGTGTGTATGTGTATAATTGGCATGCACAGGAGACACACGTTCTGTGGGCTTCTGAGTGAAGCTACTGCTGGCTGCCGCAGTTGAGAAATTTTTAACATTCAACAAAAACGAGTAGGTACGTCGCCGGGGTAATTGTGTTGTTATTTGGCCCACACCTCGCCTCTGTCTGCCTCTCGGGCTGCAGCTAAAACTTGCTCCTACACAAAAAACTCATTTGCCCGACCAGTTGCCAGTTGCCAGTTGCCACTTTTGCCAGCTGCACACCTTCGTCTGCGTGCTTTATGAATGAATTCAGCTGCTCACAATTCAGCATCGCATTCACATTCGCATTCGCCAGTTGAGCCGCAACTTCACCTGGCTGCCTGAGTGACTGACTGGGAAATGACAATGAGGCGAATGCCGCAGAAACGAAGATGAAAACTTTGTCCTTTGCCATTGCAGGAGGGTGGCCATCTAACCCCTTTTTGCCGCAGTTACAGTTACAACTTGTTCTTGCAGCAACACGATTCTGCTGCTGGTGGCCAAGGCGAAAGCCAAGTCGTGGCAAGCTGAGGCCAGGCCAAAGTGAAAATCATTTGCACGGTAAAACGTTTTTCGGTAAACTTGACTTGACTTAGATTGTGGAATATAAAATAAAATTACCAACAAATTGAAAATTGCATCCTGCGTGCACTGCAAAAGCTCCCACTCACTCGTCCATTCTCCCTCTCTCTCTCTGTCTCTCTGTCTCTGTCATTCAGTAGGTACACGAAAACTTTTCTATTTCATACTCAAGGATTATGCTATGAATATAAAATCTTGCAAAATTACAGACACACGCACACACACACACACACACACAGTTGCAGAGAGAAAGTAACTATAAGTTGCGGTCATGAGGCGTGTAGCGGAGCCGTGCCGGAGGTTATGACTATCTGTCTCCCAATCTCCTTTTCTATCTGTCTCTGTCTGTTTGTACTTTTGGATTTGTGTGCACTGCAAAAAAATGTCAGGCTAAATGAATTGCTCCAAGCATCGATGCAACAAGCTGATCACAAGACTTGTTTTGACTGCATGCAAAACTAAGTTTATTTTACATAAAGTGAATGTAATGCATCTAATGGAAAACAAGTTTGTGAGTGAAAATGTCAGATATGTTTGAAATGATGACAATTTTGTAAATTCTTTTGCAAATTTACAAAAATTGAAAATGCTTAATTTTACCATTTTCTATCGGAACAACATTTTGTTGAAATCGAGCTACAAATTGAACTCTTTTAATCTAACAACTGTTGAATTGTTATCTGGTTATTCTGTTTAAGTAGGTATTACAAATATGCTAGAGAACTAGAATATATATAATAGAAGGGCATGTATTACTATTTAGGAGAGAAACGACTTGAGTGTTTGCTAAGATATTTTTATAGGTTTGAACACCTTGTCCTAGAACAAATTGTTTATTTTGCTTTGCGTTTCAACACTTGCATTTTAATACTAGCGTCAACTGACATTTATCTTTAGCGCAAATGTATTGAAAAGCAACAGTGTTTCGCTGTGGAAGCGTGTGATAAGCATAATGTTAATAAGAAAACGTGCTGAACTGTAGTTAAATGTGACCTGCGCAAGCACAAACAAGTCGAGAACGTACTTAGTAATTTTAATCAGTTGAGAAGTATCTAACGCTCGAAAGTATGCAACAAAATGCTGTTGGCCCATAGCTGATATGCGTATAGAAGCAAATGGCTCTAGAGGTGCAAGTGTGCGCAGTGTAGCATCTCAAATTTGCTGCAATTTAAGCAACTTACTTGCAGTTTTTGTCGCTGCATCCTGCGGCAAAAGGAAGTGCAGAAAACGCCAGTTGGAGCGGGTGCGGCAGCGGGGGCTAAAGCAGCTGGTGACGCTGCCGCAAGCGCAATCATAAGCCAACACCTAAGCACGTCAACAACACTGTGCACACTCCTTTGGCAGACCCCTCTGCCCCTTCACCACCAACTCCCACGCCCCCTACCCCGCCTTGCTTGCCTGCTGCCATCCAGACAATCTCATCAACAGTGACTCCTGCTCTTGCCGGCGTGGCTGCTAACGCTATTTAGTGTTAGAGACGGCGAAAACTTTTTGCAGGTCCTACAAGTAAAACTAAAATTTGCCAGATCATTGCTTCCGCTACGTGCAAGGATTCACTGAGGCAACAGCCGGGTGTTCAGTAGCTTGGCACGGATTTCAGTGCTGCTCCTTTTGGCTGCTGTCGCTGAGCTGCATACGTAAGCGATGTTAGTTTTTTGGCCAACTGCACGAATGCCACAATGCATGCAGGGCCTAGCAGGAGTTGGCTACCAAGTTCTGATTGTCACTGCTAAAAAAAAGGCTTTGCTTCCGGCAGGAGCAAGTTTCTGCAGCTGAGGACAGGCTTATGCTTGCTGGAGCTCGTGCTTGGGCTGGCTGCAAGGCTTTTAAGCCATATGCATGGTGCAAGTTTGGCCAAATTAAATGTTAATTAAATTGTTATCAGGCCTTGGCTCCTTTCGGCTCCTCGTCCTGCTGCAACGCTGAATTGTGTTGTTCAACAATTGTTGTTGGCATTCGTTTATTTTTGTATTGCTCTTGCTGTTGCTGTTGCCGTTGCACTTCGCTTTGAAACTAAAGTTAAACATAATTTCTGCACGAATTGCCACTTGGCAGCTGGGAAATGCAAAGAGCAGAGAATACAGCTTACAGCTGCTTATAGCTTTAGTTGTGCCTCCATGGCTGCGCTCGCTACTTGAGCGTAAATTGCATAGCTTCAACACAAGAGTCCAACTGCGACTCCAACTCCGTCTCTGGCTTCGGCGCCAGCTCCGGCTCCGGCTCCGGCTCCGACTGCGAGTCCGAGTTTGAGTTGCAGTTGAAGTCGGATGCGAATCAGAGATGGAGATGGTGATGTAGTTGTAGATGGAGCCGACGGCTCGTAATACACAAAGCCGTGCAGTGAGGCGCATAAAGAGAGGGGCAAAGTGAAAGCCAGGCAGTGAGGCAAGTGATGCCAGGCTCTATAGCTCCAGTTTCAGTCATTGAGGCACTATAAAACTGCAATGAATGGTTAATCAAGCAGCCGGCCTGAACTTAACTGCTTTTGCCTTCATTTTGCCAGCGCACTCGTGCGAAACTCCAGAAGGGCCCACCAAAGCAAGTATATAATGTGCAAAACGCACATAAACAAAACAAAAGCGCCCACAAAATAGGCCGAGTGCAGCAAGCTGACATGGCAATGCCAGCCGACCCTTCTCAACTTCAACACGAGATTCTAATTAGTGCAAAAAGTGATGTGAAGTTCATTGCAGTCTGCAAGTGCTCGGTGTGGTAAACTAAGTGTAAAATAATACGTAAGCCAGCCAACTTGGTCAGCTCAAAGTGAGTGCAGGTAATTAATCGATTGCATTATTACTATTAAGGTGATAATATGCTTTGCTTATGCGCCCATCCATCATAATAAACAGAAATTAATTAAATGTTCAGCTGCTGGCGACTGGCGAATTTCTCAGTTTTAATCAACTGCATAAATGCAGCCGTGTATCGCATTATTTTACGACTCAACCGTAAGCTACTATTATATGCATGCAAAACAAAGCTGATAAATGGAAATGGCGACCAACTGCAGCTGCAGCGCACCTGACAGTTTAACTATCTGTTAAAAGAATTGAAAAACAAAAGCAAGGCGAGTGAGAAAAAGGCGAACTAAAAATAAATTTCCGTTTTTATTGGCTGCCAAGCTTAAAAACGTTGAATTTCTATTAAATATCTGGCGCTTACGTCGTATACGTAATATCAGATTACGGCGCCGGCTTAAAGGCAAACAAACAAAAAGCACAGCAGCAGCAACAACAACAACAACAATAGTAGAAAGAATAAAACAAAACAACAAAGGTAAATAGCGAAAAAAGAGTGCAGCAAACAAAAACTCGCGCATAAAATAAAATGGAAATTACACAGAAAGACAGCGAGAGCGATGAAGATTGGAATAGGGGAGTGCGGAGTATGGAGCGGATAGGGGAGCCGTAGCGGAGTACGTGGAGTCGGTGTAGTTGGCTAGGTATGGCGGTGCTTACGCTCTTTTTTTTAATTACCTCGTTTAAGGCAGCGGGCCTTGAGTTTCTCATTCGCATATGAGAGTGAATGTTTGCAAGTGTATTTGTGAGTTTACGCTGCTTGTGTTTGTGTGCGAGTATGCCACTGTGTTTGTGTGTGTGTTTGGCTGTGTGCGCGCTTTTATCAACTCGTTTCGCCGTGTTTTACTCACTCGCAGACGTTGCCATAAGTTTTAATTAAAATTACTTTGCCCGCTGCCGGCTGACGGCTGCCGTTTCTCCTCTTCTTTAGTTCAGCTCAGCTCGCTGCTGTTGTTGTTGTGGCTGCCGGTTGAGTGTTTTGCCGTGTGCTTTTTGTTATTTGCTGTTTGGCCGCTCACACTCGCCAGCCGAACGCTGTGTGTTTGTGAGTGTTTTTTGCGGTTTTTCTTGCTGCCGTCGCCGTCGTCGTCGTCGGCGTCGTCGTCCTTGCATTCTGCTGATTTTGCTGCTGGCGCCGGCAGTTTGTTTGCGGCCTGCGCTTCTGACATTGCCCCAGCAAATGACAATGGCGGCCGCGGTCGCACTCGCATTCGGAATCGCCGTCGTCGTCGTCGTCGCCGTTGCCGTCGACGTTGCAGTCAATGCCCGTTGGCCGTTGGCTTTCACGCTGCAATTGTTTGTTGCATACTTTTAGGCAGGCCGGATATTAAAAGCTGCACAAGTTGCAAAAAGCATTGAACAATTTGTGGAAAATCTGCTGCAGTGAAAATTATGACCGCTGCAACGTTAAAGACATCCTTGACAAATTTCCGCATTAATGCAGGTTAATGTTGAATATTATTTATTTGTGCATTTAATAGCGAAGAAGAGAAATGTGTATTCATAATGTTTGCGTTAAATATGATATATGTGTGTGGAATGCAGGCATATTGAAGTTGTAATTTAGCAGCTGTTTAACTGGGCGTGACAATTCAATGCCAGTTAGCATCAAAGCGCAGCTTTATGGGCTTTGCACGCTGCTGACGTCGTCATCATTCAAACAATCAGCGAACTGTGAAGCGACGCGCCCAAACGAGCGGCTCTAAACGCGCATTTCAACGCTTGGCTTGCCTTGCCTTGGTTCCTCAACAGCCAGCCAACAGCGCACGGCGCACAGCCAACTGCCAGCTAGCCAGAGTCAAAGTCAGAGCCAAAGCTGGGTGTGAGTGTGAGTGTGAGGGTCAGGGTAGGGATAGGGACGCTGATGCTGCTGCTGGCACAGGCGGTGGTCCTGGAGTATATTTGCCACATGCTGATAAGCAGACATAATAATAAAAAATGTATGAGCTGCCTCGCAAGCGGCAGTCATAATAAAATGTGCAGAATAAAATGAAATGGCGAATAACCAACCACACAAAAAGCGAAAGAGAGAGAGAGAGTGTACAGAATCAGGCTGAGGACGTGGCGGCAGCGGATGTGCGCCAAAAGCAGTAACGGAAACGTTGCACAATTTTTGCGGCGACAACGCGACGCGGGTGGTGGACCAAGGAAACGCGACATAATGAAGTCAAAAGTTGGCCAAAGAGTTTTGAACGTTTTGCTAATGAGAGCTCCGCAAAGGCGACAGTGATTATCTGGGACTGGGCTGCTCGGCTCTGGCTAGGACTTAAAGTTCAGCAGCCACCAGCACAACACTGAAATGACAGTTTGTAATCCGCTTTCCACTGAATTTCGCCGACTTTCCGTTTAGTCAGCTAAACGCGCTAATATGCTCCGAAATGTTTGGCCATATGAGAATTGGCGAAATTAAGCAGAAAGGGAAAGAGATGCGTTCCCTCCCTCACGAAAGAGAAGTGCACACAAAAACCAACATCAATAAAAGGGAGCAACAAAAAAAAAAGATGGAAATATATTTACGCTAAGAGTTTTGCTGTTGTCGTTGTTGATATTTTGCGACCCAGGCGACAACATTCATGGCCTTTGGCATTAAGAACCTTCATAAATTTCTGAGTGAAGCGCAGAGAGCGCTGAGTGCAAAGCAGCGCGCAGCAAAGTCTGCTTTTGATTGATACTTGACGGCAGCAGCGACGCCAGGCGATGAAGTTGAAGTTGACGCTGCTGCTGCTGTTGCTGTTGTTGTAGCTGTTGTTTGTTTACTCTCTGTCAGTGTTATCGTTGTTGCTGCGGTCGTTGTTGTTGTCATAAGCAACACAATTTAATAATAGATTCATTACACACACAGACATCATATTCGCAGCTTCGCTAACGCACACACACACATAGACAAACATAAACACAAACACACACACACGCACTCATATGAGAACACTGCTGCTCCTTGGGCGTCGTCTCTTAACACGCCACGCGAACAAGATTTGGGGGAATGTTTCGCAGTTTCATGCGTATCATTATGTCAACACAAAACAAGTGTCGCTATACAGAATATAATAAATTGAATATATTTTCATCAGCAATAACAACATCAAACAAACGCAGCAGCAGCAGCAGAACAACAACAGCCACCACAATACCAATGAAAACATCATGTTAACAAAATGGCCAAGCAATCCGCCAGAAAATGGTAGCAATAAAATTAATAGAGCTGCGAGGGTGAGGGTTCAACAATAGCGCGACAAGTGATGTGTATGTGTGGTAAACAAAAAGATTGAGGGCACCAAAGTGAGTTCTAATTGCGAGAGAAGTTTAACATATTTTTCGAGCATTAACAACGGGTGTTTTCTATGCTCAACTTAGTATAAACATTATTATGTAACTTTAATATATTCATTTTAAATTCTCAAATATTAATTATCTGTTATTATTTTCAAATATTTCTAGAAATTGCCAAATTGCCAATGCTTCTACTGGGCTTCGAATATTTAAATTTGGATTTAGTTCAGTTCTTAAAGTTAGACTTAATTTGTTGAAGTTAATACAATTTTTTCCCCACAGCTGTTTTATTTAAAAATTCAGTAATTTATTTGCTAACTTGCAACATTGTAAGACTTAAATTAGATACAAATTTAATAACTATATAAAAAGATAACAATTAAAGCATTCAGCTTATCATAATCTTTACTTTAATTTTCTTTGAAACTTTTTTAGCCACCCTCGCTTTGTATATATCACTTGTATGCGTATCGCAACTGCCGCTAATACTAATTTATAATAAAACCCCAAATCTATTTGCAACATTCGAGTATTTGGCAAAATGTCGCTTGTGCTAACTATTCCACGCATTTACTATACTATATATCCTGCGAATCCGTATCGTTATCTGTTTGTGTATCTGTTCCCGTATCTGTAACTGGCTGTCAGGAGCTGAGCACAAATTGAAATGAGGCGACGATGCGCCAACAGTTTGGAAGTTTATTTGGCAGCTGGCTGCGGATGAGAAGCAGACGATGCGAACGAGGATGCGAATGAAGAGTAGACGTGAAAACCGCCAAGATGCCAGCATCTCAACGCCAACACTCGACGCCTCGGCTGTTGTTTATCTGCTGTTGTTATTGCTGTTGTAGTCGATGGTGTGGTTTGGTGTGGCTGAAGCTTATTATCTTGAACCAGCAGGCGGTTCCAGCAAATACTAACAGAGGGACCATAATCAACGCCAGCCGAAGCCTTTCTCCATAAGGCGTCGCCGACGCCCCGCTCTGTGGTTTGCCAAGAACTTTCAATAAAGTTTGCCGTCGTCTTGGCATAAAAATTTCATGTGAACTTGCTTTGATATTTTATTTATTTTTATTTCTTTGCAGACCCACAGTACGCACTCTTGCCCCACTCTCGCCACCTCCCTCGCTGTCTCGCGCTCTCGCTGTTTTCTGGGGGGCTACTTCTAATCAATTCCGAATCATTTAGCACACGCATGAGAGCTGTCAGTGTGTTGTGCGCGTATGCGTCTGAGTGTGTGTGTGTGTGAGTGAGTGGCGAGCGCCATTTTGTTTAAGTTAAAGCTGCTTGGGGGGCTTTAAGCTCCGCGCTGGCCATAAATCAGAGGCGTGACGGCGCACAAAAGGCTGCTGACAAAGCCCAAAAGCTGTGCGGGTAATTATGACTAATTAACGTAGCAAATGAACGCCCCAAAGACCCATTTACACTCGCCCTTCCCCGCGCCATGTTTGCACCTCACATACCCATTCCATCAATGTGAAGGGGGGGGCGCAAAAGACCTGCCTTCCATCGATATGTCGAGCTACTGCGAGTTGCCATAATAAAATCATCAAATTTGCCTCGAGCCAAAGCATAAAAGGCTTTCCGGTCGAGCCATAAAAACGTCGTCGCTGGCAGAGCCCAATGCCATTTTGATATGCCCCACACGCGCACCGCAGCTGATAAACTGAACAGCATTCGAGCATTTATGGACGCCACATGCTACATGCCACATGGTCCAGCGTCCACTCGATACGTAATGTAAGTGGCGTAAATTTGTGGTCAAGAGGTTGCCAGCGAAACAATGGGCGACGGGGAACTAAAACTTTGTCGCATATGTGAGACGGGGTGGTGAGTGGGGGGAGAGAGCTGGAGGCATTTGCCCTGGCTCCGATTTCGAGCCATTTGCTGATACTTTATGGCTGTTGGAGTGAGTGCATGTGGTGGCTCAGCGTAAAATATGACAGTTCACTTTGGCGTCTCCCTCGTGTGTGGCCAAAAAAATGTAATTTCAGTTAACAGAAAAATTATAAACTACGTTACGACATTTTGCCACTTTCAATTCTCACATCTGCCAAGCACTTTTCACGTGTAATGCAGCGCTCTCTCGCTCTTTCTCACTCTTATATATTTATCTCCTTGGTGGTGTCTTGGAGATTTTGAGCAGCAGAACCACATTTGTTCCGTTTTGGACTTATTTACTCTGGGCTCTGGCGGAATACGCAATTCTGCACGTTTCTTTTGTTCGCCGCAAAATGTTCATAAATAAGTTGATTAGTTTTTTTTATGTGGCTGGCGATGGGCGACGTTTTGAGTGGCATCCACAGACACACACACACACACAAACATGCCGGTGACGGGGCTGAGGGCAATAGGACAGGCGAAGAGCCTCTGGTTGCAGCACTGTAATTGAAAATGGTACTTAATGCGTGATTATTATATTCGCAGAGTCTGACAGCAACGTGATAGGACGAAAAAGCAGCACTCCATTCATGTTGTTTATTATACTCGTACTCGACTCGCATATTCGTACATTATGAACGGTCTGTGAATGGAAAGTGCGTGTTAAGCTGCTTTTGTGCGCCCCAAAGATGGACAGCAGCAGATTTCATTCTGGTAGCAACATTTAAAATCTGAGAGATGATTTGTAAAATCATCTGTTTGACACACATTTCTTGGGAGCACCTTTGATTGATTGAATGCAGTGTGTATTCAATTTAAATGTTTTCTGCAGACTTTATTGATTATCCGTGGTGTGTGCTTAAAATCGCTGTGATGATTTGTGACATAAATTATTTACAAGTTTTCGTGATTCATTGACGAGAGTGCACAGTGGTAATATTACATTGATAAAACTTATTTTGCATTTAAATATTTGCTAACTTTATAGAAATTTTGCGCTGTTTATGGTTGAGTTAATTTAGTAAAATGTGTTAAAAATGTGGCAAAGTGTGAAGCTTTCAATTTGAATATTGGCTTAAATAAAAACTTTCCGAAGTATTTATCGTTGGAATGTCGTGCAATATTGCGCTGTTTATCTATAAGCTTTGACATTCAAAATGCAATTTATAAGATCATATAAAGCAATACGCTCGGCAAAGTTCTCAGTAACTTGACATCAAATAAACTTGGCCGGAACAACTTTTTCTTTTGCTTACTCAATTGTTTTTTTTTTTTTGCGTCCTCGTCCAAAAGGATTGCTCTTGGCTAGAGCGGAAACTAAGTAACGGTTATTTGTCTATACTGTGTACATATATATATTATGTACATATATACACATGCGAGTATGCTAGTATAGTGAGTATGTGGCTGTGCAGTTGTAGTTGTATTTATGTTGGCATTTTCGTCACAATTTCCGCTTTTAGCCCCGCTGAAACTCAAATCGAACAAAGCCAGAGAAATAGGAAACTTTGTTTCAACAACTTTTCGGGCATTCTCGGCAGCTCTTAAGTTTATATGCTCAACAACTACTTGGCAAATTGTTTGCCATTGCCATTTCCATTGCCATTTGATAAATATAAAACGATTGCACTGCAATCTGTTTTTTATACCCTTAGAGTGGCTGTCCCTGCCGCTGCCGCTGTTATTGTTTTTAATACTAACCAGCATCATAATTGTTATGTAGATTTATAGAATTGGGTTGCCAGCATCATTTGATGTGCACTGTGCCAACTGTGCACTGCAAACGTTCAAGAATTTATTCTATATATCAATATTATTTAAAATGCACCACGTTGTACTTCCAAATCACCTCCATTACGAACGGCGCTGGACTTAGTGACATGCGAATACGCACACTGACTTGATAGCGTCCGGGGGGATGCATGCGCGGTACTAACTTAGCCCTGACCATGTTCTGCAGAAAATACACCTTCGGTTGTATGGGACACCTGAAGACAGTCTTGTTGGCCACAATTGCTTGGTAGGTTTTACTTAGCGTCTTGCTGATCAAAGGATTGTTGAGAAACAGGCAGCCGTCAAGGTTATTCACCTGATACATGAGGCTCTGTGAAGTAAATGCTCGTATAACCACACTAATCGAGAATTTGGGAGCCAACTTCGCCACACGAAAGGTGTAGAGCATCGCTGAGCCGGGCACATTGTGAAAGTATTCAACGAAATCGTGGTCACAATTGGTCTCCACTGACTCAATTGTAAACTTTGTTTTTCCGTGCACAAAGCTCTATCCATGGAGTAATAATAAATTAATATCATGCTGATCATAGAGTGTTGATCAACTACAAACTTACAGAGTCATTGGATTGCGAACTCAAGATTAATGGCAAATAGAGCAGGCAAAGTAAAATCCAACTCATTATGAACTGCGTGAGTGCCACGAGTTACAAATGATGATTTTTTCCGATTGGTTATTTATAATATAACTACAACTAACAAACGAGAAACGTGGACTGTGAGCTACATGACTCCGAAGTTGATCTCATGGGTTAAAATAGTTCTTAATGTAGTGATACATATTTCGGTGTTGGATCATTAACTACGGAACATGATTTTGTAAATCATTGGCTGCCTAATTAACATATTATTAAACTTCATTGTATATAAAAATTGTGCAGTTGTAGTTGTATTTATGTTGGCATTTTAGTCACAATTTCCGCTTTTAGCCTCGCTGAAACTCAAATTGAAGAAAGCCAGAGAAATAGGAAACTTTGTTTCAACAACTTTTCGGGCATTCTCGGCAGCTCTTACGTTTATATGCTCAACAACTACTTGGCAAATTGTTTGCCATTGCCATTTCCATTGCCATTTGAT
The DNA here is from genome assembly GCA_035046165.1 of Drosophila rubida. Classification (NCBI taxonomy): domain Eukaryota; kingdom Metazoa; phylum Arthropoda; class Insecta; order Diptera; family Drosophilidae; genus Drosophila; species Drosophila rubida. The sequence goes on along the minus strand of JAWNOF010000021.1, from coordinate 11,468,050 downwards.
AAATATAAAACGATTGCACTGCAATCTGTTTTTTATACCCATTGCCCATAAAATTCGCCCCAGAAACGAACGAGACACCGAGAGTATCACCTAAACTTACTACTCTAGTGCCCTCGACTGCACTGTGATTATTTAGGTGGCGAGGGACGCAGTAACTTGACTTTATGACAGTTTAATCATAGCTTTTACTGCACCGAGGGTAGCAGCTAGTCAACCAGCTGCTAGTTGTTGTTGGTTTTTCTTTCTCATTTCGGTGGATAGATGTAACTGACGTTTATGGATTGAACTATTGAGTAATGTTTGCTGCATTTTGGGGCCAAAGTTTTTAATCATTTAATGTGCAACAACTCGAAATGCATTTCGCATAATTTGTTTTTGTATTTTGCGCACTGAGGCATGCTCTGGCATCAGCACACGGGGCCAGAGACGGAGACAGAGACAGAGAGACAGAGCCCCATCCTGCTGTGAGCTATGATATCCCCTGCGCTTCGGAACAGGCTATTTGTACGCTGTCATGTGTGCCAGGGCAGCTGAGGGCTCAGGTTGGTTGGGGTAGCTGCTCGTGGTGTGTGCTTTGGGGTGTTGCATGTGTGTTGTCTCAAACAGCGACCGTGCCCCAGCCCACGATGCACTTACACTCTCACTTTAATTTGTGTGCCAGGCGACGACCCAGGAGCCCCTGCCTTCTGCCCCTTGCCCCTTGCCCCCTGCGCCCTGCCCGGCCTGCCCTATCCAAAACAATGTCGCTTGTCCTTTGTGAGCTCACGTGTTACATGCAAATGCGCTTCCTGCCCAGAACAGAAGACCTACAACTCTCACAATTCACAACTCAACTCGTTGTTTTTCCTGCTGTTGCTGCTGCTGCTGCTGCTTTTGTCTTTCGCCTTTGTTTGTGTCTTTGTCTTTGTCTTCGGCATCCCCCCGGCACTTGTTGGGGGAGGTTAAGAGTGTGCACAAATAAATATTGTAATGATGTATGTGATTTCTTTTATGCCCCAGCAACACACACACACGCACACAAAAGAAGCTCCTGCCTATCAGTTTATTGAAATCTCTTTAGCGCAACGACAACTCCGACAACAACTCTCGCTCTGCTTGTGGCTGCAGCTCAAGTGGTGTTCCACTTGAGAGCAATTCGTATATAAAAAAATGAAGAAATATGCAACATTTGGATGGCAGTCGCTCTTAATGAAGTAACAACCTGGCAAAAAGTCATTAAAAATACGCTAAAAGCATGTGGCATGCAAAAATCAATAAACAATCGACAGTAAAATAAAAATAAATGTGTACGAAAAAAATAACAGAGAACGGTGCAGGCCTCAAGGCTGCAATTATGAAATGTTTGTCAAAGGAGTCGCGCCTACGCGAAAAAAATATATGAATGCGAAAATGCGTTGACGATTGCATTTTTCAAGTGCACAGCCGCATCAAGTGCGCTGTGGCATGGCATTGCAAGGGCGGGCGGGGCACTGCAATTTAAAGAGTGATACACACACACAAACACATAGGCACGGTCATTGCGTTGACGCGCGAAAAAGCATGTATACCAATTAAATGCGAGCGGACAACGCCCAAAAGAGTAAGCTGCAAAAAACAACAACAGCATGAATGTATGGCAACTGCTGTCAATGACAGCGCAAATAAAATGCAACAAAACGCGTGTAAAGCGCGCAAAAATGAAAATCAATAGCGACACACACTCACACTCACACCCACACTCCACTGCCGCTCTCTCCCTCTCTCTCCCTCTCTCTCCCTCGGGGCACGCAGAGCAACACGCATATGCATGTGTATATAGGATTGAGCGAGTGTATATAGGGAGCAGCAGGCCTGGTCAGCTGGTGTTTGCTTAAACATAGCAGGCAGGCAGCTTGGGCATTTGTCATAACAGCGGCAATAATCAGAACGACAAGCCGACAACAGCAGCAACAACAGCAGATGCGCTTGCAGCAGCAGCAGCGGCAGCGGCAGCGGCAGCAGAGGTGCAACAACAGCAACACGGGAAACGGAAACGGACTGTGCTGTGCTGTGCTGGCCCATCCATGTTGACGTCAGTCACACAGCGTGCAAATGTTGACCTACATACAAAACGTTGAGCAAACAGGCGCATAAATGCCACGCCAAACAACAGCAGCAACAGCAGCAACAACAGCAACGAGCAGTGCAGATAAGTCCGACTTTTTGTCCAGTTGCCAGCTGCATTGTTAGAAATATGACGGACACAGTCATAGTCTATATAGCTATACATATAGCTTTGCGTTGTACATATCTATAGCCAAAGCTTATAGTGGCTGTCCCTGCCGCTCCCGTTGTTATTGTTTTTAATACTAACCAGCATCATAATTGTTATGTAGATTTATAGAATTGGGTTGCCAGCATCATTTGATGTGCACTGCCCCAAAGCCGGATGTGCCACGGCCATTGAAAGCAAGCCAACTGTGCACTGCAAACGTTTAAGCATTTATTCTATATATCAATATTATTTAAAATGCACCACGTTGTACTTCCAAATCACCTCCATTACGAACGACGCTGGACTTAGTGGCATATGAATACGCACATTGACTTGATAGCGTCCGTAGGGATGCAGGCGATTTATTAACTTAGCCCTGGCCATGTTCTTCAGAAAATACACCTTCGGTTCTATGGGACACCTGAAGACAGTCTTATTGGCCACAATTGCTTGGTAGGTGTGTCTCAGCGCCTTGCTGATCAAAGGATTGTTGAGAAACAGGCAGCCGTCAAGGTTATTCACCTGATACATGGGGCGCTGTGAACTCAATGCTCGTATAATCACACTAATCGAGAATTTGGGAGCCAACTTCGCCACACGAAAGGTGTAGAGCATCGCTGAGCCGGGCACATTGTGAAAGTATTCAACGAAATCGTGGTCACAATAGGTCTGCACTGACTCCATTATAAACTTTGTTTTGCCAAACACATACATCTAGCCATGGAGTAATAATAAATAAATATCATGCTGATCATCGAGTGTTGATCAACTACAAACTTACAGTGTCATTAGATTGCGAACTCAAGATTAATGACAAATACAGCAAGCAAACTAAAATCCAACTCATTATGTCAGTGCCACGAGTTACAAATGATGATTTTACCAAGTGATTATTTGTAATCTAACTACAACTAGCGAGCGTGGACTGTGAGCTTTAAACTACGTGATTCCGAAATTGATCGCATGAGTTAAAATCGTTCTTAATGAAGTGATATTTATTCCGGGTTTAGATCATTAACTACGGAACATGATTTTGAAAATGATTGACTGCCTAATTAACATATTAATTTGTTATTAAACTTCATTGTAGTATATTGATGATACTTTATTTAGCTTCGACCTCCATCAGAAATGGAACTGGTATATGTGCATTTCTAGGTTCAGACGATAGCGACCGTTGGGCTTTAAATTGAATGGAATCTTCGAATTTCGCATATTCTGAAGAAAGATTTATTTATAACAATAAAAAGCCAATTGCTAATATATATCTCAATCTAATTTCATATTAATCGTTAAGTCATCTCTTTGTTGACTTGGAATGCAATCAACTTTGAACTGAATACCCAGTTAAAGTATTCCACTATATCAAATTAGCAGACAGACCCACAGACTCTATAATATTTTGAGTTTTGCCGGGTATATAGAAATTAAAACACACATTAAATTCTGTGTCATTTGATTAGTCAATCGAAAAGCGAAATCATGTTGTTAGCTGCAAAAATATATTTCGGCAATGCATCATTAGCTACCAATCACCACTACACCAATTTATTTATATTTTTAGACATTGATGACTTTATATTTCCACACCACCTCCATGACGAACGGCGCTTGACTAGCCGACATTTTCATTCTTATGCTGAGGTGATAGCGTCCAGGCGGATGAAAGTACTGCAAAGCCTTGGCTCTTCGCATGTTCTGTAAAAAGTACACCTTCGGCTTAATGGGACAGCTGAAGATAGTCTTATTGACAACAATCATACTGTAAGTGCGCCCGAACGCTCTGCTGATAAATGGATTGTTGAGAAACTGACAGCCTTCGAGTTTCTTCATCTGATACATTATGCGCTGCGACTTCAATGCCTTAATGGTGATGCCAATCGTGAAGGATGCGGCTTCTTTTACCACGCGGAACGTATAGACCTCTGAGTCGTTGACTTGGTGAAAGTATTCCACGAAATCATGATCACAGTTGGTCTCCAAGGCCTCTATAATCGTTCTAACTTTGCTGCGCCCAAAGAACTGTGCCCCAATATATTAAAATGCCAGTTTTGCGCCTATAAAGTTCAATGCAAATAGTTATCTTCTGTGAACTTACTGTGTTGTTAGATGCCGTGCACAGGATGAGCAGCGAAGAGACCAAGCAAACTATAAGCGAAAACATTGTGAACTGTAAGCTGTTAATTGTCAGTTAGTTCGCACGAGCTAAAACTTTGATCAATTGAACTATGTTCAGTTTGGTTACGCATCATTAGCCATAAGCTGAACGCGTGCAGACTCCAACAATGTAATTGCCACTTTGATTAATTTGCAAATGTTTTTATTTCGACAATAAATGACCCAGACTTACTTTAGAACTTTGTACTTCCAAACGACCTGCATGACAAAAGGCGCAGGACTCTGCGACATTTTCACACTCACAGTTAGCTGATAGCGGCCCACTGGATGCATTGCGGGCACTATGAACGCCTTGGAGACATTCTTTAGGAAGTACACCTTCGGTTGAATGGGGCACTTGAAGAAGGTGTTGTTAACGACCAGTGTGTGGTAAGTTGGCGCCAAAGCCTTGTTTATCATGGGATTATTCACGAACACGCAGCCATCCATATTGCTGATCTTGTACATCACACGCTGCGATTTTATGGCTCGCATCACAATGCTCAATGAGAACGACGATGCCAGCTTCACAACTCGAAAAGTGTGCAGCGTTGAGCCATTTGAAACTGGGCGGAAATACTCCACGAAATCGTGATCACTCTCCGTTTCCAGCGACTCCAAAATCACCCTGACTTTGCCACGCACAATTACCTACAGCAAAGTCAATTAATAGTATTATATGTTAGAGTAATGCCATCTTCAACGATCCTACCGTGGCCAAGAGAGTGGCTAGCAGACAAACGTGAAGCACCCACATTTCCAACTCTTGTCTGTCTATTTCCAATTCAAAGTTAACAATAGTTGAGTACACATTGTGACCGTTTTCTGAATAGCTAATTAAGCTGTGCTACACATCATTAGCCAGCATTTATTTCAAATGGATTATACTATACTTCCAGTCGATCTCCATTACAAAAGGTGCTTTGCTCTCTGACATTTTGATGCGAGCATTCATATGATATTGTCCAACGGGATGGAAGCTGGGCACTGGAAACATTGTAGCCGCATTTCTCATAAAGTAAACCTTCGGTGGAATGGGACACTTGAAGGTGGTATTGAGCAGCACCTTACGATAGGCGGGCCCTAGCACTCGGTTCAAGGTGGGGTTGTTCAGAAAGGGGCAGCCATCCAGCGAGATCCTGTACATAACTCGTTTCGACCTTAGAGCCCGTGTAATGATTGTAAGTGTGAAGGAAGACGCGAGCTTGGCCACACGAAAGGTTAAGAGAAAATTCTTGTTGGGCACTTTATCAAAGAATTCCACAAAATCGTGATCACATTTGGTCTCAATTGATTCTATAATTGTTTTAACTTTGCCACGCACAGATACGATCTAGAAGACACGGAAATTAAAGATACACATAATGCAATATTGAATGTTTACTACCGTTTCATTAGACCCTACTGCAAGAATGGGTAGAGTGCAAAGCAGACAAACTATCAACCAGTTCATTATGACTGTGCAACTGTAAAAATGAAGTTAGAGTTCTGTAGTTTTAGCAATCTATTTAGTTGAACATTGCTCAGGTAAGCCAAACAATACAATGAGTAGCATAATTTGGTGAATAATTAATTGAGTTGTTTTGAGTAATTATTTTTTAATGAGTAGCAGTTTTGAAAAGTAATTCTAGTTATGCACCATTGACCACTTTTATTTCAGATGTATTATGCTATACTTCCAGTCAATCTCCATCACATAAGGTGCTCTGCTCTGTGACATTTTGATGCGCGCATTCATGTGGTAACGTCCATCGGGATGAAATGAAGGCATCTCAAAAGCCGCAGCCACGCTCCTCATAAAATACACTCTTGGCGGAATGGGACACTTGAAGGTGGTATTGACCAGCACCCTACGATAGATGGGAGCCAGCGCTTTGTTCATAATGGGATTGCTGAGAAACGGGCAGCCATCCACACTGATCTTGTACATGACGCGTTTGGTCTTCACGGAACGCATAACTAGCGCAAGAGTGAAGGTTGGTGCCACTTTTGCCACGCGAAATGTGTAGAGCAACTGTGTGTGTGGCACCTTGTCGAAGTATTCCACAAAATCGTGATCACAGCTTGTACGCACTGCCTCGACGATAGTTTTAAATTTGCCACGCACAATGACTATCTAAAGAAAACCAAAAGGTTAAAAAAGTAGTGAAGTTTCAGCGGTAGCTCATTACCGAATCATTAGAGGCGACTGCTAAAATTGCCAGTGAGCAAAGCAGACTGACTAGCGAGGGCCACATGTCGTATGAGCAACTCTTGCAGACTGAATTCAAATCTAATGAATAGCTACAAAAATTGATTAATAGCAAAGCTAAATTGAACATTTCAGTCGCATAATTAGTGTGTCAAGTTAAAGCTTCAACTAATGACAGTATAAAAGTGAAATCACAAAATCGATTTGTAGCACAATTGTTTGCGGGTTTGCAGCAACTTGATCCACTGTGCGACCGGCTGACATCAGAATACTCGGCATTGTTGGTCATTTGGTCATAGACCGTGTATCCATGGCCGCCTTTTTGGTGCGGGCTTGTTTTTGTTTTAGAATGCAGGCTCGATGATGATGGGTTGCTCATGGTTTTTGGCACGTTGCACAGCTGCATGGTTGCACGGCTGCACGGCTGCAACGCGAAACCCGAGAGTGGCAAAGCCAATGCAGTGCCACCTGACAATGTCTAATGATGATGGAGTAAGTGCAGCGGCAACTACATAATCACAGCCATAACGTCAAGGCAGCAATGCCCATTGTTGTTGCCACGAATGTTGATGTTGTTGCTGTTGCTCTTGTTGTTGTTGTCTACGTGCAGACACGCAGGCAGTCAACCAAGCAGACAACCAACCAGCGAACCAACCAAACGAGCCGGCAAACAAACAAGCTAACGCTGCTTGAGCCAACGAGTGTTGCCGTGCGGTAAGTGGGCTGCATCCTCCTCTTGCCTAGGAGGCGTGGCACACTCGGAGGGCGTTTTGTTATCGCACACTCACTCACACACACACGCAGGGAAAACTCAATGAGTCAATGACTTTTTGGTGTCGCCCGTTGATGCGCGACGCGGTGTCGTTGTCATTAGCAACAACACCGACACGCACTCACTGACAGCTACACACACTTGCACACTCGCACACGTGCACTCACACACACATGCATACAGAGTAACCACATACGTCCATTTGTTGGCCATTGGTGTTGGGCGTTTGGCCGCTGTGGGGATATGCGAGCGGGTCCAGCAATAAATTTGGCAAACAAACACGTTTTGGCTTATGTTTTATTGTTGTCGTTGTTTTTGTCGTTTTTGTTGTTGGCATTGCGGCTGATGTTTCGTTGTTGTCCTTGGCGTACCTAATGTATGTCAACGACAACCAGCGCAGCTGCTGCGGGTTTTCCTTTCCATTCCATTCCTTTTTTTGTGTGTGTTTTGCTTGGCGTCCTTTTTGGCTCATTCAGAGTCAGCAGCAAGCAGTCGAGTATGCAGGATGAGTAGACACTGATTCAGTTTGCTTTTTACGCATTCACGCGCCTTAAATTGGCCAACAGCATGTTGGAAAAACAAAAAACAAAATGCAAAAACAACAAACAAATTATATGCTGCATGCTTTTAGGCTAAGTAATTATCATTTTTTGGCAGCAGCAACACTTGGCACAACCATTTAGCGCGGGCTGCCTGCTCACTCAGCAGACATAATTTCCCCAGTTGCTCATTAGCCGCACTCCCTGCTCCCTCCAACATGGCCTTAAGTGTGAAATTGTTTGGGTAATGCCAAGTAAATTATGCAAATATATTATGAGTTCATAGATGTGTCCGCACAGCTCTCTATCTCTCGCCACTCATCGTTCAGCTTGACAGCAGCCCACGCACATTTTTGTTGTGCATAAATTGTTGGGCATGATTTGATAAAACTATTTACGCAGTAGGGTCCTTTTCGAGCAGGATTTCTAATTAATGAGCCTAACAAAAATAAGTGTTAGAAATAGGAAAAAAAAATTGAAATTTTGTGAACTGAATTTCTGTTGTTTAAGATTGAGTGCAAAAGTCTTTAATCTACTTAAATTACTTGCAGGTGCTACAGATTTTTACTTTACATTATAGTAAGATTCCCAGCAGTAGTGTAAGAAACATTTGTCACGCACTCATTCGATTATGCTGCAAATAAATGTCATCTAGCCAAAATAATTGAAACATTAAACGAGGCGCTCAGCCATGGCGCAAGAAAGTCCTGCTGCCCAAAACATACACACACACATACAGAAGCGCTTCCCGAGCCCAGTGTAAACACACGGAGCACAGCTGTTTGGCCTGCTAGTCGCAACTCCCGCTTCAACTTCGGCCAACTGCCTGCTCGTGCCTAACCACAGACAACAAAATGTGGAGCGCATGCGTCGAGTGTGCAGCGCTAAGTGCACCGCCAAAGCGGAAACACCACAGTCGACAAAGTGTTCGACACTCAGTTCAGTTGCTTCTCGAGGCTCGTAGGATACGCACGGCTCAGGCGGTTCAGAGAAATGCGGCAACCGAGTGTACAGTGAGGTGCTCTGTGTGCTATCTGTGTGAGAGTGCTGTGTGCTGTGAGTGCGAGCGGTTCGAGTGCGAGTGTCGACTGTCGACTGTGGTGAATAGGCGCCGGCTTAAGAGAGGGAGAGGCACGCCAAAGAGAGCGAGAGTACAGAGTGCAAAGAGCTCGACAGCATCGCGGCCAGAACGAGCATCGCAGTCAAGTTGAATCCTTGCAAGCGTGCAGTTGCCTCGAACGGAACGGAAGTGTTGCGTGCCGTGCGGGTGTGTTTGCCGTGTGCGCGCGAGTGTGTGTGTGAGTGTGTGTGCGAGAGTGTGTGCCCGGAGTGTGCCGGCTTCAAAGGTCTCGACGAAACATGCTAAAACATAACAAAGCTCGCTGCGTGTGCAACTAGTCAAGAAATTCGCAAAATTTTATTTTTAACAAAATTGTGCCAAATTGAAGAAAGCTAAATTCAAGTTCCAATCGAAATTGCAATTGAAATGTAAAGCAGCCTTTGAAATTGAATCGAAATTGCTCAATAAATCATTGTATAAACCGAAAGGCAAGCAAAACAAATAAAACAAAGCGAAACGGAACGAGACGAGACGAGTCGAATCGAATCGAAACGAGAGCAAACAAGCCAACGACCGACGCAAAGTAAATCAAAATCAAAACAGAAAACCGGAAAGCATGTGGATTAGTAGCCGCCTTTTTGTGATTTGTTTGCTGCTCAGGTTTGGTAGGTGCCACTTTTAACTCATACTCGCTCTCTTGCTTGCTTTCTCTGCTTGCTTACCTCCTTTCATTTCTCTTGTGCGGCTCTTAAGCCTGACTGCCGGCTTTATTTAGTCGAATCGCTTGGCACGCGCCGCAAAGTATGCTAAGATTTTTGTTATTTTCTGTTTGCCTGCCTTGCGTGTCGGTGTGTATGTGTGTGTATGTGTGTGTGGGTCCGTGTGTTTTGGTACGCCCATCAACAGCTGTCGGCATATTCCCTTTTCGTGCTCTTCAAAAAACTTATTATGCCAAAAAGGCGCTAAAGCTCATAAGGATTTTTGGGGGATTTGATGGGGCTACAGAGCAAAGAGCTTATCAACAATGTTTCCTGGCCTCAAATTAAACTAACCATCTGAGCGCCGTTTATCACTTTAGTGTGAATTTTGTTTAATAGCTCACTCGTAGTGCGAGCAGCGCTGCTGCATAAATAAATAATATTTTAATTCATATAGAAATGATCTGCTGCGGCAAAAATGCGATTTCATGCTACAGTGAGCATATATGAATACAAAACGCTTTCGAGGCGGAGAGGTGTTAACATAATTTATGGCTGAGCACTCCGGTCTATGCACGGCAAGCAACGAGCTAAGTGCAAATCATTTGGTCGCTTTATGATATAGTCGAGGCCATAAAAATGATGCTCTTGGCAACAAAAACTAAACCGGCAAACGCACAAAGTGCGTATACATAATATGAAATTGCCTTATGATAAAAACCCAGGCGTCAATTTATGCCACAAAATGTTGCCCTCTCCGTGAGCCTGCCAGTGTGTGTGTGTGTTCGCATGTGTGTGCCAGTGTGCTTGTCTGCGTTTGAAAGACTAATGAAATGTGTCAGGAACAGAGTCGGGAATAGTCGATCGAACGGCCAGACCCATCGAGCTCTTCACACACTGAAATAGCAAAGAGCTTCAATTCGAGTGCTTTCTTTTTTTTGGGAATTTGATATTTTCCAATTTTCATTGCTTTTGTAGCTGTTTGCATTTTATGATGGCAATGCCAATAACAACTGACGCATATATATTTGGGCGGAAAAAAATTACTGAAATGCCATAGAGATATTTTATATTCCATGCATACATATACATATTTACGTTGCCATAAATATATACGTGTGTGTGGTAAATATATATGTCTTGCTTGCCTCTATATCTTTTCACACCCCTGACTGAGGTTGAAGCAAATGAAAAATATGCAAATGAAATTGTTACTCAATGTCGGTGGAACGCGTTCACAATTCCGACGTTGTTATTTCATTTTCATGCGGATAAAAATTCGCATAAAATATAATGTGATCCATGAAATCAGCGCCAGGCAAAATAAAGAGAAAAACAACAACAGAAATGAGATTAACCTTAACGAAAAATGTCTAATACACATCCCTTTTTTTGTGCTGCATGTTGGGACAACTAAATTATGAAATATATTTTTTGGGATTCATAAAAGGGCTGTTGCGCTCTTTGATTGATTGTGTTTTAAATCCTTTGTGACAAACACATTAATTTGTCGTAGGATTAATGAAGTGCTCGCCCAAATGTGGTTCCGGGCCAAGGGTCAGAGCGAAAGCAGCTGGCTCCGAAATTGAAAAGAAAATAATTGGAATGGTTTCAGGAAAAACGAAATTCTTCTTATGAAACTTTCGAGTGCTCTTACTTGCACACTTTTGAGTTAGGACACTCTTAGTGGTCTATGTTTTGAAATATATTTTATGACAGACAGGAACAGTTAAGATCAACTATATTACAAATATACTAAATAAATATAATTTTTAAATTTATCTTTATACAAAAATGACGTAAATCGGAAGCTTATTTTGAGCTTATAATTCTTGTAATATATTTTTTTTTACAATTAATCTCATATTACTAAACTTCCTTCAATTTTGTTAGTTTATTTAATAAAATTGAGCAATATCAGATATTGACAATCTTTCTTTATTTAGGCAGCAATAAGACTATTGGGAAAACAGATTCTAAATCCCTTTTATTTGCTAGAACATATTAAGTTAGAGTATATTAACATTGCATCGACTTTGGTCTGGCATTATTCTCACTTTTATTGTAACTTATTTTGCTGCCTTATAGCATGTATACATACATATGTATATATACTTTTTGTTTCTTACGAAAAACAATTTGCGCAAAATACATTTTCACATCCCGTTGCCTTTTCTCGGGGCTCTGCCTTTTTGGGGTTTGCTTTCGACGGTCTTCTCGCCGCTGTGTGCACTTCGGCCTTAAATGGGCTTAGGGCCAGCTGGAAAGCATCTTTTGGGCAAACCAGAAATAAAAGTAAAAAAAGCAAAAAAAAAAAAAAATGAAAAGAGAGAAGAAAAAATCAAGTTATTTACAATTATTATAACTGTTGCTGTTGCTATTGCTATAGCTGTTGTTGCTATTGCTCAATGCGCGTTGGTCTGTAAACGCTTTAAGTTCTTTTCAGTCTCAGGGCTCAGACAATATTGACTTGGCATACGATTTGGTAGAGAGTGGGTGTGTGTTTGTCTTGGCGATTCCTTTGCTTGTTTTTGCGCATAAAAATTGAATTTCCTGCATTTTGGGCTGATTGCGCACAAGCCATGGCCCACCATTTCCGACGGGGCGTTACGAAGTGCCAGGCACTTTACTCGAGTATTTCCGGCGACTTTCTTAAAGTTCGCTCTCGACTTTGCCTTAAAGCCGAGTGCAAAACTAATAGTGTGCGCTGCGCGCGTGTGTATTTAGTTCTCCAGCTGTCAGTTTTTATGGGCGCACACGGGAAACTGCCCACGAATTTTGTGCAGTGCTTTTATGGGGAGGCCATTATAGATATTATGTCTGCAGGATCATAAATACAAAACTATACACGTGCAAAGTCAGGCAACGGCACTACAAAATACTCACTTGCTCACACATACAACACCTACGAAGTCACTCGCTTTGCCCAAAGGCAAAGAAATAATTTTAAAAAGTGCCAAAAGGGCATAATCCAAAAAAAAAAACAAGGAAACCGGCAGCAGCGTCTGAGACGCCTCGCAAAGCAACCCCTCAAGTCCCAGTGCCACACACTCACACACATGCACTTGCACATGCCGTATGAATGCCAGACCGTAGCAAAGAGAGCGAGAGCGGAAACGCGTGGGTGGCATGAGGAACACCGCAACACTGACTGCATTTGCTGTGGAGTGCAACGAACTGGCAGGCAGTTTGACAACTTGTTAAATGCTGACAGCTTTAAATCTCCTTTGAGATGGATTTGATTTCGGCAAACTTGTTCGAAATTGACGCAGATTTAATGGAAATGAAATTGAGACTCGCATTCCCCGAAGATCCGCAAATACTCAATAGCTTAGGCACGAAATCCGCATGGCTGAAAATGTAGCGCAGCTAAAAATGTGAATATTCGCGTGAATGTTTGAGCCGCAGGAATAAGCCCAAGTCGAGGTGCTCAACGAACAAGATGATGATGATGATGATGGGATAGAGAAGAATAAGATCTGGGACCGGGACAAAAAAAGCGTACACAGAGAGAACAACAGGAACAACGGAACACACGCACAGTAGCGCTTGCAGCGTAGACTTTTTGTTTTCACAGGAAAGAATAAAAAACCTACAAGTGGATGTGCACACACACACACGCACACATACGGAGACATACAGTCACGACCACCACACACATACACACATATGTGAGGGCGCGCTTTGAGGCACATGCTCGTAAAACATACCCTTTCTGCCCGAAAAAAATGAACCGAGTGCCAAGCGTACTCAAGACATACTTGCAATAATTTTATGGCCTGGCAGAGGCCTCGCCTCCACCCGCGCTCCCACGTTCTCGTCCTGACAGCGGGAGCCATAAAATCAGCGGGGAAAAGCAAAATGAAACGAACACTGGCTGAGGCCGAGGAGACGTCGAGAAAAACGAAACCAGAAAGAAGTAACATAAAAATCCATGATGCCAAGCATAAAACAAAAAGCGCCTGGCCAGGCACAACAACAACAACAGCAGAACGACGACAACAGCAGCAACAAAAAACATACAAAAGCAAAAGCAACAAAAAAAAAAAGAACAAAAACAACTCTAATTGCAGACACAATGACTTGACGGAGCGGGACAGGCGAACAGAGTGGACGGGCGGGCGAACAGGCGGAAAGCAGGGCGAAGTAAGAGGCTCCTAGTGGCAGGCCTGAACGAGTTGCAAGGATTTGCACAGCGCCGCAGGGACCGCCGCTTGGGTGGCACAGACATCCGAGGCGCATTCATGTGGAATTTGAAGCGAAATGTCAATTTGAGAAATACATACATACATACAGAAAAAAATATACACACTCATATCTGTATGAATCCAGCTATCTATGTATATAAATGAGTGTAGGTATATTTAGAGAGAGATGGAGAGAGAGACGCGGCGATGGATGAAGGAGCGAGAAGTGGAGGAAATGAAACCCAAGCTATGTTATTCTAATTTAAGATAAGACAAAAATCTGTTTGCCAAGCGAGACGAAAGTAGAAAAAACACACGGAGAAATGGGTTCAACTGGCGAATGCTCTGCGGATAAAATATAAAATTTTAAGTGCTTCTTAAAGGGGGGGGCAACGTTTTAATGCCGAATCCGAATCCAAATACAAATTCAGCATATCATTCTAATGGCGCTATGAAGAGACAAATACATATGTACACAAATATATGTGCATATTTGAGAGACATTTCACTTATTTGCACATGGCAAACATTCGATGACCCTTTAAGATATTTGCATGCATAAATTGTTGATGGTCGACGTTTTATGTGTTTTATTCTCTCCATATTATTTGGAGTTTATGGTCATTTCCAGATATTATTCATACACTTTGCACACCACATTAATTATTAAATAGGAATGTGAAACGAATATTATTTGCGATTGGGACCTCTATACAAGCATTTGAATTATTTAAATGCATAAAAATGGATTTGCTGGGATGCATCTACTAGCAACACCATCAATAATTCAAAGTACAAATTTCGTTTTGAATATTTTACCTCTTCAGAGTTCTTTATTTTCTTTATTTTATAGAAATTTTATTTAATGTTGGAGTTGAGAATGCAATTTGTTGCTTTTACCATCGTATCAATCGAAGCAACTTCCACATAAATTATGTGCTTCAAATATTTGAAACATGCAACATAAAAACTATTTCAACTTTTCAGAGTTCCTTATTTTCTATATTTTATAGAATTTTTATTCAATGTTGGAGTTGAGAATGCAAATTGTTTCTTTTAACATCGTATCAATCGAAACAACTTCCACATAAATTATGTGCTTCAAATATTTGAAACATGCAACATAAAAACTTTAAAATGAAATCTTTTGTTAATGCTAACAAATTCGTTTCAAGTAGCTATGCTCGCAGAATTGCTCTATTTGATTATCGAAGTAGTACTCTTAATATTTATGTACTACACAACGTTGTCTATAGGAGAATGGATCAATCGAGAATCCAAGAAACTGTTGTGATCGACGCAAAGGGAAACATTATGAAATCAGAACTCTAAGACACAAATAAACTTATATTTAATAACGAATAATAAATGATATTCATCTCCAATACTTTTGAGATTATTTTACAAAGTAATTAAGTAATTAAATGACTTTGAGAATTATTATTATTTTTTTTTTAATTAAATGTCATTTATCGAAGCTTAATTGCAGATGTCTGAATTGCTTTTTAAATTGAATTTTTCTGAATTTGATTGCAGATGCAACGATTAGCGAACCCTTCGAAACACACCTGCGCGGCCCCGGCTTCGTCATGGAGCCGCCGGGTCGCGTTGAGTTCTCGAACTCGTCGGGCGGCTGGCTGGACTGCTCGGCCTCGGGCAGTCCGCAGCCGACGATCGACTGGGTGCATGCGGATGGCACGGCGGTCACTGAGATACACGGGGTGCGGCGCGTGCTGCGGAACGGGACCTTGGTGCTGATGCCGTTCGCGGCGGCTGCCTATCACCAGGACATACACAATACGATCTACCGCTGCATTGCCAGCAATTCGGTGGGTCGCATTGTGTCGCGCGATGTGCAAGTGCGGGCGGGTAAGTTGAGCCGTGTTCCCTATATATTGTATATGTTTTTGGTAAATGCATCTTTTCGTTGCTGTTCTTGTTGTGGCAGTTGTGGCGCAGGCCTACAAAGTGGATGTGGAGGTATTATCTGCGTCGCGCGGCTGCACCGCCATTTTGCGTTGTGTGGTGCCCACGTTTGTCAAGGAATTGGTACGAGTGGTCTCGTGGGTTCATGAACCCGCTATCTACATCTATCCCTCGCTGCAAGGCGGTAAGTAACAGTCCCTCTCTCTCTCTCTCCATGGGCGTGCATACTTGCAACTTGTCTATCTGTCTGCCGCTGCTGCTGCTGCTGCTGACGTGGCACCAGCAGGAGTTGCAGCCTCGGCCCCTTGTCTGATACATCCTTGTCCCTGTAGCGGCTTACCAAGCCAACAAAGTGCATTGTTTGTTTGCAGTATTTGCCTCACATGTTTGCCTGCTTAACTGCCATCGCTTGCCCCGCCCCCAACACGGACATACACATATATATATAGTATGTGTGGGCGTCTCAGGGTGTGTGTCTCTGCCCGGTGCTTTGATGCATAATTAACATTGTCCTTTGGCAATTTGAGAAGCACTTTTAACTTGCCTTAACCCTGCACCCAACTGAGGTGCAACTCTGAGCTCTGATAAGTAGGAAAAGCCTTCGGCATGTGCTTAGCGCAAACTGAACAATGCCTTAAAGAATTATTAAAACATGCACACTTCAACACACGAAGTCAGCTAGCAGCATGTGCTGTCTGGATTGTCTCTTCAAAAATAAAGTTTATTTATATTCTTCTGGCTTCCTTTTGTTCTATTTGGCTCAGTTGATTTCAAAATTTTTGCCACAGCTCCGCAAACTTTGTGTAGTAGGAAAACTGCGAAAGTGCGCTGAAGACAGTTGTGCTGACAGACATAATAGATTGTGTGCTCGATGCTGAATCGCGATTGAGCTTTTATGAGGAATTGATAAGCGACGACAAATAATGATTTTCGCTTCGTTCACAGACGGCAAGTTCCATTTGCTGCCCACCGGAGAGCTGCTCATCCATAATCTGCAGGAGAGCGATGAATCGCAATCCTTTCGCTGTCGCAGCATGCATCGTTTGACCCGTCAGGTGGTTGTCAGCTCGCCCACACGATTGCGTATTAATTGTGAGTAACTCAATCAAGGCAACTACACAGACACACCATACATACATACATCCATCCAGTCACGCTCACACACTCTACACTCATATATGCATTCCATTTCACTGCTAAGTCGCTGCGAAACTAACCAATGTCAATCTCCACTCGCACACAGCGCATCGCGGCATCATTTCGCCAAGCGTTGTGGAGCACACGTCTCATGTGCAGGTGTCGCAGGACGAGGGCGCGGTGCTACTGTGCGTGGCGCAGGGTTGTCCTTCGCCCGAATACAGGTGAGTACAACACACAGGCAGCGACGGCCGAGAGAGGTGATGCTGTCTCACGGTGTGCTGCATAAAATCGATGGGGCTGCCAAGCCACACACACACACACACAGACGGACACATTATAGGCGAAACTTTTGACGTTGACAGCAGTTGCCGTTGTGTGAGTTAATTGGAACGCACACACATTCACACCTACAAGAACGCACGCACACGCACACACACGGCGAGTGTGTGTGTGATATGAGTGAACGTTTAGAGTTGCGAAGGCATATAAATAAACTGGCGACCGCTGTGACTTGGCCATTAATTGTGTAAAATATGTGGGGAACGGGGCGGGGAGGGAGCTGCCAACTATGGAGCGCTAATTGAAATATGAACTCGGCGTGCGTTGTCAACCTTAAAGTTTCGCCCACAACTTTGTCGTTCGTCCAACGTTGCGTATGAGCAATACTCTGCTGTATTGTCGCATTGTGGCACATTGAGCAGAGGAATTAAAGACAAAAGCATAGGTAATGATGTGTGTAGTCGTTAAGCTGCCATCGCTCCGGAGGTGCGGCTACATATGTGCACACATAATTACGCTTTGATAAGCAGACAAGTAATAAAAAAAAAAACTTTTTGCCGCCGAGAGAGATAGCTGGAGTGGAGGGATTCACGAGTGCTCGTGCACATCCGGGCTACAATGCCAGACTGTAAACGTGAAACAAAGGAATCTATGAGCGCCGCCAGACAGCCGACGGATACATGAATAGATGGATAGATTGCTCAGTAGCGGAACAGCGGCAGAGCGAAAGAGAAGAATACGCAGAAAAGCAGAAAAAATAGCGTAGCCATTTCATAATTAATAAAACCGAGCGAGCGACTGAGCAACAGGAGACGGCAGGCAGAGACATTGGCAAATGAGCCCGCCATAGGGATTAATGCAACATTAAACAAAAGCAGCGCAGATGCCGAACAGACGTTGCGGCGTTGTGGGGCAGGTAGCTGAGGGCTCGTTAAAATGTGCTGGCATAAACCTTGAACTTTTTCAAATTAAAAGGAAATGCGGAAAATAGCAAAAATGTGATTTTAATGCATTCGAAATGATGAACGAGGGAAACAAATAAATAAATCGAATATGCCTGCGAAATCCAAAGAGATTTCAATTTAATTGGGTAGCTGAAATAAGAAATATAGCCGTAGTTGAGAGACTTCATTAAATCAAAAAAGTTCGACGTCTATAAATCTGAATTGCGTATTTGATGTTTGTAATTTTTAATTGGAAAATTTAAATAGCTGTTTGTTAATTAACATAGTCAATGAAGAACTTAATAAAGAGTTGTATGTGGAACATTTTATTACTGTGCTAGTCAAACTTACTGGCGACAATGTTTATGCAAGGTAGTTAATATATTTAGATAAGCTTTATTTAAGCAGCAAGATTCGGCAAAGCAAAAACTATCTAAAATACTATGTATACAACCTAGTTATTGTCAACAAATCACTATTAATTTAACTATCAATGTTACTGCTCAACAACTAGTTAAAGTTTACGCTTTGAGAATGACTTCAATTGTGACTGAAGAAGTCTCTTAGACTTGAGCGCACTTTTCTTCTTTGCTTTAATGTTTTGTATAATCTGAATATGTCTACATCTACTTATTTATATTATCGTTTAAATTTGTATTTCCATTTCGATTTAATAGCTGGTACACACAGAACGGAGCTGGGCCACTGCCCGTTTTAAGTGGTCCACGTGTGCGTCTGCTGGGCCCCATACTGGCGATTGAGGCCGTGACCGGCGAGGACTCGGGTGTCTACAAGTGCACGGCGAGCAACGTGGGTGGCGAGGCGAGCGCCGAGCTGCGCCTAACTGTGGCCACGCCCATACAAGTGGAGATCTCGCCGAACGTGCTCAGCGTGCACATGGGCGGCACGGCCGACTTTCGGTGTGTGGTGACCAGCAACGGCAGCCCGGTGGGCATGCAGAATATCCTGTGGTACAAGGACGGCAGGCAGTTGCCCTCATCCGGCCGCATCGAGGATACGCTGGTGGTGCCGCGCGTCAGCCGTGAGAATCGCGGCATGTATCAGTGTGTGGTGCGACGGCCCGAGGGCGATACATTTCAGGCCACCGCCGAGCTGCAACTGGGCGGTAAGTAGCAATGCCGCAGAGCTCGACAAAAAAATAAAGCTGCGCGCATCGCCAAAGTAATTGCAGCTAAAATATTTATATGCACATACACTATATATATATATATGTATTCATCCGCAATCGCAACTCTCCCACACATACACAGATGCACCGCCAGTGCTGCTGTACAGCTTCATTGAGCAAACGCTGCAGCCGGGACCAGCTGTGAGCCTCAAATGCTCCGCAGCCGGCAATCCAACGCCGCAAATTTCATGGACATTGGACGGATTTCCGCTGCCATCAAACGGAAGGTAATTGAACTTGTTGAAAAGCGGCTCGGCCAGCCAAGGGACGCGTAGGGGGCGTTTGGCAATGCCAACGCTGCGGGCGGCACTGCAGCAAGAAAAGGGAACGAGAGCGAGAGAGAAAAAATGCGACTGAGGCTGCATTTATTGCGCTCGTTGTATGTGCTATTTTTTTTTTTTTTTTATTTCAGCATTTGGCTTTCAAAACATTGCACGTATAGAAAGTGGCTGCCGACGGCTGGCGGGCCTATCGAGTGGGCGCAGATGCGGGGGCGGTGTCGTGTCGTTGCGGTCGGGTCGTGGCTCGGCCTGCTTCAGCGTTCATTCACTCTCTGCAGACTGGATGCCCCGCTCCAGTGTCGCTGAGCCAAGGTTTCGACTTTGCCTTTCTATTTGTTAATTAAGGCTGGCGCAAAGTGTGCCTACGTACGAGTATGTGCGCTGTGTGTATTTGTGTGATGTTTGTTTCACGCATTTAATTACGTTTTTAGCCTGGCCAACTGCCAACTGCCGGCAGTCAGCAGCCAACTGCCAACTGCCAGCTGCCAGGCAGCAACTTTGCCAACTGGCAATAGTTTGGGGCAGCTTATTAAATTCTTAGTGGGCAGCCCTTTAATGACATTGACATTTGCATTTGACAGTCAAGCTGTGTGCGCATAGTTGTTGCCTTTTGTTTGCTGCACACAAATAAAATGCAACAGCACAGCGATTGATTGGCTATCCTTCATTCGCCTGCCCTCCTGCTGCTCCCGTTGATCCTGTCACTGCTTTCAATTGCTGGCGTCGCTTTGGCTTTGATGCTGCTCTCTGCCTGCCCTCTGACATTGTCGTCGTTTGCCATTTCATTTGATTTTTACTGCTTTTCACTCTCTGATTTTCGCTCTATCTCTACCACTCTCTCGCTCGCTCTCCCTTTCTCGCAGTCAGAGTCTGCACTTCATTTGCAGTTTGTTGGCAGCTGCCACTAATTGTTTGAGTTACGTCTGTAATGATTTGCAAGTCAAAGTTGCCCCTTTGCGACTGTTGACTTCTGTTGTTGATTAAAAAATAGCTGCAGCTCTTCTTTCTTTTATTTTCCTATTTTCTTTTTCTCTATTTTAGTATTAACATTGACTTTGGCTCTCCATTAGTTTGCCCTGTTTGCAGTCCAATAAAAGAATCGCAGCAGCCAGCAACAACATTTGTAGCCAAACGTCTCCAGCCTTGGCTGCCACTGCATTTTAATTAAAACTTGTGCAATATGTTGCCCACTGCATAACAAAACAAGCACTCGTAGTACGCTACAACATATCCATTAAAATGTATAAATATTTAATATGCTGCTCAGCACTTAAAACTCAATTTAATATTACTTTAAACAAGTTTCGAAATATAACACAAATATTTTCAAACTCAAGTTGTGTAGCTAAATTCTACGTTATGTCGCATATACCCGACTAAATACTGTACAACTTTGAAACATTTAATAAATAACACAAACATCTGTTACAATTCAGCTTTGCTATGCACAAAGTGCAGTCAAAAAACTGTCGCATGCAAAACTGCTGCTTGAGACTGTCAACTTGAAGCTCTTCACGAGCTGCTCATGAATTTCAGTCATCCTCTCCGCATTCTGTTGCCAGGCCGCATTCAGGGCGTCCTCGTTTCCATATTGTGTCCAGCTGCTGGCTCGCAGAGTTTTGGCTGACCGCAAGCACAAATTGATTACAAGTATTTTGAGGTGGCCAGTGCAGGAATGTTGTTGCGAGTTGTTGGAGATGCGAGTGTTTTCAGTGAACGCCCCGTGGCTTTAATTTAAAAGTTATTTGAGCAACACAATTTTGACACATAATGCCGCCAGGCATTATCCTGCAGTGGCAAGCGGCAAGTGGCAAGTGGCGTCGTGCAACCTAATTTGTCTGACAGCAGTAGCAGCAGCAGCTGACGAGCCTCCGCAATGCTGCATAAATTTGGTTGCTAGCGTCGGTTGTGTTGTTATTGTCGAGTTTTAAGTGGTTTACATTATTCGGTTTAAAGGTATATCAACTTGGTAAGTGTATTTATTTAATACACACGCAGCCCCAGCTGCCGCCCACACGCCCACATGCCCACACGCCCAGACAGCCAGACAGGCAGGCAAACAGCAATAGCAGTCAGACAGGCAGACTGGTTGTCATGCAAACTGAGGCTCAGCGAAAGGAGCCGGAGCAGACGCCTTGGGGCGGAAATTAAATGATTGCGCGCACGAGGTAACGCAACACTCAAACGCTCATTTTACGCCATTTGCGAAAGTTTGTCTGCGGCATGTGGCTACAAGGCTGGCTGCCACAAGCGAAGCCACTTGCCACTCCGAGAGTCGCATGCGAGTGTACCCGCCACATGCGTTGCTGCATGTGTGTGTGTGTGTGTGTGGGTGTGGGTGTGTGCTTGTGCAAAGTGTGTGTAATTTTGGTTTAAATAATAAAACGTTGTAAGTTCAGCGTTAAGTGCAAGAGCAAACAGCAAATGCAAAATGCAAAATGGAAAGTTGCAGGCGAAAAGTGGAAAGTAGAAAGTAGAAAGTGGCGAGTGTAAACTTGTTGCCAAACTAGCGGCAGAAATTTTAATAAGCTTTCTGGATTTACTTTTCACCTGCAAGAATAATTAACGCAAATCCGAAAGTCCCTCCATATAGCTGAATCCCTCGCTAAGTCCTTTAAACGCTTAGTTACATGCTGTTGCAACATTCGAATTTTCATAAATTGCATTTAGATTTTGGTTTCGTGTTTTCTGTGTAATCTTCGAATTTTCACCACAAGATCGAATTAGTTTTTCCACTGTAATTCGTGTGGGTTTTAAACAACTGCAAACTCAATTCGCACAAATTGAAATTCATAATTTGGCAAGTTTGTTGGCGCAACTTTTGCTGTTCACACTCTTGTTTAAGTTGTAGCTAAAGTTGATTTTTTTTTTGTGTTCGGTTTTATTTTTTTAATTTTTTGTTGAAATTAAGCCAGCCACAACCCAGACACACACACACACACACACACACTTACTCACACACGCAGGGACTGGCACAACAATCAGCTAAAACTGCACACAAAAGCCGCGCCAAACTATTAGGTTTATATTGTTGCAAGCAAAGCGTTTTATGCCGCAGTCCTGCCCCTTGATCCTGCTCACACACACACACACACACAGACATGTGCTTAAAGTTTCGCATTGTCGTTTATTGTCGGGAGTACGTCTCTCTTCCCGTTCGCTCCTTCAGTCGGATGTGTGTAACTTTGTTGCAATTTTGTCCTGGCATTGTTTCAATGTGCTCAAGTGTGGCAGTTAGCAGCCATGTCCATGGCTGAGTGTCTGCTTGTCGCTATAGCTGGAGCTGTAGCTGTTGAGAGTGCAACACACTGCTGAGCAGCTTCATTTTCATTTAACTACAGTTGTTGTTTTAACAAGCGTCGCGCGGCTTTTTTGGGGGCACTTCATAAAGCGCCACAGTCGGAAGTCGAGCGACGGAGAGTCGGATAGTCGCCAAGTTTTTCACACTTTCTGGGGAAATTAGTGCAACAGGAAAGTGCACTTGTGAATAGCTCAGTAGCTGGCACAGCAACAGCAGTTAATGCATCCATAAGCCAAGCCGCAACTGCGATTTGCGGCTGCTGCAAAACTTAATTAAAATTGTAATTACTTTGCCTGCTGTTGCCGCACTAATGCCAATTGAAAAGTTGAGCGTGCCTCGGACGCAAACTAATGAGCCGTTCGCCGAGATGCTGTGCTTAACAATAAGATGCCACAAAGCCGCTCTGGCACATTACGCGGCGTATGCGTAACGTTGTTTTGCTGTAATTAATGTCTCTGCCAATAAGCGGCGAAGCCAGCAAGCGAACGGAACAGACTTAATGCCAACTTGAGCGCTCGTAAAATCCTTTTGTTTTTTGTTTTTTGTCATTATTTGCCATAGAAAAGCGTTGCGACCGCATTAAGTGAGCGCTTTCTATCTGATGGTGGTGGGCTGAGCTTTCACTTTGTGGGCGTGGCGCATGACATTGAAAGCAGTGTAAAAACTATGCTAAGCCTGACAGCTCGACGCAAAGACGGGGGCCTCAACTGACAGCCTTCATTACGGCTGAATAATGCAATGTTACGTATACGCCGTGGTGTTGTTGTGTCGAAAACAAATGAAGCACACAGCCAAAGGATTTGGGTCAGCCTGCATACGAGATGCGCCTTGTTGAGTGTTTGCACACATCACTACATACATTTACTCGCACTCTCACACAAATACACCCACACACACACAATCACGCATTCTCGCTCTCTTACTTATAGTTGCTCGTTAATGCCCCTGGCCGAAGTCTTTAAATATGCAAAAAACAATTCTAAAATGCATATCACATTGCGCATACGACGCGCGTGCCATTCGAAATGTTTTCTATATTAATGCATGGCTTTTTCTGCTCTCTTTACATCTTTGCCACAGATTTATGATCGGACAATACATCACGGTGCATGGAGATGTAATTAGTCATGTTAACATAAGCCATGTCATGGTCGAGGATGGCGGAGAGTATTCCTGCATAGCCGAGAATCGTGCGGGTCGTGTGGAGCATGCGGCCCGCTTGAATATTTATGGTATGTGCCACATTCACCGACACACACATACACATTTCTATGCGAGTGTCTGCAGCTACTTTACACAAGCACTTAAACGTTTTTCAGAGCTCTCCGTTTTTATATCTTTCTTTTTTGGGCGATCTTTTTTTGTTTGTCTCTTGCCTACTTTTGCTCGATTTTGTTTTACATCGCGTTTGCCATGTACTCGTGTCTTCTTTACCCTGCTGCGTCTGTCCTTGGTTAGCGCTGCCTTTGCCTGCAGTTTGCTTTGCAGCTCTCAAAAGTGTTGTTCAAGGCTCACACAAACGAGCGGTGCTCCCAGGGGGTGTTGCATGCCTCTTCCACCTTGTTTTTGCAAGAAATCAAATATTTTTGTGTCGCCGGGCAAACAAAATGGCGTTGCCAGGCATGAGGCAACTCACCAGAGCCGTACACGAAAAAATAGTGCCGTGTTTGAGCGCAAAGTTTGCACTGAAAGTTAACAAATAACCAACAACGCAGTTCAACTTGATATACTCTACAAAAAACTTTCTTATTTTATTAGCAGACTACAATAATTGACATACGAAATCTATAATCAGTTAGTTATAAGCAACTGACTATTTAATTTAAATTATTGATTTGTGTATTTAAGTCTACGTAGTTACTGATTATAATTCTTGCTTGAGATTTGTTAATTTAGCCCTGCAAAAACGCTTAGTTTGTTGTATTTCTACTCAGCAAAAAAAATTGTGAGTTTAGCGGTCTTTAAGCTTAAATCAGACGCGAAACACTTTTTTTTTTTTTTGCTTAAATCATTTGCATTCTCGCTGATTACACGACATGGTAATGGCGATGATTACAAAAATGTGGCCCTCCCCAGACACAGAAGTCCGACGACGACGCCGGAGATGGGCAGCGACACCAAAGAGCACAGCAGACAGCGCACGTATGACATGCTCGAAAATTATGCATATTCTGCAGGAATCCGCAACCAGAAGCAGCCACCAACATCCAACAGCCAGCAACCAGCAACTAGCAACCAGCGAACGACAACCTCGAGTAGTAGTAAAGACTATGAGAGTTGTTATTGCTGTTGTTTGTCAGCCGACATTTGCTGCATTATTTCCTTCCGCATTTTGCCAGGGGAGCAGCGCAAAAGTGTTTTTTGTTGTTTGGCGGCTGAGGTTGAGCCTGCCAGGATATGCATATTACATTGTGAGCTGCTGGCGCTGCTGCTGTTGGGCTTGCCAAGCATTTTGTTTTGTTGTTTCGCTTGCTTTGTTTGCCTTACATTTTAGCTGCATTATTAAATGAGCAACGTGAGCAGAGGAAAATCAGTTAAGCATCTCACATTTACATTGGCCATCCTCTCGTTTTGTTTGTTGTGCAACATCTTTTGCCAGGTCTGCCCTACATTCGGCTCATACCAAAGGTGACCGCGGTCTCGGGTGAGACATTGAATCTGAAATGCCCCGTGGCCGGCTATCCCATCGAGGAGATACACTGGGAGCGTGGCGGACGCGAGCTGCCCGACGATATACGTCAGCGTGTTCAGCCGGACGGCTCGCTGACCATCAGTCCGGTCCAGAAGCACACCGATTCCGGTGTCTACACGTGCTGGGCCCGCAACAAACAGGGTCACAGTGCGCGGCGCAGTGGCGAGGTGACGGTCATAGGTTAGTATATATTTTTTGCCGGCACTCGCAACTGTCGGCCTTTTTGGCCAGTTTCCTTCACAGCAGTTGACGGCGACGACGACAAAAACGGCAAGTGCAGCGACAGCAACAGCGGAATGAAGCCAAGTGAAAATTGCATTTTAATTATTAACAGCAAACTAAGTACATACTCGTACTCCTCCTTGTATCGTGTGGCGCTTCAAGTTTTTCATTTGCCTTTGCCTTCGTTTCACTTTTGGTTTTCCTTTCGTTGGTGCTTTTAATTTCGGTGTCTCTGTGTGTGTGTGTATGTGTGCTCGGCATTTGCTTCTCCTGTAATTAAATATGCGCAATAATCTAAGCTTAAAAGTTTGAAAATTAAAAAAAATGCCAGCGCAAGTGTTTCAAACGGGGGTGCTGGGCTGGAGTTCTCGAGCACGAGTCAGCAAAAACCAAAGCGCGACCCTTTTATATTATGTTTTTTTTTTCTGTTGGACTTGTATATATATTTTACTCATTTTACTTAATGAATTCGCGTGTTAATGAAGCGCGACGTTGATTAAATTTTCATAATTTGTTACCCTTTTTCTGGAATTTTTTGCGGATTCCGCAATCGTTGCGTATTATCGTGCCGCCCAAAAGTATGCTACGTTTTGTTGTACAGCGTTCACTTGGCAGAGTGAACGAAGGGTTTTTGCTCGAAAGCTTTTTGTTGTTACTCATGTTTGCCTTGACAACACCCAACTTTGCAGTGCCACCGCGTCTGAGTCCCTTTCAAACATCGATACTACAACTGAATATGGGCGATCGCGCCTCACTCACCTGTTCCGTGGTCAAGGGCGACCTGCCGCTGACCATTAATTGGCGCAAAGACAGCCGACCCATCGATCCCACACAACACATGTCCGTGAAGCAGGTGGATCAGTATAATAGCATCCTAGTCATTGACAATCTGGGCAGCGATCACACCGGCAACTACTCGTGTGTGGTGCGCAACTCGGCGGCGGAGGTGGAAAACTCGCAGGCGCTTTTGGTGAATGGTAAAGAAACAAGTCGCGATACCTGCTAGACACTTACAACTATATATATATATATATATGCTATGTATTACAGTAAACGTATTTAGTTACAAGTAGTTGGCGTTTTGTTTCGTATGCACTTTATTCAATGTAACCAAAAACAAAAAACTGAAAACTGAAACAAAAACCTCACATGAAAACAAACGAAATGAACGACAAATGGAATTTGATCTGTCTTGTTGTATTATACTATACAATGCAATTATATCCTTGTATACCTTATGTATATTATCATGTTATCAAAACGGCATTTAGTTACCTTTCTGACTCACTCACCATTTAACTTTTGGAATGTTTGTACCATTAAGTAAAATATTTGTACTATTTTTCGTAGAGTTTAACAAAATCCTTTAACAAAACTGCGAAGGTTTAGTTGTACATATCATAACTTAATTCAAATAAGGAAATCAACGCAAACAGCAAACAGCAGCTCGCCGTGGGAGAAGCTTGACGCGACGCAACGCGACAAAAGGACATCATTGCCGGTCAATTGAATTGCAGTGCTTAACGATATTATGGTTGCTCTCTTCCTACTTGCAGTACCGCCGATCATCGAACCGTTCGCCTTCCAGGATGGCCTGGCCGAGGGCATGCGAACTCGCACCGTGTGCGGTGTCTCGCGCGGCGATGCGCCTCTGAAGCTGATCTGGCTCAAGGATGGTGAGCCGTTGCCCGAGCAGCTGGGCGCCAATGTCACCATGCTAGATCAGTACAGCTCGCTGCTGAGCATTCCCTCGCTATCGGCCACGCATTCTGGCGAATACACGTGCGTGGCCAAGAATCCGGCAGCCGAGATCAAGTATACCGCTCTGTTGCAGGTCAAAGGTAGCGTACCAGGTTACAATACAGCAATCGAACCAAGAACATCAACAGTAACAACATTAAGTCACTTTTACACCTAATATCAGAACACACATGCCACACGAACTGATCTTGATCTTAACTTTTTCACGATTGCCCCCCTCAATGAAAATCAAATACTAATTTTTTGCTTTCTCGCTGATTGTACTTGTATTGAAGAAAAGCGCTTCTTAATGGTTTTCAGTTTTTCAACTTTTTACTTTGTGTATCTCTCTCTAAGCAACTCAACTCTCTTTTGATGCTTGTAATCTGCTTTACAAGCCCCCCGTCGTAACTGAACGTTGCCTAACTCTTTGCTTAGCAAAAATGGTGCTTTGATTTTGACGCTTTCTCACAACCAATATATATAAACCGTACTAAAAACAAAACCATAAACAAACGAAAACAAAAAAGAAGAATAATTGAAATTGCCCTGCTTTAAACACCTGAAATAAAACTATTTGTACGAATCCCTATACCCTTAAGTCGCTTTGGCACGCTGTGGGTTTTTTTGACAACAGTTTCACCAGGTAACCTTAACAACCGCACTGCTTTTTAATCGCTTCATAACGCCGCTAAATTGTACACATATTAACATATACTATGAAATAAGTTATTTACTGTTAAGTTGCCTCTATTATTTAAGCTGCTTTTTCATGAGAAACACGGCTGGCCGTTGTTGCTGTGCATATTCCCAAGAGAAATGGTTTCATTTTC
Organism: Drosophila rubida; assembly: GCA_035046165.1. NCBI lineage: Eukaryota > Metazoa > Arthropoda > Insecta > Diptera > Drosophilidae > Drosophila > Drosophila rubida. Next base: position 11,439,666 of record JAWNOF010000021.1, on the reverse strand, counting down.
CATATTTATTTCCACGACAATTCACTCTCCTCATTGAAGCGTGAATTTCGCAGATGCCTTTCGCATAATATTTTAAATTGATTAAACACATTTGCGCTTGCTTAACTCCCTTTTGCTATTTACTTGGGATTGCGCACAGAATAGACAATTAGATGTAATTTTAATTTATACAAATGCTCAAACATAAATAAGGAAACAAAAGCTGGCTTAAGATTAATTTGCTTTCTCGCTTACTCCCACTTTAGTTGCTGTCTCAATTGCTGTTCATAGAATACATTGCAAATATATACATATACCTATATATATATATTATTTTTCCATTTTGTTTTTGGCAATTTTTGACTTGCAGCTTCAAAAATTTAGCGCACAACGGCTGCTGTTTGCCCGCCTCCCCCTCAGCTAAAAGAAAACTAACTGAATGGCTAAACCCTAGCTATAAATGTGCTGTGCTTAATTAACAAAAATAATGATGATAACAGAAATAAAAAAATAATAAAATAAACAAAAAGAGCAGAAAGTGCTAATAATCCACAGAAGATGCGCTGCTTATGCTTCAATTTGGTTTTGGGTTCTAATTGCTTACACTCTGCCAAAGTGTGTGTGAGTGTGTGTTTGTGTGTGTGTGTGTGTGGCTATTTTGCGACCCATGTGTGAGTGGCATTTTTGTGGAGCTGAGAATGTGCATAAACATATTTTTTGCAGAGCCAAAACGAGAAATGAAATACCGAAATTACTAACAACATTTAAATATATAAAGCTTCGCAGTATTTGCTAATGTACTCGTAGTTGAGCATGATTGTAGCACACATACTTAGGCACGTTGTGGCATGTTGTGGCAGCTGCAAAGTATGCTACACCATTTTGTTACGATTCGCTTTGGCTTTTGCTTCCATTTTGCATGCTGCAACTGTACATAAATCGCCTCCTATTTTTGCTGTCATCTGCATGCGCGTTAATGCTTGTTGAATGCTTATTATAATTTCGTTTACTTATGATTTGCTTTGTTTTTGATCTCGGCTCTCCTTTGCTTGGTAGCGCTTATGTTTTTGAAATTGTTTTCACTGCAATTTCGCCAAATTAAACTGTTGTGTAATGCGATGAGATTTAAGAGGAATGCCATTTTTGTGAACACTTCTATGCGAAACCAAGTGAAAACAGATTCGGCAACTTGGCGTATACGCAATTTGCTTTTCACATTTATTTGTTTTTAATGCCCAATTACCCAGGCTGCTGTTGTGTGCAAAGATTTTTTCCAACTAGTCGCTATTAACCAACGCGCTGTCGTATACCCAAAAAACAAAAAAACAAACCCGCTTTATATGCAAGATACGAGAACCAATCCATAAAAACAAACCGCAAATGCTTTTTAATTAATGCCGCTGCATTCATAGGTGCAGCTGTTAATTTCAATTTTTATGTGCATATCATCAGTTTCTTTTATTGCGTTCGTTTTTTAATTGTTGACAATAATTATTGCCTGACAAACAAAAGGCTGGAAATTAAACGCAATGCCTAAATAAACAATGATTGGCCTCATAAATTATTATGGCAAAACGCCTTCTGCTGTGTGGTTGGCTGATTCGATTGCAAAACTAATTATTGAATGGGGCCTCTTTGGGGCTTTGTCCTTTGCGTTTTATTGGCTTTTTCGTATGTTAATCTCCAACTGCGTGCCTAACCATAAAACTCATATAATCGTGCATATCAAATATTTATGTATTTTATGTTGCGCAATTTTTTGTTTTTCATTTAAAATGCAAATATTTTTCAATACGCTTTCGGCATGCTTTTGTTATATTAATTTATGCGCCAAACGAGAAGCAATTTTTTGTAAATTTGTTGTACAACAAAACAGCAAAACAGCGAGGCACAGAGCGTGGGGCAAATATCAATAATAATAACTAATTTAAATATGACTATAAAAATCCTTGCACAACAACAAAAATCACTACTAATGAATTAACCTAATGGATTTTCTTCAAACCCAAGCCAAAAAAAAAAAAAAAACAAAATCGTAAAAATCCATTGTAAAAGCATCAAATTACAAATTTTTTTATTGTTTGATTTTGACTAAGTTGCATTCGAAGTTTTCGTTAACATTTGTTAAAGCAAACGAAAAACAAAAACAAAATACAAATGAATTTTTAAGCAAAATATAAAATACCCAGTTGTAAATTAGTTGAAAGTTTCTCAATATGCTATAAACCTTTCTACTATTATTATGCTCAAAAACCTTTGGATAGACACCAAAATATATTTTGCCGTTTTTACTTTGCCAGAATCTTTCACTTTTCCACTCTTACTCTCTCTCTCTCTCTCTCGCTCTCGCTCTACTCTGTATCTCTAAACTCAACCTCATAAATTTTCTGTATGTCTTAGAGGTTTATCATTTACATCGATTTTGTTCAATAGTCTTATGTCGCTTTGCCTGCGTGCACTTATTAACATACTTCCAAATATTACGTATACGTTCATTAGTGCCGCCCCGTTGGATTGTGGAACCCGTCGACGCGAATGTGGAACGCAATCGCCACATCATGCTGCACTGCCAGGCGCAGGGCGTGCCCACGCCCAGCATAGTGTGGAAGAAGGCGACGGGTAAGACAGTGCAACCATCATAATTACTTGCAACGCATTTATTTGGTGCGCTTCACAGGCAGCAAATCCGGCGAATATGAAGAGGTGCGCGAGCGTCCCTTCACCAAGCTGCTGGGCAATGGTTCGATGCTGCTGCAGCATGTGAAGGAGGATCGCGAGGGCTTCTATCTGTGCCAGGCCAACAATGGCATTGGTACGGGCATCGGAAAGGTCATACAGCTGAAAGTGAACTGTGAGTATTGCCGGGGACTTACTTAGCGAACGCTGTCAAATGGATTGAAACGTGGCGTGGCAATTTGCTAAATTGCTCTGCCTGATGCCTCACGGGAGGGGCGATAATTAAAATGCAAAATATTGCAATGTTCAACTGCTGAAATGCTGAAAATGAAATGTTGCTTTGCAGCCTCCCCGTACTTCTCATCCACGTCACGCTCGGTTACCGTCAAGAAGGGCGACACGGCGCTGCTGCAGTGCGCCGTCAGCGGCGACAAGCCGATTAACATTGTGTGGATGCGTTCGGGCAAAAACACATTGAATCCGTCAACCAATTACAAGTGAGTGCACTGAGTCATAGCTCAACGTAATGAGCCGGCAAATATCTATATTCCCACAGGATATCGGTGAAGCAGGACGCAACGCCCGATGGCGTTTCAGCCGAGCTGCAAATACGCACTGTGGATGCCACCGATAGTGGTCCCTATTTCTGTCGCGCCACCAACCTCTACGGCAACGACCAGCAGCTGGTGCAGCTGCAAGTGCAGGAGCCGCCGCAGCCACCCAGCGTTCTCGAGGCAGCCATGATAAGCAGTCGCTCCGTGAATCTCAAGTGGCAGCCCAAGGCGCTGAGCACGGGGGATGTCTCCAAATACATTGTGGAGTATCGCGAGGCAGACCGTAAGCGCATTTGATGCACTCCTCTCAATTCACTACAATTATCGATGCTTTTTTCAGCTATACTCTTCATCGATCAGTGGCAGCACCTCGAAGTCAAGGATCCGCCCAGCTACAATGCGCTGATCGAGAACCTGAAGCCAGCCACGCGCTACGCCTTCCGCGTGATTGCCGAGGGCAACGCTGGCCGCAGTGCGCCCAGCCAGGAGTTGATTGTGCGCACCGAGCCACAACGGCCAGCCGGACCACCGCTCAGTCTCTCGGCACGTCCGCTCTCCTCCACAGAGCTGCTCATCAGCTGGGTGGCGCCGCTGCCCGAGCTGCGTCACGGCGACATCCAAGGCTACAACGTGGGCTATAAGCTGGCCAGCTCGGGCAACACGGCCTACAATTTCACGTCCGTTTCGGGAGATGGCGAGGGCGGCAACGGCGAGCTGCTGCTCAGCGGGCTCTCCAAGTTCGCGCGCTATAGCATTGTGGTGCAGGCCTTCAATCAAGTGGGTCCCGGTCCGCTCTCAGAGCCCACAGCGGCGCAGACCATGGAGGATGGTAAGCTTTCACTCGAGACTGCAAATAATATTTATGACTTGGCTAAAGTGGGATAAGCACATTTAAGAAGTATTTTCTTTTCATTTTTATTTTCAACCTTGAATAGGAACTGTATAACAACATAAGTATTTCTATGATATTTGTAAAATGTGGTCTGATATGTGTTGTATCGGAGAAGCTCTGAAGAATATATTTGGTTTAGACTTAATTTATGTAGGCACATCAAAATCAAAGATACGTGGCTGCTACTATATGCTAGCGATATCATTCTTTACAATATCGATAATATATTGGAATCGATGGAAAAATAGTGTTAAACAATACTATTGACGAAATCGCTGTTTAAATACATACTTGTGTATGCTATATTCGTGTCGGAATTATAAATATATTATTGTTGAATTAATCAATTAATAATTAATCAATTTTAATTACTTAATATTCTAAATATAACACCGACTTGATGCAGTCGAGTGTACTCGAGATACCCGATATATTGTTTATATATGTACCCTGCAAAAATTAAAAACATTAGCGAAGCTTTTAGGGACTATTAATAGTGTAGTTATGATTATGAGATCAAAAATTCGAAAATACTGCTTCAAAATTACGTTCCTAAATCTGTCGA